>CM043736.1:9317500-10547899 GCA_023968675.1 Taenia pisiformis | reverse complement strand
GCGCACTCCTTCGCCACGGCGGACTTCATACCGTTCCTAGTCAATCGTCAAATAAGCCATTGTTCCACATACCTTTTGCCAAATCATCTTCTCTTGTCACAAGTGTGGCGATTAGTCGGGCGGAAGGCTGCTGTTCTGGTGCGCTTGCTCCTATTTGGTCTAAGCGTTGCTTTATCTTAGCCACCAATAGTGTTTGGAAGGCATCATAGGTGGGTAATTTAGGATTGCTGTTCTCAAATGCAGTGGGCAAATTGTCACGTTGATTGGAGAACAGCGTTGCGTCAAGAGGCACATTAGTTAAAATCATAAAAGAATCTTATTTAAGTGAAGGACGTTTGACACTCACACCAATTTGCGTCCACATTATCCCCTCCTTTCGTGATAAGTGCACTAAATGTAGCTCTATTTGATAAGCTGCATTCATCAACGTTGAATGCCAACATTTCGCCTTGCTCACTAATCGTTATTTTGAACAAGCAGATGGTGTAGGTGGCATCATAGGAATTGGGCGCATAAGCAGACCTGTTTTTCTTGTACAACGGACCACTGTGGAAAGAAGGATGAGTGGTAGACGTAAGAGAAGGGAATTAAACATCTGGAAAAACAACATAAGATCACAAGCAAAGGCACAAAATCAACGATTGGTTTGAAACAATGCCATAATTCTGCAAGCTCTGCCCATACAAACGCAACCACACTACCTTTTAAATGGTTCCTATGTAACGGAATTGCTCCTTGTAGGATTTGTGTGCACATTGCCTAACCGATGGTGAGGGTGTCGCAGTTCATTTCAAAATATCTTCATGTTGCCGATGCTAATGGTGTCACGTTTAAGTTCGTTCGGGAGGTTCCAGCCCCGTTTCTACCACCTTACAAAGGCACTTCTTCATTTTGGCTTTAGTGGTCGTAACGCAGATAAGCTAAGCTCCAATGTCTTAGTCATCATGGGTCGGTTAGCTGTTGTCTCATGTTAAACAATCACCAACCTGCCACCAAGTTGGGATCTTTCGTACTTATTGCAGTGGATACAATGATATTTACGGCCATTAGGATCACCACATTGTTAGATGGTAAGGGATGCCTGGAGGATGGATGACCGTGGATATAAGCCAGTTAAGATGAGCGAGTACTTCTGCATGCCCAAAAGGAACCTCTGCCTCTCTATCAGCGTTTAACTTCGGTCTAAGTAAGGGATCCGTGGAATAGTTGGAGTGCGGATAAAGATAGATCCTGGCACGACGCATATTACCTCAAGTGTCTGGATCACTATCAGGGTGCATCAAGTTACCCTAGCGCAGCTCTATGATAATTTATCCATCAAGTAACCCACTTGCCGTATTTGTAAGTGTTCAGCCATCGCTTCACCACAAAGTTGACTTTCTTACTGCCGCCAATAAAGCAGCACTACACGAACGCCAAAACTTTCTTTATGCCAGCAAATGCTTAATTCCATTCCACTCTCTCCACTTTACTACGTGGAGCCGGTATTTCCTGTATTTTGAACCAATTTACTCATATTTTTCGACTTCTCCTATGCTCATCGCAACAAGCTATAGCGGCATTGCCCTTTTGCAGTTAAAGGGGAGCACTGTGCATCCAACCCGAGATGCGCTTAATTTTGCTCCAATTTTCCGTGCTTATGTATCCAAACTGTTCTAGCTTCGTCCGTATTACAGTTGCGATTTCATTGCTTCCCAAATCTGCTCTACGCTACATTGGTTATTTCGAGAGAGACTTATGTGTTTTCGCGTTGCAAATCTTGCCGTTGTGGTTCAGCCAACGGTGAATGTTGTGGTCTTTGCTAGTTGCTTGCACACACCTACTGCAACCATTCATGCATGCATCAGATGTATCTCCATGTTCTGGCGCAACGATCCCTTAATGCACTTCCAACAAAGAATCTTGTTTTTAATCCACTTTGGAGTTGTGCGACCCTCGTGCAAAATTAGGTTTCGTAAAATCCATTTGGTGCATCATCTGATTACTTTTACTTTCGTGGCCAGCAACCCCCATATTATGTACGCATGAAGCCCACTCGTATGGAATTGTCAGCTTCCGCAGAGCCACCAAATATTTTCTCTCTTGTCAAGCAAGTTGTGACACAAAAGCTGCTACTCCTCCTCATGCTGACCGTCCTCCGCAGTTTAACTACACTCTAGCACAGCCTATCTCCCTACCATTTTACCCAGACACATGCATTACTGAGATCAGTGTCCACTGTCCCAATATCATCAAACCTACTATCAATTAGCTACCGAAGGTCTCAACAGGTATGCAACTTGATTTGCTCATTTGCTCCGCTCAACAGACTCGTTATAATGAACATCGCAATTTGAAAGGGACGAGGCTGGGAGCATTAGGCGCGAGGTATGTAAACAATAAAAGGCTGGTCTAAGAGCTTCACCTTGCATGCCTTAATGAAGGAAACAGTCACTTTGGAACAAATGACTTGCCCCTCTTGCATTGTATTTATGTTACAAGGGACACAATGTCTCACAGCCGGTTTCAAGAACAAGCTGATGAAATTCATAAGCTCAGGTAAAGTTAGACGTTTGCTGCTTTTCCGCGTACAGGTCTGACTTAGAACTACAGTGGTCGTGTAAAAGCACTAATTCCTGTTAGCAGTCATCTTCGAATAATGCCATTTTGTGGTAAGTTGGTTGCTTAACAAAGGGTAGGGGGACAACCAGACAGACTCGTAAGTGCATCGTGAAGGAATGCAATTGAGGACGGCTTCTACACACCACTTTTCCTAACCAATGGTTGGGCGCCTTAGGCAGTACTAAAACTCAGAACATGCACAAACCCTCTCAACAGCAGTGCATTGGTGCACATAAATTAAAGCAACACCCAAAACGTTGGTCTGATTGTTCTTTTTGAACCTCGCTGTGTGAATGGCTACTGAGCAGAAGCCGCCTTATTAGGGACTATGGAAGTTCCAAGCCCATCGTATCGTCACTTTTTTGCCACTGGCTGCTAATTGCTGTCCTCCAGCATGCAACTGCTATTCGTAGGGCTTCAATGCCTTTCACTGTTAGAAAATAAGAATAAGAGACAAAAGTGCAATGTCACAAACCGCCCCTACCCCATATTTTGTGCGCCTCTGCTAAGGACGCTAGCCATTTTTTTAACAAGTTAGATATCCCAATGACAGCCCTCCGATTAATCAGACAATTGGACTGTTCATGGACCTGGCAAGCAAATTTTAACGTGGTTTGCACTGCTTCACATTCCAAAGTTAAGTGCTTTAAGAAGAGTGACGCCTTGAGGATTTCTTTGCAACCTCAATTTACGTCTCCCAATTTCCGCTCCAAATCAGCAGTTGATTGCACTCAAACGTGCTCCCTAGTACGCTTTTCTTTATAATCTTCAATAGATGCTTTGCCTCGACTATTTTGTTGCAACGTCAAGATAGAGATGTCGAAAGCTGATATTTGAGACGAATCAGAGGTGGAATGGGTTGGTTCTGTGTTAAACGCCACCCAAACGAAGAAGTCGAGGAGCTTGAGGTGGCTACAGGTTGGAAATTGACAGAGAAGTTTATGCTACACTGTCTCTCTTTATGTCCACTGTCAGTCTCCGGTGCAGTGGGTAAAGCTACTCGTGGAGATGCTTCCGGAATATTCAACTCGAGGATGGTCCGCAAATCAGTGGCCAACATCATTCGGGCATCGGTCCTCATCAAATTTGACTTCTAATGTGACAACTTTGTTTGTCAGCACGCAACCAAGCGAAGCCGTGCCCTCTGCACGTCTAGACTATCAGCTCACACTGCCCCGTGTTCGAGACAAATTAAGGAGATAGTCAATCCACAACTTTGGACGGGCGCACAAATGCGCACAAATGGCCTTTGCAGCACCACCAACAACCATCCATCAAAATGCAGTAATGAAACAGAGGCACGCCTGCTCTTAGAACCGAAGTAAATAAACAGCAAAGAAAGCGGGCATGATGTTATGCACGTCTACTAGTGACCAAAATGATGTGTAGTTGAATTGATTAGGGAGACACGTTAAACGCATCAGCAGTTATGCTAACTACACGACAAGTTTAAAAGCGCAGGCACTTAGTCTACGGTGAGGTGAGGGTCTTGCACAACCTTCCCATTTGGCCTGCCATACATACAAAATATGTAGATATTTGTATCATGAGTTGGTTCATACAAAGACGTTTGGCCCAGAACACCATGCAAGTCAGCATTGGTGAAGGCCTAACACAACTAACACGCCACTTTTGTCACATTAATTGCAGAATATTCCGCGCTCTCGCACCAGCGCATTTAACGCTTTCCCTTTTTAAATGCACTCCCCACCCGTGGGCAACTAAAATCTCACCAAATCCATAATGTCCACTCCGCTATTCCATTACATCCGATGAGCAGAGCAAGTCTGGAAGGGGATGGTCAGGGCACAACCAGTTAGAAGTTACAGGCAGCCACTGTGTACATGAGTATCAAAGGAATATGCACTTTCCTTGTCTCCGTGCGATGAAGTGCTCCTCCTTGCCCTGATTCCATTCAGTACGACCATTTCAAACGCATGTACAACTGTGAGATCAACTTGCGCTCTGCACAGCAAACCATGCACAAGCGTTCACTTGAAGCAGAAGTTCTCTACCCTTCTTCTCTGCCATTCAAAAGCCCCATTTGCTGCACCAAGATGAGGCAATTCTATCACTCCACATTGGGATCTGTGAGAGGGGAGAATTGCCAATGTGACTGCAGTCACCAGCACAGAGATTGCTGCAAGAGCTCTAAATCAGTTGGTTATTGGGGTGTAATTCCTTGAATTCTAGATGTAACAAAATTACATCCTCCTTACCTGCCACTAAGTCACAATCTCTTGATTGTCCATGTCGACTTCTGCCGCTACTATGGTGCTGCTAATGCAAGGGTCGAAGTTATCTTGATCCATTTCCGACTTGAGTTACATCCACATGCCAATGCACCTCGACACCCATATACGAGTCCACGTTTATTACCGCATTCGCAACGGCATTCAGTTTTATGTGTCCTAGAACAACTTCAGGTTGCGACTGCCCCTGACTTGGCCAAACTTTCCCTTTTCCATGCCTCGTAATTGCACTGCATTGCATTCACATTACTATGAAGTGGAGTGTCATCCTTCCTATATTAACGGTTGCCCATCAACTGCAAAAGCATCTCTGTATGCAGAGTTCCTAAACCCTCTGCAGTTGTTATTGGCATTGATGCGCACCTCACTTTCGTCTGGACTGCCTCGAATCATTTTGCTGAACGTGGTAAACAATCAGCAAAATTGTATCCTATTTCACATTGGTACAAATGCACTGCAAATAAGATGTGCAATGTTTTGTTTGTTTGGACTGTTGGTTGGTCGAGCCTATTAGTGGCGGCCACCTTGAAGCTGGCTGCGAGTGCTGGCCTGTCGGCCATCCAGCCGTTTCCTTCCTTTCCTTCTAGAATACATGCATTCTTGCCTACACCTCGCCTTCTCCCCGTCTTCTAGGGATGCTCGGGATGCTACAAGAAGGCTTGCTAATGCAACGGCTTGGCTACTGTGGAAGGGACTTGCCTCCAATGGCACTGTGGATGTTGTTCTTGCCGATGTCCTCATGGACGTAAATGTGCAAGTGAACGGTCTTAGCAGAAATGAGGAGCCATTTGCATAAACTCCAACAGGACACTGAAGAGGCTCAGTGGTAAGAGAAAACTGTCTGCGTGCAAGCGAGCTCTTGCATAATTTGGATTAACCTCCCAGCAATCCATATTCTCAAGCTTATAGATTTGCCGTTAATTAATTTAACTACCGTTTCCTAGTAATGTAAGGAGTCGTGGCACTTAACGTACATTCGCGCATCGTTAGTTTTGTTGAGAGTAAGTTGGCCTCGCAGCCATTCAGTGGATGATGGCAAGTTGTACGTTCCTCTTAGTGCACATTGAGTAACCTCATCCCTTACCAAATGCGGCCCTTATTCATCCTGCGTCCACCAGGAAGGCTGAAACAGCACCAATTCCATCGAACATCGAGTATTTGATAGCCATGTGCAATCGAGAAGACGCTTTGTAATCTTAACTTCCATCTTCTTTGGCCTAATACCATCTGCCAAATAGCTACATGAAAAATGAAATTAACACATTTCCGCAAGTCTTTTCAGGTAAGGTGTTTTTGCTTGCGATGTATATGTGACATTGGAAAGTGTCGTGACTCCTCTTTGCTCACGTAGTGTACGAGCGCTCAATCCATCGATGTGGAAGTCGAGGTGCAGATGCACTCAACATTTTCATTTTATTTTTTACGCTGTAAAGACATTTTCCCCATTTGTTGGCAAATCTTCCCAATTGTCTCCTTACTTCTGTTTAGCTCCTCAACTAATGCGGATGCCATGACAAACGGTCGAGAGACATCAGATCGCAACGCTTATCTAGGACCGCTGCGACACAAAGGCGAAACCATAAATGTGCTGCGAATTTGACTCTAGTTCATGACTATTTGCCCTGTGTGAATTCTACTTTGAAAAACATATTTGAACCGTCTCTGAAGGGCATGCGCTTTTTTGTTGTTCAATTTGGGCAGAGATATTCGAGGGACCTGGAACACTTGGCCGCTTATTGGGCGGGTGAGTGCAAGTTTCGACGTCCAGATACGAAGAAGCGCCGGCGTTATCGTGATCTCGGAATGAACCTCGCAATCACCTTCGGTTCCAAGCCAGCCCTCGTCGACGGCTTGTGCAGTTGGCTCAGCGAATCCAATTATTACACCTACGCTAACAACACGTGTAGTCGTAGTTGCAGCCAATATACTCAGGTGAGTGTACGAACGAGTTTAAGCCCCCGTTACCACTTTGCCCAGCTACTTCATCCTGCTCTGTCGCGGTTATATACCTAAATTAACGTTGTATACCCATGCAGCTGATTTGGGCGCAAGCAACTGAAGTGGGATGTGCCATGCGGGAATGTAATGGCGTTATACATGGAATGCCAGATCCACAATACATCACCGTCTGTCTATACAAGCCCTCGTAAGATGCAGTTCTCCACTTTCATTGCTATTAACAACACTGCTCTTCTTGCGAACCACCTCTTTCTTCACAGTGGGAATTACAGAAAGGGGAAGCCATACCTTTGTGGGCCCAGTTGCTCCGGATGCTCCAAGTGGGAGCAATGCTACCGCAATCAGTGCATGAGGGATGCACAACTACGGGAAGTCCATCCCATGGACTCGTTTTCTGATCCCAATGATAAGTATGTGCCACAATGTGTACCGCCCAAATCTGATACCATCGTCGCTGCAGCCAGTTGTGAGTCGACCTAGCCAAACACGACGTAATGCTACTCGCTTCTCTCCTCCCTTCTCACTGTGCTTACTTCGTGCTCATGACTACTGCATTAATAAAGAGAATGTGTGCTTGAAGCCTCTGCATCTTGGTATGCTTCCGCCTAGGTTAGCGCAAATTTGTCGAGTCTTTGGGTTTGTGCAAGAAGGCAGCTTGAGTGAATTTTCGCGTTGTTTTAGTAGTAAGTGTGGAAAGTGAAACATGCACACGTCGTCCTTTAAAATGACCAATTTTTCCTTGGTGGGAATGAATCATAGGATTTAATGCTCCTCACTTCCGTTCACGAATGTCCACTTCGAAGAAAGTACTGTAGGGGTCGTTCAAACCCACGGCGCACTGACAGATTTATTCAACATCTTGGACTCCTCCAGACCCACAAGTCTTCATGGAGGAGTTCAGTAGGAGGAGGCACTTTGCTGGAAGTAGAGGTTACTTGCGGGGTATGTGGCAGGGACCTAGCGATCTCGGATGGAATAATGACGAGACAAATTCCTCAACAGACAGCTGTCGACATGGTAAGCCACATCGAGTTTGCGTGAGATAGGGGTCGTATGAAGACCAGCCATGCGGTCTGACGAAAAAAGGCTGTTCGCAGTCGCAGACGTAGATAAACGTTATCACAGACTAAAATTGTCACAGCAAAGCAGAGAAATGTGGCATAGTTAGAGTCCCAGTTTCTTGCAAATAATTATTCAAAGTATTCCGCAATGCCAACCTCATATAAGCCCCATAAATCCCGATTGGCAGCCTGACTTCGTACTAGTTGGATGGCTAATCAAATGTAAAGCAATTGAGGTTTTAACTTAGTAATGTGTTGAAATGTCAATTTTTGTAATGCTTCCAAGTCGTGCGAGGAGGCTCATTACGCCCATGTGAATCACAGCGATGCGTAGCATGATGTGGCATTGACAAGGAGGATTGGAGTCATTTCATCCTAGAGCATTGAGAGAGCAAGGAAGTGAAGATACCACACGATGATGTTAAGGCTTTTGCCATGATTATTTACTCGGGTGTTAAATTTGACCTTGCACGGGAAGAAGAAATATCCTCCGCAGAATGCAGTAGAGGATTGCATCCTGTTTTCTGGCATTTGATATGGCAGTAGAGTCATTTGACGATGTGAAAGAATGACCAGCACATTGTCCTAAGGCTTCTACAAAGTTCAGGCGAAAGTGGAGGTGCGTCGGTGCATTCCACTGGTTGTCTTCAGGACGCGCAAAGGCTCCTTACCATCCCTGAGTGGGTGATCAGCCAATCCCACCATTACCCACCGCTGTCTCCACTACGGCTTCTCCCCATCACATCATCCAACCGGAACATTTAACTAAGATGGTAAATAATATTTCCACTGCTTTGGCCCAATTTTCTATGATGAGTCTCCCTGTGCTTCCTAATGGAAGCAATAGAGTCGTTAAAGTGTCACAATTAAAAGGAAAGTCAAAATAAACTGCAATGTAGGAAGAAGTAGTCTCCACTTGTGAGTGTTCAAAAGGCCATGGAGAAAGGTGGCTGGGTGAAGCGAGATTATTCACGCATCAGAGCATCAGGGTAAGCATATGCCATAGTAAACACACTCCACGTGATGCTCTTTTACTCCATCCAGTGGGAATTCTCACGCTTACCCTTCTGGTCACCGCTGACACATGCTTTGGCAGATGCTTTACGTTTTGAAATCAAGGTTCTTTACTCAGAGGTCATGAGAGTAAGTGCAGCGGTAAGGAGAGGAAAACTATTTCTCGTCTTTAGGTTATGCAACTTCAGGTAAGTGCCTCAGTTTATCCTTCGATTCATGCTTACATAACAACCTCAACTTAGTTAAAACCGTTCCAGCTTTAACCAAAATAATTGCATTATCATTTTGGACGTAAATATTTAAGTGGTATGCATTAGAGATTCGAAAAGACCCAGAATTTAGGTGGAGAGGCAAAAATGCGAAAAAGTTGACTTAGTCCTACTAAAGAAAGCAGTCTTCTAGATAAAACACATGGGATTCCCAACTGATATTACTAAATTGCTTTGCGACAACATTGGGTATCAGAATGGAGGTTACAAATGCGCTTTTCAACAATTCGACTCCTCTGGTTGAAAACCCCTACATCCAATGTAACTTCTACACCTTCTTCAGCTGATGTGACTCACTCAAGAGAACCTGTAACCTTACGCCAAGATTCACCTCGCGGTTCATCCCTATATTTGTTTAGTAAAAGCATACCGCCAGGTCAGATAACGCGAGTCGCCTTCTACACATAAACAACTTAGTGGTTGGTTTCGTTTAAGCTATGTTTGGTGCCTGAGCACGCCTAAGTGGATGAAGGTGTGTTTACATCCATCGACAAGAAGTCGCTGATTTCCCAAGTCACCGACAGATGATGGCGCATTGTGAAACGCCGATGGAGTAAACAATGAGGTTATCAGAAGTGGCGACAGAGCATAGTGAAGTACATGCAGCGTCATCTGGGCGTAGCTGATATCACCCGCAGTACGCGTTGGTGGTGCAAGGAGGCTGAGAGGCACAAGCGGCACAAGCGGCACAGATGGATTCTCGTAGTTATTTTTAGGTCACAATGCAAGAGGAGAGGAACGTTTAGGATTCTGAAGATGTAGGAACCGCTGGTAGTTCTTGCTACTTCATTCCATCAAATTACTGTGGCCTAGTTGCATTTACCTCAACCGCAGCCGCATCGCAATGATTTCCATATGATGGGCAGTCGAGTTGGGCTTAAGATAAATTGACAAAGAAGGGGTTAAATTTGCAATGCAGCATTTGACTGCTCTAGAGTTAATAAAACACGGATTAACATTTTACTTCTGTGCGGCGGGTGAAGATTTCCATTTGATTTGTTCGGTGGATGCACGAAAACGATGCTAAGATCCCATTCGATGCATATTTAGTGGGAAAGGATGTTCGAATGCTTCAGGGCCAAACTACCGTCATCCTTTCTTATGAAGTGACATGCATCAAATCTGTCCAGTCGTTAATATGACGAACATTGAAACTCATGTATGCATCAGGACTGCAATCCACTTTCCGTGATTAATGAAGTAGAGAGGTGAGGATGGACCAGGTTAATTAATCGTTATTTACAACAGGGCGACAGCAGGGCAGGGGTTTCGTCACACGTCATTATTAAAGGAATGGGCAAAGTCTTGTAAGAAGTGGGCATTACACTTCACTGCAAAATCGATTTGCCGGAAACAGTCAGCTTTGAGCAAATTGTTCGAGATTATCAAACGTGGGTGAAGAATGTCTTCACAGTTTTGTAGATAGGTTGGGTCACCAAATTGTATGATGCTGCCTCGTGGCGAAATGCCACACGAAATCTCCAAAATGGGCAAAATTAAAGGTTGAGGTGTTGGTTTTACAGAATGGGTTACACTTGTAGCAATACAGCGGCATCGTCTTCAATGGGTCATTAGCACACCAAATTGCTGACAGAGCGCACTGCACTTAGCACAGGTATGCTTCAACGTGCTTTGCACTGTCATAATTAGTTTCTGATGGTCCTTACTTCCTGGATCACATCGAGGCGATCTTCCCACTCATTAATGGAAGTTAACCTCAGAAACTACACTGAGCGCAGAGGCTGATATCAAGAACAACCACTGGGGTTGAATAACCATTTATCGAATGATCGCAGGGCTTGAGTGTATTCTGACGCACCAAGCAAGTGTTCCAGTCCGTAGTTAAATGCATTGGTTTGGCGTGTAATGTGCTTTTGTTGACAAGCTGCCATGAGGACAACTCCTACGCATAAACGTGATTTCAGTGCCACACGCTGCCTTCCTTAAGTCGCCTTGACTTCGTGACGACACTTCAGCCTGCGACTCGGAAAATCAACTATCCTCCGCCATCGTAAATCTCTAACTGATCGTCCATTCTTTGAGCGTACAAAAGAATAGTGTCCGTAATAGGCTTCTTCCCTCCTCTAAGTGCACTTACAACCTATCAGTAGGCAAAATTAGCTAACAAATAAAAATCGTTGACGAAACAATAGCCAGACAGGCCCTTTTTTCTAGCCCTCAGACGCCTGAAGCCTGATTGAAACCCATTTTGCCTGCTTAGCATTTCCATGATCAAGGCCTTAGTCTTAGAGTCAAATCCGTTGTTTGTTTGCTTGTCGATCCTGAACGGATCCAAACGACCTGTTTCATGACCGCTCTGCGTCGTTGCAAGTGCTGCCTTCATTGACAACACTAACGACCGCATGCATGCCAGTAAAGACTGATTCTTGCTAAAAACGGCTTCGATTCCATCGATGAAGGAATGCTAGTGGTAAAAACGACCTCATGCATTATTTTCACGAAAAAATGCAAGTCAATTTCAAGCGTTTATGTGTCGTCGATCTAGATTTCAGTTTCTTAGATAATTCGTGATAAGCTGGCTTACGTTGCATTACATTTTAGACTGCATTGACTACAATTAAGCATGCATAAACAAATAACTTACTACTCAATAGGTGTTCCAGCTTTGAACAGCGAGCACATAAACACTGGTTTCTTTTGAATTGGAGCCATTGCAAAGTCCATCCATGTGTAACGCTTGCATTGGTTGTTTACTACTCCCTTTGGTCATCAAAACAACTATGGAACCATGATTGTCTTTATGATCAGCAGCACAATCGTTGAGCCAAGCCGAAGGCTGCAAACCCTTCTGCTCATAAGTACCGCATTTCCTTCATCATACTTGCACTACTTCTGCCCTCCTTAAGGCCTCAGGTCCAACCCCAAGGAACTTCTACCGTAATATCCTTTTCCAAACGCTGAGACAGCGTGACGGACGTGTTGCCTCCCATTGGAAGCTTCGTAAATGATAGGTGCCTTTGACACCCACTTTGTTCACCGTTCTGTTGAGGGGCTACCAACATTCCAAATGACATTAGTTGTGGCCGATTGTGAGAAGAAATTCCAGTCACTGTGTGCAGTATCCTCATTCAGATGTTATTTATGATGCGCGTGACTTCTCCTCCACCTCTCTATTGGCTGTCAACGACCCAGGTGTTGGTGGGCGAAGAGCACAGAATTGAGAGGAAGCAGAGAGGAGGAAAATTGTCCCTGCAAATGATAACCGACATGCGTGATAGCTTTTGATGCACCCTATTTGCCACGAAGAAATCAGTGCCACTGCAATCAGACGTTTAGTCAGTTGAATGTTAATTTGGAGACTGGCGGTGTTAGCTTATGGGTATTGCTTGTCCTCCCACCGACTGCGATGAGATGATCAACGAAGGAGGTTGACAAAACCAACTGGCGAAACAGTAAGAAGAATGTGAGAAGGAGAACTAGGTGATAAATGCATAACTCTCCAACCCTAGGCTTCAGTGACGAGAATGCTTTGCCCCAACCTTCTTATTTTGTATACCGACACCGTGTCTGGGCTATTTCAGTAGCCCCTGCCTTTGTTTGGTGTCAGCATTTGACCTCCGAAAGATGCAACAAATATTTGCGTATGCTAATACCAGCGCGTTAGTGTGTGGTGGAATTGCAGCACAAAAGTAAAAGGCGACAAGATCTGTATTGGCACCGACTAGACGCCTTCGCAGCCTACGGTGGACTTGGCACTTGCTTGCATTGTGCTGAATGGTACGATGAAGCGGACTCGTGACTCGACTACACATCAAAGTACAAGCTTTCATCCCGACAAGAGTTCGCAAATTGAAAGTGTTGAGGTAAGCTAATATAATCTCTTTGGAATGTGTCGCAATTTAATCTCGCATTTTAACCAGCTTTACTTATTGAACTGTGCATGCCATATCTCACACCAACTGAACGTCACACATTCCGTCGTGCGCAACGAAGATCGAATCCGCAGACTTGCGAATTTACTGCGTCAGTTTTGTTATTGCATGGGCTACCTCATAAAAACACCCACTTCGCTTGCTCGTGGTGGGCTGTAGGCGTTTAGACTGAATGGTCAAAGCGAATTCGTTCCATTTGGAAGAGCCCACCATGAGCTGTAACTACTGTCGGTTGTAACGAAGGTCCAAAGTGGTTGTCTAGTGGAATAAATCACACTCAGTTATTCCGTCTGATAATTTTTGAACATGCTTCCTTCTTTCAGTTTATCTATGCAACAATACAACTACTCTGCTTCACTTTGGAGTTCGGCAGATGATCCCATCAGTGGAGTCGATCGCATAACAGAGATTCAAATTAGTCGTTTCCAATTCGGGTATTTGACTTGACGTAAAGTGACAGAATCTGCCTAAGCAATGAGCAGTGTATGTATCTTCTTTGGGCTTCTCTTTATCCCAACGGTGTAGCGTTCCGAGCATCCCCAGAAGACGGAGGCGACGTTAAGAGTGTATCAGAATGCGTGTGTGCAAGATGGGAAGGAAGGGGGCTGCAGGAATGGCCGGGAGACCAGCCCACGCAGATAGGTTCAAGATGACCGCCACCAATGTGTCTCACCAACTAACAGTCCAAACAAACAAACCACTACAAACGGTAGTGGTTGGAAGTTTGGTCTTCCTACTGGAAGATTTTCCACCTGCTTCTGTGAAGATGACGAGAATGACTATTTTCAATTCACTTATTTTTAATTGTAAAATGAGTTCTTTACCTGTTTCTAGCCATGCCAGCACATGCCACCCCAATGCTTTCGACTGCCCGGTAACACAGATGCTCACAAATAGATGGCATGAGATAATAGACAAGCGCAAGCACACACAATCAGCGCATGGCGCAAATGATGCTGTCATTGAAGGCTTTCTGTGGAAGGCGAATGTCGGTCTGATATTTTGTGAGGAAAACTAGGTGATTACAGGCCACAGTATTGCTGTCATTAACGTCAGTAAGACAAATACATATAAATTTGCCCAGGTCTGTAATTCGTTAGACTAAATTAAAAATCTACCACCCATAAATGATTTTGCTCCAAACGTGGGCCTCTTCCATTCCAAACTGCCCTATGTGAGAACATGCTCAACCATTCAACGCACAATTGACACCACGATGCGCAGCTGGAACCCACCAGTGTCGGTGTGAGCGATTGAGCCCAGCTGCACAGGATGAATGGAGTGATTGCGTATTTACATAATTGATGGCTGCCTTTCTCATCACGTTCTCACCACCTTTTCAAGCACGAAATCTTCACTTAAGCATTTTCTTCCATTTGTAAGGGCAGACGAGGTATACCTCTTCCACCGTTTCCAAATATTTATCCTCCATTTCATGCTCCATAGCATTTAACTTAAGCTTCATTTAAAAGTCAGGTTTGAATTCATGCGAAGGTGTTGCATGAGTTGCATCAGTTGTATGGCATGATTGACAGGGAGACATCAAAGCGAGCATCACAAAGGCAGCTCAGTGTTGTCATTCGATTTCTTTGACCATATAGACGAACTCCCAAAGCATGTTTTGGTGGGAACTTTAGCCTCGCATGCTGCCAGGCTTTTCCAGCTCCTCAAGCCTCTACAAAGCTGGGACAAAATAAAGAATAAAGGCGATTAATGCCGAAAATCGGTGCTAGGAAATGCTGCTGTTATCAGTCCTTCTGCTCCTCCACACACCTGCACGATTTATTCAACAGTACATAAAGAAGGGTCGTTAAGTGGCTCATGCCTTAATCGTTATTAGAGCATCGTTGATGCTGCTCCTGGTGCCTTCATCCACGCCATTAATTGCTGAGCCAAACGCAGAGGAAGTAGATAGGTTTGCTATTATTGCGCAGTATCGCCATCTCCATACGCCACCTCAGCAGGTGTCATAAAAGTCGACTGGCATCAGGCACTCAACCCTTTTTCGCCTTTGATGCAATTGCATTTGGCGGTAAACGTGGAAAGAGTGTCCTCCATCACCCAACCTCCTCCAAGTGCCTCCACATCAGCACATCAACCTCCTTCCTCTCGGCTCTCCCGACTCCTGAACACGAGAACGACTTGACTGATGGATCCAAGGCACTGTAACATTTGCCGTTCCGTAACAGAAATGGGGACAGCAGAATGGAGACGAACGTTAATGTGGTCGTTATTTTGGTTTACGCTGCGTTTAGGATGGCGCTAAAAGCCAAGGAAGAAAGGGCACAATATTTTTATGTCAAACTACCTGCTAGTTGTATCCCGTCATCCTCGCCTCTCGAGTTCGTATCAATTTGGAACATAACAAGACTAAACCTTATTTGCATTTCCAATGCGCCTAACAAAGAGGACCGTAAAGTGGTGCTAAACAGTGAAGGGGTCCAAGCAGGTCAGAAGGAATGCGAGTTAGTTGTGGGAATAACAAAGAAAAGATCATGTAGTGTGGCAAGAGGACATAACATTGCGGTGTCACGAGCACACCATTTGGCTTTCCTTACCACAGAGGCAAGAGCTGCAACCAAACGATGATTGCGGCATTGCAGTACTAACAGTCAAACACAAAACAGTTTCTGCAAGGCATTGATGCGGGTCAGAATCTCCTGGTCACCGGAGGAAGAGGCCTGAACAAAAGCAGAGGACGGAATTCTCAATGTAAATGGAAACAAAATATTAATAAATAAATAGGCTTGTAATGTTTTTATTTGGGGGTGAAAAAAGGCGCATCTGGCCTTTAACAAACGCTCTAAGGTACTAACACGTTTTCAGCGCGTGATCAAAATTCACCGCAAAGTGCTTCAGCAGAACTATAAAACTAACCTCACAAGGTGATCGCTGCCTTGGGCATTACTTTGCTGATTAGCTGTAAGTTTACAACGCGTTTCATTGTAGACTGAACTCATCGTCAACATACCATTTCTTTTAGACGATATGGCCAAGTTGATTGGTAGCCTCGTCTTGGTAACACTCGTGGCATCAGAAGCGCCGACTGAGCAGGAGCGCAAGGCTCTTCTTACCTTTCACAACACCAAACGGGCAAATGTAAGCCCTTCGGCTGCAAATATGCTAGAGATGGTGAGTTCCTCACTCGTGCTTGCTTCCTCCAACCCCTACCATGCACAAATCCCTTGAACTATCATGAATCAACTCTGTGCTTTGCCACTTTAAAATTGATGACAATCTCGCCTTGCGCCACTGAAGGTGTACAGTCCAGAGCTGGAAAAGCTGGCCGTTGATTGGGTGGAAAAATGTAAGTTTGAACACCCAAATGTGGGCAAGTATCCAGAGTACAGTGGTACAGGGCAAAATCTTGCCTTGTCTGGGGGTGCTAGCCGCAATTTGGTGGCACAGGCGAGCGGTTGGTGGAACGAGGTCGATCACTACACCTACGAAAAAAACGAATGTGCAACCGGTAAAGTGTGTGGACATTACACCCAGGTGAGGCAATAACTTCTCACTGGCATCCTAAACGAGGTTACCTTTTTTGACAATATGATGCATGTTTTAGCATTCTTTCATTCTATTCGCTTGCATTTTAGCGATAATCTGATGTCTGCTATTGTGCAACCACTTTTTGAGTTTGTTATTTGTGCGGCGCCATACTGCGTGTTTGGTAGCCAACTGTCATTTGCCTCTGCTGCATAGATGGTCTGGGCGACGTCTGGGGAGCTTGGGTGCGCAGTAAAACAATGTGATAGCTTGAAACCAGATTGGCCTTCGCCGGTGTATCTAATGGCTTGCCAGTATAAACCACCGTAAGTGTGATTGGGCTCAATTTTATGCCGCAAGAGTCGTACAATGGTAACTGATCTTGGTGTATTTGTCTTAGCGGCAATTACATAGGCGCGAAACCGTACATCAGTGGCACCAGTTGCAGTCAATGTCCATCTGAGACGAAATGTGTGAACAACCTCTGCTCCAGGCAGAGTTCTCCTGCATCGAAGACAGCGTCTGCTTACACTTGGGCGGGAGCAATCGCCTTGTTTGTCGTTTTTTATTATTATCCCTTTGTCTAAAGATACCTCGACAAGCAGACAATGCACCACTTAAAACCCACCTCATTTACGTCGAACACGGCACCCATCCAATGCTCTAGAACTAGCGGTTTACCCACCATTGTATACAAATGAACGAGATGGCATTGCGCGCTTCTCTCTGCCAAAGCTTTGGGTAAGAGGAGCTGCAATTGTCCTTTTGCTAACGCGATTATTAGCCGTGTGTCACTCAATCTTAACTTCAAAGCGTCTGCGATTATTTTCAAAAGCATTTTGTCACGTTTAAGTTCGTTCGGGAGGTTCCAGCCCCGTTTCTACCACCTTACAAAGGCACTTCTTCATTTTGGCTTTAGTGGTCGTAACGCAGATAAGCTAAGCTCCAATGTCTTAGTCGTCATGGTCGGATAGCTGTTGTCTTATGTTAAACAATCACCAGGATGCCGCCAGGTTGGGATCTTTCCTACTTATTGAAATGGAGACGATGATATTTACGGCCATTAGGATCACCACATTGTTAGATGGTAAGGGATGCCTGGAGGATGGATGACCATGGATATAAGCCAGTTGGGATAAGCGTGTACATCTGCATGCCCAAAAGGAACGTCTGCCTCTTTATCAGCGTTTAACTTCGGTCTAAGTAAGGGATCCGTGGAATAGTTGGATTGCGGATTGGAAGCAAAGTAGGAGTTGATCGCGTGCGCTAAATATAGATCCTGGCACGTCGCAAACAACGTCAAGTGTCTGGATCGCCATCAGGGTGCATCAAGTTACCCTAGGGCAGCTCTATGATAATTTATCCATCAAGTAACCCACTTGCCGGATTTGTAAGTGTTCAGCCACCAATAAATTATAAAGTTGACTTTCCTACTGCCGCCAATAAAGTAGCACCACACGAACACTAAAACTTTCTTTATGCCAGCAAATGCTTTATTCCATTGCACTCTCTCTAATCTACCAGGTGTAGCCGGTCTTTCCTGTTATGCGAACCAATTTACTCATATTTTTCGACTTCTCCTATGCTCATCGCAACAAGCTATAGCTGCATTGCCCTTTTGCAGTTAAAGGGGAGCACTGTGCATCCAACCCGAGATGCGCTTAATTTTGCTCCAATTTTCCCTGCTTATGTATCCAAACTGTTCTAGCTTCGTCCGTATTACAGTTGCGATTTCATTGCTTCCCAAATCTGCTCTACGCTACATTGGTTATTTCGAGAGAGACTTATATGTTTTTGCGTTGCAAATCTTGCCGTTGTGGTTCAGCCAACGGTGAATGTTGTGGTCTTTGCTAGTTGCTTGCACACACCTACTGCAACCATTCATGCATGCATCAGATGTATCTCCATGTTCTGGCGCAACGATCCCTTAATGCACTTCCAACAAAGAATCTTGTTTTTAATCCACTTTGTAGTTGTGCGACCCTCGTGCAAAATTAGGTTTCGTAAAATCCATTTGGTGCATCATCTGATTACTTTTACTTTCGTGGCCAGCAACCCCCATATTATGTACGCATGAAGCCCACTCGTATGGAATTGTCAGCTTCCGCAGAGCCACCGAATATATTCTCTCTTGTCAAGCAAGTTGTGACACAAAAGCTGCTACTCCTCCTCATGCTGACCGTCCTCCGCAGTTTAACTACACTCTAGCACAGCCTATCTCCCTACCATTTTACCCAGACACATGCATTACTGAGATCAGAGTCCACTGTCCCAATATCATCAAACCTTCTACCAATTGGCTACCGAAGGTCTCAACAAGTATGCAACTTGATTTGCTCATTACGCTGCGATCAAAGTAAAGCACACGTGCAGGAAGGATGGCATGAGAGTCAGAGAAGAAGGGATGCATGAACGCAGTAAAACTGCAAGGGATTGTTTGCACTACGATGAGTTGTTGGTGCTGTTTACTCGTCTGTGAAAGTGGCCTGCAAGCAATAAATGTGAGTGTTTTTGCGGTCCATTCGTATGTACGTTTGCATGCACATCGGTGACAAGCAGAAGGCGTTTACCTGCAAACAATCAAACTAGTCCCCTTATTCTTAGTCGCATATTTACTAGAGAGCACGGAGATAACTCCACTGTGTCTGAATGAGAGAGCGCATTTGTAATTTGTGCTTATTCCGCATCTCATGGTCGTGCTCACCATCATTAGAATGGCCTGTTGATATGTGTCACAGACGTCCACCACTTGTAATCTCATTAACCTTTTGCAGCAAATCTCGTGTAATGTTATCAAAAGGACCACTACTTGGATGCAATCGCCCACTGAGACAAGTGACAATGCATTATCACTGCAGACTGGAGTTGAATGTCAAGAGTGAGGAAGGATGGCAAAGGAAGGCATGATGACAGCGACTTACATAAATTAGGGTGTTTTTGTAGTATGCAATCGCAAATCTATAAAGGACGAATTTTGTGGCAATCCTTTCTTTTCAATAAACCGACCGGTGGTAGAATGCAGTGCTTGTGTTCAACTACTGAGCCTAATCGGAAACCCATCTTGAGGAAATCGTTTGATCCGATTCCCGCCAGTCAGAAGGCTAGCATCCTCAATTGCTGCTACTTTATTAGCTGCAGTAACAACATCCACTTCGGATGAAACGTGAAGGTGGAGTATATCTACGGATTCTGTGCACGTGGCAAAAGGCCTAGAATAATACACATGGCGTTGCGTCTTTGTAAGCTGATTCCGTCTGCTGTTCGTTTGCACACAAACACGCTTGGATCGCATTGTGGCACTTTGTGAAACCGACAAATGCCCGCAAATAACTGCACTAAATCCATTCGCCCTCGCCTCTCCAGTACACACCTCAACAATTGCACTTTGGCTTAGTCGCAAGACCAATCCCCACTAGGCACACATTGTAGGTGCACTTGTTGTAAAATGCAAATGCTTCTCACGTTCCGAATGCGAGGATAAGCCGCATCCACGGTTTGCATTATTCCATTATGAATCGGTCATTACTCGATGGAAATTATCAGCAATTGATTAATTCGTTCGTACCGAGGGAAATGGCAAAGATGTTGGGAATGACTGCGGCAGCGTGAGCAAATTTTATTTATTTACTGATCCACAGCCACACTGTGTCGGAATGGTCATCTATTGGCGGCATGATCATAGTTTTCACAAGACAGAATGAAATGAGGTGGAAGGAATGAGCGCAGTGCTTTCTCTTCAAGTTTAGGTGCGAATTCGGCATGACGCTGTAACAAGGGTTTCAAATGTCCTGATATTAGCTGCGTGGTGTGTGGACGGATGGGAAGTCGAGGAGGATTTTAAACATTTAAGCACAGAGTCCCTTCCTCCTCAACATCACGTACCACAGTGAACACGAACAGACGCGAGCCGTGAGAATGCAGCAAAGGCTTGGAGCGCTCATGTTCCCATTCTTTCCCTTACTGCCAACTTGCCATTAATCTCTTCCATTTGGATGCATTCTCATCAACCTCCACCTTTTCAGCACACCATCACCCACAAGCGCTCCTCTGAACGCCTTCAAATCCCAAGAGATCCACTGTGTTATGTGCAGCTGCCCTGTTGTGATTCCATTTGCATTAAATCGCAATTCTTTAATTTTCCAGCACCCGATGAGTGCAGTTATGAGTCAAAATGGATGTCACTCATTCTCTGCTTTGCTGGGGTCACATCACACTAAAGTTTACCCTCGTCGGCAAGAGCCGAGACTGGTATCCCTCAGTGTCATTAGACGTCGCCAACCCGTAAGCACTTTCCAATTTATGGAGGATTAATCATCGCACCTTGCTGTTAAGAGCCGCAAAGTGAAGTTGCATGGATAATGTGTTAAAAGAAAGAAAGGAAGGAAGGTAGGGCAATGTGCTGGTGGATGTCTTGAGCACTGTGCCTCCCATAGTGGTCGTAAGTTGCCAAAACTGTTCCATTTCCACCTGAAATTTAACAATTAGGTATGCCTCATGAGGCGATTAAGAAGGAGGCGAATCAACAAATTGGTGAGCTGATTTACCAGCCATCAATGTGATTGTCAGAACTCCGAGCCAACCCACTCCAACGCTCTCACTGATTCTCTCCTTCTTCCCTGCATTCTAGGTGTCGTTGACACAGCTTTCAAGCAACAGCAACTTGAAGCTCCATAAATTGGCTTGCATAAATCAAAACCTATAGTCATTACCTCGAATATTACCAAGAAATCGGGATGTTATCACACAATAGCTAATCGTCGACTGTCCAGGATATGGAGGAAATGTTGTTTTTTCTGTTGTTCTTCAGCATGCAAACTCATCATTAACTTCGGCATCTTTCTTTGCTTCAGCTACGACTCGGTACCACTTGAACAGCTCATCACACACTGACTAGCCCCACGTGCTGACCCTAATCAGGCACACCAACTCGTGACCGCTGGTGCTAATAGCCTTCTTACCGCACTGACACTAGAAGCAATATCTGAACCAACGCGACCCACCACTTGAACAGCGCTGTCATCTACAACGATTTCGTATATAAGCATCTTCGATCACCCCACTCTCTCGGTCCATTTGCCCTAGTGGTTTCTGCAATGAGTAAGTTTAAAGTGGCAAGCATTTGTGGGCCGCATGCCTCTGTGTGACGAGACTATCCACTGTGATACGCCTTCTTGTAGACGTCTTCGTGAAGGTCTCCTGCCTCGCCATCCTCCTATCTGCTGCAGCAGGATGGCAACCCACCGATGCTGAGCGAGCACAAATCCTCGAGGCGCATCATCGAATACGCGAAAAAGTGGACCCAACTGCTAGCAATATGAAATTGTTGGTGTGTCCATAGTGGACAAATTGATGCAATTAATGTGCACATTTTGTTGCATGCAGCTATCAGCGGACGCAATTCGCCCTACACTTGTTATCGTTTCAGCTCTTTTCAACAATCTTGTCCTTTTTCACTTCGCATGCGCTTTTTTGTTGTTCAATTTGGGCAGAGATATTCGAGGGACCTGGAACACTTGGCTGCTTATTGGGCGGGTGAGTGCAAGTTTCGACGTCCAGATACGAAGAAGCGCCGGCGTTATCGTGATCTCGGAATGAACCTCGCAATCACCTTCGGTTCCAAGCCAGCCCTCGTCGACGGCTTGTGCAGTTGGCTCAGCGAATCCAATTATTACACCTACGCTAACAACACGTGTAGTCGTAGTTGCAGCCAATATACTCAGGTGAGTGTACGAACGAGTTTAAGCCCCCGTTACCACTTTGCCCAGCTACTTCATCCTGCTCTGTCGCGGTTATATACCTAAATTAACGTTGTATACCCATGCAGCTGATTTGGGCGCAAGCAACTGAAGTGGGATGTGCCATGCGGGAATGTAATGGCGTTATACATGGAATGCCAGATCCACAATACATCACCGTCTGTCTATACAAGCCCTCGTAAGATGCAGTTCTCCACTTTCATTGCTATTAACAACACTGCTCTTCTTGCGAACCACCTCTTTCTTCACAGTGGGAATTACAGAAAGGGGAAGCCATACCTTTGTGGGCCCAGTTGCTCTGGATGCTCCAAGTGGGAGCAATGCTACCGCAATCAGTGCATGAGGGATGCACAACTACGGGAAGTCTATCCCATGGACTCGTTTCCTGATCCCAATGATAAGTATGTGCCACAATGTGTACCGCCCAAGTCTGATACCATCGTCGCTGCAGCCAGTTGTGTGTCGACCTAGCCAAACATGACGTAATGCTACTCGCTTCTCTCCTCCCATTCTCACTGTGCTTACTTCGTGCTCATGACTACTGCATTAATAAAGAGAATGTTTGCTTGAAGCCTCTGCATCTTGGTATGCTTCCGCCTAGGTTAGCGCAAATTTGTCCAGTCTTTTGGTTTGTGCAAGAAGGCAGCTTGAGTGAATTTTCGCGTTGTTTTAGTAGTAAGTGTGGAAAGTGAAACATGCACACGTCGTCCTTTAAAATGACCAATTTTTCCTTGGTGGGAATGAATCATAGGATTTAATGCTCCTCACTTCCGTTCACGCCTGTCCACTTCGAAGAAAGCACTGTAGCGGTCGGTCAAACCCACAGCACACTGACAGTTTTATTCAACATCTTGAAAATTGGCTTTACCGGACTTATACATAGGCGTTTAAGAATGAGAGGCTACACGGCAAGTCGCGAAGTGTTAAATACCTTGCATTTTTCGAAAGCTCAATTGGACTGTACGTGTAGATTAAGATGATGCCCGCCTTAAGTTAATGGAGCATTTTGACTTTAAAATTGAATGCAAAACTTCAGTGTTTAGGGCCGAGACTCGTCAGGTGACTTGCTTTTTGCATATGTGCTTCCTACATCATAGCATGTCAGTTCCAATTGGAAAACATTGAAAGAATATTTGATGATTCACTGTAAAAATGCCGCCTAAGTTGAACGAAGCAGGGTTTCATAAACACAAATTCCTCCGCTGATTGATAGTGTCGAGTACTCACCTGCAACAAAGGCTAATTCCTCACATGCATACAGCAGCAAATAAGATTTCTGTGGGTGCCACAGTTATCAAATCTAGTTACCCCACCTATCACAAGGTGGTATTATCAGACGTGCACAACTGCACCCCACTAAACCATTGTGCCAACACACCACTGGATCTTGTGGACCACAAGTGCAACGACGTAGCCGGCGTCGTAGAATGCGGTTGTGTATGTAGCTAGGACCACGAACTCAGCTTTCAACGTGGGGGTGACTTAGGTGGAGTGGCCAAAGTCCTATTAGAAACAGTGGTAAGTCTGCAGTGATTGCTAAAATGAGAGGCAGGAGCAGATGTTCAAGTTAAATGGGAACGATTAAACACTTATGGCTGATTTGGAGCTGAAGAAGAAGTCACCTAATCGCATCACGTTTTCTTGAAATCACAATCATTACTAACTCTTTGTGATGCAGCTTTCATAGCAGAATTTGCATTTGGCCAGCAAATTAAAACCGTCTTGTTTAAACCTTATCGCTCTTGACACCTCGTTCTAGATCCTCTCATTTGGATAAAAAGTGCAGGACCTGCGGAACTTGCATTTGGCCCGCAGGTGAGTAAATTGAGTCTGCATTGCTCTCTCTAAGTAGTGTGATGTCGCACCTTCATTTACATTTGTTTGATGTGCACAAACCTTAAGGTATGCCTTGTTCCTATGTTAACCTGCGATCCCATTAATACATCTTAAACCTTATTTATTTCTTGTAAAACTCATCATGTTTGGTAGCATTCGCATACCATTGCAAGGTTGAGCATACCACATCAATGGCGCGTAGAACAGAAGGCGATGCCAGGTGGGTTTGGGGTTCCACGATGTCGAGGCTTGTGAACACTGACTACAAGTGGTGGCATGAGGAAGAATAGTGAAGTGACCACTCCAATTGCGCTTGCGTCAGATCTTGTGACAATCGTAAGTAGATATGCAGGGAGCAATGCGTGCTTCCTTTGAGCATTTTGTGCACCCAACTTGTAGAATTCGGCATACAGAGTTTCCATCTTGCAAATGCAACGGAGAGAGCTTGACTGAACCGCATATCTTAAGCATGCTACAGCGGATTGTGATCGTCGAATTCGGTGGTGCTCCGGTAGGATAACTAAGAAAGACTTTGCTTAATTAATCCTTCCTCGAAGTCACAGCTTAGTTCACCCTACCGCTCCTCTGTCTTCGCATGCATTTTACTTTTTTTATTGGACCGATCAAAGGGACCTTGAAGGCTCCCTTCTAGGCCACTCTTTTGCACTTGAGCGCATGTTTCCACACTTAACTGTGTCGCAATCACAATATGACAAGTCCGTAATCCGCAAAAAGTTAAGAAAACAAGCTTCATGAAGGCTTTAAATTGTAAATGAAGAAGTGCAAACACAGACGCTTCTGGATGATTTGAGATGGAAGCTTGGGTTCGTGCACTAGAACTTCAAAGAAGGAGGAAATCCACTTTTCACGAAGCCTTAAATGCTTCGAATGCAAGACGATTAAAGAGCTTCAGGATTAGAGGCTAATTCCAAAAGCAATTAAAGATCTTTCGCTTGCTGGGAGGCAATTTTAGTGCATACAATTTTAGCAAATGCACGTTAATAATAAAATTAAACGTGTCCCATTTCCTTTTCTTCAATTAGTGACATCTTCACTCGCAATGCTTCCATGACAACTAAGTGGCATCTAATCATTGAATTATCTAATATTCTCTGCAAAGCATTCACTGTGAGCTTCCTTTGTCCCACGTTTCATCAAATAAAAATACGCCAGTCGCAACATTTATCGTCAAAACACTGCTACTTAGTTGTCAGCAGTAGTGAAAATAACTCAAAAGAGAGCACGAGGACGAATGCATCTGCCCCGGCATAATTGGTGGTCTTCATCCCCTCAATCCAAATGGTTTGCTTGCGAGCAAGACATAGATATCCTTATTGTGGAGAATGCATTCCACAATCCTGAAGACCAGCCTCATCTATAACATTACCTTACCTTCAGTAAATTTGTCCACATCCAAAGTGCTGGCTAGGATGCTGGAATAGTTCCCTAAGTTCGGGCTCACTTCATTAGCCTACTAAGCTCTGAATATTGTAGCCCGAAGCATGTCAATTCATTTGCGTAATAGCCGAAAATGCTTTACTAAAACGACTGCACTCATTTACAGTGGGAGCAATGCTGATGATATTGCACTGCGAGTATGCCAAAGACATCGTCATTAGCAGCAGCCCAACTAAACCACGACAAGTATCATATCGTTCGGTTAGCAGTTATATGGTGTGCGCATTATTCACAGCTGTCGTAGGAGATTGAAGACTTAGTAAAAGGTTCTCTTTTGTTGCAATCAGAGGAAGGGTTTCACCTCACCACCTCGCATTTAAATGAACATGTCGAATCACAGGCTATAAGAAAGAGGGTAGGCATTGTGAGGCCGCGATTACGGAAGCGGAGCTTGTGAATTCCCCAGGGAGTGAATCACAACATTTTAAGCTTAAGCGCGATCTTTACCACTTCTTATTGCGTACTCTCCAAGCATTTTCTTAAGATGGACTGTCGTGGAAGATCATCAGACACTCGAATGGTTGCAACTTAATCCTATTCCATCCCTACGCTAAATGGCGCCGCTCAATTTGCATGCTTAGTATTGTCGGAACAGGTTTCATCACCTCCCTTTATCAAACAATGCTGGTTTTGCAGTAGTCATTAAGGCAATGAGAAGAACGAGTAATTGCTTAAGTAGGTAGTTACCTAACTATTAGTAGTAAAGGCTAAAACGTTGAAGATCCATTCCCCATCAGTCTGCCCACGCAGCCCCAAGTAGGAACTGTTGAGTCTCGCAGGCTGTGCACATCCTGGTTCCACTAAAAAGCAGCAATTTTGACGAGGAAAGACATGGGCCACTAGACGCGGTTGCACTTCATTCCTTTCCCCTGTTTCTCCACGTTCAATCAACAATACTTAGCTTGATCAATCCTGAGGTTCCCTCTCTGTTCAAAGCACAGCTGTAGCTATTAGTGGCGAAAATAGTGTTGTCGCTCTCACTTTGTAATGCTGTTCAGGGTAATCTGATGGAAGAGTACTTCAAGTAGATGGTTCGAAGGGCTCATAATCCGCCTTACCATTACATGTAAGGAATATATGTAATCTCTCTTAAGCGGAAAAATGAATTTTGGAATGACGCAGACTCTATTGCTTCATCCTTCAGATAAATCAGTCGTCATTAAGCACGTGGACAGTGAGCAGATCCGTAACCGTAGTTCGCAGGTGCACTCACTAGCCTCATTACACCACAAGGTTGCCGTGTAGGTTTGATGTTTGGGCTCACCTGGATGCTCGTATTAACACTTCTAAATTAACCCAAATGACTTGCTCCCAGATTTGGAATACTTACATTAGAAGCTGTCGTCGATAGATTATTGGGGCGACAATCTTGATGACACGGTATGACTACGATGGCATTCACATGAAGTACCATTTGAGCCATTGGGTAAGCACATACGCGTCAAGTGCAAAATCTTTGTTGCAATTTATGCAGGTACGTATTGCAATGCTAAAAGCAAATGATGATGCCTGCCACTCCCGAGCTGACTTTGGACTCGGCATAAACAAGCGACACCAGAGACAAGGCACAAAAAGCCATGGCACTTTATCCAAAGCAAAGGGAGGTAGGTGTAACCGGTACAAGCTTTGATGTTTGCAAACAAATGCAGACCATTGGTGGTGAGAATTGAAATGAACATGGTACTTCAGCAACAAGTTGCGTCAATATGTGTGAGAGGTTGAAAGTGTAACTTTTTGTGCATGCATAAATTAAGAGTTCCATTTAATGAGCTGTCAAATCACAGCGCATTTTATGCAAAATGATAAGTCAAAATCACAGCGTACAGGACGAATTCTTTGACACGAGTGATTGGAGCAGATGACATTGCAGCTTCTGCATAATCTCCTCCCTTGGAGCAAAGGTTGTTCACACACGTGGTTTCAGGTGGGCACTCACTGCAACTGGCACCGCTTGTGTACGGTTTCAAACCTATGTAGTTACCGCTAAGACAAATGCATCAAAGTTATTCGCAAGTTCACCATTCCTGCGAAGATAAAATGGTGCATTATCTCACTCACGGTGGTTTGTATTGGCACGCCAATAGGAAAACCGGCTTTGGCCAATCCGGTTTCATACTATCGCATCTTTCAACTGCGCATCCAACCTCCCCAGATGTAGCCCACACCATCTGCATTTGACAGTGAATAAGCAATTCGTATAAAGCTTATAATGGGTAAAATAGAAACTTGTAGTTTATAAATGGTCTATGAAGCACAGGTGAACGGGGTCAATCTGCAAGAAAGGCTCAAAGATGCTCCACAAAAGTTTATGTTTGCTCACCTGGGTGTAATGTCCACAGACCCTACCAGACGCACATGTATTTGTATCATAGGCGTAATCCTTAACCTCTTCCCACCACCCGGTAGCCATTCTCGCCAAATCGCGACCTGAACCGCCAGACAATGCGAGATTCTGTCCGGAATTTCCGTACTCTGGGTATTTGCCAACATCTGGGTGTTCGTAGATACACCTCGCCACCCAGTCAGCTGCCAGATTTTCCAACTCCTTGCTGTACACCTTTAAGAACATCCCGCAAGATTAACATTCGGGTTGACTAAAGTTGATTTAAGGTGCCTCAAGAATTTCTAAATTAACTAACGACAAAAACAGACACTCTCAGAGCTGAAACTTTAGCGCAAATGAGAAGCCCACCATTTTAAGCATGTTTGTAGAGGAAGGCTTTACAGAGGCTCGTTTGCTGTTGTGTAAATCAAGAAGAGCCTTGCGTTCCTCCTCCGTCAAAGATTCGGCGGCCACAAGTGCTATCAACACCAAAGCATAAATATACTTGACCATTTTGTCTAAAATGTTCAATGAGAGTGAGACATCAGTCCGGTCCTCTTTGGCTAGAACGGTGAAGTTGAAATCACACAGCAAGCAATTTGGAATGTGCAACACACAGAATGTGCTATGGATGATTGGCTTGAGGCCATTTCGTGAGATGTCCACCTTCAACAGTTCGAGCAAACCACGTTGCTTCAATTGTCCTAATCTTCCCGGAATGTGCTTAACCATCAGCATGTCATCAAATGCCCCTTGGATTTTAGCTTAGAAACCCCAAAATAATAGCTCAACATCCATTGCACACCTTGAAAATAGTGCGGTTGTGCTTCCCTGAATGGCCTTAATTTTAAAGCATCCATCACGTCACCTCAGATGAGGCTGCGGGCGATGGTCATGTCAAGTGAATTGTTTCGAATTACTTGGACTACTTTGCTATAAGTTAACATCAAATCTACGCCTACATTTAAAATGTCCTTTTAATTACGCAAGGAATATATTGCTGTTACCTTAAATGGAACTATGCCTCATAAAATTGGGCTGTGCGTACCGGCCGTGGGTTCTCGATTTCTATGCGATTTCAAAACAGTCGATAAAGCCGAGACAATTCAAATGGACTAACACCAAACGCACCACAGATGCAAACTTGTGTTGTGTTGGCACCAACAGCAGAATGATTATAATCGCATTTTAACAAGCTCGGGGTCCCTCAAAAATGTTAAGCCATCGTAATGGGTGCGAATCAAGTAGAGCTGGTTATGCGACACTGGATTTTGAAGGCTGTAAAGCTCTCGAACCTCTTCAGAAGATCAATGAGGTCATGACAGCATGGCCCAAAGACCATGCGGTCTACCCAATGTTCAAAGACCGATTCTTAAGTGCCTACATAACCAGTAACAAGTGGTTAAGGCATCATAGAACGCTCTCTCACCCTGAGCATCGTGCGTATCGCTCCTGTTGGGTAACACCATAAAGCTGCCGATGATAGAAGAAAAACACTCACCAATGGATTGCGGTTGTCATCAAATTTATATGCAGCTGAGCTGCAAGGTCACAATTTCCTTTAGCCAGTTCTTCCGAGGATGGAAATTCGACTCTGGTTAGCCTTACTTTTGGTGGCACGCATGGTTGAGAAGGGAAGAGACACTGAGGAGTCGCCTAATTAAAGTGTCTTATTTAAGGTGGAAATCAAGTAATCATCTACAACCGTGTTTGCTTCCTTCTACATACTATGCAACACCTGGCATCCTCCTCGACATCAAAAGATGATAAAATAAGGAAATGTGGAGCTATGCCTTCTGCTACAGCCTCGAGGCTATGCCTTCTACATTGGAGTATGCATTCAATGGTGTGGACGCAATTTCAACATTACCATTTCAACGAGCCCTTAAATGTAATTTCACGAGTACTGTCGCTGGTGGATGCAGCTCACCGAAAATATTTAGTGCCTCTAGGGAGGTGCCTCAAATCGGGCTTCTTGACATGGACAATTACATACAGAAAATACGGCAGGCTTCCGTTAATTGAGGGGGCCGCATGGATACCAGAAGGGAAACAAACACCAGTTCTTCCACAGTACCGCGATTCGCGCTGTTATTCGTCAACCTAATTCCTCAGACCCAGAACACCTAACCAAGGGTAGAAATTCCAGCAAGGAGCACAAACTCCTTAAAATAATTCAGTTCTGCCCTAAGACTGGTGTTGGATTTGTTGGCGAGGTCTCATTTTGCCATCCGATTTCCCATTTTTGCAATTTTTTGCACCATCCGTATTTTTTTTTTGGAGATTGCTGTAAATATCATAATTCATAAACCTTTCTTTCGAGGACTTCAAACATCTTGCTTTTAAGGATACATTCTGTTTGAATGAAACCAGTTTGCAGAATCGAGGGCATTTTTTGGCTTAAATGAGGTTCACACGTCCGACCACTGTTGTGGTCATCTAGGAGCGGCAAGGAAGGCAATTTTGCAGGAACCTGTCTTACCGTGCAACTACCCAGTTTCTTTAAATACCTGAGTGGAAAGGCTAGACATCACACATTACCACTCATTTAACACTTTATTCGACGGAAGCAGTGAAATTTGTAAATTGTAAAGTGATTAAGATAGGTTCAGTTATGCCAACGTTCATGGCATTTCAAGAAAGGAAACAATGCCGACACTGCTCCCTCTTGAAATATGCTCGAGTTGTGTTGATGTATGATAAGTTGGAACAGCATCTCCGTAAATGTGCACAAGCCGGTAAGTGCCGCCTCTTGTGCCATGAACAATTTTCCAGTGAGAAGTTTTTTTTCTCGCGGGATGTCCGGTGGAAGGTCGTATTGTTGTAATACTTCATTCATTCAACCTCAGTTCCTTTAAATTTTGCTCATTTAAAGAAAAGTACTGGGACTTTGTACTGTTCCGTATTGACCAAAACGATTCTTTGAACTTCTTGCATAAAATCAAAGCGGTTCTTCATGCCGTCTGAAAATTCAAATGCTGACTAGTTAAAGTAGGGGACAGATGAAGAGAAGACGACTCTCACCGAGCCAAAGGAGTTCTATGAGCCCAAATGATGCCCCTTCGGCTCTGTAATGCTTCAGCTACCTTGCAACGCCTGATGTAGGCAGCACTATTTGGGCTTTTTCCAAAATACTGTAGTATTTGGTAGAAATTTGAGAGCGCAAGGCCCAGTTCTAGCTTAATGCTTGATCATGTGCTAGACGCAGAATTCACCTTCCTCCGTCGTCTCACTAGTCGGAATGGAAGTCGTCGAAGCTTGGTAAAATAGATGAAAACTATGTCAACACCGACCAATCAGACGTAAATCTTCAGATCGCTTGGTTCAGCAAACTACTTTAGGTGTTTCATTAAAAGCTGTGCCAAAATCGCCAGTCTCCTGTATAATCTAGCCGAAAACTGAGTGAAGGCTTTCAAGTAAGGAAAGGTAGATGAAAAAGAGTTTAAAAACTGAAAGAAGCTTCGGTTTCAGCCTTGCTGAAGATTGAGAACAACGTACCACCCTCTGTACTGGACTCAGGCGCCAATAAAGTGGCCGAGGGTGAAGTGACTACTTATATCGGTTGCAGGACATTACGATAGCATCGTCATGAAGTTGAATAAAGTGCCGAAACCGCCTCAAGTGTTTGAGGTTTTTTTTTGCGAAAATACGGTCTGACCTTTGTACTTCCACCGGGCCATCTCAATAGTTCTCCAAACCTCCTCTCCCAAGTTTCCTCTGTACGTTGGCAATGCCATTCCTCTATGAGCATTTCGAATCCTTCCGAATTCAGGGACAACTCGAAGCGTCACACTGAATGAGGCGGAAATGGAACTGAATGCTTACAGACAGGTAGACAGAACTCTAACACGATGTACTAATCGTCAATGGGACGGTTGAAAGATGTATTTTGCAAACGAGATAGTTAAAAGTGACGTCTGCCTTTGGCATCTGCTCGAGCTTCTTATCCTACAAAATCACTTTTGCAAATCCGAATCGATGGTAGACGCAAACTATCTAGAAATGTCCTTACACAAATACATTTATAAAACAAATTAACGATGATCACGTTACCTCTCTGCTGACTGGGAGTCAGCAGGATCAAAGTGAGAAAATTGTTTCCATGGCAGAGCATTAAACTCGGCCCCTTTTTGAATGACTTCTTTTGCGCCAGTGTTACTACTACCGTCGGGGAACATGCATGATGGCCTGCACATCTCCACTGCCTCTAACACACTTATTAAACAGGACAAAAAGCCAGCCCCAAAATAATTAGCACAGATTTGTGGTAAAGTTAAAGACAAGTATCTCCTTAGGTGGTTGGTAAAGGTCTGTGATAGCATTGAAGATGATGTTTTTAAATGCCTTTATCATTGGCTTAACCACTTCTTTTTGGTTTGGCTGACATTTAAGGCCTCACAATTAGCTCGTGCCAGGCGGCATCACCTCTGGACCCAATGCCAGTTGTATCAAGCCCATCAGTAAAGCTCGGGACAATACGTTGGTCAAAGTGGATGTAGAGCCTCATCCTAAAACGCATCCACCTTAATTTTCGGTCCTAAATTCCAAGCCTGAGCTTGACAGAAGAAGTGAAAAAGTCAGTGGCGAATAAAATTGAAGTCCACCTTTAGCTACCACCTCAGTGTCGTATTCTGCAGTTGAATGTTAAGCATTCTGAAAAGTTCATTAGGGATTTGCCTGGAGTAAGCGCATGAGGCTGTAAATGACACGCACATACGATACCTCCTCCATCTCTGCTAGCTAACTAGAACCTGGCTTCATGTTGGACTGCACTGAGGTGGGACGGTGACACTATGAAACGGATTTGAAATTTTATCTCAACTGCTCTATTTTATAGTCTGCACACGTCAAGTTTAAGATCTTGTAGAATCATTAGAAGAGATCAGTGCAGTTTGGTCAAATGCCACCTCAACTGCATGCAAATATGTTGACTAATTAGTGGGCAAAATCCCTCGTGAAGCACCGATTACAACGCACCAGTCGACAAGGGAGGCGGAACGGAGGCAGCACCGAAGACAAAGGCCGAAAGACGAGAGATGCCACCTAACAGCTAAATTTTTGCTTAAATTTTCAGCCTCCACGACTGTGTTTATACCAAGTGATCTGCTTCCCATCTTCTCTATCTCTATTCGGCGCAATTTACTCTGATATTGTGGCTTCTCCTATCTTTAACAAGTCTTCAAGTTAGGTGCATAGATATTCAGCAGGGCAGACGTACTACTGGTGTGCAGGAGAGTTGTGACCTTCGGCACCGCCATGTGGACACACGCACCAGGCCAGAGCCTTCCAGAGGTACGGCAGTGTTTTGGCCCATTTTCACTTCGGTGTAGCACAGGAATTGCAATATTGTGGACCTCGACCCACCGACGGAGGGCAACCCCTATTTCTAAATAACCCCACGAGCTGGTAACTCACAAGCTATCCTCAAAACCATACTTGGGTGTTCAAGATCACCCTATGTAGTCAACAGGAAAAGTGATATTGCCGGTCTCTCACATTATTCCTTCTATTAGCATATCTAAAAGCATCTCTTCCTATTCCAATAACCACCAAACTAACTTGAACTTGAGAAACTGCCACACCATGAAGCACTTTAAACACGACCATACAAAACAGCTCCCTCGATAATAAACGAAACAAGCTGGCCTGGCCTTACCATGGAGATGATGCTGATATGCCTGGTATGAATCGCGGAGGGAGAAGACGGTTAAAGTTCGCAACACTTGTTAAAGGAATTTGTTACGTGTGGGAAGCTGCGATCGTATCAGCCGGTCGCAACCAACTCTACTGGACGCCACAGGATGCAGGCAGGGCAGCAGAAAGAGGGCGACAACGTCCAAACCGGAGGAAGAAACACGAAATAATAAACAATATGAGCCTAGCGTAGGACCCGCGTAGCCTCTCCAGCATGCTATCCTCGCTGTCAGTGCCAACTTTTTGGCGACCCAGGTTGTCAGGAGTAACTGAGCGACCAAAACCATTTTTACCCCAAAAATAAAAAGGAGTAAATTAGCATTGATATCAAACAGCCCGGTTACATCATTAGCAAGTCTTCATTCTTTAAAAGCTACTGCCAGCTGCAGATGCATCCTTCTTTTGCTTCTTTTTCTCCGTCTCCTCTTCGCGCTCGCGTTCGATCGCCTTCACGTACTCCTCAATCTCCTCTGATGTAAGCATCTATTCAAAAGACAATGCATAAAATAAATTAGGTCGCTTGGCAACCAAATGCGTATCATAGTATCGTTGCACGGCTTTCACAGCATTAATGCTTATACGATTCTGAACGTTCAGCGCATACAACATGAAAACACCTTTATGTTTTTAAGTTTATTAATGTTGGTACTAGTAAATATGGTACCACACACATGAGGTTATTTCAATGTCTGAAGAAGTACACAATTTGGCTTCCGTTAAACGGAGCTAATGTGAAAACCAACTTATGGTGAATCATTTAAATTGATAGAAGTCCACGAAGTTGGCAGAAACTGTACTTGTGAACATTAAATTAAATTACACGTGAACATTCCCGACACCATTTCTGAAATCCAAGACGCCCATTGTAATAGCTTTGCCTCCAGCATTGCATTAAGTGTACCAATTCTTACAATGCCCATCCAAAATTGCTCTGGCATAAACCTTCCTTTTCTTTTGGGAGCATCATGAACCACGAATGCTGGGAAAGCATCTGCGACTTTAAACCATTAGATGTACTCTCGATACGTCACCAAATGCTGAAACCGCTTGTCACCAAACATTTCAAACCATGAGGTAACTTGGTAATTAAGAACATATTATTCTCTCAAAAGAAGTGCAATAATAAGTCAATTGCATCGCTCAACTAATGGCAACCAGCTTTGACGCTTGCTACAAATGCTACGTTCTGATAAGTAACAGCACTAAAGTTAGTAAAATGTACCCAAAACAAACATTAAAATGTCTTCTCACTGCTTCGCCACTCATGTAATAAAATATACAGGTGCGAATCGAAAAAACGGCACACTATTCTGATTTACCACGCAATGGAAAGCTGTAGACCACCGAAAAAGCACATCGAAATACGAGAAAAGATCAGTTAAACGTGCCCAAGGTTGAATGGTAGCAGCACTTACAGGGTAGCTGTTGGGGATGCTAAACATGTCAACAAAAATTTGGCACTCAGAACCAAAAAAACAATGCCCAAAACGTGAAACAGGAGCAGAAATTCAGAAGATAAATTTGAGCCGGCACGCTTTGAGCAAAAACAAAGCGCCCTCGTGAAATTTCCAACATAAAATAAAAACCTGGTAATGTTGATGGAAGGATTCGCAACAAGTGTAGGGGTAAGTCGCAAGCAATGCTGTGAGCTGCCTATTTTCGACCAAATAGACACGAATCCCAGAGAGGCACAATCATAAACGATGAGAGTTTCACATCTTATGAGCTAAATAAGCATACAAACGAACAAACTAGATCACCTTCCACTCCGCAATGGGTTCTCCGGGTTTACAGTCGGATCTTCGCTTCATTACACCCAATTCCATATGCTTTGCACCGGTCTGTACAACTTCAAACAGCGCCTTAACGGCCAGTTTGATGGTGCCTTCTTGTGTTGCGACGGCAGCCTCCGAGTAATTTTTCTCCAAGAACTCACGCGCAGCCTTCGAATTCTTGCCAATTGCATTGGCCTATAATCCACAACGTCATTAATGAACCTAATCTTACCAGCCATTCGAAATGAGTTCCCGAAGGATCGGTCTGGTAAAGATGAGTTGAACCATCTTGATTTATGCCACACAAGAGTGTGGACACTCCGAACGGTCTGCGACCATTGCTTTGAGTGTACTTCTGCTTCAACTGGGCCATGTGTCGAGCAATGTATTCCACAGAAACAGGGTCCTCGACGGTTAAGCGGTAGCTCTTGCACTCAATTCGCATTCGGTCAATAAGGATTCTCGCATCAGCGGTGAGTCCCGCAAAGGCGACCGCAATATGCTCATCAAGTAGAGAAATTTTGTGCACGGTCCTGTCGTTTTGGAGTTTGGTGGTAGCTTTCTTCTCGACGCAAAGTACTACACAATCCGGACCTTTTACACCAACCTAAAAATCACCCTCTTAAAAAAGCTTACGGCGGTAGATCCCTTTTTGACTGCTTCTTGGGCATATTCAACTTGGAACAAATGACCGTCGGGGGAAAAGACAGTAATTGCCCTATCATATCTCGCGGTCATGACTAATGCGCAAGGTGTCCGAGAAACGCGCGCAAAATCGAGCGCATTCCAATAAATTACAATTAATGATCACCATGGATGTTTCAAAGCCATAGTCAAATTAAAATTTTGTGCTTAAAGCAAGCAAAAATAAGAATGATTTTTACTTTTTAGCGCTTTGTTGATGCTGCTGTTCCGCGAAGGCTTCCATATTTGGCGCAATTTGCCCATAATTAAAGTAAATGTTGTTATACTCAAGCGCAAAAGTAATGCCAAAGACTTCAGATTAACCCAATTACTTGCATAAAACAGTGTAGCGCATTGTAAGTTTTCATTAGACATGGCATGCTTATTTTGGGGACAGATGCAGTACTTCGCTTTTCCTTATTGCCAGATTCAGTCGCTCAGGTAGCCAAATAATTTCCAAGCCATGACAGTGATTCCACTTACTTCTATACATTGAGCTTGTATTCTGACCTAACACATCGCTTCCTTCTCCTTTCATTGAAAATCGTGGCGTTACAATCGAGAACCCTGAAAGGTTGGAAATTATTATGTTTATTATTTCGCTGGATCTTTAAGCTTTGCTAGGATATTGATAAGCCACAACATGGGAAAATAATGCCACCGTTAAGGCTTATCGATTACCATTCTTTGGAGCAGAGCGCAGCAGAGCCTAAATATAGCGTCCCTGGTGTCTTTTGCAGACTAAAGAAGGCCAAACAAAGACCGGGATGCATACATATGTTCAATGGAAGGAATTAATATAGTCTCTGGCATGGCTTGGAGGCTAGGTCAAAGTGACCGCTTAAAGGACCGAAGGCCAAAAATCAGTCAAAACACACAAAGCATTCACTTAGCGCTCTCTAGTTCCTTTGTCATAATCTCTACGGAATGCAACTACTTATCAATAAGAAACAAAATTGTCAGTTTTTGGATCTATGCCTAATTAAAATAGTCGCACATAAAAAATGCTCTTAGTGTGCATCTATTACCGGTACTTTCGTTTCTTCAAAGTAGCTGTTAATAACAGAAACGGCAAGAGCCATAATCAACCGTGTCTACATGACTTCCAGAGTGGGCACGCGTAAAATCCCACTGCAGCAAAATGATGGCAAAAGCTGTGCGATCTTTCGCAAATCTGCTATAGGATCGGTGCCTTATTGCCCACATATCGACATGGGCAATAATTAGCAAAATTCTTTTTACCTAAGTCGAGTACCCGCATCGAACGGAACTCCAATCCCTGTGAAATCTCAAAGAGAAACTGCTGATGTTGCTGTTAATTACAGCTTCATTTGCATAGGAATTCGATAGCAAGCACGACTGATTTACGGGTGCTTTATTGTGACATTACATATATTTTGGCGACCGGCACCAAAGATTTACTAAAATGAACGCCAAGAAAGGCGTTGGCTGCATGTTTCGTTGTTTGTTTAATTCTTTTATCTGGTACCATCGCTAGGGTAGTCAAGTCACCTGAATTGGATGGGCAGGGCTCTAAACCATCCCAGCAGCCCCAATCCCAACCCGTTTACCAAATGCTAACGGATTGCCCAAGCATTATAATAGTCTAATAGCGCCACAAAAAGCGCCTGCAAAAAGCAATCAAAGAAACAGGAAGGGGAAGAGACTAACCCATCCAGCAGAGGTAACATGGATACCGAGTAACCACAAACGTAGCCGGCTCTCAAACAAGCAAGTGATCGAACAGACTGTGACCAGTTCAAAGCATTAACAGTAATGTATCGCAATCCTTGGAAAATGGACAAAACCTCAGGGTCGGAAAGCCTGGAAATGAGGTGCATAAGCGGGTATTCTAATGACCAAAAAACAGCGAAATGAAACTAATTTAAATTAATAAAGGAAGCAAATGCCTAAAATTAATATGCTTTTATCTTAATGTAACTAAAGTCAAAACCAGATAATTATGCTAAGCGAACGTATGAAGCACAGTAACTCAGCAAGCATGTAAACAACAGCGCAGCCCACATGCCACCAATTCTGCAAGTGGATTACCTGAAATAGACAAGTTAATTTAAAACATCTGACTGGACTTGTTTGGATGTTCGTAGAAGTGTACTCCATGCATCCTGGAGCGAATCATGAATGGTGTTGAAGGCGAATCTCAGTAATCCAATACATTTCTATCTAAAAGCCATGGCACTCAAAGCCACGCGATGTGCCTGAGCTGCTGTGCTTTGTTTGGACCGTTTGTTGGCCTTGAAGAATTGGGGCGGCAGTCTTGAACTAGGCTGCGTGGGCTGGCCTCCCGGGCATACTAACAGCCCCTTTCCTCCCATCTTTAATATGTGCATTCCGATGTATGCTTGGCCTTCTTTTGTATTCTAGGTATGCTCAGGGCTCCACATGAGTTGTCCATGCTTCGTGATGTACATGCCATTCTCGAAACGCTGAAGAATGAACTGCATTTAATTCTAAGTGGATAAACATGTCACAAAGTAGTCAGACTTTTCATACGAGGAGAAGGAGCAGCAAACAGAAGATTAACTAGGATAGCCGTAGCGTCTTGAGCATCCATAGAAGATGGAGAAAAGGCTAAGCGTGGATCGGGATGCATGTATTTAAGAGATGAAGAATAGAGGCTGTTGGAATGGTTGGGAGGCTAGAACACGCAACTAGTTTCAAGAGCAGACGCTATAAGTGTCGAAGGCAAACCAAAAGTTCGAACGAACAAAGTACTGCAATAGCACTACTGTGGTGCTTTGTTTGTTTTGGCTGATGATTGGCCTGACGCACTGGTAACGGCTGTCTTGAACCTAGCCGCGCAGGCTGGCCCCCCGGCCATGCCGGCAGTCCTTTACTCCCCACCTGGGATACATGGACTCTGATCCATGCTTGGCCTTCTTTTTTTCCTTTAAGGATGGTTGAAGTGCTACAGCTGCTCCTCTATACAATCATTATAGGTAAATATTTACTCCGAACTAGTTGTCTCAACTCGCCAGTTGCCTATGTAAGCACAAGCATTAATGTTCTGGGGTACGGGCGCAGACTATAAGATGCGTTTTGAGTTCTTAAGAGCACAATTTGCTAACAAAATTAAAATTGGCTTTGCAACAGAAAGACTTTTATTGTTTATTTCGAAGATAGCAAATGCGAACTGAGGTTAACTAGAATCAAATGGGCTTCCAAAATAGTACTTCGTCACGCTACTGATAGATTTTCTCGCCGAAATTTTTTCCCTCTTAGCAAGTGATCGTAATTGATTATTTAATGTGCATAGTGCCTTACCCTTAACCTCTCTTAAATTTCCCCCCTTAATAATCCTGTTCATTGACTGGAGAAATTTCTGCCGCTACTTTAAAGTGGTGTTCTCCTGGATGTCCCTACTGAAGAAAATCTTCTCGAGGGATTCTGTTTCAACCGGGAATTTGTCAACAAATGGGGGCTTTTGTTACTTAAAGCCGGAGATTCAGGAAAAATTGTCCTGTGGTGTTAAGTATAATTGTTAGTACAATTTTTGCCATGCCTATTAATTGTCGTTGGTGCACTTTTCAAGCCTCGCTTGGTTTCCTTACAATATTTTGATTCAAACCTACTTTCCATTGCTTTGTGCTATTTTTTCGTTTTAGTGAAATTGGTTATTCGAGGAGAACGAAAGTCTGGGAAGAGTACTCTTCTTTCTCGTCTTAAAGGAGAAGCATTCGATTCAAGTTATACCCCGACCGATGAAATTAAGGCAACTGTTTTAAGCTTTTCATTGATTCTGGTTTTGTGATTGATTTTCTTTTCTAGTTTAAAAAAATTATTCAGATGTCTCTTCGTCGGCCTTTTAGGTCGCAAACATTTTATGGATCTATCAGCCTACAAATGATGCAGTGAAAGTGGATGTTTGGGATGTTGTGGACAAGGGTCGTCAACGGGAGGTTAGGCATGGGGCCACAGCTACTGGATACGTATCAAAGTTGACAAGGAAATCCCAGGTATTTTGTACGTCACCATTGTTCGACATAGAGGTTATTTTTCTCGATATTAAAGTACGCCGTCCTTTATAACTTGGGCTGATGGCAATTTGCCTTGGTGCTTCTTAGCTGAAGGGCACTATATTTGAAACTCTTGAGGAGGTTCCATTGTTCTTAACGTAATGTCCATAGATTTTGTTTTTCTTGCAACGCCATTCGTTCCGTCTACGCTGCCATATTAACTAAATTAATTTTACTTTTATCTTCTAGACGACAATGGCTATGGCTTCTCTGGACTCAACATTTATCGATGTCTACAAAGGCGCGAATTGTGCCATTCTAATGTTTGACATAACGAGCAGGTGGTGAGTGATTGGTTTCCCTTTGGATGTACTTGACGACTTTTCACCATCTTACTTGTTTATCTGTACGCCAGCAAAGTATTTTCTACCGAAAGTGTCGTTTTAGGCACTTCGATTTAACTTTTGTGTTTTGTTGGTTGTTGGAATTTAGATGCACCAATATCTGTTTTTCAAAAGACTGGGCTTTTGTCTGCACATTTCACCGTTTAAATTTGACCGCATGCAATGGTAGGGGACACAGCAGTACTTAAACTTGGGTCGTCTTGTCTTTATTTACTGTACAGTTTGGCATCTTTCCATGTAGTTTGCTTTCCGGTTGGAAAACAGCTTTGTTTGCATTCACATAAAACTTTCATTAGGTCGAAGCGCTGCCTCACACTCTAGTTTCTCTGTTAATAATGTTCATTACTACCCCGCTATAGTTTTGCTATACCCTTTTTACTATCCACAGGATGATTTGATCATTTGTTTGCCCATAGGCGCTGTGGTTTGCCCGATTTTAAATAATTTCAAGAGGATAAACTCTAAGTCCCGCATGGATAGGTGTGTTCCCAAGTGTTTTGTGTGATGAAGGATCCCTGGAGGATTTTCTGGCAGGTTCCTCATTTACTCAGTCGTTTGGTGCAGGTTGCTCAAATTTTATTGCCGTACCGTCACTCAGCGATGTTATTTTCTGTAAATTGCCCCAAAAACGCTAATTTAATTGTTCTGTGTATCTCTGTGCTGCGTTCTAGTGTTTTCTCCCCAAATAACTCCCAATTGCTTTTCGTACCAAGGCGACTTGCTATTCATTCAATTCTATTCCACTGTTGTTACAGATGCGATGTCATCCTCATATGCTCTAGCCGTACGACCATTGCAGGCTCAAAATGTATGTTTTCGTAGTTATCTTCTCATACGCTCGGACTCCGAGAAATCAAAATGATTCTCGGGAAATGAGTATCTGTGCTCTTTCATGTATGTAGAACCCAAGACTGTGGAAGCTATGAACTCTTGAATACCTTTTATGGTCATAATGCTGTATATTTAGACTTGCACCACAGGTGGATGTTCTACTTTTCAGGCTGATCGTTCGCCGCATGCCAGGGCAAATTATCCTACCGTTCATTAACTGAATTTATTCCATGCCACTTTTTGTTGCTATTCGGGCACCATTATATCTTATTTCTGAGCAGTTAAGCTTCCATCTTCTCTCAAAGCGGCAACTAGGTTCCAGTTCTAACCAACTTCGTCGATCTTTTCGGAAAATTCAAAGTACTGTCAGAAATTTTACTCGTCATTGCTGTTACTTTCTTATTTATCTCTTTTCGGAAAGGACCTTCGAGTACGTATGTCGGGAATTGCCAAAGGTTCCACATACGGTACCAGTTTTGGTGGTTGGGAACTTCCGCGACGCTGTTGCTGCTGATGAAGCGAACCGAGAGATCACGGAGACTGAGGTCCGTACTTTCATTAGACGGATGCTGAAGGTACGACAGTCCTCCGCCTCAGACAGTGATACACCAGAGTTTTGCAGGCAGTACGTGTGGGCTGCTTCTCCCCCTTATTCGTACCCTTTGAATTACTGCTTTTTTCCGCTCTCCATCTGGACTTATAAGTGCGGTGTGCCGTGTTAATCTTCTTCAGTATATCAATGTGGTTGCCTATTTGGTTTGTAAAAAATGTGAACCTTTTCGGTGTCCTTGCCTCTGAAAATGCTCTTGAGGTCACCGAATTTTATGCGACCACGAAAGGTTGCTTCAGCTCTCAGGCTTCGCCTGCTGTCCTTGCCACAGCTCTCAACTTTGTCGTTTGTCTTTTCGAAATGAGGACTTGAGGATCTCTCAACTTTTGCGTACTTTAGCTGGGTTTCTCATCCGTTTTGTCTCTTGGATTTATGCTAGCGGTTTCATTGTGAATGGGGGAAAGGGGTAAGTGACTGGTGGCATTAACAAGAAAAGAAATGCGGATAAACCGATGGCTGCCTATCACAGTGAAGACTTTCTAGCCTGGCGGTAGTGGTGAATTTCAATGGTACTCAATTGTCGTGTCGTGCATTGGGGCCACAGCGAAGTTTGTCGAAATTTAAGTCTTGCCACTCCGCTCTCATGGCTAATGGCTCCTCCCTGCTTTTCTGTTATGTTAACTTGAAATTAGTCACTCGAAGGGTTACCATATTTTTAGTAAATTTAGTCCCCATTGTTTCCTCCTTCCCTTTGAAGGTGTGCACCAATACGCTATTGCGAGGCTTCCATGAGGAATGGATTCGGGCTCATGTATATACACCGTTTCCTCAACATTCCATTCCTCCACCTGCAATGCGCCTACCTCCTTCAAACACTGGATATCAATCGCCAGGCCTTTTCCAGCATCAGTCAGCAACTCGATCTGGCTGAGGAGAATCGGGAGGCGATTTGCTCTTACGAAAAGTACATCTACTCCTTAGATTTATTTTATTTTAATTTCCTTTTCTTTTGATTGCCTGTTCTCCTTCGTGCCTAGTAGTTAGCCACAATAGATGGAAATAATGTGAGGTATGTGTGTTTCTACCTATTCACCGGCAGTGGTACTCCGCCGGGAATTGTTGTCGCTCTCTTTCTAGTCTTTGAAAATTGGCCTTCCTTTTGGCGCTCATTACTATTGGACGTTCGTTATCCTCTGAGATTAAAGCCTGAAATGCTCGTTTCAAAGCTGTAACTCAAACTTCAAATAGATTTACACGCTGGTTGGAAAACGTCAGAGGCCCAATTTCGTCCTCAATTCCTGTGGGTGAGTCTTGTTTTTTCTTAAATTATGCCCCACCCATCCTCGCTAGATTGTCTGTATGCTCCCGTCCTTCTTCAGCCGGTGATTTAATGCTAAGGGGGACGCCACAACCTGGCCCAATTACAGCGACTACTGACCGAATCGTTGCTAGCCCCAAGAAGCAGACCTCCTCAGTCAGTAAGATTAAAGTTGGCCTTACTTTGTATTTCTTTTGTCTGGCCTTGATGAAGGCCCATAGCGATCAATCCTAAATTCACTATTCTTTTGTTAAGCATGATGTGTGCCATGCTATCAACTTCCCTTTGAGGCAGTCGTATAGATACGGATTTTCGTATCTAGCAATATGTACGCAATTAGCTTTTGTTTGTTCTGTTCCCACTTATGTGCGTCGATATTAAATCTTGCCAAAATCGGTATGGTTTATGAGAAGTAGGTACTTGTTCTGCAGTGTTGTGTATTTATGTGAAACACGGTGGAGTTGTTTATGCATCATTTGGGGGTCTGATGGAAAAGGATGTGGTGAGTGTTCTGGACAGTGTTTTGCTGAAGAATTAGCATTTTACGCGCTTCCAAATGGCTTTATCTGAACCCGGTTTCGTGTAAGCAAAATTAATAGCGCTTTTGAGCAAAATCTTAAGCATGGCAGGTTGCTGGATTCCGGGAATGGCCCACCGCGCTGACATCAGTGGAATGCTCAGATTGCATAAAAGCACCTCTTAAACCTTGGGCCAAAAAAGAGCGGCAAAATTGACGTGGAGGTAGCATTTTACTGCTGTGATGCCGTTGCATGTGCTGTAAGGCGAGAACCGCAGAGTTTCTGCAATAGCAGTCACTGCATTATGCGTTCAAGTGCTTGGCTCATCTAACCAACTGGTAAGTAAGGCGAAACTGTGCTTCTGTAGAACCGGAAAAAGGTGCGATCAACGAGCCTCCCTTACTCACAAGCGTCGCTGAAGACCTGACATTTCGTGACTTTATTCAAAAAATTGACAGTCCTTCCACACCTTTACCTTCACCTACCAACGGTTTGGACGTGAATATGGAGCCACTCGAAGCGTAAATATTTCCTCCCGTTTAACCTTGACTCTACGTATCAACCTGTCTGTTGTGGTCATTGGTCTCATTTATTTTACTCATTTCTGGCTTTTCTTTTTGCCATTTAGTTTAAAATTTTCTTCCCCAGGATCATTTCTCATTTAAAAGGCTATGGTTGATACAGAGTGGTAGTTTTATGCTTTTTGGGGCATGTGCATTTCCAGAATAAAAATTTTGATAAAACTTACTGTTATACTGTATTGAGAAGCCTAAATTTAATGTTACATAGTATTAAAGTGCACTACTTCAATTTCTTTGTGTTTCACAAGTGTAGCATTCCTTTGCAGATCCTCCAACTCAGTGCCTGTGGTTGCAGCATTTCAAGAGGACATTGATCCCGATGATGCTGTAATTAGCAATATGCTGGGAGGTTTCAATGGTGTGGGTGGGAACCTTCGTCCGCTTGCTGATTCCGTGGATGATGATCTAGTCGACGAAGATGACGACGACTTGATGAATGAGGACGATGATGATGATGAGGAACATCTGGGGCCCGCTTTAGGCCTAGCCGCATTCAGTAATGAGACTGTAGAAGATGGACGAACTTCGGTGAGGACTTTAGCTGATGATTGTATCGCTTAGGATATCTGCTTCTTCATTCACGGCCGATAGCCAAGTGTCATGGTTATGCTTTCATCTGATCATCCTTTTCCCCTACCGACATCTCAATTCATATTTCTTCTGAGATATTCTTAAGTTTGTTCTTCATTACCACTACAAATGCTCGAAAAGATCCGCGGTCGCGATATACCTGCGCGCCTTATGAAGCGTCACTAGTAAAAGGATTTGTGGTAGGGTCAATTTCACTTACAAAGTTTTTTTTCTGAGTTTGCTACTTAAGAAATCATTCTCAGTACATTTGTACTTATCTCGGTGGGTTTTTTGTAGAATTTCGTCTGATCAGAAAGCTTAGAGAAGTTATTGACAGAACTGCAAAGGAGGGCTGTTTAGATCGGTTTGGCATTCGCCCTGAAACATGCTGTAGAATAAATTGTGTCTGTTCTCCCTCCTTTGATGTAATGCACGAGGTAGGCAACTGATGCTCTGGTTTTTTGGCGCCTTAGACAAAGGCACGTGATGGTCTGCAATCGGATGAGCGGCGAACCCTTCAGGACCCGTCTCTCAGTTCTTCCTCCCCTTCCACTTCACCATCCAGCTCGCCCCATCCACCCAATGTCGTTCCACCAGTGATGCGGGCCTCCTCACATGATCCCTCTGCAGACTTGGTCACTTTGGAGGAAAGGAATGCTTTTGAACGGTTCCTCGATGACATCTAATCATTATCTTTTTTCTTTTCTAGTTGTCACTACTGTACTCCTTTCCTTCCTTTCCACTACTTTCTGAGCCTCTTAACCTATCTTTTTCTCTTATATCACCGTATCTCATCAAGTACTTATGTGAAAAGATATTTGGTAGTTAATGCAAGCCTTCTTAACCTTTTTCTTTGAGGTTCATGACACTGATGGTGACATGCTTGACTTTTGTCTCCTGAGATTTTGCTTGTATGATGTGTACAGCAGAGTTATGATTTTAGCTGAAGATATTCCCCTGTTGGTAAAACATTCTACGAAAGGCTAAGGGGTGGAATGTCGCCCGGTAACGTTGATTTAAGAGCCTCTCCAGCTCCCCCTCTCCCGGGGGAGGCGGGGGGAGGGGGGGGGCCGATGCTCTTCAGATGCATCAATTCAAATCATTGTGCCATCGGATAGTGATAGTTTTGCTCCCGGCGCCGTTGCTTGTCGTGTGGGTCGGTGACCCAATGTTTCCAATAGGTGCGCGAACCCGGCACTCCAAATGATACGATAACGCCTTGGAGGTGCGCGCAAAACAGGTGCACTTCCAGTGAGTGTATTTCCGGCTTTTACACTTGCTACCTCCATCTCAGATGCCCATTATTAAACAAATTATGTAAACCGGAATTCCGCAGGCACTTTGTTGCCTCGATTACAACCAAACTGTTTGTAGCACATATGTGTGACACCAGAGCTGGTTATACATTGTTTCGCTTAATGTGATAGGGATTGAACTACAGTACCCAAATAAGCGTGCGGCACTAAACTACGAAGCATTATCACAAACAAAGAAGTGGAATCTCCTGTCTTCACTGCTTTCTGGCTCCAAATGTTATATTCCATACCAAGCCTTCTTCATGGGCAGTTCAACTGTTCGGTGCATTTTAAGCGACATTTCCCATTTGCTTTGTGTATGCTGGCAGAAATGCTGATAATAATGCACCAGTGGAAGGAAAATACTAGGTCATTAATACTAACGTCAAATTTAATAATCTAGCATGTGAAAGTCTTGACATTCACCTTTCACATGAATGCAGTTCATGAATTCGTAAATTGCGCGCGTTGAACACGCTTTCAAGCACCAATCACATGGTGTCAAACAATACAAGGGCGATCGGCAGTCCGTTCGCTTCTATGCGTCAACATCTACCTCTGTTTTAGCGCTTTCGTGGATCATCATGCACGCGCTGGCTGATCTGCTCTGTACCGCTCTTCTTGTGACTGCCGCTTGTTACGCTGCCATTCCCGGCGTTCAGGATTGTTCCACTCGTAAGTTCCATCATACAGGTGAGGAAGGAGGGAGAGAGACGTTTTTTATTGTGCCTTACAAATTCCTCTCTTTATAGCCTCCAGTCAGGGTAAATTCATCGATGGAGAGATTGCTCCTTGTGGCGCGAACCCATGTGTCCTGGTGAAGGGACAGAATACTTCAATAACCCTCAAATTTATCGCCAGTAGGCTTAACCTTCTCCCTTCGATGCTTTATATGAGAAAGGGGTCATTAAATCCTCTGGTTCATTAAAATCGTTGCATTTTTATTATAACCGATTTTGTAGCCAGGCTAACCTAGTTCACTTAGTGCAGTCAAACAATGATTTCTTGCTTTTATTAAAAAGGGTCTTTTTGGACGAGGTGGCTAAAAATTATTCTCTTTCTTCTTCTGAATTTGTCACTTTTTGACACTCGTTTCATCAATGAGCCAAAGAATCTGTCTATGGCTTTCAAATTCACGGTGGGGCAATGTGACCGAAACCGTCAGTTTTTGAGGCTGTTTGTGCATTCGAAAATCTACGCGTATGGGCGTCTTTGCTTACGTATGTGCAGAAATAAGCGCTTTGATCCATGTAGCAGAACCACACTTTGTAAACTTCGTGACAAGAGAAAGATCGGTTGAATGTATTAATTTGGTGCAAAACAAAGAGAGTGCTCTCCACTTTCCTTGTAGACGACTTAGTGAAGGGCGGCAAAATAGTAGTGCATGGGATAATAGCAGGCATTCCAGTGCCCTTCGCTCTGCCCGACAACGATCTCTGCCACTTCGTCCAACCCGGTTGTAGCATCCAACCGAATTCAGCTGAAGAATTGGACTACAGCCTGTTTGTGAAGGAGTCCTATCCCTCCGTGAGTTCACGCCTTTTGCGGCTCCCACCTTGAAATTGCGTGATTTCCGGGTCATCTAAACACCACACTTTAGTCACTGGAGTTAAGCAAATAGTTTATGCTTCTTGCTTGATGGAGGTAAACATACCCACGCGTACACAGCACGGGTGTTTACAAAGGCGGCCAACACCTCATGCCACTTAAAGGTGAAATTCTTAATTTCAATCAAGGTTCCCACCTTGTAAAATCCCGAAAGCCGATCACTAAGACGCAAACAGGTGACTTTTTCGCTCGCCTACTTTTTAGATTCAATTGATCATAAAGTGGCAGTTGGTGAACGAGGCGGGTGTTGACCTGGTTTGTATCAAGTTTCCGGCTAGGCTATCATCAACGCCCCCACCCCAGCTGTCAATACCAAAGCCACCAAATAGAACACTATTTGGGCATCTACGTCGCATTCTGCGCAAATTGCTGAGTTTTGGGAGTTCGGAATAACCGCACCTTGAAAGTACACATGTCAAATCGAAGCCCAACAATGCTCAATTTGCTACATGACGCACAAATGTGTATTTTTGATTCCTTTCTCGCTACAGTTAATAATATTTTCCATCGCGTGTATTAAGAATGCTATCTCCACAAGTCCTTATCAATACTAACAGTATACGGCACTTACTTGAGCTATAAATGCAACACCGATGGAATTATTTAGGTTGCCTAGTTTGAAGGTAAATTCTCACCTTTAAGTTGGCTTTAAGAGGCTAAGGTTAGAAATTTTTTGTTTGAATTGTAAGGACTAGAGCAAGTTGCAAAAGTTGCGCTGAGTGATGGGAGGCTGCCATGGGGCGTCAAATCCAGCACAGACTGCATTGCATAAGGGGCATCCGTAGAAGTGGTCTTTCATTCATCCAAAGTTTACCATTGTTGAAAAGAACTGCTTTTGGTGTATGCCAATAGGCCTCGAGCTCTCCTTCACTCCAGTGGCATGCGTCCATTCAAACTGCCTCAGACTAAGAGGAGTCAGGCGAATGCGTAGCTCGTCACACAACGCTGTACACCGCAGTTTTGATTTCTAGGTTGTGAAGGACAGTTTAGGTGAAAGACTTGCGTAACTCAAAACTTATACACGATAAATCTTGCTTTCCTAAGTTAACTAGCAGATCATACTATTAGACTTGAGAAGCCGCAGCATTCGTGTGAAAGTTAGGTTGCTGGGTTTGGGAAGATATAGTGCATCAAGGTATGCAAAAATACAACCTGTAAAGGGCAGTAAATGACTGCAATTGCAACACTGCTAAAACACGTAATAAGCAATTTTATCTAGGCTCAATCAATATAGAGAAGCACGCAAGTAAACATCCGTGGTTCGCACAACTTGATTTTAAGCATTACGCAGGCAGCCCTATAATACGAGTTCAAGTTAAAAATAATTTTTTTATTTCTTTATTGTGAAATGCAAAACGATATTCACATTGAGTAAAGTCTTGCTTGCACAGGTAGTTTAAATGTACCAAATGTTCATATTCTGGTTCCGTAGTCAAAAACAGTTCCGCATTAAGATCTACGCTGTCACGTCGATGAGTAACACATATCAGTTTAATGACAACAGGTATGATCTCGTATTACATGTGCATCAATTCGTTGTCTACTTAGAAATGGTTATCCTCAACCGCCAGATCAACAGGTAAGCACAAACTACATCCGCAATTGCATGTAAATGCTGCTATTATTTACACGGTTTTCTATTTTTGCAGCAGTACCTCTCGCAGGTGAATGCTATGCGTAGGTTCGGTATTGTAATGGTCTAGATTTCTAGCTATTATGTATATCCCGACGGGAATGCCGTATATTCAGCCTCCGCAAATCTATCAACAACAAATGTATCCTCAGCCTACAGCCCAAATGCCGCCAATTGGACATCCTCAGAGTCAAATGCAGACCTTCAATCAGGGCTTAGTTGCTGCTGCGATTCCACAGCAGCCGATTATGTCCGCGCTCTCCATCAGTCATAACCCACCTCCTCCTGGCAAGATACTTGATATTGTTGATCCTCATTCGGGCCAGGCAATTGATATTAAAGTGTTCAAACAAGGAAAAAAGGCCAACTTTGAAATGTCATCCTCTGCTTCATCTGAAACGTCAGTTCCTGTGAAAATAAGAACTCCGCCTCCGAAAGACTCGAAAATCTCACCTGATCCCAAGCCGGACGTTCCCGCGGATGTAATTCCTCCGCCACCAATTGATATACTTTCTGAAAACAAAGCTGACTTTTCAATAAACTCTGAGGAGGAGACAGTTTCAAACAAGGATTCTCACGGAACGGAGGACTCAAAACAGGAAATTTCGCAGGAGAGTGACGATTCTTGCACTGACTCCTCACCGAATGACATGGACGGTGATGCCCATGAGTTATCGCAAGATAGTAAGGGCAAAGAATCGTCGGATACTGAGGATCAACCAATCGACTCATCGTCTCAACCTGCTAAAAAAATTGAAAGAGTAGAATCGGATTCCTCTGGCAATATTCAGAGGTATAACCGAGAGCAGCTCATTTCAATAAAGAGTGCTACCGATTTTTCGACTTTGCCGGCAATACCGATGTCAGTAGTGACAGCCGTTGGTGCCAATTCGCTACGGCACCGAGGTCGTGGTGGTCACAGGCCTCAAAGTAGGCGTGTATTGACGTTCAACACAGAGGCAGTCGTGCTCGATGAGGTGGAAAATGCCTACAAGCCCTCCCATTTGAAGAAAGCTGATGAAGTTCCTTCAACTCGTCTATCACAGTTACCTCGGGACTTAAACATTGTCCTTAATCGACTCATCAATGAAAACGTGTCAGGAATAGCAGATGACATCAAGAAGATTGGTGTTAAAGGCGACGACGAAGTCAATTGCTTGGTTAATGCCATAACAAATAAGGTAAATATAATTCAGTAGTTTTGATTTCTAGGCCGCTCGTCAAGCATTATACAGCCAAGCGTTTGCGGAGCTGTGTAAGGCTCTCACTGAGGTAGGTTGATTGGACGTTCTAAGAGTGCTTTCTTAGGCTGATATAGATGGTTTTCGAGAACGGTTAATAAAGTCCTCCGGTGAATTATTTTCCACTCCCTTGGAAGTCCACATTGAGAATGTGAAGGCACGCATAGATGAAAAAATACGGGAGACAAACGATGAGAAAGTTAGGAAGATGCTGGAGGAGGATCGTGAAACCGTCATCACAAAGAAGCGCGAAGCCTTTTTCGGAATCATGCGATTTTTCAGTTATCTATACTTACAGGACGTCATTCCGGCAAAGGTGTTCCTGGATGCACTGAAACCGTTTGCGAAGCCTAAAACACAAGATGATGTTTTGGCGCTCCTGACCTGTCTTGGCATTTGTGGCGAAGCAATGGACAGGAAGGGACCCAATTACATTAGAACTTATATCACTGGCTTGGAGAATGCAAAAAAATCGCTGAAAATGGAGCAATACGTGCAGTACAAGATAATTTCTCTCCTTGAATTACGTCAGCGCAATTGGAAACCCTCTGAATCCGTTCCACCTCCGCAAACCGCCACCTTACCCCGTTCGAATTCAAGTCGGGATAACTTAGCACGCCGAGTACAAGCACATAATGTTTCGCGTAAGGTGTCCTCCACGATCAAACCAAACGCAGGCAAAATGGGTGACTCGAAAACCCCAATTGACACCAAAAATCTTGCAGTTTCGAGTTTAGGTAGTAGATCGAACTATCTCGGTCCCCAGTTTGATTGGAGTCAAGGTAGCAAGGCGCAACCAAGGTATTGCACTTTAACAATAATTTCTCTTTTTAGGCAGCCGAAATCAGGCACGGCTAGTGAATCCGATAATGGGAGGGAGTCTAGGGCTTCCAGCGTATCTACAGTCAAACGGGAGACTAATCAGACCTTTCTTAAGGTTGATGAAGCCTTGACGGCTAAGGAAGCCGTGCGAGACGCAATTGATGCTTTCAGGACCGCAGATGTCCCAAAGGTGTGCTTAATCATCGTTTTTAAACACTGTGTCTAGTTTGATTTGCTTTTGCGGGAATCTGAAAAGAGCGAGTTTGTCAAGGAAATTTTATGCAAAGCACTAGATGGAAAAGTTGATGAACGGCGGAGGATTGTAAATATGCTTTTTAATTTGTACTCTAAACGCCAACTGAATGACGAACAGATGGAATTTGGGTGAGTTATGGGTTGTGGTTATCCCTTCTTCATGTGATTTTACTCCGCAGTGTTAAAAGCCTTAGCTTGGCAATCGCTAGCACTTTTTTATGGTCATGCTTTCAAATTCTCACTTTAGACCGCTCAGCTACGGCTATCTATTCATACCAAAAATTTAATTTCTAGATTCGCCCAATCGTTAGATTTTATCGATGAGGTTGACTGCCCAAAGATCGGTGTATTTTTCGGTGAACTAGTCAGTTCTATGGTGAGGGCCTCCTCGGTTGACTTCACTAGGATCGTCAAGTTAATCGATATGCTGCCAGGAGAGAAATATAAGCAGGAGGCTCTGGCACAGTGCATCAAGCTTGCGGCGGAACGGATAGGCGAGCGTGAAGTTGCGATCAGTGCTAACAAGACTTTGGCAGGAGGTCTGCCTTGGGGTAATGAGGACGCATTTAGGGAGTCGGGTTTTTTAAAACTCTACAAAATTGAATTCATCGCGACAACGCCACCTTCTGGGTCGGCTTCTGCGGCCGCGAATTCGGTAAAGCAGTGGCGCGAAACGACACCTCACGCTTCTTCCTCCGCGATCGACCCTTCCGTAAGCGAGTATATAGACAAGTGTCTCCAACAAATGGACCTGAAGGAGCTGGCGTCCATTTGCTCGCAGAATTCCAAATCTATAGATGCGGATCAATATTTGCGAAAGATTTTTGCCCGGGGTGAGTTAGTGTGATCGTGGTTGTTTCCTTACTTGTTTCATGTAAGTTGTGTTTAATTGTTCGCTATTCCGGTCCCAGGCCTACAGAGGAAAGATATTGACTCTTTGGCTCCGGTCGTGAAGACTTTCATTCAGTCGACGCCAGATAGTGAACGATCACTGGTATTCACCCTGCAAAAATCCGTTGGTAAGTTACTACTCTTTGCTGCACTTATTAATGCATGTTACTATTACGTTGTTACATATCGAACGTAATTGCCACTGTTGGGCTAATGCATGGGCGAAAGGGGAACAAGTGTATTCTTATTTCTAGGATCTAAATCCGTTGGCTTCACTACTGAGCATTGTCCTCTTTGTAGATGGTAGAGAAACTTTCAAGATGTGGCTTCAGTCCCTATTGCAACAGAAGCTTCTATCTCCGCAATCCCTTAACGCATATGCCCAAGACAAACGGTCACGGTCTGCATACAGGGATGTGGCTCTTCAAATTTGTCGCAAATATCGGCCGTAAGAAGCCAACTTCCAACCATTACCCTCCTCCCTCATTGCATATTTTCTCAGCTCCCCACATTTAATCCCAGACTTTTGTGTGTGGCTATTTATATGCTGCTAAATGGTGTGGAGCGCGCAACACCCGTCTGCAAAATCCCTCCCCTCGCAACATCGTTAATCCTCCGAAGAGGAACTTGTATAGATCCAGATTTGTTGATTGATACCTTCTTCTGGATGTGTAGAAAATTTTGGTGCTTTGTATACAGTTACCGCTGTTTGGAATTGTGTGGGGATGAACTGAATGGGGTGAGTTTGCTCCGTGCAAATCTTTTGTGATGCTTTCCCCTTTGGGATTATTTGGCTAGTAATTTGTCCCCTTATGCTTAACTAGCATGCTTTTGATTTTTGCAGAGTTCTAACATTTTATGTAGTTGAGTGTTCTCGCTCAGTAATCAGTTTTGAATTCCGTTGTTTAAGATGTTCTGTCGGATCCGAGCAGGGCTCTAAAAGGCGAGAAATAGGTTATTTGACCAGACCAGCTGCAATTGTGCTATCCACTTCCACGAGGTGGGAGCATGGAAAAGATTGAAGGGTATTTTGCTTGTTGCATATGCACCGTTCTAGTCGTGGAGGGGTGGTCACTGCCCTAACTTTCAGCTAGGATCAACCAAAAATGGGTGAATTTTCCATCGAAGGGCAGTAATTAGCACGAGCGCCATGGCACGTTTGTGTTTATCGTGCGCGTGCGCAATGCATAGCTCTCCTTTGCCTTCTTCTTCATTGGTTGGCAATGCAGTGTACAGTAGTGTCTCTAGGTCAATCCGCCTGCGTGGACAACTGGAATTGGACGTGGTAACCCACGCGCCTCTCGGCATGCTTTGAGCGTGTGCTTCCGACGCCATTGTGGCTGTGGGACCGATTACCACTTTCGTGGCGCTTTATTTGGCAAATTCTATCGGTACTCTGGGGGTGGTAGTTAGATTACCGAGACGACTGGGAACGATTTAGTTGCTAGTGCAAGTATTTTCATGCCTGCCTCTGCCGCTTTTCGAGGTTGTTTTCTTTTGGTGGTGGGTTTATACATGTTCACAAATGGATTTGACAATTTCACTTCTTATGCCACCATATGAAAAGTTAGGTTAGTGGGAGTTAATAAGCCGAATCCCATCACGGTGAGGTATGTGGGACAAAAAACTGCACCGTGGCTTTCGGCACTCATTTTCGTCCCGAGTGCACATTGATGTCGCTCGTATTCACCACTCCCCTTCGAATTCCTGTTTCGGAATTTTTTCAGGTTGTGATTTGCCTGGCCCACTGAAGCACGTCATTGCGACAATGTTCAACACTTTCTGCCGTCACTTCATTATTACCATCTGTTATTTGGTCTTGTAAGTGGAACGCTAAAGAGGGCAAGTCGTACACTTTGAGAACTATGCATTTGGTTTAATTTGGTATACTTATCACTCGACATTGGAGTAGGTGTACGAAAGCCGGTGATTGTGTAAATACCTGGGGGGGTTGCTTACTAAAGTGCGTATGCGTGGGGAGGCGGTTTGTCACGAGTTCATAAGAATCTTTGTTGTGCGAATTTTCATAGAGCTTCCGATCATTTTGTCATTATATGCTGAAGTCAGTCACATTTTTTCTCTCGTTGCTTAAAACTATGGTACTAAGCTTAAGCGCCCCCCCCTCCCCCAAAGGCATTCAATTCACGACTGATGCCACCGTTTGGTGTGCTATATTCCGTGAGGTTCATTGAACTTTATACAATGAGTACTTTATACCAAAAGATCAAATCAGTCGTTGAGTTCGGATGGTTGTGCCTAAAGCGCCTTGTGTTAGGATAGTGTAAGCATCTCGAGCTTGAGATTTTCTCCCCTCGGCCTGCTCACGCCGTTAAGGCGTGTCCGCTACCTCAAAGCGGGTGACCTACTATCGAGGTCAAAGCTTGGCACGGTGTGGGAGTGTGTTATGGCTCAGCTGGAGGATTTTTTAGTCAATGAAAAATGGCGTCTAGTCGGGTACTTAAACATTCATTTGCTGTTTCTTCCCTAGCTTTTTTGCTAATTCACGTTGGTGAGGCTGTCCGTGTATGCTCTTACCGTGGTCAGCCTTAAAAGTGCAGGTCAAGCACCATGCGAGGTACCTGTCCTGTTAACCTAGTCGATAATGTGAATTTTATTCGCGGAATTGAAGACTAGTTTACGGGTGATTGAGACCTTGTGATTGTAGGTCAAATTCTCGTCAGGTAAGTGGCCTTGAATGCGTACGAGACGTTGGGTGGGGGGGAGGGGTTCCGAAGAGGGCTTTACCTACCGTGACCGACCAAGTTAACCGCGATGTTATCAATCCATCACCCAAAAATCGAGCTGTTTTGAGGCAGTAGTGAGGAGGGCGCATTGAAAGCTGCTCCACAAAAAGTCAGCGAAGAGTGATTAAGGTCAAATTTATGTTTCCACGAATCAATGCACCAATGAAGTTCGTAGCGAATGACCTAGAGCATTGCCTTCGCAGTTTACTGCAACTAAAACGGCGTGAGTCCACCCTTTCCTCCACCACCCTCTCTGCAGTCACCTCACACCCTCTTGCTGTCACTGCGCATTTAAATTTGCCTATTTTTGCAAAGCCCATATTTGATTGTCTAAAATCCAACCTTGAGCGCAGAGGGTGGAGAGAAGACAAGGGACGGGAGAAGCCACCTCTTCACAATTTATCTTTGGGGGTAACAAAATTGTTGCGTCGTATTTTATTGGTAAGATGGTGGGAAATGCATTTGCCCCACTGGTGGGCATGGCGAGGAAGCCACAACGTGAAATGTGGTATGTGAACGGTGCGTGTGGTATGATTTGCATCGAACAAATGCATTACATCGGCAAAAATCAACCCCTAAGCGTGATTTGAAAGGTAAATTTATCGGAGTTTGTAAAGACCTGGACAATTGGGATTCATTTTCTCTGGTGGGTGCGACTCTCGTGGTTTTAATTTGGCTGCGCACCCCTGTCGGAGCACGTGTTACAGACGTGGTAAAGACTGACGACCTCCATTTTGTGATCATGCGGACAAAAGCCGAGTGACCTTAAGCCATTACTAATCGGGGGGTGAGCATGAAAACGCATTTGTATCGGCTTTATACCAAGAGAAGAAGCGATTTGTGTGATGCAAAGGGTGGGAGGAAGAAGGTGAAAGAGAAGTGGCATGAGAAGCAACCTCTTTGGCTCCCCTCTTTCCAGCTCCTTCTCCTCTTCTCTCCCTCCCCCTCCCCAACTCTACCTCTCCACCTTCGGTAGGAGTTGGCACCAAGCCAAACGAATGCAAAGACGTGCACGCAAAGGCCTACGACGAATCCACGTTGCACGTGGATTTGTGCGTGTGTGTGTGTGTGTTTAGACCTTAAAACTGTGCCATCAAACGTGCAGAAGCGGTGTACAATGCCAGCGCTACAAATAACACCTGCATTTCTTTGCCAAGGCACAAATGTATTTGTTTTTTTTTGGTGCTAAAGAAAACCACACCCGAAAACCGGTGTCATGGCGTTGGTAGCGCTCGTGGCATCAACATCCACCATCAATATCATTGGAAGATAAATGGGTGTAGTCCGATGGTTTGATCCATTCTCTGCCCCTCCTCCCGTAGTGTGTTCTTTACGATCATGTTGTGCTGTGTTTGTCTGACCTTTTGGAAACTAAGGCACGAATAGCTGACCACAAATTCATTTTTAGGCAGTAATAAATGTGGTTACCCACTGAGAAGCGATAGTTTTTATCAAACCGCCCTTCTTGAGGCATTGCCAGGCATTGACTGTAATGCCATTGCCAGTTGTTGGGTTGTTTAAGAGGCTTAGGAGTAGGCGGAGTTAGGATTGAACGCTCTTCGCCTTCTATAAATAAACCAAGTGTAGTTCCAGTTGGACCGAAAGATCACAATTAAACTAATGCTAATTTTGATGTTCAAAGTACAGTGGTCACGTAGGTGGTTCTTGACTTTGTTTTGTGCAACAACATTCGACTGCGCTGCATTCTGCACTGAGGTTTCCCTTGGGAGCGAGAGGCCACTGACCTGCCCCGGAGCCCCAAGTGTTCCCGAGACAAATTCGTGGTAGTTAGTGGATTACAAATAATTCTCCCCCCCCCCCAAAATTCGACAAACCTGGCGATTGGGGGGGGGGGGGGAATTTTGGCTAAATTTTATTGTATGCCATCCATTAACTGAGGCCTATTCTGCGCCAGGTTGTCACTGTCAGGAGCTAATAACTTCTGCAAATCGCTCGCCGATTTTTAGTAAGGTGAAAACACCACGTCGTGTTCATTCTTCTTTTACTATTTGAATGACAAATAAGTGAAAAGTCGTTGATTGTTTTCTTCAACACCTCCAGGACGAATATTGGACAGCATTTTGGTAGAACAGTCAACGCATATTGTCATCATCTCACTGCATTTTTCATACACCTCAACTCTGATCAATCTGCAGCGTCATTTAATTAACAAAATTTGAACCGTCAAAAATGATTAATTTTGATGTCCTAGTTTCGCTTTTACAGGGGCCTCGGGTTATGGTGGTACCTCGACCCTCCCCTCCTCCGGGCTCGAAAACCGTGTCATCTCTCAGTGTCGGTACAGACTTGGGACTCCACACGTCTGCCCTTCTTCCACTTTTTGTGTATAAACGGTGAATAATTCGATAAAACCTACATCATTAGAAGACTTTGAATTGATAATCACCTATACCAGAGCGCCAATTCCCAACAAAACGCAAAATATGGAAATCAGGCATTGGCATTTCGCACCACATGAGTATAAACGGAGTCTCTTTGTGATTTTTAAAGTTACAGAAGTGATTAACTTTTATGAGTTGAAATTTAGATCAAATTATCCTATCACATTTGCGAGAATAATCTGAGATTTAACGACGATTTGGCGGGTTGAGAAATGCGCAATATTGACATCGATGCCGACAGTAATGTTGGGATTTGGGCCTCGTTATGGCAAGTGGAATTAAGAGCTCAAATATCTTTAAGGGTTTACACGGAGATGAATAAAACTGATTATTATTGCTGATTAATTGTAATGAGGGATGGCGCGGGGAACATTCCACCCCATCGGAGGCACAGAGGCGGAGTTTTAGGTCTCTGCGAAACCAAGACAGAGTGGTGAGCTTGAAGCAAATTAATTTTTATGTGAGTGACTTGCTAGTTTGTGGGTGGGGTAGAGTCTTTCTGTCGATTGAGCTGATAATGCTTTATTTTCGCGACTGTTGTTGAAAGAGAGTAAATGACGTTCTTTTGTTTCCTAACAATATCGCTGCTTTTCTAACTCTCGGGTTTCCGATGACGCCGATGCCCAACGCTTTGAGATTTTACTTTCGCCGCGCGGCCATTAAGCTCGGGGTGCTATCGATATATATTTCCAAACATTTAAGCACATCCACGTAGCAGTCAGTAGAATTCGCTTTGTGCTCCAATAGCGACCCCAAAACAAGTGCATCCTATGCTTCCGAAAGTAGACCTCTTTTCATGGGTTTATAAAAAGCCGTAGTTTTATTGTCTCTTCAGAAGGCCACAAAGAGAACTTTAGCTTCTTTGTTTGCTTCGGTTGATGATATACAAATAAAAACCGACATCAGACGAGTACAATAATCAGGCTAAACCGCTTGCAAAAAAAGGTTTCCGCAGTGAACAAATGTTCAATTGTTAGTACTGTTTATTACTTCGTGTTTGTTTTCACTTGTAAGTCCTTTAAGCAGATGTCGAAAGCTTGATGCAATTCATAGTACGTGATGCATACCACCACTAAAATGTGAATACGACATAAATCATAAAAAGCACATTGCAAATGGGGCATCAACTTTGTTTTCTGAGGTTACTATGCCTACTTATATTTAAGCAGTAAAAATTCATGATAACCAGCATAGACGATGCTTGAAATAACACTGTTCTAAGGCATCCTATGAAGTCAAAAGGTCTACGTGACCCTGATGATGGGCAAAGAATAAACCCAAACCTTTTATTTGTGCACAACTATACTGCCACTCTTGCAGACAGGTAGCTCCATTTGCCGCTGCTTCGCTGCCGAGTCAGTGGCGAATTTTTAAGGTGCAAAATAGGAAAATCGCTTCCGAGTCTGCATTTCGTGAAATACTAACTCAAGGGCTTGAACTAACTTTTTTCATTGCCAGTTTGGATTAATTTTCAGTTAATGGGGCAGTGACATAAGAAATTCAGGAGTTTAATTTTGCTGGTGCATTTAAAGAAATTAAGTTAGCAAATACCCACTTAAAGTACGAACCCTAAGGTGGTAAGTTTACTTTTTGCTTGATGGAAATTGACTAAAACAAACCCATTGCCCTTTCATTAGCTTGAAGGCTTCTTTAAATGTCCAAAATCTTTACTTTTAGTCAATAACAATGAATTTGTTCAAATGCAGATTTCTAATTGCAGCGCTGGGGTGCAATCAGCATTGCAATGAAAAAAAGGGTCGATAGGCTGGACTTAAAGTCTGTTTTTTGAGGCTTGCTACTAGTGGAACAAAGCAAATGCTTTAAGTGGTACTTTTATTTTCGTAGGCATTCACGTGCCATGCACAAACATTTTGAAAAATTAACGAAGAGAAAGAGACAGGATTATATTCGCAACTGTTACATCCACTAGACATTTTCCATCATGCTGATTCTGTGAAACCGTGGACCTCTTATCGGTGCTCAGCAGCTTTGAACACCATAAAGGACATTCCATCCACTGAGAAGAAGGCAAAGTTGTCCTTTACGTAGGCGATTTCACTGTGAGAAAAAAAATGGAGAAGAAAAGAGGCGAAATAAAAGCACCTACGCAGCCGATTGTCTGAGTCATTGAGCATATGAACCCTTCTGTGCATGCATACTCCGTGTTTGCATAAGGCCATTTTGTGCCGTTATGCAAATAGCCACACCGTAACTTCCTAATTAATGCACAACAATCCATCCGTACATCACGGGTGTGTCAATCTTGGTTGGAAATTTTTCCACGAAAGCAATAACTCGATCTGTTTGGCGATACAGAGTGCAGGAAATCATGCGTAAACAGTAGTAGGTTAAGTGCTTGAAAATGGATCTTAGGCATTTTGGATTTCATTTGCACGGAAGCATGGCACCGCTATCGCGATGTGTGCAAGATTCAATTTTAAAAAAGAGGACTTCAATTGTTGAGCTGTGACATTTCGCTTCCCTTCCTCATAAAAATGAGTAAAATGAAACGTCAGGGATTATGATCATGAAGAGGTATGGACATGAACTGTTAAAGCAAGGGATGCATCCAGTGCGTAGGGTGCCTACCTGCCAAATCTCTGACCGCAGACACAACTCCAAGTGCCAGGATACTGTTTCTCCAGCTGTTTCCGTACAAATGAGGCCAGGGTCTGCTCCTTGTTGGTTGTATTACCATAGCTACTTTGCTCATTAAGTGCTTGACGGGCAGCTCTTTGACAGGCGCCGAGCATTTCATCGGTCATGTCCTGTTTGAAGACCTCATCCTTCATCATTTTTGTATTCATCATCTTGCGTTTCTGATCACTCGACCCGGGAGGCTCTTGCTCTCTCTCTCTTTCTGTTGACGTTTGCACTAGCTTAAATGAGACCTCGAGTGCGTGCACGGCAGTGTGCTGAGGCGCCTTCAAAAGCTAACACTTCATTGGCAGGCATCTAGATGTGCATGCGCGTTTGTGTGCGTCTGTAACTACTCTGAGAGCCAGGGCGCTGCCTTCACGGCGACTCATTGCATAAGGCAAAAGACTGGCGCTTTTCTGTTGCGAACATTCCAAGATTAAATGAGCATTGAGGGTTACTTGGGTGACAGAAGGGAGCATTCCAGCCCACGCAATTCTTCATGCGTCAATGGGCATGTCATTGAGGCGATCACTAAACGGTAAAAATTTAGTAATCTGCGGAGTTTCTCGGCAATCTTATTTTTGCAAAAGCCTCACTCATGTTGTGCAACAATAACATGCACATAAAGTATGAGGTAATGGCAAAATCTCACCATTTGGGCTTAATTACAAGAACTATAAGCCAACGCCTTATGAAGTTCCTTGAGTAATTCCATTTTATTTTTGCTGCACCCATTTTAGGCCCAAGTGGCACAAAATAGCAAGCATTTTAAGATATTATTTTATATTAATATAACTGTCATTATAACTGTTTCGAATAAAACGAGAAATTTAAAGTAAAGTATTACCTATCTTCATTTTTGCAACAATGCAAAGGCTCACCTACTTAAATGCCAATTCAGTAGCAGACCGCATCTAAAACGACAGTCCTCCGTTTAAAAATTTCAAAAGAATTTTGTACGAAGGGGTTGTAAAAGGTCACAAAGAAATGGGTTAACTCAGTGATAAAATCTGTCTTGATTAAATCGTTTAGTATAGTGAGCGAAAAACGTAGGCTTAAATTTGAATATCTAAATAGGCGGCAAAGTTGTCGCCTAATATGGTGAAAAGATTTGCATGTTAGTGAATGCATGGCAAGCCTATTGAGCCTTGTTGATGTTGCAAATCACACAAGCAAATCAAGCATTTCGGGTTGATGGTACTGGTGTTACTAGAACCCGATTGTATTATATAAAATCTTAAGCCGCAGGTGGAAAGTGCTCAGGTGGAAGGCACGAACGGCATGCTAGGCAATAATACACAAGGGCTATGCTGTGAATGCCAACTCAGCCCAATTTCGTTAGTTGGCAAATACCTTTACGTTATATTTTAATGCGAAATAATAAATCCGCCCCTTCGGGATAAAAAACCCCTTGATTTAAGTACTGCGATCGTCATGACATGAGAAACTCACCTATTGGTAAAGAATGCACAAAAGGCATTGAGTTATGCTTCACATGCTTAAATATGATTGACTGACAGCCTAGTTGGTGCTATCGCCGGACTCACACAAGGCTTTTATCATCCAGCTTTCAACCCAATTTTAGATCTACGAGCCATGCTGTACGCAGAACCCCGGTCTCAAATTTCCGGTGGCTTCCATCTCAAGTTTTGCAAACTAGTCGAATCAAAACTACACATAAGGAAAAGTCTTTATGTCGCAACAAATTATGGCCTTTCAAAGCCAGTTCTGATAAAGATTGTCACTTTAATTCCCCTACGTAAGGAAAATAGGGGAGATAAAGGAAAGTAGTTTAAGCTGCATTATAAGAGCATGTCGAAGGCTCTTTAAGCCATTGTTATTGCCCACTCCAGAGGTGAGCGAAGCGCTTAGGCCCCAAAGCCTATGCGATTCCACGGAGGAGGATCCTCCAGGCACGGTTCAAATAGGGACCTTACCGTACAAATAGGTACTTTGCACACTAGTGTAAGCCTTGAAAATTGGCTCAGCTCAGCATTTGAGTGTGTGGACAGCCGAGTCTCTGCGGATTATTCCATCTCTTGACAGTAGTATATACTCTGTGGTGCGTTACGAGCTCCCACGTGTTACGGACAAATGTATGACATGGCGTGGAGGAGGCGCCTGATGGGCTTTCAGCTCTCAGCAAAAGAGAACTAAGTGACTAATGTAGTTTTATCAGGCTTCATAAAATAAAAGCACATGACAATTGAAAAAGGTCAAATATCGGCTGAAAGGTCCAAAATTGTACTTAGTTTATGGCTGCTTTTAATGGATCTTTTAACGAGTGAAAACTACATAGACCGATTCGCGGCCATGTAGAGGGTTGGAAAGTTGTACGCTCCAGTTTCAGCGATTGCTCAAGCTAATAGAAGTGAACAGTACCAGTATGACCTAAAATCAATTGTTTTCCAGCTAAGACGGTGAAGAATACCAACGCTGCACACACGCACAAACGCCCATGTGTATACATTTGGCATTGCATGTTCCAAAGCGCAACTTTTTATTACTTAACTTTATTACACCACAGACACATCATTTGAGTCATCAGAACGCTGGCAATGAGTGCCAAAGTGTGCAGTTATGAAGGCGTGTGTAGGTCACCGTAACATTGATTCCACTGCCACAACGTAGTCTGAGCTCGTGTTGATTTAAGAACTCAAGTTGGCACACACACAGACACATGCGCACACACAAGGCAAGAAGTGGAGTGTCTCGGTTTCGCCGCAGTCCACCAAACCGACTGTAACGCAGATCACCCCGATGTGCATTACTGCGTTGCTACAAGTTTATGCGTACTTTCGTGGTGCGTTAAAGGCATATTTACAACACATTGATCGTGCAGCTCCACTTTGATCTTCCATCGGTGTCATTTTATCTACAGGTTGTCTTTTGCTTTCCAATCCTTGTCCCCTTTGGCTGAAGGAAAATCAACTTATGTCGGTCAAGCTAAGCGGAACTCGAGTTATCTTTGGTCGTCTAAAGTTTTGCGTGCAGTTTTGAGTGGCATCAAATGCATAATAGTAGCTGGCAAGCGAAGCTTGATACTTCCGCATCGATGGGACGTTTTACTGTAACCATCTATTCGATGGGAAGACCAATTGAGTGATTGGCAGATTCATCATGTAGACTATGCCGTTCTAATTGAACACATTGAATTTACGAGGCTATGGGAGAATTTTGTGGCTGTGGAGACACCTTAGTGTATGCGACCCCATCCATCCGTCTTCTCATCTGTCCACTCATCCGAATGCCTTTTCTCATGAATTCTTTTATTATTCGGACAGCACCTCATAAAAATGCCAAGATCGTGCTTTCGAAAGCCTCTCCAAGGTCTGGTTAAACAAGTTACCTACGAATTCCTGAAAACTTATCATAGATCATTAAGCGCATCTCACACCTCAGTAATACTTTCAGGAGCGGCCGCACTATATTCCTGAAGAACGAGTCATTTAATTAAAATAAGGAAATCTATTACTTTATTTGCATGAACATTTCTAATTGAAGCTCTAAAGCTACCCTATTTCTTACGATCTAGAGTAATTTCATTCAAGCCCACCAAATAAAGCCTGTGCTCCCCTCCTCCTTTTTAATTGGCTACTCCTCACCACTTTTATTGTTGATGCTCTCAAGGCCATCCAAAGGCTATAATTGCAAGCAGTGTGCACCGGTTTACAATAGCAAACACTGCCCAATTCTCTTCAGTCGTACATGCACCTAGTCACCATCCTGCACTATCGCCTTAATTTCCCACAATGATTACAAAAATGAAATGAAATCCGTCCTTTGTAAAATGGGAATGGAAATCCGAGTTGTGCCCATCCAGCTTGATATAAGAATGATAAATGAAGAATCGCACGAGAAAAAAACGCGCCAAAGCAATGCATAAATGGCTTTCTAATGAAACACTGCTCTTGCTTGCAGGTTCATTCAAGCCGACCTGCAGGATTTTGAGGGAATCAAATAGCGTATTTGCAGGCTGCTTATTCGCAAAGATATCTTAGACTCCGTTCCATAGCATAAAACTGTTTTATAAGATATTGGACTGTAAGTGGAGTATCTCAGCTCCCGAAAACTTTCACTTATTAGCCGTCTAAGAATGCATTAAAGAAGCCTTTTTGACTTGAAATTTTGCAATTTTACCTTGGAGAAATGTCTAATGAATTAGTTTCGTCGAACCACTAATAACTTTTTCCATTCATTGAAAATCGAAAGAAAATTGACCCAAAATAAGGGTTCCTCATTATTTTAGCATATCGCAAGGTCTTAGGAAGCTCCCAAAGCACTAAGGCGTCCACGACTAACACCACCAAGAACTTCTTTTGAGCCAGAATCTCGAGGGACCTATTTGTGCATGAACGGGGACGGTGAATTTGGACATGGACTAGCGTCAAGTTTTGTTCAAAATGTCAATCAATAAGGTCTCACGTGGTTGACATGCTGTCCAATGACTTGGTAAGTGCACAACATCCATCTCCTATCAAAATAACGTATTAGCTGACTTATTTTTAGAGGTTCGGTAATTTGCAACTAGTCTTTCGTCAGTGTAGCCCTGTCTTGTAAAAACACTTTGAGTGACTAAGTACGAATTATCTAAAATGAGGATCCAATTTTCCAACCAACGTCGAAAGAAGATTTATAAGACTCGCTACTCAGATGCTCATATACTTTACTACCCTCACTTAGTTCCTTACGTAATTACTTGCTCTCACCATTTCAGGTATTTTGTTTTATGGGTGAAGTTTGGCTTATTAGATTAGCATAAAATGTGCGCCATGTTTAAGCTCCGCGCGATAACCCATATGAAGCCTTATACCGGGGATGCATTGTTTGAGAGATCTGGCATCGCGTCAAAAAAAACATAGCTAATTGCAAACAAATTTCTATCACTCGTAAAACAAGCACAGACTGAGTGCACATAAACCTGCTTTTTTTGATATTTGCAACAGAAAAGTTTTCTAAGGAACCAGACTAACTGCAAATTCACTGTCAAAGAAGACCCATGCAAGTACCACTTTTAAAGCATTGTTGATTTAAACAATTGCAAATTTTATTTTTTTATTAGGATTGTTTGTTATGTAGTTTTAAGGTTTCCTACCCTTACTTTCTAAAAATTGCAAATCTCCCATTATTTAGGGCCAAAGGTTTGCACTTGTGACTTATTAAGGTTTACGCCCACAGCTTATAATCCACATAAGCAATATTTAAGTTACAAAAGTAGCTATAGGGGGAGCATTATCATGATTCCATGGCAAACAACTAGTGGGCTCGGAATGCTGCATTTTAGGTCACCTGCCGATCGATCCTTGGAATCCGAATATTACACAGCCGATTCGTCACCTGACAAGAGTAAGCAGTTTTTATCCTAAAATTAAGATTGATTAGTAACTGTAAGCAGTTCCTGCACATCTGGTTGGCAGTGAAACAATTTACTTGCTACAGATTAACCACAACATCAAGCTTACCTTAACAACTTGTCGTTCTCATTTAACAAAGGGTTTTTAATTCTGCGCGAGTTAGCTTATTTTTAAGTGACTGATCAAGGCTTTGATAAACACGCAAATCTATAATAGGGTTTCTTTTGGTTGCAGAGTTATCAGGAGCGGTCCCTCTACTTCACAAGTCTATGTAATTGACACCACTCCATTGCAATCTACTTTGTTCTTCAAAAAGATACCGGAAAGGAAGCTTGATTTATTCTATTTCAGGCAAGCAGGAGATTTCAACGCCTGAGAATCATCCCAGGAAAGTACCTGGGCGATCCGGAGGCAATAATGAAGCCATTCGAAGAAATTGTTCCTCCAAAGTCACCCATGCGCCTACCGCCGTTGCCGAAATGTAATTTTTAAATTTTAAGCATTCCGAGCCTTAGAAGATACTTAGATTCGTACCTGCAACTCAGTTTTGGAAATGAACCTAATCTTCCAGAGACATTCTTTGCTTTTTGGTTGAAATATGGATTTCTGGCAAAAAATAGAGGGCAAACTGCATGCCATCAGCCCAGTCATAAGATTTGATAAAAGGTGGCAAATTTTTGTACTGTACAAAAAACATAAGTAAGTACCATTGGATGCATAACCGCAAAACAAGGCAATATATTGCAAGAAAATATCAAAATAAAATTTTAACCTTAACATGGCTTGTATCGGTAAGTCTAAAAGTAATTTTAGCAGTGTAAACGTAATCGCCTTAGCATTTTTTGTTGGAAATGGACTAAGTCTGCGTCAGCGACAATTTCTCGCCTTAAAGTGTGTATTCACATTACTTCCTGTGAGCCGAGAGCAGAAAGCACTTTTGTCTTACTGGTAAGAAGCAACAGTAGCATGCCATATTGATTTGCACATTTCTTGTGTTTTGGTGAGAGAAAGTGCCGAACCTCCACTTCCGTAGTTTTATATAAATTCTACTTAAGCAAATTTTTTATCGCAAATCCCTTCAGTTAGTAAACAAACTGTTAATAACAATGTAGAGCGATTTCTTTAGTCTAACTTGCCATTCACAACGCGAATCAAAGTGATTTAATATAGTGAAAATCCAAAGCAGTGCAGATTGAGCACCTTTAGCATCCATTACGAACTCTATTTAGACTCACCACCAGAAGAGATAGAGTCCCGCATCCGACAGGCAGCCCAGGAAGCGGCAACAGCAGCGGTGGTGGTTCCCCTATCGAAGGTGATGGCGGTGGACACCCTTCCACCCCTTTACGACGATGCAGGATATCACGACCGATACGCGGGGGTACCGCGAAACGTCCGCACTCAATTCTTTCACGAGGACGAGCAACGAGTGAAACAAGTGGCACAGGAATTGGTGAAAAGCGTCGTGCAAAGAGCAACCTACCACGTGCGCCGTAGTCGTGCTGTCGTTTGCCCCTGGTTGGGCGCCACTATGCCAACCTTCGGTCTGGAGCATGTATACCATTCAAGCTGCCGCAATCTTACTCCTCCGTAATGTGGTCCTAACAGCGCATTATATTCCTATTTTGTTTAATGCATTCTATCCTGTATTGATTGATTACATAAAATTAACGAGTTATTTTGAGATGAAATATTAGTTCGTACCCATCCCTTTAGAGTGCTAAGCTGCATGCCTCTAATCACATGGCATTTGCCCTCCTGTTATGTACTATTAGACTTCCATGCGAAACTCCCGGTGTCGAAATGGTGTGAGTCAACGCGGTTTATGCAGAAGTACTTTTGCTGTGAGTACATAAATTCTGAAATTGTAGGCTGTCGGTGACCTTGAAATGTGAATTTTTAAGGAGTCTAGCCAGCGAGGTCGAATCGGTGCAAGAGACTGACGATTAAAACAGCATGCAAAACAATTCATTAAATATTAACTAACCCATAAAGAGCAATTCACTTTGATGAGGAAAAATTTCAAGTCATTTGATCTTGCTGTGCAAAATAATTTATCGAATGAATCCTTTCCCATGGCGGTAAGCAATTGCTTATATCTTTTCTGACCCTTAGTTTGCCAAATTACCTTACATTTGCAGTCTATTTGGCTAGAGTCGTGGGACGTTCTTCCTTTTTATCACTCTCCCCTTGACCACCTTTACTGCTAGAATGCCTAGTTTTCTTAGACACCTTTAATTTAAATAATGGGGCATGGAGCACCCCGAGAATCCGTAAAAGACGGACAGAAGGCTAGGTGTAGGTCAGAACACTTGAGTTCTAGGTGGAAAGGAAGGGGACTGCTGCATGGCCGGCAGGCCAGCCCACGCAGCACCGTTCAAGGTGGCCGCCACTAATGTGTCGGGCCAACCAACTGTCCAAACAAACAAAACACTACAGAGCACAGTTCAGAATTTGGACTTCATTCAGTTTGCCTAGCATAGGCCTTGCGCTTCACGATTTAACTACGTTGTTTCACACCCACGTTTGAATTCCTTTCCCGCCACTCACCTACAAAATACATTTTAAAGAAAAAAGGCATTGCAAGAGTAGTTTCTTGTGTATCAAATTTGAGTTCGTCCTAAAGATGATGCTATAAGAACGGGAGGGAATGTGCTTTGCCGATTTACAAAAAGGTCGTAGGACCAAATGACATGGCTTGAGGTTCGACATAGGCTTAAGCACCTGCATAATCAAAGGCAAGAGCTGTGTAAGCAAATGATGTATCACATTGTTCGTTCTCATTTTCTCGTTTGATCCACAAACGAACTGTGGTGGCCTGAGACTCATCTAGAGAAGTAAGAAGGCAGAGTATAGGGCAGCCCCCGTATATATTTAGCAGAGGGAGGAAACGTGGTTGCTGGCATGGCTCAAACAAACAAAGCCATACATCGACTGCACTGCTAGTCTAAGTTGAGTGAAGGTGAAGTGTTTGATTTTATAGTCACGATTTATGATCCCAGCCATTCTGTTGAATCTGAACTTTAACCACCTGTAGGTATGCTATTAAGGAAAGGGCTTGCACAGGCAATCACCTATGCTAAAAGTAGAGTCATTTAATAAATTATTAAGTTTATGAGGGCTTTGCAGAGATAAAATGTCAGGTATCATCGCTGTATTCCCACCCATTGCCTGGCTACAAATAGCTGGGCTCATTTCATCTATCTAAGAGGTAAAGGAAGTATCACCTGCCCTCTTTATCAACATTCGTACGTAGGTGTGGCAGATAGCTTGGTGACAAATTCCCCCACTGGCTCAAGACTAGCATTGGTTCTGTGGATGGCAGAGATATTGAGAGAACACATAACTGGGTAGGCTTCGAAGATGTCATTTCCACTCTTTAGGCAAGGAATCCTAGACATCTCTTTCACGTTAAGAAGACAGGTCGTTATGATCAAGTTTGATTTTCATTCTTCTAAATATAGTGTCCTCAGTAGAGAAGACATACTAAGCCAGGTATGCTTCACGTCTGAAGGAATTAAGGCTACTGGCATGGCTCGAAGGCTGTAGCAACCGGCAAAACTAAAAAACTTTGTCTTGGGTTATTTAACAGTTAAAGGAGAACAATGAATCGCAAATTCGGAGCTAATCCGTTTTTTTTCCGCTGCCTCAAAAATGCCGCATAGTTGCACAAAAACCTACGCTACTATTAAAGTATTAAGTAACAATTGCTTTACATATACAAAGTAATGATTGCACGAGAAGCTTCGACACGGCTTTAGTAACCTCCATTTTCTCAAAGAGAGCGAACTGGATCCAACACTAGTCACACTACCGCTTAATGAAAATGCCTCAAAAACTAGCAGGACACTTTATGGGACTGACAGAAACGTGGATAATTGGTTCTTGCCTTCATCATCACCACCATCGCCTTAGAAGTCGCCAGAGGTAAAGGCTAGACCGAATATCATTGTGACAAGAGCAGCATTATTAGTTGCTTCTATGGATAGGGATTCGAGTTAGATTCCGATGCAACTTCGGTTTCTCAAATATGCGTTTACATCCATTAGTATGTGTTCCCCTAGATATCAATTATTTTAAGTATTTTTTCGTTACACCAATGCTGATCTGCGCTATTGTCACAGTTGCCTTGGCATACTCCTACAAAATAGCAAGTAGGAATATGTTCTTTACATATTTAGACTTATTATGGGAGACATACAGCTGTGACCTTTCTGCTTTATTTCAAGTTCAAAATCAGCCAGGTGGAATTGCACCGCGACTGCAACAATGGGTAGAAAAACCTGAATTTGATGTGCGAAAATGCCTTGTCATCTGCGGACTTCCAGGGTCAATATAGCCCTAGGGGCAAACTGAGCCCGCAAAAATTTTACGGGTGAAGATACCAGTCTAGAATGCACTGTTGGACGAGTCTACAGTGCGATTTGAAATAGGCTCAGTAAGGTGAAACTCACGTAATGGAGATAGGAGTCCAACGCACAATTCACCCAGACGCTTCAATCGTTCACTCGCAAATCGAAGAAGGAGGTATATTCCTGTGACAACACAATCGGAAATGTGCTAAGATCAAAGCAACTCCCCGTAATATTAGATGGCTTGCTTAACTATGCTTGCATTTTTATTAGGCAAAGGCAACCCTAGTGTAATGCCTAACTCTGGTTTTGTTTACATCGTCCGTATTCAAAAGCACTATATTTTTAGACACTGTTGACACTGATCGTCCAATTGATGTCATCTGACAGGCGCTTAAAAACCGCGGGTCATGGAATTCGTACGCTCTGTTGCCACACTCCCGTCTTTATTAAATCGCAGAAGTGCCGTAAGCCACAATTTTTCCCATTCAAACAGTAGAAGTGCGAACGGGCATAGCTGAGCCAAAACAGCGTTTCAGGAACGTAAGTAACTCAAGCATTCAAAGTTCACGATTGAAATGCTGCCTGTCACTCAGCCTCAAGCACAACCCCAATACGGTTTATCTATTACATTTCATTAGTCAACCTAAAATAGGCTCCATGCCATTTTGATCAGGATTCTTACTGATCTTCTCTGGACAACTTAGTGGGTCGCCCAGTGAATCATAATTGTCCATTCTCTCCGAAACATGGTTACCCCTAGCAAATTGGGAAGTTCTAAAATAATATCGTTTTGGTGCAATAGCTCAAACTGTCTTAGAGCTGATAGTCTTCAATCATTGGGTATAAAGAAGTAATTTTCTTAAACTTTAAGTGTGTGTGCATCCATTTTGCCCAGAAGGCCTAGAAGGTTTCAGTGGTTTATGCTGATGTACTAAAAAGCACACCGAAAATCAATGCTCGGTACAGTTGATAAAATAAAATGTTCGGCATTGAAAGTCTAGAATTTGGCTGATGTTCACAATGGCACTGGTCAAGATGTCACCGTTGTTAAGTACGTCAGCGATGGTTAAGAGTCCTCCACCCCTAACTCCAATGCATACAAGTTCATACCAGAAATGTGGCCATGCACACTTCAAAGTGGGTTTAGGAAAAAATGGTCCCATTTACTTTAAAAGTTGACTTCACATTCGCATGTTCATGTTGCGCAATAGAGAAACGTCCGGATTCATGCGAAAGCGGAAGTGCTGAGCACTTAAACCTATCATGGCATGATCGTGGTCGTATGCGCAAAACCAGCTTGTCAGCCATGACCACATTCGTTTCACTTGCCACTGGAATCACTTGCTGGGCTTCGGGTCGCACAAATTCGGGAAAATTGTCTGTTTTTTAATTTGATCTTGGCACCAAATAAGTGGAGATTAGTTCCTTTGATTTAACGGCTTTACTAGTTCCTTTACCAAGACAAATACTAATTTTAGTAAGAATCCTCCTTTAGGGAATCCATTTCAGTAGTATCGTTCCCATTAACAAGATCCAGTGGCGCATAAATAGCATCCTCAAGTTGCAGGAGGCTGTAGTTTATGAAGATTTTTAAGGGATTGGTAAACTGAATGGCTGTAGAAAACTTGCTGGTGGCTATCATCGCTGCAGCCAGCTTAACACTGCATGAAGCTATAGAAGTTCTTGCATTTCTCACACTTTTTTTCTCTTTAGTACCCACAAAGTTCTCCGTAATAGACTTGTTTGTCAGAAACTTTACCACCTCATACCTTCAGCATTCCAATCTGTGAAATGATTACACTTTTGACGCAACGCAGTTGCTGCCAACACCTGAAATTTTGGCATTTGCGGACGGCCAAAGCCACAAAGCATGGATCAACCGGATGCAGTGATAAAGGCACTCCTCTGACGCATCGCAAAGATATAATACGTTCTCAATTTTGGTGCGGCCTTTCATAGGCCATCGCAGTATTTTGGTAAAGCCGGTTAGAAGCTCAACTAAGCCTTAGACATGCGGTCAAAATCACAAGCAAAGTTAGTACCAACAACAGATTGTAATAAAGTGTCTTCTGCACAGCAAGTAAGATTTTCCTTAAAGTTTCCGTTCAGCAGCCCATTGGCCTCATGCTGACCACAATTACAATGTCATTTTTTGTCTTTCAAGACTGCAAACTTTACTGATCAGGATTGGCTGGAAAGTTATTTTTACGTCTCCTGGGAAATATGACAATTTCAAGCGAGTTTTGTTTAGTTCCTCAGGCATTCATTATTACTTTATACAGTTCGTTTTCATGTATGCAACCGAATATCGCGCAAACATGAGAAATCGACTCCGCCTATCTAATAGGCTCGTGGTCAATCATTCCGTTCCTCCACCTCGTCTACATAGGAGCCGCATAGTAAGATTTCATTGTGGGGATTGTTAAGCTGCGGGAAATGCTGGAGAAGTTCGTGGTTGCAGAATGCAAACATTGTAGAAACGGCCCTGCAGATTGTGCGTTGGCATTAGTTTCTAGGTAGGAGTAAAGTGTGCCACTTCTATTAAAGCAGTAACAAATTAAAGTAATTCATAGCACGCCAAAGCGTTCTTACAAACGTCACACCTTTGTTTGCATGTTCAAATCGTGAGACAGTGACGGTTGGTGAATAAGCTGCCTAATGCAAAGAAAGGTTGAGTGTTATATAATCTTTGTAGCACCCCGAGCATCCCTAAAAGACCTAGAGAAGGCTAGGTTAGGTCAGAATACTTGTATTCTAGACGGAAAGAAAGGAGACTGCTGGCATGGCCGGCAGGCCAGCCCACGCAGCCCGGCTCAAAACACCACAATCCCATTCCATTACTTTATTTCTGAAGTTTGGAATCCTCATTTTTGACCTCTTGTTGATATTTATTGCCAAAGGCTGGCTAGATGGCTCGTCTTAGAACCTGCTACAAGCAGAACAACACACAGAAAACCCTTTCGAAACCATACACACACATGCCCGCTTGCGCAAAAGGGCACTGGAAAGCAACTGCTGGATAGAGATTAATCTCTTTATGGTGATCCTGAAGCGAACCTTTTACACGTTCAAGGTTGCTCGCCCGCCATTAAGGCAGTCGACCAGTTGACTGGTCTGTGCGAGACCTACCAAGGGGCTCCCCAACGTAATGAGTCGGTGAGTTGGTTAGTAAGCCTACTCCTTGATGCTGTTAACCTTCATGGATAATAATACTACGTGGATGTTGGTACGTGGTATGACAGGGAATGATGCATGTCTTTCTGAATTCTCACGCTGTGTTAGTTGGTCCCAAATTCGAGAACTGTGGTAGTCAGGTAGTTGATCGCATAAGCCAGGTAAGCCAAAACTGCATCACTTAAGTACTGTGCGAAACCATCACGACAGACTATATGATGAAGACGACCTACTAAGAACTGCAGTCATGTGCATGCCAACATCGTCTTCATTGATGAGTTGACTCATGGTCTGCGCCTCTACTTTCTTTGTACTTCCTACCAATTGTAATGTCGCCATCATTGCAATCACACTTGTATGCAGTTTAGCTTATGATTCATGTATCCATCTTTCGAATTCTCTTTCATAAATAAGACGACCGCAAAGTTGATTAATTCTTCTTTTTATAAATCAAGCATCATATTCCCAGTTCCCATCTGTCTGCTACTGGGAGCCCAAAAGCTCTCGTCCAGCATTGGGGTTATATTGCAGGACGGTTGCTTATTTGACTACCAGCATCTTCGACTTCGCCTGGGTAGCCATAATGACTTTAACGGGTATGCCCGCATTTCATTTCTTTAGCAAATATGTAGGTTCTCGGTTTGTCCTCGAGGAACTCTAGTAGCGCCATAAGCACAATTCGTACCTCTCGCCTAAGGGCGCATCCAAAAGCACTAGCTGTAGTGTTTTGTTTGTTTGGACTGCTGGTTGGTCCAACACATTTGTAGCGGCCGTCCTGGAACCAGCTGCGTGGGGTGGCATTCCGGCTATGCCAACAGCCCCTTTCCTTCCCATCCTAATTTCACGTATTCTAATCAACGCTTGGCCTCCTCTCCGCCTTCTAGGGGTGCTCGGGACGCTACACCAGCAACATTGTCTCAACCCAAGTTCGGGAGGGATTTTGGTGCATTGGTTATACCCTGATAAATAATTTCCATGGTATAGCGAAAAATGGGAGCGCAAAGCAAATACAAGGCTTTAATTCTCTTGACTGCTGTGTGATCCTCGAGAAGCAGATAGAAGTGAACTCGCCCATTAATGAGCAAATAACGAGACCCTCATGCGCTATGGCGGCGATGGTGCCGTGAATAGTCAGAAGATCTCAGGCTGCATAGAATTTCGCATATCTTACGCGATTATATTCATGATCAACGTGTTTACAGCCAAAACGATGCATAGTAAACTCTGTCTTAAAAGTGCTCGTTGTTTGTAACTTTCGTTGGAGGCCCGCTTTGTTCGAACCTCTTGGTGTCGTGGCTGTCACGCTCGTTTCTTAGCCAAGGTTGGGTCGAGCGTCAGGTATGTTTCTTTTTTCAACGCATCACCTTTTACAGTCCAGGCTGATGTCAATGTCTTAAAAGCCTTTCGTAGATTCACTTCTATGAGTTCATTCAAGTACATTGTACAATTATTGGAAGTATGTATGCGGTCTCAGCCTTTACCCACGAGTCGCCTCATAATACTATGGTTTGGCTAATCTTTATGCAAAAGCACACTTGCTGTCGTTGTTTGTGTTATTGACTTTTCTGGCGTAGTTTCGTGTTGAAAATTATTCGAGTTGTTTCTTTCTGGTGCCTTGCTAATAGTTCCATAATGACGACTGAAGCCTCCACCAATGAAGCACCGAAATCGACATTCACTGAGGAGGAGGAAAAAGAGATCTTCAGTCACCCCTTCTTTGCTCACTCAGCTGAAGAAATGGAAGGCAACCCAGCTTACGAGGCCCTCCGTGCTCTCAAGTACGAAAGCGATGATCCCAATGCCAATGCAGAGAGCTTCAAAGAGGAGGGCAATTACTATGTAAAACAGAAAGACTATGAGAAGGCTATCACCGCCTACACCGGAGGCATACTTGCTAAGCCCACCGATAAGAAACTTCTCGCTGTACTTTACACTAATCGAGGAATTGCACATGGGCTGAGAAGTAGGTCCCTTGTCCTCTAAGTTTGGGACGTTTGTCAATAGAAAATCACGGCTCATGTGTGAAGGACTGTAATTGGGCGATTAGGCAGGATCCCACCCATCTCAAGGCCTATTTTCAGGCGGCGAAGTCGTTGATGATTTTGTCAAAACCCGCGGAGGCTGTGGAGATATGTGACGCTGGCTTGAAAGTGGCGGCGGGCAACGAGACACTAAAAGAACTTAAAGCAAAGGCAATAAATTTGTTGACGGCCGTGACAGAAAAGGAGAAGAAGAAGCAAAGTGCAGTGAAGGAGAGCCATAGCAAACTGTCGGGAGCATTTAAGCAGCTCGCGGTAAGTTGACCACTTTATTGAATGCTTTTAACCCATTCATTTCGAATGGTTGCCACTCTAGTCTCGTCTACCCCTTCATACTTGTGCGCTATGTAATTCGACAATAAGCTTGTAGAAGGACTTAAAGCAGTCCGGATGTTTTGTCCAATCTCACTTTATTGTGCATGAGTTGAGTTTTGAATGCTTGCGACGTAGTTAATATTTCTTTTGCTGCATCAGTTACCCACTCCCTGCATTTTTGGGCATTATTCGTCCAGTTGAATTTGGAGTTGCCATCGCACTTATGTAATGGATCACGTATCGGAATTCTGTCATCAGCTCACGGAATATTTTGAAATCTTTCGCAGTGATGAGCAAATCGAAAGTGACTGAAAAGGTCAGTGTAATTTTGTCTAGGGCAAAATACCGACCTCGAGGTATTAAGTAACATGAGGTGGTAGGTTTGTGTCGCTTTCGAAATGTTTCTTATGTAAATTTATTCAAATGTTGGCATCGGCACTAATAAATGGTTAATTTTATAAATGTCGGTTACATTTAGTGGCCACTTGTGAAGGGGTTTTATGCGCTTGGATTTCTGAAATGCAACCGTGGTCTTGGTTGTTTTCAATCCGCCTCCTTCCCCTTGCTTACCAAGGTGCGGGATTCGATAGTCAAACACAGGAAACACTTCTTTTTGATGTTTCGGCGCGATATACAGCCGGTTAAATAAACCTGGGTTCCAAATCGATGTCTAGCTGCCTGGTACACTGCTGACATAGCTTCATACCACTACCGTGGGGGATCCCATTGTCCTTGTCTCGGCCCCTACTGGTAGATATGTTGAATCTATATTAATTTTAAGCAACTACGTCTAAATACTTGAATCAAAGTTGAAATAGTTCTGGATCGTGGATATGGTCCTCGTATTGATGGTATATGGTCATGCATACCGTCGGCAATTAAAACCCAACCAACTGTTTTGGCGTCATCGACTTTGAGCAATTTCTTCCAGGCAACGGAAGGAAAATTAGACTACGGTTTTGTGGAAAGTATTTCAGTAATTTATGGTTATTACTTTCCTCTGGTTTCTCCTTCCCTTAATAGGCGCGTGGAATCGTAATCGACTTCGACCAGCCACCGGTGGGTCTGCCTGAACACGCAGCTGTTGAGATTTCATTCGATCACATGAATCTCATCCATTGGCCCGTACTTTTCATGTACCCCGAGTTCAGTCAGACCGACTTTGTGCAAGACGTCGCTGAGTACCTCACGTGCGTTCTAAAAAGTCCCTCGCCTACTTTTCTCCGAAAGCTGGAAAGTAGCCATATATTGTTGGACTTGCAGTTAGCGCGGATTTTTTAATTCTTTGCATTCGCCCCTCTCTAGTAATCATTTAGCACTTAGCTTTTTCCGTGGCGATACTTAGTTATATGCTGACAATTGAGTTCTACCCATCACCAAGGTAAAAGGCTTCAGTCTTTCTGTGAGGCGATCGCTTTTTTCAAAAATGAGCCTTTTCTCGTTTTAGGATTCGGGAATGCCTCAAACATGTTCTCAACCCATCTGAACCTCCACCGTGGGATAAGGAGAAGGCTTACACGACGTCTGAGGACGAACTCGAGGTTAACTGACCTTTGCCGATCTATTGATTTGAGCGCTGAAGTTTAGCATTGCTGAACCAGTCGGACATCAGCTTTCAGCCCTTACTTCACTGTGTTCAATTTCAGGTTTACTTCGAGGACACAAAGTTTGCCAAGCAAATGGTCGAAGTGCCTATTACTCGCACCATAACTGAGCTAACCCGGTGTCCTGGGTGAGTAGTGCATTGTTTTTTGCTAATAAGTGAGTAGCAGTTGATTAACCATACGCCTTTCGGTGCTCCTTTCCTAGGTTTTACGTGAGGCGAGATCTTGTAATTATCCTCTTTGTGGTCTCCAAGCTGTCCAAAGGTTTCCATAAAATGTGGATCGAAAATTTGAAAGGCTGAGGAGGCGCTCCTTATGATCATTGCATCAATAATTATTTACTAATTGTTAATAGCATTTGTAGTAGTGTTATTTCCGTATAAAGATGCAAGCATTACTTGATTCAGCATCGAGGTATTCACAAGTGGTGGCGTTGCAGGATTGTTGCTGGTTTTTGCAGGGATCAGAAGCTGGGCGATTGTCGATGGCGGAGTGGCGGGCAGTTTGCTCCCAAACTAGCTGTTAGGAATGGTACGTATCTGGGTCCTATCTGCGAGTATGTCCTTGTTTCGCAATTTGTGAAAAAAGCTCTGGTGTGGTATCGTTTACTCCACATTGGTCGGCATTTTTTACACTTTTTTAAAAGCATTCATGAAGGGTTTGCGGCAGTGGTGGCAGACTGCCAAGGTGAGTGGACTGCTATCACTGCTACTACTTCTACTTTCGATCAGCACCGCTCTGCTCAGTAGGCACATCCAGTTTGAAGCAGTTCTAGTACTTGACGGGAGCACGGATTAGATGCTGGACACCATAGGAACGAAACAAAATAAGTACTGAGAGTGAGACATTGAAATATTCGGATGAATGATAATTGGATCGGGAATGATGAAGAAAATGATTAGCCACCGTCTGGGTTTGTGCCGGTGCGACACTAGAACAAATATCCGCGTGTCAATCGATGATGACGCGGGAATGCCAGTGATGATGATGGGATAATGAAGAATAACTAGATGGACTTTGTTATGTTTTGAATTCTATTACGTTTTTCGTTGGGGATCGGCGGTGGTTATGGTTCCAAAAGTGATGTTGCGCAAAGCTGGGAATAAGATATCAAAGACGAAGGTGGTTAAGGCGAATAGGAGGAGGTGGAAAGAAAAGGATGGATGCACTGTATCAAGTGGGCATAGCTATATGCTTTTTTACTTTAACCATTAGTTTCTCTCGTTGTCTTGCTGCTCTCCATGCGCCGATTTTGTTATAGGCAGCGTAAAAAGGAGGGATGTGATGGTGCAGTGATTGTGTTGATTTTAGTGGTTAAGTCAACAATTAAAGGTGGAAACAGAACCCTATGCTTAGATTTGTGGATTCCACGCTTTTGTAAGAATGTGGTGTTAGAGCAGAGCTGCAGCGCGCAGCTGAGTACATGAGTGAACGGGTATGTCGCCATATTCGACATCAATGCTTACCAGCCCCCACCACGTTGAATTAGGACACTCAAATGTACTTTATGCTCATATGACTTGTGTTGGCCATCATTATTAACCTGAATGTAAGTGGGGATCAAGTCGTCTACGTTTTTGCCAATTGGGAGCACAAAAGGAAGCGAGTATCCTCGAACTTCCGCTGACCCACTCTGCATCCACCTTTCTTCATGTATAAATGCAGCGGTAGTGATATGGTCCAATGGATATTTAAGTGGATAAGGGTAACTGATGGAGAGGATGCCCGCGTTAATGCTATGTGTGAAAGAACTTGTTATGCAACAGTCCTAGTGAGCATTAAGAGTGAAATTAAAGAACTGCTTGATGAAACCGCTAAACCCAGTAGGAATGCCTCAGATGATGCCTCACTTCATCAGTAATTGGTGGAGAATATGACTTGAGAATAATGTGTAAGTGGTGGCGCAGTAAGATGCGAACAGCAAGAGCTCCTAGAATTTGTTCACAATAGTGGTGAGAATCGCGTATGGACGCTGTCTCATCTGAGGTGAGAGCATGCATCGCAGTGTCTAGGATGAATAGAAGAGGGTAGCCTTGAGCAATTATTTGCAATAACGCTCGTTTTTCTAACTGAGAGACAAATTAAGGAGGTTAAGGAAAACCCATTAAAACTCAACAGGAAAGAGTGAAGGAAGTAATGGTGGTGGTGTTTGAGGTCTTAAAGTTTAACGCTGCGAATGGGCAGTTATTAAGGTGAAAATGAAGGAAGTGGTGGTTGTGATTGCAGAAGTTAAAGGTTGTGAAGAGTAAAAATGAAGATAGCGTAAATGACGTTGTTGACAACTTATTGGCACTGCTGCCTAGTCCGGCATCGGAGTTTACGTCAAATGAGTGCGCAAATGTGCTCCAATACTTCTTTTCAGGTTTGGAGTTGGTGACATTCATATATCCTTCCCTCCCCTATTGTTCTACTGCCCCTTTCTTCTACATGGCCCTCATTTCGCATAATAATTGACCGTTCCATACATGTTTGCCTTTTTGCTCACTTCATCAGCATCCCTACTTTCGGCGTTGATCATGGTAGCAAACGGTATCAGAGACGGCGAGAACAGATGATTATGGTTAAATTTAGGAAAAATTGCCAGGTCACGCCCTTGCTTGCAGGTCATTGACTCTATTGCTAGTCTCCATGTAAGGTGCGTGAGAGAGCATAGGGTCCGAAATGAAAACATCATCATCCAACCGATTCCAGACCCAGATCAATCTGCGGGGATTCTACCGCTCTCATTCGCAGCTCTCTCGTCCAAAATAATTAAGCGCACTTGGCAAATAGCAGAAAACTTGCTCACGGGCACGTGCACAGGATAATCCTAAAGCCTGCCTGGTAGACAACTAGTCAATCAGCGAATCGGTTGTTCAACGATCTGGTTTGCGGTGAGCTTGAATTGGCGCTTGGGGTAACATCGATCGGTCAACCAGTGTTAGTGACGGACTGACTCGGCGAATTAGTTAGACCACCTTGTTTCCCCGAGATCGAGTTCTCAAACTTCTTGGGTTTTATTTGTCTGAATGCTGGGCAATAGGTCACCGCAACCGATGATCACACCTCCACACAGCCTGTTCTACTTGAGTAACTTGGCGGTCAAACATTTGAACACCGCAGCCAAGCCGACCGGCGTTTCAGCACCCATTCCATCCAAGAAGCTGCAGCGGCGTAACAAACAGTACACACGATCCATGGAAGATTATATACTCCCCCACACTAGACTCGACCTTGCTAAGGCTCTTGATTAATCTCTCGTGCCTTTCCTACTCATTATCCTGTCCACGTCAATGCCATCAAACGGCCAATAGGATTGCGGTCTTATCTTGCGGCACACCCCCTTTTGTTCAGCCATCAGCGCTAGTACTAAGTGCCACTTAGCATTGGCTACACATCAGCCTATCCGCTTTACACAGCCCATTGATTAGCCATCACTAAGCCCCATTGGAATTGGTTATGCCATTACTCTTACCATAGCTGATCGGCAACTGCATCGGATCCTACTTGGCCTTACCTCACTTCACCCGCCTCCTACATTGTTCAAACTGTAGGTACTGATTCATTTTTCTCAACAATTCAGAACTTTTCGAGGTCATCTGTGCGCCGACTCATTGAATCACGTATTCAACTGCACACCTAAAATGTGTGCATCTTGCCTTTACTTATATCCACTTGTATTGTTCATGGCAGGAAGTAGACAAATGGACTAGACACCTTAACAGCCTCACATCGTCTTGTTCAGCCAAGGCACAGCCTATGATCGTTAGTATGGCCAAATTTGTCTGTCTTCACAATTCTACTTTGCACTTAAGCCCCCATTTTTTATCAACTAGATAGCCTGCTCAATTTTTGCCTTTATTTCACTCCAGAAACCCTTTATTTTATTCCTATAAAGATAAGCTTAATCCACAAATTTTCCTAATTCTCGCCTCCTATCTTGCTTCTCTTTTTTGCGCTTTCTTTTACTAATTCTACCTTTTCCCATCCATTTACCAAATTAACGCTCCCAGTTACACTTGACTTCAAACTCTTCCGTAGTTTCACTCATTCATTCGCATAACTTTGATTTTATTCACGTCTCGTGAGATTTCTGCTGTATGCCGAACATTGGCCAAGAGCACTCGTTCTATGAATTCGGTCCCTATTCATTCTTACATCTCATTTCCAAGCGAAAATGTGTGGTGAAAGTTGGTACTGTCTAAATAGGTTTTAAAAGAATTAATAGAAAGTTAAAGGAATCGTTAATGATGCTGAAGTGCCGCCTATATATACACACGCGTGTTTGCGCCTGCGCGTAAGACTGCTTAAATGACGGCAGCAATATTGGCGTTAATGCCGTGCAGTGGAAGGTGAATTTTAGAACGAAGTTGGGACGCATTTGATAGAGAGTTCATTGGTTGATGCAAAAGTAGCATTTATGCACAGAAGTACAAATAGCAGAGGCCGCTGCCACACCCTCTCAATTAACAAATCGTAGTTTCTGCCCCGCTCTTGCTTAATCTCAATTTTGATTATAAATTGGCCAAACGAAAGCTTGGTGGGAAGGTGAGAATGGTCCTGCAAAAATGCCGGTAGGAATTGCATGAGAACATTTTGTGCATCCAGAATCCGACTATTTGACTGCAGGACGTGCCGTAGTAGCGTGAAATGCATCTCGACGTAGTCCACGAAGTTCTTCACATCTGGTGAGCATGCAGACCTCAAGGCTACCACTAATCACACAAGTGGTAGCTGTTTCAAACGCCAAGAGTCCCATCCCTGACAATTTTGGTGGCTAGAACACGGCGGATCCAATCGATGGACAGATATATGGCCTTTCAGGATGCTGTGCGAACGGTGAACAGCCTTGTTAAGGGTCTCCATCAACACTTCAGGCAGCTTTGGGGTGGAAGGGACGTTAGGGGTAGTTAAAATAAGCAGACTACGGTGACTAGCGCTCGGTTTAGTACTAGTTGTCTATGTTTTGCGACCTCTCATTTGGGTTTCCTCTATCTCACTCTGTGACATCAGTAATGCGCCTCAATATTCCTTTTTCGTGTTTTATTGTCTATGCGTGTTGTCGAGTTGGCCAACTGTGGGCTCGTCGACATCCATCGTATTTGCAGAAAGCGAGGTCGTAGTGGGTGGATGGTTGTCTACCGGTAGAGAGAATGGCTCGTTTGGAGGCAATGATGCCACTCACTGAACTGAAATTTTTGTCACTGTGACTTGATAGTAGTGAGGGCGGATGGAAACTATCGAAGTATGCACGCAATGTTAGAATGGAGTTCACGCCTCTCCACAAAGCCAGTTAAGCCAGAGGTGGACAACTTGTTGGTTGCGTAATAGGACCAAAAATATGTTGCGTACTGACCTCACTCCGAAAGTTGTGAAAGCAGGCCCGCCCCACCGCCCACCTCCAAATACATAGATATTGTCCTCTATTGACTTGGGACGCGGCGCCTACCCCAAAGACACCCCCCCCCTCCCCCAAGTCGTCTTGCATACGCCATCACAAATACGTCCCGCGACACTACTGGTCATTACCATCTAGATCCTATCCCTTTGCATTCGTGGACAAGCGCCGTAAACTGGCCCCTTTCCAACTCACTCCATACCCCTCACCGCACACATCACCACCTTACACGCCGAGGCACAGACCGGTCTCGTTGGTTTATTTTCCGCAATTCACCAACCCCTCGAACAATGCCATCATTCACCCCGAAGTCAGGCGTAACACGCTCTCATGGCTTTTAAATACATCCCAACCGTGGAAAGTGGGTGGGCAAAATGGACTTGAGACGTCGCACTCGAGATGGAAAAGAGAACTTTCACCTCTGCGTACAACTACTGCGTGATATGCAACAGCAACGAGCCATAGCAATTATGAGGTTCTAGCGAACAAAAGAATATTAACGTTTTCATTTGATTTTGGTGAACAAAAATACCTGCTTCAAAGATAGCTACAATTTCAGATATTTCATTGGGCTCAAGGAAAGACAAGACTTAGGGAACGAGAATTTACAAGGGGAGGGAGAGGTAACGCCTCAATGCTCGGAGAAAGCATTCACCAGGTGCTTGTTCATGGGAATCGCCAAACCTCCTAACTCCTCAGCACACACCTCGTGAGGCAGCCCATTGAAGGTGTAGGCGACAAAAAGCTGGCGTAGCGGGCGTCTCCCATGGCATGCCGCACGGCCCAGGCCCGCGCAGGGATCGTAGAAGCCTTGCATATCAGCCCAACGCCCAGGGGGCAAGCGAACCTGGTGGTTCTCCACCATAACCTGCAACGGCACCGTCACGTCAATCGATAGGGCCCCACCCATGTCAGCAGGGAGAGGAATACTCGGCGTTGTTGGTGATAGCTGTCCGTAGAGGGCATAAACAATTACAAGACCCCCGGATTCCTTCTCAGCTTGCGCCACACGAGCCGAAGTGTGCTGCATTAAAGATTGCGTCGCCAAGGCCTCGCTTCGCAGCTTTCGCAATTCATCCCGCAGACGCTGACGACGAATTTCCTGAGCTTTTTTTAGCTGTGTCAGAACCCATGGTTCGTAGACGAGGCTGCGAACAAGACAGTAGGTTAAACTTGGGACCATAACACCGTAACTGAAAGCAGCGGGATCTAAGTTATCCGACAGTTTGATTTGCAACACGTAAGACTGATCCCCTCGATGCAGACCCAATTTCATGCTCAAACCACGCAGCCAACTGACACCTATCTCGCTGGAGACTCGAGACAGCTCAGAGAGGACACAATTGGCACCGACGCGCACCTCCAGTAGGTCGAAAGTGTTGCAGCTAAGAGAAGCAGAAATGCGTCCCTTCTGAGGTATTGTCTCTAGCACCAGATCGTCTTCCTCATCCAGGTTTGCCTCCCAGTCAGCAGAAGACTTCTTGGAACTCTGACGGCTCGGAGTGGATGGCTTGAGAAAGGGGTTCAGCCAGGGCCAATCGACAAGAGATTCAAACTGAATCTTGAGCGAGGCGGTGCCGCGATGCAGATGAGTTTGCACTCGGCAGGAGCGCTCACCCTTCTCTGACGTCCAAAACACCTCACTAAAGAAACCATCACTGAGGTTGAATTTGTACTGCAGCCGAGTAATAATGTGAGGTGTCACTTCGATGTTAGTGGCCAATGAGAAGCCGGGAACAAGACTGAAAATGGCACTGTTATTGCGATCCACTGAAGCTACCTCAAGGCCTACAGATCCTGTTACGCGTTCATGAAACTGCTTATTCAGCTTCACAGAAGCTCCAAGACCATAGCCTCTGCGACCGTAAGAGAGCTGAGAGATGGAAAGACGAGGTTACTTGCATACTCTAATTGCATGCTTTATTTCTTAAAAGCCAACTCACGATTGTCTCAATGGAAGAGGCTCCGATAATGGGTGTTTTGAGTGGGAGGCGATGCGCCCAAATGCTAAAAAGCGTGCCGATACCAATTCCATTGTGGGCGGTCACCTGCCCAACAAGGCTGACAGTATTGTGAGGTGTGCGGAACGCGGTTACTGACTGGGAGAGAGAGACATCGTAGATGGATAAGGAGGGTGAAAGCATGCGTTCCTCTGGTGGCTCCTAAAGGTAAAGTGGCTACGTTAATTATTTTGAGAAAGCAGGGGGTGATTTTCGTATTCGGTCCAAGTTTGCGTGAAAATGGAGGCAAGAAAAATATTATTTTACATCCAGAAGATCTAACGAAAAATAATTGGGTGGCAAAACAAAGACCAGAACAACGGTCAACAAACCTTGAGGTAGCGATCAAAGAAGTCGGTCATGTCGACACCACAAGACAGTTCGGAGGTAGGTTGCAACAGACGCTCCCTTTCCGTTTCTTTTGCTTTCTGCTTCAGCAAGAGGTATTCTAGACGTAATTCTGGGGCTGATTTGTCGCGTACAGCCAGCTCCCAACCCTGAATACGCAGTCCTGCAGAAACAGCAAAAACTAGGGTTAGGAAATTATGAACAAACTCATTCAAGTGATAAATCTCCCCATATCACTATGTGAAGTGTTTGGTTTGACGCACAACATCCAGACGATTAGTTTCTGAAACAAAATTAAGCTTTCAAAAATCCTTAAAGCATCCTTCGCATGTGCTTTTCTGCAAGCAAGTTGACATGTTTTTCATTCGATCTTCCATACTTGCGTAAACGCGCAAAAGTAACGCACTATAACATATCCTTTAGATTTGGCAACCAAAGCACAAGAGCGATGGCACCTTGAACATCGACATTTCCTATAAGCCCCGAGTTGATGATAAAGTCCCCCAAAAGAGGAAGCAACGTTGAAAACTGACACCTGTAACTGATGGTAAAATACCGTTGTGTGCCTCGGTTTCTACTTAGTGCATCATGCTGCCTTGCATACGAGCATTCCCACCCGAAATAAGAAGCCAAAGCCACACTCACCCCTAAAGCCATATTGATCGTAGATGGCGCGTCTATGAGGGTCGCTAAGAACGTTGTAGGCAGCCGTTAGACGCCCAAAAGCGGCCTCAGCGGCGGCTGATGCCCTTGTATGTTTATCCGGATGGAGAAGACGCGAGAGACGTCTGTAGGCTGCCTTTAGCTCCGCCTCACTGGCATCACGAGCGACACCAAGTACTGCGTAGAGGTCAGGCGTTGGGTCTTCTTCGACCTCGACATCGTTTTCCACAGCGAAAGACCCACCCCCCGACTCTGCCTGCTCTTCCACAAATGAGAGGAAGGAGGGATCCACCATGCTGGTATCGTCATCATCCACATCAACCGAACCGTTCGGTGGGAAGCTGATGTTCGATGTTTGCCGCGAGCTGCCGCTTTCGGCGTACATTCTAGATTTACCTGGATAAAGCGTATGATAGGAATAATTAGCAACAATAGCACAGGAGAGCCGAAAGCAACCACACATACACCAACGTCTACTAGTTGGGACCGGAAACCATATTGCAAATCGTACGTTGCAAGAGCCGTGATCTCTAATTTAATCAGCAGCCTAAGAGGTAGCACACAAACTCGTCAAACCATACATGTCCAACTTCATTTACAGATCGGTCCCCAGCATCAATTTCAAGGCGAATCATGCATAGAGAATCTGGCTGACAACCTGTAAAAGGAAAGATTTGTCAAGTGCGCAGGATGACGTAGACCCCGAACGCGCGACCTTCAGCAAAAATCCCGACTAGCAACCCTCACCAGCATGGTGACGAGCCGTCCAATTTCACTGTACTGATAGATCGCACAAATGAACTGACCTCCTTAAACCGTAGTAGCATTCTTAACTCTCAGCAAAATAGTGGCGACGCAAGCACCTACTAACAACCAGAGGCAGGCGATCAAGAAGCAGAATGTGTTTGTGCGAGGAATTATTATTAATGTTCATTACAATGAAACACAGTTGAGGCAAAATGCGAACTTGAAGGCTTAACTCTCATCCTCATCAGGAGCACGTGGGTCACGCGGCTTAGGACCACCAGCCGGTCTTGCCATTATGATCTGTGATGGATAAAAGTTCAGATTTTATAAAAATGGAGGGGAAAAGAAACTGTTTACCTCAGCTAACTCACCTGATCTACACGAAGAACGGTGCATGCAGCGCTAGTGGCAAAACGAATGGCCCAATACTTGGCGCCATGAAGGTCAAGAATATTAGCCTCCTTGGCATCACAAATGGACGGATTGAGTTTTTCAGTGGTAACGAATCCAGAGTGTATCTGACCAGCCTGATGATTGGCGTAGAGTTGAGCAATTATCTCCGTCGCCTTCGCACCAGCGTTCTCCGCTAACGCCTTGGGCACAATCTCGTAGGCGTGAGCATACTCGCGAACGGCGTATTGCTCAAGTCCAGGTATGGTGTCGGCGAGGGAGAGGAGATTGCGAGCAAGCTCAATCTCGCAGGCACCAGCACCCGCAACGACCTTTCTACAACGAGTCAAGGCTTTGTAGGTGTTTACTCCATCGTCAACGGCTCGCTCGATGTCGTCCATTATGTTGTCAGTGCTGCCACGGATCACTAGTGTAACCATGGGCTTCTTGCTTGAGCCTAAAATGGACACTCATACGCCGATGTGCGCGATGAAATAGGTAAGTAACAAAGAAATGGTCATACCTTGCTCAAAAATGACAACATTAGTGTCAGCGATTTCATCAATACGAACTCGTTCTATGAAGCCCAACTCCTCCGGCGATGGGATAGTAAGTGTAGGCAAAACAGTAGCGCCGGTAGCTTGACAAAGCCGGCGCACATCAAACTTGCTCACAAGACGTACCAACATAAGACCACGTTTGTTGGCATAGTGTAACGCAAGCTCACTAATCTTGCCACCAGACACAATGACCTTTACACCAGCATCAGCAATACTGTTAATAATCTACACAGAAAAAAGTGCATAAGACAGATTACTTGAAGGGAAAAATGAAGCAAAACTACCCCACCTTTTCCATTTGATTCTCCTCGCCCTTCGAAAACTCTTTCAACTCATCTGCATTGTGAAGCAAGACGGTACCCTTGGTTTCGGTTTGCAACGCTTCAAGCGGACAAGAATATATGACAATTTTTGACTGCGTGACAGTGTGAACATCACTTTCAACATCTCGACGGAAAACCATTCCTTGAACCATGGTAGAACTAGTCACTCCAGAACCCTGTGACAGCATCAAATGTTAGATGCGAGTTTGAAGGAATGCCTGATCAGAGTTGTGTTACTTACCAGAACCTTTAGAACTCTGACATTATCGACGTTGAAATTACCATCATCGGGCATTATAGAAACTATGCAAATAGTAAAATCAAAACGCAATGCTCACTGCAAGCAGACGCGATAAGTTGGGAAAGGAATTCGCTGATGTCTAATTGTTTACTCATCAAGGAGGTCTTGATGACTGGAGCGACTTCGGACACATCCTTTAGATCATTTATCTCCTTCACGACAATTTCTAGAAGATATGGATGCAAGTTTACATCTTACCATCCAAATACTGAAGAGCCTTCTTCCCGGCCATTTCATAGCCTTCAACAATCTGTGAAACAGATAAACCCTAGGGCGACAGTGCGCAAAAAATACCATGTACCATTTTGAGGAGATCTCGGGCGTTATCCAAAAGTGCACCAGCTAGCTGGAAGACTAAGTTTGTTCCATCCCCAGCTTCCTGTTCCTGTTGCTGAGTCGCAAGGACAAGCATTTTGGCAGCAGGATGTTGAACTTCAAGTTCTCTGAGTATGGTCGCGGCATCATTAGTAACAAACTGCTTCCCAATGTGGTTGATGACTATCTTATTCTGACCGCTAGGGCCATAAGTGGAGCGCGTCGTTTTTGCTATACTCACACAGGCTTCTATGTTGCGATAAACGGCCTCTTCAAGACCCTCAAAGTGCTATAACGGAGTTAAGAAAAAGCTTGTAATTACCCTAGTTCCCTCCTTTAACATGGACACATAATTCTGAACCCTTGGCACATGAAGAGCCATCGCTAACCACACGGGACACGCCAGGCAACAGAATGTACGGGCTTGAGCAATATCGGCTATTACGAACACATGGCTCTTGAACCATCTATGGTTAAGGTACAGAAATGCAGTATCATGACTGTTTAAAAAAAATCGCCAGAGAAAATAATATTTTATGCTGCACGAAGGCTTCGCCAAAATAACCTTTTCATCTAGTCCTACGTTACCGATTAAACTTGCAACCTAGTTGGCTCGTGGGCTACTTAGGCTGTTCGCCTTAGCCAACATTACTGCAGATAGCAGGTGCAACCCGATGTTGCGCTAAGGAATGGGGCGCCATATTAGCTGGGATGATAATGACCGGGATGCCGCCTCCTCGTTAAACACATGAGGCCTCAGAATATAGGCGTTTCATGGTCCCTGTAGTGATTTGTCAGTCGTTCTAGTTTAAGCGGGGAGGTGGGTTGAGGATGGGTGAGTCCCCTCGGGGCTATCCCTGTGCCGATCAGATGGCTGGCCCGGGTCTGTGCGGGGAGTGCATACGACTTGACTGAGGTGGATCTGTGGCGCTCTGTATTTCTTTAAAGCTGGTCGTCGATCTCACGTTCTTTGGTGATGGTTGCCACTTTGTAGCTCGCAGTGAAAAGAAATAGCCAAATCCAATGAGGCTGAAGGGTAAATACTATTGCTAGGGCTGGTTTTTGCAGCTTAATGCATTTCTCTTGTAAATAAATGAAAGCAACTAAAAGAAACTGGTTGATTTATCTTATTTTGGCGCTCTTAAGAATGATTTCATTTGAGGGCAACTGCAATCGCATTAACCACCTTTTTTTGCATTCCACCAAAATCGATTTTCTATAATAGGTCTTACGTAACTCAGAATGAGGTTTAGAGATGAGTACCTTCGAGGATGTCTTTCTTCTTTTTTTTAATTCGCTACCCAATCATACAGTCTTCCTTCTCTGGATTGGTTAGTGTCTAGATTCGTTGACATGTCGTGGGTTATCGTCCTTTGCGCAACTTTCTGAGGCCTTTGAGCTTTACTTGCTAGTTGATGGTGTGGCGTGGGTTTCCTCATCAGAACTTTTTTTGATGCTAGAATATACCTAATTTTGTGTTTTGGATGCTTTCGATCGTGCATGCGCCTTATGTTTTCCACTTTTATACCATAAATGCATAGAAAGTTTTTGCCTGAAGTGGCTGCCCTATGTAATAATGAGAATATTTGAATGCTCAAGCTCTATTGCCTTTATTCTATATCTACATTTTTGGTCTCCACCATCCTAAATAAGCATTTTAAGCTACGATTTCTTTAAAGACCCTCCTTTAATTCTAAGGCTTATTGACTCATCAGATTGTTTAGAACAAACCCATCCGATGCTTTTCAAGTGTTGAATGTTTGTGCAACAGGACAGTGGCGATCCTGCAGGTGTAGACAATTCCTCTGGAGAACCAGTTAAAACGCCAAGTGAGTCTCTGGTCGGAAAAAACAGACTACAATTTCCACTGGCAGAATCCATCGTTGGATGGGGTTTTTTCGTTGTTCTTGCACTGAAGGAGTCCCATCTCCCCATCTGCACTTTTCTTTGTGGCACTCTACTTTCGGAGTTTTTCATCGTCTACAGTAAACACCACATACCCGGGACGCGTGCTTCCATTTCGCCAGCTGGCGCGTGGTTAATCGCCCTCGTTCCAATTAACCTTTCCTTTAACGATGAAACTATTGCATTGAATCTGATCAGCGCCTCATCAGGTGCTTTCATCCTTCTTAACTTCCTCTACAAACCAGAAATTTCAACAATCATCAGTGTGGCTTTCTGGTTTATCTGTGCCCGTATCACGCATCTGACCTTTACGTACATTGTTATTCTTACTTTCCTCTTCATTGTTCTTCTCTCTATTGAACTTCTTTCCAGCTATGCGGGGTCGCTAACAATTTGGGAAGCTATTCTTCTCGCTCAGCTTTGTTTTGCTTTTCACACCAACACGGTCTTCTTTATCATTCCTCTGCTCTGTGTCTACACAATTGAACGCTTTAAAATGGCCCCTAATTGCATGACCTTTGGAGCACTTTCTATCGCTGCGATCTGGCTGTTGTCCCTGCTCTCCGATATTTCTGGTTACCTTGTGGACGAGAAGTCTAACTTTGGTTCCGTCTCTGTTCTCCACTTTGAACCTCTTCAACTTGTCGCAGATTTGGTTACCCCCCTGAATATCCTACTTGTCACAACAGTGTGGCTGCCTTTGTGCATGGCTGCTGTCGTGGTGGTGGCTTATTTTAGTCAAGGGGGTAATAAGCAGACCAAAACACCGTTTGCTCTTCGCAAAATATTTCATCTTCTGGCTGGTGTTGTCTATGCATCAGGACTACTGATTTCTCCCTCGCTACTCTCAGTGGCTGCTGCCTGCGTACTTCTCGCGTTCTTTTTGATTGAGTGGACTCGTCGAAGTGGGGTGAGCATAAATTTGCTTTTCTTCAGGGGAACTTAATCATTTGGGCCACTTCCCATCTATGAAACATTAAAACTACAGGTGACTTTGATTTCTTGAGTAACCCAGGCAAAGTTGCAGGCATGACGGTTCGAATCACTGTTTAACTTCGATAATCGTTCAAAAAGGGTACCCTGCTTTTCACTCGCTGCAAGTTGGAACAAATTTCTGATCAAAACCTAGTAAACGGATGCAGCTAAAAAGCTCAGAAATTTGCCGTCTCCCAGCCAGACTGTTAACAAGACGACTGAATTAGGTTCATCTAGTTGACGTATTTAGCATATTTTGAATTCCCAGTGAATGCTCATTACTTCCATAACCGTCCAACCCATTGGTGCATCACGTTATTAACTATTCTGGTTTGTTTGTTTTTTCTCCTAGCCTCCGTCGGTATCCAAATTTCTTAATGATGCACTAGGCCCCTTTAGAGACTCACGAGATACTGGTAAACTCATTTTCACTCCCATCGCTTTGCTTCTTGGTATGAGTCTCCCGGTTTGGAATTTCTGCCACCCCTGGTCTCAAGATGAATGTAAGTCTTCTGTTTTCCCACTTCAGACGCTAGGATAATGAACTGGGAGGAACTTTTCTCCACCGTTTAATCACTAACATTATGCGTGAAATACTTGGTTTAGAGCTACAGTACCGGATGTCACTTTGAGTACGGAGCAGTGCAGCAACCTACCGGTGCACCCATTCAAACTTTTAACAACACAGATTTTCCCTTAATGATACTGTGGAAGTCGGAAAGGTTGGTGCAAAGTGGTAAAAGCGCAACGAATTTTTTTCTCACCTTGTTGAATGGAAGTGTAATGGCTCCCATCTTTGAATAATCATGTTCTTTTATCCCCTGAAAGGTGGTTTATTCATGTGGTTGTATGAACAGCTATCCAAATCTGGAACTAAATGGTGGTGGGGAAATACGCAATGTTAAAGGCCATGTTTGGCTTGAAGGAGCTCTGAATTTCCATGTGTAAAATTCCATATAACTGCATAGGAGGACACAAATGGTGTACTCAAATAAACGCCTGGGGATATGCAGGAAGTAGGTGTGTCGCCATGGTTGGTGCATATACGGGAGTTCAGAGTCTTATCGTATTTATTGTGACATTTTCCCAAACACAAAACAACATCACACTGCCTCGGCTGTAACTTTACGAAACTGCGTCAGATATTCAACTGTCTCTGGGGTGTTTGAGTTAAGTGTTGGCTTATGAGATATTTTATTATCTCGTCATGACTCCGTCTGTTCCTTTTTTGTTTTTCTTCTTCAATGTAATTCCTTTTCGCCCCATTAATTATGCTGCGTATGCATGCCGTATGGCCTCATGTGGCAAAATCAGGACTTTATGCATAAAGCTGAAAATTGTCATTCATTAGATCCGCTACGATGTCGACTACCTTTCGGTGTCGCAATTTGTATGGATGGCCTTGCAATAGAAGATAACTCTGGATCTTTTGTTTTCCATTCAGTAATGCCACCCCAGGCTTGGAGCGGTGTGATAACAATCGCGCTGGGTGACAGCGTGGCGGCTCTGGTTGGCCGTCGGTGGGGTCACCTGTGGTTCCGTTGGCCAGGAACTCACCGCACCATCATCGGCTCTGGCGCCTCGTTCATATCTCAGGTGGGATATTTTATTCTCTTATGCCCCAAAAACACACCATACTTTTGGTCGAATCCTCTACCCCGCTTTACTTCTGCATATCTTCCAACTGGTTAAAATTTGTTCACCAAATGGTACTGCTCCCGACTTATTTGCACTGTATGCCTGTTTGCGAGCTTATTGTAACGTTTAGGAGCGTCAGATATTCCAACTAGCTGATTACTGGTGATGACCAACAAATGTTCGGAACTGTTTAGTGCGGTTTCCTTTTTTGTCGCTTGTTTCCCGCAAACCTATGTTTACTGCTACCTTTTCCTTTTACGTGTTCCTCGTTGCCCTTTTGTTCAAACCCTTAACAAGTATTGGCATTGGCCTGGTAAGACGAGATATCGCTCACATGATTTGAATGAGACGTTTTCAACATTATTTTCCTAGATAAGTGTGATACACGAACAGCCCTAGCAGCACATTATGTGGACTAATCATGTATATTATTTTGCGTTCTATTTAGAAACATGAGGAGTTCTGTTGCCCATTTATAACTGTAGCTTATTGGCATTCATGTGGTCTTTAAATCAAGCCAGCTGGATTGCTCTTTGTCAAATATGTGAAATCCGCTTAGAAAGGTCTCAGGACTCGTTGCCCATTTATGGCGGCTTTCAGCGCCATCGCTGCCCATCTTTTGTTAATCGACTAAGCTAACAGAACGCTGCAAATCGTTCCTTTAGTCGGTGTCTTTGCTACCCCCCTAATTCGGTGCAGCTTTAAATGGTTTCGGCGAATTCCTCCATTTCTCAAATGCCTTGTAGATGCTATTGTGGATTGGCCTTGCTACGTTCTATCGTTGGCCCTGGCGTACGGGAGTGCTACCGTTGGCACTTGGGGTGCTGGCAGAGGCCTACACCGAGCAGATTGATAATTTGGCTATTCCTCTTCTCGTGATGTCTCTTTTGCCCTCTTCGTGATTTGGTTACTTCTGTGCGCCTGTAAGCATTCCTCCGCATCGATGATAGCAATCTTTTTGTGTCGATAAAACCTTTTTTTATGATTCAATCTTTGGCTTGTCTAAGTTGTTTGGCCCTGAGGATTATTGGTGTATTTCTTGTGATAAAGGCATCAAGAGAGGGTGACCTTTTTTTCATTGCTAATCTAACGAGCTTTACTGGCATCTTTCGTTTCGCTGTTCTGCAAACCTTTCAACACGCTTGGTGGCGTGGCTAATTAGACGGAATTTATGATGCGAAATGGGGAAATTTGCCAATTTTGAAGACACGATGTTGGAAACGATTGTATATTGTTGGCGTATGAATGGGGTGGGACAGCTACCATAATGGGCCGAGGGCCACGCCTTCCAGCGAAAACACAGAAGCGATCCCATCTCGCTTTTAATGTTTATCCCAGGCGCTCACCTTAGCTAACCCCTCGAATCAACCATCATGCAATCAGTGTCGTGGAGAAACCACCCACCAGCCAACCGCGCTAGTCATTGCATTTGCATAAAGCTAAGACGACAGCTGCCTGGCGCTTCACTTGTTGGACACTGCAAGGCTGTGGTAGTCGTCGAATATAGACGTCAACAACTATCCTCTACTCTGTTTCACATCCAGTGAAAGTCGGGTTTGCGTTCTCCCAACACCAGTGTAACGCCTGGAGCCCTCTCCAAAACTGAAGGGAAGTATAGTACTTGGGTAGAATGTGTATTTTTAACGTGCAGGAGGTCTGAGAGCTGCTGGCATTGTTCGTAAAGTGAAGTAACACTCCCTAGTATAGATCTGCATCGTTTTTTAGCATAAACCTCTAGTACTTGTATTTTGTGTAAGTTTTTTTTGGATTTGACTTCAAGCCACATTTTGAGGCTCTGCCAAACTCCGGCTGGACTTTTAGTCAAAAGTCCTGGCTTGATTAATAGTAGGATGCATTTACAACCTATTCCTCAAAAAAGCTACTCTTGAGAGGAACATTGATTAGCGGAGGGCGAGATGAGAGTTATTACGAAAGATACTTTGGTTGCTCCGTATGGTTGATCCGTATGAGAACAATGCATTTTGGCTCCACAAGGATTTGAAACTACATCGGGCGACACGACCTCTGAGTCGTGTCAGTAGTCCCTTGGCTCTTCTCTACGTCGACAGTGCATTTTCTGTCCAGGTGATGCATCAGGGCAGCGGAAGTTGAACTCGTATATTGAAAAATATGTGGTTATCCCCAGCAGAGGAGTTGAGAATGCTATCCACTTGAGGTAATTGCTCCAGTTCGTGTTCTACAGGGAGGCTAATAATGACTGAAGCGACACTAGCTGCGAACTCATCAGTGAAATTCGTTGCGAAGCTGTCTATGGTGCCCGCATTAAGATGCTAACGAAGTGAATCCACGATTCCTTCTCACCAGCTGGTAGAACCCAGGCAGAAGTGGGTGGAGAACACTGAAGTGAAAACATCGTGGTCAAGCGGGACCGGAAATGTCATGGTTCTGGGTTGAGACATTGACATACGAGATGGACAGAATTATCGATCCCAATAGATTTGTCAAAGGGGCTCCGTAGTGTGGCAGTCAAATATCCAAGTGGTACTCAAATTCGGTGACCAACTCAGTTGGTTGGTGAGTGCTTCCCCTAAGACACTGATTAAGCTACAGCCCTCAACGAGCCCTAAATTCTCAAACTTGCACTTTTGTCGAGTGAAATTACCCTCAAACCACGTCAGTCATGCGTATTCCATCCACACCATTCACATTGCGTCAATTCACAGTCACTTTTGACCATTGCGTCCGCTTATCGTTGAAACAACATGTATTCTTGTCGGAGGCTAGTTGTAATGGCAAATACTATAGACCCCCAACAGCTAAATGCATTTCACAACACTTCGCCTTTCTTGCTCTTAGTCATTCGGGTTCCACAAAGCCTCCGCATGTTCTTGGGTGTGTGCCTGTCGAAATCAAGTATCCTTCACTAGACAGTTCTGATGAGATCATTATAGTTCAGCAGTCGACTAATAAGAACAAAATAGGCCTTTCCACTGCTAGTCCACTCTATCCCTGAAATTCGCACTGTTTAAGCGCTTGCCAACCCTAAAACGTGAGGTTGGATTTCATTAACTACGTAAACATGAGACAGTTAAACATGTTTCAGACAAGTGAGGTAAAGGTGCACGAAGCATCCGTGTAGTGTTCTGAGAAAGAAGTTACTTTTTACCCCCAGAATGAAAAATATTAGTCTTCGAAAGTAGACGGGTAACCTTGCAGTGCTATCGGGTGTTGAATAGGTTCAAAGTACTCAAACATAATCGACATTTGTTTCTCCATAGTTTACGCTTTCCTGAGTCTTCCTTGGGATTGTGGCAGCCGAAATCACCACAGCAAAACATATTTCTTTCGTAAAGAAGAAAATAGGCCTAAAGGCATGATGAGCTTAATGCTGCGTTTTGGTATCGCCAGCATTTAAAGCGCCGTCCATGTGCTTCCACTGGTCGGTATGACGATACTATTGGTAGTAGACAGCAAAACTAACCCTAAGGAGCATCTACTCCTCTTCCTGCTACCGAAATGCACGTATTGCGATTGGGAGAATCTGTGATAACCTAAAGAAAACGTTTCAGCAATTGTTCTCCTAGTCTGCGAGGGCGATGGTACCAGCCGGAAGTTCAGCACAGAACTGTCTACGGGACCTGAATGAAGGTGTCGGTCAAGTGAACACGATGTGTCTTTACCTCTCCACAGGGTAAGTGGAATCCGGACGGGCGTACAGCTAGGCAGCACTGAGGTGGGAACAGGCTGGCAAGGAACCGTATCCTCACGAAACCATTGCAGTACTTTTTTCGAATTGACTCCGCTTTTGGACTTAGTGAGTATGCCTAATGCCTTGTACCCACAGGCGAATAGGTCGCGAATAGAGATCCACCTGGATCGGTTGAAACCTTGAATCCTACTGACGGATCGATAGTCGCCATGCGCTGACAACGTCAAAATGTCGAATGCTGCTGAGGACCTCCGAAATCAAGTGAAAGACAATGAGAACTGTGTTGGTCAAGAACGAAACAAATGGTGAGTCTGATGCATAAATGCCTCTTCTACGCTAACCTCCTTTAGGATATGCCTCCCGGGACCGCATCATCCTGGCTATTTTCAAAACTCCACCGTGGTTAGTTGAAGTCTTGCCCCTTTGTTAGGTAACTCAATTTGAAGGAGAGCTCTTCTTGTCGGCTTATAACTATGCCCGTGTTACAGGAAAACCACCCAGCGCCTCATGGTCAGGTGGAAGCGTGAGACTGGTGCAGACACTCATGGCCTGTATAATAAACAAAACAGCTTGCTACATGGTTGAAGCATACCCGATTTTTAGCAACATATAAAAACGTGAACACCTTAAAGTGGTTACTTGTTTCTTGAGCGCAATTTATTAATAACTTATTCTTAAAGTAAATGCAACAATTTATTCTGATGACTCAAAGTTCACCCATTTTATTGCAAATAGGGCGAGGAGGCAAAACGCATCTTTCTAAACAAGCCGGGAGAACACTGGAAGCTACGTCTACCAGATAAGAGTCCGTTGGATCCCTACAGGCTGTGGATGCATGATAGGAGGGGGTTTCGACAGGACAACTGGTACAATGCTCCAAACGACTGTGTGGAGAACATTAAAAAGGTAGAGGCTTTTAAAGCCACCTTGTGCATCAAGCGCGTCAATCCGCTGGGCCAATCATTCTAAAATAATCAGAGCAATCGTCTAATCGACCAGCAAAGATAAAAATAAGTGAACTATGAATGCAAGGCAGTGCAGCTATTTAACTTAAAATGGTACTCCTAACTGTTTAAATTTGCATTCGGCATGATAGTGCGCTTCATTTTACTGACCGGTTTATTTGATCGTTGTTGACAATAATTTATTCGCTCCACTTAATGAAGAATTTCTACACACCTTACTACCGAGAAAATCGTCACAATTTGATTCCACGATCCGAGGAGTTGACTGACTTTTGGGAGAGGCACCCAGCGCGCCTACTAAACGAATTCGTTTACCGGGTGCCAGATTACTACTTGAAACGCCGAGAGGATATTAAGGCGGCTTGCGCGCTCGACTGCCTGCCCCCCTTCAAACCGCCTTCGACCAAGAAGATTGGTGAGGGTTGCCTCATGCGCTCCCAATTTATGGCAAATAATTATCGCACCTTTGACGATAGTTATGCCGCTGATTTCGATTATTAAATACTTGCAAGCATTGCCCTCATGATGAATAGATGTAATTCCACGATGCCTTTTAATTAAAAATGAATGCTAATGCCTGTTAATGTTGGGAAACCGAATGCATGATGTATTAATTGCAGCAGGTAAATAAAATGAATAAATGGAGAAGTGCAACCTTATTTCAGCCTTCAAACACAAGGGTTGCAAACTGAATTGTGTTCGATGGCACAGCTATGGAAGATTTATAAGCTAAATGCTTTGTGTACCACTTTTCCGCAACGCAAAAGCTTAGTGCAGGCCAACTGATGTTAAGGAGACGAAAATAAGAATTCACAAGACCATTTGTTCTGGTAATTAAAATGCCCCTGGCAAAAAGCACTAAATAAGCTAAAAACATGCAAATAACCCCATTATTAAATTATACAAAGACATTTGATTGCTAAAAAGGTGATGATACGCTATATTTTCATCAAGATTTGCGCTACTTTAATAAGTTATTTTACTAAATCATTACACGGGGTGCCTACTTTGGTCGTCTGGGGCTAGGATATGAAGTCATTTTCTGGTTTACAAAAACAGAGTAAACAGCTTTCGGAAAGTGATCAAATAAATGTGTGCAGACTAAATAAACTGATTTTGTCTTGCAAGAAATGCCGTGATTCTGCAAAACAGGAAGAATTCATATACGACACCCTTCCACTCTTTAACGAGGTATATTTTGCGTCTACCATGTTAGAATTCTTCCAGATTTTCCACTCCTCTACTTTTCAAGACATTTTTGAATACTTCCCTGACGTTCACATCTTTTGTGCATTTGTGTCAAGCTTGTTTGTGAAGGAGATACGGATTCGTGCTATAGATCAGACTTCAGGTTTGTCACCTCACATCCTTACGCTTTTGTAGAGGATGGGAGTAAACTGATAGCAGCTTTTCTTGAAGATGGGATCTCAGACTCTGTGGCGCTTATAGAAGCATCCACAACCCCTTCATTCAGCCAAGTGTCGAATGGCAGTCTACTCCTTCTTACGCTCGAGAAACTTTCCTGCAGTGCAAGCCTTTTGGAATGCATGTCTGCGGCTGGCGTCCCGTCAACCCTTGTAAAATGCCTTTACATATTCCTAGACTTGCCTGCTGTTCCAAACCCAGACGCTCTAAAGGATAGGTTGCATTTACAGAGCAAATTCACCCAGGTAGGATCAGTTTGTTGCCAAGTAGCATCCCCGTTTCAGCTCTTGCAGCATGTTTGTCTATCATCAGTGGCTGTTGAAGAAATGGTCAACGCTGATGCCTTACGACACCTTCTCAGTGCAGCGGTGGACCCCTGTCAGTCCGCAAACGCCTTTTGGCGCAAAAGCAGCTGCACGATTCTTACCACCCTAGCGCAGAACTGCCTGACACCACATGTAATCCAGTATATTCATGGTAAGCTGTCCTGATATTTTGTCTGCCGCAACAATCTGCGCCCACTTCTGGGGATCTTCAGATTTACCTTTTCAGATGCTGGATGTATTACCGATTATGTGGAGCGCCTGAAGCAAATGCAGCTCCCCAAAGCCGATTCCATGGAAGCGTTTATGTCTCTCTTCCAAATATTGTCTGAATCTTCCTCGACAACTTCGCAACTACTGGATGACTTTCATGCTGCCGGTGGCTATAACATAATCACTGATTATTTGCTTAAGTGAGTTTGTTTTGCCTGATCAGCACAGTTATTATAGTAGGGTGCAGAAATAGTTGTTTTTAAGCAACAACAACAATAGTAACATTACTAGCGTAATTATTTGGGGGGTACAAGAAGCAGTTGGGCTTGCTGGGTCCATATCAAGCTGCGTTTCCCAAAAGTCGGGCATGCATTGAGCCTAAAGCATACTTGCGCCTCTGTCTTCAGTCTTAACCATTGGTATAGCTGATTTACTTAGTTTTGTGCGTCCCGTGGATGCTCTAACGTACTGAGTAGCTGGCCTTTCTCGGAATTACCTTCTAAATTCCTATCAACATTAAATGCTGATTATCGCTATGATGGGATCTTATTAATTATCACATATTCAATTTATGCCATTAGAGTTCGTGACTGATTTTACTATCCATCTTGCGTACCATTTCAATGGTAGTTTATATTTAAAAACAGCATCGTATTGTGACGTGCATCCACGCTGTTGCTAATGCGAGTGATGAGGATTTTTATGAGTCTCCTTGCGCTATTTCATTTATGTCTCCAACAAATATGTCGACAGATGAAGTTCGTCCTTGCCACAAATGCTATCCCATATGATCACATTTGAGTACAATAATGTCCATTGCTCTAATAAGGCCGCATTAATTGCTTTGGGTCTATAGCCTTTGCTGTAGTTCACTTTGTTACAACAATACTTTTGATTCCTCTTTCATGAGATCCAATGCTTTATATAGCTGGCATCATGGGTTATACGTGACTTTTCCACCGACAGGTCGAAAAGATATCATTGCTGCTGTCGCTCCTCCGTGTCTGTCGATTAAGCGTTTTCCTTTATGCAAAACAAATCTTCCCCTATTTGCTCCCAAAAAGCATTGTTTTTATCACCATGGAAGTTAGCAAAACTGGCAACCAAACTTAGATGAAATTTACAGAATCAAGGTGCTGGGTGAAGTGTTGGCGTTTTCTCACCAGTGAATTGTCTCAGACTTTTCATTTGCTCCCTCGCCCGCCTACCTTTTTGTTACTTTCACTATGCGTGAAAATCCACCTTCCCAGGCACCTGAATGAAAGTAACACCTGGCACCTCCCATTTCCTCTAAGCCCATAGCTTTACCATAATTTTCCTCCGCGTATCTGTATCTGCTTCTTATCCTTCTATCTTGATGCGGCTGGATTCTGAGCTTGGCTTTAAAGTAGCGAAGCTTAAGGTAGTTTGCTCTTCCATTAAAAATGTGGAGCGTTTTTCGCTAGTCATAATTTCATCTCTTAATTAGCTCAATTTCTCGCTTACATTTTTTGGAGAAAAGCTGCCCATCACAACACTTACCTTTTCCTCTGATTCAGCAAACAACCAATGAACGGCTCAGACCAGCCCTGTCGATGTTCTGTCAATCGTTAGGGGAGAGCAAATTATGCTGTACCAAGATGGAGAATCGAAAAAATGGTTTTGTGTCTTTAGAAATGCATGATAGGTAATAAAGTTACCTCCACTGCTGCAAAGTTAATGATAGGCACCCTTGCTTGCACCTCCATACTATTTCATTCACAGAAGTTTAACAAGTCCCCATACTCTTTTGCCCCTACAGCAAGCTTATCAGTCAAATCCAGGGCGTAGAATAACTTTTTTTTTCCAAAACGGCTGCATTATTATGCCTTTTAATTGAGTGATTCGATAAACCCTCCTGCCCTGGGTCACCAGAGCGTCAAAAATTTAATTATTGTCTTTGAGTCCATCAAACTACACCAGGAGAAAACTTTTTTGTTGCGCAGGCTCATGTATGTTCGCAATACTAAACTGACGCATTTCGGGTGAGGATTAAGGTGTTTGAATAGTCCAATGAAAATCCTATCCGCTTTGCGTTCTTGTTGTGGCTGCTAATTTCCCCTACTACTGCAATACTGTCTTGATGCAGGGCAGGATGGGTACTTAAAAGCCATTCATGCACTTGAGAGGGCCTTTCGCCCTTGGCCGCATCACTTGTCCTTTTCAATGTACGATATTGGATTATTTTTACTGCGCATCCCGGCCTTTTTCCCAAGGCGATGGAAGTCGTATTTCTAGCACGGAAAATGTATTACTAGCCTACTAAAGAGCTGAGGATTGAGACTTCCAACATGGCCTGGGAGCTATGCTATCCAGCAGCGGTATAAAGGCAAAAAATTAAGTGCTAGCCACCTTAAACCTAAGGCTTAAACAAACCGTCAGCAAGTATCGTATTGTGTTAGCAATTTCAATGGAAAAAAGCTGTGAGCTTTTGCTTGCATGGAAAATAAAGGACATCGCAGCGCAAATTGTTGGAAACGTCGCATTTGTTACTTTTTATGAGTTTTATTTGCCGTACGTCATTTTTGTCCTTAGCTCAGGCAACCAGTCTGGTAGCAAATAACAGGGTAAGCTGAGTGTGATCGTTTTCTTAATGCTTTTATCACTTCTCCCAATTAATTTCCTCATCATCGACGTCTTGCCTGTATACTTTTGAAGCTGTTCCCAACTTCCACTGGTATGAAGCCTACGGCAGTGCTTATTTAATAAGATGGTGAAATCTGTGTTGCACAAAGGTTCCATAAAACCACTTTGTCTCTGTCACAGCTGCCTTAGGATCATAAAGCAGTGTATCGCTCTGCTGATCTAGCGATGTCTTTTTTATTCCAATTGTTTAATACCGATAGGCTAGTTCTTCGCTTTTCCATCCCACTACGGTTGAGTGGGAACTATGAATTTATTCTAATTTTAATCATTAAGCATATTATTTTTTGCCTGTGTGAAGTTTTCACCTCTGTTCGGACAGCTTTTTTCGTGCGTTGCTGATGTGAGTGGGTGTACATTCATTGCATCAACACATGTCACAGCTACACCGACATGTTTATGTGTCGATTTCATATTCACATTACACGCCGTGCTGGATGAAAAAGTGGCGTTTTGGTCCTGTTTTGTTGTCAATGTCAAAGAACAAATACATTGTCACTTAATCGTGTATTGGGGTCGAATGCTGTGTTGAGACCGTCATGCTGCTAAAAACTGTAGATGTGACTTTGCGGCGTTTTTGATGCACGAGTTTCACATAAGGGTTGGTATGGCAGGTATGCCGTAAATCTACCGGTGCCTGCGGATGAAACTTCTCATCTTCATCGCCTGCTCACCGTCCAGAGGACACCGGAATCTTTTTACCTCAGTTGGTGGTCTATTTAGCACGGGGAGCCATTCCCAAACCAGATGAAATGTTTGCACGAAACTTTCATCATTTCCTGTAAACGAAAGCTTGGTGGTTTGGGGAATTTTTTGTGGTAGTTCGATCCTCTCTACATCGACGCATATGTATTAACTCTCACAAGGTGCTTGTGTGTTGGCGGCGCGTCGGGCAAAACTATTCAAGCTAGCCATCTGTATACCGTGTTAGAATTACTTCATCATGCAGCAGGGTAGGTAGGAGGCGTTTATTTGTTGTCATGTCATTTTGTGAAGAAATGTTTGAAAACACAAGTAAAGCTCGTGTTTTACTAGTGAATTACTAGTAAACAAACGGATGTAAGCTCCACTCTATTCCTTTTAATCATTTTGGCATGAAGTTTTCCTTCGAATTCATCTGTAGGCTACGGTTTTATCTGTAATGCCAATGACAAGGCGTTTGGTTGAAAAATTCAGTAACTCAGCTGGTTATCTGGGGGTGGGGAGCTGGAACTGTACTCGTAACCCTTTTTTAAGGCGACTCTCTGGTTTGAGTTGGCTATTCTGTTTTCTGAACAAATGATGGCATTCTTTATCTCCACTCATACCCCTGAGTTATTTGTGATTCTCTTAACGAAGCCGCGCCATGCCTCGGTACTATTAAGGAGAGTCTGTATGAGATAGTCTGATTTTTGAAAATGCCCGAATAGCTGAGCTCAACCTTTTTTTCCCGATGGGGATATATGGGGCTTAACTGGATTGATACGTGGTACAGCTCAATCTGTGGAAAGACAAGAACCGCTGATAATCTGACTACTTTTCATATTGGTGTGCATCGAATCTCTTTAAAAGACTCCAGACAAATAAATTAACGAAATTTATTTTCAATTCTGACTGTTCAACGGCTCTGAAACACTCAAGTTTCCTATCAATCGCTAACATTTCCACCCAATTAAAGCAATACATTTGAATGTGTCCCTCACAGCATAAGGTCTAGATGTTTAATGCTTTTGAACTTTTTGAATCATAACTACGGACTGGAAGGAAAACGTTATCTTTTCTCTTGGCGTTCGGCATAGTATAAATAGCTTTGATTTTTGGATTAACTGTACCTAAAGCTATTTGTCGGATAAATGCACATTTCGATCTTCCAGTGGAATTTAATTATGTTCCTGGTGTCAACAAAGGGCTCATCGGCTGCCTTTCATTGCCAACTAATTCAAAACAATGAATTAGTGGGTCGTAATGCATTAATTGTCTTATGTAAACCGAGTTTTTGCATATGCGCCCCAGAGGGCGGCGCATCATGGTTTTGCAACCTTAGCGGCAGTTTTCTTGGTACTGGCCGCCGGTGAAGTGTTTATTCATCGTTCTGGCCGGATTACGTTTAAGAGTATTAACCGAAAGTTGTTGCATTCAGGCACATGGTCTTATTGTCGTTCCTTTAAACGCTATTAGAAATTGACAAATGAAGAGAATATGCCTTTTTACACGCAGGATTAGATACAGTCGCCAACTCTTGTAAGACTTGGCTTAACCTTTTAAAGTGCCTTCGTTTACTCGCAGACTATGGCGATAATAAAGTGATTGAATAACCTCGAGGCTCTTGTTTAAAGTGGTGGTGCATAGGACATTCCTAGTTTCTTCATTGCAATTCTGTTTCGTCGAGAAGCATGATGTACTGTCGGATGCACTTATCCATAGTCCCATTCTGAAACTCATCAGCAACATTTAAGAAAATCCCTCTATCAGGTTCCCTTGGCTGGCCAACGTCACCACTTTACATCTCACCCATAATTTGCTGAAATCATCTGTATTTCTTGAAGCTCTGGTGGATTCCTTTTCACTGCAGACGTTGTGCTAAAGTGTCCAATGGGGTAGAACGTATGGATAAATAACCTTTTGAGCTTTTCGATGCCACCTAGATTAATGCTTGCAATCACATGCTTTCTTCCCTTGCCGCCTAGGCACGAGTTGGAGGAGGGCGAGGAGGCACAGGTATTTTGTCAACGCCTGACTCGCCTTCTGGGTGATCTAATCTACGTGGGACCAAAGGAGTTGCGTGCGAAGAATAGCGCTATCGTGGAGGTCTTCCAACTGCCCGGTTTCCAGCTCAACATTCCCAAAGCCAAGGGTGAGTGTTGGCCCCCCTATCGTCTTCGTTGAAGTTTGGAGCTAAGGGGATGCGGTTCCCTATAATCTTCAATGCTGTTACCTCGTTTAAAGCATCTTACAAAAAATCGCTGCTTGTTTAGTAGCTTAGGCGTGGTTCTAGCTATCGTTGATTGTAGATAATTTCCGTGGGAACACAGGCTTTCCTTAAAGTATTAGCAACTATCACTGTCAAAGCTGTCTTGAATTTGATCCTGCGCCAATGCCGATTTAAAGTGGGCTATTAGCCATGCAAAGGTAAGAGTGATTTCATTATTTCCATGAAGAAGGTTTGGGGCTTTGGAAGTCTGGAAAGATCTGCCTCGGGTAATAACTAGCTAGAACAGCTGCCTGATAAGATGTCTTGAATTTTGCAAACGATTATCTGTATTTGAACAATCCTAATGCTCGGTTGCAAAACATCTACATGCAGTACCTTAATAAGAACAACTTATAGCCTAGGTAAATTACCCGAGGTATTCATTATAAAATTTTAATTATGCAAGTCAGAAACCTCCACCCTTGCCTTTAAGCACGTCATATCTGACCAAAAGTTCTTTTTAATTCAAGAACTTGTTTGAGGGTAAAAACTTGCTTGAATGGCCTTACTTGCTGTTAGGTCATCTTTATTTATGCCACGCTTAAGCGTTCAAATAATCTTTAACATAATGACGGCATGAAGAAAGGGCAGTTTTTTTGTTTATAAAAGATTAAATCACCAAATCAGTGGCTGGATCTTCTGCATTGCTCTGCCCATAACTAAGAAAATGATCCAAAACTGGATGGCACTCATTTGGCATTCCTTCAACTAACAGTAATTAGGGCTGTCATTTGAGCAAACAAATCAAACCCCTAGGGAATTGCTGTATGTGTTGTTTCCTCAATGCTAGTGCCTTTCCATGTCCCGCTGACTGTCTATTGGAAATGATGATCAAGATGGAGTCCCAAAACAGCTAAATAACCACAAAATTTGTAATCAAGATCCCCGTTAATGAGCCTTAACTCTCTTTGCTATGCATATTATTGGAATCGGCCCATTAAATTTTCTTGTGCTTCTGACCCTGCCTTTTCCGACCATGCCCATCTTCCGGTCACAGTTGGTTGTGCAACCCACTTGCACTTTTGTCCTCAAGGAAACGGTACATCCAAATTCTCTTTTCCTGCCTCCCCTACTTCAGAAATTTGCTTGAGTAGTAACCTGCCGCAAAGCCATGTTGTTCCTGTTTACTCGAGCTAGTAATTCGTCCTATTTGTGATAATATTATTAAAAACCACGGATTCAAGAAGTACTTTTGAATTAAAAGGCAGTGGACCATTTGGTTGAAGCATGCAGTTGTGGAGAAAGTTTTGCGGTAAAGGGTATTGCGCACAGGTGTCGCATTCCACTTATTGTTTAATGTCTTGGATAGCCATCGGTACTGGAAGACAATCTTATGAATGAGTAAGGGAGCCGTTTGATTTTCCTCTTCCGCTTACTACTTTGACTTAGGTGGTGTGGTCCGTCTCGCCGATCTCCCAATCTGTCCCCACTGAATAGTTTCTCGCTTCCATTTAGACCTTAACTGTGATTGATGGAGCGGGTCTCATTGTGTTTTAATGTGCTATAAGATTGCGATGCTGAAACTACCACACAGAGATCACTGAACTGCTTTTCATCCATTGTGACCCTTGACTATGACCTTGAAGTCAAGGAAATGGTGACGGCTAAAGCTATATCGAGCAGTCTTGGTGAAATACAGCCACACTAACTAAGTGGGTTTTGGCAATGAGATTTTACACCTGTCGATTCTTCGGTTTACCACTTAAGGGAGCCAAAAAATCATTTTAGATGACTTGATTGCGAGCAACCAGAGGATGGTTTATCGAGTTTATCTCTGGTATGTTTGTCTTATTGCTTGAGGCTGTGGGCGGCGTAAAATGTAAAGTGCGAATTCAACCAACTGCCTTGGGCAAATACACTTGAAATACAATGTTATTATCGGCCCATGCGGGTTTTGAGGATTCACAAGCCTTAGCTCAAAGCTTGAATCTGTACTGGCTAGTGCTACTTTGTGCATAGTCTAGACACTCCTTCATGTTTTAACAAACCTGCGGGCGATGTATTCAAATTTCCTCCATCGTTACCTTTTAGGGGAGGCCATACGCAACATTCGGGCGATTGATACACTGCAGGTGACCTTTGTCCAGGCGCGCTCCGCGAACCTCTGCAACGAGCTATTAGAGCGTGTACGGGACCTGTACGAACGCGCACCAGGAAATTATTTTATCCTCGACAAGCACCACCTCATCAGCAGCATCACCGAGGTGATCGCCACTAAGCCCGATTCAGTTCAGGTACTCACCTAGCTTTCTTCTTTCTGCTTCATTTAAAGTCTTATCTGTCGAGACCCCGTCTCCTTGTGCTTGAGCTTGCCATTAAAAGGCTTACATCGCGTAAGAGTCTGCGACTATTGCAATCGTTTGAGTTGCATCTTTGTTTCGATAATAGACTTATTTTTCCGCATAGATTCCCAGTTAGCTCTTTTTGTTTCATCGAGTTATTCCCATTTCTACTCTGCTGTAATTTCCAGTTCCTCAAATCTTCAATCTTTCTCATGACAGTCAAATAATTCGCCATGACATGCATAGTGTGCGGAAGCTTGGGATCGTCGACAGCTTTGGTTGACACGTACTGCTTGTCCTCTTGAACCTTGGTGGAGTTTTCTACTCGACGTATCTCGGCTAGTCCCAAACACGCCTAAGACTCCACATAATTCGACAGATTGAGAATTTTCTTTGTTAAGAATTTCTTTTATTTTACCTCGTTGTGGAATTGCGTAGTTGTGGCGCCCTGGTTTTCCTTGAAGCGGCACAGGGTATAAAGGATCTACAGCCGTGACCACCAATGGAGCAATACATTTCCTGTCTTTGCGTCGAAGTTTTATCGTATTTAACTACAAGGTAGAGAATGAGGTAATCCAATAGGTTTCCAACTTCTCCAATTTCACTTTTGTCAATGTGACCACAGGCTGCATAATGTCTATTCTTTACAGAGCAGGATTTATTTTAGCTGCTGAATCGAAGTCACCAGTGAACGTCCTTTGCCTATAATTTTTAACCATTTCAATTTGTTTTTTAAACTTTCGGTAACTTTTAATTTGGAGTCGAACTCAACCTATTGGACCCCATTCCTGCTCCATTGCTAGTAATGCATAACGTGCTTGAAATTGGCAGTTTTAGCTACAACTATTTGTGTTTATTTTTTTAATTGATGGTATCGGCCAGCCTACTTTTAAGAATTTGTACAGCATCTTAGTTTCCCAAATCCATTTATTTCAATCTCTCAGCCGTCAATTGAAAGTTGCGGTTGCGTCTGTAGCTTACCTGCACTACGATACAGCTTATTTGTGCCTGTGGACCAAACGCGTTTTTTTTTCGCATTTAGGGAACTTTCTTCGATGTGCTCGCCTCGTTGATTGAACACCTCTGTTACGTACCGCTGCAGGAGATCAGCAGTGTTGCACTCTTGCTAAGAAACTGCAAGTATGTTTAATGCATGTACTGTATGTTTAATGTTTTAATGAGCTCAACAATCTTATTTTCTTCATTGCGGTTTATAGATATCCCACCTGCCTGCAGTACGCCTTCTCCTGTCTACTTCGTCTAATTGTCACCTTTCCGACGATGAAAGAGTTCTACCGAAACGTTGGCATTCTGGAGGTTACTACGCAACACTTGGAAAAATGTGCTGACATGATGTTTCGCTCCTCGGACGGTAGGCCGGGTAAGTTTTCGAAAAAATTTTGATAGCATTTACTATGATGTTTTTTTTAACTTTGTCTCTTCTTAGAGTACTATTCTCTTGCCCATTTAAATGCTTATTTGAGCTTTAAAGTATGCGTGTATTCTTCTCACACTGAGTCATTTAAACATAAATTGCGAAATTTGACCAACAAGTTTGAAGTAATTGTGTGCTAAATAATATTCCCCCTTTTATTTGTTTGGAGTTCATCACTGCCTTGGACGCATTTCTCGTCGCTCAATTCCATGTGGTGATTCACCTTGCTTTACGTTTCCTCCATTTTTCAATCACTCAACCTTAATGCTTGTGAAAAAAGGCTAGTTAACTTTAATCAAACACCTTACTATGATAATTGTGCGCATTAGAATGTTCTCCATGACAAACAAACTTGCAGTTTGGTAGTTTGTGGGGAAGGTATTGAACCAACTTCTATTCTGCTGCTCCTTTCTCACACCCACCATATAATTTTGTTACGCATTAATTATGGGAATATTCAGTTTTTTTTTCAGAATACAGGGTTGTAATAATATTTAAGATAAACTTTCCGACTGTAAACTGCTAGGACAGGAGGTAGCACGCTCGAACACCGCTACATTTTTATAAGAACCCTCCAAATCTGCAGGCAGGCATTGCAACATGGCTAATTTCTTTGTTCTAATCAATTATGCAGCTGTAAGTAGTGAACGGATTTGAAGAAGTTAGTTAGACAAGTTGCGTGGGACTCTTGACAAAATTTGTTCCTCTACTGCATATTGATTGATGTCAACACCACCAACCTCGCTCACTCCTGCCTATCTTTAATTAAGCTACTGCTGCTACTACAGCATCGACTATTCGCAGACGCTCAATCTATGACCTAATGGACCAAACCGTAGAGGCACCTCTTGTGGACCTTCTCATCACCATTTTGCGTCTACTTACCGCCGCTGTCTACCAGTCTGCGCCCGATATTCTCGTCGTCTCAAACCTCAAGGGCGTACACTGTGTCCTTACTCGCCTTCTGCCTAATCCTTCTCTGCCCCCTAGGGCAGTCAAACATGCCCTTGGTCTGCTCTATGAGGTCTTGGTTGTTACCCCGACGGAGGACCAACTTCTAGGTCTCTTGGATGTCCTGCCCTCGGCAAATATCGCTCTTCGAATCGAAGTGTGCTCATTGTTTAATTTTTCTAAAGATTTTATCTCTTCACTTTCTGGTACTTTGAAATGTACTTGTAGGTGCTGCGACTTCTCTGTAACGTTCTACGCGACTCGCACCGGTGCAGGACCATCTTCCGCAAATGCAACGGTTCTGTACGTATCATTCATCAGTTGGTCCTTCTTAATAGATGCCTATCACCCAGCAACGAGTCAGAGGCAGTTTTGGGGGATGACAAGAAGCGCCAATTAACTTTGCTTATCAAGGGTGTCATCGCGGTGCTCACCATTGCCATGAAGTTTGAACCGGCTAGTGCAAAACAATTTGTTAGTGAGGTAAGAATTAACTGCTTTTCCTCCCCTTTCTGGTTGGTTAGCCAAAATCGTAATGCTTCTAGGGCTTTAAAACGTTTTGGCTTGCTTGTAAAGTCGTAAAAGGTGTAAATATGGCAGCACTTACTGCTGTAAAGGCATGAGAGGGTTGAAAGATTAACCATATAGAGATATAATCTTCGAGAACTAAAAGTGTTTGGCACAAGAATTAAATACCCTTTTCTATGTTGATTTGAATACTTTGCTGCAATCTTGAGTAAGTATACAGAAGAAAACCGCATCATTGTTTTTCCTTTCCTTTTGACTTCTTTTTACTTTAGCCCGTGTCTACTTCAAATGTTGTGATACTTAAGCGCTAAAAAGCTGGAATATTTGGTAGACGGAGTTATATTGTAGTAAAAGTTATCAAGCAGAAGTCAAATCCCTTTTTTAACATTTCCTCAATTACTAATTCAGCACGTTTCCTGCGGTCTGCACTGCATGACAGTTTCCAATTTTGTAAAGGCATATAAAAAGACTTTCTTTTTATCAAAAGTCCATCTGTAAACTTTGCCATCGGATTAATTATTTACCGCCTTGTCGTATAGACCTTTCACGTCCCTTTTAACCGTCTTGATTTGCCATTTAGGACCTTTTTGCCTTGCCTCCAATTAAAGAACTTAAGTTCACTGCCCCTTTGGACAAATTGCCTAGAGTATGCTGAAAATTTTCTCATTCTTCGAAATGTACTGGAGACCGCTCCTTGAAGTTGGCAGAATATATGTTTTTTCTCGAACGCTCCCAAATTTTCCGGGAAAAGGCACTATCTTCCTAGCATCCACTTAACAATACTTCAAATGATCAATGAAATGTTGCCATGACACTCTTCGAAGTGGCTTATGCTCCAATGCTGGCTTAAGTTTCGCCTGGATCATAGCCTGATTGTTTCACTGCTTCTGTTACCCAATTGAGCGTAATGCGTTGAGTTTTCTTCATTCATTAAACTGTCATGCTGATCACAGCAAATGTCCGGCGTTTGCAGTTTTAGTGCCACTTTATAATGTACTGGTTATGGAATAAAAGTTGCTTTGTTAAGCTTATCACTCCTTTTTCCCCGTCAAAAATTAGCATTCCATCTATTTAAAGGTAATTTATTTAGCCCATCCGAGACCCTATTTCTGAAGACTTCATTCACGAGCTTTCGAGACACAATTTTACATGTTTAAACCACTGTTTGAAAATAAGCATTCGCACCCCTTCTAGGGTAGCTTTCAAGACATCGTTTTAGCTGCACCCACAGGCTCAATTGATGGAAATCGGGTTTATTCGAGCATAGGTGGTACTGTAGAAGTAACAACAAAGTATGCGATTAGGTGTAGGAGGTTGTTGATGAATTTGTTCCAACTTCGCAAAAAAGCTGCACAATCGATTTGGAACTTCGCAGTTCTGCGACAAGCATGATGCCCATGTGGACCCAGCATATAAATACGGTACATCAACATCCTTTTATGGCAACACTTCCAGTTGTTGTGCTTATGGTAGCTACCACAACGCTGATCGGGCTTCTTGGTAGCAGCAAAGAGGATACTATGGTTTTCGTCCACCGGGCAATTCCGTGGTTTCATGAAAGTAGCCTCTGTGCTTAGATATCTTGTGTTTCAACGTCTGTGCATGTATGCACTAATTCATGAAAAGTTTTGGCTTTTGTTTTTAGCGCCACTAACCATGTCTACACATCTTTGATGCTAATTGATAAGCACGTTCAAGTTTTCTAGTGTTGCAGTTCTCTTGTTCGCCATGCTTGGTTTTGCTGGTTTCTTTTTATGCGCCGCCTACACTATCGTTCAACTACTCATTAACCAGCATGCCTTGTGCTTCACCACGGATCCGTGCCAAAAATTGGCCTTTCATTGATTGAACATGTAGCATCAGTGGAGTTTTTGTCTTTAGTTGCAGTTCGAGAGCTTGGAGCAGGCTCTTCGCCTTCTGGGGTGCTTTAGTAAGGAGACGGTTATATTTACTGTCCCAACAATCCCCGTTTCGCCTAACTGCCAATCCTCATCCCTCGATGATTCCACGGTTACCTCGAATAGCGGCGATTCAGCGGGCGAAATCAACCCCAGTCTCGACAATCACCTGTTGTCAATTTTTCGCTCAGCCTTTCTGGCACCATCGGCTCTGGAACAGTTGAAGAAAATCGATCAGTTTGCTGATATTCCAACAGCCCTTCTCGATGTATGCCTCATCTTTCGCTACCTTATTGGTATGGCGTTGGACGAGTTTGATAGGTAAGTCACAAAATTTCTATCACACAATTGATTGCTCATCCGGGCGATCTTGAGTACGAGCATCTTGTTGTAGAACTTCCCTGGATGCAGATCAAAATGTGCTTGATAGTGCGGTGAAAGAACCCAGTGAACGCCTTTTCCCCACTTCTCCTTCTATTGTCCATACTGGAGCCGTTCTTACCATTCTGAGGCTTATCCCTGCTATTGTGCAGGTTCAAGGATACAAAGCAGCCACTCTGAACCTACAGGTAGGCGAGCTGGAAAATTACAATATGGCGACTTATTTATTGCTATAAATGTATCTTTACGCTGACTTTGTTTGATCTTTTTCAAATCCGGTTTGGTTTCGTCTACTACAAATGCCTCTTGAATAGGTTTCGATTTAGCACACCTTCTTGAGGCTTCAAAGTTGAGCTCCCTGCAAACATTACCATTTATCTTGCTCTGAAATATAAGATGGCCTTTGAACACAGGAGTAGAGTGTATTTTAAATGGTCCTCGGTGAGCGGATTACCGAGTTTAAAAAGTGCGTTGCCAGCACGACGATTTCGGAGCGTTCTTTACGCTCAGCCATGGTAACCACCGCAGGAAATGTGGGAAGGACGCCAGGAATTGTCCCAGTAGGACTTAATATTTTTTCCTCGCATCATAAAAGTCCGGTGCTCGCTAACTGTATGTTGCTTTAGCAAATGAAAAAACCACTGGAAACTCCGCTCCCACCACTTGGCTCTGAGCATAATGACAGCATGGCGAACTTGGGTGAAATTGGGCAAATCGCATCCCTAAGGGATGATGTTAGTAAATAATTTTGTAGCTGTTTGTATCGCTTGCTGAAAAATGTGTACTTATTAGCCGAAACACGGAAGGATAAACAGAATTCCCTTTTAAGGTGTCGATCTTCATCTACCGTAAAATGTATGAATGTGTATCGTTCATGCCATTGTCACCAAAGGAGTCCGAAGCGGTTTCTCTCACCCGCACACCCATTCAGTGTACATAATTTTATTTAAAAGTACTGGATGAATGGATCTCTGGGTTAACTTTTTCACGGATTTTCGAAGTATCCACTTCAATCACATCAATTTAAAAATCACTTGTAGCATTGAGTGTTACCTCATTCAGGATCTATTATCTGGTTGAATTACCTTGAGGAGATTCTTGTCAGTGAACTTATTCTTTTTGGAACTTTTTACTCTTAGTTAGTTTCTCCGAACCCCCTGCTGTTTTTAATTTAAATTGAACTGAAAAGGAAAGAATTGGAGGAAAAGTGACTTTGTGAGATAACGCTGATGTATTTTTGCAAGAACCTACAAATATAACCACTGGAATGGCGGTTTACCGAAATGCAGTTTCTCTGACATGGTTTATTCTTCACGGTCTTTTAACACTCGATATTATAACGTTTAAAGTAAGGAAGAGTAATGAGCAACTTTCACACCTTAAATCGGCGCCTCACTAAAGTTATTTAAGTTACTAGGAATTGAACGCACACAAGATCCTACAAGTTAATTCAGCGGGGTGACCTCGACTGTACTTGTGATTGCCAAATTAAAAAATTTCCTAGAAAACACCGAACTCGAGTGAATTCAGTGCACTGATATGGGTTATTTAATGCTGAAATATTGCCAAGGTTATGCTTAACGAGAATTATTAATTGCAAGGAGCCTGTTTAGCTCTACCATCTTTTTTCGTTTGTGTCTAAGCGTTTTAAAGCTCTTCGGCTTGGAGAGGGCATGTATCATGCGAAAAAGGATAAACACTTTTTGGGAGAGTCCGGTTAAAGCTTCGATTATCCTAGTTCTCTATTTTCTGAGCCCAGGACGCGTTGTGGGTTGTTGAAGATTTCGGGCTGCCTTGTGAATGTAATTGCAAGTTAAATTTAGCATTCTCAAGTTTACCAGTTCTTTTGGACATTATCCACTTACATATTCGAACTCTCACGACCTTGTGCCCAAGGTGTGCTCACTTCCATTGTGGTTGTTTTAGTCCTTCACCATTGAATTCTTTGATCTTGGTTTGGACCTTCTATGTGGTTTTTAGACCATTGCAATGGTTCATTGCACGCTAAAATAGTCGTTCTCTATTCTGGTCGGTCATTCAAGCGGTATTCATTGCATTAATTCCACTGCATTGCCTCAACTTTGGATCTCAAAGGAAATTAAGTATGCTTTGCCAAAGGTGCCGACGGTGAGAATTCGAAGTGTCCGAGCAGTAATGAATAATTAATGAAAACTCGAAAGTGGAAAGACTTACAGGCCTAATATTTTACGATGATCTTTCATAAGAAACAAAAGGGTACCTTGAACAAGGAACCTTGTTCATTAGAATACTTTTGTTAAAAATCCTACAAACGTTGATTCGTGACTCTTGAAAATATCTGCTAAGGTCAGACCTGCTGGGTAGCAGGCGATGTTCACCTTCAATGAGCTGTTTTTAACTCTTCATTATATTCCCATCGAACGCGAATCCTCAAGCTGATCCGTTGGCATCATTTCACCATCACTTCATCTTTTCAATCACCTCGTTTGTGATTCCTTATTGAGTCGTATATGCTCCATCACCTCCTTTATGGTTTAAAAAAATTCTTCAAAAGACATCGAAATGCATTATTGAAGTAGAATTTGTGTCTTTTTAATAATCGCATTCTGGGGAAGAAAATTATTGCAAATTTTAGTAAAATATGGGCGTATACTAGGCATTAAAATTGTTTCTGACGCATTTTTCTTACCTTTCTTCAGTACTTCAGTCTGGAGCTCCTCAACGCCGTGATCGAGTCGGAACGGAGTCAGCAACTTCTTTGTGGTGGGGGCATTACCGATCCTGGCGTAGGTAGCATGGGCATGCCGCGCGCTCTGTTGATACACTTCCGACCCGCATTGGCCTCCTCCCAACATCCTCTACACGTGCCCGTCTCCTCTCTCTTCGCCCTCCTTGCCGCCCAATCGCTCACGCCTCGAGACTTTCGGTAGGGCTTTGTGAATATTGGCTCTTGGGTGCAGCTGGTACTTTTTCCATCCAGAAGTGTGATCTGTGGTCATTATGATTTACTAGTTCATGTTTCATAATGAAAGCTTGTACCAGTTCCGCTAAAATCATTTTTTCAGTATTTGATAGCGTTTGAACCAAATCACTGAGGCTAAGCTTTTCGCGAAGCCTCCTGTCTTTGCTTCTGTCGATGCTTTTACCGTCTTATTCTTTAGTTACTGCCACCCCTTTCCGGTGTCTTATTAGCTATGCCATTGTGGTCAGAGAGTATCGAGACCAATTTAGGCAAACCTGACTCGGCAAAATTCTTTCCCTCTGCTCAGGCTTCAATTTTTTGAGTATGCCTGGTAAATCTGCATGGTAATTTTGTGAGTCTCAAAAGGCACGCTTATAAAACTGCAGTTAAATAGTCTTCCCTTGTTATCATAAAACGCCGGAATTGGGTCAATGAAATGGGGTTAGTGGTGAGGCCTTCCGACTGCAATGCACTAAATGTGGTCCTCTGCTAGCATGACGGTTCGTTCCAAACTTTGACATCTGAATCTACTGCAAGTAGCATTGTTGACTATTTAATGATCGCTTATTTGCCGCTGGTGTTAAAATATGATTCTGATTGAGAATTCTTTAATCAAAGTTTACCGACCGGAAGCTCACTCCATCGATGGTTTGTTACGAGTTTTGGAAAGCGCTTTAATTTTGCTGCCGATTCGAAACCATTAGGTCAGCGATTGTAAAAATGGTTAGGCTATGTTTCCACCGGGTTGGCCCTTCCACACTTTTTTGTCATAAACTTTTGTCCATAGTGTCAATATTTTGGACGAGAAAGTGTGGGAAAGTCGAATGATCCGACTTTAGGCTGAATCATCTCTGGTTGGCATGTTCTTTGAAATTATTCATTTACGTGCCTATTGGAAGTATTTAAGACGGTCTGTTATGTCTAATTTCGTGTGAGGCGCTGATGTTTTCTTTCTCAAACGATTCATCGAATATTTTATCGTTTCCCTGTCATGCTTCTCCAGAGTATTCACGTGTCCAATCGAGGGTGACCATCTAAAGGGCTTTGCTTTTTTTCCATTTAATACTTATTTGCATTGCCTCAAAACCAAGGTCGTCGCCTGTCTAGAAGGGATGTCCCAAACGAATGTCCAAACACTTATGCTTAGGTTTTTTTGGCCAGTCGTTCAAGCGCTCACTTGTTTACGCCTTACCGGGCTCACATCTGCAATTAATAAAGGCGTAAATAGATTTAATCTTCCTACTCGTCCATTCTATAACTTCATCCATCGCTCTTCTTTTTGGGTGTCGTAGGATCATTTCTTTCTCGCGCGTTACTTTACACTCCATAAATGAGCCAAATTACGTTCAAAATTTACGCTTTACTCAAATGGACTTACAATCGAAATTATTCTCCATGCCGTTCAAATACTGACAGAGATGGCTCAACACTAACAGCACAGACTACTCACAATGCAAGATGTATTACATGAACCTGTTTCTTCCTTGGTGTACTCAAGGAATAGTTTCTTTGGATATTCTCATTCCCGTTTTATTACTCTTAATGATTCCCAACCCTTGAGAGCAGCCGACTTGCAGGCCAGACTCTGTTACACTTAACGCTCATACTCAATCAATTAGTGCCCATCCTTCTCCCTCCACTATTTTCGGTCGGAATATGTTATTGGAGGATATTTTTGCGTAATCTATCACTTAAACGCTTTTCAAGACTCGTAATAACTGAAATCAGATTTACAACACTTTTCGCATGTTTCTCCAAATGTCGGCTGAAAACTCACTGCCAAATGCTTCAAAATGCCATGCATTAACGAATACATCGTCTTTTGCATTTTTCATCTTATTTGATCTGGTTCTGTCGTGAACTTTCTATTGTTATGAGTTCCAAGGAGTGTAGCATTAAAGAATTCATCCAAATTATTCTGGAACCCACGCTGTTACTTAAGCGGAGATTTTGCAAATGCCCTTAGTGAATCTGTTTGCGTGCTTCTTGCTTCTTTGCCATTACATTAGCTTGTTAAAATGGCTATGCTGGCCTTTCAGAGCAAGCTTTCCTATTACCTCTTTTCTATCCGGTTGACATTTGGTGTATCGTTTTTCCAAACTGCAAGCTGCATGCTTTTGATGCGTTCAAAACGATCAACCGGCCTAAACCAACGCAACCTTTTTCCCCACCGAAATGAACCTCCTAGTCGGAATTCGGCGCTACAAGCCATTCTCATAATCCAAGGTTGCTTTGATTGGTTAATTTATTTATTTTCTTTTTAAGTAATCAGTACAAACATGCCTCTCAAGTCATAATGTGCTTAGAAAACTGTAAAGACTTAAAGTTTTCAGTGCGACCTTGGGCCACTTTTTGAAAGTCCCAGTGCTCTTTAAATCACCCGTAAAGATTATAAGGCGACAACTTGGGCTTGATGCGTACCAAAGAGGGGCTGTTTCTCGTCATACTTTTACGATCAGGTCTGCTACGAGCTTAGCTTCATCTCTGTTGTTGGGGCGACAGGGTTCCCCTGTATGGATTCGTGTTTAGGTATGGTACATGAAAACGTGGCCACGATAGTTGCATACCTTGCAAATTGGTGGAATGTATTCACGCAATCAACCTTTCACTAAATTTACTAATTTAGCCTTCAGTTCAGTCAAACATGTGTCATTCGAGCGTCTAGCCTGTTGCCGACAGAAGATCATAAGCACACGCATTTGGATATGCGTTTCAAAGGCGCGTCCCCTTTTCACGAACCCAAAATTTCTGTAGCAGATAATCACTTGCTTCCAAGTGCAAATGTCTGCGTGGATAAGTCAGGCAGAGAAAGCTTTTAAACTGCTCTGTTGATGTGCAGTACTGATCCTCAAAATGCGTCCTAAATGGGTAATACATCAGTGGCTTCTGCTAGAAGTTTTGCTCAACAATGTCAAAATTATTGCAATTCAACTGTACTAAACTCGTTCACATAATCTAGAAGTGGGATTTAATCCCATCCTTCATATCAATGGAACCTTGGTAAACTGAACTTTTGGAAGTTTTGGGGCCTTTGCCACACTTTTTAGTTCACGAAAAGACTTTTTCGTACAATAAAATTCTTTACTTCGGGTGAGAAGACGATGCTATTAAAGAACCGAATGTATCCGTTCAACTAAATAGATCACAAATAATTCTACCATTATCGCTTGACAATTAGATTTCATTCATTCATAAGTCATGACCCAGCACATTTTCACACTAACTTTTAATTTCCATAACTTCTAAATTGTAACAACACCGGAGTGAGATCCAGCCAAGTACATGAATAATTTCTTTTTAACTGTCCTATTCAGTTTTTTGATTCCACCATCCAATTTTATGTTAACATCTACCACACACCCCAACTGCTAGATGGCTAGCAGCGCTTTACTAGTGAAGGTATTAACTAAAGTATCGCGGTTTTCTGTCCCACAAGCAACGTTTATTCGTTCCACTCTTCAGGGATTTTCTGCGGCTCTCCGGTCAGTTTTGTGAACATCAGCAATCTCCTAATGGTAGCTGTACAAAGGTTCTCACTACTTCGGAGCCAAGAATCGATGGCGACGACACCACCATAGCTTCAGGGAGCAGTAAAGCTGAGGACCTTCCTCTTCTCCACCTTTCCGCGCTGCCTGCTATCACCGACCTTCTCGAGCAGACCGTATGGCGTCAGCATGGCGCTGCGAACCGATACTTCGCTACTACTGCCGCTTCTGCAGCAGCTGCCAATACCACGTGTCTGCCGGCCTTCGTGGAGTTTAATATGTCAATTGAAGGTTTTGGGTGCCTCTTCTTGCCATCCCTTGCGCCTCAACGCATTGTTGCACCTGTGAAGTCATTCTGTGGTGACGGGGGGATAGGCGGATCGAGTTCAACATGTGCTGGTGGAGTGGGCATTGGTGAGCTGTCTCACTGTTCTATTTAAAACAATATTTTAAATTTGAGCCTAGGCTTGGATCGTTATTAGTACACATTTCAGATCTGAATGATAACTTGGTGACACATCGGAGAGCATCAAACCCTTGTGTTAATGGACCTATAATGGATTTGGAGGTCTATTTCGAGACTTGTCCGAACACAGGATAGTTCAGCGTTTGTTTTGGATATTGTGCGGTGAAGGTTTTATCAATAGTGGCATTTTTGACTTTCTTTGCAAAGCCGAGGATCCAATTGATTGGTAATGATAAATTGTTAAAATTTTAGGAAGTGTTTGCACCAATTTTGGATTAGTGTTGCTTACAGTTTGGATAGCCTGAGTAGCACTGCTCGCGTCAAATGTGATAAAAAGCGAACCGGCCTATCTTAGCCAATAGGAATGTTCTTGAATCCAGTCTGTCCCTTGCGATGGAAACCATTTCACTGATCCAGCAAAGCCACTTTAGCTTATCCTTTGTAGTCCTCATGTAATTTCGTTAACTGTAGCATCCACTATTGCACCAATGTTTATGCGAAATTGTATTAGCCAAATTTTTCCCATCATTTCATGGGATGCATTTTTTGCTATTTCTGTTTTGACGCATATTGGTGATGTAAGCCTGGAAGTAGCTGCGTTTTTTTTATTACCTTGTCATAGTCACTAATATGAATAAATAGATTAGGTGTTTGTTAAAAGCCAAGAACAGTTCGCTACTTGAACTATTTTCAAATACTATCGAAGAATACTAAAACCTCACTTCTGTGAAGGAAAGTATTGCACCATTACCAAGCGTGGTGAATAATGGACGCCATAAATTTGCCCCCAATTTAGCGAATTTGGCGCTCAATTACTACTCACCGCAAGTGACTAGTGACTTTTGTTATGCAGTTTAACGTTGTAAAGTCCTAATTCAGCAACTGTGGAGAAGGAAACTAAACCTCCTTTCATTTACTTGAGTTAAATGGCAAGGGAAACGGCCTCGACCAGACTTGGTCTGGTTAAACCAGAGAACTACATTTGATGTCTAACAATTAATTTTGTGTCGCTTGACTGTTGGGATATTCAAGCATTGTTAGTAGCGCTTTGGACTTTTATTTGCAACACTTGCACTGCTACCGTGTTTTGTTTGATATTCACCTTGGTGGAAGTTGTGCATTTTTTCATTGCATGACTGTCCTTTAAAGAAACGAAATTTATTGTTATGCACGCTATTTATGACTGATCTATCTTTAAGTGACAGAACATACTATGGCCGTGATATTATCATCCCGTGTGGGGCGACATTGCATTAAAAATTATTTCCTTTTTTCGATTCAGTGCAAATGGTTTACAACTCATAACTCGTATTTGTCGAACTCGTTAGTCCTGGTGGCTCATTTCCCTGAAATCTCTTTGAATGCTCACTATTCAGGATCTTTTGTTTCTCACTACATAGGTGAACGAGCATTTCCTCCCACCAACGGTATTACCTATTGCTCTTGGGTTTGTGTGAATGACTTTGGAACACCTCCACTGGACTCCTCTTCACCTCATCCAGTGCGTCTGCTAACGGTCTTCAAAGGCGTCCAAGGCACTAATGAGCAGCTCATCTGCCTCTCAATCCATCTGGATCCACAATCTCGGTCACTTGTTGTCTCCTCAAAGGAACGTCTGCTTCCAACAGGCATGTCGTGAATCCCATTTAGGGTGAAACTCTCCTCCTCTAATGGGTGATACCTCCTCTCTTTTTATGTTGTCCGCATTACGGTTACAGAAGATACTTGCACCTTCCTAAACCAGGGGCATGTATCACGTGGCTTTGTCTTGTGGTTTTTTATGTCTGGTTTGAACCATCTAAAATAAGTCTCGAAAGCCAAGAAAATCTGCTTAGTAATTCAGCCGTACTTTTAAATTTTATTCAGTCCGTAGAATACAGAAGGGTCTATCAAAATTTGTTGGGCAAAGTGATGAAGAGGCCTCTAACCTGGATAGTGTTATTAGCTAACGTGGTTCCTTCATGAGTTAATGCTCATTCCTTCAAGTGCTTATCAATCGTAGCAACTCATTTTAGACCTATGAAGTCCATTCTTCAGTCGTTGCATCAGTCAAATCGGGCATCAATTTATGAAAGAATTTTTGGGCCTTCCATGGACAATTTGAGAGGCAAATGCAAGTCAAGCAACTTTACTGATAGGAGTCATGGAAATGATAGTGGAAAGCATCCTGTTTCGTTCGATGTTTCGCACGTGCTGATCAAATATTCGACTCGCTTTTTCTCTACACAGAGGGCAACAACCATCGTTCGAAGGACATTGCTTCGGACTCACCTAACTTAACATGCGACGACACTCACACCGTTGCATTCACCACAAGCAATGTCTCCCTCTGGACCACCAACGTGTGGCGCCATGTGGCTCTCGTTTTTGCTCGGGCCAATGTGGTGCGCACTAGTCTATGCAGCTTCTATCTCGATGGCTCTCTTGTTGGCACGCAAAAGGTAGGTAGGTGTAAAATCTACGGAGACTACTGTAGGAACGTAAATAATCGGTTTTGGTAATCTTTTCAGTGTTTCACTGATTTCAGGGGAAACAAAGACTTGTGTACATTACTTTACGGTCAACGTAACTGCATCACGGTGTCAGGAGCAAAAGGGCTTTTTTGGAGAAACCATTACTCTGTCAATGAGGTTTAAGGTGCCCATCTAGTTATGAAGATCGTGCAACACGTGGAGTTGGCTTTGGTTCACTTCTCCTACCTATGCTCCTCTACCGCAAGATCATGCACTGTTCCACTTTGGAATTCGAACCATCCCTTCGAGGTTTGAAAAAAGTCGTGGTCACATTAATGTGACAAGCTATAGAAACTTTTGTGCTAGCTAGCCTTCAACGCAACATGTTAATTAATTATTCCCGACGCATTCTGATCATGATGGCATGTTTTTTTCTCAGCTTCCCATCCAATTCTACTTGAAATCTTCAACTAATTTGCTTTCAGCCTAATAATTGGAACCATATTTTCTTATTCTTTTTAATCCGTACCCTGGTTTGAGTTTGGTGAGCTTATTTTTGAACCATATTGCATTGACCGTTTCTAATAGGCTTAGCATCGCAATGAACGTTTGACGCCTGTTTCAAAAGTCTTCAAAATGTTACCGAAGGTTGCTTTTAAAAACTGTTGTGGCAAATTGGGTTCGAGGAACTTTCTGTAATGCAACGTGTCATCCATGTAGGCTTATTTTTGTTCTTTGATACGACTTGCCGCAATTATTTGCTTAAACTCCTGGAGACATGTGGAATGCATTCAAGCGGTACTGTGCATTATAAAACAGGCACGTGGATCAGTCTGTCTGTTTTTTGTCATTCGGAATCCTCACTTTCACAGTGACGGTTAAACCTGCTTTGGCCCAGGGCTGTCTGCTTTAAGAATTCAAACACCACATCGAAGCTGCAAAAGCCTCCCGTAAAATCTGCATTGAATTGGAACGTATTGTTAATGAGTTGACATTAAGGTTTGTTTTTGTCGCCGATTCATCTAAGGATGGATAAATCATGTTGACGTCAACCCTCTATTCTTGATTGTAAAAAGTTACTTGTCGCCATTGGTTGGAACCATTTGAAGTTGCGATTTTAATTAATTGATATAAGTGGTGATGAAGTGGGTCGTATGTACTTATACCATCTGGGAAAGTTATGTGGATTGCCAAACAGTGTGTTTCTACATACTGTGCATCAACTAATCGCGGACAGTAGGCTATCAATTCTTCTTCCTTTTTTCGTCAGCGTTTTAAAGCAGGTGATTTGTAGATCCTTTGTCTACGAAATTCAACTGAAATGGAACTTTCGTTTCGTTCTTAGGTAAAGAACAAAAACATTACGAGCTCCAAACAATTCGCTGATCACTTCACACCGCCAAGGCATTCATTAATTCGTCCCCTAAAGACCGTGTCTGTTGTGTGCATGTGGCGGGTCGCTGACGAAAATAGTCTGAGACTCCTCCCTGGGGACCTAATTGGTGGTACTCTAAATTCCTCCACTTGGTACAATATCACTTGATGGTGTACAAGAAACCCTTTACGTTAAGAAACCAGGGCTAGTATGTCAGTCAATGGAAGTCAGCTTCGAAAAAGCTGTTGCAAGAATCGTGCGCATTAGATAATCGTATGATCCTATGCGAGATGAAACATGCGATTGGACGGTGATGCAAACAGGATCAAAAGTGGCTATGTTTGAGTCTTTTACAAAAGACTGTAATCGTGACTGTTTCAACTGATGGGACACCTTAAGAAGCGCTGAGCAGTCATTTAACGTTGTTGTACAAAGCAGCAATAGGAAGCGCTTTTGACTTTTTAATCAGATTTTCTATTCCGTTTTCAACTTCCTGTGGTGATTTAACTTGCCTGCATTTTAAGTGCTCATACTCGGCTCTTTGGGTGATCTGAGAATAAGTCAAGCACATTGAGAAATTCTTTTCAGGTCTACTCCTCTGTCGCAACAAGGATACTATATCAAAGCTTCGACATGCGGTAATTTAAACTGCATTTAAGGAATTTTGTCACGCAACACACTAGCTGTGGTGTGGGGAATAACTTTCGTATACTTTTTTCCTTGGTTGCTCTCAAATGTGCTGGAACTTGTTAACGCGTAGCAAAGTGAGATGATATCTCAAGTTTTCAGTCTTACCCGAATGAAATGTTTACCATTCCTGCATCAAAATATCGTCTCTTAGTTCCCATTTGCTAAACTCTGCGAAAGAAATGGTTCGTCAGCCCCAAAAGTCACTTGGTCCATTAATTTCAGAGATGCGGCTTTATTTACGGACGGACATTTTAACCGTTGCTTAGTTTTTATTTTTTTAAAAAGTTTCTGCCCTTTCCATTTTCATGATTTACTAAATATTGAGTTTTTTTCTTGGTGCGCTGTGCCACTATAGCAGTGAGGATTGAGTCCTTTGGAATTGTTAATTTATTTTTGTTGCAAAACCCTTCGGAATAGCTGAAATTGTACCAGAGACGTTCTAATTTCCATTGACTAAGCGCGATTTCGTTTGGTTTTGACAAAGTCATTATTATCGCAATATTTTGCGAATCTGGGCTTTAATTTATCACTTATGAAGTGATTTTCTTACTTTTGCTTCTTTAATTCTGTGTAACACCGATTGTGGTTGGGTGTTTGCGGTCATCGGCCGGTCATCGTTACAAGCTGTTTACTTTTTAAATCCGACAGATTCTCTTTGCTCCTCCGGGCTCAGCCACCATTAACACCTCAGTGTGCGCGTTTGTGGGCACTCCACCATGCCAATACCAGCCCTGTAGCCTACGTTGGCGTCAGGGCCCCTTCCAGTTAGTGGAAGAGCCTCTAACTGCTGGACAGGTCGCGCTCATCGCCGCTCTTGGACCTGAATATATCGGCAGCCTACAGGCCCCGCCTGCACCCCCTAGTGTGTACTTGCTCCTATGGATGTGTTCATCTCGTGGGTTTAGTTGGGATTATTTGGGCCATGTTTTTGGTCGGACGAAACCATCTGGGGATGCTACTTAGGTTGTGGAACTGGTGACTGAGCGACCAGGAGACCACGTAGGCCCCTTTTCGCCATTAAATGGGAATGGTTGTTTCGATTCAAAATTCTTTTCACTTTTTTCTAACAAGAAACGGTTGCATTATTCGGATTTTCATCCACACATCAGTATGGTTGTAATTTTACCGAAGGCATTCGTAGAACGAATCATGAAAACAACTTTTAATGGATTTCTGACCTGGCACACAACGGTTTTAGAGGAATTCTGATCTCATCCTCCGCAACTAAAACTGAATCTTTTTGGTTGGTTGTCGGCCTGTTCTGTAGCTTTTGCAGCAATTGTTCATTGGAATTTGCAGCCAAAGAACCAAAATTCCATTATTGGCTTGTTCAAGCACTGAAATGAGGAGGGTGCAATCATGAACTCGATTCGTGACGCAAACCATCAAATGTGCGCATTTAGAGATTTAAGAGGCCGACATCACGTCAGCTTTTAGATTTATAGAGGCACATTTCTTATTCATTGTAGCAGTCTGTAATTCAAAACGCATTGAATTCATCCATCAAGCGATTCGTTGACGGGATCAAAATCTGTCGATAATGCTACATAAAGAAAAAATAGATTGAGAATGACTATTGGGTCTGTGAAGAAGAGCTTATTTTCGAATTCATAGGGCTGATGCAGCTTTAGATTAACTGTTCCCTTAATGCATGCAACGAAATGTCCATTTCAAATGAGCACCAATTCACCGCTTCCCTTCCAAAGTTGAATCACCTTCTCCTCATTCAATTTAGATGGTCAGGACATCCTCCAACCGTTGTTTGCCGAGGAGAAGCTGAGTTTTGCTGCATGTGGAAGCACCTATGTGACGCTTACAATCACTCGCATTCGCCGGGTGTACAATCCCACTGATGCTGCTCTTATCTGCAAAGTTGTGAGTACCTCTTTGGTTACCATGATTATGATCGCATTTAGAGTTTGAGGGACCATATTCTTGAGGTTTGTGTATGAGGTTCTTGAATTTAAACCGCTTTCAGCAATTCGACGTCGATACGGTAGCAAATGGCATTGATAAGGTCAATTTTTGTCGGACAGGGAGTAGACTAGTTTTTGTCCATGGATGAGCACATTCCTCCCGACCCCACCTATATCCATCTCGAGTCAGAATACTAAGTTTTCAACGGCAAATCACAAGTCCTTTTTTGCCTAACCGGACTGTAATTTTTCTTAAAATAGTATTATTTGGCGCACTAACTTTCCTTCACCTTCTGTGGATAAAATACTCATTGTATCAGAAGGAAGTTGCTTCATCTTATTTGAGGGGTAATAATCTCCGCAGTACCCTGTTTTGAGCGTTTCGCTTGTATCGGATATCGTAGAGGCGTGTTGAGTCGATGTTGCGATGTGTAGTTACGGATATTTTGTTGCGATTTGACCCCACTTCTCGCTCTGTTTTCAACCAATTTTATTTGCTATTATGGCTTCATTCTGAAAAGTGATCGGCAAAAGGGTTCCACTGGTGACCTGACGGAATCAACTGTGATAAATGAGGGGTAATCTTTTTAAATGGTATTATAAAGTGTTTCCGTTTCTATTTCCCCATTCCTCACCGAGCAAAAAGCTCGCCCTTTTTACATTATTCATTTTGTCTGTAAGGGAAAGCTTGTCTGTGTACATCGCACGAGTCCCATGTGCATATTCGCTTTGTCATTCTGGTTGCAGCTGAAAAAGAAAAAAAAACTGGCCTAAGAAGTGGTTTCTCTTATGCTGTTCGAGTTTCTTCCTTACCTATTTCCCAAGGGATTTGAGGTTTTTCGCATAGTAGCATAGTATTTTCTTTTCAATTCCAACGTTTTATGGGCTCTCCACTCTTTCTTACTTATTCAATTTGGGGCGGTTGCTAGTAGGTGGAATGTGTGGTTGTATTTATTGCCATGCGTACGCTTTTGCACTCTGGTAGAGGGGCTTCTGAATCCGTCGGGGATTAAGAGGAATCCTGGATATTTGGTGTGAGCTACTGTGGATGCTAATGAATGCTTAGTTCTAGAACTTCGCTCCCAAACAGCACGAATCATCCTGTTACAGTATTGTAATCCATTTACAGCTAATAACTTACCTCTAAAAATGTGATTGACTTGGAGATGGAGTGCAGCATCCCACATTTACAGTACAACGCTATTGTTACCCTTACTGCATAATGATCCACTATCTAGCATGAAACCACTATTTGCAGGGTGAATTAGGTAAACCGCGTGCCTTGAATCGCATAACTTAGATACAGCTTGGAGAAACCAAAATAGGGTTATTTGCGGAAGAAACTTCTTTACCACTTGTCTCTGTGTGGCTTTCTTTCAAAAAGTAACAAATTCCCCATTAATAAGAGTTTATTTGTAGCTGTCCGTTCAAAGCATGCAGTACTCATAACTCACTTAAAAAATTAACCGAAAATTTTTGCAGTTTTTTAGCGGTTTGAGATTATACAGATCTGGGACAAAATTGGGGCAAGGTTTTAGTTAAGTTTCAATGCAATTCGCGGAGCGAGAGTGGACTGGGTGTTGTCAGATTTTATCAGACATCACCGACTTATCAGTAAGTTTTGGGTCGGAAAAGCGGTCGCTTGCCCCATGTCGGATCTTCCTCCACATTTCCCTATTATCAGTCTTTTCTTAAATGCTTTTGGGTGTCGTTCGCATTAACTTGTAAGTCTGGATTTTTGCTCTTCCGGCACTGCTACCAATCCTACTTTTCCACCATCAACCTCCGAATCAAGGTAAAAGCTTACTTCTACTTTAGGCTTTTGAACCTTAAATTTCAGCCGTTTGGGCTATGCGTCGTGTTTTCCATCGTATGCATACAGGTACTTGTGCAAAAAGCAAATCAATTAGTGCTCCTAAAAGGTAGCGGATTGGTCCTTGTATATGTGTGCACTTTGTGTTCAAACGAGAAGGGTAGTTTCTAATTATACTGAAACGGAAATGACCATGAGTTATCCCTTAACTGTGTGTGAGTGTCTAAAAGTGGAGCCCCCACCCCACAATGTCATGACCTCACTGCGGAGGAGTGAAATCATCCATATGCACATGTGGGCTCACGCTCATTTTTCTACTCTCCGCAGCTGCATATGCCCCTCCGCGAGAATCTCACACCCATCCGCGTGCTGCGCAACTTGGCCACCCAATTGGCAGGAGCCGCCCGCAGTCTGGGGGCGGTACTAGTGGGCTATCAGGGGGTGCGTGTTTTTAGCCCATGCGCCCTTGGAACCCTTCTCAGCGCTGTCGCCGACCCCACCGGCCTGCTGCTCTCCTTTCTTGCTCTGTCTAACACTCAAGTGCAGCTGAAAAACTCGCTTCGCGCGATATTCTGTGTTATTGGAGCTAGTCATGCCACTGCTGCTGAAGTTCACCGTCTCCATGGCTATCAAGTGTGTGGCTAGTGTGCTGCCTTTGAGTACTACTATCACATTTACCAACTGACAAAGCACTGGGACTTGCAGTGGATAAGTTAGCCCTTGTTAAAAACAGGATCGGTTTTTACTATTAGACTCTGCGTTAGTGATGCCTTTGAGTGTCATTAATCAAGTAGTTCCTTGAACTTCTGATAGGGTAATGAATGCTTAAAAGCGATGTTTCAGGTGGGTGGTCTCCAATCGGTATCTTGTTTACTGTAAGGAAAAGCGATTAGATATCAGATATCAGTGGTTTCAATGGCTCTTGGGAAATGATTATTAGGTGTGGAACCAGCAGTACCCGCGTTGGTATTTCCTATTCAAATGGACCAAAATTGCTTCACTAGGTCATATTTAGTGACGATCACTTTAATGGCATTACGAAACGTTCATTTTCGCTGGTTTATTTCGTACGACAGCCATTATTAGCGATCTAAAAGACATCTCTGCCAACGCGATAAAAGTGGTCGCTTGGCCCCACCAATTAATCCCGTCATCCTTTCAACATTTTTGTGCATAGGACTGTCACTCGGTACTTATGCCTTACTCGGGAAATATTCATCAGCATCTTTGTCATAAACTGATAAACAATTTGCTAGTTCTTATGTAATCACTTGTTTCTCTTCACAGCTAATGGCGGGAATCCTACGAAAGAAGAGCCAATTTCTTGATGAAGAAATAGTAGATCTTGTAGCGCGGTTCACCTTCAATCAAATGCTTCCAGCACCACCATTCCAGACTTGGGTAGGTCCATTCGACACCATTACACCAAGTTTAGTTTCTAGTGTTAACTTCTTCCTCTCTTGGAACCGCAGCCGCAGAACCTACTCGTAAATTGTTGTGCATGTCTAGCAAATCATTCTATCATCGGCTAGGTATTGTTGGTTATAGGTGTTTTGGAGGCATAAACACACCTCCATTGGCATTGGGGCTGGTATATTAGTCCATATTTTGTTTTGAAATGTCCGTATTAACGGGGCAGATGTAGGTATTTTGGGCGTCCACGACTGCCATGAATCAACTAATAAAACTGTAAAAAGCAATCGGAATGCTTAATGAGAAGCGGATTTGGCCACTCTGCTACAGTTTCACCAGATTAATGAGATTTGTTGCATTCATCAGAAATTATTTGGAAACGGACCAATTACCCTCGGCACACTTTACTCCCACCAAACCAGTAATTCGAGTAGATTTTCGGCATTCAAAAGGGGATTAAGGCCTGTTTGCTAGACGCCGAAGTAGATTTATTTATGCGGGATGCTTGTCGCAGCGACAGATGCCCCAAATTGACTGGCGCAATCATTACCAATGTAGGACGCAGCTATGGCGATTTCACTACGTTTTTTTAGCCTCGAATGTGCCAGTAGGATGTCTAAGCCTTAATTTTTCTATATTTGTAGGTAAACCTACCTTCTAACGCACAGCAAACGCGCTTCAGGCTAAACGAGGACGCTTTTCGCGACCTCTTGTGTGACCTAAAACTATGGCTACGCCCGCCTCCTCAGAATGGAGAAGACGTCATTGATTATGCTCTTGTGTCTCACCTTATTGATCAACTTGCCTCGCAGTTCTCTTGGCTTTGTGATGATAATATTCCTGCGGAGGTTAGCTCTTATTTTCGAATCAATCCTCGTTTACCAATAAACCGATTTATGCGATACTTTGTTCAGGCTAAAACGTCAACGGAAAAGCTCGTCAAGTTGGTGAGCGATTGTTTATTTGACAGTCTTGTCTTTCTCATCGTGGACGCTGTCAACGAGACGAATGCCAGTGATCCGCTCAACACTCATTTCGCTGAACTGATCGCCGCATGTATGCGTCTCTTTGGCATCCTTCTGCTCACAACTCCCAACTATGGGGTGCTTCAGCTGTGAGTTCGAATATTGAACTCAGTAATTCACCTTAGTTTTACTCCAGGCCGATTGTGATAAGCTCTCGTGATGATGTTTCTATTATAGACTCAGTCAATTTTTGATCTGGACCTTGCCAAGGCAACAGGCAGGAGGTGGCGAAATTCCTGATGAGACGGTAGCCTCAGTTGCTCAAGGTATTTCGATGTGGCACAGCTGCTGCCGTTTATGCATATATTTGATAAATTAACGGTTTCGTTTGCGATATCTTTAAAAGGAATTCTTTCTCTTTGGTTTTTTTTGGCTAATTTGTATGGCTTTTGGTGGTTTGATCCCAAAATCTTGGCTTACGGGGCGGAGTTTTTTTGGTAGAGATTGTTTAAACATGCCAAGTCATTGAGTTTGGAACACTGAGAGTGGATTTTTTAATGCGAGTGCATCGTAGGCAGAAACTGCCTGAGGTTTATTTACCTTTGGAAGAAGTTTAATACGATTCGTAAGGTGAAGCTGTTCAATTTTTTTATCTCGTCACCTACTTGTGCCTTACAACAATCTTTGTATTATTTCATTGTGTGTCTCATAACTCACTCGGAACTGAAAATGAAAAAGTGAGGTCTTCAAAACGTCAGCTTCATCCTCTTCTTCCCAAAGCCTCTTGACAGTTATAATCGTCTGTGTTGCTTTGTTAAATGATTCGACTTTTGTATGGCATGCTCGTCATTTCGGAAAAAAAGAGCCCATGAAACAAATAATCAGGCAAGAGGGAAAGTCAAAATATGAAGCTCATCGATGATTTTCTTTGCTTTCTAACCATCAGAACGCTCTGCTGTTATTTTCGTGAGAAACCAGTGTTTCCTACTTCTTTCACATCTCCTCTCTCAGCCGAAGCATAAATGTTCAAGGTGAGTTCTAGCCTTGTTTATCTTGCCTCTCTTGAATGGGTTGAATCTTGGTTCCCTCCTTTCCTTTGCTTTCCAGGCTATGTGATCGAATGGTTGGCGTTCTGGGCTTCGACTGGTTTCACCTTTTCCTTTCTCCTAACCTTCATGATGCCACTGCGGCCCACGCCTTACGTACCTTCTGCCTAGCCCTCCTCACTTTTAGCGGGGGTGAACAGAAGTCCTCCACCGACCCAGAATTTGCTGCTTTTCCTGGTTTAGTAACGTTTCGAAAGGAGGTCTTCAGTGGTGGTTGGATGCGTGTTTCGACGAAACGCGGACAGATGGGTGGACCTGCCACTGGTGGACTGCCATTCGGTGCGTGAGCTAATCCGAGCATTTAGTGCTATCTTCAATGAAAAGGAATGATCTATGGAATAAGGAAGGAGAGGAAGTATATGATTCGGTATAAATTTAGCAAGTTTTGACGCATTTTCTGTCAGCTTACCCATTAACATTACGACCGCATTGCCTTTGAGGCGCATACGATCCCACGTTTATCGACGTATTATGATGGATAAACTAGCTTTGTTGTCCCTGAAGATACCTTGCCATATGAGTCCGAGTGTGCATTTGCTGAAGATGGGTATGAACTGATGGGTAACAGTTCGGACAATGTAAAAATGAATGAATCACCAGCCCGATATCTTTTATAATTACAAGCATTTCTTTCGCTGTTCCAAGATTTCCTCATCTAAGCTAGTTGCCCGAGCACTGCTCGTGTACATCAAATGATAAACTTACTTTGATCAACAGCTTGGTTAAAAATTTCGTCGATTTTAATGTTATCCAATGGCCTGATTAGTTTTGAGTTTCCGGAAAGGCTTAAAGTATAGAATTCTTATAAGTTACTTTTTTGGAAATGGTTTTACTTTTATTACGGAATGAAATTTCACCCTTTTAATCTGATTCGACTTTTTCACTGATTCTGATACAGTGCAATTGCGGATTGAATAGCTCCAAAGGCGGCTGCGTGTGTACCACCTAAAGTCCCTTTGATGTCAGGGTGGGAAATAAGAACTGTTACTATTTATATTTGGTTCTGATTATGATGCATTCATTTCATGGTTGACCGTCTCCAGCTTCAGCTCGGCTTTCCTCAGCGTACTCCATTGAGGCGGTTCAAACTCGCATGAGCAATAATGATGCCAATGGGCGAGTCAATGGATTCATTGCACTCTCAGCCCTCCTGGCTAGCAACGCTGGAATGCCCGAAGTCTATGCCATGCTAATCCATCTTCTGCTAGGCATTCGAACCCCCTTTGTTCCTGCTTCCATGGTGCGCTTGGTGAAGGTCTTCTATTCACCTAAATTTTAGCGAAGTAATTTTACTATTGATTCATTTCTCTTTATTCACAGTTTACTTTTGATGAACTCTACAACCACCTGGTTCACGTGATCTCGACTGAGAAGAGCACTTTTGGCCTATGTGATCAAACGATTCCTCCTCCAGATTTCTTCCTTCAGAAGATTCCTCTCCATCCTCTTGGTACCTCAACTGGGGTGGCGGACTTTTCGGCAGCCTCTGAAACTGTCAGCTCCTTCGCTGCTTCTACGTATCAAACGATGCATAACTCAAATCTCTTCGATAGCATTGCTTGTCCTGAGGCTGCCACGATAATTATTTCGATCCTCTCGGCTCTTATGCGGGTAGTTAGTGAAGGTCTTATTAGCTTAATCATCGGATTATCCGCCACCCTTGCATTACTTTTTGTATGTATACGTTTTAGACTCCTTCCACGCTTTCATCAGCCACTCAGCATATGCCAATCGTCATGATACAGCTCTTCTCTTACCTATACCAATCCAATTTCGGTTTTCAGACAGTCTGTCTCTCTCCAGAGTTCCTCACAGGTCTCATTGACCTACTAGTAATTAGCAGTGTCTCTCAGGCAGCCTATGGGACTCCAAGGTGCAGTTCGGATGAGATTTGCGAGTTTTCCTGGCGTCGGTTGGATGAACTATTGTTGAGCTTTTTGAGAACTATTGTTGTAGACAGCTTTTCGCTGCCCCCCACTGCCCACCGACCCGTTCATGTCGTTGACACGGTGCTGGAGGTAGGCGATTGAATGCGGCGAAATGTAGTCAGTATCCATTAGAAATCCAAGCTCATCTTGTTGTTTGTTTGTAGGCTGAACACAGTAGCTGTTCTTCAAAGCAGCAGCACGAGATTCAGACAATGTTAATGCGAAATCTGATGGAATACATACTAGCAAAGGACCTACTTTCGGAGTCGTGCCTTCTTCTGCCTTCTAGAGGTTATGCTCAGCATATTCCCCAGAATCTTGCCTACTTCGCCTGTCGACTGGTAGATAAGCTTTGGCAGGTATATTTGTTGATAGCTTTTGCCTTTGCTACTCTGTCTATTTAATCATGTTGTCTTGGAGGGACATTTTGTTCATAAATCATTTGGCTGTGGGTTTAACTAGTTTTGGCCATTATTTTACGGCTTTACCAAAATTTTGAAATTCTTGGCTTTCTGCGTCCAACACAGCGTGTTGATGCACCTTTTTCGATCTATCCTCCTATCATTGGCGATCTTTGCATCACATAAAGCTTTTCCTGTCTTCCCGAGTCGGATTCCTTATCCCTTTGTAGACGCTTATTTCACCTTAAGATGTTTCTTAAGCCCGCTTTACAAACTCCATACAATTCTCAAAAGCAAAAGTGAGGAAATTAAAGCAACAAAATTCCATGATAGAGAAATGTGCTCAGCTTGTGTTACGGGTTTATCACTGGGTTAGCAAATGGGCTTCAGCTATCACAGCTCAGTACTTTGTTTTTTAATTGAGGTGTGATGCTTGAAAGTGGGAAAAAAATAAATAACTCTGCAAAGTCCTCTTGTTTCAACTTACTTGCGACACAGTTCTTCGCAGCCGGCGTTCATGAACAGATAACAAATGCATGTTACGTTATGCTTATAGAATTCAATGAAAGGTATTTAATAAGATTTGAATACCGTACTAAAGGAGCTGGATATGTGAAAAGAGCAAGGGAATGCTAAACGCGCCTTGTAGTACTTTGGGATTTGATAACTGTCTTCCAATCAGCAGCAGAAAATTGTTTTTCAAAAAGCTTATCAACGCCACCATGCAAATGAAAATTCCAAAGCTAGTTGTTTCTAGTTGTTGTTATCGATTGTAATTATGTTGTTGGAGGATATTAGCGGAAGCAGTCCTGATCTGACACTGCAATCTGCCATGGAAAGGCTTCTTAGCATAGAATTTCGCAGCTATCCCTTATACCTGAATACGTATTGCTGCGTTAGCATCGATAAACATGCGCGAAATCGAAGGAGGCATGATATATCCCCGATTGCCCACTCCTCCTGGAATCACCTTTCACTTTATCCGGGGCCCAAATGTTTACATGGAGTGGAATTTCCTCTTGTATGGGATGCCATGGTATGGTGATATATTAGAAAATACAATTTGACAGCTAGTGTGGTATAGATATCATGCTCTCATGGTTCTGGAGGCGAAAGGAACTGCAGTTTAGCTTGAACACGAATCCTTCATTTATAGTTTAAAGCAAAATTGTGAAATGGTTCCTGTTCATTGGCTTCACGTATTTTACTTTGTTTTATCACTTTCATTGCCTTTCAGTGGAGATGTCATTTGGGTTTTCGGATAAAATTTAGTTAGATTGCATATTAAAGCGGTATTTATAGGCGCTCATTTCTAAATTAAGATAGTTTCATTTTTTTTATCGTCTAAGCAAGTTAACTCAAAAAGGTGAAGGTTTTCCGTTTTATCGACAACACTAACATAACTTCCTTGTTCTCACTTTTCAAAACAGGGCTGTTTTCTGGGTTCCATCAGCGAGATAATTGACTTCCTCACGCAGCTCATCCAAATGCTCGAGCAGCATCTATTGACTACTCTCCGGTCCAATTGTTCACCCCGTCATTATCCATTCACTCAATCTCCATCTGCTCCGCCTCCGTCTCAGACAGACCCGAGTCTAGCGCTTTCACGTGCCTCTCTCTACCGTAGTCTGAACCGCTCCGTCCTCTTCCAGCTTTCTCGTCCCGTGCTCAAGCAAAGGGATCAAAAACTGGCAATCTCCATGCTCCAGCTCCTACTTTCTGAAGAAAGTCCCTTGAATTCCTTAATTTTCTCCTCCTTTAATTCCGCGGATACTGAATTTCCTGTGTGTTTGGCTCACTTACTTATTCAACACGTCCAGAGGAATCACCAAAGTTGGGTGAATTTGGACCTTCAGGGGCCTGGTGATTCTGATCTACCTGCACAGAATGAAATGCAGGAACTGGAAACACCTGACTCAGGACTCTATAGGACGGCTTTTGATACGGAGGACTTTGAAACGGACGATGATGAAGAGAAGGCTCTTTTGAGCAGCTCTCCTCCACAACAATTCCAGGAGCAGCAGCACGAAGTCGAGGAACAGGAGGACCTACCGGCGCAGCAGGAGGAGTTTGAGCAATTAGCAACTCTGGCCCTCAAACTGTGGGAACACTGTTATATGTGGAATCAAAAGGTGTTTTCCTCTTCTACAGCTCCATTTCAACTCACCTGTAAACGATATTTATTTGACTAAAGCCTCCAGAAATACTTCAGTGGTAAAAAGGTTTAGTTTGTCTGCAAGTTCCTGCAGTTTGCGATTCCCACTTTGAAATTTTACATTTGCAAACATTTTGCAGCAATTAAAACATTCAAATTTCTTTGGCCAAGCTGGTTTTTGTGAAACAGCGCTTGGGAATGACATAAAGCTTCCCGTTGATGAAGTTCAACATCATTATCATCGTGAGGAATAGGAAATTGTCTCTTAAGAATTTCTCTTAAAACGTTTTTTGACAAATGTTTATGGTACCGGAGGGTAGATTCTGATTGCCGCATATTTCTAAGTTCCGCATCTGAAGGCCTTTCAAGTAGTTTTGACGAACTTTGACATGTTTTGTATTCTATCAAAAGTATGGTACGGTTCGTATAACTTGAACGGTAGCTATGGATTCTCTTTGGCCCAGAGAAGATTCTGTACGCGGATTCAGTTTTCGGTTTCGTTTTGCATGAATTAGCGATTTATACTATGTTAGATGCAGCAGTGTTATCACATATTCCTACCATCGTGTCTCCATTTCGCTACTTCTAATTGGACCTATTCACCACTTCTTCACGCTTTCCACGATTAGTGTCCATGCTTACCAGTATATTACTTTAGAAGAGGGAGGAGGAAGAGTACTTTTTTCGAAAACTTTCCATAACCATTTCTATGAAGAGCATTAAAAGTGTTAGTCGTCCGCTTATTACATTTTCTTAGAAGTGATCCTTAATTTGTTCTGCATTTTGCCAGAACATCGAAGTAGCTTCCTCAGTATCTCTGATCCCAACTTGCCGAGGAAGGCACATGTCAGGGACGTGTAAAACATGACCGGAGTTTCTGTCTTAATTTTCAGCACCTGTTGTATTGGTAATTAGCAAGACTCATTGCTTGCGCATTACTTTGATTGCTGCGAAATTTTACCATGCTTCAAGTCTCTAACAGGAAATACTCTTTTTTCCAGGTTTTTGTGGCCCTCCTTCCAAATTCTCCGTTATCTCAGCTAGCTGGAATCCCCTCTCTGTTGGAATGGTCTGTCGCTCTTGAAGGGCCCTGCATCATGAAATGGACCACGTACGTCGATGCAGAGGCCACAGGTTGCGGTGGAATTGTCTCTCAAAACGCTGCATCCACACCTACCTCCCAGTGGGGTCTTCTCTCTATGTATGGTCCTTCCACAATCGAACGCCAACTAGAGTCAACCAACAATAAGGTCACGGGGGCCGACCAGCTATCCTCCACTCCACCTAAACCTCCTATTAAAGGGCTTTCCCACCAGATATCCAAGCGGCTAGGTCGAATGAGCGCCAGTGTCCTACGAATGGCATCAAACGCAGCCTCCGTTAGCGGCGGTGGCAGTACATCCACGACAGTTGCAGAAGTTAGCTCTGCGAAATCGGTGGAGTCGCGAAGAAATGGGCGCCAATTCAGCCTTATAGAATCTGTCAATGTCTCCGGTTTAATGGCTACAGGTAATAGCAGTAGCATTGGAGATGCTGATTGGGTGCTTGTGCCTAGGATTCCCGTTGGTTTGCCACTCTTGACCAAGAAATCGACTACTTTGTCCACCTTGAAGGTATGGTTCTTCCGTCTGTTCACTTATGGACATTTCACCACCCTAATTTGCGCCTTTTTTTCAGCGCATCAGCATGCAGGTGGAGAGCCCTCTAACGTTGGTAACTGAGTCCTTGGAATGGAGTAAACAAAGTCAAGAGAGAGTAAGTTAGTGCAATTTATATGCGATCAAAACGGTAATATTTAACATGTTTCTTGTTTGGTGTTGCAGGATACATCGTTTCTCTGGCGCCAAGTGGAGATTGAGTGGAATAAAATGGAAGATAATCTGACCCAAGAACGCTCGATTTGGGGTCCCATGTGCGCTGATGATGACGTTGTAAAGTGGGAGCTGGATCCCACTGAGGGGCCCTGCCGAATGCGTAAAAGGATGTTGCCAAATCTGAACTTCTATCGGCACTATCCAGCTATTAGTAGAATCACTCAAGTTGCAACTGAAGAGACGAACGCTTCCTCAGCCAATGAGGTAAATCCGATTTGACTGCAGCTAAGTAAAACAGATGAAAGGTTAAGATTTGGAGTTTCTTATTTGACTGCATTTTGTAACCATTGAACACCATAGTAACTTTGGATAATCGGCAATAAGGGAATTGCGACCTCATGTCAACTGTTTCCAGGAATGTGAGAATCTCATTAGGTCAGTCTGGGATTTACTTGAGAAAGTCATACCAAGTAATGGTATTATTTTGAGTTTAACATTCCCTTGGCAATTCGGAAGGCAATTTTTAATTCATGATACCGTGACGGTAATTATCAAGGTTTACTTACTACGGAGAAACGTGTCTTCAAAGACATGAATTACTCGGCACGATATGGTAGTTTTGTAAATTTTGTCATTTTTTCTGGCGGACGAAACCCATGCTGGTAGTCATTATCGGGGAGTAGAAATGTTTAAACCTTACCTAATGACAAGGTTACCGACCAATCAAATGGCGAAATGAGTGAACGGCATCGATAATGAACAGATGTTAGTCGTGTCATTTTTTTTTTCAAAAAATACACTCATTTCTCCGAAACGCATTGGAGACTTGTTTGTGCTTGGATGTTAATTTCACTAAAATGTTTTTTTTTTCCGCTCAGCTTTCCCCCTGATTCATTATGTACACATGCAAGAGCTTTTTTCTTCTCATCACTGCTGTTATTTTGGACCGGTGAATCGTTTGTTAAAGTTGAAGTGAAATCGTAAGAAAAAACTGTAAATTACCAGCAAGCACCATGATGATGGTTTTGAACCCACAGTTGTTGAATGCTTAGCTGAAGTATGGACAGAAATTTGTGCCTCATTTTGCCCCTTTCTATTTCGAGGTCTGTTTCTGCATGATGGATTTGAAGCATTAAAATAAGCAAAAGTTATAAGTGTTAGCCAGTGTTTAAAAAATGTGGGCGACTTTTGTGTAACACCTTCCATCTGTGGGCTTCAAGTTTTTAGGTTTCTACCATCCTTAAAGCAAACGCTTCCATGCCAGTAGATTTCGTGTAAATGACACTTATGACTTCATGCATCTAGTGTTGATTTATTTTCGCGTGAAACGCTCTACATGGTATCAAGGCAAGCCTTTTTCAAGCGTAAAATTGTGGTTATCTTGACAATCCCACTGATCTGAAAGTGAATGCTGTCATTTTCCATATGCGTAGTTTGAATGGATAATTCCTAATGCTCTCCCCTGTAAATCGTGCAGTATGCGCCTGCGGTTCTGCATTTTCTAAGAAAGGTATCGGATTTACTATATAGCCAACAATAATGTGATGCAAACTGTTAAACCTCTCCTGTTCTTTGCACAAGCTGCCGTGGCATTTTTGATTTGGACACGCAAGTCCCAATACAAAAATTCATTCGGCTCTTGTTCATTTATTCATTCTTTTATCGTTCTCTTAGGAAAGTGGAAATGCTCAGACTCCTGTGATTACAGCGAAACGTGGTTTTATCGCACCCCAAAGTTTGGGAGTGCGATTTCGCTACCGCAGAAGACGACTTTTACGAGGCCCTGAAACTCCTAAGAAGCTGCAAGAGGAGGAGGCGGCTGCGATAGAATCACCGCCGAGCGACGCCGCCGATGCTAGTGGGGAGAGCTTGACCTTCTCTGACATCGCCGAGACAGAAGGTGTTTTTTTTGTCTCAGAATGGGGTGACCCCATCCCTCATGCCTCATACCGATAGCTCTTTAATTCGTTCACTTTCATTGAGACCTCATATGAGCAATTTTTTGGATGAACAGTCCGAAAAGCAACTCCAATGCGGAAAAGAATGATTTGGATATTCCTTTCTGATAGGTTATTTTACTTTATAGAGATCAATGAAACCCAACTAGGCAATTTCGGCAACTTACTGATGCATCTCAAACTGAGTTTTGATCTAAGTTGGTTAGCGCACTTATTGCTTCAAAATTTTTGGTCAATATCGGCCAACTGTCTGGATTCTATTAATTATATTCAATAAACCAGGAGAAAATAATAAGCCACATATCGCTTTTCTGTTGTTTCTCTTGGCGTCATCCTATAACCGTTGCCTTTGATGTAAAATGAAACCTTTTAGAAACCACTGGCTGATTAGCCGAGTCCCACTCTATGAATGCAACGAATAATGGAAGACGTCATTCAATACTGCCGTTATCTGGCTGTTTTTCTGACATTGAAACGAATAGGTGTGTTAATTCTTCTGAAAAAGGATGGTTTGGCGGCCACGGCTGCTCAAATTGACGAAGTCCAGCTTGGAAGCTCCTTCCATCATCCATTAAAGTAATTAGCTATCATATCCTCAAGTTGCGAACCGGGCACCAACTGCAGTAGGGCCCCCGAATTTTCATATCATAACTCTGAAAATGTGAGGTTAGTTAATGGATTATCAAAGTTAGATCACTCATTGTCTAGCAATAAGTCAGGTTCATTGGAACTTTCATTTCAGTTTCAAAATCTCATGTGGCGACTCTCTCTTCTTAGACGTCAATGGCTCTCTCAAATTTCTTTTAGACACCCTGATTCGTACCAGCCGTCTCATTCGCGACAGCAAAAGCAGTACTTCTCGCGGTGTCAGTTTCGCAGATTCTAGCAGCGAGGCGCTTTGCGATACTTCGGCCAATTCTGTTGAGGCCGAGACTGTGGAAGAGGTGGATGAGGAAGACCGTGGTGAGGCAATGGAAAACTCCTCAACGGAGTCTCTTGACTTGGGATTGGATGACCAATCACTTCAGCTGCAGCCACCACCTACACCATCACAGTCGCGAAATTCTCAACAACCCCAAACATCCACTGATGGTGCTTCTAGGCGATCTCCTCCTTCGAAACCACCTTCTTCATCTACTCCCGAGGGAAGTTCAACGGCTCTAGATCAGCTCAATGGTCACATCGCCTTCATGCGCCTCCTTGAGCCGGTCGAATGTCTCTCCTCTATCTATCGATGCGCTCGAATTTGCGGTCTGGATGTGCATGAGGGCCTCCTCCTTTTTGGGAGAAATCACTTTTACGTGATAGATGGGTATACTCTCACCAACACTCATGAGATTGTCAGCATTGAGGCCCTTCCCCCAGGGATGCAACACAAACCGATTGTCCCCACTGGGACTGATACTGCCGCCGTGGCTGCCACAAGACATAGGCAGGCTCACTCGTCTTCCTCTTACACTTCGGATTTGGTCAGTTCTGGTGCCGTAGACCAAATCTCGGGGAATCAGTGAGTAACTTAATCTGGAAAACAACCCTCAATATATTTCGTCTATCTTTTTGACTCATGTTTTCTGGATTTTAGGTATTTCAAATTTGCTTACGACAAGATCCGTGAGGTTCATCGTCGTCGATATCTCCTACAACAAACTGCACTGGAGGTGTTCAATGCTGATGGTCGCAACTTCTTCCTCGTATTTGCCAAGGACTTCCAAAGCAAAGTCTACGAATGGTTAGTTGGTAGCAAATAGCAGCATTCTGCGTACATTTGCTTTCTGATAGTGTAAGCAAAACTTTCACAAGGTATTTGTTTAATGTGCTTTTTCATAATTTAACCAAGCTTTGATGTAGGAAAGTTAATGTCGCCACTTTTAGATTGTCGCAGGAAATAAGTTTATTTATTCCTATTTTTTATCATAGTTTTACGGCAGCCTCTTCAAGCATCAGCATGAATCGCTTTGCCTCCCTCCATTCGGCTCGAGCGTATGTTTTCTTGCCTTAAAAACTTCCTTCGTATTGTGCACTTTATAATTAGTGTTTTCAGTCACTTGTTTACATTTAAATTGGTTGAATTTCCTTGCCAGTTTTTAGCCGTATTCTTAACCGTTCAATTCCCCCAAATGCTAAAGCGCTCTACCTATTTACTTCTTTTTTTACGTTCATCGCTTGCATTTCTTTTTTAGAAACTCGCATTTGTTGAGCAGTTTGCTTGGAGAAAAAACAGTTACTCAGCGCTGGGTGGTATGCTTTTTGTTCGACTTTTAAGTTCATCTTTTCCGTTTTAACTGCAGCACTTTGTACTGCAGTCATGTTTTACAACAGTCCATTTAAAGTTGATTTATCGACTGCTTGCGCATAAAGCTATGCCTACGTAGTACGAGTCCCAACCGGTTCTTCATCCTCGTAGCGCGGTGAGATCAGCAATTTCCAGTATCTGATGTACCTCAACACTCAGGCAGGTCGCTCCTACAACGACCTAATGCAGTATCCCGTATTTCCATGGGTGCTTGCTGATTACACCTCTCTCCACCTCGACCTCTCCCGCCCCACTACTTTCCGTGACTTCACCAAACCCATGGGTGCCCAAACCTCAGGTAGGCTTGCTCAGTTCCAACGTCGCTTCAGGGAGTGGGAGGACCCCTCTGGAGAGACGCCTCCTTATCACTATGGCACGCATTACTCCTCTGCCATGATTGTCGCCTCCTACCTCGTGCGCATGGAGCCCTTTGCTCAACACTTCATTAAACTTCAGGTCGGTTTGCGTACCATGCTTCGGCTCTCTGGTGACCAACGTAGTAAAATTACGAGTAGCAAATGATACGTACGTCATTAAGCTCATAGAAGTTTTAATCCAGCTTATTTTAGCGCATTTGACAGCAGAAGATGGTTTTGACTTGTAGATCGGCTGGTGCTCCAGCTCCACATATTAAGTAGGCAGTAAACTAGTGCAAAATCAGCTTCTCTGCTTCTTTTTTATTGGGGTGGACTATTTCTAAGATTGTTTTATCATGCTGGTAGGCGGTTTGAAAATTCAAACCGGCTCGTATGTTGTGATTTGACCCTGCGCAATCATGGATTTCAACAGCAGTAGTTTTTGCAGCCCCTTTCTCTTGAATGAGCCGTGAATTCGAATTTTAATGCATCCGGCTTAAAACTGGCTATCGCCACATTTGCTCCTGCGTCAAACCCTAGTAGGTCATTTCTTCTACTTTACCATTGCAATAATGGGCGGGTTGAACTTGTCAAAATGCTGATCAGGTTAGCCGACTCAAAACGCTCAATGCGCTGTTTCAATGGGGGAAGGAACATGGTTGTAGAGTTGGTGGACAGTACAAACTTTTAGGGCGACTCTTTCACCCCTGTCCTTAAATCACCCCGTTTTGCACAAATCGAGGTCTGTAAACATGTGCTACCAGGCTTTAAAGGTCCTTGTTGTACGGCCTTGTCACATACACCCAACGATACGTTCCAGTCCGTTTTTTTTCATTTGTTTCGCTACTGAGTAATTTTCAATGGTGAATGAGCGGCGAAAGCTAACATCTATTATACTTCATTGGCTGTCTTGTGAATTATTCAAACTGTTCTGCATTGGAGCCCTTTAGAGGCGAGTCTAAAATTTGCTCCATGCGAAAGGTGCTTCTTTAAAGTAGCAAAACACAAGTTATTGGATTGTCTGCCTCATAAGTCGCTGCGAATATGGTGACACTTGCGTCTCTGCGGATTTCAGCGCAATATGTCGACAAAAAATGGTAAAATTAATGGTCAAATGATAAATAATGTGAAATCAAATACCCAGATGATACTACCCCTGCCCCGTTACCATTCCCGTGATCGCTGCCTTTTCAGGGTGGCCATTTTGACCTGCCAGATCGGATGTTTCACAGCGTGGAGGAGGCCTGGCTAAGTGCCAGTCAACACAACATGGCCGACGTGCGCGAGCTCATTCCCGAGTTCTTCTACCTGCCTGACTTTCTGGTCAACTCGAATCATTTTGATTTTGGTCGCAAGCAGAATGGTGTCCGGGTGGACCACGTCCTTCTGCCGCCTTGGTCCAAGGGTGATCCGCGCGAGTTCATTCGACAGCATCGTGAGGTCGGCTACTGCCTATTTACTAGGCAATCCGTCTGTTTAGATTTCACACATTCCTTCTGCTTTATCCTTTTCATGCTTTACATGATCAAGTAAGAAGTGGTACATAGATAAATTTTTATTCTGTCTGGAACGTTTTTATGATACTCTGTTTATGATCATTGAGTAACAAATAAGCACTTTGTGGATCTTGTGACTCCGAAAGTATTTATGCCATTGACTCCTGTGGGATTCTCAGTATTTGGCCAAGGGTTTTTTAGATTGCCTACTTCTTTTGCAAAGAAATGGACCCCTATCTTACCCCATTCTTTTCCTCCAAGTGGCTTCACTCACAGCTTTTTTCCACTATATCCTTTTAAGTTTGAATAAAGAAGTAAATAACTTGCTGAAATTTAAGTGAAGCATAACTGTCTGCATCATGTTGCGTTTTCCATTAATTTATCATATTTTTGATAGATCCTCTTCATGCTTACACGAGTCACAAAATCTTTTGGCCCTGGCGAGTTTTTTGCTGGATGGTGCCTTGAAATAAGACTCCTTGTTATGCTTGTTTGATTGGTAATCTAGACTCTACTGTTTGACAGAATAACTAGACTTGTTTACACATGGCTGTGGTGCTTGGTGTTTATACTTTTTGTTTGCACTTAACAGGCCTTGGAGAGTGAATATGTCTCTGCCAACCTACACCACTGGATAGACCTCATCTTTGGCTACAAACAACGCGGGGAGCCGGCGGTACAAGCAGCCAACGTCTTTCACCACCTCTTTTATGAAGGGAATGTGGACATCTACGCCATCGACGATCCCGTGAAGCGCCGTGCCGTGGTTGGGTTCATCAACAACTTTGGTCAAATTCCGCGACAGATTTTCCGCAAACCTCATCCGGCCAAGAAAATGGTTGCTTTTCAGCCTCCTTCGCATCCCAGCATTCTCATTCCTGCTGGTAGTGGAAACAACGTCGGTTCTCTCCCCGATTCAAGGGCTAGCATATCTCCAGCTTCATCTGCCTTCTTTTTTCATAATCTGGAAAGCTTAAAGCCGAGTTTAGGTGCTGCCAGAGGTATGTTGCAACAATTTTTCATAGCTTATCCTTTCGTTTATTTGGTTCGTTTTTGTGTTCCACAGCAGGCTCTTCCGGCTATGATATTTGTTTGCAAAAGGTGTTTTTCCCTGCTTTCTCTCATTTCCTTCACGCTACAGGAAAGTTTTTAACGTTTATTTTAGGCACCCACTTTAATTTTGCAGGCTACTTTTGTAAAACAAAATTTGGTTACAAACTCGTACTCTATTGGGCCAATTTTGAGGGTCGTGCTTCATGACTGCCCTCTGTTAAGCATTTCAGTAGTTCCAAGCGGTGCATCCGTGTAAATCGGCAAAAGAGCTAATGAAATGCTGCATGGAAGCACCGTCGAAGTAATGTCGATATGATGTTTATACAAGGGAAAAAGGTTAATGACAAGGGTAGGAAGACCAAAGAAATGCAAACGAATAAGTTTAGATGACCTGTGGGGTTAATTTAGCATTATCGATGCCTCATGTTTAGCAGTGACTATTGTTGCAATGTTGTGGTGATATGAACTTTTGGATAGCACCTCCCGATTCAATTCGGCTGTTCTCAATGGCCTAGCATAGGCCTCTTTCGATTGTCTGCATCTCTGCTCCGACAATAATGAGTAACATCTTTACTTTCATGCGAATTAACAGCCAATTAAGCAACTTATAGCTACCGTTTCACTTTCTCTTTACCAGAACTACGTCACGCCGTAGGGCAGATCCTTCAACTGGAGCCGGGTAATCTGAAGGGATTCTCTTTTGGCAGCGGTAGTGGCGTCATCACTGGTTGTGGTGGCGGTCTTGGCAGCGCTGTTAGCAACCCGGGTCCTGGTAGCGCCTCTCAGCTTACCTCTGGGGGCCTCTCGACCCTAATTCTGCCACCTAGTGGACTCTTTGGAATTGGTGGTGGTGGTGTTGTTAGCGGAGGCAGCAGTGTTGGCGGCAGCGGTTCTAGTGGAGATTCATCGGGATCCGGGGGTTCAGCGGCCGGACCCATAGTTGTGGTCGAACAAAATATGGTAAACATTAAATTGTTGTCGATAAAGCATCATTGGAATGGCGGCAGAAGTTAAAAAAGCCAAACCGTATCAGTTTAATAGACCAATAATAGATTTAAGGAATTGACTTTAAGTCTGGAGCTTTTCGTGCTGATTTGATGCACTGGACATCATCAATTTTCAGACCAACCCCTATCTTAAATCAGCAGAACTGCATTGGATTGATTAAATATCGTTAGCGCGTTTGCTATCTTGCTGTCCATAGCAAAAAAAGACTTTGAATGGAGAACCTAGTTTTACCTTAGTTACTTTGCCCTTGTTTTAGTGTGGAACCTGTTGGGGACGTTTTGAAAATCCACCTCTACCTTAGTTCTAAAGAATTTGCCTTACTATCATCAATATGACCCACTTAATTGCAGTTTTTCTTGTCTTGATTTTTTAAAATCCCGTAGTGCAAGTTCACGCTTTTCGATTGGTTAAGTGGCCACGCTTAGCAATTTCTAACTGCTAATCGCTTCATGCTAATCTTCGACTCATTTCTTCTGTCATTTTAAGTCAAACAGGTTCCATCTCGGTTTCCTCCTCACTTTTCAGGAGTTAAGTCACCGGATCGGTTCTAAACCATCTTACCACAGCTTTTGGTAATGTGCCCTTCAGTAAAACCACGATTCAGACAGTGGCAATTAAAGGTGCTAACATTCTGACGCTTTGATAGAATCCAAAACCGAACTGTTCTTTTGAAAACTTCATGTTATCCATTATTTACCATGACCGAAGAAAATGCGAAAAGTCTACTGAAAATACCTTGAATCATGAAGATCGAACGTTTCGTATTTTACACCTCGATTATGAATCTCCATGCCACCCGAAGGCATAATTTTATGCCCCAGCTGAAGGTGTAAGATCGTGTGTTAAGTGTATCACCGCCTGACTTTTTTCCCCTCTTCAATGCAGGTCCTGCTGCCACCAAATTTCACTCGTTACCTGGCCTGGGGCTACCCAGATGATAGCTTTCGCATCTGCAGCCTCCTCGGTGACAAAGTGTTACAGGTATTTGAGATGGTCAACTCCAGTCAGGTTCTCTGTGCCGCTGCTCCCAATGCCTCCACCATTGTCACTGCTGGCATGACCGGAGTTGTCAAAGTTTGGCAGGTGAGTCTCAGCGCCCTTCCACCTTTCATCGATGGAATTAAAGGTTTTCGGCTTTTAAGCTACTTACGGGTCTCACTAATCTCTCCCATCTGGTTGAGGTATTTTATAATAATGGGGGACTTTTTTTGAAATGGATTGAGGTTGCTTTCAGCAATTCCGCTCTCCAGATTAGTCTTGAAATGTAAAGTGCTACAACTCGTTCTGAACACCGCCACATTCCAGTACTTAGCCTTCAAACCTCATATAGAAAATCCGTGTAATTGTTATAGATGAATTCTTAATTCACCTCAACCCAGCACTGATGATCCTAAATCTTACATGAATTTGGTCACTCGGTAAACGCATCATGTGCCGACGGGTATCAGTGCAAAAAATTTGAGTCTTACAGACGGTTTCAACCTTAATTACGTGCTTACGACGTGAGGTATGCAAGCTAAGACCAAAGGGAGCAATTATGCCGAAAGAAGCTATGAAAAATAAGCTATGGCGTTATGAATTCCTTGCTTGCTTAAATTAAATTCACGTATTGGGAATCGCTATACAAGTTTGCTTCACATGTGGTCATGCTATTGTATCGAAATAGAGCTTGTGTTATCCAAAAAACTGGTGGTTAGTCTATCTTTGTGGTCTCGGGTGCCAGTTTTTAGGAGTGCTTCATAATTTCGCTAACCGCCTTTCGCTTTCAGCTACGCAGCCCAAACGAAGAGCAGGGCAAACCCTTCTGCCCTTCTGACTGGAATATCCCTTCCGAGGGTCATGGTTCTGGGGTTGTGTTTGGCACCACTGCGAGCAGTCTCCAACTGACTGGGTGTCTCTACGGTCACACCGATGTGGTCACCTGCCTGGCAGCCTCAGACAGTTTTAATCTTATTGTCAGCGGTGGTAGGGACTGCACCTGCATTGTCTGGGACCTGCGCTACCTTATCTTCCTCCGCCAACTCGGCGCAGGTAGCGGTGGGGCCACCTACAAGGCGCCCGTGGCTGCTGTTTGTATTAGCGAGGCCACTGGCGACATCGCAGTGTGCGCTGGCGCTTGGCTTTACCTGTGGAGTATCACTGGAGAACTGGTTGCGTGTCTCAATACTGCTCCAGATCAGAGCAATCAAATCTACTGTGTTGCTATGAGTACCGTGAGTAAGATTTATCTGCACCTTCTATGACCAAAATTTTTTTTCTTTAGTGGAGATGTAATTTTGCAGTCTGTTTTCGCGCCACCAACCTAACGCCTGGTTTCTAATCTATGTTTTTTTTCGCTAGTTATGAAGCGAGTTACATTGCCTCCCAAGAATGAAACCTAATAACGGATGATATTGCCGCATTATTCTTAAAAGGGCGTCCACAATCTTAGCCTCTTTCATGCGATTTTATTGCAAGAGAAGTAACTATATAAGCCACAAGTTAATGTACAAAACTCCCTGACCGTTCGCCTTTTTTAGCTTCGGGACTGGGAGCCCGGTCATGTGATCATCACCGGAGGCTCTGATGGTTTCGTGAGAATGTGGGGATTGGACTACGTCTGCGAGGAGTCGCCTGATAGTACCACTTCGAAGGTGCGACATGTGTAATTTCGTATGCATATTTTGTACTGATTCTTTGTGATTTCATGCTGCGTTCATTTTAGATCCCCTGCCCATCTTCCACCTCCTCAAATGATTTCGGTGAGCCTAGCCCTCTCTTTTTTCCATCTTGTTGTGGTTATTTTTTGATAACTTTACAGTCTTGGAATGTAATTTCCATTAGTCGAAGATGGTTTTGCCTTATTTAAGTCTGAAAAGTAGTAAAATAATCTTTTCATGTGAAGGTCCTGTGACTAAACCTCACATTTTAAATTTACAGCGTATAAGTGTACCATACTGATGCTACATCTCTCATCGACGGCTCAATAGTCTGACGCAGCTGACATTGCGTTTTGTTGAGTAAAGTGATGTGAGATTACTTACCGGTGTTTGACGACTGTGGGGCTGTAACCATCTATCGTACATCCGAAAAACAGATAATTCCTCATAGCCCAGGTCATGTTGCAGCTGATTCAAGGTGGTTAATTTCAAACAACTGCTCAGTTAATCCACAACAGTTTATGCTTCCCGTTCAGGTAAAAATGCAATTTTTAAAGCTCTTATCGAAATAAAGTTATTTATGCCACATTCATCTTTATTACACCCCGAATGATAACTTAGTTTTATTTACCCCCAGGAGGCGTGTTTTAGAAGCTCTTATCTTATTTTCAACCACGAGGGATATGCTGGCTTAGAAGATTTGTTGTTGCCGATAGTTCTTCTTTATCAATGGTAGTGAATCCGTTTCTTCTGCGCCGAGGGCTTTCATCTCCAAATTAATAGAAGCCGTTTAACCCCATTTTTACTGCTGAATGTTCAAAGCTCATTTCCCAAGCAATTTAACTAAGGGGGCACAGCTGTCGGTGATTCCGCATCCTACCCACAGTTTTCGTACGTAATTACTTTTCATGAGAAGACAAAAAGGCGTTATAAAACTTCAATCACGAGAGACATGGAACTAATAAATGTTTGTGGTAGTCGATATCGCTTCCATCAACTGCGTTTACTCCAAGTCAGTAGCTCATACTGATTTTGGAAGAAGAGAGCTGTAATTCAAGTAGAGTGTTGGTGTATTGCATTGTGCAAACTCTCGATCCTAACTAGACTGATGGACGCTTTCTTTTCAAAATCTGCATCATTTCTTTAAACAGTTCAGATGAAGTGGCGTCGACAACTAACTCTGCGGGCCGATCTCACCGTGCACACGGCTTTCGATCGATCTGACACGGCACCATTGCCGCTCATGGCTCTGGCTATCTCTCGCGACCATCGCTCCGTCCTTGTCGGTGACGCTAAGGGCCGTGTTTTTGCCTGGTCCGTACCTGGCGGCGGGGGCGGTGGCTCTGGCTCTGATGCCACATCCACTGCTACCACCGGTGCTGCGTTCATTGAAGATGGTTCAGTAGGGGTGTGCGCCGCACCCGCTTGTGGGACACGCTTCTCACTGACGGAACGAAAACACCACTGTCGCAACTGTGGCAAGGCCTTTTGCTCAAGGTTAGTATGCTTTTTTTAAACGTACATAAAATCGAAAGCCTTCAAACCTCCCATTTTCTTGGGCTAACCTCTTATGGGCATCTGCACATTTTTTGTGCTGTGAAGTCCATAAGAATGCAATGTTCTGGAGATTTGGTCTTGAGGGTGGGATACCTCAACTGACATTGCGGTAGGAACTAATAAGCTGAAATGTTTTGTGAATCTGCGCTTGAATCAGCAGCAAGGTCCGATAAGCTATCATTTTCGAAAGACCAGCATACGTGGCAACGAATTTTAGTGTCTGACTAGCGTCTATTGCACGAAGTAAGTCAGTGTCGAAAATTAATTGGTACGCTTTCGTACGTAATGGGGAGAGGATTGCTACTTTGTGTTGAAAGTTCAATGGTTCCATAAAAGCGGAGGTGCCCTAAGCCACCTGCAAATTGACCGCTAAATAGGCTTAGCTTACTATTTACTGATGTGAATGGAGACGAATGACGAATATAGGAATTTCGTTACTAAATAAAACATTTAATTAATCATTTGATGTATCACTTCAATCATGCTACTCAAGGAAAGATCGATGGCCCCAAAATCTGTCACCAGAGTAATGACTGTGTCTGGAATCTTCCCCCTCCTCCCAAACAGATTTCATCTCTAAAATCCAAACGTCCTGCCACGAACTGTGCGACACCGACAAACTCCCCTTTACAAATTATGATCTATGTCTTGTCACTACCTTGCAACGTAAATAAAATGAGATGATCGTACGTGCTACCCTAGATCCAGGCGACGGCCTCTTGGTTAAGCTGCAACAGCGAAGCAGTCCATTGTCACTTTTGGAGAAATGCGCTTTTTGAAATGAGAATTGCCCTTATTGAAGTGACTTATCCTAGTCATTTTGACACTCTTGGCATTCTCAAAGTTGGACATGGGATTTACCAAGCGATTAAATTTCCACTTAAGATGCTTTTACGTCGGGCATGATTATTTGACATCGAATGTCGAAGTCAACCGCTCTTAGTGCATCTCATCAAATAAAAATTTCCTAATTTATCGTGAATCTCTAAGGCGGTTGCATTTTTATTGCTTCCCCGTTTCCTGCTTCTTAGGTGCAGTCGTTTTGAAAGTGAAATCCATCCCCTTCGTATATTCCGACCTGTTCGGGTGTGCATTGATTGCTACGCTCTTCTGGCTGAACAGCAAGGTCCGACAGGTCCGTGAGACTGAAGTGATATAACGCCACTTCTTTGTACATTTTTCCTCTCTCCACCTCCCTCTGTACATTTTCACCACTCATATGATCAAAAACAGTCGCCCCGCTGAATCATTTTGTAAGTACGTGTTAGTGTGCTACTTAATTGTACGTTCATTCTGTCTCTGTTGTGAAAGTCTGCATTCTCAATGTGATCTTGCAAAGCCCCTGGCATAATCTCACCTCATCTCTTTCTTATCTCAAATCAATTCATTTCGTACCCTCTCTTTTGGTTTTTTCTTCATACATTCACTTTTTTGACCCATCACTGATTCGTTTGTTCCTAAGTTTACTTTTGTTTGACTAAAGTGAGGATAACAATAATGCACATTCGATGTGAAATATAAACCTTTTATAAGACATTTGGTTAAAAATTTTAGTGCTATTTGGTTTGTGTGATTGTGAAATCTGCTTCATCGTCAAACAGAAGACAAGTTCTAGGCGGTTTCGAATCCATTGGTTGGTCGCAAATCAAGCGTATTCACCACCGCTGTTCTGAATCTACAAGGTGGACGAAAAGATCTTGTCAACTGTTACTTGGATTAATGCGTAAAATTGTGCATGGGTGGTACTTCCTGGTTTTTAGTTGTAGACTTGTCTCCACTGTAATTGTAGTCTATTCCCCCTCTCAAAGGGCGGGTAATATTTATTTGGTCTCCAATAGTAAATTCGTAGAGACTACTTCTGGCTGTGCTCCATCACGCATACACACCATCCACAGTGGTCCAGAGATGGGGTGTCTTGCCCTTTAAAGGTGTTGAATGATCAGTGGATCGTTTGAAGCGCGTAGTATTTTATTCTTCTGCTTAGGTTTTCAATTCGCACCACAAATGACCAATCTTCAAATTTCTCGTTTTCTAATGTAAGCTAGAGAAGTGAATAAGTCTCCTGCCAGAAATTTATTTATTCAGCCATTATCACTGGAGTCCTCGTGCGGTGTAAGCGCTTTATCTCACCATCATTCATAGGACACAACTGAGTCCTTGACACTAATCTTGTGCGACTAATCAACAGTGATGCATGGTTGTGATCACAAATAGAGGATCGAGCTCAATGTGATGCTTCTGTCCTCGAAGGATTCAGCACCACAATCAGACATGGTATCACGTTCTGGTGCTCCACATTCAAATGCCATGCAGATTTTGCGGGGAATCTGTTGCACCTCCAATGTGGCATTTGAGTTTGTAAAGCAGAAAACGCCGAATCACACCAGACTCCACCGACGCTGTGATACGACGGTTCAAAACAGGCGGCATTGATCTGTTGTCAACCCATAACGAAAGCGTATCAATGTATGACAGATGTCTATGTCTATCAATTCCTATTCAAGTTTTGTTCCACCGACTTTTAATGCTTATGCAGCTGTTCAGCCACTCAGGAAACCTGATACGTGTTTAACTCCCATAGCCATGAATGTTCACTTACTGTAGCATGGATTGCTGGCATATGCCTTGCCAACACAGCTCGCTAGAGCAGTATGAGCGTCATAGACTGAGCCTCTGGCGAATGGGCAGTCGTCGTCCTTGCAGAGCGGATTTGGAATGAAAGCCAGCTGCATGAAAGGAGCACGCGGGCACTCTTCCTCGTTAGATTCCAGTTCATTGAATAGACTCTCCACACTATCCCTCATCATGGCGGTGTTCTACAAAAGTGGTTAGTAAAATCCAGGCGGTGATTCAGGTGGGCTGGTTGCAACGATCCATTCTCGGTGGTTAATTACGGCTTTGGAAATTTGCGGTTTGACGTTTAAAGCCGCAAAGTAGAGCTCTGCTATTGCCACTTATCCCATCGGTCTCTACCCGGGCCTGTAATAAAGCCACTTCTGGGCTACTATTCTTTTCAACCCTGCAATCGACTGAATCATTCTTCTTGCAAGCTTTGCCCATTTCGCATGGGTGCAAGTCGCCCTAGTTGATTAATACCAACTACTCCTACTCATTAAAGTTCATGCTCAACTCCAGTTTCAGAAAAATTGTTTTTAAAGCAGTGACTTTATGCCACATTCAATGTTAGCTTAGAAAAACTAGATCACCCTACCCGGCAATAATCGCGCAGACTTTTCAGCCATTTTTCATTACTTCCTTTTGACATTAGCCAGGCCGAGACCGTAATGTCTGGGTCCTCTCCACGACGTGATAACTCCAATGCCCCTTCCAAGCGTCCGTACCACCGAAGGCCTGTTTCGAGAAGTAGAATTCGCTCATTTCGATAAAAGGTTAGTGCAACGTCCTGAACCCCATCATAAATTTGCCATGTTACAGCAGTTCGTTCCACTGTCAGATTGGTTCCTCCAGCTTGCTCAAAGGTGCTTGGGTCAGTCTCACGGCCTCCATTCTTTATCTGTTTATCAGGCAAAACGCAAACTGTTGACTACAAGATGAAGGTCCGAAATTGCGACCACTCGGGTTCTAAGATTTCCTACAAAATCGCCTTACCAATCCTTGTTCAGTTACAGTGATGTTTTCATGGTTTTTGTGGTACGTAAATTGTGCTCCGTCTGCACCAAATTCAGCCGTAATAGCAATTTCATCCCTCAGCGCATCGTGGACCAGGACCAAAACATCATTCACATTGGCTTCAAAGCTTATTAAGCGTTTGTCAAAAGTGATTATGTGAGATTTGCCTGCTGTATCAAGGAAAAGCCAGGATTTGCCTAACAAAGGAGGCAAAAGGAGATTTAATTAAGAGCCTTTCACCTTATTATCCTGGCCTCAGTCGTTGCAAAACTTACATTTCGAAGGGTTTTGAAGTCGCTTACTGATCAGAGCTACTGTTTTCGCTGCTCCCTTGAGCTCACTTGCAACTAGGGCGAGTTTGGACAGTCTCCTCACTAAATCATTCTAAAACGAAATTTTCGTGAGGTGGGTCATTTTTGGTGATGATAAAGAAGCGCTTGAAAGGTGCATTTGCCCTACCTTCGTTAGAGGGAGGCCCACAAACCTTTCAGACGCGATACCAGCAGCAGTTCTAACCCATAGCGGAAGGAAAGTTGTGGAATTCACTGTAATTTTGCTCATATTTACCATGAAGGAGTTCATGGTCACATTGTTGTAAACCGAAAGAGGGGTGTAGATTGTAGCGCTTAAGGACTGGAGTAAGGGCCCAACCATTTCGTTTCCACATTCCTGCAAAGATAAAGAAATTGAACACATCATCTTATGCTCAGTGTCTCCTCTGCAAGGTGCGCAACTATTGTTCACCTCCCTAACCTCTGTCCGAAGGGGGAATCTACACCAGCGTCCTTTTCCATCCACGGTATGTATTGTAGATGCACATAGAGCCGCCATTTGGGTCTGTTGCTTTTCATGTCTGCTAAATTAGCGCCTTGACTTCCTACATATGGTGGCGTTACCAGTTATCGTCTGCAAAGCCTACGACTACTTCCGTTAAGGCGGGTTGGAGTTGGGATGAAGGGCGTGAAAGTCGGGAATGCTGTAAACCTTGGACTGCGTGGAAGGTTGGAGAAGCCATAGCGAATTTTAATTTTAATTTCGTGTTTCCTCTAACCATGTCTACCTTGTTGGTTGTTGGATAAATGCGATTGATATTGTGCCTACCAGATTCGTTCTTCAGTAAAACGAAAGAAATCCTTTTAAAAACTTGGAAAATGCACACAGGGTCAGCTGAATTATGATTGAAGGCCCATAAAATCGTAATTTCAAATCCTTGGATTTTGTTCAAATCAATGTTACCAGTAGGGAGTGGAAGTGGATCATTTGAATTGCCCACATCTCAGCTATAGTTGCGGCACTAATAGCCGTGCAAGTGAACTTTCAACTTAAAGATACGTTAGCAAGTAGAATGCAGCTAGTTTCTGAAAAGTTTGTAATTGATTCCTGTTGCACTCACAATTGCGCTTGAGCCGCTTTCCTTCATTTCTGAAACAAATGTCGACACCCCATCACGCAACAATGTGAATTCGGTTATATTTTGGGACAGCTGATCGCATACGTCGTTGAGAGTGTCAGAGACATCTTCGATGACCGACTTCAAAAAGTTTGATTTATCGACAAATGCATCCACGAACATTTCTGCAATACGGAGAAAGCACTTTTGCACAAACTGGATGAGGTTTCTTGAAGTGTGCCAAGGAAATGCGACTCTATGTCAGGCAGAAATTATTCAAATAGTTGCTTACGGATCATCTTCTGATGGAACCAAAGGAACGACACGAAGGCCTCTTTGGCCTGTACAACACGCTCCTGATTCCATATGTCAAGAGACTGAAGGGTCTTCGTGATTTGTTCGGGATCGTAGAGCTTACGAGGGTCTAAATTCTGCAAAGTGAATAGGAATTTTAGTTCATAACAAAGGGGCGTCTAGCTACGCCACAATCGACTTGTTATTGGGTATGTCCACTCCTTCTGTTTGGCCACCCACGCATACATCTATGGCATAGCTCCATCTGTCATTATTTTGCCCTTCTAATCCTGGTTCATTCCACTATCGTTTGCTCATCTGCCCATCCCTACGGTTGGTTTATCGATTCTCTCTATGATTTCTATGAATTCATTCGTACATTTGTTCATCAACTCTTGTAAAAAAATGTTGGTATTTTAGTTAACAGCGAAACACTTGCATCAAAGAGTCCGTTAATTCGATCAAGGGAGCTGATGATATGATTGTGTATCGTTTCAATCTTCTCCGTGAGAGTGGTGTTGGAAAAATGTATGAGTCCAGTTACCGACGGATCGTCAAAAGACACTATCAAGTCCTTCAAGCTCTGCACTATCGACAGCCATGTCTCTTCCAGTGCCGTCTGATTGAAGAGATCCCTCAGTTCGCTGACTTCCTCCACCACCAGATTTATCAAGTTCTCCACCAACTCTGCCATGAAAAATGGAACCTTAGAGGCTGTCACACTTTTCGCTCCCCCAAACTGAAAACAAATAACAGTCATTTTATGTAGAGAAACAAACGTACTAACATTCCATGCTTGGGAATGCAATTTGTAGACCCACCAGAAGCTCAACTAGAGCTCCAGCCCTCCAGTAAGCATTCAAGTTGTATCTCTCCCTTTGTTCATCCACATAGGTAGATAAATTGGCATCAAGGATACTTTTCTCCTCGTTGTAAGTGTGCTGCAGGTCTCCTGTAACATCCATCAAGCTTGACCCATTCCCCTGCAGCACAGCCTCTATAAGGGCAAAATTTTATTGTAAGAAGCGTCGCATTCCCAAGTCACCTAGGTGTCATTCCTAGACTCGATAGGTCTGTTTATGGTCGAAAGCCAAATTTAAATGTACCTGCTTGAGCGGTTCGCACGCTGGCGAATACTTTCATAGGATTCGCTGTGGCGCGAAAATCTGCTTCCAATTTTACGGTTCCTCCTCTGTACTGCAGTGCAATGCTGCCCACAGCCACGTTTGGTTGTAATGCAAGTGTCATTCCAAAGATCACGTTGTTGTTGAACTAAAAAAAAAGGCTGTCATTTTTCCAACCCTCCCATTGGCGTTCAAACTCACAGACGAGAATACGTACGTTCAAATAGACTTTTCTACCAGGAATATGTTCGAAGTACATTTGCCCATTCTTACCATCAACGCTTATGGTAGAATCTACGAAGTGGCTTGGGTAGTATATTTGCTCAGCTTACTTATAGTTTTCCGAGTGACACTTTCAACCCGAATCGTATCAATCATAAGTTTGCGTTCGTTTCGATTGAGCGTTATGGTGATTCGTGTCTGATGTTGGTTGATTGGTGCTTCAACGATTACCAACTCTATCACTGGTGCCGACAACGCTTCTGCTCGTCCTTGGTGCAATTTTAAGGTTTTTTGGTTTGAATCCTTCACGAAGACAAGAATTACAGGTTCCTGCAAGGATCGAGAATGAACACGACACATCTGCTGGTACTTTTCCAGCAAAAGGCGTAGACTAGCACTTACCTTTAACAAATACGAATCAAACTCCAATTTATTATCACCTCTGAAAGTACCTTCTAGATACTTGGTGATGGCTCCACTTTGAAGGTTTTTGGTTCGTATGTAGTAGACTTTTCCTTCCCGACCGAAATCAATGCGTCTTTTAAGATCTTGCAGGGCAAAAAACTGCTTGCCAAATGTCGCCAATAGAAGACCTCCTCTTCGACGATTCCATGCTATTTCTGTGACAATCGCGTTTTGTACACGATCGACCCAAGCACCAAATCCGACTTCTCTATCCTTCAACGTGAAAAACAGTGCTCTTGGAGTCCTCTGTGCAAATTCTGTCTCCACAATGATGGATTCTATCCGTCCGAATCTTGGCAAAACCACGCTGAAGAGTAAATTTTGTTGACCAAATCCCCTAGTATCACCACCCAGGACAATTGACATGCAATCTTTAATTCCATTTGCGCATCCGCTCTTAACGAAGCCCAGCTTCTCACCTCCAAGCAGGCTGGTGAGCTTCAAGTCGCCCACCGTATCAATAATGTTGACTTTGTTGGAGAGAGCAAGGAAGATTTCCTCATTTAGGCCAAGAAGAGTTCTCATCTCTATTTGAACAGGCTCGTAGACTTGTAGCACTGTTCTCCAAGCACCCTCCTGCTGCAGATCGTATGCCAAGCGGAAAACAACAGGAGTCGGTAGACTCGGTAGACTGAATGTCACCATAGAGGCTGATGAACTGATGAGCTCAAGACCCACCGCATGGTCGTCGATTCGAAGCAGATAGGTCTTCATCTGGTAGTAGTTTTCTGCATATTCATCCGATAGGAGATTTAGCAGATACCCAAAATCAGCCTTAAAAATAAAACTGTGCTCAAGCGCCATTGATTTGAGCACCATGTCGATAGCTCGCTGATTGGGTGTGTTCGAGAGTTTAAACTTCAATGCGGCGACCGAATTGTTACCACTGGTTATTTTTCCATTTAAGTCAAATGCAAATCCGTCGTTACTACGGAAAAGACTTCCGCTTCCCTCTACAGTTCCTACAATTTTATCATTTATTTGGAGAATCAGTTTAATGTAACCAGTAGATTTGCCACCATGAGTGAAATTGAGAAAAATGGCATGTTTGCTGTCTGCGCGAACCTCAATCAAAGTAGTTCCAGTTGAAATACGATTAAAACCAGTTACGAAGTAGTCGGAAATACCATTCGGTACTTTGGTATTCTTCAACACCAGGGTGTAATTGTTCAGCTTACTGCATTTGAGGTCATAATCGTAAATCATCTCAGCGTTGGAAGAACAGTCGTGTTTAGCGGAGACTTTGATTGGGCCGTTCAGTAAGTAGGGCGAGTCAATATCAACGTTAATGGCCAATTCGGAACCGTCTTCGGAAAGTTGGAACAAGCTGTACTCTTTGTGTCGTAGTCCACTGGCCTCTTTGATGGCGAAACTAGTTTCAATTAATCGTAAATCTTCACCTGTCCTCACACTGAATTCACAATTCCCCCAAATCGGTTCAGTTCTGAAGTAACCCTTCACAGCAAAGTTTCCGATCGCCATCTCTTGTGGCATGGTCTGGCTGGACAATCTCAACGAAATTCGTTTCAAGCCTTTGAAGGCATGAATTGGTGAGAAATGTATAAAAAGACGTGGGTGATTCTTCCTTTTGGTGACCACAACCGCCTTTAGCAATTTTCTCTTGTTCTTCATAACCCCAATTTCCATGTCAATAAAAGGCGTTGAACTGAACTCGCTTTCACATTCAAGTTTCAGGACAAAGTCGCGGATTTTGGCATTTAGTTCCACTTCCCAATCATTGTCTTTGCGTTCTACTTCAAGTTTTCCTTGATGCACCTGCGTCTCCCCTAGATATGCCTTTGAAATGATGAAGAATCTATTTGCATCAAGTTTATAATTCACTTTGGCTGCAATGAGAGTTTGATTGTCATCTGGAAGTTCCCACGATACTTCCACATTTCCACGTTTCCTGGATTTGTCTATCTGTGTCTTTAGAGTTGCCTGCGAACCTATTACGCCACGTCCGAGATACTTCCTCCAATTAAATAGCACATTGCCCTCCAACCCAAAGGAACCTTCTTTGGCATCCTCCATCTCGTACATGTACAAACCTTCAAGCATTTCGTAGCCAAAGGCCTTCCCCATGTTGGTATCCTCAGCATATACCTGAATTTCACCACCTCTAGTGCCTGGGTTTGATGTGCGTCTGATGCCGTAGCGGAAAGGCATTCCCGGTGGTGTTGCCCGATTCCCATTCCATTCACCCTGTTGCTCGACTCGGAATACCTCATCAGTGAAAGTCCAGGAAACCTGAGTCTTATAGAGGAATCCTGTAAAGTTATGCGACGGTGCTCCTGGGTGCAGTGAACATAAAAGTGAGAGTTCACCAGAACTGCTGCCTTTCTCATAGCTTTTTATCACCTTGAATGTAAATTCGTCGTCGATGTGAGTCCGAACAAATAGATCTGCCTGTTCAAGACCTTTTTGATCGCTGTGAACATTTAGAACCACGATGGTTGATTTGTCGCGCACCAGACCGTGAACAGAGCCATTAAAAGTGATCGGAAGGAATCCGTCCAATCCATTTGAAATGTGGAATTCAAAGCCATGTTTTATAGAATTCATTGTCAGTAAGGCCCTGGTGTCGATTGCAGTTTTGGCTTTTCTTTCCAATTCGAAGCCGGAGTCAAGCGAAAATCCTCTTGTGGTTGGTAAATCCACTTGCAAGCGAAACTTGGGGGTGCTTGATAGGAGGAATGCAGTTGTGGCTATTATTGTACCATCAGAAATTCTCTTCACTTGACAGCGAGCATCGAATTCATTTTGGGTGATAACCAAACTGCTGTACACATCATAATGGTGTTCGCTTCCAATGTAAACACTTGAGTTCACGGTTACTCTACTTTTCCCGTCAACAACTTCCAGAGCAAAAGGCGACTCTATGCGCAACTCAGGATCGTCAGCCCTGAGTAGATGAAAGGAGTGGCGGCGATTGGCAAAATCTAGGTTCCCTTTGAACCTGTAAACCAAGTCGTCACCGCATGTTGCTTCACCCTCGATTTTCTTTTCGAGTCCGCCATTGTCCAAGTAGATGCTTACTTTGTAAGTTTTATCCCAACAGACAAGAGGGTAGTAAATGCTTGCATTGAAGTGCGCATCAATCACAAAAAAGGCACCCATATTCAAATCACCATTGGCTGTCAGTAAAAGCTGCAATTGTTTACAAAAATATAAATTCGTTTCATAGTTCTGAGGACAAGGTAGCCAAATCGCTATTTGCACACCCAACATTAACGCTTCGTTACAATGCTGAAATGTTTTCATTTACCTTAATTCGTTAGTATTACTGATTACATTACCACCATTTTAGAGGTATGATCTCATTCATCGCTGACAATTGGGTCTTACCTGATTATCCTTTTTCAGCATACCATCACACATATAGGTTAGTCCACTGACGTGGAATGGACGTCTCCTGTAGCCCACTCTAAGCCCAATTTCATAAGCACCAAGCCAGTGCTGCGTGTCGACAATCCATGAGGAATTATCACCAGATATCCCCATAGCCGAAGAACCCAAAGCCCAGATTTTTGAACTTGAAGCAAGAAAAAAAGCTTAGAAGTTGCGGGAGGCACGAAAGGTATGAGCTGAAACCTTAAGAGTTGTATTGAAGGAGTTGATCAGATGGTATTCGTGGAACGCCTAGTCACATTTCTCGAGGTACCAGTAGAGCCAGGATTCATCATTTAGCAGAACAGCGTATCCCAATGTATGGCACTTACTTGAGCTTCTAAACTGAGATCTCACAATCAGGTGATGAAGGTCCCGCTCAAATTTTATCATGATTTCACTACAAACTTGGCAACTTTGAACCTGATACCGACGAAAAGCCGTGCCATTATTAGCATTTAAGTTGCCAAACACTCCGTCTTAGAGACAGCATCTTCGGGCATCCCCAGAGCTACTTCCGTACTAGGGAGAACTATTGTCCACCCCCGGATGTTATTAGAAAACTTGAAGGTTTAAAATACCAACAAGGAAAGCTGCGGTAAACATTTGGACCCCATTGCCAATCAGCAGTCCAATGCGTAACGCACAAGCGCGCCTATCGGTCAATTGGAAGAGAATGCTCCAAAAGTAGACGATGGCCAATTTTCATTGGTCACTGGCCCTTCTGTTTGATTCCGGCTCAACGTAGAGAAATTTACTGTTTGGAGTCATCACATATCCAAAAAATGTTTTGAAACTCGTTATTGAGAACATTGTGGTCTCCATGACCAACTTTGGCAGTTGTTTTAGAAGCTGTGTGGAAGCTGTGACTCTTGTCAATTATGCTTGTTTGGCATGATGGTATTCTATGGAAACATTGCTCCACATAAATCCATTCTTAGTTGAAATCGTAGCATTCAACGGGAAAACGTTAGAAATTTGGGAATGTTAAATGAACTTACACTCGGTCATCCTCTGTCAATAAAAACCTGAAAAAAAAACGATAAGGAACTTTGTTTATAGATATCGTTTCAAGTGATTGCTGGGTGATTGTTGATGTCAAGCAGGAATAAAGAGTAGTTCTTCATTGAAGTGGTATCTTGGTGTAGGATGGTTTATAAAAATACATGGTGGGATTTGGTATGGTTTCATATTTTTGGATACACAATTAAAGTTCGAAAATTAAGCCTGCATGAAATTTTTTAATGAATTAAAAGCTTTTAGATGTCAAATTTACCTTTTAAATGGCCGGAAGTAGGCAGCTCTTAATTAAAGGGGCTTACGAACAAAAAAAGCAGACAGAAGAAATGAACTGGATACGATATTTGAGAAACGAGGAAAATGAAGAGCACTGATAGGAGAAGACAGTTATCTTCACTAAAGACTGTTTGCTAATGATGAACGATGGTGATTGGTGACTCCGGAGTGGCGCGCTTTTAGTTGATTGGATGGGAGGACAAGAATCGTTGGAATGTTTTTTTTCGGTTAATAAATGAGTACAAAAATCGACTTAAATGGGTTCTACCAGCCAAAAAGGTAACAAATGCTAAAGCTTGACCAGATGCTCATTATAAGTCGTGAGGTAACTCCGAAAAATGTGATTGTGGAGATGCGAGGTTTGGAGATCGCGTTTTAATGATGTCATTTTCGGAGAGGCTAGTGTGCAGACCCGTTAGCGCAGAATAATAACGACATTCTTTGAATCCCATTTCTCGCCGGCGCTCATAGAGCATTTCAAGGGCATAAAAAAATAAGTTTTAGCGGTGGTACAATACGTGGTCACGCACACGGAGTAGTTATAGATAGGTGCATTGGCTGGAAGGCGAGGAACTCCAATGTTGTTGATCGCGACAGCTTCACCTGTCCACTTTTTCTCCGAATTTCCTTTATTAACCTGGAGACTGAACAAAGCACCGTAGTTCCTCGGTGTCAAGTTCATTTGTGATTCAAGGATAATTGCCTTCTTTTCAGTTGGCAATTGTAATTCGCTTGTGTGTTTCACCTTGGTCGACGTAGTGAATTCAGTAGTGGCTGAAAAGTTGGGCAAAATCGTGTTTTGACTAATGCAATGGGCCATGCTATGAAATAATTCAACGCTTAGCGCTTCCTATGAAAATTTCCACCATTTTGTTCACCCCAAATGCAAATGGACGGGGATTTGCTTGGGAGTGTAGAACAACTGCAATTCCGTTACCAGATTTAAATAAATGGGTGTGATTAATGAATTACAACAAATGTCCTTAATATTCTCACAATTCTACTGATACTCCTGAAAACCAATGAAGCTGTGGGGTGGGACTCATTTCAATCCAAAATAGCACAACAATTGTGTCCTCATGGCTTGCCTTTAGCAAATTCCTCGGTGCTTTAACACATGCCGTGCATTTTCGATACATGTTCGTCAAGTGGACTCGCAAGCTAAGCTAAGCCACTTTGCTTTTTCTGTGATATTTAAATCTGTCATCAAATGCAATTATGTTGTTGACTTTCAACGACTTCAGTGGCAATATTGACCTAGCTGCGGAAGCTGGCCTCTGGACCATGCCACCAAACACATCCCCTCCGTCCAACGAGTGCATAAATAAGTATTCTATCCCGTATTATGCCTTCTCTTGCCTCCAAAGAAGACTCAACACTCTGCAGCACTAACTTCCAGCCTTCAGTGTGGCCAATCCGTCGCTGATTTTAAAAAGTACCCAAAAAAATTAAACTTACACTTGAATATGAAGGGTAAGAGTTTGCTGGTCGATTCAGCAGCTAGGACATAGAGCCTTCCAGTTGTGACTTGTTGATTCACAGACAAGCTAAAGTCAGGACGAATGAGCTGAGCCGTGATTTCGTAGTCAGAGGGTCCGACTTGTTTCATGTTTCCAGTGATGTTTGCTTCCCAGGCGGCAATATTCAAGTCTCCAGAGAATTCACCTTCTGAATTGTAGTTAACTATGCAGCAAAAAAATGACATTTTTAACAGCATGGGCATTATTAAGCTTCTAGCTCTAGTCCTCGCATAAAGGTTAAATCAGTGGAACAAACTCACTTGAACAACTGTAAGTGCTATTCCATGGCGTTTTAAGGGAAGTCAGGCTGAACCACTCGCCCTTCATTTCACGGGTCAAGTAGCTGAATTTGATGAGTTCCCTTGAGCCCAAGAAGCCTGATTTTTTGACACCGTAGCGTTTGACCTCGAACTTTACGGACTGGAAGAGTCCAGAATATTTCGGTTTCTCTCTGATAAAGCTGACGAATAGACCATCGAATCGTTCCACCTCCACATTGCAGCCCGTGATTAGGCCGGTGAGAGGATCTCGAAGAACGCTTAGGCTAGCGTCAAGACCAATCAGTATCTTGAGAAGGGATGGCGAGTTGCGTAGCAATTGAGGTTCCCCGCCGGATAAAATTACTGATGTTCCACTGGTGGGAGAAATTGACTTCACAGATCGGCTAAAGAAAGAATGGAGCATGTATTTTGGGCCCAATTCTAAAATGGGATGTGAAGATGCCAGTAAAATTCACCTTAATTTGAATGCAGTCATTTTCGAATCTACCCCAAATAGTCCAACCTCAAATCCCGTCAGCTCTTTGATTCGATCCAGAAGGTCAACAGTAAAGAGAATCGGTACATTCAATTGAACGTCGTCTTCTGTAGAATAGCCCAGAGGTCCCTCATATGCGTTGAGTACCACCTCGACTGAGTGCACAGCGTCAAAGCTAAACGAAAGATGGGAAATTTCGAAACGCACAAGAACATTATTGGTGGACACTGTAGGCACAAGCGATGTCCAACCTTAAAGCGTATCTCTATCTGCATTTCTGATTTCAAAGTTATGTTAAAAGGTAAGATTTTACTCCTTTTTGCGCCTCAAGGGGCCTATTGAATGGGATTCTTCCCATTTAAACGAATTTGACAGGACTCACACAACATTGATGCCATATTCTGCATTTAGTCCGTCGTAATATGTAGTATCTTGATGTATAGCTAGGAGATGGTTGATTTGCACCACAATTCCACCGATGGTTGAGAATGCCACGGTCTCATTGATTCCCACGAAATTTGGTCGTGTTTTAAGGAGCCTCGCTAATTGATCGGAGCCTTCAATGTCATCGTAGTAGCTGATATCGCGACCAAATAGTCGTATCGACAGCCTCGACCTCTTGTCAGCTGGGCTCCATTGGTCATACTGAAATTTAGTGTCCAATATAAACGGAAAATAAATAAAGAAAGAAGATGAAATTGCTACTTACCATCTTAGCAGCTTTAGGCAATCCATCAATGCCGCTCCCCTCTTTACTCAAGGAGTAATTGTCTCTAAAGCCATAGACATAGTTGTTTAAGCTCTCTGAATAAACGGAGTGGTAGGCAAGCTCAAGTGCGTTGAATGAATGGCCTAGGACGTCAAAAGTTAAATTGAGATCCACGTAACGAGGGAAGGTGCTTTGCGGGCCGTAGACAACTGTTGCGTCCACACCTCCACCAAGCTAAAATAAAAACCATAAGTCATTTGTAAATATATTAATTTCGTACCGCTGGTCCCACTGCACATTAGAACCAACCTGACTTCCAGAAATGTGCTTTTCTTTGTAGAAAGACTGCTTCAAGATATTTGGCGTGTAATCCTCAACCAGTCTCATTAGTGGAGTATCAACATTTGTGAGCAGAAAAGACTCATCCTCTTTGGCTCGGTCATTAGAGCTTCGTATTCCATTCAGATGGCTCAGAATGTAGGAAGTTACCTTAAGTGTACAACAAGCTGTAAGAATGCGTGATAGTTTACTGTTTACTGTCTTATCTCCAGAAGGACTCCTAAACTGACCTGTTTATCAGGTTCTTGGTCAATAAAATGCAGTTGAGAGAGCTTTTCTTGTGTCAGGTGTCGAGCCCACGATCGGTAGGCTTGAATCCTCACTTCTACATCTTCAGTAGCATTTGTAAAGACTCTCAGCAGTATATCCTACGGGGAATTAGTTAAATTTAAGTTATTCCACAGCAGATTAAATGTAAAAGCCAACCAAGTGGGCTTACATCGACGTCAGAATCTGTCGGGAATGCACGAAAGACTTCAGCAGCAGTTGCGCGAATGATCATGTCGTGTTTGGTAGGTGAAACCAAGCATCCAGCCAACGCAGAGTATATGGATGACTTATTGCTGACCCTTCCAAGATTTTTTATTGCCCTCAGGGAATCCAGAACCTAAAAGTTAGTAATAAACTCCAGCTAGAGATGTTGAACTGTTTTACTTCTGAGAGACACATAAACTGACCCTAAAAATAGCGGCGAGGCTTGTAAATGAGTGGTTACGCCCTTCTACCAGAGGCGTTATTACAATAACCCACCACTTTCATTGTTGTAGAAGACACCTTAGAATCACCCAGACCATTTAAACACGTTGTGCCGAAACCAAAGCAAGTGCTCATACCTCTGGGTCAAAGATTCTAATGCTGGTTTTGTTTTTCAGCATTTCAAAATAGCGTTGTGACTTGAGGACGTGAAACGTTCATAATCAAAGTTGCATAAGTCAAACCTGCCTTTAACTAAAACAAGTCCGACAACGCTTCAAACATTTCCATTCAAAATGCGTAGCGTTCCATCTGTTTAACTTATGATTGTGGCGAAGCGGGCACTGGAGGTTCCACCTTTTTTACTACTTAAGTGGGGGGGTGAAGAGGAGCGGTGTGGACTCCAAATCATGCCAGCAGCCACCTCACCCATTAGCAAAACGCATGACAATCTCATTCAACTTCAAAGAAGGCTCGTGTGCTATGCGAATGGAGCTTGTCCTCGTTTTAGGTGGTGCTAAGTGCAACCAAACTTAGGTAGCGCCTGGCATCGTGGAAATCATTGAGATTTTCAAGAAACTTCTCACCTTATCTACATCCTCAGGTTGACCAAGATCGCAATAATTGAGCGTCTTCGACTCAAGACTTCTCATCAATTCTTTTACACCCTCTTCTTCCTCGCATTGAGGATGCGACTTGCAGTAGGTGCGCAGGAGGTTTGAGGTCACCATTGTGAGGGTCTTGTGGCTTGACTTAGAGAGGGCTTGCTGAAACAAAGTAGTCGGTTTATCCACCATTCAAGCATTTCTACTCGGATTTTATTTGACTGGTGATTTGCATTATCTTCCACAGTCTATCAAATGATAGCAATCAAATATCAGGCAAATTTCTTAATGTCCCGATGATGCAGTTTAATTTACATGCATTATTGATAAGTATTGTAATGTTTACGTAGAAGTATTTTGTTGTACTTTATCGATGCACATATTTCAAGTTCATGCGGCTGACGTCGAGCGACTCAATCAAACCAAATACCCTGTACTTACACAGAGACTGAACGGGATGTTTGCGAAGGACCTCAAATCATTAAATTTAACTGGACAAACTTTGAAAACCATCTTTAGGTGTCAAATACTCCTCAAGCCTACTTTTTTACTGTGTTTATGAGTAGCTTATTGCACCACATCACTAATTTATGGTATCTCTGCGAGAAATTAAAAAAAACTAGCTGATGGATTTGAGCATGCTCCTTGACAAGTGCTGTTCTCCCGGGGGCAAATCTGTATTCTGAATTGCGGCCACTCAACTACCCAGGTTTCCCGTTCTTCGCGGGTTCTAACCTCAACAAAACGATATGGCGTCTGGTCTGTGTCTGTGGTTTTCCAGCCCTTCAGCACCTATCTGCGGAGCAAAACCGCATTTACTTTTTACCACTCGTAAATTTAACCTTTTGGCTTTTTGCAGAGAATATAGGATGTGGCGATTAGCAAACGAGTTACCTCAAGTTTAATGATGAAATTTAGCGAAGGACTGGGAAGGAAGCTCATGTGACCGACTGGGAAGGTAAGTTGCGGCCTATCTAGACACCATTCGAGAAATTCGACTGATTCTTCAGTTTGTGCATGGATCGCAGCATCGAAAAGTAGACTCCTAAAACATGGCAAAATTACATTTTAAGGTAAGATGCACCATGACCACACAGCTGAGAGTTTTTGTAGAGGCTTCTTCAAATCCAAAAAAGAAACATTAGCTAAGTGGCATCGAATACCTAACCAGAATTACATTATTTGACGAGCTCGGTGTTTATTAAATTTCATGCACAAAACCAAAAATCCTAGCGCTTACAGAGCTGTTTCACTGTCAGTAAATTGCTTCAAAGCATTCAACTCCATTCTCGTGGACCGACGCATGTAGTAAACGAGCATTAGGAAGTCGTGAGAACTCGCAGTCCTCTTCTCTAGAGCAACGTCTCCCAACATTTGCATCACTCCTTCAGATGACATGCCTTGATTCGATTTAGATGTAGTATAGCTCTCTCGATGACGCAGGCTGGTTTGTACAAAGGCTTGGGATCTGTCTGGAGACGCAATGAAGCAACGAAATTTCATTATTTGATGGCGTAATGCAGGATTCGGATGCAAATGTGTTCGCATCAACTCATCAAAACCAATTAAAATAGAGCCCTTGAACACATTGGATACGTAATCAGTAGCGTACCGAAGTTGAGGGATCCAGACGACTTTGAAGAAATCAGTTTTAATTTTGTCGTCACCTCGATTTCGTTCAGCTTTTTCCATTGATAGTCGACCGCACCACTTATAACAATGCTCTCCCTGCAAGATACATCAGAGACTGGTTTGTTGTATTTGAAAGACACTTGGCATTGCTGTTCGCCGCTCAACATTTTATTCTTCGATAACTCCTTAAAATAAAGGTTGATGTTAGCAAAAAATTACGCTTGAACTTTGCCAACTTTACTCAAAATAGTAACTTACAGAAGGGGTTTCATCAGAAACACCGTCAAGGCGTGTGATGAGATCGTACTTGTCGGCGCATCCGGCAGTGGGTTTGCGTTTATCAAAAGTGATTCCTTCTTCATCACGCTTTACAATGTCATATCGTGTCAGGCATCTTCCTGTAACGTCTTCCTTTATTAAAAAAGTGGAGGATGCAAATGCATTTGGCATTAGTATCAGCGGCAGATTTACAAAAAAAACCTTAAAGCGCTAATCAACTAATCGGCGGGTACGGAATAAAACACCTAAACCCTTTAATCCAGCGTGTTTACCAAGTCAAAAACCAGATTACAACTTGAACATCCGGAGTAATGCGTCAATCATAAGGATTGTGCTGGTCTTATGTTTACATGGCACCACGCAGGTTGACCTTTCAACCGACGCAAGGATACATAAAATGCAAGCATGGTCGGCGGTTAGAGTGCAATGAAGGGCTTGATCTGATGGGCTGAGCATAATTATCCAAGATTATCATTGTCGTTTATTTTGAAGACTTGGAGTCCTATTAGACAAAGTTTTTTTTTATAAATACTTGAGAGTTTTTTACTCTTAACATCTAACTCAAGGTTATTTACTTCAAGTCCAAGCGATTATAACATACCTCAACTGATTCTGAGGGCAATTTCAAGGACTCTAAGTCCACCTGGAGGTGTGAGAGAATGGCTGCCTTCACATTCCACGCAAAGGGACCATCTGTCTCTGCGGGACAGAATCCAGTCACTTTGCCTTCCTCGAAACCGAAGTAGGCTATTTTCTCCTGCAGTATGGCAGCCGTAGTTGGCTTGGCAATTCGAAAGCCGTCAGATGCCACCTCAAAAGCTTCGACGTCTTCCAACTAAACCGTTTATGGAAAAATGGACTGTTGTGAAACAAGTTTTAAAGTAGACTGTCTAGAGTTTTCAAATCTGCCTTAATTATAAAAAAAATATTACGCGGTTTGCTTGAGTTCTGATGAAAATTCCTCTGATAAAAGCAAACCGCCAAATGATAAAGGAAGCTAATAAGCTACAATCTTCGTCTGTTAAAGCCATTAATGTGTTCTACAGGCAGAAAGGGAAATGCGTTAGTTTTTTATAATTCTCCCCGGTTTGACATAAGAATACTTTACTAAAGTGATAAATATAGCCTGGCTTAGTGTTTGTGTATGATTAGTCTTCAAGAGGAATAATTTTCCTACCGTATAATTCATGCATCGAGGAAATTAAGCTGTCTCATCTGTGTGGAAGGGTTTAAGTGAAATGAGCATTAAAAACTGTTTACTTTAACAAGTATAGATAATTCCACTATCCTTTAGAAACCTGGGCAAATTTCCTCCAATCAGATCTTAGATCTATGCGGCAAATAACTGATAACCAATAAAATTAAAGCAGTGCTCGCTTTTGCGCAAATCAAGCGAATGCCACCAATGGAGTACTGAGAATAAGTAAATGGACCAAATTGAAGACACTTGATATCCAAAGTAGTCAGAATACCCACAAAATGCATGTGACTATGCTAGCAAACCTTGAGCTCATAGGTGCAAGCAGTACCACCAGAAATGACAGCCTTGCCACGAATGGCGACACCACTTTGTGAGGCTTCTTGAGCAGTACTGCTGACACGATGCGTAATCTCGAACTCGTAACTATGGCAACGGAGAACGCCCAAGTTTACGAGTGGATTGCTACCTGAAATGCGATAAACAAAAGTCGCAGTTTTTGCACACCCATGCTTATATTTGTGCTTGTCCAGAAATGATAAATGGGCACATTGGTTTTGGCTGTTGCCCCGTGTTTGGACCTGGATGTGGGTGCGATGTTAAAATGTTCAAGTTTTGGAGTTACCAAGTTAATGTGAAGAATATGTGGACGCAAGAGTAGGTGTAACACCATGGCTGAGAGGTATAAAGAATGGTTCAGCTACACAGCGATCTCGCAGAGTATCATTAATATTTGTTTCTTTTCAATCTAAGGAGATCAGCTCATCCACACTCCAGTGCTTAATAGAGGATGTTCGTAAGTCTGGTGATATGGGAAATCATCGGATGCTTAATACACCGCTATTAGTTGTTTTAGTAAGATTTATAAAAGCCATTATCGATGGAGACCAAGCACAATGAGGAGGCGAATGAACTAAAGGCGCTCATTGTGCCTATAAGTGGCCCTCTGTAAAGTGTGAACAAACTGAGATAGTTCTCCTTCGACTAGTCAATCATTATTATCCATTTCACAGTTGACTTCTGTTAAATGGTCCAAAGACGTTTTGATGATAATCCCTTTTACCTGTATTGGAAGGTATTTGAATTTTGCAAACAGAAGAGCATTAATGTAGCAAAGAGATAGACAAGGAGGGAAACGGCTAAGGCTATGCCATGCACTAAACACTTTGTTTGACGGTAGTGCAATATTTTCCACTTAAATGCTTTTTTAAAAACACTGACCCCTACCAACGGAAACGTTTGATTACCTAATTTACAGCCGTCATAATCAGTGAATTCTAGGTAATCGGCATCATTAATCACCGTTGCGACTGGGGAACCCTGAGTAAAAAACAGTTTCCATAAGGAGCTGCTGAGAAATGCAAGCCATTATTAATTACAGTAAGAGAACTTAAAAAAAATATGAACAGTTTAATAGTATTATTAGGGTAGCAAAGGCAGAATCACAGTTAAACAATCGGTGTAAATCATAGGACAGAATGATCACAAGCACAATTCAAGTAACATACCACCGCAAACAACAGGGCATTGAAAGGTTTCAGCAGGCTTCTTAGACGATGCTAAAACACCAAAATAAGCAATTTATTCACAATGCAGAATTGATTTAATCAAAACCTTATTTCTACTCATTAAAAAATATTCTGTTTTTGGGTTCGATGAATGCGTGAAAGTAAACTAATCACAAAAGAACTCACCGGAATTTACAACACCTAGAGCGACCAGAGCCAGAATCACAAGCATACGTACTAACATTGTGATGACATCCCTTTGAGGTGATCATGCCGTTTAACCTTATATAGGACGTTGAGGCGGTCGCTTGCACATAAACAAGCCAGGGGCCGATCGCGCTGCCGTATTCACTAAACATAAACAGACCGGGTGTTGGATATTAAGAACTGTCTTGTGTTTATATGATTTCTCGCACTTAAGTTCATAGGTTTTCACTGGTTGTATTTTTGATGAACAAACAATAGTATTTACATGTGCTGTCTATAAAAACAAAGCGCTGACAAGTGCAAATGATAGGAAATTTTAAGGAGTAATACATGTTGCAGACTTAATCGAAACGGAGTTTTAAGCATGTTAAGTGCTTCAAAGGCAATAAGCTGTATCCCTGACCCGTTTGTAGGACACTTGAATGTAAAGATGCTATCAGTTTTCAACCGAGAATTTAACTATGCCTTAGACTGATGCAATAATTTCAAGGATATAGAAGAGTAACACCTAAAACAACTACTTTAACCATCAAATGAGCTCTCCCTACAACCGACTTAACTGTTTAGACTGAGGTGATTTGAAAATTGGCTTTTGACAAGGTCACTGAAGACTAAATAGTGTTATTTCCATTAAAGACGGTTTGGCTATGCATTTTCAAATCTACACTAGTTTTGTGACGCTTAAAAAGCTACTGACTTTTTACCAGCAGTAACCATTCGGTCTCAATTGCTTATTGTTTTGTCTATAGTTGAAACTGAACCAGACGCGACACAAAGCAATAGGAGCACGCCTTAAGCATTTACCAAGTAAAAGACATTTCGCGTTGGTGGTGAGAGAACCAAAAAGACAGCAATTTAAAAAAATCGCCAGGTAGTAAACTTTTCGAAGTAAGTGCTTCCATTAGGTGGTGGTCAGAGAACATCACCGGCGATTGCATTTGAAAGGGCACAACTGCAGTGCTTTGTTTGTTTGGGCTCTTGGTTGGTCCCACACGCTAGTGGCCGCCACCTTAAAGCTAGCTGCTTGGGCTGGCCTGCCAGCCATGCCAGCAGTACCTTCCCTTTCCGTCTAGAATACAAGTATTCTGGCCTACACCTAGCCTTCTCTCCGTCTTTTAGGGATGCTCGGGTCGCCACACCTGGGCCACGCCAGCAGTCTCAATTGCTTTCTGTTAGCTAAGAGCATATATTTTGCATTGTACAGGGTTTAAAAATGCTGCAAAGTGATATCTATTTCAATGTTGAAACACGTGCAAACCTCATGCTGAAGGGAACATCTAGGTTCACCGAGGCAGATAGAAGTTGGCTTAAATTACCCTTCCCCTGATTAATCAAAAGTAGCAACCGCATCACTAAGCAATGGGTCTGATTGTCGGGATGGGCATAAGGAAGAAGAGGTAAATAAGCGGTGTTGCAAAAATTGAGCGGAATACAGTAAAATAGGTACAAATGTAAATTTAATCCACACAGATAAAATGAAAATTAAAACAGCTTTGTAATGTTGCGTTATGACTGTTAGTTTCGGTTTTAATCGCTTGAATGACCATATTGACCTATTCGTATGGTGGTGGCATTTGAGCTATGCCAGCTGCCCATTTCCCTGTCTACTCGTATGGCACAAGAACTAACTCCTGGGAGAAATTTTTATGACGTTACCTGCGTGGCGACAAGTCAGGAAACGCGACACAGATTAAATGCTCGAATGTTCTGGAGAAGCCCCACAACATTTTACTGTGCATACAATGCTTGAGTTTTTTAAACGCGGTTTGCAGGCCAGAGGCAGGACAACAGGTTCAGCATGATCAAGTAACATTTGACCCACTTTCGTTTACGATGCTTCAATATGGCTACTTCACGTGCAATAAAGGCGGCTGAGAGCGTTAAGGAATCCGGCAGCAGAAAATGGAGGATGGAAGACGAGGGAGGGGAAGAAATAGTTACAGTACAGAACTTTGCTTTTGATAGGTAGTTGTATGCAAATCAATATTGCTAAAAATGCATGCAAGTGCAATTCTACAACAATGATATTGCAAGAAGAAACAGGCAATGGTGTAGTAGATGTTTGGCCGCGAACTATTGCCAATTCATAATTGCTAATTGCAAAGTTAAATACTGCTTCTTGGCAGCCATTGTCAAAAAATTAAGCCATTATCAGGCAGAGCAACGCGAAAATAATCAAAGTACTACTAGTTTAGTAGAGCCATTCAAGCAGGCCGTCTGTTTTCAAGGTTGTTCTGCCGTTGTTTCGGTGTTCAGCGGCTCACATTTGAGTGTGTTCAATGTTTTTTATTACTTGTGGTCTGCAATGACAATTCCGACTTCTGTGTCAGACAAGTGAGTTTGGATCGAATATTTGATGTTATAAAGGTAGTGATCTTTACGATAAATCTGGAGATTCTTGGTGGCATTGGTGTAAATGGATCCCTACATCAAATGCAAAACTGGCACAGGCGGAGGATAAAATCCTGAAAAGTTCTTCGGAATTGGTTTATCGGAACATTTCTTAGGATGTAAATGTGATTTTGAGAAATTCTTCCTCCCGGTATACGGCTCTTCTCTGTATTTGCGGACAGTCGTTGCCAGAAACTTTCCTAAGTCAAAATCAGTTCAGAACGAATGCGAACATCGAGTACCTTTGGTTCTTATTCACGGGTTTGCCTCTGGTGTTGGGTTGTGGTGTAAAAATTTTGATATGCTTTCTGCCTCTCGTCGTGTCTACGCATTCGATCTACTCGGTTTTGGTCGTAGTTCCCGACCACCTTTTCCAGAAACAGCGGAGGAAGTAGAAGATAAATTTGTCGAAATTATTGAGGAGTGGAGGAAGAATATGAAATTGGACAAGTTTATTCTCCTTGGTCATAGTATGGGAGGCTTCATCGTTTCGTCGTATGCTCTCAGCCACCCTGAGAGGTAAGGGCTAAATTTTCCAGGTTCTTCTATGGTCTGCATCAATTTTGTTTTCAAGACTTTGTTTTTCTCAGGGTCGTCCATCTGATTCTTATCGATCCATGGGGATTCGTCGGAGAAGAAGAAAGTGATGACATACGCCCAAGTGGAATCCGTGGCTGGGTAGTAAAAAAATTGGCCTCTTTTAGAGCTCTAACAACCATGCGAATGATTGGACCATTTGGTCTTAACGCCATGCGCAAGGTTAGACAAGACTTTGGACAAGTTTATTTCCAGACATCTGCTTCAACGAGTGTGAGTTTGCTCTAAATATTATGCACCATCTTTTGCTGTATTTGTAGGAATGCTGAATGGCATTATTCATTTTGATTTCTCAGCTCTTTGGAGTGCGTTTATTTCATCGTACTTTTCTCTGAAGTAACATGTATGTGGTTTTTCTTGTGAATAAAGGAGCTAGGTTATTTTTCTGTGATTTCGTAGGAGTCCTGTGAAATCGATGACGAGCATAATGGTTTGCGGCATGTAAACTCTTGGTCTCCTGGCAAAAGACAATTAGCAACATCAAAAATAGGGTCGTCAAGGGCCTCTAGGTTTGATTCTCTCTCCCCCTACGATTCATCTGTCGTCTACAACTACATATACCACATCAATGTGCGTAACCCCACGTACGTATATGGTTCACATTTCTTATGCTTTTGGTAGATTGCATTGCTTAAATGACATCCAAAGTTATTTTTACTGAAGTTACTATTCGCGAAGCATCCACCTCATTTTATGAAGGCATATCGTTATCCTGACCGGCCTTTTAGAGTTTAGCCTAGACCTAATGAAATGGTTGAAGGTCGGGAAAGGTAGTTCCAAGCAGTGCACAAATTGTCTCACATATTCACACAAATTCATCGATGAGGCGCGATTCCATTTCTCTCGTGCTAATCTTCTAGTACCATTAGTACGATTACGAAACGAGCACCTAGGCACTTTCGTCTATGCTTCAATCATTTGGGTAGTCATCCGGTTTGCACTTTTATCAAATTCTATATTGCCCTAAACTAGGTAATAGACGCATCTAACAGACGTTTAACTTTCCTGAGATCTCTTTGCCCGCCATTCTTCTGTTGTCTTTATTCAGTTACAAGCATCTTTGTTCCTTTCGGTTTGGGCAATTACTGGAAGTTTGAAGTTCGTCACGCACTAGGAACAGTTAATGATACTTCAATTTACTTGCTGGTATTTCTACACCAAATTTCATATCAGTTATCAAATGAGCTGATTTTCGTGAACACTGTGATGTGTTTTGTAGGACACATTGATTGATTGAAAGTGTAACCCAGTCTCTCCCCACACCAACACCACCAGCAAGTTTAGTCATGCCTCCAATTTATCAGAATATCGTTTGACTGTCCACCATACCTTTGATAAGAATCTCTTTTCACCAGAAGGGTAACCGTTCAAAAAGTTGCTTGACCTCTGGACTTCCTTGCCAGCGGCTGTAAAAGTGCACGCTAAATCTATGAGTACTTTCATTAAGTGATTTCACAATTTGCTGGTCTTAGTGTTTAGCCAAGTGTAACCTTGAAGACAAACCAAATGGATTATTGAAACAGACCTGGAGGGCACTGAAAGGCTAGAGTGGACAAAAGTTGGCAAATTGAAATGACACGTATCTTTACAGCGGAGAAGACGCCTTCAAGAGTATGTCGGTGTTGGGCTGGGCAATACGACCGATGCTGCCACGAATGCGGGATGTGAAGGCTGATGTGCCCATCACTTTCATCTACGGTGGACGCTCCTGGCTTGATTCCTCCTCGGGTCTTAGTACTCGTGATCTCCGTCCCAATTCCTACGTCGATGTTATGGTGCGTTTCCTTATCTATAAGTTCTTATCCTGTAGTTTTCGATTATTACTTCGGTGTTATGATGCGTAGCGGTCTTTTAGCTCTTTCATTATTGTTACGACACTCCTTTTTTGTTAGCACGGGATATGTTACGTCAGTCAACCCGAAATCTCGTATTTTCCCAAACACTAACCAAGCATATCAACCACCTTCTCTTCCTACGCCGAAATATCAGTGTGTGCGCACATTTCCTTCTTCCATCGTACTTTCCTGGCTTAATTAAGTATTTGTGATTGGCATTTATATCCACTTGAAGTGTATGTCTGAGGTAGAACTTTGATTAGCAATCACAAATTTTCACACAGATGCAGTAATAGTTCGTGAGTTCCTTTCTGGTCAAAAGGAAATTGTAATTGTAGATATTTTCTCTAAAGGCGCATCACTAAGAGCGACTCCCTTGGACAGTCTTCTCGATACTGTTCGGTAAGTTGGTCGTACCTTACCGAACTGTTAATAGGCACAATCCTGTGAACTGTCCATAGGAATGTTAGATCTGTGAGTTCTCGTGAAGGCGCCATTCCTTCATTTTTGCGTCAGAGGAAGAACCTGCTAATTGCAAATTACAAAACATTTTGTTCTTCACCAATCATTGCTCCCTTTTCTTCTGTTACAACATTTGGTAATTTGTGGACACTCTTGCGCCACTAGGCTGTCAGTGTGGGAGAAATGGTTTGAGAGATTGCATAAGCGTTATTATGACCCCTTGATCAGAAGGTGCCAGTAGTCCTTGATGTAAATGCAGCATAATGTAATATAGGTTTGCCATTATTGCGCGTTATCGCCATCTCCATACGCCACCACATCAGGTGTCGTAAAATTCGACTGGTATCAGGCAGTAGACCGATTATCGTCTTTGATACAATTGCATTTGGCGGTAAACGTGGAAAGAGTGTCCTCCATCACCCAACCTCCTCCAAGTGCCTCCACATCAGCACATCAACCTCCTTCCTCTCGGCTCTCTCGACTCCTGAACACGAGAACGACTTGACTGATGGATCCAAGGCACTGTAACATTTGCCGTTCCGTAACAGAAAGGGGGACAGCAGAATGGAGACGAACGTTAATGTGGTCGTTATTTTGGTTTACGCTGCGTTTAGGATGGCGCTAAAAGCCATGGAAGAAAGGGCACAATATTTTTATGTCAAACTACCTGCTGGTTGTATCCCGTCATCATCGCCTCTCGAGTTCGTATCAATTTGGAACATAACAAGACTAAACCTTATTTGCATTTCCAATCCGCCTAACAAAGAGGACCGTAAAGTGGTGCTAAACAGTGAAGGGGTCCAAGCAGGTCAGAAGGAATGCGAGTTAGTTGTGGGAATAACAAAGAAAGGATCTTGTAGTGTGGCAAGAGGACATTACAAAGCGGTGTCACGAGCACACCATTTGGCTTTCATTACCACAGAGGCATGAGCCGTAACCAAACGATGATTGCGGCATTGCAGTACTAACAGTCAAACACAAAACAGTTTCTGCAAGGCATTGATGTGGGTCAGAATCTCCTGGTAACCGGAGGAAGAGGCCTGAACAAAAACAGAGGACGGAATTCTCAATGTAAATGGAAACAAAATATTAATAAATAAATAGGCTTGTAATGTTTTATTTGGAGGTGAAAAAAGGCGCACCAGGGCCTTTAACAAACGCTCTAAGGTACTAACACGTTTTCAGCGCGTGATCAAAATTCACCGCAAAGTGCTTCAGCAGAACCATAAAACTAACCTCACAAGGTGATCGCTGCCTTGGGCATTACTTTGCTGATTAGCTGTAAGTTTACAACAGCGTTTCATTGTAGACTGAACTCATCGTCAACATACCATTTCTTTTAGACAATATGGCCAAGTTGATTGGTAGCCTCGTCTTGGTAACACTCGTGGCATCAGAAGCGCCGACTGAGCAGGAGCGCAAGGCTCTTCTTACTTTCCACAACACCAAACGGGCAAATGTAAGCCCTTCGGCTGCAAATATGCTAGAGATGGTGAGTTCCTCATTCGTGCTTGCTTCCTCCAACCCCTACCATGCACAAATCCCTTGAACTATCATGAATCAACTCTGTGCCTTGCCACTTTAAAATTGATGACAATCTCGCCTTGCGCCACTGAAGGTGTACAGTCCAGAGCTGGAAAAGCTGGCCTGTTGATTGGGTGGAAAAATGCAAGTTTGAACACCCAAATGTGGGCAAGTATCCAGAGTACAGTGGTACAGGGCAAAATCTTGCCTTGTCTGGGGGTGCTAGCCGCAATTTGGTGGCACAGGCGAGCGGTTGGTGGAACGAGGTCGATCACTACACCTACGAAAAAAACGAATGTGCAACCGGTAAAGTGTGTGGACATTACACCCAGGTGAGGCAATAACTTCTCACTGGCACTCTACACGAGGTTACCTTTTTTGACAATATGATGCATGTTTTACTATTCTTTCATTCTATTCGCTTGCATTTTAGCGATAATCTGATGTCTGCTATTGTGCAACCACTTTTTGAGTTTGTTATTTGTGCGGCGCCATACTGCGTGTTTGGTAGCCAACTATCATTTGCCTCTGCTGCATAGATGGTCTGGGCGACGTCTGGGGAGCTTGGGTGCGCAGTAAAACAATGTGATAGTTTGAAACCAGATTGGCCTTCGCCGGTGTATCTAATGGCTTGCCAGTATAAACCACCGTAAGTGTGATGGGGCTCAATTTTATGCCGCAAGAGTCGTACAATGGTAACTGATCTTGGTGTATTTGTCTTAGCGGCAATTACATAGGCGCAAAACCCTACATCAGTGGCACCAGTTGCAGTCAATGTCCATCTGAGACGAAATGTGTGAACAACCTCTGCTCCAGGCAGAGTTCTCCTGCATCGAAGACAGCGTCTGCTTACACTTGGGCGGGAGCAATCGCCTTGTTTGTCGTTTTTGATTGTTATCCCTTTGTCTAAAGATACCTCGACAAGCAGACAATGCACCACTTAAAACCCACCTCATTTACGTCGAACACGGCACCCATCCAATGCTCTAGCACTAGCGGCTTACCCACCATTGTATACAAATGAGCGAGATGGCATTGCGCGCTTCTCTCTGCAAAAGCTTTGGGTCAGAGGAGCTGCAATTGTCCTTTTGCTAACGCGATTATTAACCGTGTGTCACTCAATCTTACCTTCAAAGCGTCTGCGATTATTTTCCAAAGCATTTTGCGCACTCCTTCGCCACGGCGGACTTCATACCGTTCCTAGTCAATCGTCAAATAAGCCATTGTTCCACAAACCTTTTGCCAAATCATCTTCTCTTGTCACAAGTGTGGCGATTAGTCGGGCGGAAGGCTGCTGTTCTGGTGCGCTTGCTCCTATTTGGTCTAAGCGTTGCTTCATCTTAGCCACCAATAGTGTTTGGAAGGCATCATAGGTGGGTAATTTAGGATTGCTGTTCTCAAATGCAGTGGGCAAATTGTCACGTTGATTGGAGAACAGCGTTGCGTCAAGAGGCACATTAGTTAAAATCATAAAAGAATCTTATTCAAGTGAAGGAAGTTTGACACTCACACCAATTTGCGTCCACATTAGCCCCTCCTTTCGTGATAAGTGCACTAAATGTAGCTCTATTTGATAAGCTGCATTCATCAACGTTGAATGCCAACATTTCGCCTTGCTCACTAATCGTTATTTTGGACAAGCAGATGGTGTAGGTGGCATCATTGAATTTGGGCGCATAAGCAGACCTATTGTTCTTGTACAACGGACCACTGTGGAAAGAAGGATGAGTGGTAGACGTAAGAGAATGGAATTAAACATCTGGAAAAACAACATAAGATCACAAGCAAAGGCATAAAATCAACGATTGGTTTGAACCAATGCCATAATTCTGCAAGCTCTGCCCATACAAACCCAACCACACTACGTTTTAAATTGTTCCCATGTAACGGAATTGCTCCTTGTAGGATTTGTGTGCACATTGCCTAACCGATGGTGAGGTTGTCGCAGTTCTTTTAAAATATCTTCATGCTGCCGATACTAATGGTGTCACGTTTAAGTTCGTTCGGGAGGTTCCAGCCCCGTTTCTACCACCTTACAAAGGCACTTCTTCATTTTGGCTTTAGTGGTCGTAACGCAGATAAGCTAAGCTCCAATGTCTTGGTCATCATGGTTCGGTTAGGTGTTGCCTTATGTTAAAAAATCACTAAGTTGCCTCTAGGTTAGTATCTTTCGTACTTATTGAAATGGAGACGATGATATTTACGGCCATTAGCATCACCACATTGTTAGATGGTAAGGGATGCCTGGAGGATGGATGACCGTGGATATAAGCCAGTTAAGATGAGCGAGTACTTCTGCATGCCCAAAAGGAACCTCTGCCTCTCTATCAGCGTTTAACTTCGGTCTAAGTAAGGGATCGGTGGAATAGTTGGAGTGCGGATAAAGATAGATCCTGGCAAGACCCATACTACCTCAAGTGCCTGGATCACTATCAGGGTGCATCAAGTTACCCTAGCGCAGCTCTATCATAATTTATCCATCAAGTAACCCACTTGCCGTATTTGCTAGTGTTCAGCCACCAATAAATTATAAACTTGACTTTCCTACTGCCGCCAATAAAGTAGCACCATACGAACACTAAAACTTTCTTTATGCCAGCAAATGCTTTATTCCATTGCACTCTCTCTAATCTACCAGGTGTAGCCGGTCTTTCCTGTTATGCGAACCAATTTACTCATATTTTTCGACTTCTCCTATGCTCATCGCAACAAGCTATAGCTGCATTGCCCTTTTGCAGTTAAAGGGGAGCACTGTGCATCCAACCCGAGATGCGCTTAATTTTGCTCCAATTTTCCGTGTTTATGTATCCAAACTGTTCTAGCTTTGTCCGTATTACAGTTGCGATTTCATTGCTTACCATATCTGCTCTACGCTACATTGGTTATTTCGAGAGAGACTTATGTGTTTTTGCGTTGCAAATCTTGCCGTTGTGGTTCAGCCAACGGTGAATGTTGTGGTCTTTGCTAGTTGCTTGCACACACCTACTGCAACCATTCATGCATGCATCAGATGTATCTCCATGTTCTGGCGCAACGATCCCTTAATGCACTTCCAACAAAGAATCTTGTTTTTAATCCACTTTGTAGTTGTGCGACCCTCGTGCAAAATTAGGTTTCGTAAAATCCATTTGGTGCATCATCTGATTACTTTTACTTTCGTGGCCAGGCAACCCCCATATTATGTACGCATGAAGCCCACTCGTATGGAATTGTCAACTTCCGCAGAGCCACCAAATATTTTCTCTCTTGTCAAGCAAGTTGTGACACAAAAGCTGCTACTCCTCCTCATGCTGACCGTCCTCCGCAGTTTAACTACACTCTAGCACAGCCTATCTCCCTACCATTTTACCCAAACACATGCATTACTGATATCAGAGTCCACTGTCCCAATATCATCAAACCTTCTACCAATTGGCTACCGAAGGTCTCAACAAGTATGCAACTTGATTTGCTCATTTGCTCCGCTCAACAGACTCGTTATAATGAACATCGCAATTTGAAAGGGACGAGGCTGGGAGCATAAGGCGCGAGGTACGGAAACAATAAAAGGCTGGTCTAAGAGCTTCACCTTGCATGCCTTAATGATGGAAACAGTCACTTTGGAACAAATGACTTGCCCCTCTTGCATTGTATTTATGTTACAAGGGACACAATGTCTCACAGCCGGTTTCAAGAACAAGCTGATGAAATTCATAAGCTCAGGTAAAGTTAGACGTTTGCTGCTTTTCCGCGTACAGGTCTGACTTAGAACTACAGTGGTCGTGTAAAAGCACTAATTCCTGTTAGCAGTCATCTTCGAATAATGCCATTTTGTGGTAAGTTGGTTGCTTAACAAAGGGTAGGGGGACAACCAGACAGACTCGTAAGTGCATCGTGAAGGAATGCAATTGAGGACGGCTTCTACACACCACTTCTCCTAACCAATGGTTGGGCGCCTTAGGCAGTACTAAAACTGAGAACATGCACAAACCCTCTCAACAGCAGTGCATTGTTGCACATAAATTAAAGCAACACCCAAAACGTTGGTCTGATTGTTCTTTTTGAACCTCGCTGTGTGAATGGCTACTGAGCAGATGCCGCCTTATTGGGGACGATGGAGGTTCCAAGCCCATCATATCGTCACGTTTTTGCCACTGGCTGCTAATTGCTGTCCTCCAGCATGCAACAGGTATTCGTAGGGCTTCAATGCCTTTCAATGTTGCGAAAGTAAGAATAAGAGACAAAAGTGTAATGTCACAAACCGCCCCTACCCCATATTTAGTGCGCCTCTGCTAAAGACGCTAGCCATTTTTTTAACAAGTTAGATATTGCAATGACAGCCCTCCGATTAATCAGACAATTGGACTGTTCATGGACCTGGCAAGCAAATTTTAACGTGGTTTGCACTGCTTCACATTCCAAAGTTAAGTGCTTTAAGAAGAGTGACGCCTTGAGGATTTCTTTGCAACCTCAATTTACGTCTCCCAAGTTCCGCTCCAAATCAGCAGATGATTGTTCTCATACGTGCTTCCTCATAAGCTGTTTTTTAATCTCCAATAGATGCATTGCCGCAAATATTTTGTTGCAACGTCAAGATAGAGATGTCGAAAGCTGATTTTTGAGACGAATCAGAGGTGGAATGGGTTGGTTCTGTGTTAAACGCCACCCAAACGAAGGAGTCGAGGAGATTGAGGTGGCTACAAGTTGGAAATTGACAGAGAAGTTTATGCTACACTGTCTCTCTTTATGTCCACTGTCAGTCTCCGGTGCAGTGGGTAAAGCTACTCGTGGAGATGCTTCCGGAATATTCAACTCGAGGATGGTCCGCAAATCAGTGGCCAACATCATTCGGGCATCGGTCCTCATCAAATTTGACTTCCAATGTGACAACTTTGTTTGTCAGCACGCAACCAAGCGAAGCCGTGCCCTCTGCACGTCTAGACTATCAGCTCACACTGCCCCGTGTTCGAGACAAATTAAGGAGATAGTCAATCCACAACTTTGCACGGGCGCACAAATGCGCACCAATGACCTTTGCAGCACCACCAACAACCATCCATCAAAATGCAGTAATGAAACAGAGGCACGCCTGCTCTTAAAACCGAAGTAAATAAACAGCAAAGAAAGCGGGCATGATGTTATGCACGTCTACTAGTGACCAAAAAGGATGTGTAGTTGAATTGATTAGGGAGACACGTTAAACGCATCAGCAGTTATGCTAACTACACGACAAGTTTAAAAGCGCAGGCACTTAGTCTACGGTGAGGTGAGGGTCTTGCACAACCTTCCCATTTGGCCTGCCATACATACAAAATATGTAGATATTTGTATCATGGGTTGGTTCATTCAAAGATGTTTGGCCCAGAACACCATGCAAGTCAGCATTGGTGAAGGCCTAACACAACTAACACGCCATTTTTGTCACATTAATTGCAGAATATTACGCGCTCTCGCACCAACGCATTCAACGCTTTCCATTTTGAATGCACTCCCCACCCGTGCGCCACTAAAATCTCACCAAATCCATAATGTCCACTCCGCTATTCCATTACATCCGATGAACAGAGCAAGTCTGGAAGGGGATGGTCCGGGCACAACCAATTAGAAGTTACAGGCAGCCACTGTGTACATGAGTATCAAAGGAATATGCACTTTCCTTGTCTCCGTGCGATGAAGTGCTCCTCCTTGCCCTGATTCCATTCAGTACGACCTATTTCAAACGCATGTACAACTGTGAGGATCAACTTGCGCTCTGCACAGCAAACCATGCACAAGCGTTCACTTGAAGCAGAAGTGCTCCACCTTCTTCTCTGCCATTCAAAAGCCCCATTTGATGCACCAAGGATGAGGCAATTCTATCACTCCACATTGAGATCTGTGAGAGGGGAGAATTGCCAATGTGACTGCAGTCACCAGCACAGAGATTGCTGCAAGAGCTCTAAATCAGTTGGTTAATGGAGTGTAATTCCTTGAATTCCTAGATGTAACAAAATTACATCCTCCTTACACGCCACTAAGTCACAATCTCTTGATTGTCCATGTCGCCTTCTGTCGCTACTATGGTGAGGCAAATGCAAGGGTCAAAGCTATCTTGATCCTTTTCCGACTTGAGTTACATCCACATGCCAATGCACCTTGACACCCATGTACGAGTTTACGTTTATTACTGCATTCGCAACGACATTCAGTTTTATGTGTCCTAGAACAACTTCAGCTTTCGGCTGCCCTTGACTTGGCCAAACTTTCCGTTTCCATGCCTCGTAATTGCACTGCATTGCATTCACATTACTATGAAGTGGAGTGTCATCCTTCCTATATTAACGGTTACGCATCAATTGCAAAAGCATCTCCGCGTAACGGGAAGGACACACACTTAACTTGTGATAGCCCTTGTGCCGAAAAATGCTTCGCGAATCCCTGCTAACTCTAGTAAAAGGAGGCATTATGCATAAATTTGGGGTCTTTATTTGTCCACCGTTTGAGTTCCCGCACATGTAGGAGTAATGTCGAGGCGTTGGGTCGTTTGCTTTCGGTGGAAACAAGGGCAATATTGCTGGCATCTGTAAGCAGAGTTCCTAGACCATCTGCAGTTGTTATTGGCATTGATGCGCACCTCACTTTCGCCTGGACTGCCTCGAATCATTTTGCTGAACGTGGTAAACAATCAGCAAAATTGTATCCTATTTCACATTGGTACAAATGCACTGCAAATAAGATGTGCAATGTTTTGTTTGTTTGGACTGTTGGTTGGTCGAGCCTATTAGTGGCGGCCACCTTGAAGCTGGCTGCGAGTGCTGGCCTGTCGGCCATCCAGCCGTTTCCTTCCTTTCCTTCTAGAATACATGCATTCTTGCCTACACCTAGCCTTCCCTCCGTCTTCTAGGGATGCTCGGGGTGCTACAAGAAGGCTTGCTAATGCAACGGCTTGGCTACTGTGGAAGGGACTTGCCTCCAATGGCACTGTGGATGTTGTTCTTGCCGATGTCCTCATGGACGTAAATGTGCAAGTAAACGGTCTTAGCAGAAATGAGGAGCCATTTGCATAAACTCCAACAGGACACTGAAGAGGCTCAGTGGTAAGAGAAAACTGTCTGCGTGCAAGCGAGCTCTTGCATAATTTGGATTAACCTCCCAGCAATCCATTTACTCAATCTTATAGATTTGCCGTTAATGAATTTAACTACCGTTTCCTAGTAATGTAAGGAGTCGTGGCACTTAACGCACATTCGCGCATCGTTAGTTTTGTTGAGAGTAAGTTGGCCTCGCAGCCATTCAGTGGATGATGGCAAGTTGTACGTTCCTCTTAGTGCACATTGAGTAACCTCATCCCTTACCAAATGCGGCCCTTATTCATCCTGCGTCCACCAGGAAGGCTGAAACAGCACCAATTCCATCGAACATCGAGTATTTGATAGCCATGTGCAATCGAGAAGACGCTTTGTAATCTTAACTTCCATCTTCTTTGGCCTAATACCATCTGCCAAATAGCTACATGAAAAATGAAATTAACACAACTCCGCAAGTCTTTTCAGGTAAGGTGTTTTTGCTTGCGATGTATATGCAACATTGGAAAGTGTCGTGACTTCTCTTTGCTCACGTAGTGTACGAGCGCTCAATCCATCGATGTGGAAGTCGAGGTGCAGATGCACTCAACATTTTCATTTTATTTTTTACGCTGTAAAGACATTTTCCCCATTTGTTGGCAAATCTTCCCAATTGTCTCCTTACTTCTGTTTAGCTTCTCAACTAATGCGGATGCCATGACAAACGGTCGAGAGCCATCAGATCGCAACGCTTATCTAGGACCGCTGCGACACGAAGGCGAGACTATAAATGTGCTGTGAATTTGACTCCTGTTTATAACTATTTGCCCTGTGTGAATTCTACTTTGAAAAACATACTTGAACCGTCTATGAAGAGCTCTCCTGCAGCCCCATTCCTGCACTGTGGATTTATGAGAGTCTCCTCTTTAATCTCGATTAAACGATTGGGTATTTTAGCAAAATCACCGAAGGACGGTCAAGGTGAAGCTTGAAATTTCAGCCGAGTTGAGCCATTACGCTGCGATCTAAGTAAAGCACACGTGCAGGAAGGATGGCATGAGAGTCAGAGAAGAAGGGATGCATGAACGCGGTAAAACTGCAAGGGATTGTTTGCACTACGATGAGTTGTTGGTGCTGTTTACTCGTCTGTGAAAGTGGCCTGCAAGCAATAAAGGTGAGTGTTTTTGCGGTCCACTCGTTTGTACGTTTGCATGCACATCGGCGACAGGCAGAAGGCGTTTACCGTGCAAACAACCAAACTGGTCCCCTTCCTCTTAGTCGCATATTTACTAGAGAGCACGGAGATAACTCCACTGTGTCTGAGTGAGAGAGCGCATTTGTAATTTGTGCTTATTCCGCATCTCATGGTCGTGCTCACCATCATTAGAATGGCCTTTTGATATGTGTCACAGACGTCCACCACTTGTAATCTCATTAACCTTTTGCAGCAAATCTCGTGTAATGTTATCAAAAGGACCACTACTTGGATGCAATCGCCCACTGAGACAAGTGACAATGCATTATCACTGCAGACTGGAGTTGAATGTCAAGAGTGAGGAAGGATGGCAAAGGAGGGCATGGATGACAGCGACTTACATAAATTAGGGTGTTTTTGTAGTATGCAATCGCAAATCTATAAAGGACGAATTTTGTGGCAATCCTTTCCTTTCAATAAACCGACCGGTGGTAGAATGCAGTGCTTGTGTTCAACTACTGAGCCTAATCGGAAACCCATCTTGAGGAAATCGTTTAGATCCGATTCCCGCCAGTCAGAAGGCTAGCATCCTCAATTGCTGCTACTTTATTAGCTGCAGTAACAACATCCACATCGGATTAAACGTGAAGGTGGAGTATATCTACGGATTCTGTGCACGTGGCAAAAGGCCTAGAATAATACACATGGTGTTGCGTCTTTGTAAGCTGATTCCGTCTGCTGTTCGTTTGCACACAAACACGCTTGGATCGCATTGTGGCACTTTGTGAAACCGACAAATGCCCGCAATTAACTGCACTAAATCCATTCGCTCTCGCCTCTCCAGTACACACCTCAACAATTGCACTTTGGCTTAGTCGCAAGACAAATCCCCACTAGGCACACATTGTAGGTGCACTTGTTGTAAAATGCAAATGCTTCTCACGTTCCGAATGCGAGGATAAGCCGCATCCACGGTTTGCATTATTCCATTATGAATCGGTCATTACTAGATGGAAATTATCGGCAATTGATTAATTCGTTCGTACCGAGGGAAATGGCAAAGATGTTGGGAATGACTGCGGCAGCGTGAGCAAATTTTATTTATTCACTGAGCCACAGCCACACTGTGTCGGAATGGTCATCTATTGGCGGCATGATCATAGTTTTCACAAGACAGAATGAAATGAGGTGGAAGGAATGAGCGCAGTGCTTTCTCTTCAAGTTTAGGTGCAAATTCGGCATGACGCTGTAACAAGGGTTTCAAATGTCCTGATATTAGCTGCGTGGTGTGTGGACGGATGGGAAGTCGAGGAGGATTTTAAACATTTAAGCACAGAATCCCTTCCTCCTCAACATCACGTACCACAATGAACACGAACGGACGCGAGCCGTGAGAATGCAGCAAAGGCTTGGGGCGCTCATGTTCCCATTCTTTCCCTTACTGCCAACTTGCCATTAATCTCTTCCATTTGGATGCATTCTCATCAACCTCCACCTTTTCTGCACACCATCACCCACAAGCGCTCCTCTGAACGCCTTCAAATCCCAAGAGATCCACTGTGTTATGTGCAGCTGCCCTGTTGTGATTCCATTTGCATTAAATCGCAATTCTTTAATTTTCCAGCACCCGATGAGTGCAGTTATGAGTCAAAATGGATGTCACTCATTCTCTGCTTTGCTAGGGTCACAGCACACTAAAAGTTTACCCTCGTCGGCAAGAGCCGAGACTGGTATCCCTCAGTGTCATTAGACGTCGCCAACCCGTAAGCACTTTCCAATTTATGGAGGATTAATCATCGCACCTTGCTGTTAAGAGCCGCAAAGTGAAGTTGCATGGATAATGTGTTAAAAGAAAGAAAGGAAGGAAGGTAGGGCAATGTGCTGGTGGATGTCTTGAGCACTGTGTCTCCCATAGTGGTCGTAAGTTGCCAAAACTGTTCCATTTCCACCTGAAATTTAACAATTAGGTATGCCTCATGAGGCGATTAAGAAGGAGGCGAATCAACAAATTGGTGAGCTGATTTACCAGCCATCAATGTGATTGTCAGAACTCCGAGGCAACCCACTCCAACGCTCTCACTGATTCTCTCCTTCTTCCCTGCATTCTAGGTGTCGTTGACACAGCTTTCAAGCAACAGCAACTTGAAGCTCCATAATTTGGCTTGCATAAATCAAACCTATAGTCATTACCTCGAATATTACCAAGAAATCGGGATGTTATCACACAATAGCTAATCGTCCACTGTCCAGGATATGGAGGAAATGTTGTTTTTTCTGTTGTTCTTCAGCATGCAAACTCATCATTAACTTCGGCATCTTTCTTTGCTTCAGCTACGACTCGGTACCACTTGAACAGCTCATCACACACTGACTAGCCCCACGTGCTGACCCTAATCAGGCACACCAACTCGTGACCGCTGGTGCTAATAGCCTTCTTACCGCACTGACACTAGAAGCAATATCTGAACCAACGCGACCCACCACTTGAACAGCGCTGTCATCTACAACGGTTTCGTATATAAGCACCTTCGATCACCTCACTCTCTCGGTCCATTTGCCCTAGTGGTTTCTGCAATGAGTAAGTTTAAAGTGGCAAGCATTTGTGGGTCGCATGCCTCTGTGTGACGAGACTATCCACTGTGATACGCCTTCTTGTAGACGTCTTCGTGAAGGTCTCCTGCCTCGCCATCCTCCTATCTGCTGCAGCAGGATGGCAACCCACCGATGCTGAGCGAGCACAAATCCTCGAGGCGCATCATCGAATACGCGAAAAAGTGGACCCAACTGCTAGCAATATGAAATTGTTGGTGTGTCCATAGTGGACAAATTGATTGCAATTAATGTGCACATTTTGTTGCATGCAGCTATCAGCGGACGCAATTCGCCCTACACTTGTTATCGTTTCAGCTCTTTTCAACAATCTTGTCCTTTTTCACTTCGCATGCGCTTTTTTGTTGTTCAATTTGGGCAGAGATATTCGAGGGACCTGGAACACTTGGCTGCTTATTGGGCGGGTGAGTGCAAGTTTCGACGTCCAGATACGAAGAAGCGCCGGCGTTATCGTGATCTCGGAATGAACCTCGCAATCACCTTCGGTTCCAAGCCAGCCCTCGTCGACGGCTTGTGCAGTTGGCTCAGCGAATCCAATTATTACACCTACGCTAACAACACGTGTAGTCGTAGTTGCAGCCAATATACTCAGGTGAGTGTACGAACGAGTTTAAGCCCCCGTTACCACTTTGCCTAGCTACTTCATCCTGCTCTGTCGCGGTTATATACCTAAATTAACGTTGTATACCCATGCAGCTGATTTGGGCGCAAGCAACTGAAGTGGGATGTGCCATGCGGGAATGTAATGGCGTTATACATGGAATGCCAGATCCACAATACATCACCGTCTGTCTATACAAGCCCTCGTAAGATGCAGTTCTCCACTTTCATTGCTATTAACAACACTGCTCTTCTTGCGAACCACCTCTTTCTTCACAGTGGGAATTACAGAAAGGGGAAGCCATACCTTTGTGGGCCCAGTTGCTCCGGATGCTCCAAGTGGGAGCAATGCTACCGCAATCAGTGCATGAGGGATGCACAACTACGGGAAGTCCATCCCATGGACTCGTTTCCTGATCCCAATGATAAGTATGTGCCACAATGTGTACCGCCCAAATCTGATACCATCGTCGCTGCAGCCAGTTGTGTGTCGACCTAGCCAAACACGACGTAATGCTACTCGCTTCTCTCCTCCCATTCTCACTGTGCTTACTTCGTGCTCATGACTACTGCATTAATAAAGAGAATGTTTGCTTGAAGCCTCTGCATCTTGGTATGCTTCCGCCTAGGTTAGCGCAAATTTGCCGAGTCTTTTGGTTTGTGCAAGAAGGCAGCTTGAGTGAATTTTCGCGTTGTTTTAGTAGTAAGTGTGGTAAGTGAAACATGCACACGTCGTCCTTTAAAATGACCTATGTTTCCTTGGTGGGAATGAATCATAGGATTTAATGCTCCTCACTTCCGTTCACGCCTGTCCACTTCGAAGAAAGTACTGTAGTGGTCGGTCAAACCCACGGCGCACTGACAGATTTATTCAACATCTTGGGACTCCTCCAGACCCACAAGTCTTCATGGAGGAGTTCAGTAGGAGGAGGCACTTTGCTGGAAGTAGAGGTTACTTGCGGGATATGTGGCAGGGACCTAGCGATCTCGGATGGAATAATGACGAGACAAATTCCTCAACAGACAGCTGTCGACATGGTAAGCCACATCGAGTTTGCGTGAGATAGGGGTCGTATGAAGACCAGCCATGCGGTCTGACGAAAAAAGGCTGTTCGCAGTCGCAGACGTAGATAAACGTTATCACAGACTAAAATTGTCACAGCAAAGCAGAGAAATGTGGCATAGTTAGAGTCCCAGTTTCGTGTAAACAATCATTCTATGTATTCCGCAGTGCCAACCTCATATAAGCCCCATAGATCCCGATTGGCAGCCTGACTTCGTACTAGTTAGATGGCAAATCAAATGTAATGCAGTTGAGGTTCCAAGGCAGACTTATTTCATGACTGTTTCCTCCCCGACCATAAGTCCGATTACCTACTGCAGCTTAGGACTCGAAATTACTTCCGAATGCCAAAATCATCAAAGTGGGAGGCAATGGACACTACAATGGTTGCTGTTCCCGGGAGATTCAATGGACTGCATCAGGAAACAAACTCAAGAACGTAAGGAGGGCTTCTAGCAGAGCATGGAGGCAAAATACGGCAGAGGGATCGTCTCACCGGTAAATGGTAATGAAACTTTCCACACCATGGATCTCTGAGCAGTCTTAGTGAAAAACGAATTTTCATGAGCTCTCGATGGCAGGCGGTTCAATGTCTTTGCGTAGAAATTTGCTCAATTCTACTCCACTGAAGCAAAGGCTCCGCATTAATCGGCGCAGCGGTTTGCAAGAAATCAGCAAGTTTGATGCTCTCGATGTTTTGGACGCTTCCATCTGGCAGTCTGACCTTAGTAATGTGTTGAAATGTCAATTTTTATAATGTTTCCTAGGCGAGCGGGGAGGCTCATTACGCCCATGTGAATCACAGCGATGCGTAGCATGGTGTGGCATTGGCAATGTGGATTGGAGTGATTTGTTCCTTGAGCATTGAGAGAGCAGTGGGAATGAAGACACCACACGATGATTTAAGGCTTTGGCCATGATTATTTGCTCGGGTGTTAAAGTTATATTTGCTCGGGAAGATGATTTATCCTCCGTAGGATGCAGTAGACGATTGCTGCTTTCTGGCATTTGGTATGGCAGTAGAGTCATTTGACGATCTGAAAGAATGACCAGCACATTGTCCTGAGGCTTCTACAAAGTTCAAGCAACTTGAGCTACTTTGCAGATGGATAATGACGTTTAAGGAGACTCATTTTGCTTCATTTTCTCTCCACCTCACTAAGTCATTTGAAAACTGTGCCTAAATATGCCCAAAGCTTACACATTAAATCCTTTTGCACAATATGTCTCCCATGTGCTACATATAAGGTGTGTCCTTACAAGGTGCTTTTTGTAAGCGAAACGATAATTTAGCGCTAACAGGGATCGGCGAAAGTGGAGGTACGTCGGTGCATTCCACTGGTTGTCTTCAGGACGCGCAAAGGCTCCTTACCATCCCTGAGTGGGTGATCAGCCAATCCCACCATTACCCACCGCTGTCTCCACTACGGCTTCTCCCCATCACATCATCCAACCGGAACATTTAACTAAGATGGTAAATAATATTTCCACTGCTTTGGCCCAATTTTCTATGATGAGTCTCCCTGTGCTTTCTAATGGAATTAATAGAGTCGTTAATGTGTCACAATTAAAAGGAAAGTCAAAATAAAGTGCAATGTAAGAAGAAGTAGGCTGCACTTGTGAGTGTTCCAAAGGCCATGGAGAAAGGTGGCTGGGTGAAGCGAGATTATTCACGCATCAGAGCATCAGGGTAAGCATATGCCATAGTAAACACACTCCACGTGATGCTCTTTTACTCCATCCAGTGGGAATTCTCACGCTCACCCTTCCGGTCACCGCTGACACATGCTTTGGCAGATGCTTTACGTTTTGAAATCAAGGTTCTTTACTCAGAGTTCATGAGGGTAAGTGCAGCGGTAAGGAGAGGAAAACTACCTCTCGTCTTTAGGTTATGCAACTTCAGGTAAGTGCCTCAGTTTATCCATCGATTCATGCTTACCATAACAACCTCAACTTAGTTAAAACCGTTCCAGCTTTAACCAAAATAATTGCATTACCATTTTGGACGTCCATGAGGACATCGGCAAGAACAACATTTACAGTGCCATTGGAGGCAAGTCCCTTCCACAGCAGCCAAGGCGTTGCATTAGCAAGCCTTCTTGTAGCACCCCGAGCATCCCTAGAAGACGGGGAGAAGGCGAGGTGTAGGCCAGAATGCATGTATTCTAGAAGGAAAGGAAGGAAACGGCTGGATGGCCGACAGGCCAGCACTCGCAGCCAGCTTCAAGGTGGCCGCCACTAATAGGCTCGACCAACCAACAGTCCAAACAAACAAAACATTGCGCATCTTATTTGCAGTGCATTTGTACCAATGTGAAATAGGATACAATTTTGCTGAATGTTTACCAAGTTCAGCAAAATGATTCGAGGCAGTACAGGCAAAAGTGAGGTGCGCATCGATGCCAATAACAACTGCAGACGGTCTTGAACTCTGCATACAGAGATGCTTTTGCAATTGATGCGTAACCGTTAATATAGGAAGGATGACACTCCACTTCATAGTAATGTGAATGCAATGCAGTGCAATTACGAGGCATGAAAAGGGAAAGTTTGGCCAAGTCAGGGGCAGTCGCAACCTGAAGTTGTTCTAAGACACATAAAACTGAATGCCGTTGCGAATGCGGTAATAAACGTGGACTCGTACATGGGTGTCAAGGTGCATTGGCATGTGGATGTAACTCAAGTCGGAAATGGATCAAGATAACTTCGACCCTTGCATTAGCAGCACCATAGTAGCGGCAGAAGTCGACGTGGACAATCAAGAGATTGTGACTTAGTGGCAGGTAAGGAGGATGTAATTTTGTTACATCTAGAATTCAAGGAATTACACTCCATTAACCAACTGATTTAGAGCTCTTGCAGCAATCTCTGTGCTGGTGACTGCAGTCACATTGGCAATTCTCCCCTCTCACAGATCTCAATGTGGAGTGATAGAATTGCCTCATCTTGGTGCAGCAAATGGGGCTTTTGAATGGCAGAGAAGAAGGGTAGAGAACTTCTGCTTCAAGTGAACGCTTGTGCATGGTTTGCTGTGCAGAGCGCAAGTTGATCTCACAGTTGTACATGCGTTTGAAATGGTCGTACTGAATGGAATCAGGGCAAGGAGGAGCACTTCATCGCACGGAGACAAGGAAAGTGCATATTCCTTTGATACTCATGTACACAGTGGCTGCCTGTAACTTCTAACTGGTTGTGCCCTGACCATCCCCTTCCAGACTTGCTCTGCTCATCGGATGTAATGGAATAGCGGAGTGGACATTATGGATTTGGTGAGATTTTAGTTGCCCACGGGTGGGGAGTGCATTAAAAAGGGAAAGCGTTAAATGCGCTGGTGCGAGAGCGCGGAATATTCTGCAATTAATGTGACAAAAGTGGCGTGTTAGTTGTGTTAGGCCTTCACCAATGCTGACTTGCATGGTGTTCTGGGCCAAACGTCTTTGTATGAACCAACTCATGATACAAATATCTACATATTTTGTATGTATGGCAGGCCAAATGGGAAGGTTGTGCAAGACCCTCACCTCACCGTAGACTAAGTGCCTGCGCTTTTAAACTTGTCGTGTAGTTAGCATAACTGCTGATGCGTTTAACGTGTCTCCCTAATCAATTCAACTACACATCATTTTGGTCACTAGTAGACGTGCATAACATCATGCCCGCTTTCTTTGCTGTTTATTTACTTCGGTTTTAAGAGCAGGCGTGCCTCTGTTTCATTACTGCATTTTGATGGATGGTTGTTGGTGGTGCTGCAAAGGTCATTTGTGCGCATTTGTGCGCCCGTCCAAAGTTGTGGATTGACTATCTCCTTAATTTGTCTCGAACACGGGGCAGTGTGAGCTGATAGTCTAGACGTGCAGAGGGCACGGCTTCGCTTGGTTGCGTGCTGACAAACAAAGTTGTCACATTGGAAGTCAAATTTGATGAGGACCGATGCCCGAATGATGTTGGCCACTGATTTGTGGACCATCCTCGAGTTGAATATTCCGGAAGCATCTCCACGAGTAGCTTTACCCACTGCACCGGAGACTGACAGTGGACATAAAGAGAGACAGTGTAGCATAAACTTCTCTGTCAATTTCCAACCTGTAGCCACCTCAAGCTCCTCGACTTCTTCGTTTGGGTGGCGTTTAACACAGAACCAACCCATTCCACCTCTGATTCGTCTCAAATATCAGCTTTCGACATCTCTATCTTGACGTTGCAACAAAATAGTCGAGGCAAAGCATCTATTGAAGATTATAAAGAAAAGCGTACTAGGGAGCACGTTTGAGTGCAATCAACTGCTGATTTGGAGCGGAAATTGGGAGACGTAAATTGAGGTTGCAAAGAAATCCTCAAGGCGTCACTCTTCTTAAAGCACTTAACTTTGGAATGTGAAGCAGTGCAAACCACGTTAAAATTTGCTTGCCAGGTCCATGAACAGTCCAATTGTCTGATTAATCGGAGGGCTGTCATTGGGATATCTAACTTGTTAAAAAAATGGCTAGCGTCCTTAGCAGAGGCGCACAAAATATGGGGTAGGGGCGGTTTGTGACATTGCACTTTTGTCTCTTATTCTTATTTTCTAACAGTGAAAGGCATTGAAGCCCTACGAATAGCAGTTGCATGCTGGAGGACAGCAATTAGCAGCCAGTGGCAAAAAAGTGACGATACGATGGGCTTGGAACTTCCATAGTCCCTAATAAGGCGGCTTCTGCTCAGTAGCCATTCACACAGCGAGGTTCAAAAAGAACAATCAGACCAACGTTTTGGGTGTTGCTTTAATTTATGTGCACCAATGCACTGCTGTTGAGAGGGTTTGTGCATGTTCTGAGTTTTAGTACTGCCTAAGGCGCCCAACCATTGGTTAGGAAAAGTGGTGTGTAGAAGCCGTCCTCAATTGCATTCCTTCACGATGCACTTACGAGTCTGTCTGGTTGTCCCCCTACCCTTTGTTAAGCAACCAACTTACCACAAAATGGCATTATTCGAAGATGACTGCTAACAGGAATTAGTGCTTTTACACGACCACTGTAGTTCTAAGTCAGACCTGTACGCGGAAAAGCAGCAAACGTCTAACTTTACCTGAGCTTATGAATTTCATCAGCTTGTTCTTGAAACCGGCTGTGAGACATTGTGTCCCTTGTAACATAAATACAATGCAAGAGGGGCAAGTCATTTGTTCCAAAGTGACTGTTTCCTTCATTAAGGCATGCAAGGTGAAGCTCTTAGACCAGCCTTTTATTGTTTACATACCTCGCGCCTAATGCTCCCAGCCTCGTCCCTTTCAAATTGCGATGTTCATTATAACGAGTCTGTTGAGCGGAGCAAATGAGCAAATCAAGTTGCATACCTGTTGAGACCTTCGGTAGCTAATTGATAGTAGGTTTGATGATATTGGGACAGTGGACACTGATATCAGTAATGCATGTGTTTGGGTAAAATGGTAGGGAGATAGGCTGTGCTAGAGTGTAGTTAAACTGCGGAGGACGGTCAGCATGAGGAGGAGTAGCAGCTTTTGTGTCACAACTTGCTTGACAAGAGAGAATATATTTGGTGGCTCTGCGGAAGCTGACAATTCCATACGAGTGGGCTTCATGCGTACATAATATGGGGGTTGCTGGCCACGAAAGTAAAAGTAATCAGATGATGCACCAAATGGATTTTACGAAACCTAATTTTGCACGAGGGTCGCACAACTCCAAAGTGGATTAAAAACAAGATTCTTTGTTGGAAGTGCATTAAGGGATCGTTGCGCCAGAACATGGAGATACATCTGATGCATGCATGAATGGTTGCAGTAGGTGTGTGCAAGCAACTAGCAAAGACCACAACATTCACCGTTGGCTGAACCACAACGGCAAGATTTGCAACGCGAAAACACATAAGTCTCTCTCGAAATAACCAATGTAGCGTAGAGCAGATTTGGGAAGCAATGAAATCGCAACTGTAATACGGACGAAGCTAGAACAGTTTGGATACATAAGCACGGAAAATTGGAGCAAAATTAAGCGCATCTCGGGTTGGATGCACAGTGCTCCCCTTTAACTGCAAAAGGGCAATGCCGCTATAGCTTGTTGCGATGAGCATAGGAGAAGTCGAAAAATATGAGTAAATTGGTTCGAAATACAGGAAATACCGGCTCCACGTAGTAAAGTGGAGAGAGTGGAATGGAATTAAGCATTTGCTGGCATAAAGAAAGTTTTGGCGTTCGTGTAGTGCTGCTTTATTGGCGGCAGTAAGAAAGTCAACTTTGTGGTGAAGCGATGGCTGAACACTTACAAATCCGGCAAGTGGGTTACTTGATGGATAAATTATCATAGAGCTGCGCTAGGGTAACTTGATGCACCCTGATAGTGATCCAGACACTTGAGGTAGTATGGGTCTTGCCAGGATCTATCTTTATCCGCACTCCAACTATTCCACCGATCCCTTACTTAGACCGAAGTTAAACGCTGATAGAGAGGCAGAGGTTCCTTTTGGGCATGCAGAAGTACTCGCTCATCTTAACTGGCTTATATCCACGGTCATCCATCCTCCAGGCATCCCTTACAATCTAACAATGTGGTGATCCTAATGGCCGTAAATATCATCGTCTCCATTTCAATAAGTACGAAAGATACTAACCTAGAGGCAACTTAGTGATTTTTTAACATAAGGCAACACCTAACCGAACCATGATGACCAAGACATTGGAGCTTAGCTTATCTGCGTTACGACCACTAAAGCCAAAATGAAGAAGTGCCTTTGTAAGGTGGTAGAAACGGGGCTGGAACCTCCCGAACGAACCTAAACGTGACAGCATTAGCATCGGCGGCATGAAGATATTTGAAAAGAACTGCGACAACCTCACCATCGGTTAGGCAATGTGCACACAAATCCTACAAGGAGCATTTCCGTTACATAGGAACCATTTAAAACGCAGTGTGGTTGCGTTTGTATGGGCAGAGCTTGCAGAATTATGGCATTGGTTCAAACCAATCGTTGATTTTATGCCTTTGCTTGTGATCTTATGTTGTTTTTCCAGATGTTTAATTCCCTTCTCTTACGTCTACCACTCATCCTTCTTTCCACAGTGGTCCGTTGTACAAGAAAAACAGGTCTGCTTATGCGCCCAATTCCTATGATGCCACCTACACCATCTGCTTGTCCAAAATAACGATTAGTGAGCAGGGCGAAATGTTGGCATTCAACGTTGATGAATGCAGCTTATCAAATAGAGCTACATTTAGTGCACCTATTTAAGAAAGGAGCGTTCAATGTGGACGCAAATTGGTGTGAGTGTCAAACGTCCTTCACTTGAATAAGATTCTTTTATGATTTTAACTAATGTGCCTCTTGACGCAACGCTGTTCTCCAATCAACGTGACAATTTGCCCACTGCATTTGAGAACAGCAATCCTAAATTACCCACCTATGATGCCTTCCAAACACTATTGGTGGCTAAGATAAAGCAACGCTTAGACCAAATAGGAGCAAGCGCACCAGAACAGCAGCCTTCCGCCCGACTAATCGCCACACTTGTGACAAGAGAAGATGATTTGGCAAAAGGTATGTGGAACAATGGCTTATTTGACGATTGACTAGGAACGGTATGAAGTCCGCCGTGGCGAAGGAGTGCGCAAAATGCTTTGGAAAATAATCGCAGACGCTTTGAAGGTAAGATTGAGTGACACACGGTTAATAATCGCGTTAGCAAAAGGACAATTGCAGCTCCTCTGACCCAAAGCTTTTGCAGAGAGAAGCGCGCAATGCCATCTCGTTCATTTGTATACAATGGTGGGTAAACCGCTAGTGCTAGAGCATTGGATGGGTGCCGTGTTCGACGTAAATGAGGTGGGTTTTAAGTGGTGCATTGTCTGCTTGTCGAGGTATCTTTAGACAAAGTGATAACAATAAAAAACGACAAACAAGGCGATTGCTCCCGCCCAAGTGTAAGCAGACGCTGTCTTCGATGCAGGAGAACTCTGCCTGGAGCAGAGGTTGTTCACACATTTCGTCTGAGATGGACATTGACTGCAACTGGTGCCACTGATGTACGGTTTCGCGCCTATGTAGTTGCCGCTAAGACAAATACACCAAGATCAGTTACCATTGTACGACTCTTGCGGCATAAAATTGAGCCCAATCACACTTACGGTGGTTTATACTGGCAAGCCATTAGATACACCGGCGAAGGCCAATCTGGTTTCAAGCTATCACATTGTTTTACTGCGCACCCAAGCTCCCCAGACGTCGCCCAGACCATCTATGCAGCAGAGGCAAATGACAGTTGGCTACCAAACACGCAGTATGGCGCCGCACAAATAACAAACTCAAAAAGTGGTTGCACAATAGCAGACATCAGATTATCGCTAAAATGCAAGCGAATAGAATGAAAGAATACTAAAACATGCATCATATTGTCAAAAAAGGTAACCTCGTTTAGGATGCCAGTGAGAAGTTACTACCTCACCTGGGTGTAATGTCCACACACTTTACCGGTTGCACATTCGTTTTTTTCGTAGGTGTAGTGATCGACCTCGTTCCACCAACCGCTCGCCTGTGCCACCAAATTGCGGCTAGCACCCCCAGACAAGGCAAGATTTTGCCCTGTACCACTGTACTCTGGATACTTGCCCACATTTGGGTGTTCAAACTTACATTTTTCCACCCAATCAACGGCCAGCTTTTCCAGCTCTGGACTGTACACCTTCAGTGGCGCAAGGCGAGATTGTCGTCAATTTTAAAGTGGCAAGGCACAGAGTTGATTCATGATAGTTCAAGGGATTTGTGCATGGTAGGGTTTGAAGGAAGCAAGCACGAATGAGGAACTCACCATCTCTAGCATATTTGCAGCCGAAGGGCTTACATTTGCCCGTTTGGTGTTGTGAAAGGTAAGAAGAGCCTTGCGCTCCTGCTTAGTCGGCGCTTCTGATGCCACGAGTGTTACCAAGACGAGGCTACCAATCAACTTGGCCATATTGTCTAAAAGAAATGGTATGTTGACGATGAGTTCAGTCCACCATTAATGGCCATGGTAGCGATCACCTTGTGAGGTTAGTTTTATAGTTCTGCTGAAGCACTTTGCGGTGAATTTTGATCACGCGCTGAAAACGTGTTAGTACCTTAGAGCGTTTGTTAAAGGCCTGGTGCGCCTTTTTTCGCCTCCAAACGAAAACATTACAAGCCTATTTATTTATTAATGTTTTGTTTCCATTTACATTGAGAATTCCGTCCTCTGTTTTTTGTTCAGGCCTCTTCCTCCGGTGACCAGGAGATTCTGATCCGCATCAATGCCTTGCAGAAACTGTTTTGTGTTTGACTGTTAGTACTGCAATGCCGCAATCATCGTTTGGTTACGGCTCATGCCTCTGTGGTAATGAAAGCCAAATGGTGTGCTCGTGACACCGCTTTGTTATGTCCTCTTGCCACACTACATGATCTTTTCTTTGTTATTCCCACAACTAACTCGCATTCCTTCTGACCTGCTTGGACCCCTTCACTGTTTAGCACCACTTTACGGTCCTCTTTGTTAGGCGGATTGGAAATGCAAATAAGGTTTAGTCTTGTTATGTTCCAAATTGATACGAACTCGAGAGGCGAGGATGACGGGATACAACCAGCAGGTAGTTTGACATAAAAATATTGTGCCCTTTCTTCCATGGCTTTTGGCGCCATCCTAAATGCAGCGTAAACCAAAACAACGACCACATTAACGTTCGTCTCCATTCTGCTGTCCCCATTTCTGTTACGGAACGGCAAATGTTACAGTGCCTTGGATCCATCAGTCAAGTCGTTCTCGTGTTCAGGAGTCGAGAGAGCCGAGAGGAAGGAGGTTGATGTGCTGATGTGGAGGCACTTGGAGGAGGTTGGGTGATGGAGGACACTCTTTCCACGTTTACCGCCAAATGCAATTGTATCAAAGACGATAAACGGTCTACTGCCTGATACCGGTCGAATTTTACGACACCTGATGTGGTGGCGTATGGAGATGGCGATAACGCGCAATAATGGCAAACCTATTAAGTTATTCTGCATCAGGAAACAAACTCAAGAACGTAAGGAAAGCTTTTAGCAGAGCATGGAAGCAAAATACGCCATAGAGATCGCCTTACCAATAAATGGTAAAGACCGTTTTCACACCGTGGATCTCTGAGCAGTCCTAGTAAAAAAACGAATATTCATGAGCTCTCGATGGCAGGCGGTTAGATGTCTTTCCATAGAAATTTGCTTTTTTTTACTTTACAGAATGTGAATTATAGCGTTGCGTAGCATGACGTGGGATTGACAAGGTGGATTGGAGTGATTTCTTCCTTGAGCATTGAGAGAGTAAGGGAGTGAAGATACCACACGATGATGTTAAGGCTTTGGCCATGATTATTTGCTCGGGTGTTAAAATTGACCTTGCTTGGGAAGATGAAATATCCTCCGCGGAATGCAGTAGAGGATCGCATCCTGTTTTCTGGCATTTGGTATGGCAGTAGAGTCATTTGACGATGTGAAAGAATGACCAGCACATTGTCCCAAGGCTTCAACAAAGTGCAGGCAACTTAAGCTAATTTGCAGATGGATAATGACGTTTAAGGAGACGCAGTTTGCTTCATTTTCTCTCCACCCCACCATGCCATTTGAAAACAGTGCCTAAATATGCCCAAAGATTACACATTAAATCCTTTTGCACAATATGCCTCCGATGTGCTACAGATGATGGCGCATTGTGAAAAAGATGTAAATACGCAATCACTCCATTCATCCTGTGCAGTTGGGCCCAATCGCTCACACCGAAACTGGAGGGTTCCAGCTGCGCATCGTGGGGTCAATTGTGCGTTGAATTATTGAGCATGTCGTCACAAAGCCCATTGTGGAATGGAAGAGGCCTACGTTTGGAGCAAAATCATTTATGGGTGGTAGATTTTGAAGTTAGTCCAACGAATCACAGATCCGGGCAAATTTGCAGGCGTTTGTCTTACTGACGTTAATGACAGCAATACTGTGGCCTGTGATCTCTCAGTTTTCCTCACAAAATATCAGACCGACATTCAACGTCCACAGGAAGCCTTCAATGACAGCATCATTTGCACCATGCGCTGATTGCGGGTGCTTGCGCTTGTCTATTATCTCATGCCATCTATTTGTGAGCATCTGTGTTACCGGGCAGTCGAAAGCATTGGGGTGGCATGTGTTGGCATGGCTAGAAACAGGTAAAGAACTCATTTTCAATTAAAAATAAGTGAATTGAAAATAGTCATTCTCGTCATCTTCACAGAAGCAGGTGGAAAATCTTCCAGTAGGAAGACCAAACTTCCAACCACTACCGTTTGTAGTGGTTTGTTTGTTTGGACTGTTAGTTGGTGAGACACATTGGTGGCGGTCATCTTGAACCTATCTGCGTGGGCTGGTCTCCCGGCCATTCCTGCAGCCCCCTTCCTTCCCATCTTGCACACACGCATTCTGATACACTCTTAACGTCGCCTCCGTCTTCTGGGGATGCTCGGAACGCTACACCGTTGGGATAAAGAGAAGCCCAAAGAAGATACATACACTGCTCATTGCTTAGGCAGATTCTGTCACTTTACGTCAAGTCAAATACCCGAATTGGAAACGACTAATTTGAATCTCTGTTATGCGATCGACTCCACTGATGGGATCATCTGCCGAACTCCAAAGTGAAGCAGAGTAGTTGTATTGTTGCATAGATAAACTGAAAGAAGGAAGCATGTTCAAAAATTATCAGACGGAATAACTGAGTGTGATTTATTCCACTAGACAACCACTTTGGACCTTCGTTACAACCGACAGTAGTTACAGCTCATGGTGGGCTCTTCCAAATGGAACGAATTCGCTTTGACCATTCAGTCTAAACGCCTACAGCCCACCACGAGCAAGCGAAGTGGATGTTTTTATGAGGTAGCCCATGCAATAACAAAACTGACGCAGTAAATTCGCAAGTCTGCGGATTCGATCTTCGTTGCGCACGACGGAATGTGTGACGTTCAGTTGGTGTGAGATATGGCATGCACAGTTCAATAAGTAAAGCTGGTTAAAATGCGAGATTAAATTGCGACACATTCCAAAGAGATTATATTAGCTTACCTCAACACTTTCACTTTGCGAACTCTTGTCGGGATGAAAGCTTGTACTTTGGTGTGTAGTCGAGCCACGAGTCCGCTTCATCGTACCATTCAGCACAATGCAAGCAAGTGCCAAGTCCACCGTAGGCTGCGAAGGCGTCTAGTCGGTGCCAATACAGATCTTGTCGCCTTTTACTTTTGTGCTGCAATTTTACCACACACTAACGCGCTGGTATTAGCATACGCAAATATTTGTTGCATCTTTCGGAGGTCAAATGCTGACACCAAACAAAGGCAGGGGCTACTGAAATAGCCCAGACACGGTGTCGGTATACAAAATAAGAAGGTTGGGGCAAAGCATTCCCGTCACTGAAGCCTAGGGTTGGAGAGTTATGCATTTATCACCTAGTTCTCCTTCTCACATTCTTCTTACTGTTTCGCATGTTTCTTTTGTCAACCTCCTTCGTTGATCATCTCATCGCAGTCGGTGGGAGGACAAGCAATACCCATAAGCTAACACCGCCAGTCTCCAAATTAACATTCAACTGACTAAACGTCTGATTGCAGTGGCACTGATTTCTTCGTGGCAAATATGGTGCATCAAAAGCTATCACGCATGTCGTTTATCATTTGCAGGGACAATTTTCCTCCTCTCTGCTTCCTCTCAATTCTGTGCTCTTCGGCCACCAACACCTGGGTCGTTAACAGCCAATAGATAGGTGGAGGAGAAGTCACGTGCATCATAAATAAAATCTGAATGAGGATACTGCACACAGTGACTGGAATTTCTTTTCACAATCGGCCACAATTTATGTCAGTTTGATTGTTGGTAGCCCCTCAACAGAACAGTGAACAAAGTGGGTGTCAAAGGCACCTATCATTTACGAAGCTTCCAATGGGAGGCAACACGTCCGCCACGCTGTCTCAGCGTTTGGAAAAGGATATTAAGGTAGAAGTTCCTTGGGGTTGGACCTGAGGCCTTAAGGAGGGCAGAAGAAGTGCAAATATGATGAAGGAAATGCGGTAATGGTGAGCAGAAGGGTTTACATCCTTCGGCTTGGCTCAACGATTGTGCTGCTGATCATAAAGCCAATCATGGTTCCATAGTTGTTTTGATGACCAAAGGTAGTAGTAAACAACCAATGCAAGCGTTACACATGGATGGACTTTGCAATGGCTCCAATTCAAAAGAAACCAGTGTTTACGTGCTCGCTGTTCAAAGCTGGAACACCTATTGAGTAGTAAGTTATTTGCTTATGCACGCTTAATTGTAGTCAATGCAGTCTAAAATGTAATGCAACGTATGCTAGGCTACCACGAATTATATAAGAAACTGAAATCCAGATCGACGACACAGAAAGCCATGAAATTGACTTGCATTTTTTCGTGAAAATAATGCATGAGGTCGTTTTTACCACTAGCATTCCTTCATCGATGGAATGGAAGCTGTTTTTTAGCAAGAATCAGTCTTCACTGGCATGCATGCGGTCGTTAGTGTAGTCAATGAAGGCAGCACTTGCAACGACGCAGAGCGGTCATGAAACAAGTGGTGTGGATCCGTTCAGGGTCGACAAGGAAACAAACAACGGATTTGACTTTAAGACTAAGGACATGATCATGGAACCGCGAGGTGAATCTTGGCGTAAGGTTACAGGTTCTCTTGAGTGAGTCACATCAGCTGAAGAAAGTGTAGAAGTTCCATTGGATGTAGGGGTTTTCAACCAGAGGAGCCGAATTGTTGAAAAGCGCATTTGTAACCTCCATTCTGATACCCAATGTTGTCGCAAAGCAATTTAGTAATATCAGTTGGGAATCCCATGTGTTTTATCTAGAAGACTGCTTTCTTTAGTAGGACTAAGTCAACTTTTTCGCATTTTTGCCTCTCCACCTAAATTCTGGGTCTTTTCGAACCTCTAATGCATACCACTTAAATATTTACGTCCAAAATGATAATGCAATTATTTTGGTTAAAGCTGGAACGGTTTTAACTAAGTTGAGGTTGTTATGTAAGCATGAATCGAAGGATAAACTGAGGCACTTACCTGAAGTTGCATAACCTAAAGACGAGAAATAGTTTTCCTCTCCTTACCGCTGCACTTACTCTCATGACCTCTGAGTAAAGAACCTTGATTTCAAAACGTAAAGCATCTGCCAAAGCATGTGTCAGTGGTGACCAGAAGGGTGAGCGTGAAAATTCCCACTAAATGGAGTAAAAGAGCATCACGTGGAATGTGTTTTCTATGGCATATGCTTCCGCTGTTCTTTAGCAAGAATCAGTCTTCACTGCCATGCATGCGGTCGTTAGTGTTGTCAATGAAGGCAGCACTTGCAACGACGCAGATCGGTCATGATAACCAGTCGTGCGGATCCCTTAAAGAACGACAAGCAAACAAACAACGGATCTGACTTTAAGACTAAGGCCTTGATCACGGAAATGCTAAGCAAGCAAAATGGGTTTCAATCAGGCTTCAGGCGTCTGAGGGCTAGAAAAAAGGTCCCGTCTGGCTATTGTTTCGTCAACGATTTTTATTTGTTAGCTAATTTTGCCTACTGCTAGGTTGTAAGTGCACTTAGTGGAGGGAAGAAGCCTATTACGGACACTATTCTTTTGTACGCTCAAAGAATGGACGATCAGTTAGAGATTTACGATGGCGGAGGATAGTTGATTTTCCGAGTCGCAGGCTGAAGTGTCGTCACGAAGTCAAGGCGACTTAAGGAAGGCAGCGTGTGGCACTGAAATCACGTTTATGCGTAGGAGTTGTCCTCATGGCAGCTTGTCAACAAAAGCACATTACACGCCAAACCAATGCATTTAACTACGGACTAGAACACTTGCTTGATGCGCCAGAATACGCTCAGGCCCTACGATCATTCGATAAAAGGTTATTCAAGTCCAGTGGTTGTTCTTGATATCAGCCTCTGCGCTCAGTGTAGTTTCTGAGGTTAACTTCCATTAATGAGTGGGAAGATCGCCTCGATGTGATCCAGGAAGTAAGGACCATCAGAAACTAATTATGACAGTGCAAAGCACGTTGAAGCATACCTGTGCTAAGTGCAGTGCGCTCTGTCAGCAATTTGGTGTGCTAATGACCCATTGAAGACGATGCCGCTGTATTGCTACAAGTGTAACCCATTCAGTAAAACCAACACCTCAACCTTTAATTTTGCCCATTTTGGAGATTTCGTGCGGCGATTCACCACGAGGCAGCATCACACAATTCGGCGACCCAACCTATCTACAAAACTGTGAAGACATTCTTCACCCACGTTTGATAATCTCGAACAATTTGCTCAAAGCTGACTGTTTCCGGCAAATCGATTTTACAGTGAAGTGTAATGCCCACCTCTTACAAGACTTTGCCCATTCTTTTAATAATGACGTGTGACGAAACCCCTGCCCTGCTGTCGCCCTGTTGTAAATAACGATTAATTAACCTGGTCCATCCTCACCTCTCTACTTCATTAATCACGGAAAGTGGATTGCAGTCCTGATGCATACATGCGTTTCAATGCTCATCATATTAATGACTGGACAGATTTGATGCATGTCACTTCATAAGAAAGGATGACGGTAGTTTGGCCCTGAAGCATTCGAACATCCTTTCCCACTAAATATGCATCGAATGGGATCTTAGCATCGTTTTCGTGCATCCACCGAACAAATCAAATGGAAATCTTCACCCGCCGCACAGAAGTAAAATGTTAATCCGTGTTTTATTAACTCTAGAGCAGTCAAATGCTGCATTGCAAATTTAACCCCTTCTTTGTCAATTTATCTTAAGCCCAACTCGACTGCCCATCATATGGAAATCATTGCGATGCGGCTGCGGTTGAGGTAAATGCAACTAGGCCACAGTAATTTGATGGAATGAAGTAGCAAGAACTACCAGCGGTTCCTACATCTTCAGAATCCTAAACGTTCCTCTCCTCTTGCATTGTGACCTAAAAATAACTACGAGAATCCATCTGTGCCGCTTGTGCCGCTTGTGCCTCTCAGCCTCCTTGCTCCACCAACGCGTACTGCGGGTGATATCAGCTACGCCCAGATGACGCTGCATGTACTTCACTATGCTCTGTCGCCACTTCTGATAACCTCATTGTTTACTCCATCGGCGTTTCACAATGCGCCATCATCTGTCGGTGACTTGGGAAATCCGCGACTTCTTGTCGATGGATGTAAACACACCTTCATCCACTTAGGCGTGCTCATGCACTAAACATAGCTTAAACGAAACCAACCACTAAGTTGTTTATGTGTAGAAGGCGGCTCGCGTTATCTGACCTGGCGGCGTGCTTTTACTAAACAAATATAGGGATGAACCGCGAGGTGAATCTTGGCGTAAGGTTACAGGTTCTCTTGAGTGAGTCACATCAGCTGAAGAAAGTGTAGAAGTTACATTGGATGTAGGGGTTTTCAACCAGAGGAGCCGAATTGTTGAAAAGCGCATTTGTAACCTCCATTCTGATACCCAATGTTGTCGCAAAGCAATTTAGTAATATCAGTTGGGAATCCCATGTGTTTTATCTAGAAGACTGCTTTCTTTAGTAGGACTAAGTCAACTTTTTCGCATTTTTGCCTCTCCACCTAAATTCTGGGTCTTTTCGAACCTCTAATGCATACCACTTAAATATTTACGTCCAAAATGATAATGCAATTATTTTGGTTAAAGCTGGAACGGTTTTAACTAAGTTGAGGTTGTTATGTAAGCATGAATCGAAGGATAAACTGAGGCACTTACCTGAAGTTGCATAACCTAAAGACGAGAAGGTAGTTTTCCTCTCCTTACCGCTGCACTTACTCTCATGACCTCTGAGTAAAGAACCTTGATTTCAAAACGTAAAGCATCTGCCAAAGCATGTGCCAGCGGTGACCGGAAGGGTGAGCGTGAGAATTCCCACTGGATGGAGTAAAAGAGCATCACGTGGAGTGTGTTTACTATGGCATATGCTTACCCTGATGCTCTGATGCGTGAATAATCTCGCTTCACCTAGCCACCTTTCTCCATGGCCTTTTGAACACTCACAAGTGGAGCCTACTTCTTCCTACATTGCAGTGGATTTTGACTTTCCTTTTAATTGTGACACATTAACGACTCTATTATTCCATTAGGAAGCACAGGGAGACTCATCATAGAAAATTGGGCCAAAGCAGTGGAAATATTATTTACCATCTTAGTTAAATGTTCCGGTTGGATGATGTGATGGGGAGAAGCCGTAGTGGAGACAGCGGTGGGTAATGGTGGGATTGGCTGATCACCCACTCAGGGATGGTAAGGAGCCTTTGCGCGTCCTGAAGACAACCAGTGGAATGCACCGACGTACCTCCACTTTCGCCGATCCCTGTTAGCGCTAAATTATCGTTTCGCTTACAAAAAGCACCTTGTAAGGACACACCTTATATGTAGCACATGGGAGACATATTGTGCAAAAGGATTTAATGTGTAAGCTTTGGGCATATTTAGGCACAGTTTTCAAATGACTTAGTGAGGTGGAGAGAAAATGAAGCAAAATGAGTCTCCTTAAACGTCATTATCCATCTGCAAAGTAGCTCAAGTTGCTTGAACTTTGTAGAAGCCTCAGGACAATGTGCTGGTCATTCTTTCAGATCGTCAAATGACTCTACTGCCATACCAAATGCCAGAAAGCAGCAATCGTCTACTGAATCCTACCGAGGGTAAATCATCTTCCCGAGCAAATTTAACTTTAACACCTGAGCAAATAATCATGGCAAAAGCCTTAACGTCATCGTGTGGTATCTTCACCCACTTACTCTCTCAATGCTCAAGGAACAAATCACTCCATTCCACATTGTCAATGCCACATCAAGCTACGCATCGCTGTGATTCACATGGGCGTAATGAGCCTCCCCGCTCGCCTAGGAAACATTATAAAAATTGACATTTCAACACATTACTAAGGTCAGACTGCCAGATGGAAGCGTCCAAAACATCGAGAGCATCAAACTTGCTGATTTCTTGCGAACCGACTGCGCCGATTAATGCGGAGCCTTTGCTTCAGTAGAGTAGAATTGAGCAAATTTCTATGCAAAGACATTTAACCGCCTGCCATCGAGAGCTCATGAAAATTCGTTTTTCACTAAGACTGCTCAGAGATCCATGGTATGGAAAGGTTCATTATCATTTACCGGTGAGACGATCCCTCTGCCGTATTTTGCCTCCATGCTCTGCTAGAAGCCCTCCTTACGTTCTTGAGTTTGTTTCCTGATGCAGTCCATTGAATCTCCCGGGAACAGCAACCATTGTAGTGTCCATTGCCTCCCACTTTGATGATTTTGGCATTCGGAAGTAATTTCGAGTCCTAAGCTGCAGTAGGTAATCGGACTTATTGTCGGGGAGGAAACAGTCATGAAATAAGTCTGCCTTGGAACCTCAACTGCATTACATTTGATTTGCCATCTAACTAGTACGACGTCAGGCTGCCAATCGGGATCTATGGGGCTTATATGAGGTTGGCATTGCGGAATACTTAGAATGATTGTTTACACGAAACTGGGACTCTAACTATGCCACATTTCTCTGCTTTGCTGTGACAATTTTAGTCTGTGATAACGTTTATCTACGTCTGCGACTGCGAACAGCCTTTTTTCGTCAGACCGCATGGCTGGTCTTCATACGACCCCTATCTCACGCAAACTCGATGTGGCTTACCATGTCGACAGCTGTCTGTTGAGGAATTTGTCTCGTCATTATTCCATCCGAGATCGCTAGGTCCCTGCCACATATCCCGCAAGTAACCTCTACTTCCAGCAAAGTGCCTCCTCCTACTGAACTCCTCCATGAAGACTTGTGGGTCTGGAGGAGTCCAAGATGTTGAATAAATCTGTCAGTGCGCCGTGGGTTTGAACGACCACTACAGTACTTTCTTCGAAGTGGACAGTCGTGAACGGAAGTGAGGAGCATTAAATCCTATGATTCATTCCCACCAAGGAAAAATAGGTCATTTTAAAGGACGACGTGTGCATGTTTCACTTACCACACTTACTACTAAAACAACGCGAAAATTCACTCAAGCTGCCTTCTTGCACAAACCAAAAGACTGGACAAATTTGCGCTAACCTAGGCGGAAGCATACCAAGATGCAGAGGCTTCAAGCAAACATTCTCTTTATTAATGCAGTAGTCATGAGCACGAAGTAAGCACAGTGAGAATGGGAGGAGAGAAGCGAGTAGCATTACGTCGTGTTTGGCTAGGTCGACTCACAACTGGCTGCAGCGACGATGGTATCAGATTTGGGCGGTACACATTGTGGCACATACTTATCATTGGGATCAGGAAAACGAGTCCATGGGATGGACTTCCCGTAGTTGTGCATCCCTCATGCACTGATTGCGGTAGCATTGCTCCCACTTGGAGCATCCGGAGCAACTGGGCCCACAAAGGTATGGCTTCCCCTTTCTGTAATTCCCACTGTGAAGAAAGAGGTGGTTCGCAAGAAGAGCAGTGTTGTTAATAGCAATGAAAGTGGAGAACTGCATCTTACGAGGGCTTGTATAGACAGACGGTGATGTATTGTGGATCTGGCATTCCATGTATAACGCCATTACATTCCCGCATGGCACATCCCACTTCAGTTGCTTGCGCCCAAATCAGCTGCATGGGTATACAACGTTAATTTAGGTATATAACCGCGACAGAGCAGGATGAAGTAGCTGGGCAAAGTGGTAACGGGGGCTTAAACTCGTTCGTACACTCACCTGAGTATATTGGCTGCAACTACGACTACACGTGTTGTTAGCGTAGGTGTAATAATTGGATTCGCTGAGCCAACTGCACAAGCCGTCGACGAGGGCTGGCTTGGAACCGAAGGTGATTGCGAGGTTCATTCCGAGATCACGATAACGCCGGCGCTTCTTCGTGTCTGGACGTCGAAACTTGCACTCACCCGCCCAATAAGCAGCCAAGTGTTCCAGGTCCCTCGAATATCTCTGCCCAAATTGAACAACAAAAAAGCGCATGCGAAGTGAAAAATGGCAAGATTGTTGAAAAGAGCTGAAACGATAACAAGTGTAGGGCGAATTGCGTCCGCTGATAGCTGCATGCAACAAAATGTGCACATTAATTGCATCAATTTGTCCACTATGGACACACCAACAATTTCATATTGCTAGCAGTTGGGTCCACTTTTTCGCGTATTCGATGATGCGCCTCGAGGATTTGTGCTCGCTCAGCATCGGTGGGTTGCCATCCTGCTGCAGCAGATAGGAGGATGGCGAGGCAGGAGACCTTCACGAAGACGTCTACAAGAAGGCGTATCACAGTGGATAGTCTCGTCACACAGAGGCATGCGACCCACAAATGCTTGCCACTTTAAACTTACTCATTGCAGAAACCACTAGGGCAAATGGACCGAGAGAGTGAGGTGATCGAAGGTGCTTATATACGAAACCGTTGTAGATGACAGCGCTGTTCAAGTGGTGGGTCGCGTTGGTTCAGATATTGCTTCTAGTGTCAGTGCGGTAAGAAGGCTATTAGCACCAGCGGTCACGAGTTGGTGTGCCTGATTAGGGTCAGCACGTGGGGCTAGTCAGTGTGTGATGAGCTGTTCAAGTGGTACCGAGTCGTAGATGAAGCAAAGAAAGATGCCGAAGTTAATGATGAGTTTGCATGCTGAAGAACAACAGAAAAAACAACATTTCCTCCATATCCTGGACAGTCGACGATTAGCTATTGTGTGATAACATCCCGATTTCTTGGTAATATTCGAGGTAATGACTATAGGTTTTGATTTATGCAAGCCAAATTATGGAGCTTCAAGTTGCTGTTGCTTGAAAGCTGTGTCAACGACACCTAGAATGCAGGGAAGAAGGAGAGAATCAGTGAGAGCGTTGGAGTGGGTTGGCTCGGAGTTCTGACAATCACATTGATGGCTGGTAAATCAGCTCACCAATTTGTTGATTCGCCTCCTTCTTAATCGCCTCATGAGGCATACCTAATTGTTAAATTTCAGGTGGAAATGGAACAGTTTTGGCAGGCTACGACCAATATGGGAGGCACAGTGCTCAAGACATCCACCACCACATTGCCCTACCTTCCTTCCTTTCTTTCTTTTAACACATTATCCATGCAACTTCACTTTGCGGCTCTTAACAGCAAGGCGCGATGATTAATCCTCCATAAATTGGAAAGTGCTTACGGGTTGGCGACGTCTAATGACACTGAGGGATACCAGTCTCGGCTCTTGCCGACGAGGGTAAACTTTTAGTGTGCTGTGACCCTAGCAAAGCAGAGAATGAGTGACATCCATTTTGACTCATAACTGCACTCATCGGGTGCTGGAAAATTAAAGAATTGCGATTTAATGCAAATGGAATCACAACAGGGCAGCTGCACATAACACAGTGGATCTCTTGGGATTTGAAGGCGTTCAGAGGAGCGCTTGTGGGTGATGGTGTGCTGAAAAGGTGGAGGTTGATGAGAATGCATCCAAATGGAAGAGATTAATGGCAAGTTGGCAGTAAGGGAAAGAATGGGAACATGAGCGCCCCAAGCCTTTGCTGCATTCTCACGGCTCGCGTCCGTTCGTGTTCATTGTGGTAAGTGATGTTGAGGAGGAAGGGATTCTGTGCTTAAATGTTTAAAATCCTCCTCGACTTCCCATCCGTCCACACACCACGCAGCTAATATCAGGACATTTGAAACCCTTGTTACAGTGTCATGCCGAATTTGCAACTAAACTTGAATAGAAAGCACTGCGCTCATTCCTTCCACCTCATTTCCTTCTGTCTTGTGAAAACTATGATCATGCCGCCAATAGATGATCATTCCGACACAGTGTGGCTGTGGCTCAGTGAATAAATAAAATTTGCTCACGCTGCCGCAGTCATTCCCAACATCTTTGCCATTTCCCTCGGTACGAACGAATTAATCAATTGCTGATAATTTCCATCTAGTAATGACCGATTCATAATGGAATAATGCAAACCGTGGATGCGGCTTATCCTCGCATTCGGAACGTGAGAAGCATTTGCATTTTACAACAAGTGCACCTACAATGTGTGCCTAGTGGGGATTGGTCTTGCGACTAAGCCAAAGTGCAATTGTTGAGGTGTGTACTGGAGAGGCGAGGGCGAATGGATTTAGTGCAGTTATTTGCGGCCATTTGTCGGCTTCACAAAGTGCCACAATGCGATCCAAGCGTGTTTGTGTGCAAACGAACAGCAGACGGAATCAGCTTACAAAGACGCAACGCCATGTGTATTATTCTAGGCCTTTTGCCACGTGCGCAGAATCCGTAGATATACTCCACCTTCACGTTTCATCCGAAGTGGATGTTGTTACTGCAGCTAATAAAGTAGCAGCAATTGAGGATGCTAGCCTTCTGACTGGCGGGAATCGGATCAAACGATTTCCTCAAGATGGGTCTCCGATTAGGCTCAGTAGTTGAACACAAGCACTGCATTCTACCACCGGTCGGTTTATTGAAAAGAAAAGATTGCCACAAATTTCGTCCTTTATAGACTTGTGATTGGATACTATAACACCACCCTAATTTATGTTAGTCGTTGTCACCATGCCCTCCTTTGCCATCCTTCCTCTGCAGTGATAATGCATTGTCACTTGTCTCAGTGGGCAATCGCATCCAAGTAGTAGTCCTTTTGATAACATTACACGAGATTTGCTGCAAAAGGTTAATGAGATTACAAGTGGTGGACGTCTGTGACACATATCAACAGGCCATTCTAATGATGGTGAACACGACCATGAGATGCGGAATAAGCACAAATTACAAATGCGCTCACCCACTCAGACACAGTGGAGTTATCTCCGTGCTCTCTAGTAAATATGCGACTAAGAATAAGGGGACTAGTTTGATTGTTTGCAGGTAAACGACTTCTGCTTGTCACCGATGTGCATGCAAACGTACATACGAATGGACCGCAAAAACACTCACCTTTATTGCTTGCAGGCCACTTTCACAGACGAGTAAACAGCACCAACAACTAATCGTAGTGCAAACAATCCCTTGCAGTTTTACCGCGTTCATGCATCCCTTCTTCTCTGCCTCTTATACCATCCTTCCTGCACGTGTGCTTTACTTAGGTCGCAGCGTAATGGCTCAACTCGGCGGAAATTTCAAGCTTCACTTTGACCGTCCTTCGGTGATTTTGCTAAAAATACCAAATCGTTTTATTCAGATGGAGGTAGAGACCACAATCGCCTTCTCTATAGCACATTGCTATCAACTACTCGATGTGCAATGGACTTGGCGCTGTTTCAGCCTTCTTGATGGATGCAGAATAAATAAGAGCCGCATTTGGTAAGGGATGAGATCACTAATGTGCACTAAAAGGAACGTAAAACTTTCCATCCTCCACTGGATTACTGAGAGGCCATCTTATTCTCAACAAAACTAACGTTGCGCGAATGTGCGTAAAGTGTCACGGCTCCTTACATTACTAGGAAACGGTGGTTAAATTCATTAACGGCAAATCTATAAGCTTGAGAAAATGGATTGCTGGGAGGTTAATCCAAATTATGCAAGAGCTCGCTTGCACGCAGACAATTTCCTCTTGCCACTATGCCGCTTCAGTGTCTTGTTGGAGTTTATGCAAATGGCTCCTCATTTTTGCTAAGATCTTTCACTTACACATTTACGTTCATGACGACATCGGCAAGAACAACATCCACAGTGCTTCTAAGGGCAATTCCCTTCCACAGTAGCAAAGCCGTTGCATTAGCAAGCCTTCTTGTAGCACCCCGAGCATCCCTAGAAGACGGAGAGAAGGCTAGGTGTAGGTCAGAATGCTTGAATTCTAGAAGTAAAGGAAGGAAACGACTGGCATGGCCAACAGGCCAGCCCACGCATCCAGCTTCGAGGTGGCCGAAGCAAACCAAACACCGCATAGCCCCTCTCTCCTTTTGAGCGTTGTCCCCAACGCGTCTCTTCATCCACCTCGTGCGTCAGCTATCACAACGTAATCAGTACTGCGAGAAGCACTTACGAGCCGACGTCCGGCAAAAAGGAGGCGAGCTTTAACACCACGTCAATGGTCCCTTATGGCGTAGCGACTCTACCTGCAGGTTCTTCAGGCTTGACAACTAACTTAGGAGCACGAGATTTAGACGACCATCACTACGTCCTTTGCGAGGTTATTTTATCCAGCAGGCCAGCCCACTAATGTGTCGGACCAACCAACAGTTCAAACAAACAAAGCACTACACCAACCAACCAGCCAAACAAACCAAACATAGCATAGCCGCTCTCTTCTTTTAAGCGTTGTCCCCAGCGCATCTCTTCATCCACCTCGTGCGATAGTTCTGTGATTCGTTGGACTAAATTAAAAATCTACCATCATAAATGATTTTGCTCCAAACGTGGGCCTCTTCCATTCCAAACTGCCCTATGTGAGAACATGCTCAACCATTCAACGCACAATTGACACCACGATGCGCAGCTGGAACCCACCAGTGTCGGTGTGAGCGATTGAGCCCAGCTGCACAGGATGAATGGAGTGATTGCGTATTTACATAATTGATGGCTGCCTTTCTCATCACGTTCTCACCACCTTTTCAAGCACGAAATCTTCACTTAAGCATTTTCTTCCATTTGTAAGGGCAGACGAGGTATACCTCTTCCACCGTTTCCAAATATTTATCCTCCATTTCATGCTCCATAGCATTTAACTTAAGCTTCATTTAAAAGTCAGGTTTGAATTCATGCGAAGGTGTTGCATGAGTTGCATCAGTTGTATGGCATGATTGACAGGGAGACATCAAAGCGAGCATCACAAAGGCAGCTCAGTGTTGTCATTCGATTTCTTTGACCATATAGACGAACTCCCAAAGCATGTTTTGGTGGGAACTTTAGCCTCGCATGCTGCCAGGCTTTTCCAGCTCCTCAAGCCTCTACAAAGCTGGGACAAAATAAAGAATAAAGGCGATTAATGCCGAAAATCGGTGCTAGGAAATGCTGCTGTTATCAGTCCTTCTGCTCCTCCACACACCTGCACGATTTATTCAACAGTACATAAAGAAGGGTCGTTAAGTGGCTCATGCCTTAATCGTTATTAGAGCATCGTTGATGCTGCTCCTGGTGCCTTCATCCACGCCATTAATTGCTGAGCCAAACGCAGAGGAAGTAGATAGGTTTGCTATTATTGCGCAGTATCGCCATCTCCATACGCCACCTCAGCAGGTGTCATAAAAGTCGACTGGCATCAGGCACTCAACCCTTTTTCGCCTTTGATGCAATTGCATTTGGCGGTAAACGTGGAAAGAGTGTCCTCCATCACCCAACCTCCTCCAAGTGCCTCCACATCAGCACATCAACCTCCTTCCTCTCGGCTCTCCCGACTCCTGAACACGAGAACGACTTGACTGATGGATCCAAGGCACTGTAACATTTGCCGTTCCGTAACAGAAATGGGGACAGCAGAATGGAGACGAACGTTAATGTGGTCGTTATTTTGGTTTACGCTGCGTTTAGGATGGCGCTAAAAGCCAAGGAAGAAAGGGCACAATATTTTTATGTCAAACTACCTGCTAGTTGTATCCCGTCATCCTCGCCTCTCGAGTTCGTATCAATTTGGAACATAACAAGACTAAACCTTATTTGCATTTCCAATCCGCCTAACAAAGAGGACCGTAAAGTGGTGCTAAACAGTGAAGGGGTCCAAGCAGGTCAGAAGGAATGCGAGTTAGTTGTGGGAATAACAAAGAAAAGATCATGTAGTGTGGCAAGAGGACATAACATTGCGGTGTCACGAGCACACCATTTGGCTTTCCTTACCACAGAGGCAAGAGCTGCAACCAAACGATGATTGCGGCATTGCAGTACTAACAGTCAAACACAAAACAGTTTCTGCAAGGCATTGATGCGGGTCAGAATCTCCTGGTCACCGGAGGAAGAGGCCTGAACAAAAACAGAGGACGGAATTCTCAATGGAAATGGAAACAAAATAATACTAAATAAATAGGCTTGTAATGTTTTTGTTTGGAGGCGAAAAAAGGCGCACCAGGCCTTTAACAAACGCTCTAAGGTACTAACACGTTTTCAGCGCGTGATCAAAATTCACCGCAAAGTGCTTCAGCAGAACTATAAAACTAACCTCACAAGGTGATCGCTGCCTTGGGCATTACTTTGCTGATTAGCTGTAAGTTTACAACGCGTTTCATGGTGGACTGAACTCATCGTCAACATACCATTTCTTTTAGACAATATGGCCAAGTTGATTGGTAGCCTCGTCTTGGTAACACTCGTGGCATCAGAAGCGCCGACTGAGCAGGAGCGCAAGGCTCTTCTTACCTTTCACAACACCAAACGGGCAAATGTAAGCCCTTCGGCTGCAAATATGCTAGAGATGGTGAGTTCCTCATTCGTGCTTGCTTCCTCTAACCCCTACCGTGCACAAATCCCTTGAACTATCATGAATCAACTCTGTGCCTTGCCACTTTAAAATTGACGACAATCTCGCCTTGCGCCACTGAAGGTGTACAGTCCAGAGCTGGAAAAGCTGGCCGTTGATTGGGTGGAAAAATGTAAGTTTGAACACCCAAATGTGGGCAAGTATCCAGAGTACAGTGGTACAGGGCAAAATCTTGCCTTGTCTGGGGGTGCTAGCCGCAATTTGGTGGCACAGGCGAGCGGTTGGTGGAACGAGGTCGATCACTACACCTACGAAAAAAACGAATGTGCAACCGGTAAAGTGTGTGGACATTACACCCAGGTGAGGCAATAACTTCTCACTGGCACTCCTAAACGAGGTTACCTTTTTTGACAATATGATGCATGTTTTAGCATTCTTTCATTCTATTCGCTTGCATTTTAGCGATAATCTGATGTCTGCTATTGTGCAACCACTTTTTGAGTTTGTTATTTGTGCGGCGCCATACTGCGTGTTTGGTAGCCAACTGTCATTTGCCTCTGCTGCATAGATGGTCTGGGCGACGTCTGGGGAGCTTGGGTGCGCAGTAAAACAATGTGATAGCTTGAAACCAGATTGGCCTTCGCCGGTGTATCTAATGGCTTGCCAGTATAAACCACCGTAAGTGTGATTGGGCTCAATTTTATGCCGCAAGAGTCGTACAATGGTAACTGATCTTGGTGTATTTGTCTTAGCGGCAACTACATAGGCGCGAAACCGTACATCAGTGGCACCAGTTGCAGTCAATGTCCATCTGAGACGAAATGTGTGAACAACCTCTGCTCCAGGCAGAGTTCTCCTGCATCGAAGACAGCGTCTGCTTACACTTGGGCGGGAGCAATCGCCTTGTTTGTCGTTTTTTATTGTTATCCCTTTGTCTAAAGATACCTCGACAAGCAGACAATGCACCACTTAAAACCCACCTCATTTACGTCGAACACGGCACCCATCCAATGCTCTAGCACTAGCGGTTTACCCACCATTGTATACAAATGAGCGAGATGGCATTGCGCACTTCTCTCTGCAAAAGCCTTGGGTCAGAGGAGCTGCAATTGTCCTTTTGCTAACGCGATTATTAACCGTGTGTCACTCAATCTTACCTTCAAAGCGTCTGCGATTATTTTCCAAAGCATTTTGCGCACTCCTTCGCCACGGCGGACTTCATACCGTTCCTAGTCAATCGTCAAATAAGCCATTGTTCCACATACCTTTTGCCAAATCATCTTCTCTTGTCACAAGTGTGGCGATTAGTCGGGCGGAAGGCTGCTGTTCTGGTGCGCTTGCTCCTATTTGGTCTAAGCGTTGCTTTATCTTAGCCACCAATAGTGTTTGGAAGGCATCATAGGTGGGTAATTTAGGATTGCTGTTCTCAAATGCAGTGGGCAAATTGTCACGTTGATTGGAGAACAGCGTTGCGTCAAGAGGCACATTAGTTAAAATCATAAAAGAATCTTATTTAAGTGAAGGACGTTTGACACTCACACCAATTTGCGTCCACATTAGCCCCTCCTTTCGTGATAAGTGCACTAAATGTAGCTCTATTTGATAAGCTGCATTCATCAACGTTGAATGCCAACATTTCGCCTTGCTCACTAATCGTTATTTTGGACAAGCAGATGGTGTAGGTGGCATCATAGGAATTGGGCGCATAAGCAGACCTAGTTGTTCTTGTACAACGGACCACTGTGGAAAGAAGGATGAGTGGTAGACGTAAGAGAAGGGAATTAAACATCTGGAAAAACAACATAAGATCACAAGCAAAGGCACAAAATCAACGATTGGTTTGAAACAATGCCATAATTCTGCAAGCTCTGCCCATACAAACGCAACCACACTACCTTTTAAATGGTTCCTATGTAACGGAATTGCTCCTTGTAGGATTTGTGTGCACATTGCCTAACCGATGGTGAGGTTGTCGCAGTTCATTTCAAAATATCTTCATGTTGCCGATGCTAATGGTGTCACGTTTAAGTTCGTTCGGGAGGTTCCAGCCCCGTTTCTACCACCTTACAAAGGCACTTCTTCATTTTGGCTTTAGTGGTCGTAACGCAGATAAGCTAAGCTCCAATGTCTTGGTCATCATGGTTCGGTTAGGTGTTGTCTCATGTTAAACAATCACCAACCTGCCACCAAGGTTGGGATCTTTCGTACTTATTGCAAGTGGATACGATGATATTTACGGCCATTAGGATCACCACATTGTTAGATGGTAAGGGATGCCTGGAGGATGGATGACCGTGGATATAAGCCAGTTAAGATGAGCGAGTACTTCTGCATGCCCAAAAGGAACCTCTGCCTCTCTATCAGCGTTTAACTTCGGTCTAAGTAAGGGATCCGTGGAATAGTTGGAGTGCGGATAAAGATAGATCCTGGCACGACGCATATTACCTCAAGTGTCTGGATCACTATCAGGGTGCATCAAGTTACCCTAGCGCAGCTCTATGATAATTTATCCATCAAGTAACCCACTTGCCGTATTTGTAAGTGTTCAGCCACCAATAACCATAAAGTTGACTTTCCTACTGCCGCCAATAAAGTAGCACCTACACGAACACTAAAACTTTCTTTATGCCAGCAAATGCTTATTCCATTGCACTCTCTCTAATCTACCAGGTGTAGCCGGTCTTTCCTGTTATTGCGAACCAATTTACTCATATTTTTCGACTTCTCCTATGCTCATCGCAACAAGCTATAGCTGCATTGCCCTTTTGCAGTTAAAGGGGAGCACTGTGCATCCAACCCGAGATGCGCTTAATTTTGCTCCAATTTTCCGTGTTTATGTATCCAAACTGTTCTAGCTTTGTCCGTATTACAGTTGCGATTTCATTGCTTACCATATCTGCTCTACGCTACATTGGTTATTTCGAGAGAGACTTATGTGTTTTCGCGTTGCAAATCTTGCCGTTGTGGTTCAGCCAACGGTGAATGTTGTGGTCTTTGCTAGTTGCTTGCACACACCTACTGCAACCATTCATGCATGCATCAGATGTATCTCCATGTTCTGGCGCAACGATCCCTTAATGCACTTCCAACAAAGAATCTTGTTTTTAATCCACTTTGGAGTTGTGCGACCCTCGTGCAAAATTAGGTTTCGTAAAATCCATTTGGTGCATCATCTGATTACTTTTACTTTCGTGGCCAGCAACCCCCATATTATGTACGCATGAAGCCCACTCGTATGGAATTGTCAGCTTCCGCAGAGCCACCAAATATTTTCTCTCTTGTCAAGCAAGTTGTGACACAAAAGCTGCTACTCCTCCTCATGCTGACCGTCCTCCGCAGTTTAACTACACTCTAGCACAGCCTATCTCCCTACCATTTTACCCAGACACATGCATTACTGAGATCAGTGTCCACTGTCCCAATATCATCAAACCTACTATCAATTAGCTACCGAAGGTCTCAACAGGTATGCAACTTGATTTGCTCATTTGCTCCGCTCAACAGACTCGTTATAATGAACATCGCAATTTGAAAGGGACGAGGCTGGGAGCATAAGGCGCGAGGTATGTAAACAATAAAAGGCTGGTCTAAGAGCTTCACCTTGCATGCCTTAATGATGGAAACAGTCACTTTGGAACAAATGACTTGCCCCTCTTGCATTGTATTTATGTTACAAAGGACACAATGTCTCACAGCCGGTTTCAAGAACAAGCTGATGAAATTCATAAGCTCAGGTAAAGTTAGACGTTTGCTGCTTTTCCGCGTACAGGTCTGACTTAGAACTACAGTGGTCGTGTAAAAGCACTAATTCCTGTTAGCAGTCATCTTCGAATAATGCCATTTTGTGGTAAGTTGGTTGCTTAACAAAGGGTAGGGGGACAACCAGACAGACTCGTAAGTGCATCGTGAAGGAATGCAATTGAGGACGGCTTCTACACACCACTTTCCTAACCAATGGTTGGGCGCCTTAGGCAGTACTAAAACTCAGAACATGCACAAACCCTCTCAACAGCAGTGCATTGGTGCACATAAATTAAAGCAACACCCAAAACGTTGGTCTGATTGTTCTTTTTGAACCTCGCTGTGTGAATGGCTACTGAGCAGATGCCGCCTTATTAGGGACTATGGAGGTTCCAAGCCCATCGTATCGTCACGTTTTTGCCACTGGCTGCTAATTGCTGTCCTCCAGCATGCAACTGCTATTCGTAGGGCTTCAATGCCTTTCACTGTTAGAAAGTAAGAATAAGAGACAAAAGTGTAATGTCACAAACCGCCCCTACCCCATATTTAGTGCGCCTCTGCTAAAGACGCTAGCCATTTTTTAACAAGTTAGATATCCCAATGACAGCCCTCCGATTAATCAGACAATTGGACTGTTCATGGACCTGGCAAGCAAATTTTAACGTGGTTTGCACTGCTTCACATTCCAAAGTTAAGTGCTTTAAGAAGAGTGACGCCTTGAGGATTTCTTTGCAACCTCAATTTACGTCTCCTAATTTCCGCTCCAAATCAGCAGTTGATTGCACTCAAACGTGCTCCCTAGTACGCTTTTCTTTATAATCTTCAATAGATGCATTTGCCTCGACTATTTTGTTGCAACGTCAAGATAGAGATGTCGAAAGCTGATATTTGAGACGAATCAGAGGTGGAATGGGTTGGTTCTGTGTTAAACGCCACCCAAACGAAGAAGTCGAGGAGCTTGAGGTGGCTACAGGTTGGAAATTGACAGAGAAGTTTATGCTACACTGTCTCTCTTTATGTCCACTGTCAGTCTCCGGTGCAGTGGGTAAAGCTACTCGTGGAGATGCTTCCGGAATATTCAACTCGAGGATGGTCCGCAAATCAGTGGCCAACATCATTCGGGCATCGGTCCTCATCAAATTTGACTTCTAATGTGACAACTTTGTTTGTCAGCACGCAACCAAGCGAAGCCGTGCCCTCTGCACGTCTAGACTATCAGCTCACACTGCCCCGTGTTCGAGACAAATTAAGGAGATAGTCAATCCACAACTTTGGACGGGCGCACAAATGCGCACAAATGACCTTTGCAGCACCACCAACAACCATCCATCAAAATGCAGTAATGAAACAGAGGCACGCCTGCTCTTAAAACCGAAGTAAATAAACAGCAAAGAAAGCGGGCATGATGTTATGCACGTCTACTAGTGACCAAAATGATGTGTAGTTGAATTGATTAGGGAGACACGTTAAACGCATCAGCAGTTATGCTAACTACACGACAAGTTTAAAAGCGCAGGCACTTAGTCTACGGTGAGGTGAGGGTCTTGCACAACCTTCCCATTTGGCCTGCCATACATACAAAATATGTAGATATTTGTATCATGGGTTGGTTCATTACAAAGACTGTTTGGCCCAGAACACCATGCAAGTCAGCATTGGTGAAGGCCTAACACAACTAACACGCCACTTTTGTCACATTAATTGCAGAATATTCCGCGCTCTCGCACCAGCGCATTCAACGCTTTCCATTTTGAATGCACTCCCCACCCGTGGGCCACTAAAATCTCACCAAATCCATAATGTCCACTCCGCTATTCCATTACATCCGATGAGCAGAGCAAGTCTGGAAGGGGATGGTCCGGGCACAACCAGTTAGAAGTTACAGGCAGCCACTGTGTACATGAGTATCAAAGGAATATGCACTTTCCTTGTCTCCGTGCGATGAAGTGCTCCTCCTTGCCCTGATTCCATTCAGTACGACCTATTTCAAACGCATGTACAACTGTGAGATCAACTTGCGCTCTGCACAGCAAACCATGCACAAGCGTTCACTTGAAGCAGAAGTTCTCTACCCTTCTTCTCTGCCATTCAAAAGCCCCATTTGCTGCACCAAGATGAGGCAATTCTATCACTCCACATTGAGATCTGTGAGAGGGGAGAATTGCCAATGTGACTGCAGTCACCAGCACAGAGATTGCTGCAAGAGCTCTAAATCAGTTGGTTATTGGGGTGTAATTCCTTGAATTCTAGATGTAACAAAATTACATCCTCCTTACCTGCCACTAAGTCACAATCTCTTGATTGTCCATGTCGCCTTCTGTCGCTACTATGGTGATGCTAATGCAAGGGTCAAAGCTATCTTGATCCTTTTCCGACTTGAGTTACATCCACATGCCAATGCACCTTGACACCCATGTACGAGTTCACGTTTATTACTGCATTCGCAACGACATTCAGTTTTATGTGTCCTAGAACAACTTCAGCTTTCGGCTGCCCTTGACTTGGCCAAACTTTCCGTTTCCATGCCTCGTAATTGCACTGCATTGCATTCACATTACTATGAAGTGGAGTGTCATCCTTCCTATATTAACGGTTACGCATCAATTGCAAAAGCATCTCCGCGTAACGGGAAGGACACACACTTAACTTGTGATAGCCCTTGTGCCGAAAAATGCTTCGCGAATCCCTGCTAACTCTAGTAAAAGGAGGCATTATACATAAATTTGGGGTCTTTATTTGTGCACCGTTTGAGTTCCCGCACATGTAGGAGTAATGTCGAGGCGTTGGGTCGTTTGCTTTCGGTGGAAACAAGTTTGATTATAACATTGCATACTTGTGAGGGCAATATGGCTGGCATCTGTATGCAGAGTTCCTAAACCCTCTGCAGTTGTTATTGGCATTGATGCGCACCTCACTTTCGTCTGGACTGCCTCGAATCATTTTGCTGAACGTGGTAAACAATCAGCAAAATTGTATCCTATTTCACATTGGTACAAATGCACTGCAAATAAGATGTGCAATGTTTTGTTTGTTTGGACTGTTGGTTGGTCGAGCCTATTAGTGGCGGCCACCTTGAAGCTGGCTGCGAGTGCTGGCCTGTCGGCCATCCAGCCGTTTCCTTCCTTTCCTTCTAGAATACATGCATTCTTGCCTACACCTAGCCTTCCCTCCGTCTTCTAGGGATGCTCGGGATGCTACAAGAAGGCTTGCTAATGCAACGGCTTGGCTACTGTGGAAGGGACTTGCCTCCAATGGCACTGTGGATGTTGTTCTTGCCGATGTCCTCATGGACGTAAATGTGCAAGTGAACGGTCTTAGCAGAAATGAGGAGCCATTTGCATAAACTCCAACAGGACACTGAAGAGGCTCAGTGGTAAGAGAAAACTGTCTGCGTGCAAGCGAGCTCTTGCATAATTTGGATTAACCTCCCAGCAATCCATATTCTCAAGCTTATAGATTTGCCGTTAATGAATTTAACTACCGTTTCCTAGTAATGTAAGGAGTCGTGGCACTTAACGTACATTCGCGCATCGTTAGTTTTGTTGAGAGTAAGTTGGCCTCGCAGCCATTCAGTGGATGATGGCAAGTTGTACGTTCCTCTTAGTGCACATTGAGTAACCTCATCCCTTACCAAATGCGGCCCTTATTCATCCTGCGTCCACCAGGAAGGCTGAAACAGCACCAATTCCATCGAACATCGAGTATTTGATAGCCATGTGCAATCGAGAAGACGCTTTGTAATCTTAACTTCCATCTTCTTTGGCCTAATACCATCTGCCAAATAGCTACATGAAAAATGAAATTAACACATTTCCGCAAGTCTTTTCAGGTAAGGTGTTTTTGCTTGCGATGTATATGTGACATTGGAAAGTGTCGTGACTCCTCTTTGCTCACGTAGTGTACGAGCGCTCAATCCATCGATGTGGAAGTCGAGGTGCAGATGCACTCAACATTTTCATTTTATTTTTTACGCTGTAAAGACATTTTCCCCATTTGTTGGCAAATCTTCCCAATTGTCTCCTTACTTCTGTTTAGCTCCTCAACTAATGCGGATGCCATGACAAACGGTCGAGAGACATCAGATCGCAACGCTTATCTAGGACCGCTGCGACACAAAGGCGAAACCATAAATGTGCTGCGAATTTGACTCTAGTTCATGACTATTTGCCCTGTGTGAATTCTACTTTGAAAAACATATTTGAACCGTCTCTGAAGGGCATGCGCTTTTTTGTTGTTCAATTTGGGCAGAGATATTCGAGGGACCTGGAACACTTGGCCGCTTATTGGGCGGGTGAGTGCAAGTTTCGACGTCCAGATACGAAGAAGCGCCGGCGTTATCGTGATCTCGGAATGAACCTCGCAATCACCTTCGGTTCCAAGCCAGCCCTCGTCGACGGCTTGTGCAGTTGGCTCAGCGAATCCAATTATTACACCTACGCTAACAACACGTGTAGTCGTAGTTGCAGCCAATATACTCAGGTGAGTGTACGAACGAGTTTAAGCCCCCGTTACCACTTTGCCCAGCTACTTCATCCTGCTCTGTCGCGGTTATATACCTAAATTAACGTTGTATACCCATGCAGCTGATTTGGGCGCAAGCAACTGAAGTGGGATGTGCCATGCGGGAATGTAATGGCGTTATACATGGAATGCCAGATCCACAATACATCACCGTCTGTCTATACAAGCCCTCGTAAGATGCAGTTCTCCACTTTCATTGCTATTAACAACACTGCTCTTCTTGCGAACCACCTCTTTCTTCACAGTGGGAATTACAGAAAGGGGAAGCCATACCTTTGTGGGCCCAGTTGCTCCGGATGCTCCAAGTGGGAGCAATGCTACCGCAATCAGTGCATGAGGGATGCACAACTACGGGAAGTCCATCCCATGGACTCGTTTTCTGATCCCAATGATAAGTATGTGCCACAATGTGTACCGCCCAAATCTGATACCATCGTCGCTGCAGCCAGTTGTGAGTCGACCTAGCCAAACACGACGTAATGCTACTCGCTTCTCTCCTCCCTTCTCACTGTGCTTACTTCGTGCTCATGACTACTGCATTAATAAAGAGAATGTGTGCTTGAAGCCTCTGCATCTTGGTATGCTTCCGCCTAGGTTAGCGCAAATTTGTCGAGTCTTTGGGTTTGTGCAAGAAGGCAGCTTGAGTGAATTTTCGCGTTGTTTTAGTAGTAAGTGTGGAAAGTGAAACATGCACACGTCGTCCTCTAAAATGACCAATTTTTCCTTGGTGGGAATGAATCATAGGATTTAATGCTCCTCACTTCCGTTCACGAATGTCCACTTCGAAGAAAGTACTGTAGGGGTCGTTCAAACCCACGGCGCACTGACAGATTTATTCAACATCTTGGACTCCTCCAGACCCACAAGTCTTCATGGAGGAGTTCAGTAGGAGGAGGCACTTTGCTGGAAGTAGAGGTTACTTGCGGGGTATGTGGCAGGGACCTAGCGATCTCGGATGGAATAATGACGAGACAAATTCCTCAACAGACAGCTGTCGACATGGTAAGCCACATCGAGTTTGCGTGAGATAGGGGTCGTATGAAGACCAGCCATGCGGTCTGACGAAAAAAGGCTGTTCGCAGTCGCAGACGTAGATAAACGTTATCACAGACTAAAATTGTCACAGCAAAGCAGAGAAATGTGGCATAGTTAGAGTCCCAGTTTCTTGCAAATAATTATTCAAAGTATTCCGCAATGCCAACCTCATATAAGCCCCATAAATCCCGATTGGCAGCCTGACTTCGTACTAGTTGGATGGCTAATCAAATGTAAAGCAATTGAGGTTTTAACTTAGTAATGTGTTGAAATGTCAATTTTTGTAATGCTTCCAAGTCGTGCGAGGAGGCTCATTACGCCCATGTGAATCACAGCGATGCGTAGCATGATGTGGCATTGACAAGGAGGATTGGAGTCATTTCATCCTAGAGCATTGAGAGAGCAAGGAAGTGAAGATACCACACGATGATGTTAAGGCTTTTGCCATGATTATTTACTCGGGTGTTAAATTTGACCTTGCACGGGAAGAAGAAATATCCTCCGCAGAATGCAGTAGAGGATTGCATCCTGTTTTCTGGCATTTGATATGGCAGTAGAGTCATTTGACGATGTGAAAGAATGACCAGCACATTGTCCTAAGGCTTCTACAAAGTTCAGGCGAAAGTGGAGGTGCGTCGGTGCATTCCACTGGTTGTCTTCAGGACGCGCAAAGGCTCCTTACCATCCCTGAGTGGGTGATCAGCCAATCCCACCATTACCCACCGCTGTCTCCACTACGGCTTCTCCCCATCACATCATCCAACCGGAACATTTAACTAAGATGGTAAATAATATTTCCACTGCTTTGGCCCAATTTTCTATGATGAGTCTCCCTGTGCTTCCTAATGGAAGCAATAGAGTCGTTAAAGTGTCACAATTAAAAGGAAAGTCAAAATAAACTGCAATGTAGGAAGAAGTAGTCTCCACTTGTGAGTGTTCAAAAGGCCATGGAGAAAGGTGGCTGGGTGAAGCGAGATTATTCACGCATCAGAGCATCAGGGTAAGCATATGCCATAGTAAACACACTCCACGTGATGCTCTTTTACTCCATCCAGTGGGAATTCTCACGCTTACCCTTCTGGTCACCGCTGACACATGCTTTGGCAGATGCTTTACGTTTTGAAATCAAGGTTCTTTACTCAGAGGTCATGAGAGTAAGTGCAGCGGTAAGGAGAGGAAAACTATTTCTCGTCTTTAGGTTATGCAACTTCAGGTAAGTGCCTCAGTTTATCCTTCGATTCATGCTTACATAACAACCTCAACTTAGTTAAAACCGTTCCAGCTTTAACCAAAATAATTGCATTATCATTTTGGACGTAAATATTTAAGTGGTATGCATTAGAGATTCGAAAAGACCCAGAATTTAGGTGGAGAGGCAAAAATGCGAAAAAGTTGACTTAGTCCTACTAAAGAAAGCAGTCTTCTAGATAAAACACATGGGATTCCCAACTGATATTACTAAATTGCTTTGCGACAACATTGGGTATCAGAATGGAGGTTACAAATGCGCTTTTCAACAATTCGACTCCTCTGGTTGAAAACCCCTACATCCAATGTAACTTCTACACTTTCTTCAGCTGATGTGACTCACTCAAGAGAACCTGTAACCTTACGCCAAGATTCACCTCGCGGTTCATCCCTATATTTGTTTAGTAAAAGCATACCGCCAGGTCAGATAACGCGAGTCGCCTTCTACACATAAACAACTTAGTGGTTGGTTTCGTTTAAGCTATGTTTGGTGCCTGAGCACGCCTAAGTGGATGAAGGTGTGTTTACATCCATCGACAAGAAGTCGCTGATTTCCCAAGTCACCGACAGATGATGGCGCATTGTGAAACGCCGATGGAGTAAACAATGAGGTTATCAGAAGTGGCGACAGAGCATAGTGAAGTACATGCAGCGTCATCTGGGCGTAGCTGATATCACCCGCAGTACGCGTTGGTGGTGCAAGGAGGCTGAGAGGCACAAGCGGCACAAGCGGCACAGATGGATTCTCGTAGTTATTTTTAGGTCACAATGCAAGAGGAGAGGAACGTTTAGGATTCTGAAGATGTAGGAACCGCTGGTAGTTCTTGCTACTTCATTCCATCAAATTACTGTGGCCTAGTTGCATTTACCTCAACCGCAGCCGCATCGCAATGATTTCCATATGATGGGCAGTCGAGTTGGGCTTAAGATAAATTGACAAAGAAGGGGTTAAATTTGCAATGCAGCATTTGACTGCTCTAGAGTTAATAAAACACGGATTAACATTTTACTTCTGTGCGGCGGGTGAAGATTTCCATTTGATTTGTTCGGTGGATGCACGAAAACGATGCTAAGATCCCATTCGATGCATATTTAGTGGGAAAGGATGTTCGAATGCTTCAGGGCCAAACTACCGTCATCCTTTCTTATGAAGTGACATGCATCAAATCTGTCCAGTCGTTAATATGACGAACATTGAAACTCATGTATGCATCAGGACTGCAATCCACTTTCCGTGATTAATGAAGTAGAGAGGTGAGGATGGACCAGGTTAATTAATCGTTATTTACAACAGGGCGACAGCAGGGCAGGGGTTTCGTCACACGTCATTATTAAAGGAATGGGCAAAGTCTTGTAAGAAGTGGGCATTACACTTCACTGCAAAATCGATTTGCCGGAAACAGTCAGCTTTGAGCAAATTGTTCGAGATTATCAAACGTGGGTGAAGAATGTCTTCACAGTTTTGTAGATAGGTTGGGTCACCAAATTGTATGATGCTGCCTCGTGGCGAAATGCCACACGAAATCTCCAAAATGGGCAAAATTAAAGGTTGAGGTGTTGGTTTTACAGAATGGGTTACACTTGTAGCAATACAGCGGCATCGTCTTCAATGGGTCATTAGCACACCAAATTGCTGACAGAGCGCACTGCACTTAGCACAGGTATGCTTCAACGTGCTTTGCACTGTCATAATTAGTTTCTGATGGTCCTTACTTCCTGGATCACATCGAGGCGATCTTCCCACTCATTAATGGAAGTTAACCTCAGAAACTACACTGAGCGCAGAGGCTGATATCAAGAACAACCACTGGGGTTGAATAACCATTTATCGAATGATCGCAGGGCTTGAGTGTATTCTGACGCACCAAGCAAGTGTTCCAGTCCGTAGTTAAATGCATTGGTTTGGCGTGTAATGTGCTTTTGTTGACAAGCTGCCATGAGGACAACTCCTACGCATAAACGTGATTTCAGTGCCACACGCTGCCTTCCTTAAGTCGCCTTGACTTCGTGACGACACTTCAGCCTGCGACTCGGAAAATCAACTATCCTCCGCCATCGTAAATCTCTAACTGATCGTCCATTCTTTGAGCGTACAAAAGAATAGTGTCCGTAATAGGCTTCTTCCCTCCTCTAAGTGCACTTACAACCTATCAGTAGGCAAAATTAGCTAACAAATAAAAATCGTTGACGAAACAATAGCCAGACAGGCCCTTTTTTCTAGCCCTCAGACGCCTGAAGCCTGATTGAAACCCATTTTGCCTGCTTAGCATTTCCATGATCAAGGCCTTAGTCTTAGAGTCAAATCCGTTGTTTGTTTGCTTGTCGATCCTGAACGGATCCAAACGACCTGTTTCATGACCGCTCTGCGTCGTTGCAAGTGCTGCCTTCATTGACAACACTAACGACCGCATGCATGCCAGTAAAGACTGATTCTTGCTAAAAACGGCTTCGATTCCATCGATGAAGGAATGCTAGTGGTAAAAACGACCTCATGCATTATTTTCACGAAAAAATGCAAGTCAATTTCAAGCGTTTATGTGTCGTCGATCTAGATTTCAGTTTCTTAGATAATTCGTGATAAGCTGGCTTACGTTGCATTACATTTTAGACTGCATTGACTACAATTAAGCATGCATAAACAAATAACTTACTACTCAATAGGTGTTCCAGCTTTGAACAGCGAGCACATAAACACTGGTTTCTTTTGAATTGGAGCCATTGCAAAGTCCATCCATGTGTAACGCTTGCATTGGTTGTTTACTACTCCCTTTGGTCATCAAAACAACTATGGAACCATGATTGTCTTTATGATCAGCAGCACAATCGTTGAGCCAAGCCGAAGGCTGCAAACCCTTCTGCTCATAAGTACCGCATTTCCTTCATCATACTTGCACTACTTCTGCCCTCCTTAAGGCCTCAGGTCCAACCCCAAGGAACTTCTACCGTAATATCCTTTTCCAAACGCTGAGACAGCGTGACGGACGTGTTGCCTCCCATTGGAAGCTTCGTAAATGATAGGTGCCTTTGACACCCACTTTGTTCACCGTTCTGTTGAGGGGCTACCAACATTCCAAATGACATTAGTTGTGGCCGATTGTGAGAAGAAATTCCAGTCACTGTGTGCAGTATCCTCATTCAGATGTTATTTATGATGCGCGTGACTTCTCCTCCACCTCTCTATTGGCTGTCAACGACCCAGGTGTTGGTGGGCGAAGAGCACAGAATTGAGAGGAAGCAGAGAGGAGGAAAATTGTCCCTGCAAATGATAACCGACATGCGTGATAGCTTTTGATGCACCCTATTTGCCACGAAGAAATCAGTGCCACTGCAATCAGACGTTTAGTCAGTTGAATGTTAATTTGGAGACTGGCGGTGTTAGCTTATGGGTATTGCTTGTCCTCCCACCGACTGCGATGAGATGATCAACGAAGGAGGTTGACAAAACCAACTGGCGAAACAGTAAGAAGAATGTGAGAAGGAGAACTAGGTGATAAATGCATAACTCTCCAACCCTAGGCTTCAGTGACGAGAATGCTTTGCCCCAACCTTCTTATTTTGTATACCGACACCGTGTCTGGGCTATTTCAGTAGCCCCTGCCTTTGTTTGGTGTCAGCATTTGACCTCCGAAAGATGCAACAAATATTTGCGTATGCTAATACCAGCGCGTTAGTGTGTGGTGGAATTGCAGCACAAAAGTAAAAGGCGACAAGATCTGTATTGGCACCGACTAGACGCCTTCGCAGCCTACGGTGGACTTGGCACTTGCTTGCATTGTGCTGAATGGTACGATGAAGCGGACTCGTGACTCGACTACACATCAAAGTACAAGCTTTCATCCCGACAAGAGTTCGCAAATTGAAAGTGTTGAGGTAAGCTAATATAATCTCTTTGGAATGTGTCGCAATTTAATCTCGCATTTTAACCAGCTTTACTTATTGAACTGTGCATGCCATATCTCACACCAACTGAACGTCACACATTCCGTCGTGCGCAACGAAGATCGAATCCGCAGACTTGCGAATTTACTGCGTCAGTTTTGTTATTGCATGGGCTACCTCATAAAAACACCCACTTCGCTTGCTCGTGGTGGGCTGTAGGCGTTTAGACTGAATGGTCAAAGCGAATTCGTTCCATTTGGAAGAGCCCACCATGAGCTGTAACTACTGTCGGTTGTAACGAAGGTCCAAAGTGGTTGTCTAGTGGAATAAATCACACTCAGTTATTCCGTCTGATAATTTTTGAACATGCTTCCTTCTTTCAGTTTATCTATGCAACAATACAACTACTCTGCTTCACTTTGGAGTTCGGCAGATGATCCCATCAGTGGAGTCGATCGCATAACAGAGATTCAAATTAGTCGTTTCCAATTCGGGTATTTGACTTGACGTAAAGTGACAGAATCTGCCTAAGCAATGAGCAGTGTATGTATCTTCTTTGGGCTTCTCTTTATCCCAACGGTGTAGCGTTCCGAGCATCCCCAGAAGACGGAGGCGACGTTAAGAGTGTATCAGAATGCGTGTGTGCAAGATGGGAAGGAAGGGGGCTGCAGGAATGGCCGGGAGACCAGCCCACGCAGATAGGTTCAAGATGACCGCCACCAATGTGTCTCACCAACTAACAGTCCAAACAAACAAACCACTACAAACGGTAGTGGTTGGAAGTTTGGTCTTCCTACTGGAAGATTTTCCACCTGCTTCTGTGAAGATGACGAGAATGACTATTTTCAATTCACTTATTTTTAATTGTAAAATGAGTTCTTTACCTGTTTCTAGCCATGCCAGCACATGCCACCCCAATGCTTTCGACTGCCCGGTAACACAGATGCTCACAAATAGATGGCATGAGATAATAGACAAGCGCAAGCACACACAATCAGCGCATGGCGCAAATGATGCTGTCATTGAAGGCTTTCTGTGGAAGGCGAATGTCGGTCTGATATTTTGTGAGGAAAACTAGGTGATTACAGGCCACAGTATTGCTGTCATTAACGTCAGTAAGACAAATACATATAAATTTGCCCAGGTCTGTAATTCGTTAGACTAAATTAAAAATCTACCACCCATAAATGATTTTGCTCCAAACGTGGGCCTCTTCCATTCCAAACTGCCCTATGTGAGAACATGCTCAACCATTCAACGCACAATTGACACCACGATGCGCAGCTGGAACCCACCAGTGTCGGTGTGAGCGATTGAGCCCAGCTGCACAGGATGAATGGAGTGATTGCGTATTTACATAATTGATGGCTGCCTTTCTCATCACGTTCTCACCACCTTTTCAAGCACGAAATCTTCACTTAAGCATTTTCTTCCATTTGTAAGGGCAGACGAGGTATACCTCTTCCACCGTTTCCAAATATTTATCCTCCATTTCATGCTCCATAGCATTTAACTTAAGCTTCATTTAAAAGTCAGGTTTGAATTCATGCGAAGGTGTTGCATGAGTTGCATCAGTTGTATGGCATGATTGACAGGGAGACATCAAAGCGAGCATCACAAAGGCAGCTCAGTGTTGTCATTCGATTTCTTTGACCATATAGACGAACTCCCAAAGCATGTTTTGGTGGGAACTTTAGCCTCGCATGCTGCCAGGCTTTTCCAGCTCCTCAAGCCTCTACAAAGCTGGGACAAAATAAAGAATAAAGGCGATTAATGCCGAAAATCGGTGCTAGGAAATGCTGCTGTTATCAGTCCTTCTGCTCCTCCACACACCTGCACGATTTATTCAACAGTACATAAAGAAGGGTCGTTAAGTGGCTCATGCCTTAATCGTTATTAGAGCATCGTTGATGCTGCTCCTGGTGCCTTCATCCACGCCATTAATTGCTGAGCCAAACGCAGAGGAAGTAGATAGGTTTGCTATTATTGCGCAGTATCGCCATCTCCATACGCCACCTCAGCAGGTGTCATAAAAGTCGACTGGCATCAGGCACTCAACCCTTTTTCGCCTTTGATGCAATTGCATTTGGCGGTAAACGTGGAAAGAGTGTCCTCCATCACCCAACCTCCTCCAAGTGCCTCCACATCAGCACATCAACCTCCTTCCTCTCGGCTCTCCCGACTCCTGAACACGAGAACGACTTGACTGATGGATCCAAGGCACTGTAACATTTGCCGTTCCGTAACAGAAATGGGGACAGCAGAATGGAGACGAACGTTAATGTGGTCGTTATTTTGGTTTACGCTGCGTTTAGGATGGCGCTAAAAGCCAAGGAAGAAAGGGCACAATATTTTTATGTCAAACTACCTGCTAGTTGTATCCCGTCATCCTCGCCTCTCGAGTTCGTATCAATTTGGAACATAACAAGACTAAACCTTATTTGCATTTCCAATGCGCCTAACAAAGAGGACCGTAAAGTGGTGCTAAACAGTGAAGGGGTCCAAGCAGGTCAGAAGGAATGCGAGTTAGTTGTGGGAATAACAAAGAAAAGATCATGTAGTGTGGCAAGAGGACATAACATTGCGGTGTCACGAGCACACCATTTGGCTTTCCTTACCACAGAGGCAAGAGCTGCAACCAAACGATGATTGCGGCATTGCAGTACTAACAGTCAAACACAAAACAGTTTCTGCAAGGCATTGATGCGGGTCAGAATCTCCTGGTCACCGGAGGAAGAGGCCTGAACAAAAGCAGAGGACGGAATTCTCAATGTAAATGGAAACAAAATATTAATAAATAAATAGGCTTGTAATGTTTTTATTTGGGGGTGAAAAAAGGCGCATCTGGCCTTTAACAAACGCTCTAAGGTACTAACACGTTTTCAGCGCGTGATCAAAATTCACCGCAAAGTGCTTCAGCAGAACTATAAAACTAACCTCACAAGGTGATCGCTGCCTTGGGCATTACTTTGCTGATTAGCTGTAAGTTTACAACGCGTTTCATTGTAGACTGAACTCATCGTCAACATACCATTTCTTTTAGACGATATGGCCAAGTTGATTGGTAGCCTCGTCTTGGTAACACTCGTGGCATCAGAAGCGCCGACTGAGCAGGAGCGCAAGGCTCTTCTTACCTTTCACAACACCAAACGGGCAAATGTAAGCCCTTCGGCTGCAAATATGCTAGAGATGGTGAGTTCCTCACTCGTGCTTGCTTCCTCCAACCCCTACCATGCACAAATCCCTTGAACTATCATGAATCAACTCTGTGCTTTGCCACTTTAAAATTGATGACAATCTCGCCTTGCGCCACTGAAGGTGTACAGTCCAGAGCTGGAAAAGCTGGCCGTTGATTGGGTGGAAAAATGTAAGTTTGAACACCCAAATGTGGGCAAGTATCCAGAGTACAGTGGTACAGGGCAAAATCTTGCCTTGTCTGGGGGTGCTAGCCGCAATTTGGTGGCACAGGCGAGCGGTTGGTGGAACGAGGTCGATCACTACACCTACGAAAAAAACGAATGTGCAACCGGTAAAGTGTGTGGACATTACACCCAGGTGAGGCAATAACTTCTCACTGGCATCCTAAACGAGGTTACCTTTTTTGACAATATGATGCATGTTTTAGCATTCTTTCATTCTATTCGCTTGCATTTTAGCGATAATCTGATGTCTGCTATTGTGCAACCACTTTTTGAGTTTGTTATTTGTGCGGCGCCATACTGCGTGTTTGGTAGCCAACTGTCATTTGCCTCTGCTGCATAGATGGTCTGGGCGACGTCTGGGGAGCTTGGGTGCGCAGTAAAACAATGTGATAGCTTGAAACCAGATTGGCCTTCGCCGGTGTATCTAATGGCTTGCCAGTATAAACCACCGTAAGTGTGATTGGGCTCAATTTTATGCCGCAAGAGTCGTACAATGGTAACTGATCTTGGTGTATTTGTCTTAGCGGCAATTACATAGGCGCGAAACCGTACATCAGTGGCACCAGTTGCAGTCAATGTCCATCTGAGACGAAATGTGTGAACAACCTCTGCTCCAGGCAGAGTTCTCCTGCATCGAAGACAGCGTCTGCTTACACTTGGGCGGGAGCAATCGCCTTGTTTGTCGTTTTTTATTATTATCCCTTTGTCTAAAGATACCTCGACAAGCAGACAATGCACCACTTAAAACCCACCTCATTTACGTCGAACACGGCACCCATCCAATGCTCTAGAACTAGCGGTTTACCCACCATTGTATACAAATGAACGAGATGGCATTGCGCGCTTCTCTCTGCCAAAGCTTTGGGTAAGAGGAGCTGCAATTGTCCTTTTGCTAACGCGATTATTAGCCGTGTGTCACTCAATCTTAACTTCAAAGCGTCTGCGATTATTTTCAAAAGCATTTGCGCACTCCTTCGCCACGGCGGACTTCATACCGTTCCTAGTCAATCGTCAAATAAGCCATTGTTCCACATACCTTTTGCCAAATCATCTTCTCTTGTCACAAGTGTGGCGATTAGTCGGGCGGAAGGCTGCTGTTCTGGTGCGCTTGCTCCTATTTGGTCTAAGCGTTGCTTTATCTTAGCCACCAATAGTGTTTGGAAGGCATCATAGGTGGGTAATTTAGGATTGCTGTTCTCAAATGCAGTGGGCAAATTGTCACGTTGATTGGAGAACAGCGTTGCGTCAAGAGGCACATTAGTTAAAATCATAAAAGAATCTTATTTAAGTGAAGGACGTTTGACACTCACACCAATTTGCGTCCACATTATCCCCTCCTTTCGTGATAAGTGCACTAAATGTAGCTCTATTTGATAAGCTGCATTCATCAACGTTGAATGCCAACATTTCGCCTTGCTCACTAATCGTTATTTTGAACAAGCAGATGGTGTAGGTGGCATCATAGGAATTGGGCGCATAAGCAGACCTGTTTTTCTTGTACAACGGACCACTGTGGAAAGAAGGATGAGTGGTAGACGTAAGAGAAGGGAATTAAACATCTGGAAAAACAACATAAGATCACAAGCAAAGGCACAAAATCAACGATTGGTTTGAAACAATGCCATAATTCTGCAAGCTCTGCCCATACAAACGCAACCACACTACCTTTTAAATGGTTCCTATGTAACGGAATTGCTCCTTGTAGGATTTGTGTGCACATTGCCTAACCGATGGTGAGGGTGTCGCAGTTCATTTCAAAATATCTTCATGTTGCCGATGCTAATGGTGTCACGTTTAAGTTCGTTCGGGAGGTTCCAGCCCCGTTTCTACCACCTTACAAAGGCACTTCTTCATTTTGGCTTTAGTGGTCGTAACGCAGATAAGCTAAGCTCCAATGTCTTAGTCATCATGGGTCGGTTAGCTGTTGTCTCATGTTAAACAATCACCAACCTGCCACCAAGTTGGGATCTTTCGTACTTATTGCAGTGGATACAATGATATTTACGGCCATTAGGATCACCACATTGTTAGATGGTAAGGGATGCCTGGAGGATGGATGACCGTGGATATAAGCCAGTTAAGATGAGCGAGTACTTCTGCATGCCCAAAAGGAACCTCTGCCTCTCTATCAGCGTTTAACTTCGGTCTAAGTAAGGGATCCGTGGAATAGTTGGAGTGCGGATAAAGATAGATCCTGGCACGACGCATATTACCTCAAGTGTCTGGATCACTATCAGGGTGCATCAAGTTACCCTAGCGCAGCTCTATGATAATTTATCCATCAAGTAACCCACTTGCCGTATTTGTAAGTGTTCAGCCATCGCTTCACCACAAAGTTGACTTTCTTACTGCCGCCAATAAAGCAGCACTACACGAACGCCAAAACTTTCTTTATGCCAGCAAATGCTTAATTCCATTCCACTCTCTCCACTTTACTACGTGGAGCCGGTATTTCCTGTATTTTGAACCAATTTACTCATATTTTTCGACTTCTCCTATGCTCATCGCAACAAGCTATAGCGGCATTGCCCTTTTGCAGTTAAAGGGGAGCACTGTGCATCCAACCCGAGATGCGCTTAATTTTGCTCCAATTTTCCGTGCTTATGTATCCAAACTGTTCTAGCTTCGTCCGTATTACAGTTGCGATTTCATTGCTTCCCAAATCTGCTCTACGCTACATTGGTTATTTCGAGAGAGACTTATGTGTTTTCGCGTTGCAAATCTTGCCGTTGTGGTTCAGCCAACGGTGAATGTTGTGGTCTTTGCTAGTTGCTTGCACACACCTACTGCAACCATTCATGCATGCATCAGATGTATCTCCATGTTCTGGCGCAACGATCCCTTAATGCACTTCCAACAAAGAATCTTGTTTTTAATCCACTTTGGAGTTGTGCGACCCTCGTGCAAAATTAGGTTTCGTAAAATCCATTTGGTGCATCATCTGATTACTTTTACTTTCGTGGCCAGCAACCCCCATATTATGTACGCATGAAGCCCACTCGTATGGAATTGTCAGCTTCCGCAGAGCCACCAAATATTTTCTCTCTTGTCAAGCAAGTTGTGACACAAAAGCTGCTACTCCTCCTCATGCTGACCGTCCTCCGCAGTTTAACTACACTCTAGCACAGCCTATCTCCCTACCATTTTACCCAGACACATGCATTACTGAGATCAGTGTCCACTGTCCCAATATCATCAAACCTACTATCAATTAGCTACCGAAGGTCTCAACAGGTATGCAACTTGATTTGCTCATTTGCTCCGCTCAACAGACTCGTTATAATGAACATCGCAATTTGAAAGGGACGAGGCTGGGAGCATTAGGCGCGAGGTATGTAAACAATAAAAGGCTGGTCTAAGAGCTTCACCTTGCATGCCTTAATGAAGGAAACAGTCACTTTGGAACAAATGACTTGCCCCTCTTGCATTGTATTTATGTTACAAGGGACACAATGTCTCACAGCCGGTTTCAAGAACAAGCTGATGAAATTCATAAGCTCAGGTAAAGTTAGACGTTTGCTGCTTTTCCGCGTACAGGTCTGACTTAGAACTACAGTGGTCGTGTAAAAGCACTAATTCCTGTTAGCAGTCATCTTCGAATAATGCCATTTTGTGGTAAGTTGGTTGCTTAACAAAGGGTAGGGGGACAACCAGACAGACTCGTAAGTGCATCGTGAAGGAATGCAATTGAGGACGGCTTCTACACACCACTTTTCCTAACCAATGGTTGGGCGCCTTAGGCAGTACTAAAACTCAGAACATGCACAAACCCTCTCAACAGCAGTGCATTGGTGCACATAAATTAAAGCAACACCCAAAACGTTGGTCTGATTGTTCTTTTTGAACCTCGCTGTGTGAATGGCTACTGAGCAGAAGCCGCCTTATTAGGGACTATGGAAGTTCCAAGCCCATCGTATCGTCACTTTTTTGCCACTGGCTGCTAATTGCTGTCCTCCAGCATGCAACTGCTATTCGTAGGGCTTCAATGCCTTTCACTGTTAGAAAATAAGAATAAGAGACAAAAGTGCAATGTCACAAACCGCCCCTACCCCATATTTTGTGCGCCTCTGCTAAGGACGCTAGCCATTTTTTTAACAAGTTAGATATCCCAATGACAGCCCTCCGATTAATCAGACAATTGGACTGTTCATGGACCTGGCAAGCAAATTTTAACGTGGTTTGCACTGCTTCACATTCCAAAGTTAAGTGCTTTAAGAAGAGTGACGCCTTGAGGATTTCTTTGCAACCTCAATTTACGTCTCCCAATTTCCGCTCCAAATCAGCAGTTGATTGCACTCAAACGTGCTCCCTAGTACGCTTTTCTTTATAATCTTCAATAGATGCTTTGCCTCGACTATTTTGTTGCAACGTCAAGATAGAGATGTCGAAAGCTGATATTTGAGACGAATCAGAGGTGGAATGGGTTGGTTCTGTGTTAAACGCCACCCAAACGAAGAAGTCGAGGAGCTTGAGGTGGCTACAGGTTGGAAATTGACAGAGAAGTTTATGCTACACTGTCTCTCTTTATGTCCACTGTCAGTCTCCGGTGCAGTGGGTAAAGCTACTCGTGGAGATGCTTCCGGAATATTCAACTCGAGGATGGTCCGCAAATCAGTGGCCAACATCATTCGGGCATCGGTCCTCATCAAATTTGACTTCTAATGTGACAACTTTGTTTGTCAGCACGCAACCAAGCGAAGCCGTGCCCTCTGCACGTCTAGACTATCAGCTCACACTGCCCCGTGTTCGAGACAAATTAAGGAGATAGTCAATCCACAACTTTGGACGGGCGCACAAATGCGCACAAATGGCCTTTGCAGCACCACCAACAACCATCCATCAAAATGCAGTAATGAAACAGAGGCACGCCTGCTCTTAGAACCGAAGTAAATAAACAGCAAAGAAAGCGGGCATGATGTTATGCACGTCTACTAGTGACCAAAATGATGTGTAGTTGAATTGATTAGGGAGACACGTTAAACGCATCAGCAGTTATGCTAACTACACGACAAGTTTAAAAGCGCAGGCACTTAGTCTACGGTGAGGTGAGGGTCTTGCACAACCTTCCCATTTGGCCTGCCATACATACAAAATATGTAGATATTTGTATCATGAGTTGGTTCATACAAAGACGTTTGGCCCAGAACACCATGCAAGTCAGCATTGGTGAAGGCCTAACACAACTAACACGCCACTTTTGTCACATTAATTGCAGAATATTCCGCGCTCTCGCACCAGCGCATTTAACGCTTTCCCTTTTTAAATGCACTCCCCACCCGTGGGCAACTAAAATCTCACCAAATCCATAATGTCCACTCCGCTATTCCATTACATCCGATGAGCAGAGCAAGTCTGGAAGGGGATGGTCAGGGCACAACCAGTTAGAAGTTACAGGCAGCCACTGTGTACATGAGTATCAAAGGAATATGCACTTTCCTTGTCTCCGTGCGATGAAGTGCTCCTCCTTGCCCTGATTCCATTCAGTACGACCATTTCAAACGCATGTACAACTGTGAGATCAACTTGCGCTCTGCACAGCAAACCATGCACAAGCGTTCACTTGAAGCAGAAGTTCTCTACCCTTCTTCTCTGCCATTCAAAAGCCCCATTTGCTGCACCAAGATGAGGCAATTCTATCACTCCACATTGGGATCTGTGAGAGGGGAGAATTGCCAATGTGACTGCAGTCACCAGCACAGAGATTGCTGCAAGAGCTCTAAATCAGTTGGTTATTGGGGTGTAATTCCTTGAATTCTAGATGTAACAAAATTACATCCTCCTTACCTGCCACTAAGTCACAATCTCTTGATTGTCCATGTCGACTTCTGCCGCTACTATGGTGCTGCTAATGCAAGGGTCGAAGTTATCTTGATCCATTTCCGACTTGAGTTACATCCACATGCCAATGCACCTCGACACCCATATACGAGTCCACGTTTATTACCGCATTCGCAACGGCATTCAGTTTTATGTGTCCTAGAACAACTTCAGGTTGCGACTGCCCCTGACTTGGCCAAACTTTCCCTTTTCCATGCCTCGTAATTGCACTGCATTGCATTCACATTACTATGAAGTGGAGTGTCATCCTTCCTATATTAACGGTTGCCCATCAACTGCAAAAGCATCTCTTTCTACAACAAATTAAAGGACTGAATAAGTAGAATGAAATGTTGCAGGAAGGCACAAAAAGGGTTGCTGTGTCTAATTTGTTGGATTTTGAGTGACAGTGACCCACTTACGAGCAACTGAATTCGAGATGCTGACGCAGTAATCATCAAAGAGCTGTTGGTTTTTCTCTTCGAGCAGTTTCGATGATCACAGTGATCAATGCTTGATCGGCCAGAAGGGATGCGAAGGCGACTCTCACCTCTGCCATCATTCCGTGCGCAGCAATCTCTGCATCAGGTATGCGATCGCAGCGATTCGGACCACCTCAGTTTGCCTGAATGGCGCGTCCACCAATGTTATGGTGGAGGCCTCCTTCAGTAGACGTCTTATTTTAAGGCTAGGATACAATTGTCCACCTCTTCGCATTGCTTAATGTGCTGACGCATGACGACGGCGAACTGCCATGTAGGAAGCATTTGCATCCAACATAAAATACTCATGCAGTGCGCCGATAAACATATTTGTGCCTAATCGGTCGGATATCTCTGCTAATTGCCCCCACACAATGACCTCCGTTGGTATTTGCCAAAAGCCGCTAGTCATCCATTGATGTTTAAAATTCAGATGCATTCGCAAAATGTTGCGTTTTACGATGCTCAGCGTCTCCATGGTCGATTCGTTCAAACAATCGTTTTTTATATTTGCTTTGCTTTGCGCCGTCCCAAATTCTCCAATGCCTGCACACGGTTACTATCGAAGACTGGCTTCTACTGTAAGCTCACTGAGGTGCTTGGTCCTTTGGTTTGCTCAAATTGGTGAAGGTTTGTAAATGGAGAGGCAGAATTGGCTGAAACGAGGGTCACTAGGATCGCACGTCTCTCCAACGTCTGCTACACCATCAACTGATTTTTGATTCAGCGACGCCTTCGACACACTGAAAGTGAGTCAAGAGACTGTTTAAGCACTACAATGGTGAAGTAGTCTAAGGCAGTGGACCATAGAAGCAGATTGTTTACGGCTCATACGTGAAATGCTTTGGGTGACAGGCACGAACATACAACAATTTTGATCAGAAGCGCACACTTAACGACGATTTCATGCTCTCTAATTGTAAGCAAACTCTACTTCATAGTTTGAGCAGATGAGATCATGACAAAACCACGCAGTAGCAACGAAAGGCCTGTCACCCACACACAATCTAGTGAGTCTGGTCAATCGAAACAACGAAACGCTTCCATCAAGTCTCGCGAACAGGTCCTCCAAGCACTCAGCCTTTATTATCTGCAATCACCAGCATTCAGCTTTCAGGCTTCGGTCTCGACACACTCTTTTGCCTTCAAATGTGGGGATCGTCTTAGTGCAAGTGGGCTGGCTAGTCGGGCATTCAAACACATTATGAAAAACTCAATTTCGAAAAGGCCAAAATTTGCAGCAGCAGTCTCAAAACTTCCCTTCATCTGCCTGAAACAAAGCATTTTTGAAGGAATAGATTTGCTTGATTACCAGACCTTACCATCTCACGCAACACATGGTCCAAATTAGTTTAGATTTCACTGTACAAAATAAATGCTCATTTATTTATGCAATCCACTGTCCACGACGCAGCACCATAACAAATGCCACTCCATTGCGGAACAGGCCAGAAATTAGTAAGAACCGTAAAATGCAACAGCTTGGAGTTGAAACCACACGAGCACCAAGCAGGCGCCTTAAGACTTCAAGAAAAGATCCCATTTTGTTAGTCAAACCCAGTCACACAGTGAGCGATCCGAGTTAGAAATAGTTGATTTCTTTACAGCTATTCTCCATTGTCATGCTTAGCCCATTAAACTACGGTGCAGGTGGGACATCCGCCTCCTCCATCTGCTCTTGCCACAATCTCCAGCGCATTTTACTCCAAATGCTTCTGCAATCACCCATCACCAACGCCCACGCATATCCAAGTCCATCCAGCTATGTAGTTTTATCGCTCGTCAGCTCTTCTCTCAATGCGATGTTATGCAGCGCATGTTCCATGAGTCCGAAAGGGCCACACTAAAGGCAATAGCTGCATTTCTGTGAGTACTTCAGGTTAATTCACTTCATGTGTGTGCAGGCACTACTTATACTTCCTAAGTAGGGGCACGTGGTAGTAACAAGAAGAGCAAGATTCACGTTAGAGGGGATGAGCATTGATGCGGTGAGTCCAATCGTTATCTCGTGCATTACTTACTTTACCTCAGAAATAACCCAAGGACCAAATTGAATTTGCTTGTACAAATTAATACTTTGAGGAAGAAATAAGTCAAGTGTGAGTGAGTTGTTGCCTGAAATGTCTGGCATAATTTCTTACTGAAATAGGACAAAAGTAAATTCCAAATTTGTCTAGGTGAGAAGCAACGACTGCGCCAGAAGAGTGTACACTTAGCATGCAAAAACGTTGGTGGCTTACCCCATGTTCGTGTCCACTGCACTGCACGTTGGAGATTGCAATCATCCACCTACAATTGCCATCCCCTTCGACTCACTAAAGAAATAGCACAGCTCTCTATTCAGATCGCTTCTGCAAATCATCACCGCAGCAGGCACCATGGTCCACCTGTGACTCAAAGCACTGTGTGGACATTGGCCGGTGCACGCTGAAGTGGCTGAGCAAGCTCGTTCACCAACACGCGACAACTGTTGCATCAAAGCACTGCTTTGCGAGCTTTTCACATGCGCCATATTTCCTTATTGTGGGTTCGCCTTAAGGCAGCAAGAAATGTGCTGATACGAGGAAACTTGCGTGTTCACTATTATGCAACACCAAGTGGGCTACCTTGTCAACGTCTTTGCTGTCGCGCTGATTCAAATGTTAGCAGGAGGCGATTCACCTGCTAACAGCAAGTCGCATCGAGCGACAGTGGGCCAGGCTGCAGATGAGGCGTGACCGTCATTGCGAAGGAATTTATAAAGACATGAATGTATTGTACGCAATGACGATATGGACTTGCGATCATCGAGTGAAGGATCTCACGATGGATGCATAAGCGACTTCCTAATTACATCCTGAATCTGTGAAGTAATGATGAAGCGGATTAGTGGAGGAGGATGGGATGCATTGCTGACGCAGCTCTGAAGCATGAACCCTAACCCTAACCCTAACCCCTCCCACCCCTCTGACAGCCACACTATCACAGTGCATCAGCCTCACAATGAGGCTGACGCAATGGCGTGAAATGCGTCACGTCGCAGTGCTCTCGGCACGGCGATTACTCCCCGAAGGCCCGCCGATTACTCGCGACGACAACGGTGTCCTCAATTATCTCACGTCTGCGGGTAGTCGTGCCCAACTCACCAAAGCACACACACTTACAAGCGAGTTACTCTTTCCTCTATCATTTTATCTCGTAATGCTAATCTCCCTTGTCATGAGGCGCATTCTTACAGAATTAACTCCTTGTGCAGTCGACTCTAAGCAATCCAGCTGCATTGGTCAATTGCCATCGAGTCTATCCTCCATACCTCTCAACTATGCCGCATTGACTTGCAACAGGAAAGGGCGTCTTTGATGGAAGTAGTCTGATCTTTCTCAGCAATTGGTTATGGTGCCGCGGCATAGAGAGACGCAGTTGAATCGGGAAGCATTTCCCATCTTCTGGCATTCAGTGGACAAGAGGGCAACACCAAATATGTGCATTGTTTTTGATGCTAGTGGGCGTGAAGTAGGCACGATTAGGCGGCTTTGCTGAACGGCTGGATTTCCCACACAATCGTACCGATTCCACACCAACACTCCCAAACCCTTCACCACGTACGTCTCTGTGCATTTAGAAAGTCAGTCGCAAATGCATTAATCCATCCTCCAGATGCAATTGCTGCTTGCTTCGTCTCACTACGCGAGCACTATCACTGCCTCCTCCTACCGCTGCTTACCATCCACATTCCAATAACTGCCTCATGTCAGCGAGTAGTACGGCTGCACATTCAGTTGTAGGTAAGCTCAACAATATGTGTCTTCAAGCAATACAGCAGTCGTTGCTCGAGGTAGCATCAAATGGCTGAGCCAAACGACAGCCACAGCTGCTGCCAAAACAACAGTGTCTGCCCCCTCCACATTGCCTATCCCACCCCAACACTTCACCCACCTTCACTCACAAAGCACCCATCATCGCAACCTCACCCACACCGCCACACTCTCCCATGCTGTAGGAAGGTGCACCTCAACAGCCTCACTCCACTTCTCAAACAAGTGCTTTTATTTTAACCTCCCATTCAACGCTATCAGCCAATTGAGCAGGAGGTGATTCATCTACTAACAGCAAGTCGCATCGAGCGTCAGTGGACTCCGTTGCAGATGAGGTGTCACCGTCATTGCGACCATTGTGCGTGCTCCTCCACCTCAAGTCGTAGTGCACAAACTCCACCAAATGTGCTGCATTGCAGTTGAAGACCAATGGGGCACATTGTAACACTGCGGACGCCAGCGCACACTCTTTCCAGCCAGTGAACTGTTCTCAAAGTCGGTGAAGCTCTTGATGAAGGAGAAGAGCACGTCCATGTCTCTTGTCGCATCATGCACACTCTCTGTCATGACTGCTGTGAGTAGTATTTGATGGGGACCCATAACGTCCAGCACGCCAGTGAGGTCACCGCTCATGCGCCATTCCGCCTCCATTATGTAGGTCAAGCAGTCGTACTGCCTAATATTATGCTCGGCTTCGTCTTTCAGAATGCTGCGACTGTGAACGCCTCTGCCGTTTTCGGAAATGCAGCGAATCCTCTCAATGCTGTCATCGTGTCGTTGGAAGGTGATGTCGATGTGAATGGGGCTTTCGCCTACTGAGAGTTCAGAGGCGAAGCCGCTATTCAGTCCGAACCTGAAGAGAGAGTTGCAGTGTCGTTAGCCATAGGCAGCCAGTCTGTGCACTAGGCTTGTGCGAGGCAGTAGACAGCAGCGTATTTCTGCCTCATCGAGGATCGGTCGCGTTGCGACAGGACTCGCTGCAATGAATCCACCTCCCTCATGTGATATTCCGCACCCGCCAGTGCGCCGCGATACGATAAGTGTCCGCAGATGTTCGCCGAAAGAGCAGTTTGCACACGTTATTGTCCAGCCACGTCGACTCACTGATGTGAGGGTGCATTGCTTCATGCGGTCGACACCTTAGCAGCACGCACCTCCAGTTTGGAATCGCCTTGCATGCATTTAACAAATCCGCGCCATTGAGGAACTGGCATATCTGCGGTGCCAATGTGGGTGGGAGCCCATTGAGTTGACGACGCGAAGCTCCATCCTCCGCCTAAAGGTTTAGGAAAGTACATCGTCGTGAGTGACACAGAAGTGGCACAAATGAGAGTCATGGAAAGAAAGTAAGGAGGAGGAAGGGTGGATTGGAATAGTTTGCCACGGTATGCACTGCATGCCAGCCACATCCATACACGTGCGTCACAACCATCGACGCATTCCTCACTGTACTGCACACTTCAGATATGCTGTGTATCAGCCTGGCTGATTCTTGGTCTCCGATTCCTGGTGAAGTGGTCCCAACCTAGCGAACATTGCCGATATTTTAAGAGAAAGCTAATCAGAACGCCTCCCATGTCGCACCACGTACGCCAACGAGGGTTGAATTGCGTTATCTTATCTTCCAACATCTTGCAGGGCAATATATTTGCTTCCTCGCTAAGTTAATGCATATTGACCCAGCACATTCCCATCAACTGAGGTGTTCTTGGTCCATGTTTGCTCGCTGACATAGGCAGAAACACAAGGACTCGCGACCTATCCAAATATCCCAAATGAAACATTCTATGCCCAAGACCTACGCCTCCTCTTAGTTGAACCTCTCGCCCCAACCTACAGCTTAGATTCGCACACCGGCAAGTAACCGAACCTAAACGGCCACCGCTTTCAGCAGCATGTCCACAGTGGTTACTCCGAAAGGAGGAATCTGGAAGTAGAGAAGAAGCGGGAGAGGGACGAAGGCTAGTGGCGGTACCACGTCGATGACCGGGTGGTAGTGGGGATGAATCCAAACAGCGCTTGTATTTCAGGCGTGGGAGTGAGACAAAGACGTTGCTCCTGCTTTCCCAGACGAAAGCTATTGCCACAAAGCTCTAGAAAGACCATGAGACCCTTGAACTCTATAAGTACTATTTGACCCTTTAAATATGATTATGCATTGAACTTTGGCTGCCTGACCTGCATAAATGGAACACAAGAAGGCCTGAATTCATGAGTGAATATAAACCGAAGCGCGCACTTCTTGAGTGCTAGGCACTGGTGGACAGGTCGAGAATACGCACATGAATGGGTGCGCGATGACATAAAAGATCTTAGTGTGAGAACAAATAAATGGCTATCGGATGAATAGAAGTAGACAAGGTAGGTTGATAGCGATTTTTTAAAGTGGACAGGGAGCCATATACAAAGCGAAGCAGGCAGAAATGCGGACGACAGCGGTCCCGTTCAGAAGGCACCACCCGTTAATGATGGCCTCAATTCGCATGAAATATGCAATGAAGAAGTCCTCTCCGCCACAGCTTGGCTCGCAGATGCCTAAATGCAATCTACTTTGATCATCGCGCCATAATCACCACCCCATCTTTCTCATCCCCAACTGTGAATTTGGCGAAAACTGTTTGAGCACACGTCTATTCAATCTGGTGCAAAGGATGGGCAAACTTGGAATCCTTAGCCAATTGAGATAACCTTATTTCACTGGACACAGTGGGATGACGTTCATGCACAACCATTTCAGCAACAACATAGCATATATAGAACCAGCTTAAGGACCAAGAGAAGGTTCAGAAATGAACGCAGGCATGGTGCCCCCAAAATGGACACCGAAACAATTGGAAGGCTTAGCGAATTATTTCGCAGTGTGCCAAATCCCCATATTGAGCTACGCCATTGTGCCGTTGATGGTAAGTAAATCACCTAAACGATGGTCCGTTACTTTTAACGAGATTTAGGGTCGATTCCTCCCCATCGCCAGAAAACGACTGCTAAATGTTGCTAGGTTACCTTGAGTTGGTCATGAAGAAGTGCAATACAAATGCTTATCCAAGAAATCATCCTATTGTTGGCCGGTCTTCGGGAATAAGCAGAACTCACTTCCACAAACCCCGCGCCAGTGACTCGGGACAGCAAAAATTACCCGATGTCGAGTAATTCATTGATTATAAGTGTCAGACTAGGGGAAGCAATGCAAGAAACAGCTTCAGACTCACTTCACGCGTTTCCCAGCCAGATTGCTAACAGTGGCTCATTCAAAAATATAGTTACAATTGCAGACAGTGGTTTCCGATGGCAAAAATGATTTTTCTATCAGAGGTTCAATATTCTGATTAATGGCACAACAGTTCGAAGAACGCTTAGCGGAAAACACACTGGATGTAATGCAACACGCCAGCAGAACTTGAGCAAATCCAGCTGCCTCACACCTTGTGGGTGCGCAGCGACATGCAGAGCAGTGCTGTGAGAGGCAGCTGTTGCCTGGCGAATCAGTGTGAAGATGCAGTCAAAGTGATGATGTGAAAAGTGGTCACGGTGATCGGACAGACTTCTTCAAATTGTGAACACTAGGGCCTGGTAACATTAAGGTATCTGCGAGGTGGACTCTTCAACTACACCACCAGTTCATCGGCACTTGCGCATGCTAATTCCCAGGTTGTTTTCCTTCAGAGCTCTATTTGGTCAGATTGCTGTAGAAAGGAGTAGCAAGTTGTTCCGATGCACACGGAATGCATGGAAAGAAGACAGCAGCACAAGCCTTCCATTGAGTGATTGTAGCACTTCCAAAGGCTTGTGCAACTTGACATGGCTAGTTGCTCCATGCTGAAAGAGGAGGTGTGCGCCGATTTGCCACATTCAGCTTTTAACGTTTCAAATTGCAAATTAACCCATTCCGAGTAACCTCTTCCAATTGTTCTATAACATCACTGCTTTGCAGACCTTCCATATGCGCCACATTTCCTCATTGTGGGTTTGCCTTTAGGCGGCAAGAAATGGGCTGCTATGAGGAAACGTGAGTGTCCACTACCACGCAATACCTAGTGAGCCCCCTTGTCGACCCCGATACGGACGTGAGTAGACGCCGTGGCGTGAGCACTGTGGCGCGTCTCATTCCACGCCTTTGCAGCATTGATAATTGGACTAGGTATTGCGAGGCTGATGTGCTGATGGTGTGACTGTGAAAGGGGTAGAAGCCGCGTGACAACCGCCGTGCGAATACGACAATATTGTCAGTCAATGCACTGCGCTCCCTCCCCATTTAATCATCGCAATGAGCCGCATCAACAGGAGGTGATGCATCAGCAAAGAGCTAGTCGCATCGTCCGGTAGCGGATTCATGTGTAAATGACGTTTCGTCGTCATTTGCCCTCTGCCAATAATCGGCAACCCCAAGCCATAGCGCGCAAACTCCAACAACTCATTTGCGTTGCATTGTCCACATTGGAGGCACTTGTAACTCCGCAGGAGCCAGTCCACACTCCTGCTAGGCTGTGAACTGTTCTCAATGTCACCGAGGCTGAAGACGGGGGAGGAGAGTACGTCCATGTCCTTTGCCACACAAGGCAAACCCTCCGCCATGACTGGTGTGGCAAGTAGCATATGGGAATCAGCAATGCGCAGCACGCCAACAAGTCCATATAGAATTCGAAATTTTGAGTTCATTATGTGTAGTGAACTCATATAATGACAGATTTTATGCTCCAATTCAAAGATTATTGAAATTCAAAGTTCTTTGCCTATTCCAGAAATGTAGCATCTCCCTTGCATAGTGCTAGCGCGCCGTCCGCAGATTCCTCCAATGGAAGGTGAGCCAATAGCCTCGAATTCTAACCGAACAAGAAACGGGAGTTGCAATGCTGTCTGCCGTAGGCACCGAGTCTGTGCACCAAGCGTGTGCAAGGTAGTGGACAGCTGTGTGTTATCGGCTTGATGGAGGGCAGGTCCTGTTGGCACAGGTATTGCCTAAATGACTCCATCCCCTTCATGTGGTACTCCACAGCCGCAATTATGTCTCGATATGTTGAGGGTGTCCAGTTAGACAGTTTCACCGTGTGACACAATCCTTACATGTTTCGCTGCATGCCATATCTACGGATGGTTATAGAGCGTGCAATTGGGTAGGTACCTCATGAGTGAATTTTGAAGGCGAATTAGCTTGCTCCACGTGAGAAGCGTTAATGCGACTAAATATGCTGTACAGTCAAAGCATCATGGCAATGTCGGGAAGGAACGCCATCCCAAGACTACTTCAGCGGCTTTGGTAAAGTGGAAGGAAGTGGTCTGCATGAGTTGGACGGTCTGCATGGAAGAAGTTGCTGTGAGTGGGGAAGAGTTACGTTGTTGGCGTCAAAATTTACACCTCCTTCGGCAGTGCCCATTTCTAGCAAACGCTCTGTCGCCAAACGGCTTTGCTGCCATGCTTGTAAGGTGAAGGTTTCCACTTGCGTGTGTCCAGTACCCATAAATATGCGTAGGTTACCTTCCTCATGCACAAATAACTAGTGTCTTCAAAGAGTTGAGCACTTCGATTCCACCACATTCAGCCTCCACCATGCCACATGGCCCATTTGTGGACGGAGACATTTATGCGTAGAATGTCTTCTTCACTACCACTCCCAAACACGTATCGTGTCGTGCCTGCAGCTGTGGAATGCCATGCAAAGAGGACACTTTCCAGCCATCCATTTCCAGCCCAACGTGACGAATTCTTCATGGAGACGAGGGTGCGTTGCTGTCTGCTGCTTCACACAAGCCAGGTGTTCAGACTCGGTGGATGCTCACTTTCCTCGCAGCCTTTGGGTTAATTCTCAAATCAGGGTCATTCCTTTCTTGACATTAACAGCCTTGCATTTCGCCTCTAGTTTCTCACTGAATGAGGTTCGGATTCAGTGTTGACGATGAAGGGGTAACAGTAGGCATGCTCACCGAGTTCCAGTGAATTCGATGGTAAAATCTGCCATCGTGAATGCTTAGTTTGCATAATGAACGCAGAATTTTGCCTGAGCAGTGATCCAGTTGGCGTGCAGGGCAATACAGATCTCCATCAGATGCTGATCACAGCAGCCATGGCAGAGTGGGCCCTGGGTGGCGAAGGAGATGGACGTACTCTCAGCCCCCATCGAAAGCGTCGGTGACATTGAGAATGGTTCACTAGCAAGCAGGAGTGTGGAAGGGCTTCAGCGGTGTCACAAGTGTTCTGCGCGCTGAGACTTGAGTCTGGTAAGCATGGACAGGCGCCACAATGACGGCGACGCACCATCCACACATAAACGTGCTGCCAGTCGATGTGTCCGATTTCGATAATTGAAGGGAGAAATGAAGAGATATGCGTGAAAACCGATGGAGAATGTTGAGGTGTACTTTTATTCTGCGTAGGGGAGTGTGACATTGTGGGATGGGTTGCGATGCAGGATGCTTTGTGAGTAAATGTGGGTGGAGTGTTGAGAGCGGGAGAAAGTGTGATTAGGCAAGGTCTAATTTACACATTAAAGTAGTTCTGACTTGATGCCATGCACTTTTGTTTGTCGCGAAAATGGTAGCATCCTTCTAGCCCTAAGTAGCGCTACGGCAATCGGTTTATGAAGATGCGTTATTTGCTGCGGCCGTCCTGCAAACGCGTAATTCACATGTACTTATCGCCAAAATATTTTGCTGCTATCCTTTGTAGTGGAGGCATTTTCTGTCAACAGCATTTCTTTGCAAGTCAATTTTGGCAGCATGCGCAGTAGGTGAACGAGCTTGCTCAGCCACTTCAGCGTGCATCGGCCAATGTCCACACAGTGCTTTGAGTCACAGGTGGACCAGTACACCTAGAATAAGCTGTGCGACCATGGTGCCTACCACGGTGCTGATTTGAAGAAGCGATCTGAATGGAGAGCTGTGCTATTTCTTTAGTGAGTCGAAGGGGATGGCAATTGTAGGTGGATGATTGCAATCTCCAACGTGCAGTGCAGTGGACACGAACATGGTGTAAGTCACCAACGATTTTGCATGCTAAGTGTACACTCTTCTGCCGCAGTCATTGCTTCTCACCTAGACAAATTTGGAATTTACTTTTGTCCTATTTCGGTAAGAAATTATGCGAGACATTTCAGGCAACAACTCCTTCACACTTGACTTATTTCTTCCTCAAAGTATTAATTTGTACAAGCAAATTCAATTTGTTCCTTGGGCCATTTCTGAGGTAAAGTAAGGAATGCACGAGATAACGATTGGACTCACCGCATCAATGCTCATCCCCTCTAACGTGAATCTTGCTCTTCTTGTTACTACCACGTGCCCCTACTTAGGAAGTATAAGTAGTGCCTGCACACACATGAAGTGAATTAACATAAACTACTTAGAGAAATGCAGCTATTGCCCTTAGTGTGGCCCTTTCGGATTCAGGGCACGTGTGCTGCATAACTTCGCATTGAGAGAAATGCTGACGACTGCCACAGCTGCATGGCTGAATAAAATTTCAAATGCGCAGGCGTGACTAAAGGAGTTGGTGATAAGTGATCGCAGAAGTATTTGGAATAAAATTTGATGGAGATTGTCGCAATAGGGTCACATTCACTTTGACAGACATCAGACACTGACACCACGTATAAGCAAGCTTTTGTTAAGCAACCATCTTCCCATTTGCACTTGTCCGGCCGAAATCGATCCGTTTCATGGTGAGCCAATCAGCCAGGTGTGTAAGACTCCACACTGCTGGTCTTGATGGACACTGCCTACAGTCTGTTTGCAATGGCCAACGAGCGAATGCTAGAAATACATTTAATGGCTTCTTGCTACGGCAATTTTGGAGTTGAGGTCGGCTCAACTGCCCTGATATCCCTGCCTATCCCTTCCTCTTCCTGGCTCTCCTACCCGTCTCATTTGTAGGCTGTCACCTTCAGTTGAAGCGATTAGTCTAATTTGCTCCCACCCAGTAAAGCACTGTTCAGTGTTGCGTGCTGCAGTGCCTCTGAAACGGATTTAAAAAGATGTTATAAAAGATCTAATGCCTTGTCCGACTGCTACTTCTGATTGTGTTGCTTCCAATGCACGAGTGTGACACGACGAGGTGGCCAACTGGACAAACGTCAAAGGCTCACTCATCGACTGGGCCTGTCGCCCAGTTAAGGGCATGCCAGTTAGGAGGGCTGTGTAAACCGAAAGGTCTGGACGGTGCATGGGTAGCTGTCTGAAACACTCTCTCATTGACTCCGTCTAGCCAACTCTTGCTCATCTTCTCATAAAAAGACATGTCATTTGTCCCAGTGTTTGTGATCCTACATTGTGCTTAGAATAAGGCTTGCAATAAACTTGCTCAAAAATGGACTTCATTCCATTCGTGTCTAGATTTTCGAGACGTGATTACACACCCGCTTTTGACGGACGCACACGTGGGTGGCGCCAACGTGGTGACTACTCGACCCTCTTCGTCAACACAGGTAAAGATTTACTCACCTCAAGCATCCGTCGTTGTGATGTTACCACGTTGATTGCATCCCCTTCCTGAATAACCAGCCTCATGGTGGCGAAACAGAGCCTTGCATTTTCTTTCACTACCGTAGCAACGACAGAGCTTAACATGTGCTTGCGATGCTTGCGGTTCATCACCCTCACCACCGAAGGACGGGAGGACGGCGATTTCTTCCACCTCCTTAGCCGCATTCTGCCCTTCGGTGGGAAATGCTTTTCCTTCGTTGCACCTTTGGCAGGCAAACGGAACATAAGAACGGTTGACTCGTTACACAATTATGGAATGAACTGTAAACTGCCAACTGTGAACTCAAGACATGCATTTATGGGCATGATGTAGGACATACGGTTTCTTTTGGAAGCTATTCAGTCATAAAAGAAGTGAACTCCCTCAGGGCTCGAGTGCCCTTTCCTGCTAGTGGTCGTCCGCATCGCATCCACATCAGTTCTGAAAAAGCACTTCGCTCACTGGTCAAACACGGTGTGTCTGGTTGCACACGAAGGGTGCTGATCGTGTATGAGTTATTTATTAGAGTCACTTCATTTTCAGATCTTGCCGCCTTTAACGATGGCCCTTGAAATAGACCTCCTTTGGAAGGCGTCATTTGGTTATTGCGGGCTGTGGAATGCGCGGTGTAGGCAAAGGGCGCTGGCCAAACTTATCTGTAGTGGTCCTACACTCCTTTTACTCAAACAAACTGCAACATTTGAGTCTTACAGTTATCTACTCAGATCAACGTTGCATCCACTCGTTTTATGCCTCTGCTTGAGTGTGTATGAAATTATCGCGTCTATCTACTTGATTAAGTCCACTCATGGAGCAAATTCCACCCCTGTCTGCTTCGGTTCAATGTATTTTGGTGAATTCCCCATCGGCAACTGGCGAAGCACGACCTTCTGCAAGGCCGTATTGAGGGCAAACGGAGCGCATTCGAATCACTGATGCATCGGTTGCATTGGATGCGATCTCACAAGATGGTTTTGCTCCAACAAGCACTGGAGCATTGGGAGTTGATTGCGCTCTTTAGCCCCGCAATATTGCCTAGTGCAACAGCTTAGGCGCGGTGCTTGGAGGTAGTGGTGAAAAAAAGTAGACGTGATGTTTCCCCATGCGAGCCTCGTGCAGGATAGCTTCGGTTTTATAGTTGATGGTGTAGTCACATTCAGCTCGTTGTGCCATGCACATTTCTTCCCTCGTCGTGCTCCTCCGTTCATGGGAACCAAAGTTTGCCAAACAATGGGAGGACGCTTTCCAATAGCATTTTCATAACCTCCGAATAAAGTGGTTTAGAGATGCACCAAGTCGCTGATACCCAGCAAACGCCAGTTCAACACAATGAGAAAATTTCTACCCCCACTTGTGCTTTTAAGTGGCTTCGCCAGGACTGAATCCCGACTACAAGCATTCCATTTAGCTGACATCAACTCAGCATCTCGTAGCATGCACTTGGTTAACGAAGGAAAGAGCAGCAGTTGGATGAGGACTGAAGGTGATCAAGCGTGGGTGACACGACTACTCAAGAACACTAAAGGCAGGAACGACTTTAAGAAAAAATGTTGGTTGCAAGAGCGTTATGCAGACGGTGGCTCCCAACTGCACGGGCCATGCTTCAGGGCTGCCTTAGCAATGCATCCGATCCTCCTCCATCAATCCGCTTCATCATTACTTCACAGATTCAGGATGTAATTATAGAAGTCGCTTATGCACCCATCGTGAGATCCTTCACTCGATGATCGCAAGTCCATATCATCATTGCGTACAACCCATTCATGTCTTTATAAGTTCCTTCGCAATGAAGGTCACACCCCATCTGCAGCCTGACCCACTGTCGCTTGATGCGACTTGCTGTTAGCAGGTGAATCGCCTCCTGCTAACATTTGAATCAGCGCGACGGCAAGGACGTTGACAAGGTAGCCCACTTGGTGATGCATAATAGTGAACACGCAAGTTTCCTCGTATCAGCACATTTCTTGCTTCCTTAAGGCGAACCCACAATGAGGAAATGTGGCGCATATGAAAAGCCTGCAAAGCAGTGCTTTGATGCAACAATTAGATGTGGCTACATGGAATGGGTTAGTCTACAGTCCAGCTTGCCAGTAAACTGTTGCCAATGTCACCGGAGATTTTGATGGGCAGAGGAGAACGTCCATGTCCTTTGCCGCACAAGGCCAACCCTCTGCCATGACTGCCATGACACGCGGTGTGTGGGAATCTGTAATGCTTAGCATGCCAACGAGATAATTCTTTATGCTACGAGTTTTAAAATGGGTGCACTGCAAATGAACCAAACCCACGCACTACTAACGCCTTCTTGAAAAGTTGTCGACCATGATTGCAACACCCAGCAATTTCCCACCCTATCGTGCTCTCTATTACCTTGCTGTCCATTGAAACTCCTCCTTGATTTCTTCGCCAAAACGAATGAGGCCAATGCCTTTAGGCGGCTTGCACAAAGGAACCCACTTGAACGACCGTGTTTCCTAACACTAAAAAGCCGTATTAATCATTCGACGTCCAATTTACAACGTCAAACCCTAGAATGATGAAAGCGCAAACAGAAAGTGCCACCTCACTTTGGCGCCACTTCTGTCCTTAGTCATGCACCCTCGTCGTAGGTGTTGACGGATGGTGGAGCAAAGATGTCGCCTTGGCAGATGACAAACCTTTCCTCTCCAAAATGCAAAATATGTGCCACACGCAATCCCTTACATTCCGCATGATGCTTTGACCGATAGTGAGCTAAAAAGTTGATGTAATAGTAGCACGAGTTGAAGCCAAACAAAATGAGTGCTGCGTCCGCCGAGTCAAAAATTGTGCCAAGCTCGACATCGCCCTCGGGCGGCAACAATGCGCACCACTTTGTTATAACGTATTCATGATTTCATCGCAAGTCTTCGTTTCGACATCAAGTGACCATCGAAAGCTGCGGAGATGGACTTGGTTAGGGCAGGTCTTCCGCTATTTTCGTACCTTGCAGCCAAAGCCATCAGTTGTCTCTTCCCACTCCATTTGCATTTTGCCGACCTATGGCATGAGTATGTCTTTCAAGTGAGAGCTGCATTTGGGTCGCACAGCTCATTCTAGGTGCACTTGTCCACCTATGACTCAAAGCACTGTGTGGACATTGGCTGATGCACGCTGAAGTGGCTGAGCAAGCTCGTTCTACTACTGCGCATGTTGACAAAATTGACTTGCAAAGAACTGCTGTTGACAGGAAATGCCTTCACTACAAAGGATAGCAGCAAATATTTTGGCGATAAGCACATGTGAATTAAGCGTTTGCAGGACCGCTGTAGCAAATAACGCATCTTCATCAAACCGATTGCTTACTGCTACCAAGACATGCGTAACCGGCCATTAGGCTAGAAGGGTGCTACCATTTGGGCAACAAACAAAAGTGTCTGGAGCGAGGTCAGAGCTACTCTGAATGTGAGCAGTGAGTTTACGTGCGGATGATGTGTCACCGTCATTGTGGTTCCTGTCCAGGCTTACCCTCCCACTCGTGTGTGTGGGTGTATGATTGTAATTTAACCTCACTGTACGTCTGCCATTCTTGGGTGATAGGGTGACCGCATTGCGGTGTTCGTTATGGTGAGCAACATTCGCAGAAGGCAGAAAACCGTGTCGCAGAGAATCACTTTCTAGGGCAGCATTCCGAAACAGGAACAAAGTAAAAGGGAGGAGAAACACGACCAAATCCTACATTCACATGGCTTGGATGTCAGAAATATACAATTGATGAGTCCTTTTTCTTGCATTGTTTCAAACTGCGTGGCGATCGCGTGGATGGAGGAATATGTCTCGAGGATTTATCACACCACGTGGCCTATTGGCCACGACTCTCATTGTTTTAGTCTTCTCCTCACGTCAGCTACCACTAGGCGTTAGCAGACCAACTGGTGTTCTAGCAACTTCGATGATGTCGCACTTGACTTCCAACTGGTGACTGTAGCAAGGCTTAGAACCTGTGTCACCATCGTGGTCTTCGAACAGTAACTTTACCATAAACTTTTGACTTCTTGCTTGAAGAACTCGCAACCAGCCAAGCAATAATTAGAAGCGCAGGGGTGCTAGGCCCATCTTCTCGTATAGGATATTCGATGGACTATTCTCGGACAGTTCATTGGTCAGGAGATTGAAGCAAAGTTGCCACCACCTTGTCTCACCACGAGGTTGGCCTCAAGAGTATCCAAAGCAAGTGGTTGAACATGTGGAAGTTATTCCACATCCCTAAAGTGCGAGTCTGTGCCCAACTTCAGTGTGTCAATACTTAACGTCAATCGTTCACATGAAATGTCTTCCCTGCAACAAATGTTTTCATTTGAGGTGGATCTTCGTTTAAAGGTGAAAGCGTAGGCTTTAATGTAGAGGGTGGATACGATGAGGTCTGCGCAAATGTAAGTCAACACTCGTGTCACAGTTAATCCGCCACATTCGTTCGGATCAGGGTCAAAAACGCATTAGTTGGTTGTAACCTGAATGGCTCGCAAGCAATGCGGTTTAAGACATTCACATAGACGAAGTAGGCACGATTGGCAGTGCTCAAAAGCCCCTAGTGGCTAGCATTGTTCTTGCAACCACCATCAGGACAAACAGAGTTACCAGTTTTAACAATCTCCTCACATGGACAAGTGATGATTTAACCCGACGCACGGTGCTGCATCGCGCACAGCGACTTTGAAGTGTCCGGTGCGGTCGGATCAAATGCATGGCCCAATCACACTCTTGGTGCCCAGTTGGCCAAGGAGCCACATGTCCGGAGCAATGATTGCCTCATTTGGCACAGTCGACCGCCTACATCCCTCCCTATCCAGGCGTCTCTTGTTTTGCTCCTCGTCGCAATTATTTGCCCGCAACTAAAATGCAGTGTCCAGTTCCACGCCATTTTGTCTGCTAATTGGCCCGCATTCCTCTATCTACTGTCTTGCTGTGAAGATGCAGTGAACCGCGAAGGTAACTGAATCAAGGCTGCAAGGCTAGAAGTAAGGAGGAGAGGTGAGCCACAAAGCAACAGTTTCGTGCCTGCAGGACACACATGAAACACTGGCTGCGGTCACCAATCATTTCTTAGTTAAGCTCGATCATCTTCGTCGGTGTATAAGTGGGGCGCAACTATTGTGATTCGAGACGACTGCCTCCAATTCAAATCCACTATAAGCAGTGCAGTCTTGTGGCCTAATGCAGCTTTTGTTTGGCCAGATCAAGCAGGCTGTGAACATCAAGTGAGTCGGCGCGCTTAGCAGCTGACAACAGTCTCCACGAAGGCAGCACTTGCCAGAGACCAGGTCAAATGCATCGCCAAATCGCACCATGTGAGGTCCGCGTACACAAATAATGCATGACGTGGAGAAGTACTCCGTCCAACAGCACCCCAAATGGCGACGTGGAGGTAGGGAGGAGAAACAAAGCTACTTGAATGAAATAGAGAAAATGGTAGATGTGAGAGAGGGTGGGCAGTGCCGAATGCCCCTTACTGTTGAAGCGATCTGTGCTGCTGCTGCTGCGGAGTAGCAAAAATGCAGAAACACGAAACGTAACTGCCAAACAAATAGTTCAGAGTGGCTACCGCATGGTCCACTACTAAAGGCGTTTCTACACGTTGGCCTGCCTGCAGCATCGATTGCACTGGTTGTGCAGTTCTCGCTGTTGGGCGAGAAGCGCCCAGGAACATCGATCTCGGCAAGGAATGGTCGTTTTCTCTCCCCACTTTAAAAGCATGCTGGACAGACTAATCTCATGGCCATGACGACCTGTCATTGCCAAGTGTGACGGCTGCAGAGATGCCATCGTTATCCACATGAGACTAGAGACGTGCATCACCAAACCCTCTCCTCAATCCGGCACGTCTTCCATGCACCTCGGCTAGATACGTGCGCTATTTAGCACTAATGACCACGACTTCAATGCAGCGTCGCACAAACACTGCAGACCGCAATCAAATGATGGGCATTGGGGGAACCGCTGTAAGAGGATTAATGGCTGTAGGGAAGGCGATGAAAGTGGAGGAGGGGAACCTCATTGAGAGGTGTCTGCTGGACAGACAAGAACTGCCAAGCCAAGAAATCTTTCCAACCATGTGTGTGTGTGTGTGTGTCGCTCATGAGAAAAGGCGACAAGGTAGTCTGCCAGTCCAAAGAAACCGGTGATTTTGTTAACTGGCCGTCTCCTATTTCTCTTCCTGCCCACCATACTCTGACATGCCATCGACTGGTACCCTAGGAGCGAAAGTGCCCGAATGGAAGATGGAGTTAAACCATCTGACTAGCCAAATGAGACAATTACGTGCGGTCCGAACTCGAGACCTCTTTGTTAGGATTAAAAGCTGTGTAGGGATGCCTATTCTTTGATCCATTGCCATCCACAGGGCCCCCATTCACATTCGCTGACCTCAGACAAGACGACATCCCGTAAAAGCAAGCTCCTATTAACCTATATTGGGGCCAGGTCAGCGGCGGAAAACTGTGATCAAGCATCTTCTCATTTGGACTTGGGCGGCTGAAATCGGTCCGTTTCATGGTGAGCCAATCAGGCAGGTGTGTGAGGCCCCACACTGCTGGTCTTGATGGACACTGTAAAAGCAGCTGCTTTGAACGCATCCATTCAATCGCGGAACATCCCACTTAGTTCTCCCCCCCAATGCATGTGTGTGAAGAAAACTAATGCTAACTAGGTTGCAATGCCTGCAAGAGACCAATCTAAATGGATTGCTTTGAACGTGTTGAAACGTGCTACTAATTTACAATTATTAGCGCGTTCTGTTACAGGCATTACCTGTGAAATCTTGGGCTAATGCTGCGCAAAGAAGCTACCCAGACTTTGAAATTTTATGGAGGTGTTTCCATGTTTTGAAAGCTATCTGGCACTTTGGCACTCCACATGAAGGAGTGTCGAGTGGGGTGGCTTTTCATCTGCGAAAATGTGTGTTGGTGACGGCGATGTCCTGTTGAGTTTCGGTTTGACCTCCGGTCTTAGAAAGGATGCGTGCCCCCACCCCCATCCGGCCCCCAACCCACGTTTTAGTCTCTCAGATTTGGATACAGACGTCGGAGAACTGACCGACGATGAGTCATGCCCCAGCTGAGGTCTGATGACGCATTCTTTTCTATTCACTTGCCTGGGCATTACTTTGCTGATTAGCTGTAAGTTTACAACGCGTTTCATGGTGGACTGAACTCATCGTCAACATACCATTTCTTTTAGACAATATGGCCAAGTTGATTGGTAGCCTCGTCTTGGTAACACTCGTGGCATCAGAAGCGCCGACTGAGCAGGAGCGCAAGGCTCTTCTTACCTTTCACAACACCAAACGGGCAAATGTAAGCCCTTCGGCTGCAAATATGCTAGAGATGGTGAGTTCCTCATTCGTGCTTGCTTCCTCTAACCCCTACCGTGCACAAATCCCTTGAACTATCATGAATCAACTCTGTGCCTTGCCACTTTAAAATTGACGACAATCTCGCCTTGCGCCACTGAAGGTGTACAGTCCAGAGCTGGAAAAGCTGGCCGTTGATTGGGTGGAAAAATGTAAGTTTGAACACCCAAATGTGGGCAAGTATCCAGAGTACAGTGGTACAGGGCAAAATCTTGCCTTGTCTGGGGGTGCTAGCCGCAATTTGGTGGCACAGGCGAGCGGTTGGTGGAACGAGGTCGATCACTACACCTACGAAAAAAACGAATGTGCAACCGGTAAAGTGTGTGGACATTACACCCAGGTGAGGCAATAACTTCTCACTGGCATCCTAAACGAGGTTACCTTTTTTGACAATATGATGCATGTTTTAGCATTCTTTCATTCTATTCGCTTGCATTTTAGCGATAATCTGATGTCTGCTATTGTGCAACCACTTTTTGAGTTTGTTATTTGTGCGGCGCCATACTGCGTGTTTGGTAGCCAACTGTCATTTGCCTCTGCTGCATAGATGGTCTGGGCGACGTCTGGGGAGCTTGGGTGCGCAGTAAAACAATGTGATAGCTTGAAACCAGATTGGCCTTCGCCGGTGTATCTAATGGCTTGCCAGTATAAACCACCGTAAGTGTGATTGGGCTCAATTTTATGCCGCAAGAGTCGTACAATGGTAACTGATCTTGGTGTATTTGTCTTAGCGGCAACTACATAGGCGCGAAACCGTACATCAGTGGCACCAGTTGCAGTCAATGTCCATCTGAGACGAAATGTGTGAACAACCTCTGCTCCAGGCAGAGTTCTCCTGCATCGAAGACAGCGTCTGCTTACACTTGGGCGGGAGCAATCGCCTTGTTTGTCGTTTTTTATTATTATCCCTTTGTCTAAAGATACCTCGACAAGCAGACAATGCACCACTTAAAACCCACCTCATTTACGTCGAACACGGCACCCATCCAATGCTCTAGCACTAGCGGTTTACCCACCATTGTATACAAATGAGCGAGATGGCATTGCCCACTTCTCTCTGCAAAAGCCTTGGGTCAGAGGAGCTGCAATTGTCCTTTTGCTAACGCGATTATTAACCGTGTGTCACTCAATCTTACCTTCAAAGCGTCTGCGATTATTTTCCAAAGCATTTTGCGCACTCCTTCGCCACGGCGGACTTCATACCGTTCCTAGTCAATCGTCAAATAAGCCATTGTTCCACATACCTTTTGCCAAATCATCTTCTCTTGTCACAAGTGTGGCGATTAGTCGGGCGGAAGGCTGCTGTTCTGGTGCGCTTGCTCCTATTTGGTCTAAGCGTTGCTTTATCTTAGCCACCAATAGTGTTTGGAAGGCATCATAGGTGGGTAATTTAGGATTGCTGTTCTCAAATGCAGTGGGCAAATTGTCACGTTGATTGGAGAACAGCGTTGCGTCAAGAGGCACATTAGTTAAAATCATAAAAGAATCTTATTTAAGTGAAGGACGTTTGACACTCACACCAATTTGCGTCCACATTAGCCCCTCCTTTCGTGATAAGTGCACTAAATGTAGCTCTATTTGATAAGCTGCATTCATCAACGTTGAATGCCAACATTTCGCCTTGCTCACTAATCGTTATTTTGAACAAGCAGATGGTGTAGGTGGCATCATAGGAATTGGGCGCATAAGCAGACCTGTTTTTCTTGTACAACGGACCACTGTGGAAAGAAGGATGAGTGGTAGACGTAAGAGAAGGGAATTAAACATCTGGAAAAACAACATAAGATCACAAGCAAAGGCACAAAATCAACGATTGGTTTGAAACAATGCCATAATTCTGCAAGCTCTGCCCATACAAACGCAACCACACTACCTTTTAAATGGTTCCTATGTAACGGAATTGCTCCTTGTAGGATTTGTGTGCACATTGCCTAACCGATGGTGAGGGTGTCGCAGTTCATTTCAAAATATCTTCATGTTGCCGATGCTAATGGTGTCACGTTTAAGTTCGTTCGGGAGGTTCCAGCCCCGTTTCTACCACCTTACAAAGGCACTTCTTCATTTTGGCTTTAGTGGTCGTAACGCAGATAAGCTAAGCTCCAATGTCTTGGTCATCATGGTTCGGTTAGGTGTTGTCTCATGTTAAACAATCACCAACCTGCCACCAAGTTGGGATCTTTCGTACTTATTGCAGTGGATACAATGATATTTACGGCCATTAGGATCACCACATTGTTAGATGGTAAGGGATGCCTGGAGGATGGATGACCGTGGATATAAGCCAGTTAAGATGAGCGAGTACTTCTGCATGCCCAAAAGGAACCTCTGCCTCTCTATCAGCGTTTAACTTCGGTCTAAGTAAGGGATCCGTGGAATAGTTGGAGTGCGGATAAAGATAGATCCTGGCACGACGCATATTACCTCAAGTGTCTGGATCACTATCAGGGTGCATCAAGTTACCCTAGCGCAGCTCTATGATAATTTATCCATCAAGTAACCCACTTGCCGTATTTGTAAGTGTTCAGCCATCGCTTCACCACAAAGTTGACTTTCTTACTGCCGCCAATAAAGCAGCACTACACGAACGCCAAAACTTTCTTTATGCCAGCAAATGCTTAATTCCATTCCACTCTCTCCACTTTACTACGTGGAGCCGGTATTTCCTGTATTTTGAACCAATTTACTCATATTTTTCGACTTCTCCTATGCTCATCGCAACAAGCTATAGCGGCATTGCCCTTTTGCAGTTAAAGGGGAGCACTGTGCATCCAACCCGAGATGCGCTTAATTTTGCTCCAATTTTCCGTGCTTATGTATCCAAACTGTTCTAGCTTTGTCCGTATTACAGTTGCGATTTCATTGCTTCCCAAATCTGCTCTACGCTACATTGGTTATTTCGAGAGAGACTTATGTGTTTTCGCGTTGCAAATCTTGCCGTTGTGGTTCAGCCAACGGTGAATGTTGTGGTCTTTGCTAGTTGCTTGCACACACCTACTGCAACCATTCATGCATGCATCAGATGTATCTCCATGTTCTGGCGCAACGATCCCTTAATGCACTTCCAACAAAGAATCTTGTTTTTAATCCACTTTGGAGTTGTGCGACCCTCGTGCAAAATTAGGTTTCGTAAAATCCATTTGGTGCATCATCTGATTACTTTTACTTTCGTGGCCAGCAACCCCCATATTATGTACGCATGAAGCCCACTCGTATGGAATTGTCAGCTTCCGCAGAGCCACCAAATATTTCTCTCTTGTCAAGCAAGTTGTGACACAAAAGCTGCTACTCCTCCTCATGCTGACCGTCCTCCGCAGTTTAACTACACTCTAGCACAGCCTATCTCCCTACCATTTTACCCAGACACATGCATTACTGAGATCAGTGTCCACTGTCCCAATATCATCAAACCTACTATCAATTAGCTACCGAAGGTCTCAACAGGTATGCAACTTGATTTGCTCATTTGCTCCGCTCAACAGACTCGTTATAATGAACATCGCAATTTGAAAGGGACGAGGCTGGGAGCATTAGGCGCGAGGTATGTAAACAATAAAAGGCTGGTCTAAGAGCTTCACCTTGCATGCCTTAATGAAGGAAACAGTCACTTTGGAACAAATGACTTGCCCCTCTTGCATTGTATTTATGTTACAAGGGACACAATGTCTCACAGCCGGTTTCAAGAACAAGCTGATGAAATTCATAAGCTCAGGTAAAGTTAGACGTTTGCTGCTTTTCCGCGTACAGGTCTGACTTAGAACTACAGTGGTCGTGTAAAAGCACTAATTCCTGTTAGCAGTCATCTTCGAATAATGCCATTTTGTGGTAAGTTGGTTGCTTAACAAAGGGTAGGGGGACAACCAGACAGACTCGTAAGTGCATCGTGAAGGAATGCAATTGAGGACGGCTTCTACACACCACTTTTCCTAACCAATGGTTGGGCGCCTTAGGCAGTACTAAAACTCAGAACATGCACAAACCCTCTCAACAGCAGTGCATTGGTGCACATAAATTAAAGCAACACCCAAAACGTTGGTCTGATTGTTCTTTTTGAACCTCGCTGTGTGAATGGCTACTGAGCAGAAGCCGCCTTATTAGGGACTATGGAAGTTCCAAGCCCATCGTATCGTCACTTTTTTGCCACTGGCTGCTAATTGCTGTCCTCCAGCATGCAACTGCTATTCGTAGGGCTTCAATGCCTTTCACTGTTAGAAAATAAGAATAAGAGACAAAAGTGCAATGTCACAAACCGCCCCTACCCCATATTTTGTGCGCCTCTGCTAAGGACGCTAGCCATTTTTTTAACAAGTTAGATATCCCAATGACAGCCCTCCGATTAATCAGACAATTGGACTGTTCATGGACCTGGCAAGCAAATTTTAACGTGGTTTGCACTGCTTCACATTCCAAAGTTAAGTGCTTTAAGAAGAGTGACGCCTTGAGGATTTCTTTGCAACCTCAATTTACGTCTCCCAATTTCCGCTCCAAATCAGCAGTTGATTGCACTCAAACGTGCTCCCTAGTACGCTTTTCTTTATAATCTTCAATAGATGCTTTGCCTCGACTATTTTGTTGCAACGTCAAGATAGAGATGTCGAAAGCTGATATTTGAGACGAATCAGAGGTGGAATGGGTTGGTTCTGTGTTAAACGCCACCCAAACGAAGAAGTCGAGGAGCTTGAGGTGGCTACAGGTTGGAAATTGACAGAGAAGTTTATGCTACACTGTCTCTCTTTATGTCCACTGTCAGTCTCCGGTGCAGTGGGTAAAGCTACTCGTGGAGATGCTTCCGGAATATTCAACTCGAGGATGGTCCGCAAATCAGTGGCCAACATCATTCGGGCATCGGTCCTCATCAAATTTGACTTCTAATGTGACAACTTTGTTTGTCAGCACGCAACCAAGCGAAGCCGTGCCCTCTGCACGTCTAGACTATCAGCTCACACTGCCCCGTGTTCGAGACAAATTAAGGAGATAGTCAATCCACAACTTTGGACGGGCGCACAAATGCGCACAAATGACCTTTGCAGCACCACCAACAACCATCCATCAAAATGCAGTAATGAAACAGAGGCACGCCTGCTCTTAGAACCGAAGTAAATAAACAGCAAAGAAAGCGGGCATGATGTTATGCACGTCTACTAGTGACCAAAATGATGTGTAGTTGAATTGATTAGGGAGACACGTTAAACGCATCAGCAGTTATGCTAACTACACGACAAGTTTAAAAGCGCAGGCACTTAGTCTACGGTGAGGTGAGGGTCTTGCACAACCTTCCCATTTGGCCTGCCATACATACAAAATATGTAGATATTTGTATCATGAGTTGGTTCATACAAAGACGTTTGGCCCAGAACACCATGCAAGTCAGCATTGGTGAAGGCCTAACACAACTAACACGCCACTTTTGTCACATTAATTGCAGAATATTCCGCGCTCTCGCACCAGCGCATTTAACGCTTTCCCTTTTTAAATGCACTCCCCACCCGTGGGCAACTAAAATCTCACCAAATCCATAATGTCCACTCCGCTATTCCATTACATCCGATGAGCAGAGCAAGTCTGGAAGGGGATGGTCAGGGCACAACCAGTTAGAAGTTACAGGCAGCCACTGTGTACATAAGTTTCAAATGAATATGAACTGTCCTTGTCTCCGTGCGATGAAGTGCTCCTCCTTGCCCTGATTCCATTCAGTACGACCATTTCAAACGCATGTACAACTGTGAGATCAACTTGCGCTCTGCACAGCAAACCATGCACAAGCGTTCACTTGAAGCAGAAGTTCTCTACCCTTCTTCTCTGCCATTCAAAAGCCCCATTTGCTGCACCAAGATGAGGCAATTCTATCACTCCACATTGGGATCTGTGAGAGGGGAGAATTGCCAATGTGACTGCAGTCACCAGCACAGAGATTGCTGCAAGAGCTCTAAATCAGTTGGTTATTGGGGTGTAATTCCTTGAATTCTAGATGTAACAAAATTACATCCTCCTTACCTGCCACTAAGTCACAATCTCTTGATTGTCCATGTCGACTTCTGCCGCTACTATGGTGCTGCTAATGCAAGGGTCGAAGTTATCTTGATCCATTTCCGACTTGAGTTACATCCACATGCCAATGCACCTCGACACCCATATACGAGTCCACGTTTATTACTGCATTCGCAACGATATTCAGTTTTATGTGTCCTAGAACAACTTCAGCTTTCGGCTGCCCTTGACTTGGCCAAACTTTCCCTTTTCCATGCCTCGTAATTGCACTGCATTGCATTCACATTACTATGAAGTGGAGTGTCATCCTTCCTATATTAACGGTTACGCATCAATTGCAAAAGCATCTCCGCGTAACGGGAAGGACACACACTTAACTTGTGATAGCCCTTATGCCGAAAAATGCTTCGGGAATCCCTGCTAACTCTAGTAAAAGGAGGCATTATACATAAATTTGGGGTCTTTATTTGTGCACCGTTTGAGTTCCCGCACATGTAGGAGTAATGTCGAGGCGTTGGGTCGTTTGCTTTCGGTGGAAACAAGTTTGATTATAACATTGCATACTTGTGAGGGCAATATGGCTGGCATCTGTATGCAGAGTTCCTAAACCCTCTGCAGTTGTTATTGGCATTGATGCGCACCTCACTTTCGTCTGGACTGCCTCGAATCATTTTGCTGAACGTGGTAAACAATCAGCAAAATTGTATCCTATTTCACATTGGTACAAATGCACTGCAAATAAGATGTGCAATGTTTTGTTTGTTTGGACTGTTGGTTGGTCGAGCCTATTAGTGGCGGCCACCTTGAAGCTGGCTGCGAGTGCTGGCCTGTCGGCCATCCAGCCGTTTCCTTCCTTTCCTTCTAGAATACATGCATTCTTGCCTACACCTAGCCTTCCCTCCGTCTTCTAGGGATGCTCGGGATGCTACAAGAAGGCTTGCTAATGCAACGGCTTGGCTACTGTGGAAGGGACTTGCCTCCAATGGCACTGTGGATGTTGTTCTTGCCGATGTCCTCATGGACGTAAATGTGCAAGTGAACGGTCTTAGCAGAAATGAGGAGCCATTTGCATAAACTCCAACAGGACACTGAAGAGGCTCAGTGGTAAGAGAAAACTGTCTGCGTGCAAGCGAGCTCTTGCATAATTTGGATTAACCTCCCAGCAATCCATATTCTCAAGCTTATAGATTTGCCGTTAATTAATTTAACTACCGTTTCCTAGTAATGTAAGGAGTCGTGGCACTTAACGTACATTCGCGCATCGTTAGTTTTGTTGAGAGTAAGTTGGCCTCGCAGCCATTCAGTGGATGATGGCAAGTTGTACGTTCCTCTTAGTGCACATTGAGTAACCTCATCCCTTACCAAATGCGGCCCTTATTCATCCTGCGTCCACCAGGAAGGCTGAAACAGCACCAATTCCATCGAACATCGAGTATTTGATAGCCATGTGCAATCGAGAAGACGCTTTGTAATCTTAACTTCCATCTTCTTTGGCCTAATACCATCTGCCAAATAGCTACATGAAAAATGAAATTAACACATTTCCGCAAGTCTTTTCAGGTAAGGTGTTTTTGCTTGCGATGTATATGTGACATTGGAAAGTGTCGTGACTCCTCTTTGCTCACGTAGTGTACGAGCGCTCAATCCATCGATGTGGAAGTCGAGGTGCAGATGCACTCAACATTTTCATTTTATTTTTTACGCTGTAAAGACATTTTCCCCATTTGTTGGCAAATCTTCCCAATTGTCTCCTTACTTCTGTTTAGCTCCTCAACTAATGCGGATGCCATGACAAACGGTCGAGAGACATCAGATCGCAACGCTTATCTAGGACCGCTGCGACACAAAGGCGAAACCATAAATGTGCTGCGAATTTGACTCTAGTTCATGACTATTTGCCCTGTGTGAATTCTACTTTGAAAAACATATTTGAACCGTCTCTGAAGGGCATGCGCTTTTTTGTTGTTCAATTTGGGCAGAGATATTCGAGGGACCTGGAACACTTGGCCGCTTATTGGGCGGGTGAGTGCAAGTTTCGACGTCCAGATACGAAGAAGCGCCGGCGTTATCGTGATCTCGGAATGAACCTCGCAATCACCTTCGGTTCCAAGCCAGCCCTCGTCGACGGCTTGTGCAGTTGGCTCAGCGAATCCAATTATTACACCTACGCTAACAACACGTGTAGTCGTAGTTGCAGCCAATATACTCAGGTGAGTGTACGAACGAGTTTAAGCCCCCGTTACCACTTTGCCCAGCTACTTCATCCTGCTCTGTCGCGGTTATATACCTAAATTAACGTTGTATACCCATGCAGCTGATTTGGGCGCAAGCAACTGAAGTGGGATGTGCCATGCGGGAATGTAATGGCGTTATACATGGAATGCCAGATCCACAATACATCACCGTCTGTCTATACAAGCCCTCGTAAGATGCAGTTCTCCACTTTCATTGCTATTAACAACACTGCTCTTCTTGCGAACCACCTCTTTCTTCACAGTGGGAATTACAGAAAGGGGAAGCCATACCTTTGTGGGCCCAGTTGCTCCGGATGCTCCAAGTGGGAGCAATGCTACCGCAATCAGTGCATGAGGGATGCACAACTACGGGAAGTCCATCCCATGGACTCGTTTTCTGATCCCAATGATAAGTATGTGCCACAATGTGTACCGCCCAAATCTGATACCATCGTCGCTGCAGCCAGTTGTGAGTCGACCTAGCCAAACACGACGTAATGCTACTCGCTTCTCTCCTCCCTTCTCACTGTGCTTACTTCGTGCTCATGACTACTGCATTAATAAAGAGAATGTGTGCTTGAAGCCTCTGCATCTTGGTATGCTTCCGCCTAGGTTAGCGCAAATTTGTCGAGTCTTTGGGTTTGTGCAAGAAGGCAGCTTGAGTGAATTTTCGCGTTGTTTTAGTAGTAAGTGTGGAAAGTGAAACATGCACACGTCGTCCTCTAAAATGACCAATTTTTCCTTGGTGGGAATGAATCATAGGATTTAATGCTCCTCACTTCCGTTCACGAATGTCCACTTCGAAGAAAGTACTGTAGGGGTCGTTCAAACCCACGGCGCACTGACAGATTTATTCAACATCTTGGACTCCTCCAGACCCACAAGTCTTCATGGAGGAGTTCAGTAGGAGGAGGCACTTTGCTGGAAGTAGAGGTTACTTGCGGGGTATGTGGCAGGGACCTAGCGATCTCGGATGGAATAATGACGAGACAAATTCCTCAACAGACAGCTGTCGACATGGTAAGCCACATCGAGTTTGCGTGAGATAGGGGTCGTATGAAGACCAGCCATGCGGTCTGACGAAAAAAGGCTGTTCGCAGTCGCAGACGTAGATAAACGTTATCACAGACTAAAATTGTCACAGCAAAGCAGAGAAATGTGGCATAGTTAGAGTCCCAGTTTCTTGCAAATAATTATTCAAAGTATTCCGCAATGCCAACCTCATATAAGCCCCATAAATCCCGATTGGCAGCCTGACTTCGTACTAGTTGGATGGCTAATCAAATGTAAAGCAATTGAGGTTTTAACTTAGTAATGTGTTGAAATGTCAATTTTTGTAATGCTTCCAAGTCGTGCGAGGAGGCTCATTACGCCCATGTGAATCACAGCGATGCGTAGCATGATGTGGCATTGACAAGGAGGATTGGAGTCATTTCATCCTAGAGCATTGAGAGAGCAAGGAAGTGAAGATACCACACGATGATGTTAAGGCTTTTGCCATGATTATTTACTCGGGTGTTAAATTTGACCTTGCACGGGAAGAAGAAATATCCTCCGCAGAATGCAGTAGAGGATTGCATCCTGTTTTCTGGCATTTGATATGGCAGTAGAGTCATTTGACGATGTGAAAGAATGACCAGCACATTGTCCTAAGGCTTCTACAAAGTTCAGGCGAAAGTGGAGGTGCGTCGGTGCATTCCACTGGTTGTCTTCAGGACGCGCAAAGGCTCCTTACCATCCCTGAGTGGGTGATCAGCCAATCCCACCATTACCCACCGCTGTCTCCACTACGGCTTCTCCCCATCACATCATCCAACCGGAACATTTAACTAAGATGGTAAATAATATTTCCACTGCTTTGGCCCAATTTTCTATGATGAGTCTCCCTGTGCTTCCTAATGGAAGCAATAGAGTCGTTAAAGTGTCACAATTAAAAGGAAAGTCAAAATAAACTGCAATGTAGGAAGAAGTAGTCTCCACTTGTGAGTGTTCAAAAGGCCATGGAGAAAGGTGGCTGGGTGAAGCGAGATTATTCACGCATCAGAGCATCAGGGTAAGCATATGCCATAGTAAACACACTCCACGTGATGCTCTTTTACTCCATCCAGTGGGAATTCTCACGCTTACCCTTCTGGTCACCGCTGACACATGCTTTGGCAGATGCTTTACGTTTTGAAATCAAGGTTCTTTACTCAGAGGTCATGAGAGTAAGTGCAGCGGTAAGGAGAGGAAAACTATTTCTCGTCTTTAGGTTATGCAACTTCAGGTAAGTGCCTCAGTTTATCCTTCGATTCATGCTTACATAACAACCTCAACTTAGTTAAAACCGTTCCAGCTTTAACCAAAATAATTGCATTATCATTTTGGACGTAAATATTTAAGTGGTATGCATTAGAGATTCGAAAAGACCCAGAATTTAGGTGGAGAGGCAAAAATGCGAAAAAGTTGACTTAGTCCTACTAAAGAAAGCAGTCTTCTAGATAAAACACATGGGATTCCCAACTGATATTACTAAATTGCTTTGCGACAACATTGGGTATCAGAATGGAGGTTACAAATGCGCTTTTCAACAATTCGACTCCTCTGGTTGAAAACCCCTACATCCAATGTAACTTCTACACTTTCTTCAGCTGATGTGACTCACTCAAGAGAACCTGTAACCTTACGCCAAGATTCACCTCGCGGTTCATCCCTATATTTGTTTAGTAAAAGCACGCCGCCAGGTCAGATAACGCGAGCCGCCTTCTACACATAAACAACTTAGTGGTTGGTTTCGTTTAAGCTATGTTTAGTGCATGAGCACGCCTAAGTGGATGAAGGTGTGTTTACATCCATCGACAAGAAGTCGCGGATTTCCCAAGTCACCGACAGATGATGGCGCATTGTGAAACGCCGATGGAGTAAACAATGAGGTTATCAGAAGTGGCGACAGAGCATAGTGAAGTACATGCAGCGTCATCTGGGCGTAGCTGATATCACCCGCAGTACGCGTTGGTGGTGCAAGGAGGCTGAGAGGCACAAGCGGCACAAGCGGCACAGATGGATTCTCGTAGTTATTTTTAGGTCACAATGCAAGAGGAGAGGAACGTTTAGGATTCTGAAGATGTAGGAACCGCTGGTAGTTCTTGCTACTTCATTCCATCAAATTACTGTGGCCTAGTTGCATTTACCTCAACCGCAGCCGCATCGCAATGATTTCCATATGATGGGCAGTCGAGTTGGGCTTAAGATAAATTGACAAAGAAGGGGTTAAATTTGCAATGCAGCATTTGACTGCTCTAGAGTTAATAAAACACGGATTAACATTTTACTTCTGTGCGGCGGGTGAAGATTTCCATTTGATTTGTTCGGTGGATGCACGAAAACGATGCTAAGATCCCATTCGATGCATATTTAGTGGGAAAGGATGTTCGAATGCTTCAGGGCCAAACTACCGTCATCCTTTCTTATGAAGTGACATGCATCAAATCTGTCCAGTCGTTAATATGACGAACATTGAAACTCATGTATGCATCAGGACTGCAATCCACTTTCCGTGATTAATGAAGTAGAGAGGTGAGGATGGACCAGGTTAATTAATCGTTATTTACAACAGGGCGACAGCAGGGCAGGGGTTTCGTCACACGTCATTATTAAAGGAATGGGCAAAGTCTTGTAAGAAGTGGGCATTACACTTCACTGCAAAATCGATTTGCCGGAAACAGTCAGCTTTGAGCAAATTGTTCGAGATTATCAAACGTGGGTGAAGAATGTCTTCACAGTTTTGTAGATAGGTTGGGTCACCAAATTGTATGATGCTGCCTCGTGGCGAAATGCCACACGAAATCTCCAAAATGGGCAAAATTAAAGGTTGAGGTGTTGGTTTTACAGAATGGGTTACACTTGTAGCAATACAGCGGCATCGTCTTCAATGGGTCATTAGCACACCAAATTGCTGACAGAGCGCACTGCACTTAGCACAGGTATGCTTCAACGTGCTTTGCACTGTCATAATTAGTTTCTGATGGTCCTTACTTCCTGGATCACATCGAGGCGATCTTCCCACTCATTAATGGAAGTTAACCTCAGAAACTACACTGAGCGCAGAGGCTGATATCAAGAACAACCACTGGGGTTGAATAACCATTTATCGAATGATCGCAGGGCTTGAGTGTATTCTGACGCACCAAGCAAGTGTTCCAGTCCGTAGTTAAATGCATTGGTTTGGCGTGTAATGTGCTTTTGTTGACAAGCTGCCATGAGGACAACTCCTACGCATAAACGTGATTTCAGTGCCACACGCTGCCTTCCTTAAGTCGCCTTGACTTCGTGACGACACTTCAGCCTGCGACTCGGAAAATCAACTATCCTCCGCCATCGTAAATCTCTAACTGATCGTCCATTCTTTGAGCGTACAAAAGAATAGTGTCCGTAATAGGCTTCTTCCCTCCTCTAAGTGCACTTACAACCTATCAGTAGGCAAAATTAGCTAACAAATAAAAATCGTTGACGAAACAATAGCCAGACAGGCCCTTTTTTCTAGCCCTCAGACGCCTGAAGCCTGATTGAAACCCATTTTGCCTGCTTAGCATTTCCATGATCAAGGCCTTAGTCTTAGAGTCAAATCCGTTGTTTGTTTGCTTGTCGATCCTGAACGGATCCAAACGACCTGTTTCATGACCGCTCTGCGTCGTTGCAAGTGCTGCCTTCATTGACAACACTAACGACCGCATGCATGCCAGTAAAGACTGATTCTTGCTAAAAACGGCTTCGATTCCATCGATGAAGGAATGCTAGTGGTAAAAACGACCTCATGCATTATTTTCACGAAAAAATGCAAGTCAATTTCAAGCGTTTATGTGTCGTCGATCTAGATTTCAGTTTCTTAGATAATTCGTGATAAGCTGGCTTACGTTGCATTACATTTTAGACTGCATTGACTACAATTAAGCATGCATAAACAAATAACTTACTACTCAATAGGTGTTCCAGCTTTGAACAGCGAGCACATAAACACTGGTTTCTTTTGAATTGGAGCCATTGCAAAGTCCATCCATGTGTAACGCTTGCATTGGTTGTTTACTACTCCCTTTGGTCATCAAAACAACTATGGAACCATGATTGTCTTTATGATCAGCAGCACAATCGTTGAGCCAAGCCGAAGGCTGCAAACCCTTCTGCTCATAAGTACCGCATTTCCTTCATCATACTTGCACTACTTCTGCCCTCCTTAAGGCCTCAGGTCCAACCCCAAGGAACTTCTACCGTAATATCCTTTTCCAAACGCTGAGACAGCGTGACGGACGTGTTGCCTCCCATTGGAAGCTTCGTAAATGATAGGTGCCTTTGACACCCACTTTGTTCACCGTTCTGTTGAGGGGCTACCAACATTCCAAATGACATTAGTTGTGGCCGATTGTGAGAAGAAATTCCAGTCACTGTGTGCAGTATCCTCATTCAGATGTTATTTATGATGCGCGTGACTTCTCCTCCACCTCTCTATTGGCTGTCAACGACCCAGGTGTTGGTGGGCGAAGAGCACAGAATTGAGAGGAAGCAGAGAGGAGGAAAATTGTCCCTGCAAATGATAACCGACATGCGTGATAGCTTTTGATGCACCCTATTTGCCACGAAGAAATCAGTGCCACTGCAATCAGACGTTTAGTCAGTTGAATGTTAATTTGGAGACTGGCGGTGTTAGCTTATGGGTATTGCTTGTCCTCCCACCGACTGCGATGAGATGATCAACGAAGGAGGTTGACAAAACCAACTGGCGAAACAGTAAGAAGAATGTGAGAAGGAGAACTAGGTGATAAATGCATAACTCTCCAACCCTAGGCTTCAGTGACGAGAATGCTTTGCCCCAACCTTCTTATTTTGTATACCGACACCGTGTCTGGGCTATTTCAGTAGCCCCTGCCTTTGTTTGGTGTCAGCATTTGACCTCCGAAAGATGCAACAAATATTTGCGTATGCTAATACCAGCGCGTTAGTGTGTGGTGGAATTGCAGCACAAAAGTAAAAGGCGACAAGATCTGTATTGGCACCGACTAGACGCCTTCGCAGCCTACGGTGGACTTGGCACTTGCTTGCATTGTGCTGAATGGTACGATGAAGCGGACTCGTGACTCGACTACACATCAAAGTACAAGCTTTCATCCCGACAAGAGTTCGCAAATTGAAAGTGTTGAGGTAAGCTAATATAATCTCTTTGGAATGTGTCGCAATTTAATCTCGCATTTTAACCAGCTTTACTTATTGAACTGTGCATGCCATATCTCACACCAACTGAACGTCACACATTCCGTCGTGCGCAACGAAGATCGAATCCGCAGACTTGCGAATTTACTGCGTCAGTTTTGTTATTGCATGGGCTACCTCATAAAAACACCCACTTCGCTTGCTCGTGGTGGGCTGTAGGCGTTTAGACTGAATGGTCAAAGCGAATTCGTTCCATTTGGAAGAGCCCACCATGAGCTGTAACTACTGTCGGTTGTAACGAAGGTCCAAAGTGGTTGTCTAGTGGAATAAATCACACTCAGTTATTCCGTCTGATAATTTTTGAACATGCTTCCTTCTTTCAGTTTATCTATGCAACAATACAACTACTCTGCTTCACTTTGGAGTTCGGCAGATGATCCCATCAGTGGAGTCGATCGCATAACAGAGATTCAAATTAGTCGTTTCCAATTCGGGTATTTGACTTGACGTAAAGTGACAGAATCTGCCTAAGCAATGAGCAGTGTATGTATCTTCTTTGGGCTTCTCTTTATCCCAACGGTGTAGCGTTCCGAGCATCCCCAGAAGACGGAGGCGACGTTAAGAGTGTATCAGAATGCGTGTGTGCAAGATGGGAAGGAAGGGGGCTGCAGGAATGGCCGGGAGACCAGCCCACGCAGATAGGTTCAAGATGACCGCCACCAATGTGTCTCACCAACTAACAGTCCAAACAAACAAACCACTACAAACGGTAGTGGTTGGAAGTTTGGTCTTCCTACTGGAAGATTTTCCACCTGCTTCTGTGAAGATGACGAGAATGACTATTTTCAATTCACTTATTTTTAATTGTAAAATGAGTTCTTTACCTGTTTCTAGCCATGCCAGCACATGCCACCCCAATGCTTTCGACTGCCCGGTAACACAGATGCTCACAAATAGATGGCATGAGATAATAGACAAGCGCAAGCACACACAATCAGCGCATGGCGCAAATGATGCTGTCATTGAAGGCTTTCTGTGGAAGGCGAATGTCGGTCTGATATTTTGTGAGGAAAACTAGGTGATTACAGGCCACAGTATTGCTGTCATTAACGTCAGTAAGACAAATACATATAAATTTGCCCAGGTCTGTAATTCGTTAGACTAAATTAAAAATCTACCACCCATAAATGATTTTGCTCCAAACGTGGGCCTCTTCCATTCCAAACTGCCCTATGTGAGAACATGCTCAACCATTCAACGCACAATTGACACCACGATGCGCAGCTGGAACCCACCAGTGTCGGTGTGAGCGATTGAGCCCAGCTGCACAGGATGAATGGAGTGATTGCGTATTTACATAATTGATGGCTGCCTTTCTCATCACGTTCTCACCACCTTTTCAAGCACGAAATCTTCACTTAAGCATTTTCTTCCATTTGTAAGGGCAGACGAGGTATACCTCTTCCACCGTTTCCAAATATTTATCCTCCATTTCATGCTCCATAGCATTTAACTTAAGCTTCATTTAAAAGTCAGGTTTGAATTCATGCGAAGGTGTTGCATGAGTTGCATCAGTTGTATGGCATGATTGACAGGGAGACATCAAAGCGAGCATCACAAAGGCAGCTCAGTGTTGTCATTCGATTTCTTTGACCATATAGACGAACTCCCAAAGCATGTTTTGGTGGGAACTTTAGCCTCGCATGCTGCCAGGCTTTTCCAGCTCCTCAAGCCTCTACAAAGCTGGGACAAAATAAAGAATAAAGGCGATTAATGCCGAAAATCGGTGCTAGGAAATGCTGCTGTTATCAGTCCTTCTGCTCCTCCACACACCTGCACGATTTATTCAACAGTACATAAAGAAGGGTCGTTAAGTGGCTCATGCCTTAATCGTTATTAGAGCATCGTTGATGCTGCTCCTGGTGCCTTCATCCACGCCATTAATTGCTGAGCCAAACGCAGAGGAAGTAGATAGGTTTGCTATTATTGCGCAGTATCGCCATCTCCATACGCCACCTCAGCAGGTGTCATAAAAGTCGACTGGCATCAGGCACTCAACCCTTTTTCGCCTTTGATGCAATTGCATTTGGCGGTAAACGTGGAAAGAGTGTCCTCCATCACCCAACCTCCTCCAAGTGCCTCCACATCAGCACATCAACCTCCTTCCTCTCGGCTCTCCCGACTCCTGAACACGAGAACGACTTGACTGATGGATCCAAGGCACTGTAACATTTGCCGTTCCGTAACAGAAATGGGGACAGCAGAATGGAGACGAACGTTAATGTGGTCGTTATTTTGGTTTACGCTGCGTTTAGGATGGCGCTAAAAGCCAAGGAAGAAAGGGCACAATATTTTTATGTCAAACTACCTGCTAGTTGTATCCCGTCATCCTCGCCTCTCGAGTTCGTATCAATTTGGAACATAACAAGACTAAACCTTATTTGCATTTCCAATGCGCCTAACAAAGAGGACCGTAAAGTGGTGCTAAACAGTGAAGGGGTCCAAGCAGGTCAGAAGGAATGCGAGTTAGTTGTGGGAATAACAAAGAAAAGATCATGTAGTGTGGCAAGAGGACATAACATTGCGGTGTCACGAGCACACCATTTGGCTTTCCTTACCACAGAGGCAAGAGCTGCAACCAAACGATGATTGCGGCATTGCAGTACTAACAGTCAAACACAAAACAGTTTCTGCAAGGCATTGATGCGGGTCAGAATCTCCTGGTCACCGGAGGAAGAGGCCTGAACAAAAGCAGAGGACGGAATTCTCAATGTAAATGGAAACAAAATATTAATAAATAAATAGGCTTGTAATGTTTTTATTTGGGGGTGAAAAAAGGCGCATCTGGCCTTTAACAAACGCTCTAAGGTACTAACACGTTTTCAGCGCGTGATCAAAATTCACCGCAAAGTGCTTCAGCAGAACTATAAAACTAACCTCACAAGGTGATCGCTGCCTTGGGCATTACTTTGCTGATTAGCTGTAAGTTTACAACGCGTTTCATTGTAGACTGAACTCATCGTCAACATACCATTTCTTTTAGACGATATGGCCAAGTTGATTGGTAGCCTCGTCTTGGTAACACTCGTGGCATCAGAAGCGCCGACTGAGCAGGAGCGCAAGGCTCTTCTTACCTTTCACAACACCAAACGGGCAAATGTAAGCCCTTCGGCTGCAAATATGCTAGAGATGGTGAGTTCCTCACTCGTGCTTGCTTCCTCCAACCCCTACCATGCACAAATCCCTTGAACTATCATGAATCAACTCTGTGCTTTGCCACTTTAAAATTGATGACAATCTCGCCTTGCGCCACTGAAGGTGTACAGTCCAGAGCTGGAAAAGCTGGCCGTTGATTGGGTGGAAAAATGTAAGTTTGAACACCCAAATGTGGGCAAGTATCCAGAGTACAGTGGTACAGGGCAAAATCTTGCCTTGTCTGGGGGTGCTAGCCGCAATTTGGTGGCACAGGCGAGCGGTTGGTGGAACGAGGTCGATCACTACACCTACGAAAAAAACGAATGTGCAACCGGTAAAGTGTGTGGACATTACACCCAGGTGAGGCAATAACTTCTCACTGGCATCCTAAACGAGGTTACCTTTTTTGACAATATGATGCATGTTTTAGCATTCTTTCATTCTATTCGCTTGCATTTTAGCGATAATCTGATGTCTGCTATTGTGCAACCACTTTTTGAGTTTGTTATTTGTGCGGCGCCATACTGCGTGTTTGGTAGCCAACTGTCATTTGCCTCTGCTGCATAGATGGTCTGGGCGACGTCTGGGGAGCTTGGGTGCGCAGTAAAACAATGTGATAGCTTGAAACCAGATTGGCCTTCGCCGGTGTATCTAATGGCTTGCCAGTATAAACCACCGTAAGTGTGATTGGGCTCAATTTTATGCCGCAAGAGTCGTACAATGGTAACTGATCTTGGTGTATTTGTCTTAGCGGCAATTACATAGGCGCGAAACCGTACATCAGTGGCACCAGTTGCAGTCAATGTCCATCTGAGACGAAATGTGTGAACAACCTCTGCTCCAGGCAGAGTTCTCCTGCATCGAAGACAGCGTCTGCTTACACTTGGGCGGGAGCAATCGCCTTGTTTGTCGTTTTTTATTATTATCCCTTTGTCTAAAGATACCTCGACAAGCAGACAATGCACCACTTAAAACCCACCTCATTTACGTCGAACACGGCACCCATCCAATGCTCTAGAACTAGCGGTTTACCCACCATTGTATACAAATGAACGAGATGGCATTGCGCGCTTCTCTCTGCCAAAGCTTTGGGTAAGAGGAGCTGCAATTGTCCTTTTGCTAACGCGATTATTAGCCGTGTGTCACTCAATCTTACCTTCAAAGCGTCTGCGATTATTTTCAAAAGCATTTTGTCACGTTTAAGTTCGTTCGGGAGGTTCCAGCCCCGTTTCTACCACCTTACAAAGGCACTTCTTCATTTTGTCTTTAGTGGTCGTAACGCAGATAAGCTAAGCTCCAATGTCTTAGTCATCATGGTCGGATAGCTGTTGTCTTATGTTAAACAATCACCAGGATGCCGCCAGGTTGGGATCTTTCCTACTTATTGAAATGGAGACGATGATATTTACGGCCATTAGGATCACCACATTGTTAGATTGTAAGGGATGCCTGGAGGATGGATGACCGTGGATATAAGCCAGTTAAGATGAGCGAGTACTTCTGCATGCCCAAAAGGAACCTCTGCCTCTCTATCAGCGTTTAACTTCGGTCTAAGTAAGGGATCCGTGGAATAGTTGGATTGCGGATTGGCAGCAAAGTAGGAGTTGATCGCGTGCGCTAAATATAGATCCTGGCACGTCGCATACAACGTCAAGTGTCTGGATCGCTATCAGGGTGCATCAAGTTACCCTAGCGCAGCTCTATGATAATTTATCCATCAAGTAACCCACTTGCCGGATTTGTAAGTGTTCAGCCACCAATAAATTATAAAGTTGACTTTCCTACTGCCGCCAATAAAGTAGCACCACACGAACACTAAAACTTTCTTTATGCCAGCTAATGCTTTATTCCATTGCACTCTCTCTAATCTACCAGGTGTAGCCGGTCTTTCCTGTTATGCGAACCAATTTACTCATATTTTTCGACTTCTCCTATGCTCATCGCAACAAGCTATAGCTGCATTGCCCTTTTGCAGTTAAAGGGGAGCACTGTGCATCCAACCCGAGATGCGCTTAATTTTGCTCCAATTTTCCCTGCTTATGTATCCAAACTGTTCTAGCTTCGTCCGTATTACAGTTGCGATTTCATTGCTTCCCAAATCTGCTCTACGCTACATTGGTTATTTCGAGAGAGACTTATATGTTTTTGCGTTGCAAATCTTGCCGTTGTGGTTCAGCCAACGGTGAATGTTGTGGTCTTTGCTAGTTGCTTGCACACACCTACTGCAACCATTCATGCATGCATCAGATGTATCTCCATGTTCTGGCGCAACGATCCCTTAATGCACTTCCAACAAAGAATCTTGTTTTTAATCCACTTTGTAGTTGTGCGACCCTCGTGCAAAATTAGGTTTCGTAAAATCCATTTGGTGCATCATCTGATTACTTTTACTTTCGTGGCCAGCAACCCCCATATTATGTACGCATGAAGCCCACTCGTATGGAATTGTCAGCTTCCGCAGAGCCACCGAATATATTCTCTCTTGTCAAGCAAGTTGTGACACAAAAGCTGCTACTCCTCCTCATGCTGACCGTCCTCCGCAGTTTAACTACACTCTAGCACAGCCTATCTCCCTACCATTTTACCCAGACACATGCATTACTGAGATCAGAGTCCACTGTCCCAATATCATCAAACCTTCTACCAATTGGCTACCGAAGGTCTCAACAAGTATGCAACTTGATTTGCTCATTACGCTGCGATCAAAGTAAAGCACACGTGCAGGAAGGATGGCATGAGAGTCAGAGAAGAAGGGATGCATGAACGCAGTAAAACTGCAAGGGATTGTTTGCACTACGATGAGTTGTTGGTGCTGTTTACTCGTCTGTGAAAGTGGCCTGCAAGCAATAAATGTGAGTGTTTTTGCGGTCCATTCGTATGTACGTTTGCATGCACATCGGTGACAAGCAGAAGGCGTTTACCTGCAAACAATCAAACTAGTCCCCTTATTCTTAGTCGCATATTTACTAGAGAGCACGGAGATAACTCCACTGTGTCTGAATGAGAGAGCGCATTTGTAATTTGTGCTTATTCCGCATCTCATGGTCGTGCTCACCATCATTAGAATGGCCTGTTGATATGTGTCACAGACGTCCACCACTTGTAATCTCATTAACCTTTTGCAGCAAATCTCGTGTAATGTTATCAAAAGGACCACTACTTGGATGCAATCGCCCACTGAGACAAGTGACAATGCATTATCACTGCAGACTGGAGTTGAATGTCAAGAGTGAGGAAGGATGGCAAAGGAAGGCATGATGACAGCGACTTACATAAATTAGGGTGTTTTTGTAGTATGCAATCGCAAATCTATAAAGGACGAATTTTGTGGCAATCCTTTCTTTTCAATAAACCGACCGGTGGTAGAATGCAGTGCTTGTGTTCAACTACTGAGCCTAATCGGAAACCCATCTTGAGGAAATCGTTTGATCCGATTCCCGCCAGTCAGAAGGCTAGCATCCTCAATTGCTGCTACTTTATTAGCTGCAGTAACAACATCCACTTCGGATGAAACGTGAAGGTGGAGTATATCTACGGATTCTGTGCACGTGGCAAAAGGCCTAGAATAATACACATGGCGTTGCGTCTTTGTAAGCTGATTCCGTCTGCTGTTCGTTTGCACACAAACACGCTTGGATCGCATTGTGGCACTTTGTGAAACCGACAAATGCCCGCAAATAACTGCACTAAATCCATTCGCCCTCGCCTCTCCAGTACACACCTCAACAATTGCACTTTGGCTTAGTCGCAAGACCAATCCCCACTAGGCACACATTGTAGGTGCACTTGTTGTAAAATGCAAATGCTTCTCACGTTCCGAATGCGAGGATAAGCCGCATCCACGGTTTGCATTATTCCATTATGAATCGGTCATTACTCGATGGAAATTATCAGCAATTGATTAATTCGTTCGTACCGAGGGAAATGGCAAAGATGTTGGGAATGACTGCGGCAGCGTGAGCAAATTTTATTTATTTACTGATCCACAGCCACACTGTGTCGGAATGGTCATCTATTGGCGGCATGATCATAGTTTTCACAAGACAGAATGAAATGAGGTGGAAGGAATGAGCGCAGTGCTTTCTCTTCAAGTTTAGGTGCGAATTCGGCATGACGCTGTAACAAGGGTTTCAAATGTCCTGATATTAGCTGCGTGGTGTGTGGACGGATGGGAAGTCGAGGAGGATTTTAAACATTTAAGCACAGAGTCCCTTCCTCCTCAACATCACGTACCACAGTGAACACGAACAGACGCGAGCCGTGAGAATGCAGCAAAGGCTTGGAGCGCTCATGTTCCCATTCTTTCCCTTACTGCCAACTTGCCATTAATCTCTTCCATTTGGATGCATTCTCATCAACCTCCACCTTTTCAGCACACCATCACCCACAAGCGCTCCTCTGAACGCCTTCAAATCCCAAGAGATCCACTGTGTTATGTGCAGCTGCCCTGTTGTGATTCCATTTGCATTAAATCGCAATTCTTTAATTTTCCAGCACCCGATGAGTGCAGTTATGAGTCAAAATGGATGTCACTCATTCTCTGCTTTGCTGGGGTCACATCACACTAAAGTTTACCCTCGTCGGCAAGAGCCGAGACTGGTATCCCTCAGTGTCATTAGACGTCGCCAACCCGTAAGCACTTTCCAATTTATGGAGGATTAATCATCGCACCTTGCTGTTAAGAGCCGCAAAGTGAAGTTGCATGGATAATGTGTTAAAAGAAAGAAAGGAAGGAAGGTAGGGCAATGTGCTGGTGGATGTCTTGAGCACTGTGCCTCCCATAGTGGTCGTAAGTTGCCAAAACTGTTCCATTTCCACCTGAAATTTAACAATTAGGTATGCCTCATGAGGCGATTAAGAAGGAGGCGAATCAACAAATTGGTGAGCTGATTTACCAGCCATCAATGTGATTGTCAGAACTCCGAGCCAACCCACTCCAACGCTCTCACTGATTCTCTCCTTCTTCCCTGCATTCTAGGTGTCGTTGACACAGCTTTCAAGCAACAGCAACTTGAAGCTCCATAAATTGGCTTGCATAAATCAAAACCTATAGTCATTACCTCGAATATTACCAAGAAATCGGGATGTTATCACACAATAGCTAATCGTCGACTGTCCAGGATATGGAGGAAATGTTGTTTTTTCTGTTGTTCTTCAGCATGCAAACTCATCATTAACTTCGGCATCTTTCTTTGCTTCAGCTACGACTCGGTACCACTTGAACAGCTCATCACACACTGACTAGCCCCACGTGCTGACCCTAATCAGGCACACCAACTCGTGACCGCTGGTGCTAATAGCCTTCTTACCGCACTGACACTAGAAGCAATATCTGAACCAACGCGACCCACCACTTGAACAGCGCTGTCATCTACAACGATTTCGTATATAAGCATCTTCGATCACCCCACTCTCTCGGTCCATTTGCCCTAGTGGTTTCTGCAATGAGTAAGTTTAAAGTGGCAAGCATTTGTGGGCCGCATGCCTCTGTGTGACGAGACTATCCACTGTGATACGCCTTCTTGTAGACGTCTTCGTGAAGGTCTCCTGCCTCGCCATCCTCCTATCTGCTGCAGCAGGATGGCAACCCACCGATGCTGAGCGAGCACAAATCCTCGAGGCGCATCATCGAATACGCGAAAAAGTGGACCCAACTGCTAGCAATATGAAATTGTTGGTGTGTCCATAGTGGACAAATTGATGCAATTAATGTGCACATTTTGTTGCATGCAGCTATCAGCGGACGCAATTCGCCCTACACTTGTTATCGTTTCAGCTCTTTTCAACAATCTTGTCCTTTTTCACTTCGCATGCGCTTTTTTGTTGTTCAATTTGGGCAGAGATATTCGAGGGACCTGGAACACTTGGCTGCTTATTGGGCGGGTGAGTGCAAGTTTCGACGTCCAGATACGAAGAAGCGCCGGCGTTATCGTGATCTCGGAATGAACCTCGCAATCACCTTCGGTTCCAAGCCAGCCCTCGTCGACGGCTTGTGCAGTTGGCTCAGCGAATCCAATTATTACACCTACGCTAACAACACGTGTAGTCGTAGTTGCAGCCAATATACTCAGGTGAGTGTACGAACGAGTTTAAGCCCCCGTTACCACTTTGCCCAGCTACTTCATCCTGCTCTGTCGCGGTTATATACCTAAATTAACGTTGTATACCCATGCAGCTGATTTGGGCGCAAGCAACTGAAGTGGGATGTGCCATGCGGGAATGTAATGGCGTTATACATGGAATGCCAGATCCACAATACATCACCGTCTGTCTATACAAGCCCTCGTAAGATGCAGTTCTCCACTTTCATTGCTATTAACAACACTGCTCTTCTTGCGAACCACCTCTTTCTTCACAGTGGGAATTACAGAAAGGGGAAGCCATACCTTTGTGGGCCCAGTTGCTCTGGATGCTCCAAGTGGGAGCAATGCTACCGCAATCAGTGCATGAGGGATGCACAACTACGGGAAGTCTATCCCATGGACTCGTTTCCTGATCCCAATGATAAGTATGTGCCACAATGTGTACCGCCCAAGTCTGATACCATCGTCGCTGCAGCCAGTTGTGTGTCGACCTAGCCAAACATGACGTAATGCTACTCGCTTCTCTCCTCCCATTCTCACTGTGCTTACTTCGTGCTCATGACTACTGCATTAATAAAGAGAATGTTTGCTTGAAGCCTCTGCATCTTGGTATGCTTCCGCCTAGGTTAGCGCAAATTTGTCCAGTCTTTTGGTTTGTGCAAGAAGGCAGCTTGAGTGAATTTTCGCGTTGTTTTAGTAGTAAGTGTGGAAAGTGAAACATGCACACGTCGTCCTTTAAAATGACCAATTTTTCCTTGGTGGGAATGAATCATAGGATTTAATGCTCCTCACTTCCGTTCACGCCTGTCCACTTCGAAGAAAGCACTGTAGCGGTCGGTCAAACCCACAGCACACTGACAGTTTTATTCAACATCTTGAAAATTGGCTTTACCGGACTTATACATAGGCGTTTAAGAATGAGAGGCTACACGGCAAGTCGCGAAGTGTTAAATACCTTGCATTTTTCGAAAGCTCAATTGGACTGTACGTGTAGATTAAGATGATGCCCGCCTTAAGTTAATGGAGCATTTTGACTTTAAAATTGAATGCAAAACTTCAGTGTTTAGGGCCGAGACTCGTCAGGTGACTTGCTTTTTGCATATGTGCTTCCTACATCATAGCATGTCAGTTCCAATTGGAAAACATTGAAAGAATATTTGATGATTCACTGTAAAAATGCCGCCTAAGTTGAACGAAGCAGGGTTTCATAAACACAAATTCCTCCGCTGATTGATAGTGTCGAGTACTCACCTGCAACAAAGGCTAATTCCTCACATGCATACAGCAGCAAATAAGATTTCTGTGGGTGCCACAGTTATCAAATCTAGTTACCCCACCTATCACAAGGTGGTATTATCAGACGTGCACAACTGCACCCCACTAAACCATTGTGCCAACACACCACTGGATCTTGTGGACCACAAGTGCAACGACGTAGCCGGCGTCGTAGAATGCGGTTGTGTATGTAGCTAGGACCACGAACTCAGCTTTCAACGTGGGGGTGACTTAGGTGGAGTGGCCAAAGTCCTATTAGAAACAGTGGTAAGTCTGCAGTGATTGCTAAAATGAGAGGCAGGAGCAGATGTTCAAGTTAAATGGGAACGATTAAACACTTATGGCTGATTTGGAGCTGAAGAAGAAGTCACCTAATCGCATCACGTTTTCTTGAAATCACAATCATTACTAACTCTTTGTGATGCAGCTTTCATAGCAGAATTTGCATTTGGCCAGCAAATTAAAACCGTCTTGTTTAAACCTTATCGCTCTTGACACCTCGTTCTAGATCCTCTCATTTGGATAAAAAGTGCAGGACCTGCGGAACTTGCATTTGGCCCGCAGGTGAGTAAATTGAGTCTGCATTGCTCTCTCTAAGTAGTGTGATGTCGCACCTTCATTTACATTTGTTTGATGTGCACAAACCTTAAGGTATGCCTTGTTCCTATGTTAACCTGCGATCCCATTAATACATCTTAAACCTTATTTATTTCTTGTAAAACTCATCATGTTTGGTAGCATTCGCATACCATTGCAAGGTTGAGCATACCACATCAATGGCGCGTAGAACAGAAGGCGATGCCAGGTGGGTTTGGGGTTCCACGATGTCGAGGCTTGTGAACACTGACTACAAGTGGTGGCATGAGGAAGAATAGTGAAGTGACCACTCCAATTGCGCTTGCGTCAGATCTTGTGACAATCGTAAGTAGATATGCAGGGAGCAATGCGTGCTTCCTTTGAGCATTTTGTGCACCCAACTTGTAGAATTCGGCATACAGAGTTTCCATCTTGCAAATGCAACGGAGAGAGCTTGACTGAACCGCATATCTTAAGCATGCTACAGCGGATTGTGATCGTCGAATTCGGTGGTGCTCCGGTAGGATAACTAAGAAAGACTTTGCTTAATTAATCCTTCCTCGAAGTCACAGCTTAGTTCACCCTACCGCTCCTCTGTCTTCGCATGCATTTTACTTTTTTTATTGGACCGATCAAAGGGACCTTGAAGGCTCCCTTCTAGGCCACTCTTTTGCACTTGAGCGCATGTTTCCACACTTAACTGTGTCGCAATCACAATATGACAAGTCCGTAATCCGCAAAAAGTTAAGAAAACAAGCTTCATGAAGGCTTTAAATTGTAAATGAAGAAGTGCAAACACAGACGCTTCTGGATGATTTGAGATGGAAGCTTGGGTTCGTGCACTAGAACTTCAAAGAAGGAGGAAATCCACTTTTCACGAAGCCTTAAATGCTTCGAATGCAAGACGATTAAAGAGCTTCAGGATTAGAGGCTAATTCCAAAAGCAATTAAAGATCTTTCGCTTGCTGGGAGGCAATTTTAGTGCATACAATTTTAGCAAATGCACGTTAATAATAAAATTAAACGTGTCCCATTTCCTTTTCTTCAATTAGTGACATCTTCACTCGCAATGCTTCCATGACAACTAAGTGGCATCTAATCATTGAATTATCTAATATTCTCTGCAAAGCATTCACTGTGAGCTTCCTTTGTCCCACGTTTCATCAAATAAAAATACGCCAGTCGCAACATTTATCGTCAAAACACTGCTACTTAGTTGTCAGCAGTAGTGAAAATAACTCAAAAGAGAGCACGAGGACGAATGCATCTGCCCCGGCATAATTGGTGGTCTTCATCCCCTCAATCCAAATGGTTTGCTTGCGAGCAAGACATAGATATCCTTATTGTGGAGAATGCATTCCACAATCCTGAAGACCAGCCTCATCTATAACATTACCTTACCTTCAGTAAATTTGTCCACATCCAAAGTGCTGGCTAGGATGCTGGAATAGTTCCCTAAGTTCGGGCTCACTTCATTAGCCTACTAAGCTCTGAATATTGTAGCCCGAAGCATGTCAATTCATTTGCGTAATAGCCGAAAATGCTTTACTAAAACGACTGCACTCATTTACAGTGGGAGCAATGCTGATGATATTGCACTGCGAGTATGCCAAAGACATCGTCATTAGCAGCAGCCCAACTAAACCACGACAAGTATCATATCGTTCGGTTAGCAGTTATATGGTGTGCGCATTATTCACAGCTGTCGTAGGAGATTGAAGACTTAGTAAAAGGTTCTCTTTTGTTGCAATCAGAGGAAGGGTTTCACCTCACCACCTCGCATTTAAATGAACATGTCGAATCACAGGCTATAAGAAAGAGGGTAGGCATTGTGAGGCCGCGATTACGGAAGCGGAGCTTGTGAATTCCCCAGGGAGTGAATCACAACATTTTAAGCTTAAGCGCGATCTTTACCACTTCTTATTGCGTACTCTCCAAGCATTTTCTTAAGATGGACTGTCGTGGAAGATCATCAGACACTCGAATGGTTGCAACTTAATCCTATTCCATCCCTACGCTAAATGGCGCCGCTCAATTTGCATGCTTAGTATTGTCGGAACAGGTTTCATCACCTCCCTTTATCAAACAATGCTGGTTTTGCAGTAGTCATTAAGGCAATGAGAAGAACGAGTAATTGCTTAAGTAGGTAGTTACCTAACTATTAGTAGTAAAGGCTAAAACGTTGAAGATCCATTCCCCATCAGTCTGCCCACGCAGCCCCAAGTAGGAACTGTTGAGTCTCGCAGGCTGTGCACATCCTGGTTCCACTAAAAAGCAGCAATTTTGACGAGGAAAGACATGGGCCACTAGACGCGGTTGCACTTCATTCCTTTCCCCTGTTTCTCCACGTTCAATCAACAATACTTAGCTTGATCAATCCTGAGGTTCCCTCTCTGTTCAAAGCACAGCTGTAGCTATTAGTGGCGAAAATAGTGTTGTCGCTCTCACTTTGTAATGCTGTTCAGGGTAATCTGATGGAAGAGTACTTCAAGTAGATGGTTCGAAGGGCTCATAATCCGCCTTACCATTACATGTAAGGAATATATGTAATCTCTCTTAAGCGGAAAAATGAATTTTGGAATGACGCAGACTCTATTGCTTCATCCTTCAGATAAATCAGTCGTCATTAAGCACGTGGACAGTGAGCAGATCCGTAACCGTAGTTCGCAGGTGCACTCACTAGCCTCATTACACCACAAGGTTGCCGTGTAGGTTTGATGTTTGGGCTCACCTGGATGCTCGTATTAACACTTCTAAATTAACCCAAATGACTTGCTCCCAGATTTGGAATACTTACATTAGAAGCTGTCGTCGATAGATTATTGGGGCGACAATCTTGATGACACGGTATGACTACGATGGCATTCACATGAAGTACCATTTGAGCCATTGGGTAAGCACATACGCGTCAAGTGCAAAATCTTTGTTGCAATTTATGCAGGTACGTATTGCAATGCTAAAAGCAAATGATGATGCCTGCCACTCCCGAGCTGACTTTGGACTCGGCATAAACAAGCGACACCAGAGACAAGGCACAAAAAGCCATGGCACTTTATCCAAAGCAAAGGGAGGTAGGTGTAACCGGTACAAGCTTTGATGTTTGCAAACAAATGCAGACCATTGGTGGTGAGAATTGAAATGAACATGGTACTTCAGCAACAAGTTGCGTCAATATGTGTGAGAGGTTGAAAGTGTAACTTTTTGTGCATGCATAAATTAAGAGTTCCATTTAATGAGCTGTCAAATCACAGCGCATTTTATGCAAAATGATAAGTCAAAATCACAGCGTACAGGACGAATTCTTTGACACGAGTGATTGGAGCAGATGACATTGCAGCTTCTGCATAATCTCCTCCCTTGGAGCAAAGGTTGTTCACACACGTGGTTTCAGGTGGGCACTCACTGCAACTGGCACCGCTTGTGTACGGTTTCAAACCTATGTAGTTACCGCTAAGACAAATGCATCAAAGTTATTCGCAAGTTCACCATTCCTGCGAAGATAAAATGGTGCATTATCTCACTCACGGTGGTTTGTATTGGCACGCCAATAGGAAAACCGGCTTTGGCCAATCCGGTTTCATACTATCGCATCTTTCAACTGCGCATCCAACCTCCCCAGATGTAGCCCACACCATCTGCATTTGACAGTGAATAAGCAATTCGTATAAAGCTTATAATGGGTAAAATAGAAACTTGTAGTTTATAAATGGTCTATGAAGCACAGGTGAACGGGGTCAATCTGCAAGAAAGGCTCAAAGATGCTCCACAAAAGTTTATGTTTGCTCACCTGGGTGTAATGTCCACAGACCCTACCAGACGCACATGTATTTGTATCATAGGCGTAATCCTTAACCTCTTCCCACCACCCGGTAGCCATTCTCGCCAAATCGCGACCTGAACCGCCAGACAATGCGAGATTCTGTCCGGAATTTCCGTACTCTGGGTATTTGCCAACATCTGGGTGTTCGTAGATACACCTCGCCACCCAGTCAGCTGCCAGATTTTCCAACTCCTTGCTGTACACCTTTAAGAACATCCCGCAAGATTAACATTCGGGTTGACTAAAGTTGATTTAAGGTGCCTCAAGAATTTCTAAATTAACTAACGACAAAAACAGACACTCTCAGAGCTGAAACTTTAGCGCAAATGAGAAGCCCACCATTTTAAGCATGTTTGTAGAGGAAGGCTTTACAGAGGCTCGTTTGCTGTTGTGTAAATCAAGAAGAGCCTTGCGTTCCTCCTCCGTCAAAGATTCGGCGGCCACAAGTGCTATCAACACCAAAGCATAAATATACTTGACCATTTTGTCTAAAATGTTCAATGAGAGTGAGACATCAGTCCGGTCCTCTTTGGCTAGAACGGTGAAGTTGAAATCACACAGCAAGCAATTTGGAATGTGCAACACACAGAATGTGCTATGGATGATTGGCTTGAGGCCATTTCGTGAGATGTCCACCTTCAACAGTTCGAGCAAACCACGTTGCTTCAATTGTCCTAATCTTCCCGGAATGTGCTTAACCATCAGCATGTCATCAAATGCCCCTTGGATTTTAGCTTAGAAACCCCAAAATAATAGCTCAACATCCATTGCACACCTTGAAAATAGTGCGGTTGTGCTTCCCTGAATGGCCTTAATTTTAAAGCATCCATCACGTCACCTCAGATGAGGCTGCGGGCGATGGTCATGTCAAGTGAATTGTTTCGAATTACTTGGACTACTTTGCTATAAGTTAACATCAAATCTACGCCTACATTTAAAATGTCCTTTTAATTACGCAAGGAATATATTGCTGTTACCTTAAATGGAACTATGCCTCATAAAATTGGGCTGTGCGTACCGGCCGTGGGTTCTCGATTTCTATGCGATTTCAAAACAGTCGATAAAGCCGAGACAATTCAAATGGACTAACACCAAACGCACCACAGATGCAAACTTGTGTTGTGTTGGCACCAACAGCAGAATGATTATAATCGCATTTTAACAAGCTCGGGGTCCCTCAAAAATGTTAAGCCATCGTAATGGGTGCGAATCAAGTAGAGCTGGTTATGCGACACTGGATTTTGAAGGCTGTAAAGCTCTCGAACCTCTTCAGAAGATCAATGAGGTCATGACAGCATGGCCCAAAGACCATGCGGTCTACCCAATGTTCAAAGACCGATTCTTAAGTGCCTACATAACCAGTAACAAGTGGTTAAGGCATCATAGAACGCTCTCTCACCCTGAGCATCGTGCGTATCGCTCCTGTTGGGTAACACCATAAAGCTGCCGATGATAGAAGAAAAACACTCACCAATGGATTGCGGTTGTCATCAAATTTATATGCAGCTGAGCTGCAAGGTCACAATTTCCTTTAGCCAGTTCTTCCGAGGATGGAAATTCGACTCTGGTTAGCCTTACTTTTGGTGGCACGCATGGTTGAGAAGGGAAGAGACACTGAGGAGTCGCCTAATTAAAGTGTCTTATTTAAGGTGGAAATCAAGTAATCATCTACAACCGTGTTTGCTTCCTTCTACATACTATGCAACACCTGGCATCCTCCTCGACATCAAAAGATGATAAAATAAGGAAATGTGGAGCTATGCCTTCTGCTACAGCCTCGAGGCTATGCCTTCTACATTGGAGTATGCATTCAATGGTGTGGACGCAATTTCAACATTACCATTTCAACGAGCCCTTAAATGTAATTTCACGAGTACTGTCGCTGGTGGATGCAGCTCACCGAAAATATTTAGTGCCTCTAGGGAGGTGCCTCAAATCGGGCTTCTTGACATGGACAATTACATACAGAAAATACGGCAGGCTTCCGTTAATTGAGGGGGCCGCATGGATACCAGAAGGGAAACAAACACCAGTTCTTCCACAGTACCGCGATTCGCGCTGTTATTCGTCAACCTAATTCCTCAGACCCAGAACACCTAACCAAGGGTAGAAATTCCAGCAAGGAGCACAAACTCCTTAAAATAATTCAGTTCTGCCCTAAGACTGGTGTTGGATTTGTTGGCGAGGTCTCATTTTGCCATCCGATTTCCCATTTTTGCAATTTTTTGCACCATCCGTATTTTTTTTTTGGAGATTGCTGTAAATATCATAATTCATAAACCTTTCTTTCGAGGACTTCAAACATCTTGCTTTTAAGGATACATTCTGTTTGAATGAAACCAGTTTGCAGAATCGAGGGCATTTTTTGGCTTAAATGAGGTTCACACGTCCGACCACTGTTGTGGTCATCTAGGAGCGGCAAGGAAGGCAATTTTGCAGGAACCTGTCTTACCGTGCAACTACCCAGTTTCTTTAAATACCTGAGTGGAAAGGCTAGACATCACACATTACCACTCATTTAACACTTTATTCGACGGAAGCAGTGAAATTTGTAAATTGTAAAGTGATTAAGATAGGTTCAGTTATGCCAACGTTCATGGCATTTCAAGAAAGGAAACAATGCCGACACTGCTCCCTCTTGAAATATGCTCGAGTTGTGTTGATGTATGATAAGTTGGAACAGCATCTCCGTAAATGTGCACAAGCCGGTAAGTGCCGCCTCTTGTGCCATGAACAATTTTCCAGTGAGAAGTTTTTTTTCTCGCGGGATGTCCGGTGGAAGGTCGTATTGTTGTAATACTTCATTCATTCAACCTCAGTTCCTTTAAATTTTGCTCATTTAAAGAAAAGTACTGGGACTTTGTACTGTTCCGTATTGACCAAAACGATTCTTTGAACTTCTTGCATAAAATCAAAGCGGTTCTTCATGCCGTCTGAAAATTCAAATGCTGACTAGTTAAAGTAGGGGACAGATGAAGAGAAGACGACTCTCACCGAGCCAAAGGAGTTCTATGAGCCCAAATGATGCCCCTTCGGCTCTGTAATGCTTCAGCTACCTTGCAACGCCTGATGTAGGCAGCACTATTTGGGCTTTTTCCAAAATACTGTAGTATTTGGTAGAAATTTGAGAGCGCAAGGCCCAGTTCTAGCTTAATGCTTGATCATGTGCTAGACGCAGAATTCACCTTCCTCCGTCGTCTCACTAGTCGGAATGGAAGTCGTCGAAGCTTGGTAAAATAGATGAAAACTATGTCAACACCGACCAATCAGACGTAAATCTTCAGATCGCTTGGTTCAGCAAACTACTTTAGGTGTTTCATTAAAAGCTGTGCCAAAATCGCCAGTCTCCTGTATAATCTAGCCGAAAACTGAGTGAAGGCTTTCAAGTAAGGAAAGGTAGATGAAAAAGAGTTTAAAAACTGAAAGAAGCTTCGGTTTCAGCCTTGCTGAAGATTGAGAACAACGTACCACCCTCTGTACTGGACTCAGGCGCCAATAAAGTGGCCGAGGGTGAAGTGACTACTTATATCGGTTGCAGGACATTACGATAGCATCGTCATGAAGTTGAATAAAGTGCCGAAACCGCCTCAAGTGTTTGAGGTTTTTTTTTGCGAAAATACGGTCTGACCTTTGTACTTCCACCGGGCCATCTCAATAGTTCTCCAAACCTCCTCTCCCAAGTTTCCTCTGTACGTTGGCAATGCCATTCCTCTATGAGCATTTCGAATCCTTCCGAATTCAGGGACAACTCGAAGCGTCACACTGAATGAGGCGGAAATGGAACTGAATGCTTACAGACAGGTAGACAGAACTCTAACACGATGTACTAATCGTCAATGGGACGGTTGAAAGATGTATTTTGCAAACGAGATAGTTAAAAGTGACGTCTGCCTTTGGCATCTGCTCGAGCTTCTTATCCTACAAAATCACTTTTGCAAATCCGAATCGATGGTAGACGCAAACTATCTAGAAATGTCCTTACACAAATACATTTATAAAACAAATTAACGATGATCACGTTACCTCTCTGCTGACTGGGAGTCAGCAGGATCAAAGTGAGAAAATTGTTTCCATGGCAGAGCATTAAACTCGGCCCCTTTTTGAATGACTTCTTTTGCGCCAGTGTTACTACTACCGTCGGGGAACATGCATGATGGCCTGCACATCTCCACTGCCTCTAACACACTTATTAAACAGGACAAAAAGCCAGCCCCAAAATAATTAGCACAGATTTGTGGTAAAGTTAAAGACAAGTATCTCCTTAGGTGGTTGGTAAAGGTCTGTGATAGCATTGAAGATGATGTTTTTAAATGCCTTTATCATTGGCTTAACCACTTCTTTTTGGTTTGGCTGACATTTAAGGCCTCACAATTAGCTCGTGCCAGGCGGCATCACCTCTGGACCCAATGCCAGTTGTATCAAGCCCATCAGTAAAGCTCGGGACAATACGTTGGTCAAAGTGGATGTAGAGCCTCATCCTAAAACGCATCCACCTTAATTTTCGGTCCTAAATTCCAAGCCTGAGCTTGACAGAAGAAGTGAAAAAGTCAGTGGCGAATAAAATTGAAGTCCACCTTTAGCTACCACCTCAGTGTCGTATTCTGCAGTTGAATGTTAAGCATTCTGAAAAGTTCATTAGGGATTTGCCTGGAGTAAGCGCATGAGGCTGTAAATGACACGCACATACGATACCTCCTCCATCTCTGCTAGCTAACTAGAACCTGGCTTCATGTTGGACTGCACTGAGGTGGGACGGTGACACTATGAAACGGATTTGAAATTTTATCTCAACTGCTCTATTTTATAGTCTGCACACGTCAAGTTTAAGATCTTGTAGAATCATTAGAAGAGATCAGTGCAGTTTGGTCAAATGCCACCTCAACTGCATGCAAATATGTTGACTAATTAGTGGGCAAAATCCCTCGTGAAGCACCGATTACAACGCACCAGTCGACAAGGGAGGCGGAACGGAGGCAGCACCGAAGACAAAGGCCGAAAGACGAGAGATGCCACCTAACAGCTAAATTTTTGCTTAAATTTTCAGCCTCCACGACTGTGTTTATACCAAGTGATCTGCTTCCCATCTTCTCTATCTCTATTCGGCGCAATTTACTCTGATATTGTGGCTTCTCCTATCTTTAACAAGTCTTCAAGTTAGGTGCATAGATATTCAGCAGGGCAGACGTACTACTGGTGTGCAGGAGAGTTGTGACCTTCGGCACCGCCATGTGGACACACGCACCAGGCCAGAGCCTTCCAGAGGTACGGCAGTGTTTTGGCCCATTTTCACTTCGGTGTAGCACAGGAATTGCAATATTGTGGACCTCGACCCACCGACGGAGGGCAACCCCTATTTCTAAATAACCCCACGAGCTGGTAACTCACAAGCTATCCTCAAAACCATACTTGGGTGTTCAAGATCACCCTATGTAGTCAACAGGAAAAGTGATATTGCCGGTCTCTCACATTATTCCTTCTATTCAGCATATCTAAAAGCATCTCTTCCTATTCCAATAACCACCAAACTAACTTGAACTTGAGAAACTGCCACACCATGAAGCACTTTAAACACGACCATACAAAACAGCTCCCTCGATAATAAACGAAACAAGCTGGCCTGGCCTTACCATGGAGATGATGCTGATATGCCTGGTATGAATCGCGGAGGGAGAAGACGGTTAAAGTTCGCAACACTTGTTAAAGGAATTTGTTACGTGTGGGAAGCTGCGATCGTATCAGCCGGTCGCAACCAACTCTACTGGACGCCACAGGATGCAGGCAGGGCAGCAGAAAGAGGGCGACAACGTCCAAACCGGAGGAAGAAACACGAAATAATAAACAATATGAGCCTAGCGTAGGACCCGCGTAGCCTCTCCAGCATGCTATCCTCGCTGTCAGTGCCAACTTTTTGGCGACCCAGGTTGTCAGGAGTAACTGAGCGACCAAAACCATTTTTACCCCAAAAATAAAAAGGAGTAAATTAGCATTGATATCAAACAGCCCGGTTACATCATTAGCAAGTCTTCATTCTTTAAAAGCTACTGCCAGCTGCAGATGCATCCTTCTTTTGCTTCTTTTTCTCCGTCTCCTCTTCGCGCTCGCGTTCGATCGCCTTCACGTACTCCTCAATCTCCTCTGATGTAAGCATCTATTCAAAAGACAATGCATAAAATAAATTAGGTCGCTTGGCAACCAAATGCGTATCATAGTATCGTTGCACGGCTTTCACAGCATTAATGCTTATACGATTCTGAACGTTCAGCGCATACAACATGAAAACACCTTTATGTTTTTAAGTTTATTAATGTTGGTACTAGTAAATATGGTACCACACACATGAGGTTATTTCAATGTCTGAAAAAGTACACAATTTGGCTTCCGTTAAACGGAGCTAATGTGAAAACCAACTTATGGTGAATCATTTAAATTGATAGAAGTCCACGAAGTTGGCAGAAACTGTACTTGTGAACATTAAATTAAATTACACGTGAACATTCCCGACACCATTTCTGAAATCCAAGACGCCCATTGTAATAGCTTTGCCTCCAGCATTGCATTAAGTGTACCAATTCTTACAATGCCCATCCAAAATTGCTCTGGCATAAACCTTCCTTTTCTTTTGGGAGCATCATGAACCACGAATGCTGGGAAAGCATCTGCGACTTTAAACCATTAGATGTACTCTCGATACGTCACCAAATGCTGAAACCGCTTGTCACCAAACATTTCAAACCATGAGGTAACTTGGTAATTAAGAACATATTATTCTCTCAAAAGAAGTGCAATAATAAGTCAATTGCATCGCTCAACTAATGGCAACCAGCTTTGACGCTTGCTACAAATGCTACGTTCTGATAAGTAACAGCACTAAAGTTAGTAAAATGTACCCAAAACAAACATTAAAATGTCTTCTCACTGCTTCGCCACTCATGTAATAAAATATACAGGTGCGAATCGAAAAAACGGCACACTATTCTGATTTACCACGCAATGGAAAGCTGTAGACCACCGAAAAAGCACATCGAAATACGAGAAAAGATCAGTTAAACGTGCCCAAGGTTGAATGGTAGCAGCACTTACAGGGTAGCTGTTGGGGATGCTAAACATGTCAACAAAAATTTGGCACTCAGAACCAAAAAAACAATGCCCAAAACGTGAAACAGGAGCAGAAATTCAGAAGATAAATTTGAGCCGGCACGCTTTGAGCAAAAACAAAGCGCCCTCGTGAAATTTCCAACATAAAATAAAAACCTGGTAATGTTGATGGAAGGATTCGCAACAAGTGTAGGGGTAAGTCGCAAGCAATGCTGTGAGCTGCCTATTTTCGACCAAATAGACACGAATCCCAGAGAGGCACAATCATAAACGATGAGAGTTTCACATCTTATGAGCTAAATAAGCATACAAACGAACAAACTAGATCACCTTCCACTCCGCAATGGGTTCTCCGGGTTTACAGTCGGATCTTCGCTTCATTACACCCAATTCCATATGCTTTGCACCGGTCTGTACAACTTCAAACAGCGCCTTAACGGCCAGTTTGATGGTGCCTTCTTGTGTTGCGACGGCAGCCTCCGAGTAATTTTTCTCCAAGAACTCACGCGCAGCCTTCGAATTCTTGCCAATTGCATTGGCCTATAATCCACAACGTCATTAATGAACCTAATCTTACCAGCCATTCGAAATGAGTTCCCGAAGGATCGGTCTGGTAAAGATGAGTTGAACCATCTTGATTTATGCCACACAAGAGTGTGGACACTCCGAACGGTCTGCGACCATTGCTTTGAGTGTACTTCTGCTTCAACTGGGCCATGTGTCGAGCAATGTATTCCACAGAAACAGGGTCCTCGACGGTTAAGCGGTAGCTCTTGCACTCAATTCGCATTCGGTCAATAAGGATTCTCGCATCAGCGGTGAGTCCCGCAAAGGCGACCGCAATATGCTCATCAAGTAGAGAAATTTTGTGCACGGTCCTGTCGTTTTGGAGTTTGGTGGTAGCTTTCTTCTCGACGCAAAGTACTACACAATCCGGACCTTTTACACCAACCTAAAAATCACCCTCTTAAAAAAGCTTACGGCGGTAGATCCCTTTTTGACTGCTTCTTGGGCATATTCAACTTGGAACAAATGACCGTCGGGGGAAAAGACAGTAATTGCCCTATCATATCTCGCGGTCATGACTAATGCGCAAGGTGTCCGAGAAACGCGCGCAAAATCGAGCGCATTCCAATAAATTACAATTAATGATCACCATGGATGTTTCAAAGCCATAGTCAAATTAAAATTTTGTGCTTAAAGCAAGCAAAAATAAGAATGATTTTTACTTTTTAGCGCTTTGTTGATGCTGCTGTTCCGCGAAGGCTTCCATATTTGGCGCAATTTGCCCATAATTAAAGTAAATGTTGTTATACTCAAGCGCAAAAGTAATGCCAAAGACTTCAGATTAACCCAATTACTTGCATAAAACAGTGTAGCGCATTGTAAGTTTTCATTAGACATGGCATGCTTATTTTGGGGACAGATGCAGTACTTCGCTTTTCCTTATTGCCAGATTCAGTCGCTCAGGTAGCCAAATAATTTCCAAGCCATGACAGTGATTCCACTTACTTCTATACATTGAGCTTGTATTCTGACCTAACACATCGCTTCCTTCTCCTTTCATTGAAAATCGTGGCGTTACAATCGAGAACCCTGAAAGGTTGGAAATTATTATGTTTATTATTTCGCTGGATCTTTAAGCTTTGCTAGGATATTGATAAGCCACAACATGGGAAAATAATGCCACCGTTAAGGCTTATCGATTACCATTCTTTGGAGCAGAGCGCAGCAGAGCCTAAATATAGCGTCCCTGGTGTCTTTTGCAGACTAAAGAAGGCCAAACAAAGACCGGGATGCATACATATGTTCAATGGAAGGAATTAATATAGTCTCTGGCATGGCTTGGAGGCTAGGTCAAAGTGACCGCTTAAAGGACCGAAGGCCAAAAATCAGTCAAAACACACAAAGCATTCACTTAGCGCTCTCTAGTTCCTTTGTCATAATCTCTACGGAATGCAACTACTTATCAATAAGAAACAAAATTGTCAGTTTTTGGATCTATGCCTAATTAAAATAGTCGCACATAAAAAATGCTCTTAGTGTGCATCTATTACCGGTACTTTCGTTTCTTCAAAGTAGCTGTTAATAACAGAAACGGCAAGAGCCATAATCAACCGTGTCTACATGACTTCCAGAGTGGGCACGCGTAAAATCCCACTGCAGCAAAATGATGGCAAAAGCTGTGCGATCTTTCGCAAATCTGCTATAGGATCGGTGCCTTATTGCCCACATATCGACATGGGCAATAATTAGCAAAATTCTTTTTACCTAAGTCGAGTACCCGCATCGAACGGAACTCCAATCCCTGTGAAATCTCAAAGAGAAACTGCTGATGTTGCTGTTAATTACAGCTTCATTTGCATAGGAATTCGATAGCAAGCACGACTGATTTACGGGTGCTTTATTGTGACATTACATATATTTTGGCGACCGGCACCAAAGATTTACTAAAATGAACGCCAAGAAAGGCGTTGGCTGCATGTTTCGTTGTTTGTTTAATTCTTTTATCTGGTACCATCGCTAGGGTAGTCAAGTCACCTGAATTGGATGGGCAGGGCTCTAAACCATCCCAGCAGCCCCAATCCCAACCCGTTTACCAAATGCTAACGGATTGCCCAAGCATTATAATAGTCTAATAGCGCCACAAAAAGCGCCTGCAAAAAGCAATCAAAGAAACAGGAAGGGGAAGAGACTAACCCATCCAGCAGAGGTAACATGGATACCGAGTAACCACAAACGTAGCCGGCTCTCAAACAAGCAAGTGATCGAACAGACTGTGACCAGTTCAAAGCATTAACAGTAATGTATCGCAATCCTTGGAAAATGGACAAAACCTCAGGGTCGGAAAGCCTGGAAATGAGGTGCATAAGCGGGTATTCTAATGACCAAAAAACAGCGAAATGAAACTAATTTAAATTAATAAAGGAAGCAAATGCCTAAAATTAATATGCTTTTATCTTAATGTAACTAAAGTCAAAACCAGATAATTATGCTAAGCGAACGTATGAAGCACAGTAACTCAGCAAGCATGTAAACAACAGCGCAGCCCACATGCCACCAATTCTGCAAGTGGATTACCTGAAATAGACAAGTTAATTTAAAACATCTGACTGGACTTGTTTGGATGTTCGTAGAAGTGTACTCCATGCATCCTGGAGCGAATCATGAATGGTGTTGAAGGCGAATCTCAGTAATCCAATACATTTCTATCTAAAAGCCATGGCACTCAAAGCCACGCGATGTGCCTGAGCTGCTGTGCTTTGTTTGGACCGTTTGTTGGCCTTGAAGAATTGGGGCGGCAGTCTTGAACTAGGCTGCGTGGGCTGGCCTCCCGGGCATACTAACAGCCCCTTTCCTCCCATCTTTAATATGTGCATTCCGATGTATGCTTGGCCTTCTTTTGTATTCTAGGTATGCTCAGGGCTCCACATGAGTTGTCCATGCTTCGTGATGTACATGCCATTCTCGAAACGCTGAAGAATGAACTGCATTTAATTCTAAGTGGATAAACATGTCACAAAGTAGTCAGACTTTTCATACGAGGAGAAGGAGCAGCAAACAGAAGATTAACTAGGATAGCCGTAGCGTCTTGAGCATCCATAGAAGATGGAGAAAAGGCTAAGCGTGGATCGGGATGCATGTATTTAAGAGATGAAGAATAGAGGCTGTTGGAATGGTTGGGAGGCTAGAACACGCAACTAGTTTCAAGAGCAGACGCTATAAGTGTCGAAGGCAAACCAAAAGTTCGAACGAACAAAGTACTGCAATAGCACTACTGTGGTGCTTTGTTTGTTTTGGCTGATGATTGGCCTGACGCACTGGTAACGGCTGTCTTGAACCTAGCCGCGCAGGCTGGCCCCCCGGCCATGCCGGCAGTCCTTTACTCCCCACCTGGGATACATGGACTCTGATCCATGCTTGGCCTTCTTTTTTTCCTTTAAGGATGGTTGAAGTGCTACAGCTGCTCCTCTATACAATCATTATAGGTAAATATTTACTCCGAACTAGTTGTCTCAACTCGCCAGTTGCCTATGTAAGCACAAGCATTAATGTTCTGGGGTACGGGCGCAGACTATAAGATGCGTTTTGAGTTCTTAAGAGCACAATTTGCTAACAAAATTAAAATTGGCTTTGCAACAGAAAGACTTTTATTGTTTATTTCGAAGATAGCAAATGCGAACTGAGGTTAACTAGAATCAAATGGGCTTCCAAAATAGTACTTCGTCACGCTACTGATAGATTTTCTCGCCGAAATTTTTTCCCTCTTAGCAAGTGATCGTAATTGATTATTTAATGTGCATAGTGCCTTACCCTTAACCTCTCTTAAATTTCCCCCCTTAATAATCCTGTTCATTGACTGGAGAAATTTCTGCCGCTACTTTAAAGTGGTGTTCTCCTGGATGTCCCTACTGAAGAAAATCTTCTCGAGGGATTCTGTTTCAACCGGGAATTTGTCAACAAATGGGGGCTTTTGTTACTTAAAGCCGGAGATTCAGGAAAAATTGTCCTGTGGTGTTAAGTATAATTGTTAGTACAATTTTTGCCATGCCTATTAATTGTCGTTGGTGCACTTTTCAAGCCTCGCTTGGTTTCCTTACAATATTTTGATTCAAACCTACTTTCCATTGCTTTGTGCTACTTTTTCGTTTTAGTGAAATTGGTTATTCGAGGAGAACGAAAGTCTGGGAAGAGTACTCTTCTTTCTCGTCTTAAAGGAGAAGCATTCGATTCAAGTTATACCCCGACCGATGAAATTAAGGCAACTGTTTTAAGCTTTTCATTGATTCTGGTTTTGTGATTGATTTTCTTTTCTAGTTTAAAAAAATTATTCAGATGTCTCTTCGTCGGCCTTTTAGGTCGCAAACATTTTATGGATCTATCAGCCTACAAATGATGCAGTGAAAGTGGATGTTTGGGATGTTGTGGACAAGGGTCGTCAACGGGAGGTTAGGCATGGGGCCACAGCTACTGGATACGTATCAAAGTTGACAAGGAAATCCCAGGTATTTTGTACGTCACCATTGTTCGACATAGAGGTTATTTTTCTCGATATTAAAGTACGCCGTCCTTTATAACTTGGGCTGATGGCAATTTGCCTTGGTGCTTCTTAGCTGAAGGGCACTATATTTGAAACTCTTGAGGAGGTTCCATTGTTCTTAACGTAATGTCCATAGATTTTGTTTTTCTTGCAACGCCATTCGTTCCGTCTACGCTGCCATATTAACTAAATTAATTTTACTTTTATCTTCTAGACGACAATGGCTATGGCTTCTCTGGACTCAACATTTATCGATGTCTACAAAGGCGCGAATTGTGCCATTCTAATGTTTGACATAACGAGCAGGTGGTGAGTGATTGGTTTCCCTTTGGATGTACTTGACGACTTTTCACCATCTTACTTGTTTATCTGTACGCCAGCAAAGTATTTTCTACCGAAAGTGTCGTTTTAGGCACTTCGATTTAACTTTTGTGTTTTGTTGGTTGTTGGAATTTAGATGCACCAATATCTGTTTTTCAAAAGACTGGGCTTTTGTCTGCACATTTCACCGTTTAAATTTGACCGCATGCAATGGTAGGGGACACAGCAGTACTTAAACTTGGGTCGTCTTGTCTTTATTTACTGTACAGTTTGGCATCTTTCCATGTAGTTTGCTTTCCGGTTGGAAAACAGCTTTGTTTGCATTCACATAAAACTTTCATTAGGTCGAAGCGCTGCCTCACACTCTAGTTTCTCTGTTAATAATGTTCATTACTACCCCGCTATAGTTTTGCTATACCCTTTTTACTATCCACAGGATGATTTGATCATTTGTTTGCCCATAGGCGCTGTGGTTTGCCCGATTTTAAATAATTTCAAGAGGATAAACTCTAAGTCCCGCATGGATAGGTGTGTTCCCAAGTGTTTTGTGTGATGAAGGATCCCTGGAGGATTTTCTGGCAGGTTCCTCATTTACTCAGTCGTTTGGTGCAGGTTGCTCAAATTTTATTGCCGTACCGTCACTCAGCGATGTTATTTTCTGTAAATTGCCCCAAAAACGCTAATTTAATTGTTCTGTGTATCTCTGTGCTGCGTTCTAGTGTTTTCTCCCCAAATAACTCCCAATTGCTTTTCGTACCAAGGCGACTTGCTATTCATTCAATTCTATTCCACTGTTGTTACAGATGCGATGTCATCCTCATATGCTCTAGCCGTACGACCATTGCAGGCTCAAAATGTATGTTTTCGTAGTTATCTTCTCATACGCTCGGACTCCGAGAAATCAAAATGATTCTCGGGAAATGAGTATCTGTGCTCTTTCATGTATGTAGAACCCAAGACTGTGGAAGCTATGAACTCTTGAATACCTTTTATGGTCATAATGCTGTATATTTAGACTTGCACCACAGGTGGATGTTCTACTTTTCAGGCTGATCGTTCGCCGCATGCCAGGGCAAATTATCCTACCGTTCATTAACTGAATTTATTCCATGCCACTTTTTGTTGCTATTCGGGCACCATTATATCTTATTTCTGAGCAGTTAAGCTTCCATCTTCTCTCAAAGCGGCAACTAGGTTCCAGTTCTAACCAACTTCGTCGATCTTTTCGGAAAATTCAAAGTACTGTCAGAAATTTTACTCGTCATTGCTGTTACTTTCTTATTTATCTCTTTTCGGAAAGGACCTTCGAGTACGTATGTCGGGAATTGCCAAAGGTTCCACATACGGTACCAGTTTTGGTGGTTGGGAACTTCCGCGACGCTGTTGCTGCTGATGAAGCGAACCGAGAGATCACGGAGACTGAGGTCCGTACTTTCATTAGACGGATGCTGAAGGTACGACAGTCCTCCGCCTCAGACAGTGATACACCAGAGTTTTGCAGGCAGTACGTGTGGGCTGCTTCTCCCCCTTATTCGTACCCTTTGAATTACTGCTTTTTTCCGCTCTCCATCTGGACTTATAAGTGCGGTGTGCCGTGTTAATCTTCTTCAGTATATCAATGTGGTTGCCTATTTGGTTTGTAAAAAATGTGAACCTTTTCGGTGTCCTTGCCTCTGAAAATGCTCTTGAGGTCACCGAATTTTATGCGACCACGAAAGGTTGCTTCAGCTCTCAGGCTTCGCCTGCTGTCCTTGCCACAGCTCTCAACTTTGTCGTTTGTCTTTTCGAAATGAGGACTTGAGGATCTCTCAACTTTTGCGTACTTTAGCTGGGTTTCTCATCCGTTTTGTCTCTTGGATTTATGCTAGCGGTTTCATTGTGAATGGGGGAAAGGGGTAAGTGACTGGTGGCATTAACAAGAAAAGAAATGCGGATAAACCGATGGCTGCCTATCACAGTGAAGACTTTCTAGCCTGGCGGTAGTGGTGAATTTCAATGGTACTCAATTGTCGTGTCGTGCATTGGGGCCACAGCGAAGTTTGTCGAAATTTAAGTCTTGCCACTCCGCTCTCATGGCTAATGGCTCCTCCCTGCTTTTCTGTTATGTTAACTTGAAATTAGTCACTCGAAGGGTTACCATATTTTTAGTAAATTTAGTCCCCATTGTTTCCTCCTTCCCTTTGAAGGTGTGCACCAATACGCTATTGCGAGGCTTCCATGAGGAATGGATTCGGGCTCATGTATATACACCGTTTCCTCAACATTCCATTCCTCCACCTGCAATGCGCCTACCTCCTTCAAACACTGGATATCAATCGCCAGGCCTTTTCCAGCATCAGTCAGCAACTCGATCTGGCTGAGGAGAATCGGGAGGCGATTTGCTCTTACGAAAAGTACATCTACTCCTTAGATTTATTTTATTTTAATTTCCTTTTCTTTTGATTGCCTGTTCTCCTTCGTGCCTAGTAGTTAGCCACAATAGATGGAAATAATGTGAGGTATGTGTGTTTCTACCTATTCACCGGCAGTGGTACTCCGCCGGGAATTGTTGTCGCTCTCTTTCTAGTCTTTGAAAATTGGCCTTCCTTTTGGCGCTCATTACTATTGGACGTTCGTTATCCTCTGAGATTAAAGCCTGAAATGCTCGTTTCAAAGCTGTAACTCAAACTTCAAATAGATTTACACGCTGGTTGGAAAACGTCAGAGGCCCAATTTCGTCCTCAATTCCTGTGGGTGAGTCTTGTTTTTTCTTAAATTATGCCCCACCCATCCTCGCTAGATTGTCTGTATGCTCCCGTCCTTCTTCAGCCGGTGATTTAATGCTAAGGGGGACGCCACAACCTGGCCCAATTACAGCGACTACTGACCGAATCGTTGCTAGCCCCAAGAAGCAGACCTCCTCAGTCAGTAAGATTAAAGTTGGCCTTACTTTGTATTTCTTTTGTCTGGCCTTGATGAAGGCCCATAGCGATCAATCCTAAATTCACTATTCTTTTGTTAAGCATGATGTGTGCCATGCTATCAACTTCCCTTTGAGGCAGTCGTATAGATACGGATTTTCGTATCTAGCAATATGTACGCAATTAGCTTTTGTTTGTTCTGTTCCCACTTATGTGCGTCGATATTAAATCTTGCCAAAATCGGTATGGTTTATGAGAAGTAGGTACTTGTTCTGCAGTGTTGTGTATTTATGTGAAACACGGTGGAGTTGTTTATGCATCATTTGGGGGTCTGATGGAAAAGGATGTGGTGAGTGTTCTGGACAGTGTTTTGCTGAAGAATTAGCATTTTACGCGCTTCCAAATGGCTTTATCTGAACCCGGTTTCGTGTAAGCAAAATTAATAGCGCTTTTGAGCAAAATCTTAAGCATGGCAGGTTGCTGGATTCCGGGAATGGCCCACCGCGCTGACATCAGTGGAATGCTCAGATTGCATAAAAGCACCTCTTAAACCTTGGGCCAAAAAAGAGCGGCAAAATTGACGTGGAGGTAGCATTTTACTGCTGTGATGCCGTTGCATGTGCTGTAAGGCGAGAACCGCAGAGTTTCTGCAATAGCAGTCACTGCATTATGCGTTCAAGTGCTTGGCTCATCTAACCAACTGGTAAGTAAGGCGAAACTGTGCTTCTGTAGAACCGGAAAAAGGTGCGATCAACGAGCCTCCCTTACTCACAAGCGTCGCTGAAGACCTGACATTTCGTGACTTTATTCAAAAAATTGACAGTCCTTCCACACCTTTACCTTCACCTACCAACGGTTTGGACGTGAATATGGAGCCACTCGAAGCGTAAATATTTCCTCCCGTTTAACCTTGACTCTACGTATCAACCTGTCTGTTGTGGTCATTGGTCTCATTTATTTTACTCATTTCTGGCTTTTCTTTTTGCCATTTAGTTTAAAATTTTCTTCCCCAGGATCATTTCTCATTTAAAAGGCTATGGTTGATACAGAGTGGTAGTTTTATGCTTTTTGGGGCATGTGCATTTCCAGAATAAAAATTTTGATAAAACTTACTGTTATACTGTATTGAGAAGCCTAAATTTAATGTTACATAGTATTAAAGTGCACTACTTCAATTTCTTTGTGTTTCACAAGTGTAGCATTCCTTTGCAGATCCTCCAACTCAGTGCCTGTGGTTGCAGCATTTCAAGAGGACATTGATCCCGATGATGCTGTAATTAGCAATATGCTGGGAGGTTTCAATGGTGTGGGTGGGAACCTTCGTCCGCTTGCTGATTCCGTGGATGATGATCTAGTCGACGAAGATGACGACGACTTGATGAATGAGGACGATGATGATGATGAGGAACATCTGGGGCCCGCTTTAGGCCTAGCCGCATTCAGTAATGAGACTGTAGAAGATGGACGAACTTCGGTGAGGACTTTAGCTGATGATTGTATCGCTTAGGATATCTGCTTCTTCATTCACGGCCGATAGCCAAGTGTCATGGTTATGCTTTCATCTGATCATCCTTTTCCCCTACCGACATCTCAATTCATATTTCTTCTGAGATATTCTTAAGTTTGTTCTTCATTACCACTACAAATGCTCGAAAAGATCCGCGGTCGCGATATACCTGCGCGCCTTATGAAGCGTCACTAGTAAAAGGATTTGTGGTAGGGTCAATTTCACTTACAAAGTTTTTTTTCTGAGTTTGCTACTTAAGAAATCATTCTCAGTACATTTGTACTTATCTCGGTGGGTTTTTTGTAGAATTTCGTCTGATCAGAAAGCTTAGAGAAGTTATTGACAGAACTGCAAAGGAGGGCTGTTTAGATCGGTTTGGCATTCGCCCTGAAACATGCTGTAGAATAAATTGTGTCTGTTCTCCCTCCTTTGATGTAATGCACGAGGTAGGCAACTGATGCTCTGGTTTTTTGGCGCCTTAGACAAAGGCACGTGATGGTCTGCAATCGGATGAGCGGCGAACCCTTCAGGACCCGTCTCTCAGTTCTTCCTCCCCTTCCACTTCACCATCCAGCTCGCCCCATCCACCCAATGTCGTTCCACCAGTGATGCGGGCCTCCTCACATGATCCCTCTGCAGACTTGGTCACTTTGGAGGAAAGGAATGCTTTTGAACGGTTCCTCGATGACATCTAATCATTATCTTTTTTCTTTTCTAGTTGTCACTACTGTACTCCTTTCCTTCCTTTCCACTACTTTCTGAGCCTCTTAACCTATCTTTTTCTCTTATATCACCGTATCTCATCAAGTACTTATGTGAAAAGATATTTGGTAGTTAATGCAAGCCTTCTTAACCTTTTTCTTTGAGGTTCATGACACTGATGGTGACATGCTTGACTTTTGTCTCCTGAGATTTTGCTTGTATGATGTGTACAGCAGAGTTATGATTTTAGCTGAAGATATTCCCCTGTTGGTAAAACATTCTACGAAAGGCTAAGGGGTGGAATGTCGCCCGGTAACGTTGATTTAAGAGCCTCTCCAGCTCCCCCTCTCCCGGGGGAGGCGGGGGGAGGGGGGGGGCCGATGCTCTTCAGATGCATCAATTCAAATCATTGTGCCATCGGATAGTGATAGTTTTGCTCCCGGCGCCGTTGCTTGTCGTGTGGGTCGGTGACCCAATGTTTCCAATAGGTGCGCGAACCCGGCACTCCAAATGATACGATAACGCCTTGGAGGTGCGCGCAAAACAGGTGCACTTCCAGTGAGTGTATTTCCGGCTTTTACACTTGCTACCTCCATCTCAGATGCCCATTATTAAACAAATTATGTAAACCGGAATTCCGCAGGCACTTTGTTGCCTCGATTACAACCAAACTGTTTGTAGCACATATGTGTGACACCAGAGCTGGTTATACATTGTTTCGCTTAATGTGATAGGGATTGAACTACAGTACCCAAATAAGCGTGCGGCACTAAACTACGAAGCATTATCACAAACAAAGAAGTGGAATCTCCTGTCTTCACTGCTTTCTGGCTCCAAATGTTATATTCCATACCAAGCCTTCTTCATGGGCAGTTCAACTGTTCGGTGCATTTTAAGCGACATTTCCCATTTGCTTTGTGTATGCTGGCAGAAATGCTGATAATAATGCACCAGTGGAAGGAAAATACTAGGTCATTAATACTAACGTCAAATTTAATAATCTAGCATGTGAAAGTCTTGACATTCACCTTTCACATGAATGCAGTTCATGAATTCGTAAATTGCGCGCGTTGAACACGCTTTCAAGCACCAATCACATGGTGTCAAACAATACAAGGGCGATCGGCAGTCCGTTCGCTTCTATGCGTCAACATCTACCTCTGTTTTAGCGCTTTCGTGGATCATCATGCACGCGCTGGCTGATCTGCTCTGTACCGCTCTTCTTGTGACTGCCGCTTGTTACGCTGCCATTCCCGGCGTTCAGGATTGTTCCACTCGTAAGTTCCATCATACAGGTGAGGAAGGAGGGAGAGAGACGTTTTTTATTGTGCCTTACAAATTCCTCTCTTTATAGCCTCCAGTCAGGGTAAATTCATCGATGGAGAGATTGCTCCTTGTGGCGCGAACCCATGTGTCCTGGTGAAGGGACAGAATACTTCAATAACCCTCAAATTTATCGCCAGTAGGCTTAACCTTCTCCCTTCGATGCTTTATATGAGAAAGGGGTCATTAAATCCTCTGGTTCATTAAAATCGTTGCATTTTTATTATAACCGATTTTGTAGCCAGGCTAACCTAGTTCACTTAGTGCAGTCAAACAATGATTTCTTGCTTTTATTAAAAAGGGTCTTTTTGGACGAGGTGGCTAAAAATTATTCTCTTTCTTCTTCTGAATTTGTCACTTTTTGACACTCGTTTCATCAATGAGCCAAAGAATCTGTCTATGGCTTTCAAATTCACGGTGGGGCAATGTGACCGAAACCGTCAGTTTTTGAGGCTGTTTGTGCATTCGAAAATCTACGCGTATGGGCGTCTTTGCTTACGTATGTGCAGAAATAAGCGCTTTGATCCATGTAGCAGAACCACACTTTGTAAACTTCGTGACAAGAGAAAGATCGGTTGAATGTATTAATTTGGTGCAAAACAAAGAGAGTGCTCTCCACTTTCCTTGTAGACGACTTAGTGAAGGGCGGCAAAATAGTAGTGCATGGGATAATAGCAGGCATTCCAGTGCCCTTCGCTCTGCCCGACAACGATCTCTGCCACTTCGTCCAACCCGGTTGTAGCATCCAACCGAATTCAGCTGAAGAATTGGACTACAGCCTGTTTGTGAAGGAGTCCTATCCCTCCGTGAGTTCACGCCTTTTGCGGCTCCCACCTTGAAATTGCGTGATTTCCGGGTCATCTAAACACCACACTTTAGTCACTGGAGTTAAGCAAATAGTTTATGCTTCTTGCTTGATGGAGGTAAACATACCCACGCGTACACAGCACGGGTGTTTACAAAGGCGGCCAACACCTCATGCCACTTAAAGGTGAAATTCTTAATTTCAATCAAGGTTCCCACCTTGTAAAATCCCGAAAGCCGATCACTAAGACGCAAACAGGTGACTTTTTCGCTCGCCTACTTTTTAGATTCAATTGATCATAAAGTGGCAGTTGGTGAACGAGGCGGGTGTTGACCTGGTTTGTATCAAGTTTCCGGCTAGGCTATCATCAACGCCCCCACCCCAGCTGTCAATACCAAAGCCACCAAATAGAACACTATTTGGGCATCTACGTCGCATTCTGCGCAAATTGCTGAGTTTTGGGAGTTCGGAATAACCGCACCTTGAAAGTACACATGTCAAATCGAAGCCCAACAATGCTCAATTTGCTACATGACGCACAAATGTGTATTTTTGATTCCTTTCTCGCTACAGTTAATAATATTTTCCATCGCGTGTATTAAGAATGCTATCTCCACAAGTCCTTATCAATACTAACAGTATACGGCACTTACTTGAGCTATAAATGCAACACCGATGGAATTATTTAGGTTGCCTAGTTTGAAGGTAAATTCTCACCTTTAAGTTGGCTTTAAGAGGCTAAGGTTAGAAATTTTTTGTTTGAATTGTAAGGACTAGAGCAAGTTGCAAAAGTTGCGCTGAGTGATGGGAGGCTGCCATGGGGCGTCAAATCCAGCACAGACTGCATTGCATAAGGGGCATCCGTAGAAGTGGTCTTTCATTCATCCAAAGTTTACCATTGTTGAAAAGAACTGCTTTTGGTGTATGCCAATAGGCCTCGAGCTCTCCTTCACTCCAGTGGCATGCGTCCATTCAAACTGCCTCAGACTAAGAGGAGTCAGGCGAATGCGTAGCTCGTCACACAACGCTGTACACCGCAGTTTTGATTTCTAGGTTGTGAAGGACAGTTTAGGTGAAAGACTTGCGTAACTCAAAACTTATACACGATAAATCTTGCTTTCCTAAGTTAACTAGCAGATCATACTATTAGACTTGAGAAGCCGCAGCATTCGTGTGAAAGTTAGGTTGCTGGGTTTGGGAAGATATAGTGCATCAAGGTATGCAAAAATACAACCTGTAAAGGGCAGTAAATGACTGCAATTGCAACACTGCTAAAACACGTAATAAGCAATTTTATCTAGGCTCAATCAATATAGAGAAGCACGCAAGTAAACATCCGTGGTTCGCACAACTTGATTTTAAGCATTACGCAGGCAGCCCTATAATACGAGTTCAAGTTAAAAATAATTTTTTTATTTCTTTATTGTGAAATGCAAAACGATATTCACATTGAGTAAAGTCTTGCTTGCACAGGTAGTTTAAATGTACCAAATGTTCATATTCTGGTTCCGTAGTCAAAAACAGTTCCGCATTAAGATCTACGCTGTCACGTCGATGAGTAACACATATCAGTTTAATGACAACAGGTATGATCTCGTATTACATGTGCATCAATTCGTTGTCTACTTAGAAATGGTTATCCTCAACCGCCAGATCAACAGGTAAGCACAAACTACATCCGCAATTGCATGTAAATGCTGCTATTATTTACACGGTTTTCTATTTTTGCAGCAGTACCTCTCGCAGGTGAATGCTATGCGTAGGTTCGGTATTGTAATGGTCTAGATTTCTAGCTATTATGTATATCCCGACGGGAATGCCGTATATTCAGCCTCCGCAAATCTATCAACAACAAATGTATCCTCAGCCTACAGCCCAAATGCCGCCAATTGGACATCCTCAGAGTCAAATGCAGACCTTCAATCAGGGCTTAGTTGCTGCTGCGATTCCACAGCAGCCGATTATGTCCGCGCTCTCCATCAGTCATAACCCACCTCCTCCTGGCAAGATACTTGATATTGTTGATCCTCATTCGGGCCAGGCAATTGATATTAAAGTGTTCAAACAAGGAAAAAAGGCCAACTTTGAAATGTCATCCTCTGCTTCATCTGAAACGTCAGTTCCTGTGAAAATAAGAACTCCGCCTCCGAAAGACTCGAAAATCTCACCTGATCCCAAGCCGGACGTTCCCGCGGATGTAATTCCTCCGCCACCAATTGATATACTTTCTGAAAACAAAGCTGACTTTTCAATAAACTCTGAGGAGGAGACAGTTTCAAACAAGGATTCTCACGGAACGGAGGACTCAAAACAGGAAATTTCGCAGGAGAGTGACGATTCTTGCACTGACTCCTCACCGAATGACATGGACGGTGATGCCCATGAGTTATCGCAAGATAGTAAGGGCAAAGAATCGTCGGATACTGAGGATCAACCAATCGACTCATCGTCTCAACCTGCTAAAAAAATTGAAAGAGTAGAATCGGATTCCTCTGGCAATATTCAGAGGTATAACCGAGAGCAGCTCATTTCAATAAAGAGTGCTACCGATTTTTCGACTTTGCCGGCAATACCGATGTCAGTAGTGACAGCCGTTGGTGCCAATTCGCTACGGCACCGAGGTCGTGGTGGTCACAGGCCTCAAAGTAGGCGTGTATTGACGTTCAACACAGAGGCAGTCGTGCTCGATGAGGTGGAAAATGCCTACAAGCCCTCCCATTTGAAGAAAGCTGATGAAGTTCCTTCAACTCGTCTATCACAGTTACCTCGGGACTTAAACATTGTCCTTAATCGACTCATCAATGAAAACGTGTCAGGAATAGCAGATGACATCAAGAAGATTGGTGTTAAAGGCGACGACGAAGTCAATTGCTTGGTTAATGCCATAACAAATAAGGTAAATATAATTCAGTAGTTTTGATTTCTAGGCCGCTCGTCAAGCATTATACAGCCAAGCGTTTGCGGAGCTGTGTAAGGCTCTCACTGAGGTAGGTTGATTGGACGTTCTAAGAGTGCTTTCTTAGGCTGATATAGATGGTTTTCGAGAACGGTTAATAAAGTCCTCCGGTGAATTATTTTCCACTCCCTTGGAAGTCCACATTGAGAATGTGAAGGCACGCATAGATGAAAAAATACGGGAGACAAACGATGAGAAAGTTAGGAAGATGCTGGAGGAGGATCGTGAAACCGTCATCACAAAGAAGCGCGAAGCCTTTTTCGGAATCATGCGATTTTTCAGTTATCTATACTTACAGGACGTCATTCCGGCAAAGGTGTTCCTGGATGCACTGAAACCGTTTGCGAAGCCTAAAACACAAGATGATGTTTTGGCGCTCCTGACCTGTCTTGGCATTTGTGGCGAAGCAATGGACAGGAAGGGACCCAATTACATTAGAACTTATATCACTGGCTTGGAGAATGCAAAAAAATCGCTGAAAATGGAGCAATACGTGCAGTACAAGATAATTTCTCTCCTTGAATTACGTCAGCGCAATTGGAAACCCTCTGAATCCGTTCCACCTCCGCAAACCGCCACCTTACCCCGTTCGAATTCAAGTCGGGATAACTTAGCACGCCGAGTACAAGCACATAATGTTTCGCGTAAGGTGTCCTCCACGATCAAACCAAACGCAGGCAAAATGGGTGACTCGAAAACCCCAATTGACACCAAAAATCTTGCAGTTTCGAGTTTAGGTAGTAGATCGAACTATCTCGGTCCCCAGTTTGATTGGAGTCAAGGTAGCAAGGCGCAACCAAGGTATTGCACTTTAACAATAATTTCTCTTTTTAGGCAGCCGAAATCAGGCACGGCTAGTGAATCCGATAATGGGAGGGAGTCTAGGGCTTCCAGCGTATCTACAGTCAAACGGGAGACTAATCAGACCTTTCTTAAGGTTGATGAAGCCTTGACGGCTAAGGAAGCCGTGCGAGACGCAATTGATGCTTTCAGGACCGCAGATGTCCCAAAGGTGTGCTTAATCATCGTTTTTAAACACTGTGTCTAGTTTGATTTGCTTTTGCGGGAATCTGAAAAGAGCGAGTTTGTCAAGGAAATTTTATGCAAAGCACTAGATGGAAAAGTTGATGAACGGCGGAGGATTGTAAATATGCTTTTTAATTTGTACTCTAAACGCCAACTGAATGACGAACAGATGGAATTTGGGTGAGTTATGGGTTGTGGTTATCCCTTCTTCATGTGATTTTACTCCGCAGTGTTAAAAGCCTTAGCTTGGCAATCGCTAGCACTTTTTTATGGTCATGCTTTCAAATTCTCACTTTAGACCGCTCAGCTACGGCTATCTATTCATACCAAAAATTTAATTTCTAGATTCGCCCAATCGTTAGATTTTATCGATGAGGTTGACTGCCCAAAGATCGGTGTATTTTTCGGTGAACTAGTCAGTTCTATGGTGAGGGCCTCCTCGGTTGACTTCACTAGGATCGTCAAGTTAATCGATATGCTGCCAGGAGAGAAATATAAGCAGGAGGCTCTGGCACAGTGCATCAAGCTTGCGGCGGAACGGATAGGCGAGCGTGAAGTTGCGATCAGTGCTAACAAGACTTTGGCAGGAGGTCTGCCTTGGGGTAATGAGGACGCATTTAGGGAGTCGGGTTTTTTAAAACTCTACAAAATTGAATTCATCGCGACAACGCCACCTTCTGGGTCGGCTTCTGCGGCCGCGAATTCGGTAAAGCAGTGGCGCGAAACGACACCTCACGCTTCTTCCTCCGCGATCGACCCTTCCGTAAGCGAGTATATAGACAAGTGTCTCCAACAAATGGACCTGAAGGAGCTGGCGTCCATTTGCTCGCAGAATTCCAAATCTATAGATGCGGATCAATATTTGCGAAAGATTTTTGCCCGGGGTGAGTTAGTGTGATCGTGGTTGTTTCCTTACTTGTTTCATGTAAGTTGTGTTTAATTGTTCGCTATTCCGGTCCCAGGCCTACAGAGGAAAGATATTGACTCTTTGGCTCCGGTCGTGAAGACTTTCATTCAGTCGACGCCAGATAGTGAACGATCACTGGTATTCACCCTGCAAAAATCCGTTGGTAAGTTACTACTCTTTGCTGCACTTATTAATGCATGTTACTATTACGTTGTTACATATCGAACGTAATTGCCACTGTTGGGCTAATGCATGGGCGAAAGGGGAACAAGTGTATTCTTATTTCTAGGATCTAAATCCGTTGGCTTCACTACTGAGCATTGTCCTCTTTGTAGATGGTAGAGAAACTTTCAAGATGTGGCTTCAGTCCCTATTGCAACAGAAGCTTCTATCTCCGCAATCCCTTAACGCATATGCCCAAGACAAACGGTCACGGTCTGCATACAGGGATGTGGCTCTTCAAATTTGTCGCAAATATCGGCCGTAAGAAGCCAACTTCCAACCATTACCCTCCTCCCTCATTGCATATTTTCTCAGCTCCCCACATTTAATCCCAGACTTTTGTGTGTGGCTATTTATATGCTGCTAAATGGTGTGGAGCGCGCAACACCCGTCTGCAAAATCCCTCCCCTCGCAACATCGTTAATCCTCCGAAGAGGAACTTGTATAGATCCAGATTTGTTGATTGATACCTTCTTCTGGATGTGTAGAAAATTTTGGTGCTTTGTATACAGTTACCGCTGTTTGGAATTGTGTGGGGATGAACTGAATGGGGTGAGTTTGCTCCGTGCAAATCTTTTGTGATGCTTTCCCCTTTGGGATTATTTGGCTAGTAATTTGTCCCCTTATGCTTAACTAGCATGCTTTTGATTTTTGCAGAGTTCTAACATTTTATGTAGTTGAGTGTTCTCGCTCAGTAATCAGTTTTGAATTCCGTTGTTTAAGATGTTCTGTCGGATCCGAGCAGGGCTCTAAAAGGCGAGAAATAGGTTATTTGACCAGACCAGCTGCAATTGTGCTATCCACTTCCACGAGGTGGGAGCATGGAAAAGATTGAAGGGTATTTTGCTTGTTGCATATGCACCGTTCTAGTCGTGGAGGGGTGGTCACTGCCCTAACTTTCAGCTAGGATCAACCAAAAATGGGTGAATTTTCCATCGAAGGGCAGTAATTAGCACGAGCGCCATGGCACGTTTGTGTTTATCGTGCGCGTGCGCAATGCATAGCTCTCCTTTGCCTTCTTCTTCATTGGTTGGCAATGCAGTGTACAGTAGTGTCTCTAGGTCAATCCGCCTGCGTGGACAACTGGAATTGGACGTGGTAACCCACGCGCCTCTCGGCATGCTTTGAGCGTGTGCTTCCGACGCCATTGTGGCTGTGGGACCGATTACCACTTTCGTGGCGCTTTATTTGGCAAATTCTATCGGTACTCTGGGGGTGGTAGTTAGATTACCGAGACGACTGGGAACGATTTAGTTGCTAGTGCAAGTATTTTCATGCCTGCCTCTGCCGCTTTTCGAGGTTGTTTTCTTTTGGTGGTGGGTTTATACATGTTCACAAATGGATTTGACAATTTCACTTCTTATGCCACCATATGAAAAGTTAGGTTAGTGGGAGTTAATAAGCCGAATCCCATCACGGTGAGGTATGTGGGACAAAAAACTGCACCGTGGCTTTCGGCACTCATTTTCGTCCCGAGTGCACATTGATGTCGCTCGTATTCACCACTCCCCTTCGAATTCCTGTTTCGGAATTTTTTCAGGTTGTGATTTGCCTGGCCCACTGAAGCACGTCATTGCGACAATGTTCAACACTTTCTGCCGTCACTTCATTATTACCATCTGTTATTTGGTCTTGTAAGTGGAACGCTAAAGAGGGCAAGTCGTACACTTTGAGAACTATGCATTTGGTTTAATTTGGTATACTTATCACTCGACATTGGAGTAGGTGTACGAAAGCCGGTGATTGTGTAAATACCTGGGGGGGTTGCTTACTAAAGTGCGTATGCGTGGGGAGGCGGTTTGTCACGAGTTCATAAGAATCTTTGTTGTGCGAATTTTCATAGAGCTTCCGATCATTTTGTCATTATATGCTGAAGTCAGTCACATTTTTTCTCTCGTTGCTTAAAACTATGGTACTAAGCTTAAGCGCCCCCCCCTCCCCCAAAGGCATTCAATTCACGACTGATGCCACCGTTTGGTGTGCTATATTCCGTGAGGTTCATTGAACTTTATACAATGAGTACTTTATACCAAAAGATCAAATCAGTCGTTGAGTTCGGATGGTTGTGCCTAAAGCGCCTTGTGTTAGGATAGTGTAAGCATCTCGAGCTTGAGATTTTCTCCCCTCGGCCTGCTCACGCCGTTAAGGCGTGTCCGCTACCTCAAAGCGGGTGACCTACTATCGAGGTCAAAGCTTGGCACGGTGTGGGAGTGTGTTATGGCTCAGCTGGAGGATTTTTTAGTCAATGAAAAATGGCGTCTAGTCGGGTACTTAAACATTCATTTGCTGTTTCTTCCCTAGCTTTTTTGCTAATTCACGTTGGTGAGGCTGTCCGTGTATGCTCTTACCGTGGTCAGCCTTAAAAGTGCAGGTCAAGCACCATGCGAGGTACCTGTCCTGTTAACCTAGTCGATAATGTGAATTTTATTCGCGGAATTGAAGACTAGTTTACGGGTGATTGAGACCTTGTGATTGTAGGTCAAATTCTCGTCAGGTAAGTGGCCTTGAATGCGTACGAGACGTTGGGTGGGGGGGAGGGGTTCCGAAGAGGGCTTTACCTACCGTGACCGACCAAGTTAACCGCGATGTTATCAATCCATCACCCAAAAATCGAGCTGTTTTGAGGCAGTAGTGAGGAGGGCGCATTGAAAGCTGCTCCACAAAAAGTCAGCGAAGAGTGATTAAGGTCAAATTTATGTTTCCACGAATCAATGCACCAATGAAGTTCGTAGCGAATGACCTAGAGCATTGCCTTCGCAGTTTACTGCAACTAAAACGGCGTGAGTCCACCCTTTCCTCCACCACCCTCTCTGCAGTCACCTCACACCCTCTTGCTGTCACTGCGCATTTAAATTTGCCTATTTTTGCAAAGCCCATATTTGATTGTCTAAAATCCAACCTTGAGCGCAGAGGGTGGAGAGAAGACAAGGGACGGGAGAAGCCACCTCTTCACAATTTATCTTTGGGGGTAACAAAATTGTTGCGTCGTATTTTATTGGTAAGATGGTGGGAAATGCATTTGCCCCACTGGTGGGCATGGCGAGGAAGCCACAACGTGAAATGTGGTATGTGAACGGTGCGTGTGGTATGATTTGCATCGAACAAATGCATTACATCGGCAAAAATCAACCCCTAAGCGTGATTTGAAAGGTAAATTTATCGGAGTTTGTAAAGACCTGGACAATTGGGATTCATTTTCTCTGGTGGGTGCGACTCTCGTGGTTTTAATTTGGCTGCGCACCCCTGTCGGAGCACGTGTTACAGACGTGGTAAAGACTGACGACCTCCATTTTGTGATCATGCGGACAAAAGCCGAGTGACCTTAAGCCATTACTAATCGGGGGGTGAGCATGAAAACGCATTTGTATCGGCTTTATACCAAGAGAAGAAGCGATTTGTGTGATGCAAAGGGTGGGAGGAAGAAGGTGAAAGAGAAGTGGCATGAGAAGTAACCTCTTTGGCTCCCCTCTTTCCAGCTCCTTCTCCTCTTCTCTCCCTCCCCCTCCCCCAACTCTACCTCTCCACCTTCGGTAGGAGTTGGCACCAAGCCAAACGAATGCAAAGACGTGCACGCAAAGGCCTACGACGAATCCACGTTGCACGTGGATTTGTGCGTGTGTGTGTGTGTGTTTAGACCTTAAAACTGTGCCATCAAACGTGCAGAAGCGGTGTACAATGCCAGCGCTACAAATAACACCTGCATTTCTTTGCCAAGGCACAAATGTATTTGTTTTTTTTTGGTACTAAAGAAAACCACACCCGAAAACCGGTGTCATGGCGTTGGTAGCGCTCGTGGCATCAACATCCACCATCAATATCATTGGAAGATAAATGGGTGTAGTCCGATGGTTTGATCCATTCTCTGCCCCTCCTCCCGTAGTGTGTTCTTTACGATCATGTTGTGCTGTGTTTGTCTGACCTTTTGGAAACTAAGGCACGAATAGCTGACCACAAATTCATTTTTAGGCAGTAATAAATGTGGTTACCCACTGAGAAGCGATAGTTTTTATCAAACCGCCCTTCTTGAGGCATTGCCAGGCATTGACTGTAATGCCATTGCCAGTTGTTGGGTTGTTTAAGAGGCTTAGGAGTAGGCGGAGTTAGGATTGAACGCTCTTCGCCTTCTATAAATAAACCAAGTGTAGTTCCAGTTGGACCGAAAGATCACAATTAAACTAATGCTAATTTTGATGTTCAAAGTACAGTGGTCACGTAGGTGGTTCTTGACTTTGTTTTGTGCAACAACATTCGACTGCGCTGCATTCTGCACTGAGGTTTCCCTTGGGAGCGAGAGGCCACTGACCTGCCCCGGAGCCCCAAGTGTTCCCGAGACAAATTCGTGGTAGTTAGTGGATTACAAATAATTCTCCCCCCCCCCCCAAAATTCGACAAACCTGGCGATTGGGGGGGGGGGGGAATTTTGGCTAAATTTTATTGTATGCCATCCATTAACTGAGGCCTATTCTGCGCCAGGTTGTCACTGTCAGGAGCTAATAACTTCTGCAAATCGCTCGCCGATTTTTAGTAAGGTGAAAACACCACGTCGTGTTCATTCTTCTTTTACTATTTGAATGACAAATAAGTGAAAAGTCGTTGATTGTTTTCTTCAACACCTCCAGGACGAATATTGGACAGCATTTTGGTAGAACAGTCAACGCATATTGTCATCATCTCACTGCATTTTTCATACACCTCAACTCTGATCAATCTGCAGCGTCATTTAATTAACAAAATTTGAACCGTCAAAAATGATTAATTTTGATGTCCTAGTTTCGCTTTTACAGGGGCCTCGGGTTATGGTGGTACCTCGACCCTCCCCTCCTCCGGGCTCGAAAACCGTGTCATCTCTCAGTGTCGGTACAGACTTGGGACTCCACACGTCTGCCCTTCTTCCACTTTTTGTGTATAAACGGTGAATAATTCGATAAAACCTACATCATTAGAAGACTTTGAATTGATAATCACCTATACCAGAGCGCCAATTCCCAACAAAACGCAAAATATGGAAATCAGGCATTGGCATTTCGCACCACATGAGTATAAACGGAGTCTCTTTGTGATTTTTAAAGTTACAGAAGTGATTAACTTTTATGAGTTGAAATTTAGATCAAATTATCCTATCACATTTGCGAGAATAATCTGAGATTTAACGACGATTTGGCGGGTTGAGAAATGCGCAATATTGACATCGATGCCGACAGTAATGTTGGGATTTGGGCCTCGTTATGGCAAGTGGAATTAAGAGCTCAAATATCTTTAAGGGTTTACACGGAGATGAATAAAACTGATTATTATTGCTGATTAATTGTAATGAGGGATGGCGCGGGGAACATTCCACCCCATCGGAGGCACAGAGGCGGAGTTTTAGGTCTCTGCGAAACCAAGACAGAGTGGTGAGCTTGAAGCAAATTAATTTTTATGTGAGTGACTTGCTAGTTTGTGGGTGGGGTAGAGTCTTTCTGTCGATTGAGCTGATAATGCTTTATTTTCGCGACTGTTGTTGAAAGAGAGTAAATGACGTTCTTTTGTTTCCTAACAATATCGCTGCTTTTCTAACTCTCGGGTTTCCGATGACGCCGATGCCCAACGCTTTGAGATTTTACTTTCGCCGCGCGGCCATTAAGCTCGGGGTGCTATCGATATATATTTCCAAACATTTAAGCACATCCACGTAGCAGTCAGTAGAATTCGCTTTGTGCTCCAATAGCGACCCCAAAACAAGTGCATCCTATGCTTCCGAAAGTAGACCTCTTTTCATGGGTTTATAAAAAGCCGTAGTTTTATTGTCTCTTCAGAAGGCCACAAAGAGAACTTTAGCTTCTTTGTTTGCTTCGGTTGATGATATACAAATAAAAACCGACATCAGACGAGTACAATAATCAGGCTAAACCGCTTGCAAAAAAAGGTTTCCGCAGTGAACAAATGTTCAATTGTTAGTACTGTTTATTACTTCGTGTTTGTTTTCACTTGTAAGTCCTTTAAGCAGATGTCGAAAGCTTGATGCAATTCATAGTACGTGATGCATACCACCACTAAAATGTGAATACGACATAAATCATAAAAAGCACATTGCAAATGGGGCATCAACTTTGTTTTCTGAGGTTACTATGCCTACTTATATTTAAGCAGTAAAAATTCATGATAACCAGCATAGACGATGCTTGAAATAACACTGTTCTAAGGCATCCTATGAAGTCAAAAGGTCTACGTGACCCTGATGATGGGCAAAGAATAAACCCAAACCTTTTATTTGTGCACAACTATACTGCCACTCTTGCAGACAGGTAGCTCCATTTGCCGCTGCTTCGCTGCCGAGTCAGTGGCGAATTTTTAAGGTGCAAAATAGGAAAATCGCTTCCGAGTCTGCATTTCGTGAAATACTAACTCAAGGGCTTGAACTAACTTTTTTCATTGCCAGTTTGGATTAATTTTCAGTTAATGGGGCAGTGACATAAGAAATTCAGGAGTTTAATTTTGCTGGTGCATTTAAAGAAATTAAGTTAGCAAATACCCACTTAAAGTACGAACCCTAAGGTGGTAAGTTTACTTTTTGCTTGATGGAAATTGACTAAAACAAACCCATTGCCCTTTCATTAGCTTGAAGGCTTCTTTAAATGTCCAAAATCTTTACTTTTAGTCAATAACAATGAATTTGTTCAAATGCAGATTTCTAATTGCAGCGCTGGGGTGCAATCAGCATTGCAATGAAAAAAAGGGTCGATAGGCTGGACTTAAAGTCTGTTTTTTGAGGCTTGCTACTAGTGGAACAAAGCAAATGCTTTAAGTGGTACTTTTATTTTCGTAGGCATTCACGTGCCATGCACAAACATTTTGAAAAATTAACGAAGAGAAAGAGACAGGATTATATTCGCAACTGTTACATCCACTAGACATTTTCCATCATGCTGATTCTGTGAAACCGTGGACCTCTTATCGGTGCTCAGCAGCTTTGAACACCATAAAGGACATTCCATCCACTGAGAAGAAGGCAAAGTTGTCCTTTACGTAGGCGATTTCACTGTGAGAAAAAAAATGGAGAAGAAAAGAGGCGAAATAAAAGCACCTACGCAGCCGATTGTCTGAGTCATTGAGCATATGAACCCTTCTGTGCATGCATACTCCGTGTTTGCATAAGGCCATTTTGTGCCGTTATGCAAATAGCCACACCGTAACTTCCTAATTAATGCACAACAATCCATCCGTACATCACGGGTGTGTCAATCTTGGTTGGAAATTTTTCCACGAAAGCAATAACTCGATCTGTTTGGCGATACAGAGTGCAGGAAATCATGCGTAAACAGTAGTAGGTTAAGTGCTTGAAAATGGATCTTAGGCATTTTGGATTTCATTTGCACGGAAGCATGGCACCGCTATCGCGATGTGTGCAAGATTCAATTTTAAAAAAGAGGACTTCAATTGTTGAGCTGTGACATTTCGCTTCCCTTCCTCATAAAAATGAGTAAAATGAAACGTCAGGGATTATGATCATGAAGAGGTATGGACATGAACTGTTAAAGCAAGGGATGCATCCAGTGCGTAGGGTGCCTACCTGCCAAATCTCTGACCGCAGACACAACTCCAAGTGCCAGGATACTGTTTCTCCAGCTGTTTCCGTACAAATGAGGCCAGGGTCTGCTCCTTGTTGGTTGTATTACCATAGCTACTTTGCTCATTAAGTGCTTGACGGGCAGCTCTTTGACAGGCGCCGAGCATTTCATCGGTCATGTCCTGTTTGAAGACCTCATCCTTCATCATTTTTGTATTCATCATCTTGCGTTTCTGATCACTCGACCCGGGAGGCTCTTGCTCTCTCTCTCTTTCTGTTGACGTTTGCACTAGCTTAAATGAGACCTCGAGTGCGTGCACGGCAGTGTGCTGAGGCGCCTTCAAAAGCTAACACTTCATTGGCAGGCATCTAGATGTGCATGCGCGTTTGTGTGCGTCTGTAACTACTCTGAGAGCCAGGGCGCTGCCTTCACGGCGACTCATTGCATAAGGCAAAAGACTGGCGCTTTTCTGTTGCGAACATTCCAAGATTAAATGAGCATTGAGGGTTACTTGGGTGACAGAAGGGAGCATTCCAGCCCACGCAATTCTTCATGCGTCAATGGGCATGTCATTGAGGCGATCACTAAACGGTAAAAATTTAGTAATCTGCGGAGTTTCTCGGCAATCTTATTTTTGCAAAAGCCTCACTCATGTTGTGCAACAATAACATGCACATAAAGTATGAGGTAATGGCAAAATCTCACCATTTGGGCTTAATTACAAGAACTATAAGCCAACGCCTTATGAAGTTCCTTGAGTAATTCCATTTTATTTTTGCTGCACCCATTTTAGGCCCAAGTGGCACAAAATAGCAAGCATTTTAAGATATTATTTTATATTAATATAACTGTCATTATAACTGTTTCGAATAAAACGAGAAATTTAAAGTAAAGTATTACCTATCTTCATTTTTGCAACAATGCAAAGGCTCACCTACTTAAATGCCAATTCAGTAGCAGACCGCATCTAAAACGACAGTCCTCCGTTTAAAAATTTCAAAAGAATTTTGTACGAAGGGGTTGTAAAAGGTCACAAAGAAATGGGTTAACTCAGTGATAAAATCTGTCTTGATTAAATCGTTTAGTATAGTGAGCGAAAAACGTAGGCTTAAATTTGAATATCTAAATAGGCGGCAAAGTTGTCGCCTAATATGGTGAAAAGATTTGCATGTTAGTGAATGCATGGCAAGCCTATTGAGCCTTGTTGATGTTGCAAATCACACAAGCAAATCAAGCATTTCGGGTTGATGGTACTGGTGTTACTAGAACCCGATTGTATTATATAAAATCTTAAGCCGCAGGTGGAAAGTGCTCAGGTGGAAGGCACGAACGGCATGCTAGGCAATAATACACAAGGGCTATGCTGTGAATGCCAACTCAGCCCAATTTCGTTAGTTGGCAAATACCTTTACGTTATATTTTAATGCGAAATAATAAATCCGCCCCTTCGGGATAAAAAACCCCTTGATTTAAGTACTGCGATCGTCATGACATGAGAAACTCACCTATTGGTAAAGAATGCACAAAAGGCATTGAGTTATGCTTCACATGCTTAAATATGATTGACTGACAGCCTAGTTGGTGCTATCGCCGGACTCACACAAGGCTTTTATCATCCAGCTTTCAACCCAATTTTAGATCTACGAGCCATGCTGTACGCAGAACCCCGGTCTCAAATTTCCGGTGGCTTCCATCTCAAGTTTTGCAAACTAGTCGAATCAAAACTACACATAAGGAAAAGTCTTTATGTCGCAACAAATTATGGCCTTTCAAAGCCAGTTCTGATAAAGATTGTCACTTTAATTCCCCTACGTAAGGAAAATAGGGGAGATAAAGGAAAGTAGTTTAAGCTGCATTATAAGAGCATGTCGAAGGCTCTTTAAGCCATTGTTATTGCCCACTCCAGAGGTGAGCGAAGCGCTTAGGCCCCAAAGCCTATGCGATTCCACGGAGGAGGATCCTCCAGGCACGGTTCAAATAGGGACCTTACCGTACAAATAGGTACTTTGCACACCTAGTGTAAGCCTTGAAAATTGGCTCAGCTCAGCATTTGAGTGTGTGGACAGCCGAGTCTCTGCGGATTATTCCATCTCTTGACAGTAGTATATACTCTGTGGTGCGTTACGAGCTCCCACGTGTTACGGACAAATGTATGACATGGCGTGGAGGAGGCGCCTGATGGGCTTTCAGCTCTCAGCAAAAGAGAACTAAGTGACTAATGTAGTTTTATCAGGCTTCATAAAATAAAAGCACATGACAATTGAAAAAGGTCAAATATCGGCTGAAAGGTCCAAAATTGTACTTAGTTTATGGCTGCTTTTAATGGATCTTTTAACGAGTGAAAACTACATAGACCGATTCGCGGCCATGTAGAGGGTTGGAAAGTTGTACGCTCCAGTTTCAGCGATTGCTCAAGCTAATAGAAGTGAACAGTACCAGTATGACCTAAAATCAATTGTTTTCCAGCTAAGACGGTGAAGAATACCAACGCTGCACACACGCACAAACGCCCATGTGTATACATTTGGCATTGCATGTTCCAAAGCGCAACTTTTTATTACTTAACTTTATTACACCACAGACACATCATTTGAGTCATCAGAACGCTGGCAATGAGTGCCAAAGTGTGCAGTTATGAAGGCGTGTGTAGGTCACCGTAACATTGATTCCACTGCCACAACGTAGTCTGAGCTCGTGTTGATTTAAGAACTCAAGTTGGCACACACACAGACACATGCGCACACACAAGGCAAGAAGTGGAGTGTCTCGGTTTCGCCGCAGTCCACCAAACCGACTGTAACGCAGATCACCCCGATGTGCATTACTGCGTTGCTACAAGTTTATGCGTACTTTCGTGGTGCGTTAAAGGCATATTTACAACACATTGATCGTGCAGCTCCACTTTGATCTTCCATCGGTGTCATTTTATCTACAGGTTGTCTTTTGCTTTCCAATCCTTGTCCCCTTTGGCTGAAGGAAAATCAACTTATGTCGGTCAAGCTAAGCGGAACTCGAGTTATCTTTGGTCGTCTAAAGTTTTGCGTGCAGTTTTGAGTGGCATCAAATGCATAATAGTAGCTGGCAAGCGAAGCTTGATACTTCCGCATCGATGGGACGTTTTACTGTAACCATCTATTCGATGGGAAGACCAATTGAGTGATTGGCAGATTCATCATGTAGACTATGCCGTTCTAATTGAACACATTGAATTTACGAGGCTATGGGAGAATTTTGTGGCTGTGGAGACACCTTAGTGTATGCGACCCCATCCATCCGTCTTCTCATCTGTCCACTCATCCGAATGCCTTTTCTCATGAATTCTTTTATTATTCGGACAGCACCTCATAAAAATGCCAAGATCGTGCTTTCGAAAGCCTCTCCAAGGTCTGGTTAAACAAGTTACCTACGAATTCCTGAAAACTTATCATAGATCATTAAGCGCATCTCACACCTCAGTAATACTTTCAGGAGCGGCCGCACTATATTCCTGAAGAACGAGTCATTTAATTAAAATAAGGAAATCTATTACTTTATTTGCATGAACATTTCTAATTGAAGCTCTAAAGCTACCCTATTTCTTACGATCTAGAGTAATTTCATTCAAGCCCACCAAATAAAGCCTGTGCTCCCCTCCTCCTTTTTAATTGGCTACTCCTCACCACTTTTATTGTTGATGCTCTCAAGGCCATCCAAAGGCTATAATTGCAAGCAGTGTGCACCGGTTTACAATAGCAAACACTGCCCAATTCTCTTCAGTCGTACATGCACCTAGTCACCATCCTGCACTATCGCCTTAATTTCCCACAATGATTACAAAAATGAAATGAAATCCGTCCTTTGTAAAATGGGAATGGAAATCCGAGTTGTGCCCATCCAGCTTGATATAAGAATGATAAATGAAGAATCGCACGAGAAAAAAACGCGCCAAAGCAATGCATAAATGGCTTTCTAATGAAACACTGCTCTTGCTTGCAGGTTCATTCAAGCCGACCTGCAGGATTTTGAGGGAATCAAATAGCGTATTTGCAGGCTGCTTATTCGCAAAGATATCTTAGACTCCGTTCCATAGCATAAAACTGTTTTATAAGATATTGGACTGTAAGTGGAGTATCTCAGCTCCCGAAAACTTTCACTTATTAGCCGTCTAAGAATGCATTAAAGAAGCCTTTTTGACTTGAAATTTTGCAATTTTACCTTGGAGAAATGTCTAATGAATTAGTTTCGTCGAACCACTAATAACTTTTTCCATTCATTGAAAATCGAAAGAAAATTGACCCAAAATAAGGGTTCCTCATTATTTTAGCATATCGCAAGGTCTTAGGAAGCTCCCAAAGCACTAAGGCGTCCACGACTAACACCACCAAGAACTTCTTTTGAGCCAGAATCTCGAGGGACCTATTTGTGCATGAACGGGGACGGTGAATTTGGACATGGACTAGCGTCAAGTTTTGTTCAAAATGTCAATCAATAAGGTCTCACGTGGTTGACATGCTGTCCAATGACTTGGTAAGTGCACAACATCCATCTCCTATCAAAATAACGTATTAGCTGACTTATTTTTAGAGGTTCGGTAATTTGCAACTAGTCTTTCGTCAGTGTAGCCCTGTCTTGTAAAAACACTTTGAGTGACTAAGTACGAATTATCTAAAATGAGGATCCAATTTTCCAACCAACGTCGAAAGAAGATTTATAAGACTCGCTACTCAGATGCTCATATACTTTACTACCCTCACTTAGTTCCTTACGTAATTACTTGCTCTCACCATTTCAGGTATTTTGTTTTATGGGTGAAGTTTGGCTTATTAGATTAGCATAAAATGTGCGCCATGTTTAAGCTCCGCGCGATAACCCATATGAAGCCTTATACCGGGGATGCATTGTTTGAGAGATCTGGCATCGCGTCAAAAAAAACATAGCTAATTGCAAACAAATTTCTATCACTCGTAAAACAAGCACAGACTGAGTGCACATAAACCTGCTTTTTTTGATATTTGCAACAGAAAAGTTTTCTAAGGAACCAGACTAACTGCAAATTCACTGTCAAAGAAGACCCATGCAAGTACCACTTTTAAAGCATTGTTGATTTAAACAATTGCAAATTTTATTTTTTTATTAGGATTGTTTGTTATGTAGTTTTAAGGTTTCCTACCCTTACTTTCTAAAAATTGCAAATCTCCCATTATTTAGGGCCAAAGGTTTGCACTTGTGACTTATTAAGGTTTACGCCCACAGCTTATAATCCACATAAGCAATATTTAAGTTACAAAAGTAGCTATAGGGGGAGCATTATCATGATTCCATGGCAAACAACTAGTGGGCTCGGAATGCTGCATTTTAGGTCACCTGCCGATCGATCCTTGGAATCCGAATATTACACAGCCGATTCGTCACCTGACAAGAGTAAGCAGTTTTTATCCTAAAATTAAGATTGATTAGTAACTGTAAGCAGTTCCTGCACATCTGGTTGGCAGTGAAACAATTTACTTGCTACAGATTAACCACAACATCAAGCTTACCTTAACAACTTGTCGTTCTCATTTAACAAAGGGTTTTTAATTCTGCGCGAGTTAGCTTATTTTTAAGTGACTGATCAAGGCTTTGATAAACACGCAAATCTATAATAGGGTTTCTTTTGGTTGCAGAGTTATCAGGAGCGGTCCCTCTACTTCACAAGTCTATGTAATTGACACCACTCCATTGCAATCTACTTTGTTCTTCAAAAAGATACCGGAAAGGAAGCTTGATTTATTCTATTTCAGGCAAGCAGGAGATTTCAACGCCTGAGAATCATCCCAGGAAAGTACCTGGGCGATCCGGAGGCAATAATGAAGCCATTCGAAGAAATTGTTCCTCCAAAGTCACCCATGCGCCTACCGCCGTTGCCGAAATGTAATTTTTAAATTTTAAGCATTCCGAGCCTTAGAAGATACTTAGATTCGTACCTGCAACTCAGTTTTGGAAATGAACCTAATCTTCCAGAGACATTCTTTGCTTTTTGGTTGAAATATGGATTTCTGGCAAAAAATAGAGGGCAAACTGCATGCCATCAGCCCAGTCATAAGATTTGATAAAAGGTGGCAAATTTTTGTACTGTACAAAAAACATAAGTAAGTACCATTGGATGCATAACCGCAAAACAAGGCAATATATTGCAAGAAAATATCAAAATAAAATTTTAACCTTAACATGGCTTGTATCGGTAAGTCTAAAAGTAATTTTAGCAGTGTAAACGTAATCGCCTTAGCATTTTTTGTTGGAAATGGACTAAGTCTGCGTCAGCGACAATTTCTCGCCTTAAAGTGTGTATTCACATTACTTCCTGTGAGCCGAGAGCAGAAAGCACTTTTGTCTTACTGGTAAGAAGCAACAGTAGCATGCCATATTGATTTGCACATTTCTTGTGTTTTGGTGAGAGAAAGTGCCGAACCTCCACTTCCGTAGTTTTATATAAATTCTACTTAAGCAAATTTTTTATCGCAAATCCCTTCAGTTAGTAAACAAACTGTTAATAACAATGTAGAGCGATTTCTTTAGTCTAACTTGCCATTCACAACGCGAATCAAAGTGATTTAATATAGTGAAAATCCAAAGCAGTGCAGATTGAGCACCTTTAGCATCCATTACGAACTCTATTTAGACTCACCACCAGAAGAGATAGAGTCCCGCATCCGACAGGCAGCCCAGGAAGCGGCAACAGCAGCGGTGGTGGTTCCCCTATCGAAGGTGATGGCGGTGGACACCCTTCCACCCCTTTACGACGATGCAGGATATCACGACCGATACGCGGGGGTACCGCGAAACGTCCGCACTCAATTCTTTCACGAGGACGAGCAACGAGTGAAACAAGTGGCACAGGAATTGGTGAAAAGCGTCGTGCAAAGAGCAACCTACCACGTGCGCCGTAGTCGTGCTGTCGTTTGCCCCTGGTTGGGCGCCACTATGCCAACCTTCGGTCTGGAGCATGTATACCATTCAAGCTGCCGCAATCTTACTCCTCCGTAATGTGGTCCTAACAGCGCATTATATTCCTATTTTGTTTAATGCATTCTATCCTGTATTGATTGATTACATAAAATTAACGAGTTATTTTGAGATGAAATATTAGTTCGTACCCATCCCTTTAGAGTGCTAAGCTGCATGCCTCTAATCACATGGCATTTGCCCTCCTGTTATGTACTATTAGACTTCCATGCGAAACTCCCGGTGTCGAAATGGTGTGAGTCAACGCGGTTTATGCAGAAGTACTTTTGCTGTGAGTACATAAATTCTGAAATTGTAGGCTGTCGGTGACCTTGAAATGTGAATTTTTAAGGAGTCTAGCCAGCGAGGTCGAATCGGTGCAAGAGACTGACGATTAAAACAGCATGCAAAACAATTCATTAAATATTAACTAACCCATAAAGAGCAATTCACTTTGATGAGGAAAAATTTCAAGTCATTTGATCTTGCTGTGCAAAATAATTTATCGAATGAATCCTTTCCCATGGCGGTAAGCAATTGCTTATATCTTTTCTGACCCTTAGTTTGCCAAATTACCTTACATTTGCAGTCTATTTGGCTAGAGTCGTGGGACGTTCTTCCTTTTTATCACTCTCCCCTTGACCACCTTTACTGCTAGAATGCCTAGTTTTCTTAGACACCTTTAATTTAAATAATGGGGCATGGAGCACCCCGAGAATCCGTAAAAGACGGACAGAAGGCTAGGTGTAGGTCAGAACACTTGAGTTCTAGGTGGAAAGGAAGGGGACTGCTGCATGGCCGGCAGGCCAGCCCACGCAGCACCGTTCAAGGTGGCCGCCACTAATGTGTCGGGCCAACCAACTGTCCAAACAAACAAAACACTACAGAGCACAGTTCAGAATTTGGACTTCATTCAGTTTGCCTAGCATAGGCCTTGCGCTTCACGATTTAACTACGTTGTTTCACACCCACGTTTGAATTCCTTTCCCGCCACTCACCTACAAAATACATTTTAAAGAAAAAAGGCATTGCAAGAGTAGTTTCTTGTGTATCAAATTTGAGTTCGTCCTAAAGATGATGCTATAAGAACGGGAGGGAATGTGCTTTGCCGATTTACAAAAAGGTCGTAGGACCAAATGACATGGCTTGAGGTTCGACATAGGCTTAAGCACCTGCATAATCAAAGGCAAGAGCTGTGTAAGCAAATGATGTATCACATTGTTCGTTCTCATTTTCTCGTTTGATCCACAAACGAACTGTGGTGGCCTGAGACTCATCTAGAGAAGTAAGAAGGCAGAGTATAGGGCAGCCCCCGTATATATTTAGCAGAGGGAGGAAACGTGGTTGCTGGCATGGCTCAAACAAACAAAGCCATACATCGACTGCACTGCTAGTCTAAGTTGAGTGAAGGTGAAGTGTTTGATTTTATAGTCACGATTTATGATCCCAGCCATTCTGTTGAATCTGAACTTTAACCACCTGTAGGTATGCTATTAAGGAAAGGGCTTGCACAGGCAATCACCTATGCTAAAAGTAGAGTCATTTAATAAATTATTAAGTTTATGAGGGCTTTGCAGAGATAAAATGTCAGGTATCATCGCTGTATTCCCACCCATTGCCTGGCTACAAATAGCTGGGCTCATTTCATCTATCTAAGAGGTAAAGGAAGTATCACCTGCCCTCTTTATCAACATTCGTACGTAGGTGTGGCAGATAGCTTGGTGACAAATTCCCCCACTGGCTCAAGACTAGCATTGGTTCTGTGGATGGCAGAGATATTGAGAGAACACATAACTGGGTAGGCTTCGAAGATGTCATTTCCACTCTTTAGGCAAGGAATCCTAGACATCTCTTTCACGTTAAGAAGACAGGTCGTTATGATCAAGTTTGATTTTCATTCTTCTAAATATAGTGTCCTCAGTAGAGAAGACATACTAAGCCAGGTATGCTTCACGTCTGAAGGAATTAAGGCTACTGGCATGGCTCGAAGGCTGTAGCAACCGGCAAAACTAAAAAACTTTGTCTTGGGTTATTTAACAGTTAAAGGAGAACAATGAATCGCAAATTCGGAGCTAATCCGTTTTTTTTCCGCTGCCTCAAAAATGCCGCATAGTTGCACAAAAACCTACGCTACTATTAAAGTATTAAGTAACAATTGCTTTACATATACAAAGTAATGATTGCACGAGAAGCTTCGACACGGCTTTAGTAACCTCCATTTTCTCAAAGAGAGCGAACTGGATCCAACACTAGTCACACTACCGCTTAATGAAAATGCCTCAAAAACTAGCAGGACACTTTATGGGACTGACAGAAACGTGGATAATTGGTTCTTGCCTTCATCATCACCACCATCGCCTTAGAAGTCGCCAGAGGTAAAGGCTAGACCGAATATCATTGTGACAAGAGCAGCATTATTAGTTGCTTCTATGGATAGGGATTCGAGTTAGATTCCGATGCAACTTCGGTTTCTCAAATATGCGTTTACATCCATTAGTATGTGTTCCCCTAGATATCAATTATTTTAAGTATTTTTTCGTTACACCAATGCTGATCTGCGCTATTGTCACAGTTGCCTTGGCATACTCCTACAAAATAGCAAGTAGGAATATGTTCTTTACATATTTAGACTTATTATGGGAGACATACAGCTGTGACCTTTCTGCTTTATTTCAAGTTCAAAATCAGCCAGGTGGAATTGCACCGCGACTGCAACAATGGGTAGAAAAACCTGAATTTGATGTGCGAAAATGCCTTGTCATCTGCGGACTTCCAGGGTCAATATAGCCCTAGGGGCAAACTGAGCCCGCAAAAATTTTACGGGTGAAGATACCAGTCTAGAATGCACTGTTGGACGAGTCTACAGTGCGATTTGAAATAGGCTCAGTAAGGTGAAACTCACGTAATGGAGATAGGAGTCCAACGCACAATTCACCCAGACGCTTCAATCGTTCACTCGCAAATCGAAGAAGGAGGTATATTCCTGTGACAACACAATCGGAAATGTGCTAAGATCAAAGCAACTCCCCGTAATATTAGATGGCTTGCTTAACTATGCTTGCATTTTTATTAGGCAAAGGCAACCCTAGTGTAATGCCTAACTCTGGTTTTGTTTACATCGTCCGTATTCAAAAGCACTATATTTTTAGACACTGTTGACACTGATCGTCCAATTGATGTCATCTGACAGGCGCTTAAAAACCGCGGGTCATGGAATTCGTACGCTCTGTTGCCACACTCCCGTCTTTATTAAATCGCAGAAGTGCCGTAAGCCACAATTTTTCCCATTCAAACAGTAGAAGTGCGAACGGGCATAGCTGAGCCAAAACAGCGTTTCAGGAACGTAAGTAACTCAAGCATTCAAAGTTCACGATTGAAATGCTGCCTGTCACTCAGCCTCAAGCACAACCCCAATACGGTTTATCTATTACATTTCATTAGTCAACCTAAAATAGGCTCCATGCCATTTTGATCAGGATTCTTACTGATCTTCTCTGGACAACTTAGTGGGTCGCCCAGTGAATCATAATTGTCCATTCTCTCCGAAACATGGTTACCCCTAGCAAATTGGGAAGTTCTAAAATAATATCGTTTTGGTGCAATAGCTCAAACTGTCTTAGAGCTGATAGTCTTCAATCATTGGGTATAAAGAAGTAATTTTCTTAAACTTTAAGTGTGTGTGCATCCATTTTGCCCAGAAGGCCTAGAAGGTTTCAGTGGTTTATGCTGATGTACTAAAAAGCACACCGAAAATCAATGCTCGGTACAGTTGATAAAATAAAATGTTCGGCATTGAAAGTCTAGAATTTGGCTGATGTTCACAATGGCACTGGTCAAGATGTCACCGTTGTTAAGTACGTCAGCGATGGTTAAGAGTCCTCCACCCCTAACTCCAATGCATACAAGTTCATACCAGAAATGTGGCCATGCACACTTCAAAGTGGGTTTAGGAAAAAATGGTCCCATTTACTTTAAAAGTTGACTTCACATTCGCATGTTCATGTTGCGCAATAGAGAAACGTCCGGATTCATGCGAAAGCGGAAGTGCTGAGCACTTAAACCTATCATGGCATGATCGTGGTCGTATGCGCAAAACCAGCTTGTCAGCCATGACCACATTCGTTTCACTTGCCACTGGAATCACTTGCTGGGCTTCGGGTCGCACAAATTCGGGAAAATTGTCTGTTTTTTAATTTGATCTTGGCACCAAATAAGTGGAGATTAGTTCCTTTGATTTAACGGCTTTACTAGTTCCTTTACCAAGACAAATACTAATTTTAGTAAGAATCCTCCTTTAGGGAATCCATTTCAGTAGTATCGTTCCCATTAACAAGATCCAGTGGCGCATAAATAGCATCCTCAAGTTGCAGGAGGCTGTAGTTTATGAAGATTTTTAAGGGATTGGTAAACTGAATGGCTGTAGAAAACTTGCTGGTGGCTATCATCGCTGCAGCCAGCTTAACACTGCATGAAGCTATAGAAGTTCTTGCATTTCTCACACTTTTTTTCTCTTTAGTACCCACAAAGTTCTCCGTAATAGACTTGTTTGTCAGAAACTTTACCACCTCATACCTTCAGCATTCCAATCTGTGAAATGATTACACTTTTGACGCAACGCAGTTGCTGCCAACACCTGAAATTTTGGCATTTGCGGACGGCCAAAGCCACAAAGCATGGATCAACCGGATGCAGTGATAAAGGCACTCCTCTGACGCATCGCAAAGATATAATACGTTCTCAATTTTGGTGCGGCCTTTCATAGGCCATCGCAGTATTTTGGTAAAGCCGGTTAGAAGCTCAACTAAGCCTTAGACATGCGGTCAAAATCACAAGCAAAGTTAGTACCAACAACAGATTGTAATAAAGTGTCTTCTGCACAGCAAGTAAGATTTTCCTTAAAGTTTCCGTTCAGCAGCCCATTGGCCTCATGCTGACCACAATTACAATGTCATTTTTTGTCTTTCAAGACTGCAAACTTTACTGATCAGGATTGGCTGGAAAGTTATTTTTACGTCTCCTGGGAAATATGACAATTTCAAGCGAGTTTTGTTTAGTTCCTCAGGCATTCATTATTACTTTATACAGTTCGTTTTCATGTATGCAACCGAATATCGCGCAAACATGAGAAATCGACTCCGCCTATCTAATAGGCTCGTGGTCAATCATTCCGTTCCTCCACCTCGTCTACATAGGAGCCGCATAGTAAGATTTCATTGTGGGGATTGTTAAGCTGCGGGAAATGCTGGAGAAGTTCGTGGTTGCAGAATGCAAACATTGTAGAAACGGCCCTGCAGATTGTGCGTTGGCATTAGTTTCTAGGTAGGAGTAAAGTGTGCCACTTCTATTAAAGCAGTAACAAATTAAAGTAATTCATAGCACGCCAAAGCGTTCTTACAAACGTCACACCTTTGTTTGCATGTTCAAATCGTGAGACAGTGACGGTTGGTGAATAAGCTGCCTAATGCAAAGAAAGGTTGAGTGTTATATAATCTTTGTAGCACCCCGAGCATCCCTAAAAGACCTAGAGAAGGCTAGGTTAGGTCAGAATACTTGTATTCTAGACGGAAAGAAAGGAGACTGCTGGCATGGCCGGCAGGCCAGCCCACGCAGCCCGGCTCAAAACACCACAATCCCATTCCATTACTTTATTTCTGAAGTTTGGAATCCTCATTTTTGACCTCTTGTTGATATTTATTGCCAAAGGCTGGCTAGATGGCTCGTCTTAGAACCTGCTACAAGCAGAACAACACACAGAAAACCCTTTCGAAACCATGCACACACATGCCCGCTTGCGCAAAAAGGCACTGGAAAGCAACTGCTGGATAGAGATTAATCTCTTTATGGTGATCCTGAAGCGAACCTTTTACACGTTCAAGGTTGCTCGCCCGCCATTAAGGCAGTCGACCAGTTGACTGGTCTGTGCGAGACCTACCAAGGGGCTCCCCAACGTAATGAGTCGGTGAGTTGGTTAGTAAGCCTACTCCTTGATGCTGTTAACCTTCATGGATAATAATACTACGTGGATGTTGGTACGTGGTATGACAGGGAATGATGCATGTCTTTCTGAATTCTCACGCTGTGTTAGTTGGTCCCAAATTCGAGAACTGTGGTAGTCAGGTAGTTGATCGCATAAGCCAGGTAAGCCAAAACTGCATCACTTAAGTACTGTGCGAAACCATCACGACAGACTATATGATGAAGACGACCTACTAAGAACTGCAGTCATGTGCATGCCAACATCGTCTTCATTGATGAGTTGACTCATGGTCTGCGCCTCTACTTTCTTTGTACTTCCTACCAATTGTAATGTCGCCATCATTGCAATCACACTTGTATGCAGTTTAGCTTATGATTCATGTATCCATCTTTCGAATTCTCTTTCATAAATAAGACGACCGCAAAGTTGATTAATTCTTCTTTTTATAAATCAAGCATCATATTCCCAGTTCCCATCTGTCTGCTACTGGGAGCCCAAAAGCTCTCGTCCAGCATTGGGGTTATATTGCAGGACGGTTGCTTATTTGACTACCAGCATCTTCGACTTCGCCTGGGTAGCCATAATGACTTTAACGGGTATGCCCGCATTTCATTTCTTTAGCAAATATGTAGGTTCTCGGTTTGTCCTCGAGGAACTCTAGTAGCGCCATAAGCACAATTCGTACCTCTCGCCTAAGGGCGCATCCAAAAGCACTAGCTGTAGTGTTTTGTTTGTTTGGACTGCTGGTTGGTCCAACACATTTGTAGCGGCCGTCCTGGAACCAGCTGCGTGGGGTGGCATTCCGGCTATGCCAACAGCCCCTTTCCTTCCCATCCTAATTTCACGTATTCTAATCAACGCTTGGCCTCCTCTCCGCCTTCTAGGGGTGCTCGGGACGCTACACCAGCAACATTGTCTCAACCCAAGTTCGGGAGGGATTTTGGTGCATTGGTTATACCCTGATAAATAATTTCCATGGTATAGCGAAAAATGGGAGCGCAAAGCAAATACAAGGCTTTAATTCTCTTGACTGCTGTGTGATCCTCGAGAAGCAGATAGAAGTGAACTCGCCCATTAATGAGCAAATAACGAGACCCTCATGCGCTATGGCGGCGATGGTGCCGTGAATAGTCAGAAGATCTCAGGCTGCATAGAATTTCGCATATCTTACGCGATTATATTCATGATCAACGTGTTTACAGCCAAAACGATGCATAGTAAACTCTGTCTTAAAAGTGCTCGTTGTTTGTAACTTTCGTTGGAGGCCCGCTTTGTTCGAACCTCTTGGTGTCGTGGCTGTCACGCTCGTTTCTTAGCCAAGGTTGGGTCGAGCGTCAGGTATGTTTCTTTTTTCAACGCATCACCTTTTACAGTCCAGGCTGATGTCAATGTCTTAAAAGCCTTTCGTAGATTCACTTCTATGAGTTCATTCAAGTACATTGTACAATTATTGGAAGTATGTATGCGGTCTCAGCCTTTACCCACGAGTCGCCTCATAATACTATGGTTTGGCTAATCTTTATGCAAAAGCACACTTGCTGTCGTTGTTTGTGTTATTGACTTTTCTGGCGTAGTTTCGTGTTGAAAATTATTCGAGTTGTTTCTTTCTGGTGCCTTGCTAATAGTTCCATAATGACGACTGAAGCCTCCACCAATGAAGCACCGAAATCGACATTCACTGAGGAGGAGGAAAAAGAGATCTTCAGTCACCCCTTCTTTGCTCACTCAGCTGAAGAAATGGAAGGCAACCCAGCTTACGAGGCCCTCCGTGCTCTCAAGTACGAAAGCGATGATCCCAATGCCAATGCAGAGAGCTTCAAAGAGGAGGGCAATTACTATGTAAAACAGAAAGACTATGAGAAGGCTATCACCGCCTACACCGGAGGCATACTTGCTAAGCCCACCGATAAGAAACTTCTCGCTGTACTTTACACTAATCGAGGAATTGCACATGGGCTGAGAAGTAGGTCCCTTGTCCTCTAAGTTTGGGACGTTTGTCAATAGAAAATCACGGCTCATGTGTGAAGGACTGTAATTGGGCGATTAGGCAGGATCCCACCCATCTCAAGGCCTATTTTCAGGCGGCGAAGTCGTTGATGATTTTGTCAAAACCCGCGGAGGCTGTGGAGATATGTGACGCTGGCTTGAAAGTGGCGGCGGGCAACGAGACACTAAAAGAACTTAAAGCAAAGGCAATAAATTTGTTGACGGCCGTGACAGAAAAGGAGAAGAAGAAGCAAAGTGCAGTGAAGGAGAGCCATAGCAAACTGTCGGGAGCATTTAAGCAGCTCGCGGTAAGTTGACCACTTTATTGAATGCTTTTAACCCATTCATTTCGAATGGTTGCCACTCTAGTCTCGTCTACCCCTTCATACTTGTGCGCTATGTAATTCGACAATAAGCTTGTAGAAGGACTTAAAGCAGTCCGGATGTTTTGTCCAATCTCACTTTATTGTGCATGAGTTGAGTTTTGAATGCTTGCGACGTAGTTAATATTTCTTTTGCTGCATCAGTTACCCACTCCCTGCATTTTTGGGCATTATTCGTCCAGTTGAATTTGGAGTTGCCATCGCACTTATGTAATGGATCACGTATCGGAATTCTGTCATCAGCTCACGGAATATTTTGAAATCTTTCGCAGTGATGAGCAAATCGAAAGTGACTGAAAAGGTCAGTGTAATTTTGTCTAGGGCAAAATACCGACCTCGAGGTATTAAGTAACATGAGGTGGTAGGTTTGTGTCGCTTTCGAAATGTTTCTTATGTAAATTTATTCAAATGTTGGCATCGGCACTAATAAATGGTTAATTTTATAAATGTCGGTTACATTTAGTGGCCACTTGTGAAGGGGTTTTATGCGCTTGGATTTCTGAAATGCAACCGTGGTCTTGGTTGTTTTCAATCCGCCTCCTTCCCCTTGCTTACCAAGGTGCGGGATTCGATAGTCAAACACAGGAAACACTTCTTTTTGATGTTTCGGCGCGATATACAGCCGGTTAAATAAACCTGGGTTCCAAATCGATGTCTAGCTGCCTGGTACACTGCTGACATAGCTTCATACCACTACCGTGGGGGATCCCATTGTCCTTGTCTCGGCCCCTACTGGTAGATATGTTGAATCTATATTAATTTTAAGCAACTACGTCTAAATACTTGAATCAAAGTTGAAATAGTTCTGGATCGTGGATATGGTCCTCGTATTGATGGTATATGGTCATGCATACCGTCGGCAATTAAAACCCAACCAACTGTTTTGGCGTCATCGACTTTGAGCAATTTCTTCCAGGCAACGGAAGGAAAATTAGACTACGGTTTTGTGGAAAGTATTTCAGTAATTTATGGTTATTACTTTCCTCTGGTTTCTCCTTCCCTTAATAGGCGCGTGGAATCGTAATCGACTTCGACCAGCCACCGGTGGGTCTGCCTGAACACGCAGCTGTTGAGATTTCATTCGATCACATGAATCTCATCCATTGGCCCGTACTTTTCATGTACCCCGAGTTCAGTCAGACCGACTTTGTGCAAGACGTCGCTGAGTACCTCACGTGCGTTCTAAAAAGTCCCTCGCCTACTTTTCTCCGAAAGCTGGAAAGTAGCCATATATTGTTGGACTTGCAGTTAGCGCGGATTTTTTAATTCTTTGCATTCGCCCCTCTCTAGTAATCATTTAGCACTTAGCTTTTTCCGTGGCGATACTTAGTTATATGCTGACAATTGAGTTCTACCCATCACCAAGGTAAAAGGCTTCAGTCTTTCTGTGAGGCGATCGCTTTTTTCAAAAATGAGCCTTTTCTCGTTTTAGGATTCGGGAATGCCTCAAACATGTTCTCAACCCATCTGAACCTCCACCGTGGGATAAGGAGAAGGCTTACACGACGTCTGAGGACGAACTCGAGGTTAACTGACCTTTGCCGATCTATTGATTTGAGCGCTGAAGTTTAGCATTGCTGAACCAGTCGGACATCAGCTTTCAGCCCTTACTTCACTGTGTTCAATTTCAGGTTTACTTCGAGGACACAAAGTTTGCCAAGCAAATGGTCGAAGTGCCTATTACTCGCACCATAACTGAGCTAACCCGGTGTCCTGGGTGAGTAGTGCATTGTTTTTTGCTAATAAGTGAGTAGCAGTTGATTAACCATACGCCTTTCGGTGCTCCTTTCCTAGGTTTTACGTGAGGCGAGATCTTGTAATTATCCTCTTTGTGGTCTCCAAGCTGTCCAAAGGTTTCCATAAAATGTGGATCGAAAATTTGAAAGGCTGAGGAGGCGCTCCTTATGATCATTGCATCAATAATTATTTACTAATTGTTAATAGCATTTGTAGTAGTGTTATTTCCGTATAAAGATGCAAGCATTACTTGATTCAGCATCGAGGTATTCACAAGTGGTGGCGTTGCAGGATTGTTGCTGGTTTTTGCAGGGATCAGAAGCTGGGCGATTGTCGATGGCGGAGTGGCGGGCAGTTTGCTCCCAAACTAGCTGTTAGGAATGGTACGTATCTGGGTCCTATCTGCGAGTATGTCCTTGTTTCGCAATTTGTGAAAAAAGCTCTGGTGTGGTATCGTTTACTCCACATTGGTCGGCATTTTTTACACTTTTTTAAAAGCATTCATGAAGGGTTTGCGGCAGTGGTGGCAGACTGCCAAGGTGAGTGGACTGCTATCACTGCTACTACTTCTACTTTCGATCAGCACCGCTCTGCTCAGTAGGCACATCCAGTTTGAAGCAGTTCTAGTACTTGACGGGAGCACGGATTAGATGCTGGACACCATAGGAACGAAACAAAATAAGTACTGAGAGTGAGACATTGAAATATTCGGATGAATGATAATTGGATCGGGAATGATGAAGAAAATGATTAGCCACCGTCTGGGTTTGTGCCGGTGCGACACTAGAACAAATATCCGCGTGTCAATCGATGATGACGCGGGAATGCCAGTGATGATGATGGGATAATGAAGAATAACTAGATGGACTTTGTTATGTTTTGAATTCTATTACGTTTTTCGTTGGGGATCGGCGGTGGTTATGGTTCCAAAAGTGATGTTGCGCAAAGCTGGGAATAAGATATCAAAGACGAAGGTGGTTAAGGCGAATAGGAGGAGGTGGAAAGAAAAGGATGGATGCACTGTATCAAGTGGGCATAGCTATATGCTTTTTTACTTTAACCATTAGTTTCTCTCGTTGTCTTGCTGCTCTCCATGCGCCGATTTTGTTATAGGCAGCGTAAAAAGGAGGGATGTGATGGTGCAGTGATTGTGTTGATTTTAGTGGTTAAGTCAACAATTAAAGGTGGAAACAGAACCCTATGCTTAGATTTGTGGATTCCACGCTTTTGTAAGAATGTGGTGTTAGAGCAGAGCTGCAGCGCGCAGCTGAGTACATGAGTGAACGGGTATGTCGCCATATTCGACATCAATGCTTACCAGCCCCCACCACGTTGAATTAGGACACTCAAATGTACTTTATGCTCATATGACTTGTGTTGGCCATCATTATTAACCTGAATGTAAGTGGGGATCAAGTCGTCTACGTTTTTGCCAATTGGGAGCACAAAAGGAAGCGAGTATCCTCGAACTTCCGCTGACCCACTCTGCATCCACCTTTCTTCATGTATAAATGCAGCGGTAGTGATATGGTCCAATGGATATTTAAGTGGATAAGGGTAACTGATGGAGAGGATGCCCGCGTTAATGCTATGTGTGAAAGAACTTGTTATGCAACAGTCCTAGTGAGCATTAAGAGTGAAATTAAAGAACTGCTTGATGAAACCGCTAAACCCAGTAGGAATGCCTCAGATGATGCCTCACTTCATCAGTAATTGGTGGAGAATATGACTTGAGAATAATGTGTAAGTGGTGGCGCAGTAAGATGCGAACAGCAAGAGCTCCTAGAATTTGTTCACAATAGTGGTGAGAATCGCGTATGGACGCTGTCTCATCTGAGGTGAGAGCATGCATCGCAGTGTCTAGGATGAATAGAAGAGGGTAGCCTTGAGCAATTATTTGCAATAACGCTCGTTTTTCTAACTGAGAGACAAATTAAGGAGGTTAAGGAAAACCCATTAAAACTCAACAGGAAAGAGTGAAGGAAGTAATGGTGGTGGTGTTTGAGGTCTTAAAGTTTAACGCTGCGAATGGGCAGTTATTAAGGTGAAAATGAAGGAAGTGGTGGTTGTGATTGCAGAAGTTAAAGGTTGTGAAGAGTAAAAATGAAGATAGCGTAAATGACGTTGTTGACAACTTATTGGCACTGCTGCCTAGTCCGGCATCGGAGTTTACGTCAAATGAGTGCGCAAATGTGCTCCAATACTTCTTTTCAGGTTTGGAGTTGGTGACATTCATATATCCTTCCCTCCCCTATTGTTCTACTGCCCCTTTCTTCTACATGGCCCTCATTTCGCATAATAATTGACCGTTCCATACATGTTTGCCTTTTTGCTCACTTCATCAGCATCCCTACTTTCGGCGTTGATCATGGTAGCAAACGGTATCAGAGACGGCGAGAACAGATGATTATGGTTAAATTTAGGAAAAATTGCCAGGTCACGCCCTTGCTTGCAGGTCATTGACTCTATTGCTAGTCTCCATGTAAGGTGCGTGAGAGAGCATAGGGTCCGAAATGAAAACATCATCATCCAACCGATTCCAGACCCAGATCAATCTGCGGGGATTCTACCGCTCTCATTCGCAGCTCTCTCGTCCAAAATAATTAAGCGCACTTGGCAAATAGCAGAAAACTTGCTCACGGGCACGTGCACAGGATAATCCTAAAGCCTGCCTGGTAGACAACTAGTCAATCAGCGAATCGGTTGTTCAACGATCTGGTTTGCGGTGAGCTTGAATTGGCGCTTGGGGTAACATCGATCGGTCAACCAGTGTTAGTGACGGACTGACTCGGCGAATTAGTTAGACCACCTTGTTTCCCCGAGATCGAGTTCTCAAACTTCTTGGGTTTTATTTGTCTGAATGCTGGGCAATAGGTCACCGCAACCGATGATCACACCTCCACACAGCCTGTTCTACTTGAGTAACTTGGCGGTCAAACATTTGAACACCGCAGCCAAGCCGACCGGCGTTTCAGCACCCATTCCATCCAAGAAGCTGCAGCGGCGTAACAAACAGTACACACGATCCATGGAAGATTATATACTCCCCCACACTAGACTCGACCTTGCTAAGGCTCTTGATTAATCTCTCGTGCCTTTCCTACTCATTATCCTGTCCACGTCAATGCCATCAAACGGCCAATAGGATTGCGGTCTTATCTTGCGGCACACCCCCTTTTGTTCAGCCATCAGCGCTAGTACTAAGTGCCACTTAGCATTGGCTACACATCAGCCTATCCGCTTTACACAGCCCATTGATTAGCCATCACTAAGCCCCATTGGAATTGGTTATGCCATTACTCTTACCATAGCTGATCGGCAACTGCATCGGATCCTACTTGGCCTTACCTCACTTCACCCGCCTCCTACATTGTTCAAACTGTAGGTACTGATTCATTTTTCTCAACAATTCAGAACTTTTCGAGGTCATCTGTGCGCCGACTCATTGAATCACGTATTCAACTGCACACCTAAAATGTGTGCATCTTGCCTTTACTTATATCCACTTGTATTGTTCATGGCAGGAAGTAGACAAATGGACTAGACACCTTAACAGCCTCACATCGTCTTGTTCAGCCAAGGCACAGCCTATGATCGTTAGTATGGCCAAATTTGTCTGTCTTCACAATTCTACTTTGCACTTAAGCCCCCATTTTTTATCAACTAGATAGCCTGCTCAATTTTTGCCTTTATTTCACTCCAGAAACCCTTTATTTTATTCCTATAAAGATAAGCTTAATCCACAAATTTTCCTAATTCTCGCCTCCTATCTTGCTTCTCTTTTTTGCGCTTTCTTTTACTAATTCTACCTTTTCCCATCCATTTACCAAATTAACGCTCCCAGTTACACTTGACTTCAAACTCTTCCGTAGTTTCACTCATTCATTCGCATAACTTTGATTTTATTCACGTCTCGTGAGATTTCTGCTGTATGCCGAACATTGGCCAAGAGCACTCGTTCTATGAATTCGGTCCCTATTCATTCTTACATCTCATTTCCAAGCGAAAATGTGTGGTGAAAGTTGGTACTGTCTAAATAGGTTTTAAAAGAATTAATAGAAAGTTAAAGGAATCGTTAATGATGCTGAAGTGCCGCCTATATATACACACGCGTGTTTGCGCCTGCGCGTAAGACTGCTTAAATGACGGCAGCAATATTGGCGTTAATGCCGTGCAGTGGAAGGTGAATTTTAGAACGAAGTTGGGACGCATTTGATAGAGAGTTCATTGGTTGATGCAAAAGTAGCATTTATGCACAGAAGTACAAATAGCAGAGGCCGCTGCCACACCCTCTCAATTAACAAATCGTAGTTTCTGCCCCGCTCTTGCTTAATCTCAATTTTGATTATAAATTGGCCAAACGAAAGCTTGGTGGGAAGGTGAGAATGGTCCTGCAAAAATGCCGGTAGGAATTGCATGAGAACATTTTGTGCATCCAGAATCCGACTATTTGACTGCAGACGTGCCGTAGTAGCGTGAAATGCATCTCGACGTAGTCCACGAAGTTCTTCACATCTGGTGAGCATGCAGACCTCAAGGCTACCACTAATCACACAAGTGGTAGCTGTTTCAAACGCCAAGAGTCCCATCCCTGACAATTTTGGTGGCTAGAACACGGCGGATCCAATCGATGGACAGATATATGGCCTTTCAGGATGCTGTGCGAACGGTGAACAGCCTTGTTAAGGGTCTCCATCAACACTTCAGGCAGCTTTGGGGTGGAAGGGACGTTAGGGGTAGTTAAAATAAGCAGACTACGGTGACTAGCGCTCGGTTTAGTACTAGTTGTCTATGTTTTGCGACCTCTCATTTGGGTTTCCTCTATCTCACTCTGTGACATCAGTAATGCGCCTCAATATTCCTTTTTCGTGTTTTATTGTCTATGCGTGTTGTCGAGTTGGCCAACTGTGGGCTCGTCGACATCCATCGTATTTGCAGAAAGCGAGGTCGTAGTGGGTGGATGGTTGTCTACCGGTAGAGAGAATGGCTCGTTTGGAGGCAATGATGCCACTCACTGAACTGAAATTTTTGTCACTGTGACTTGATAGTAGTGAGGGCGGATGGAAACTATCGAAGTATGCACGCAATGTTAGAATGGAGTTCACGCCTCTCCACAAAGCCAGTTAAGCCAGAGGTGGACAACTTGTTGGTTGCGTAATAGGACCAAAAATATGTTGCGTACTGACCTCACTCCGAAAGTTGTGAAAGCAGGCCCGCCCCACCGCCCACCTCCAAATACATAGATATTGTCCTCTATTGACTTGGGACGCGGCGCCTACCCCAAAGACACCCCCCCCCTCCCCCAAGTCGTCTTGCATACGCCATCACAAATACGTCCCGCGACACTACTGGTCATTACCATCTAGATCCTATCCCTTTGCATTCGTGGACAAGCGCCGTAAACTGGCCCCTTTCCAACTCACTCCATACCCCTCACCGCACACATCACCACCTTACACGCCGAGGCACAGACCGGTCTCGTTGGTTTATTTTCCGCAATTCACCAATCCCCTCGAACAATGCCATCATTCACCCCGAAGTCAGGCGTAACACGCTCTCATGGCTTTTAAATACATCCCAACCGTGGAAAGTGGGTGGGCAAAATGGACTTGAGACGTCGCACTCGAGATGGAAAAGAGAACTTTCACCTCTGCGTACAACTACTGCGTGATATGCAACAGCAACGAGCCATAGCAATTATGAGGTTCTAGCGAACAAAAGAATATTAACGTTTTCATTTGATTTTGGTGAACAAAAATACCTGCTTCAAAGATAGCTACAATTTCAGATATTTCATTGGGCTCAAGGAAAGACAAGACTTAGGGAACGAGAATTTACAAGGGGAGGGAGAGGTAACGCCTCAATGCTCGGAGAAAGCATTCACCAGGTGCTTGTTCATGGGAATCGCCAAACCTCCTAACTCCTCAGCACACACCTCGTGAGGCAGCCCATTGAAGGTGTAGGCGACAAAAAGCTGGCGTAGCGGGCGTCTCCCATGGCATGCCGCACGGCCCAGGCCCGCGCAGGGATCGTAGAAGCCTTGCATATCAGCCCAACGCCCAGGGGGCAAGCGAACCTGGTGGTTCTCCACCATAACCTGCAACGGCACCGTCACGTCAATCGATAGGGCCCCACCCATGTCAGCAGGGAGAGGAATACTCGGCGTTGTTGGTGATAGCTGTCCGTAGAGGGCATAAACAATTACAAGACCCCCGGATTCCTTCTCAGCTTGCGCCACACGAGCCGAAGTGTGCTGCATTAAAGATTGCGTCGCCAAGGCCTCGCTTCGCAGCTTTCGCAATTCATCCCGCAGACGCTGACGACGAATTTCCTGAGCTTTTTTTAGCTGTGTCAGAACCCATGGTTCGTAGACGAGGCTGCGAACAAGACAGTAGGTTAAACTTGGGACCATAACACCGTAACTGAAAGCAGCGGGATCTAAGTTATCCGACAGTTTGATTTGCAACACGTAAGACTGATCCCCTCGATGCAGACCCAATTTCATGCTCAAACCACGCAGCCAACTGACACCTATCTCGCTGGAGACTCGAGACAGCTCAGAGAGGACACAATTGGCACCGACGCGCACCTCCAGTAGGTCGAAAGTGTTGCAGCTAAGAGAAGCAGAAATGCGTCCCTTCTGAGGTATTGTCTCTAGCACCAGATCGTCTTCCTCATCCAGGTTTGCCTCCCAGTCAGCAGAAGACTTCTTGGAACTCTGACGGCTCGGAGTGGATGGCTTGAGAAAGGGGTTCAGCCAGGGCCAATCGACAAGAGATTCAAACTGAATCTTGAGCGAGGCGGTGCCGCGATGCAGATGAGTTTGCACTCGGCAGGAGCGCTCACCCTTCTCTGACGTCCAAAACACCTCACTAAAGAAACCATCACTGAGGTTGAATTTGTACTGCAGCCGAGTAATAATGTGAGGTGTCACTTCGATGTTAGTGGCCAATGAGAAGCCGGGAACAAGACTGAAAATGGCACTGTTATTGCGATCCACTGAAGCTACCTCAAGGCCTACAGATCCTGTTACGCGTTCATGAAACTGCTTATTCAGCTTCACAGAAGCTCCAAGACCATAGCCTCTGCGACCGTAAGAGAGCTGAGAGATGGAAAGACGAGGTTACTTGCATACTCTAATTGCATGCTTTATTTCTTAAAAGCCAACTCACGATTGTCTCAATGGAAGAGGCTCCGATAATGGGTGTTTTGAGTGGGAGGCGATGCGCCCAAATGCTAAAAAGCGTGCCGATACCAATTCCATTGTGGGCGGTCACCTGCCCAACAAGGCTGACAGTATTGTGAGGTGTGCGGAACGCGGTTACTGACTGGGAGAGAGAGACATCGTAGATGGATAAGGAGGGTGAAAGCATGCGTTCCTCTGGTGGCTCCTAAAGGTAAAGTGGCTACGTTAATTATTTTGAGAAAGCAGGGGGTGATTTTCGTATTCGGTCCAAGTTTGCGTGAAAATGGAGGCAAGAAAAATATTATTTTACATCCAGAAGATCTAACGAAAAATAATTGGGTGGCAAAACAAAGACCAGAACAACGGTCAACAAACCTTGAGGTAGCGATCAAAGAAGTCGGTCATGTCGACACCACAAGACAGTTCGGAGGTAGGTTGCAACAGACGCTCCCTTTCCGTTTCTTTTGCTTTCTGCTTCAGCAAGAGGTATTCTAGACGTAATTCTGGGGCTGATTTGTCGCGTACAGCCAGCTCCCAACCCTGAATACGCAGTCCTGCAGAAACAGCAAAAACTAGGGTTAGGAAATTATGAACAAACTCATTCAAGTGATAAATCTCCCCATATCACTATGTGAAGTGTTTGGTTTGACGCACAACATCCAGACGATTAGTTTCTGAAACAAAATTAAGCTTTCAAAAATCCTTAAAGCATCCTTCGCATGTGCTTTTCTGCAAGCAAGTTGACATGTTTTTCATTCGATCTTCCATACTTGCGTAAACGCGCAAAAGTAACGCACTATAACATATCCTTTAGATTTGGCAACCAAAGCACAAGAGCGATGGCACCTTGAACATCGACATTTCCTATAAGCCCCGAGTTGATGATAAAGTCCCCCAAAAGAGGAAGCAACGTTGAAAACTGACACCTGTAACTGATGGTAAAATACCGTTGTGTGCCTCGGTTTCTACTTAGTGCATCATGCTGCCTTGCATACGAGCATTCCCACCCGAAATAAGAAGCCAAAGCCACACTCACCCCTAAAGCCATATTGATCGTAGATGGCGCGTCTATGAGGGTCGCTAAGAACGTTGTAGGCAGCCGTTAGACGCCCAAAAGCGGCCTCAGCGGCGGCTGATGCCCTTGTATGTTTATCCGGATGGAGAAGACGCGAGAGACGTCTGTAGGCTGCCTTTAGCTCCGCCTCACTGGCATCACGAGCGACACCAAGTACTGCGTAGAGGTCAGGCGTTGGGTCTTCTTCGACCTCGACATCGTTTTCCACAGCGAAAGACCCACCCCCCGACTCTGCCTGCTCTTCCACAAATGAGAGGAAGGAGGGATCCACCATGCTGGTATCGTCATCATCCACATCAACCGAACCGTTCGGTGGGAAGCTGATGTTCGATGTTTGCCGCGAGCTGCCGCTTTCGGCGTACATTCTAGATTTACCTGGATAAAGCGTATGATAGGAATAATTAGCAACAATAGCACAGGAGAGCCGAAAGCAACCACACATACACCAACGTCTACTAGTTGGGACCGGAAACCATATTGCAAATCGTACGTTGCAAGAGCCGTGATCTCTAATTTAATCAGCAGCCTAAGAGGTAGCACACAAACTCGTCAAACCATACATGTCCAACTTCATTTACAGATCGGTCCCCAGCATCAATTTCAAGGCGAATCATGCATAGAGAATCTGGCTGACAACCTGTAAAAGGAAAGATTTGTCAAGTGCGCAGGATGACGTAGACCCCGAACGCGCGACCTTCAGCAAAAATCCCGACTAGCAACCCTCACCAGCATGGTGACGAGCCGTCCAATTTCACTGTACTGATAGATCGCACAAATGAACTGACCTCCTTAAACCGTAGTAGCATTCTTAACTCTCAGCAAAATAGTGGCGACGCAAGCACCTACTAACAACCAGAGGCAGGCGATCAAGAAGCAGAATGTGTTTGTGCGAGGAATTATTATTAATGTTCATTACAATGAAACACAGTTGAGGCAAAATGCGAACTTGAAGGCTTAACTCTCATCCTCATCAGGAGCACGTGGGTCACGCGGCTTAGGACCACCAGCCGGTCTTGCCATTATGATCTGTGATGGATAAAAGTTCAGATTTTATAAAAATGGAGGGGAAAAGAAACTGTTTACCTCAGCTAACTCACCTGATCTACACGAAGAACGGTGCATGCAGCGCTAGTGGCAAAACGAATGGCCCAATACTTGGCGCCATGAAGGTCAAGAATATTAGCCTCCTTGGCATCACAAATGGACGGATTGAGTTTTTCAGTGGTAACGAATCCAGAGTGTATCTGACCAGCCTGATGATTGGCGTAGAGTTGAGCAATTATCTCCGTCGCCTTCGCACCAGCGTTCTCCGCTAACGCCTTGGGCACAATCTCGTAGGCGTGAGCATACTCGCGAACGGCGTATTGCTCAAGTCCAGGTATGGTGTCGGCGAGGGAGAGGAGATTGCGAGCAAGCTCAATCTCGCAGGCACCAGCACCCGCAACGACCTTTCTACAACGAGTCAAGGCTTTGTAGGTGTTTACTCCATCGTCAACGGCTCGCTCGATGTCGTCCATTATGTTGTCAGTGCTGCCACGGATCACTAGTGTAACCATGGGCTTCTTGCTTGAGCCTAAAATGGACACTCATACGCCGATGTGCGCGATGAAATAGGTAAGTAACAAAGAAATGGTCATACCTTGCTCAAAAATGACAACATTAGTGTCAGCGATTTCATCAATACGAACTCGTTCTATGAAGCCCAACTCCTCCGGCGATGGGATAGTAAGTGTAGGCAAAACAGTAGCGCCGGTAGCTTGACAAAGCCGGCGCACATCAAACTTGCTCACAAGACGTACCAACATAAGACCACGTTTGTTGGCATAGTGTAACGCAAGCTCACTAATCTTGCCACCAGACACAATGACCTTTACACCAGCATCAGCAATACTGTTAATAATCTACACAGAAAAAAGTGCATAAGACAGATTACTTGAAGGGAAAAATGAAGCAAAACTACCCCACCTTTTCCATTTGATTCTCCTCGCCCTTCGAAAACTCTTTCAACTCATCTGCATTGTGAAGCAAGACGGTACCCTTGGTTTCGGTTTGCAACGCTTCAAGCGGACAAGAATATATGACAATTTTTGACTGCGTGACAGTGTGAACATCACTTTCAACATCTCGACGGAAAACCATTCCTTGAACCATGGTAGAACTAGTCACTCCAGAACCCTGTGACAGCATCAAATGTTAGATGCGAGTTTGAAGGAATGCCTGATCAGAGTTGTGTTACTTACCAGAACCTTTAGAACTCTGACATTATCGACGTTGAAATTACCATCATCGGGCATTATAGAAACTATGCAAATAGTAAAATCAAAACGCAATGCTCACTGCAAGCAGACGCGATAAGTTGGGAAAGGAATTCGCTGATGTCTAATTGTTTACTCATCAAGGAGGTCTTGATGACTGGAGCGACTTCGGACACATCCTTTAGATCATTTATCTCCTTCACGACAATTTCTAGAAGATATGGATGCAAGTTTACACCTTACCATCCAAATACTGAAGAGCCTTCTTCCCGGCCATTTCATAGCCTTCAACAACCTGTGAAACAGATAAACCCTAGGGCGACAGTGCGCAAAAAATACCATGTACCATTTTGAGGAGATCTCGGGCGTTATCCAAAAGTGCACCAGCTAGCTGGAAGACTAAGTTTGTTCCATCCCCAGCTTCCTGTTCCTGTTGCTGAGTCGCAAGGACAAGCATTTTGGCAGCAGGATGTTGAACTTCAAGTTCTCTGAGTATGGTCGCGGCATCATTAGTAACAAACTGCTTCCCAATGTGGTTGATGACTATCTTATTCTGACCGCTAGGGCCATAAGTGGAGCGCGTCGTTTTTGCTATACTCACACAGGCTTCTATGTTGCGATAAACGGCCTCTTCAAGACCCTCAAAGTGCTATAACGGAGTTAAGAAAAAGCTTGTAATTACCCTAGTTCCCTCCTTTAACATGGACACATAATTCTGAACCCTTGGCACATGAAGAGCCATCGCTAACCACACGGGACACGCCAGGCAACAGAATGTACGGGCTTGAGCAATATCGGCTATTACGAACACATGGCTCTTGAACCATCTATGGTTAAGGTACAGAAATGCAGTATCATGACTGTTTAAAAAAAATCGCCAGAGAAAATAATATTTTATGCTGCACGAAGGCTTCGCCAAAATAACCTTTTCATCTAGTCCTACGTTACCGATTAAACTTGCAACCTAGTTGGCTCGTGGGCTACTTAGGCTGTTCGCCTTAGCCAACATTACTGCAGATAGCAGGTGCAACCCGATGTTGCGCTAAGGAATGGGGCGCCATATTAGCTGGGATGATAATGACCGGGATGCCGCCTCCTCGTTAAACACATGAGGCCTCAGAATATAGGCGTTTCATGGTCCCTGTAGTGATTTGTCAGTCGTTCTAGTTTAAGCGGGGAGGTGGGTTGAGGATGGGTGAGTCCCCTCGGGGCTATCCCTGTGCCGATCAGATGGCTGGCCCGGGTCTGTGCGGGGAGTGCATACGACTTGACTGAGGTGGATCTGTGGCGCTCTGTATTTCTTTAAAGCTGGTCGTCGATCTCACGTTCTTTGGTGATGGTTGCCACTTTGTAGCTCGCAGTGAAAAGAAATAGCCAAATCCAATGAGGCTGAAGGGTAAATACTATTGCTAGGGCTGGTTTTTGCAGCTTAATGCATTTCTCTTGTAAATAAATGAAAGCAACTAAAAGAAACTGGTTGATTTATCTTATTTTGGCGCTCTTAAGAATGATTTCATTTGAGGGCAACTGCAATCGCATTAACCACCTTTTTTTGCATTCCACCAAAATCGATTTTCTATAATAGGTCTTACGTAACTCAGAATGAGGTTTAGAGATGAGTACCTTCGAGGATGTCTTTCTTCTTTTTTTTAATTCGCTACCCAATCATACAGTCTTCCTTCTCTGGATTGGTTAGTGTCTAGATTCGTTGACATGTCGTGGGTTATCGTCCTTTGCGCAACTTTCTGAGGCCTTTGAGCTTTACTTGCTAGTTGATGGTGTGGCGTGGGTTTCCTCATCAGAACTTTTTTTGATGCTAGAATATACCTAATTTTGTGTTTTGGATGCTTTCGATCGTGCATGCGCCTTATGTTTTCCACTTTTATACCATAAATGCATAGAAAGTTTTTGCCTGAAGTGGCTGCCCTATGTAATAATGAGAATATTTGAATGCTCAAGCTCTATTGCCTTTATTCTATATCTACATTTTTGGTCTCCACCATCCTAAATAAGCATTTTAAGCTACGATTTCTTTAAAGACCCTCCTTTAATTCTAAGGCTTATTGACTCATCAGATTGTTTAGAACAAACCCATCCGATGCTTTTCAAGTGTTGAATGTTTGTGCAACAGGACAGTGGCGATCCTGCAGGTGTAGACAATTCCTCTGGAGAACCAGTTAAAACGCCAAGTGAGTCTCTGGTCGGAAAAAACAGACTACAATTTCCACTGGCAGAATCCATCGTTGGATGGGGTTTTTTCGTTGTTCTTGCACTGAAGGAGTCCCATCTCCCCATCTGCACTTTTCTTTGTGGCACTCTACTTTCGGAGTTTTTCATCGTCTACAGTAAACACCACATACCCGGGACGCGTGCTTCCATTTCGCCAGCTGGCGCGTGGTTAATCGCCCTCGTTCCAATTAACCTTTCCTTTAACGATGAAACTATTGCATTGAATCTGATCAGCGCCTCATCAGGTGCTTTCATCCTTCTTAACTTCCTCTACAAACCAGAAATTTCAACAATCATCAGTGTGGCTTTCTGGTTTATCTGTGCCCGTATCACGCATCTGACCTTTACGTACATTGTTATTCTTACTTTCCTCTTCATTGTTCTTCTCTCTATTGAACTTCTTTCCAGCTATGCGGGGTCGCTAACAATTTGGGAAGCTATTCTTCTCGCTCAGCTTTGTTTTGCTTTTCACACCAACACGGTCTTCTTTATCATTCCTCTGCTCTGTGTCTACACAATTGAACGCTTTAAAATGGCCCCTAATTGCATGACCTTTGGAGCACTTTCTATCGCTGCGATCTGGCTGTTGTCCCTGCTCTCCGATATTTCTGGTTACCTTGTGGACGAGAAGTCTAACTTTGGTTCCGTCTCTGTTCTCCACTTTGAACCTCTTCAACTTGTCGCAGATTTGGTTACCCCCCTGAATATCCTACTTGTCACAACAGTGTGGCTGCCTTTGTGCATGGCTGCTGTCGTGGTGGTGGCTTATTTTAGTCAAGGGGGTAATAAGCAGACCAAAACACCGTTTGCTCTTCGCAAAATATTTCATCTTCTGGCTGGTGTTGTCTATGCATCAGGACTACTGATTTCTCCCTCGCTACTCTCAGTGGCTGCTGCCTGCGTACTTCTCGCGTTCTTTTTGATTGAGTGGACTCGTCGAAGTGGGGTGAGCATAAATTTGCTTTTCTTCAGGGGAACTTAATCATTTGGGCCACTTCCCATCTATGAAACATTAAAACTACAGGTGACTTTGATTTCTTGAGTAACCCAGGCAAAGTTGCAGGCATGACGGTTCGAATCACTGTTTAACTTCGATAATCGTTCAAAAAGGGTACCCTGCTTTTCACTCGCTGCAAGTTGGAACAAATTTCTGATCAAAACCTAGTAAACGGATGCAGCTAAAAAGCTCAGAAATTTGCCGTCTCCCAGCCAGACTGTTAACAAGACGACTGAATTAGGTTCATCTAGTTGACGTATTTAGCATATTTTGAATTCCCAGTGAATGCTCATTACTTCCATAACCGTCCAACCCATTGGTGCATCACGTTATTAACTATTCTGGTTTGTTTGTTTTTTCTCCTAGCCTCCGTCGGTATCCAAATTTCTTAATGATGCACTAGGCCCCTTTAGAGACTCACGAGATACTGGTAAACTCATTTTCACTCCCATCGCTTTGCTTCTTGGTATGAGTCTCCCGGTTTGGAATTTCTGCCACCCCTGGTCTCAAGATGAATGTAAGTCTTCTGTTTTCCCACTTCAGACGCTAGGATAATGAACTGGGAGGAACTTTTCTCCACCGTTTAATCACTAACATTATGCGTGAAATACTTGGTTTAGAGCTACAGTACCGGATGTCACTTTGAGTACGGAGCAGTGCAGCAACCTACCGGTGCACCCATTCAAACTTTTAACAACACAGATTTTCCCTTAATGATACTGTGGAAGTCGGAAAGGTTGGTGCAAAGTGGTAAAAGCGCAACGAATTTTTTTCTCACCTTGTTGAATGGAAGTGTAATGGCTCCCATCTTTGAATAATCATGTTCTTTTATCCCCTGAAAGGTGGTTTATTCATGTGGTTGTATGAACAGCTATCCAAATCTGGAACTAAATGGTGGTGGGGAAATACGCAATGTTAAAGGCCATGTTTGGCTTGAAGGAGCTCTGAATTTCCATGTGTAAAATTCCATATAACTGCATAGGAGGACACAAATGGTGTACTCAAATAAACGCCTGGGGATATGCAGGAAGTAGGTGTGTCGCCATGGTTGGTGCATATACGGGAGTTCAGAGTCTTATCGTATTTATTGTGACATTTTCCCAAACACAAAACAACATCACACTGCCTCGGCTGTAACTTTACGAAACTGCGTCAGATATTCAACTGTCTCTGGGGTGTTTGAGTTAAGTGTTGGCTTATGAGATATTTTATTATCTCGTCATGACTCCGTCTGTTCCTTTTTTGTTTTTCTTCTTCAATGTAATTCCTTTTCGCCCCATTAATTATGCTGCGTATGCATGCCGTATGGCCTCATGTGGCAAAATCAGGACTTTATGCATAAAGCTGAAAATTGTCATTCATTAGATCCGCTACGATGTCGACTACCTTTCGGTGTCGCAATTTGTATGGATGGCCTTGCAATAGAAGATAACTCTGGATCTTTTGTTTTCCATTCAGTAATGCCACCCCAGGCTTGGAGCGGTGTGATAACAATCGCGCTGGGTGACAGCGTGGCGGCTCTGGTTGGCCGTCGGTGGGGTCACCTGTGGTTCCGTTGGCCAGGAACTCACCGCACCATCATCGGCTCTGGCGCCTCGTTCATATCTCAGGTGGGATATTTTATTCTCTTATGCCCCAAAAACACACCATACTTTTGGTCGAATCCTCTACCCCGCTTTACTTCTGCATATCTTCCAACTGGTTAAAATTTGTTCACCAAATGGTACTGCTCCCGACTTATTTGCACTGTATGCCTGTTTGCGAGCTTATTGTAACGTTTAGGAGCGTCAGATATTCCAACTAGCTGATTACTGGTGATGACCAACAAATGTTCGGAACTGTTTAGTGCGGTTTCCTTTTTTGTCGCTTGTTTCCCGCAAACCTATGTTTACTGCTACCTTTTCCTTTTACGTGTTCCTCGTTGCCCTTTTGTTCAAACCCTTAACAAGTATTGGCATTGGCCTGGTAAGACGAGATATCGCTCACATGATTTGAATGAGACGTTTTCAACATTATTTTCCTAGATAAGTGTGATACACGAACAGCCCTAGCAGCACATTATGTGGACTAATCATGTATATTATTTTGCGTTCTATTTAGAAACATGAGGAGTTCTGTTGCCCATTTATAACTGTAGCTTATTGGCATTCATGTGGTCTTTAAATCAAGCCAGCTGGATTGCTCTTTGTCAAATATGTGAAATCCGCTTAGAAAGGTCTCAGGACTCGTTGCCCATTTATGGCGGCTTTCAGCGCCATCGCTGCCCATCTTTTGTTAATCGACTAAGCTAACAGAACGCTGCAAATCGTTCCTTTAGTCGGTGTCTTTGCTACCCCCCTAATTCGGTGCAGCTTTAAATGGTTTCGGCGAATTCCTCCATTTCTCAAATGCCTTGTAGATGCTATTGTGGATTGGCCTTGCTACGTTCTATCGTTGGCCCTGGCGTACGGGAGTGCTACCGTTGGCACTTGGGGTGCTGGCAGAGGCCTACACCGAGCAGATTGATAATTTGGCTATTCCTCTTCTCGTGATGTCTCTTTTGCCCTCTTCGTGATTTGGTTACTTCTGTGCGCCTGTAAGCATTCCTCCGCATCGATGATAGCAATCTTTTTGTGTCGATAAAACCTTTTTTTATGATTCAATCTTTGGCTTGTCTAAGTTGTTTGGCCCTGAGGATTATTGGTGTATTTCTTGTGATAAAGGCATCAAGAGAGGGTGACCTTTTTTTCATTGCTAATCTAACGAGCTTTACTGGCATCTTTCGTTTCGCTGTTCTGCAAACCTTTCAACACGCTTGGTGGCGTGGCTAATTAGACGGAATTTATGATGCGAAATGGGGAAATTTGCCAATTTTGAAGACACGATGTTGGAAACGATTGTATATTGTTGGCGTATGAATGGGGTGGGACAGCTACCATAATGGGCCGAGGGCCACGCCTTCCAGCGAAAACACAGAAGCGATCCCATCTCGCTTTTAATGTTTATCCCAGGCGCTCACCTTAGCTACCCCCTCGAATCAACCATCATGCAATCAGTGTCGTGGAGAAACCACCCACCAGCCAACCGCGCTAGTCATTGCATTTGCATAAAGCTAAGACGACAGCTGCCTGGCGCTTCACTTGTTGGACACTGCAAGGCTGTGGTAGTCGTCGAATATAGACGTCAACAACTATCCTCTACTCTGTTTCACATCCAGTGAAAGTCGGGTTTGCGTTCTCCCAACACCAGTGTAACGCCTGGAGCCCTCTCCAAAACTGAAGGGAAGTATAGTACTTGGGTAGAATGTGTATTTTTAACGTGCAGGAGGTCTGAGAGCTGCTGGCATTGTTCGTAAAGTGAAGTAACACTCCCTAGTATAGATCTGCATCGTTTTTTAGCATAAACCTCTAGTACTTGTATTTTGTGTAAGTTTTTTTTGGATTTGACTTCAAGCCACATTTTGAGGCTCTGCCAAACTCCGGCTGGACTTTTAGTCAAAAGTCCTGGCTTGATTAATAGTAGGATGCATTTACAACCTATTCCTCAAAAAAGCTACTCTTGAGAGGAACATTGATTAGCGGAGGGCGAGATGAGAGTTATTACGAAAGATACTTTGGTTGCTCCGTATGGTTGATCCGTATGAGAACAATGCATTTTGGCTCCACAAGGATTTGAAACTACATCGGGCGACACGACCTCTGAGTCGTGTCAGTAGTCCCTTGGCTCTTCTCTACGTCGACAGTGCATTTTCTGTCCAGGTGATGCATCAGGGCAGCGGAAGTTGAACTCGTATATTGAAAAATATGTGGTTATCCCCAGCAGAGGAGTTGAGAATGCTATCCACTTGAGGTAATTGCTCCAGTTCGTGTTCTACAGGGAGGCTAATAATGACTGAAGCGACACTAGCTGCGAACTCATCAGTGAAATTCGTTGCGAAGCTGTCTATGGTGCCCGCATTAAGATGCTAACGAAGTGAATCCACGATTCCTTCTCACCAGCTGGTAGAACCCAGGCAGAAGTGGGTGGAGAACACTGAAGTGAAAACATCGTGGTCAAGCGGGACCGGAAATGTCATGGTTCTGGGTTGAGACATTGACATACGAGATGGACAGAATTATCGATCCCAATAGATTTGTCAAAGGGGCTCCGTAGTGTGGCAGTCAAATATCCAAGTGGTACTCAAATTCGGTGACCAACTCAGTTGGTTGGTGAGTGCTTCCCCTAAGACACTGATTAAGCTACAGCCCTCAACGAGCCCTAAATTCTCAAACTTGCACTTTTGTCGAGTGAAATTACCCTCAAACCACGTCAGTCATGCGTATTCCATCCACACCATTCACATTGCGTCAATTCACAGTCACTTTTGACCATTGCGTCCGCTTATCGTTGAAACAACATGTATTCTTGTCGGAGGCTAGTTGTAATGGCAAATACTATAGACCCCCAACAGCTAAATGCATTTCACAACACTTCGCCTTTCTTGCTCTTAGTCATTCGGGTTCCACAAAGCCTCCGCATGTTCTTGGGTGTGTGCCTGTCGAAATCAAGTATCCTTCACTAGACAGTTCTGATGAGATCATTATAGTTCAGCAGTCGACTAATAAGAACAAAATAGGCCTTTCCACTGCTAGTCCACTCTATCCCTGAAATTCGCACTGTTTAAGCGCTTGCCAACCCTAAAACGTGAGGTTGGATTTCATTAACTACGTAAACATGAGACAGTTAAACATGTTTCAGACAAGTGAGGTAAAGGTGCACGAAGCATCCGTGTAGTGTTCTGAGAAAGAAGTTACTTTTTACCCCCAGAATGAAAAATATTAGTCTTCGAAAGTAGACGGGTAACCTTGCAGTGCTATCGGGTGTTGAATAGGTTCAAAGTACTCAAACATAATCGACATTTGTTTCTCCATAGTTTACGCTTTCCTGAGTCTTCCTTGGGATTGTGGCAGCCGAAATCACCACAGCAAAACATATTTCTTTCGTAAAGAAGAAAATAGGCCTAAAGGCATGATGAGCTTAATGCTGCGTTTTGGTATCGCCAGCATTTAAAGCGCCGTCCATGTGCTTCCACTGGTCGGTATGGACGATACTATTGGTAGTAGACAGCAAAACTAACCCTAAGGAGCATCTACTCCTCTTCCTGCTACCGAAATGCACGTATTGCGATTGGGAGAATCTGTGATAACCTAAAGAAAACGTTTCAGCAATTGTTCTCCTAGTCTGCGAGGGCGATGGTACCAGCCGGAAGTTCAGCACAGAACTGTCTACGGGACCTGAATGAAGGTGTCGGTCAAGTGAACACGATGTGTCTTTACCTCTCCACAGGGTAAGTGGAATCCGGACGGGCGTACAGCTAGGCAGCACTGAGGTGGGAACAGGCTGGCAAGGAACCGTATCCTCACGAAACCATTGCAGTACTTTTTTCGAATTGACTCCGCTTTTGGACTTAGTGAGTATGCCTAATGCCTTGTACCCACAGGCGAATAGGTCGCGAATAGAGATCCACCTGGATCGGTTGAAACCTTGAATCCTACTGACGGATCGATAGTCGCCATGCGCTGACAACGTCAAAATGTCGAATGCTGCTGAGGACCTCCGAAATCAAGTGAAAGACAATGAGAACTGTGTTGGTCAAGAACGAAACAAATGGTGAGTCTGATGCATAAATGCCTCTTCTACGCTAACCTCCTTTAGGATATGCCTCCCGGGACCGCATCATCCTGGCTATTTTCAAAACTCCACCGTGGTTAGTTGAAGTCTTGCCCCTTTGTTAGGTAACTCAATTTGAAGGAGAGCTCTTCTTGTCGGCTTATAACTATGCCCGTGTTACAGGAAAACCACCCAGCGCCTCATGGTCAGGTGGAAGCGTGAGACTGGTGCAGACACTCATGGCCTGTATAATAAACAAAACAGCTTGCTACATGGTTGAAGCATACCCGATTTTTAGCAACATATAAAAACGTGAACACCTTAAAGTGGTTACTTGTTTCTTGAGCGCAATTTATTAATAACTTATTCTTAAAGTAAATGCAACAATTTATTCTGATGACTCAAAGTTCACCCATTTTATTGCAAATAGGGCGAGGAGGCAAAACGCATCTTTCTAAACAAGCCGGGAGAACACTGGAAGCTACGTCTACCAGATAAGAGTCCGTTGGATCCCTACAGGCTGTGGATGCATGATAGGAGGGGGTTTCGACAGGACAACTGGTACAATGCTCCAAACGACTGTGTGGAGAACATTAAAAAGGTAGAGGCTTTTAAAGCCACCTTGTGCATCAAGCGCGTCAATCATTCTAAAATAATCAGAGCAATCGTCTAATCGACCAGCAAAGATAAAAATAAGTGAACTATGAATGCAAGGCAGTGCAGCTATTTAACTTAAAATGGTACTCCTAACTGTTTAAATTTGCATTCGGCATGATAGTGCGCTTCATTTTACTGACCGGTTTATTTGATCGTTGTTGACAATAATTTATTCGCTCCACTTAATGAAGAATTTCTACACACCTTACTACCGAGAAAATCGTCACAATTTGATTCCACGATCCGAGGAGTTGACTGACTTTTGGGAGAGGCACCCAGCGCGCCTACTAAACGAATTCGTTTACCGGGTGCCAGATTACTACTTGAAACGCCGAGAGGATATTAAGGCGGCTTGCGCGCTCGACTGCCTGCCCCCCTTCAAACCGCCTTCGACCAAGAAGATTGGTGAGGGTTGCCTCATGCGCTCCCAATTTATGGCAAATAATTATCGCACCTTTGACGATAGTTATGCCGCTGATTTCGATTATTAAATACTTGCAAGCATTGCCCTCATGATGAATAGATGTAATTCCACGATGCCTTTTAATTAAAAATGAATGCTAATGCCTGTTAATGTTGGGAAACCGAATGCATGATGTATTAATTGCAGCAGGTAAATAAAATGAATAAATGGAGAAGTGCAACCTTATTTCAGCCTCAAACACAAGGGTTGCAAACTGAATTGTGTTCGATGGCACAGCTATGGAAGATTTATAAGCTAAATGCTTTGTGTACCACTTTTCCGCAACGCAAAAGCTTAGTGCAGGCCAACTGATGTTAAGGAGACGAAAATAAGAATTCACAAGACCATTTGTTCTGGTAATTAAAATGCCCCTGGCAAAAAGCACTAAATAAGCTAAAAACATGCAAATAACCCCATTATTAAATTATACAAAGACATTTGATTGCTAAAAAGGTGATGATACGCTATATTTTCATCAAGATTTGCGCTACTTTAATAAGTTATTTTACTAAATCATTACACGGGGTGCCTACTTTGGTCGTCTGGGGCTAGGATATGAAGTCATTTTCTGGTTTACAAAAACAGAGTAAACAGCTTTCGGAAAGTGATCAAATAAATGTGTGCAGACTAAATAAACTGATTTTGTCTTGCAAGAAATGCCGTGATTCTGCAAAACAGGAAGAATTCATATACGACACCCTTCCACTCTTTAACGAGGTATATTTTGCGTCTACCATGTTAGAATTCTTCCAGATTTTCCACTCCTCTACTTTTCAAGACATTTTTGAATACTTCCCTGACGTTCACATCTTTTGTGCATTTGTGTCAAGCTTGTTTGTGAAGGAGATACGGATTCGTGCTATAGATCAGACTTCAGGTTTGTCACCTCACATCCTTACGCTTTTGTAGAGGATGGGAGTAAACTGATAGCAGCTTTTCTTGAAGATGGGATCTCAGACTCTGTGGCGCTTATAGAAGCATCCACAACCCCTTCATTCAGCCAAGTGTCGAATGGCAGTCTACTCCTTCTTACGCTCGAGAAACTTTCCTGCAGTGCAAGCCTTTTGGAATGCATGTCTGCGGCTGGCGTCCCGTCAACCCTTGTAAAATGCCTTTACATATTCCTAGACTTGCCTGCTGTTCCAAACCCAGACGCTCTAAAGGATAGGTTGCATTTACAGAGCAAATTCACCCAGGTAGGATCAGTTTGTTGCCAAGTAGCATCCCCGTTTCAGCTCTTGCAGCATGTTTGTCTATCATCAGTGGCTGTTGAAGAAATGGTCAACGCTGATGCCTTACGACACCTTCTCAGTGCAGCGGTGGACCCCTGTCAGTCCGCAAACGCCTTTTGGCGCAAAAGCAGCTGCACGATTCTTACCACCCTAGCGCAGAACTGCCTGACACCACATGTAATCCAGTATATTCATGGTAAGCTGTCCTGATATTTTGTCTGCCGCAACAATCTGCGCCCACTTCTGGGGATCTTCAGATTTACCTTTTCAGATGCTGGATGTATTACCGATTATGTGGAGCGCCTGAAGCAAATGCAGCTCCCCAAAGCCGATTCCATGGAAGCGTTTATGTCTCTCTTCCAAATATTGTCTGAATCTTCCTCGACAACTTCGCAACTACTGGATGACTTTCATGCTGCCGGTGGCTATAACATAATCACTGATTATTTGCTTAAGTGAGTTTGTTTTGCCTGATCAGCACAGTTATTATAGTAGGGTGCAGAAATAGTTGTTTTTAAGCAACAACAACAATAGTAACATTACTAGCGTAATTATTTGGGGGGTACAAGAAGCAGTTGGGCTTGCTGGGTCCATATCAAGCTGCGTTTCCCAAAAGTCGGGCATGCATTGAGCCTAAAGCATACTTGCGCCTCTGTCTTCAGTCTTAACCATTGGTATAGCTGATTTACTTAGTTTTGTGCGTCCCGTGGATGCTCTAACGTACTGAGTAGCTGGCCTTTCTCGGAATTACCTTCTAAATTCCTATCAACATTAAATGCTGATTATCGCTATGATGGGATCTTATTAATTATCACATATTCAATTTATGCCATTAGAGTTCGTGACTGATTTTACTATCCATCTTGCGTACCATTTCAATGGTAGTTTATATTTAAAAACAGCATCGTATTGTGACGTGCATCCACGCTGTTGCTAATGCGAGTGATGAGGATTTTTATGAGTCTCCTTGCGCTATTTCATTTATGTCTCCAACAAATATGTCGACAGATGAAGTTCGTCCTTGCCACAAATGCTATCCCATATGATCACATTTTGAGTACAATAATGTCCATTGCTCTAATAAGGCCGCATTAATTGCTTTGGGTCTATAGCCTTTGCTGTAGTTCACTTTGTTACAACAATACTTTTGATTCCTCTTTCATGAGATCCAATGCTTTATATAGCTGGCATCATGGGTTATACGTGACTTTTCCACCGACAGGTCGAAAAGATATCATTGCTGCTGTCGCTCCTCCGTGTCTGTCGATTAAGCGTTTTCCTTTATGCAAAACAAATCTTCCCCTATTTGCTCCCAAAAAGCATTGTTTTTATCACCATGGAAGTTAGCAAAACTGGCAACCAAACTTAGATGAAATTTACAGAATCAAGGTGCTGGGTGAAGTGTTGGCGTTTTCTCACCAGTGAATTGTCTCAGACTTTTCATTTGCTCCCTCGCCCGCCTACCTTTTTGTTACTTTCACTATGCGTGAAAATCCACCTTCCCAGGCACCTGAATGAAAGTAACACCTGGCACCTCCCATTTCCTCTAAGCCCATAGCTTTACCATAATTTTCCTCCGCGTATCTGTATCTGCTTCTTATCCTTCTATCTTGATGCGGCTGGATTCTGAGCTTGGCTTTAAAGTAGCGAAGCTTAAGGTAGTTTGCTCTTCCATTAAAAATGTGGAGCGTTTTTCGCTAGTCATAATTTCATCTCTTAATTAGCTCAATTTCTCGCTTACATTTTTTGGAGAAAAGCTGCCCATCACAACACTTACCTTTTCCTCTGATTCAGCAAACAACCAATGAACGGCTCAGACCAGCCCTGTCGATGTTCTGTCAATCGTTAGGGGAGAGCAAATTATGCTGTACCAAGATGGAGAATCGAAAAAATGGTTTTGTGTCTTTAGAAATGCATGATAGGTAATAAAGTTACCTCCACTGCTGCAAAGTTAATGATAGGCACCCTTGCTTGCACCTCCATACTATTTCATTCACAGAAGTTTAACAAGTCCCCATACTCTTTTGCCCCTACAGCAAGCTTATCAGTCAAATCCAGGGCGTAGAATAACTTTTTTTTTCCAAAACGGCTGCATTATTATGCCTTTTAATTGAGTGATTCGATAAACCCTCCTGCCCTGGGTCACCAGAGCGTCAAAAATTTAATTATTGTCTTTGAGTCCATCAAACTACACCAGGAGAAAACTTTTTTGTTGCGCAGGCTCATGTATGTTCGCAATACTAAACTGACGCATTTCGGGTGAGGATTAAGGTGTTTGAATAGTCCAATGAAAATCCTATCCGCTTTGCGTTCTTGTTGTGGCTGCTAATTTCCCCTACTACTGCAATACTGTCTTGATGCAGGGCAGGATGGGTACTTAAAAGCCATTCATGCACTTGAGAGGGCCTTTCGCCCTTGGCCGCATCACTTGTCCTTTTCAATGTACGATATTGGATTATTTTTACTGCGCATCCCGGCCTTTTTCCCAAGGCGATGGAAGTCGTATTTCTAGCACGGAAAATGTATTACTAGCCTACTAAAGAGCTGAGGATTGAGACTTCCAACATGGCCTGGGAGCTATGCTATCCAGCAGCGGTATAAAGGCAAAAAATTAAGTGCTAGCCACCTTAAACCTAAGGCTTAAACAAACCGTCAGCAAGTATCGTATTGTGTTAGCAATTTCAATGGAAAAAAGCTGTGAGCTTTTGCTTGCATGGAAAATAAAGGACATCGCAGCGCAAATTGTTGGAAACGTCGCATTTGTTACTTTTTATGAGTTTTATTTGCCGTACGTCATTTTTGTCCTTAGCTCAGGCAACCAGTCTGGTAGCAAATAACAGGGTAAGCTGAGTGTGATCGTTTTCTTAATGCTTTTATCACTTCTCCCAATTAATTTCCTCATCATCGACGTCTTGCCTGTATACTTTTGAAGCTGTTCCCAACTTCCACTGGTATGAAGCCTACGGCAGTGCTTATTTAATAAGATGGTGAAATCTGTGTTGCACAAAGGTTCCATAAAACCACTTTGTCTCTGTCACAGCTGCCTTAGGATCATAAAGCAGTGTATCGCTCTGCTGATCTAGCGATGTCTTTTTTATTCCAATTGTTTAATACCGATAGGCTAGTTCTTCGCTTTTCCATCCCACTACGGTTGAGTGGGAACTATGAATTTATTCTAATTTTAATCATTAAGCATATTATTTTTTGCCTGTGTGAAGTTTTCACCTCTGTTCGGACAGCTTTTTTCGTGCGTTGCTGATGTGAGTGGGTGTACATTCATTGCATCAACACATGTCACAGCTACACCGACATGTTTATGTGTCGATTTCATATTCACATTACACGCCGTGCTGGATGAAAAAGTGGCGTTTTGGTCCTGTTTTGTTGTCAATGTCAAAGAACAAATACATTGTCACTTAATCGTGTATTGGGGTCGAATGCTGTGTTGAGACCGTCATGCTGCTAAAAACTGTAGATGTGACTTTGCGGCGTTTTTGATGCACGAGTTTCACATAAGGGTTGGTATGGCAGGTATGCCGTAAATCTACCGGTGCCTGCGGATGAAACTTCTCATCTTCATCGCCTGCTCACCGTCCAGAGGACACCGGAATCTTTTTACCTCAGTTGGTGGTCTATTTAGCACGGGGAGCCATTCCCAAACCAGATGAAATGTTTGCACGAAACTTTCATCATTTCCTGTAAACGAAAGCTTGGTGGTTTGGGGAATTTTTTGTGGTAGTTCGATCCTCTCTACATCGACGCATATGTATTAACTCTCACAAGGTGCTTGTGTGTTGGCGGCGCGTCGGGCAAAACTATTCAAGCTAGCCATCTGTATACCGTGTTAGAATTACTTCATCATGCAGCAGGGTAGGTAGGAGGCGTTTATTTGTTGTCATGTCATTTTGTGAAGAAATGTTTGAAAACACAAGTAAAGCTCGTGTTTTACTAGTGAATTACTAGTAAACAAACGGATGTAAGCTCCACTCTATTCCTTTTAATCATTTTGGCATGAAGTTTTCCTTCGAATTCATCTGTAGGCTACGGTTTTATCTGTAATGCCAATGACAAGGCGTTTGGTTGAAAAATTCAGTAACTCAGCTGGTTATCTGGGGGTGGGGAGCTGGAACTGTACTCGTAACCCTTTTTTAAGGCGACTCTCTGGTTTGAGTTGGCTATTCTGTTTTCTGAACAAATGATGGCATTCTTTATCTCCACTCATACCCCTGAGTTATTTGTGATTCTCTTAACGAAGCCGCGCCATGCCTCGGTACTATTAAGGAGAGTCTGTATGAGATAGTCTGATTTTTGAAAATGCCCGAATAGCTGAGCTCAACCTTTTTTTCCCGATGGGGATATATGGGGCTTAACTGGATTGATACGTGGTACAGCTCAATCTGTGGAAAGACAAGAACCGCTGATAATCTGACTACTTTTCATATTGGTGTGCATCGAATCTCTTTAAAAGACTCCAGACAAATAAATTAACGAAATTTATTTTCAATTCTGACTGTTCAACGGCTCTGAAACACTCAAGTTTCCTATCAATCGCTAACATTTCCACCCAATTAAAGCAATACATTTGAATGTGTCCCTCACAGCATAAGGTCTAGATGTTTAATGCTTTTGAACTTTTTGAATCATAACTACGGACTGGAAGGAAAACGTTATCTTTTCTCTTGGCGTTCGGCATAGTATAAATAGCTTTGATTTTTGGATTAACTGTACCTAAAGCTATTTGTCGGATAAATGCACATTTCGATCTTCCAGTGGAATTTAATTATGTTCCTGGTGTCAACAAAGGGCTCATCGGCTGCCTTTCATTGCCAACTAATTCAAAACAATGAATTAGTGGGTCGTAATGCATTAATTGTCTTATGTAAACCGAGTTTTTGCATATGCGCCCCAGAGGGCGGCGCATCATGGTTTTGCAACCTTAGCGGCAGTTTTCTTGGTACTGGCCGCCGGTGAAGTGTTTATTCATCGTTCTGGCCGGATTACGTTTAAGAGTATTAACCGAAAGTTGTTGCATTCAGGCACATGGTCTTATTGTCGTTCCTTTAAACGCTATTAGAAATTGACAAATGAAGAGAATATGCCTTTTTACACGCAGGATTAGATACAGTCGCCAACTCTTGTAAGACTTGGCTTAACCTTTTAAAGTGCCTTCGTTTACTCGCAGACTATGGCGATAATAAAGTGATTGAATAACCTCGAGGCTCTTGTTTAAAGTGGTGGTGCATAGGACATTCCTAGTTTCTTCATTGCAATTCTGTTTCGTCGAGAAGCATGATGTACTGTCGGATGCACTTATCCATAGTCCCATTCTGAAACTCATCAGCAACATTTAAGAAAATCCCTCTATCAGGTTCCCTTGGCTGGCCAACGTCACCACTTTACATCTCACCCATAATTTGCTGAAATCATCTGTATTTCTTGAAGCTCTGGTGGATTCCTTTTCACTGCAGGACGTTGTGCTAAAGTGTCCAATGGGGTAGAACGTATGGATAAATAACCTTTTGAGCTTTTCGATGCCACCTAGATTAATGCTTGCAATCACATGCTTTCTTCCCTTGCCGCCTAGGCACGAGTTGGAGGAGGGCGAGGAGGCACAGGTATTTTGTCAACGCCTGACTCGCCTTCTGGGTGATCTAATCTACGTGGGACCAAAGGAGTTGCGTGCGAAGAATAGCGCTATCGTGGAGGTCTTCCAACTGCCCGGTTTCCAGCTCAACATTCCCAAAGCCAAGGGTGAGTGTTGGCCCCCCTATCGTCTTCGTTGAAGTTTGGAGCTAAGGGGATGCGGTTCCCTATAATCTTCAATGCTGTTACCTCGTTTAAAGCATCTTACAAAAATCGCTGCTTGTTTAGTAGCTTAGGCGTGGTTCTAGCTATCGTTGATTGTAGATAATTTCCGTGGGAACACAGGCTTTCCTTAAAGTATTAGCAACTATCACTGTCAAAGCTGTCTTGAATTTGATCCTGCGCCAATGCCGATTTAAAGTGGGCTATTAGCCATGCAAAGGTAAGAGTGATTTCATTATTTCCATGAAGAAGGTTTGGGGCTTTGGAAGTCTGGAAAGATCTGCCTCGGGTAATAACTAGCTAGAACAGCTGCCTGATAAGATGTCTTGAATTTTGCAAACGATTATCTGTATTTGAACAATCCTAATGCTCGGTTGCAAAACATCTACATGCAGTACCCTTAATAAGAACAACTTATAGCCTAGGTAAATTACCCGAGGTATTCATTATAAATTTTAATTATGCAAGTCAGAAACCTCCACCCTTGCCTTTAAGCACGTCATATCTGACCAAAAGTTCTTTTTAATTCAAGAACTTGTTTGAGGGTAAAAACTTGCTTGAATGGCCTTACTTGCTGTTAGGTCATCTTTATTTATGCCACGCTTAAGCGTTCAAATAATCTTTAACATAATGACGGCATGAAGAAAGGGCAGTTTTTTTGTTTATAAAAGATTAAATCACCAAATCAGTGGCTGGATCTTCTGCATTGCTCTGCCCATAACTAAGAAAATGATCCAAAACTGGATGGCACTCATTTGGCATTCCTTCAACTAACAGTAATTAGGGCTGTCATTTGAGCAAACAAATCAAACCCCTAGGGAATTGCTGTATGTGTTGTTTCCTCAATGCTAGTGCCTTTCCATGTCCCGCTGACTGTCTATTGGAAATGATGATCAAGATGGAGTCCCAAAACAGCTAAATAACCACAAAATTTGTAATCAAGATCCCCGTTAATGAGCCTTAACTCTCTTTGCTATGCATATTATTGGAATCGGCCCATTAAATTTTCTTGTGCTTCTGACCCTGCCTTTTCCGACCATGCCCATCTTCCGGTCACAGTTGGTTGTGCAACCCACTTGCACTTTTGTCCTCAAGGAAACGGTACATCCAAATTCTCTTTTCCTGCCTCCCCTACTTCAGAAATTTGCTTGAGTAGTAACCTGCCGCAAAGCCATGTTGTTCCTGTTTACTCGAGCTAGTAATTCGTCCTATTTGTGATAATATTATTAAAAACCACGGATTCAAGAAGTACTTTTGAATTAAAAGGCAGTGGACCATTTGGTTGAAGCATGCAGTTGTGGAGAAAGTTTTGCGGTAAAGGGTATTGCGCACAGGTGTCGCATTCCACTTATTGTTTAATGTCTTGGATAGCCATCGGTACTGGAAGACAATCTTATGAATGAGTAAGGGAGCCGTTTGATTTTCCTCTTCCGCTTACTACTTTGACTTAGGTGGTGTGGTCCGTCTCGCCGATCTCCCAATCTGTCCCCACTGAATAGTTTCTCGCTTCCATTTAGACCTTAACTGTGATTGATGGAGCGGGTCTCATTGTGTTTTAATGTGCTATAAGATTGCGATGCTGAAACTACCACACAGAGATCACTGAACTGCTTTTCATCCATTGTGACCCTTGACTATGACCTTGAAGTCAAGGAAATGGTGACGGCTAAAGCTATATCGAGCAGTCTTGGTGAAATACAGCCACACTAACTAAGTGGGTTTTGGCAATGAGATTTTACACCTGTCGATTCTTCGGTTTACCACTTAAGGGAGCCAAAAAATCATTTTAGATGACTTGATTGCGAGCAACCAGAGGATGGTTTATCGAGTTTATCTCTGGTATGTTTGTCTTATTGCTTGAGGCTGTGGGCGGCGTAAAATGTAAAGTGCGAATTCAACCAACTGCCTTGGGCAAATACACTTGAAATACAATGTTATTATCGGCCCATGCGGGTTTTGAGGATTCACAAGCCTTAGCTCAAAGCTTGAATCTGTACTGGCTAGTGCTACTTTGTGCATAGTCTAGACACTCCTTCATGTTTTAACAAACCTGCGGGCGATGTATTCAAATTTCCTCCATCGTTACCTTTTAGGGGAGGCCATACGCAACATTCGGGCGATTGATACACTGCAGGTGACCTTTGTCCAGGCGCGCTCCGCGAACCTCTGCAACGAGCTATTAGAGCGTGTACGGGACCTGTACGAACGCGCACCAGGAAATTATTTTATCCTCGACAAGCACCACCTCATCAGCAGCATCACCGAGGTGATCGCCACTAAGCCCGATTCAGTTCAGGTACTCACCTAGCTTTCTTCTTTCTGCTTCATTTAAAGTCTTATCTGTCGAGACCCCGTCTCCTTGTGCTTGAGCTTGCCATTAAAAGGCTTACATCGCGTAAGAGTCTGCGACTATTGCAATCGTTTGAGTTGCATCTTTGTTTCGATAATAGACTTATTTTTCCGCATAGATTCCCAGTTAGCTCTTTTTGTTTCATCGAGTTATTCCCATTTCTACTCTGCTGTAATTTCCAGTTCCTCAAATCTTCAATCTTTCTCATGACAGTCAAATAATTCGCCATGACATGCATAGTGTGCGGAAGCTTGGGATCGTCGACAGCTTTGGTTGACACGTACTGCTTGTCCTCTTGAACCTTGGTGGAGTTTTCTACTCGACGTATCTCGGCTAGTCCCAAACACGCCTAAGACTCCACATAATTCGACAGATTGAGAATTTTCTTTGTTAAGAATTTCTTTTATTTTACCTCGTTGTGGAATTGCGTAGTTGTGGCGCCCTGGTTTTCCTTGAAGCGGCACAGGGTATAAAGGATCTACAGCCGTGACCACCAATGGAGCAATACATTTCCTGTCTTTGCGTCGAAGTTTTATCGTATTTAACTACAAGGTAGAGAATGAGGTAATCCAATAGGTTTCCAACTTCTCCAATTTCACTTTTGTCAATGTGACCACAGGCTGCATAATGTCTATTCTTTACAGAGCAGGATTTATTTTAGCTGCTGAATCGAAGTCACCAGTGAACGTCCTTTGCCTATAATTTTTAACCATTTCAATTTGTTTTTTAAACTTTCGGTAACTTTTAATTTGGAGTCGAACTCAACCTATTGGACCCCATTCCTGCTCCATTGCTAGTAATGCATAACGTGCTTGAAATTGGCAGTTTTAGCTACAACTATTTGTGTTTATTTTTTTAATTGATGGTATCGGCCAGCCTACTTTTAAGAATTTGTACAGCATCTTAGTTTCCCAAATCCATTTATTTCAATCTCTCAGCCGTCAATTGAAAGTTGCGGTTGCGTCTGTAGCTTACCTGCACTACGATACAGCTTATTTGTGCCTGTGGACCAAACGCGTTTTTTTTTCGCATTTAGGGAACTTTCTTCGATGTGCTCGCCTCGTTGATTGAACACCTCTGTTACGTACCGCTGCAGGAGATCAGCAGTGTTGCACTCTTGCTAAGAAACTGCAAGTATGTTTAATGCATGTACTGTATGTTTAATGTTTTAATGAGCTCAACAATCTTATTTTCTTCATTGCGGTTTATAGATATCCCACCTGCCTGCAGTACGCCTTCTCCTGTCTACTTCGTCTAATTGTCACCTTTCCGACGATGAAAGAGTTCTACCGAAACGTTGGCATTCTGGAGGTTACTACGCAACACTTGGAAAAATGTGCTGACATGATGTTTCGCTCCTCGGACGGTAGGCCGGGTAAGTTTTCGAAAAAATTTTGATAGCATTTACTATGATGTTTTTTTTAACTTTGTCTCTTCTTAGAGTACTATTCTCTTGCCCATTTAAATGCTTATTTGAGCTTTAAAGTATGCGTGTATTCTTCTCACACTGAGTCATTTAAACATAAATTGCGAAATTTGACCAACAAGTTTGAAGTAATTGTGTGCTAAATAATATTCCCCCTTTTATTTGTTTGGAGTTCATCACTGCCTTGGACGCATTTCTCGTCGCTCAATTCCATGTGGTGATTCACCTTGCTTTACGTTTCCTCCATTTTTCAATCACTCAACCTTAATGCTTGTGAAAAAAGGCTAGTTAACTTTAATCAAACACCTTACTATGATAATTGTGCGCATTAGAATGTTCTCCATGACAAACAAACTTGCAGTTTGGTAGTTTGTGGGGAAGGTATTGAACCAACTTCTATTCTGCTGCTCCTTTCTCACACCCACCATATAATTTTGTTACGCATTAATTATGGGAATATTCAGTTTTTTTTTCAGAATACAGGGTTGTAATAATATTTAAGATAAACTTTCCGACTGTAAACTGCTAGGACAGGAGGTAGCACGCTCGAACACCGCTACATTTTTATAAGAACCCTCCAAATCTGCAGGCAGGCATTGCAACATGGCTAATTTCTTTGTTCTAATCAATTATGCAGCTGTAAGTAGTGAACGGATTTGAAGAAGTTAGTTAGACAAGTTGCGTGGGACTCTTGACAAAATTTGTTCCTCTACTGCATATTGATTGATGTCAACACCACCAACCTCGCTCACTCCTGCCTATCTTTAATTAAGCTACTGCTGCTACTACAGCATCGACTATTCGCAGACGCTCAATCTATGACCTAATGGACCAAACCGTAGAGGCACCTCTTGTGGACCTTCTCATCACCATTTTGCGTCTACTTACCGCCGCTGTCTACCAGTCTGCGCCCGATATTCTCGTCGTCTCAAACCTCAAGGGCGTACACTGTGTCCTTACTCGCCTTCTGCCTAATCCTTCTCTGCCCCCTAGGGCAGTCAAACATGCCCTTGGTCTGCTCTATGAGGTCTTGGTTGTTACCCCGACGGAGGACCAACTTCTAGGTCTCTTGGATGTCCTGCCCTCGGCAAATATCGCTCTTCGAATCGAAGTGTGCTCATTGTTTAATTTTTCTAAAGATTTTATCTCTTCACTTTCTGGTACTTTGAAATGTACTTGTAGGTGCTGCGACTTCTCTGTAACGTTCTACGCGACTCGCACCGGTGCAGGACCATCTTCCGCAAATGCAACGGTTCTGTACGTATCATTCATCAGTTGGTCCTTCTTAATAGATGCCTATCACCCAGCAACGAGTCAGAGGCAGTTTTGGGGGATGACAAGAAGCGCCAATTAACTTTGCTTATCAAGGGTGTCATCGCGGTGCTCACCATTGCCATGAAGTTTGAACCGGCTAGTGCAAAACAATTTGTTAGTGAGGTAAGAATTAACTGCTTTTCCTCCCCTTTCTGGTTGGTTAGCCAAAATCGTAATGCTTCTAGGGCTTTAAAACGTTTTGGCTTGCTTGTAAAGTCGTAAAAGGTGTAAATATGGCAGCACTTACTGCTGTAAAGGCATGAGAGGGTTGAAAGATTAACCATATAGAGATATAATCTTCGAGAACTAAAAGTGTTTGGCACAAGAATTAAATACCCTTTTCTATGTTGATTTGAATACTTTGCTGCAATCTTGAGTAAGTATACAGAAGAAAACCGCATCATTGTTTTTCCTTTCCTTTTGACTTCTTTTTACTTTAGCCCGTGTCTACTTCAAATGTTGTGATACTTAAGCGCTAAAAAGCTGGAATATTTGGTAGACGGAGTTATATTGTAGTAAAAGTTATCAAGCAGAAGTCAAATCCCTTTTTTAACATTTCCTCAATTACTAATTCAGCACGTTTCCTGCGGTCTGCACTGCATGACAGTTTCCAATTTTGTAAAGGCATATAAAAAGACTTTCTTTTTATCAAAAGTCCATCTGTAAACTTTGCCATCGGATTAATTATTTACCGCCTTGTCGTATAGACCTTTCACGTCCCTTTTAACCGTCTTGATTTGCCATTTAGGACCTTTTTGCCTTGCCTCCAATTAAAGAACTTAAGTTCACTGCCCCTTTGGACAAATTGCCTAGAGTATGCTGAAAATTTTCTCATTCTTCGAAATGTACTGGAGACCGCTCCTTGAAGTTGGCAGAATATATGTTTTTTCTCGAACGCTCCCAAATTTTCCGGGAAAAGGCACTATCTTCCTAGCATCCACTTAACAATACTTCAAATGATCAATGAAATGTTGCCATGACACTCTTCGAAGTGGCTTATGCTCCAATGCTGGCTTAAGTTTCGCCTGGATCATAGCCTGATTGTTTCACTGCTTCTGTTACCCAATTGAGCGTAATGCGTTGAGTTTTCTTCATTCATTAAACTGTCATGCTGATCACAGCAAATGTCCGGCGTTTGCAGTTTTAGTGCCACTTTATAATGTACTGGTTATGGAATAAAAGTTGCTTTGTTAAGCTTATCACTCCTTTTTCCCCGTCAAAAATTAGCATTCCATCTATTTAAAGGTAATTTATTTAGCCCATCCGAGACCCTATTTCTGAAGACTTCATTCACGAGCTTTCGAGACACAATTTTACATGTTTAAACCACTGTTTGAAAATAAGCATTCGCACCCCTTCTAGGGTAGCTTTCAAGACATCGTTTTAGCTGCACCCACAGGCTCAATTGATGGAAATCGGGTTTATTCGAGCATAGGTGGTACTGTAGAAGTAACAACAAAGTATGCGATTAGGTGTAGGAGGTTGTTGATGAATTTGTTCCAACTTCGCAAAAAAGCTGCACAATCGATTTGGAACTTCGCAGTTCTGCGACAAGCATGATGCCCATGTGGACCCAGCATATAAATACGGTACATCAACATCCTTTTATGGCAACACTTCCAGTTGTTGTGCTTATGGTAGCTACCACAACGCTGATCGGGCTTCTTGGTAGCAGCAAAGAGGATACTATGGTTTTCGTCCACCGGGCAATTCCGTGGTTTCATGAAAGTAGCCTCTGTGCTTAGATATCTTGTGTTTCAACGTCTGTGCATGTATGCACTAATTCATGAAAAGTTTTGGCTTTTGTTTTTAGCGCCACTAACCATGTCTACACATCTTTGATGCTAATTGATAAGCACGTTCAAGTTTTCTAGTGTTGCAGTTCTCTTGTTCGCCATGCTTGGTTTTGCTGGTTTCTTTTTATGCGCCGCCTACACTATCGTTCAACTACTCATTAACCAGCATGCCTTGTGCTTCACCACGGATCCGTGCCAAAAATTGGCCTTTCATTGATTGAACATGTAGCATCAGTGGAGTTTTTGTCTTTAGTTGCAGTTCGAGAGCTTGGAGCAGGCTCTTCGCCTTCTGGGGTGCTTTAGTAAGGAGACGGTTATATTTACTGTCCCAACAATCCCCGTTTCGCCTAACTGCCAATCCTCATCCCTCGATGATTCCACGGTTACCTCGAATAGCGGCGATTCAGCGGGCGAAATCAACCCCAGTCTCGACAATCACCTGTTGTCAATTTTTCGCTCAGCCTTTCTGGCACCATCGGCTCTGGAACAGTTGAAGAAAATCGATCAGTTTGCTGATATTCCAACAGCCCTTCTCGATGTATGCCTCATCTTTCGCTACCTTATTGGTATGGCGTTGGACGAGTTTGATAGGTAAGTCACAAAATTTCTATCACACAATTGATTGCTCATCCGGGCGATCTTGAGTACGAGCATCTTGTTGTAGAACTTCCCTGGATGCAGATCAAAATGTGCTTGATAGTGCGGTGAAAGAACCCAGTGAACGCCTTTTCCCCACTTCTCCTTCTATTGTCCATACTGGAGCCGTTCTTACCATTCTGAGGCTTATCCCTGCTATTGTGCAGGTTCAAGGATACAAAGCAGCCACTCTGAACCTACAGGTAGGCGAGCTGGAAAATTACAATATGGCGACTTATTTATTGCTATAAATGTATCTTTACGCTGACTTTGTTTGATCTTTTTCAAATCCGGTTTGGTTTCGTCTACTACAAATGCCTCTTGAATAGGTTTCGATTTAGCACACCTTCTTGAGGCTTCAAAGTTGAGCTCCCTGCAAACATTACCATTTATCTTGCTCTGAAATATAAGATGGCCTTTGAACACAGGAGTAGAGTGTATTTTAAATGGTCCTCGGTGAGCGGATTACCGAGTTTAAAAAGTGCGTTGCCAGCACGACGATTTCGGAGCGTTCTTTACGCTCAGCCATGGTAACCACCGCAGGAAATGTGGGAAGGACGCCAGGAATTGTCCCAGTAGGACTTAATATTTTTTCCTCGCATCATAAAAGTCCGGTGCTCGCTAACTGTATGTTGCTTTAGCAAATGAAAAAACCACTGGAAACTCCGCTCCCACCACTTGGCTCTGAGCATAATGACAGCATGGCGAACTTGGGTGAAATTGGGCAAATCGCATCCCTAAGGGATGATGTTAGTAAATAATTTTGTAGCTGTTTGTATCGCTTGCTGAAAAATGTGTACTTATTAGCCGAAACACGGAAGGATAAACAGAATTCCCTTTTAAGGTGTCGATCTTCATCTACCGTAAAATGTATGAATGTGTATCGTTCATGCCATTGTCACCAAAGGAGTCCGAAGCGGTTTCTCTCACCCGCACACCCATTCAGTGTACATAATTTTATTTAAAAGTACTGGATGAATGGATCTCTGGGTTAACTTTTTCACGGATTTTCGAAGTATCCACTTCAATCACATCAATTTAAAAATCACTTGTAGCATTGAGTGTTACCTCATTCAGGATCTATTATCTGGTTGAATTACCTTGAGGAGATTCTTGTCAGTGAACTTATTCTTTTTGGAACTTTTTACTCTTAGTTAGTTTCTCCGAACCCCCTGCTGTTTTTAATTTAAATTGAACTGAAAAGGAAAGAATTGGAGGAAAAGTGACTTTGTGAGATAACGCTGATGTATTTTTGCAAGAACCTACAAATATAACCACTGGAATGGCGGTTTACCGAAATGCAGTTTCTCTGACATGGTTTATTCTTCACGGTCTTTTAACACTCGATATTATAACGTTTAAAGTAAGGAAGAGTAATGAGCAACTTTCACACCTTAAATCGGCGCCTCACTAAAGTTATTTAAGTTACTAGGAATTGAACGCACACAAGATCCTACAAGTTAATTCAGCGGGGTGACCTCGACTGTACTTGTGATTGCCAAATTAAAAAATTTCCTAGAAAACACCGAACTCGAGTGAATTCAGTGCACTGATATGGGTTATTTAATGCTGAAATATTGCCAAGGTTATGCTTAACGAGAATTATTAATTGCAAGGAGCCTGTTTAGCTCTACCATCTTTTTTCGTTTGTGTCTAAGCGTTTTAAAGCTCTTCGGCTTGGAGAGGGCATGTATCATGCGAAAAAGGATAAACACTTTTTGGGAGAGTCCGGTTAAAGCTTCGATTATCCTAGTTCTCTATTTTCTGAGCCCAGGACGCGTTGTGGGTTGTTGAAGATTTCGGGCTGCCTTGTGAATGTAATTGCAAGTTAAATTTAGCATTCTCAAGTTTACCAGTTCTTTTGGACATTATCCACTTACATATTCGAACTCTCACGACCTTGTGCCCAAGGTGTGCTCACTTCCATTGTGGTTGTTTTAGTCCTTCACCATTGAATTCTTTGATCTTGGTTTGGACCTTCTATGTGGTTTTTAGACCATTGCAATGGTTCATTGCACGCTAAAATAGTCGTTCTCTATTCTGGTCGGTCATTCAAGCGGTATTCATTGCATTAATTCCACTGCATTGCCTCAACTTTGGATCTCAAAGGAAATTAAGTATGCTTTGCCAAAGGTGCCGACGGTGAGAATTCGAAGTGTCCGAGCAGTAATGAATAATTAATGAAAATTCGAAAGTGGAAAGACTTACAGGCCTAATATTTTACGATGATCTTTCATAAGAAACAAAAGGGTACCTTGAACAAGGAACCTTGTTCATTAGAATACTTTTGTTAAAAATCCTACAAACGTTGATTCGTGACTCTTGAAAATATCTGCTAAGGTCAGACCTGCTGGGTAGCAGGCGATGTTCACCTTCAATGAGCTGTTTTTAACTCTTCATTATATTCCCATCGAACGCGAATCCTCAAGCTGATCCGTTGGCATCATTTCACCATCACTTCATCTTTTCAATCACCTCGTTTGTGATTCCTTATTGAGTCGTATATGCTCCATCACCTCCTTTATGGTTTAAAAAAATTCTTCAAAAGACATCGAAATGCATTATTGAAGTAGAATTTGTGTCTTTTTAATAATCGCATTCTGGGGAAGAAAATTATTGCAAATTTTAGTAAAATATGGGCGTATACTAGGCATTAAAATTGTTTCTGACGCATTTTTCTTACCTTTCTTCAGTACTTCAGTCTGGAGCTCCTCAACGCCGTGATCGAGTCGGAACGGAGTCAGCAACTTCTTTGTGGTGGGGGCATTACCGATCCTGGCGTAGGTAGCATGGGCATGCCGCGCGCTCTGTTGATACACTTCCGACCCGCATTGGCCTCCTCCCAACATCCTCTACACGTGCCCGTCTCCTCTCTCTTCGCCCTCCTTGCCGCCCAATCGCTCACGCCTCGAGACTTTCGGTAGGGCTTTGTGAATATTGGCTCTTGGGTGCAGCTGGTACTTTTTCCATCCAGAAGTGTGATCTGTGGTCATTATGATTTACTAGTTCATGTTTCATAATGAAAGCTTGTACCAGTTCCGCTAAAATCATTTTTTCAGTATTTGATAGCGTTTGAACCAAATCACTGAGGCTAAGCTTTTCGCGAAGCCTCCTGTCTTTGCTTCTGTCGATGCTTTTACCGTCTTATTCTTTAGTTACTGCCACCCCTTTCCGGTGTCTTATTAGCTATGCCATTGTGGTCAGAGAGTATCGAGACCAATTTAGGCAAACCTGACTCGGCAAAATTCTTTCCCTCTGCTCAGGCTTCAATTTTTTGAGTATGCCCGGTAAATCTGCATGGTAATTTTGTGAGTCTCAAAAGGCACGCTTATAAAACTGCAGTTAAATAGTCTTCCCTTGTTATCATAAAACGCCGGAATTGGGTCAATGAAATGGGGTTAGTGGTGAGGCCTTCCGACTGCAATGCACTAAATGTGGTCCTCTGCTAGCATGACGGTTCGTTCCAAACTTTGACATCTGAATCTACTGCAAGTAGCATTGTTGACTATTTAATGATCGCTTATTTGCCGCTGGTGTTAAAATATGATTCTGATTGAGAATTCTTTAATCAAAGTTTACCGACCGGAAGCTCACTCCATCGATGGTTTGTTACGAGTTTTGGAAAGCGCTTTAATTTTGCTGCCGATTCGAAACCATTAGGTCAGCGATTGTAAAAATGGTTAGGCTATGTTTCCACCGGGTTGGCCCTTCCACACTTTTTTGTCATAAACTTTTGTCCATAGTGTCAATATTTTGGACGAGAAAGTGTGGGAAAGTCGAATGATCCGACTTTAGGCTGAATCATCTCTGGTTGGCATGTTCTTTGAAATTATTCATTTACGTGCCTATTGGAAGTATTTAAGACGGTCTGTTATGTCTAATTTCGTGTGAGGCGCTGATGTTTTCTTTCTCAAACGATTCATCGAATATTTTATCGTTTCCCTGTCATGCTTCTCCAGAGTATTCACGTGTCCAATCGAGGGTGACCATCTAAAGGGCTTTGCTTTTTTTCCATTTAATACTTATTTGCATTGCCTCAAAACCAAGGTCGTCGCCTGTCTAGAAGGGATGTCCCAAACGAATGTCCAAACACTTATGCTTAGGTTTTTTTGGCCAGTCGTTCAAGCGCTCACTTGTTTACGCCTTACCGGGCTCACATCTGCAATTAATAAAGGCGTAAATAGATTTAATCTTCCTACTCGTCCATTCTATAACTTCATCCATCGCTCTTCTTTTTGGGTGTCGTAGGATCATTTCTTTCTCGCGCGTTACTTTACACTCCATAAATGAGCCAAATTACGTTCAAAATTTACGCTTTACTCAAATGGACTTACAATCGAAATTATTCTCCATGCCGTTCAAATACTGACAGAGATGGCTCAACACTAACAGCACAGACTACTCACAATGCAAGATGTATTACATGAACCTGTTTCTTCCTTGGTGTACTCAAGGAATAGTTTCTTTGGATATTCTCATTCCCGTTTTATTACTCTTAATGATTCCCAACCCTTGAGAGCAGCCGACTTGCAGGCCAGACTCTGTTACACTTAACGCTCATACTCAATCAATTAGTGCCCATCCTTCTCCCTCCACTATTTTCGGTCGGAATATGTTATTGGAGGATATTTTTGCGTAATCTATCACTTAAACGCTTTTCAAGACTCGTAATAACTGAAATCAGATTTACAACACTTTTCGCATGTTTCTCCAAATGTCGGCTGAAAACTCACTGCCAAATGCTTCAAAATGCCATGCATTAACGAATACATCGTCTTTTGCATTTTTCATCTTATTTGATCTGGTTCTGTCGTGAACTTTCTATTGTTATGAGTTCCAAGGAGTGTAGCATTAAAGAATTCATCCAAATTATTCTGGAACCCACGCTGTTACTTAAGCGGAGATTTTGCAAATGCCCTTAGTGAATCTGTTTGCGTGCTTCTTGCTTCTTTGCCATTACATTAGCTTGTTAAAATGGCTATGCTGGCCTTTCAGAGCAAGCTTTCCTATTACCTCTTTTCTATCCGGTTGACATTTGGTGTATCGTTTTTCCAAACTGCAAGCTGCATGCTTTTGATGCGTTCAAAACGATCAACCGGCCTAAACCAACGCAACCTTTTTCCCCACCGAAATGAACCTCCTAGTCGGAATTCGGCGCTACAAGCCATTCTCATAATCCAAGGTTGCTTTGATTGGTTAATTTATTTATTTTCTTTTTAAGTAATCAGTACAAACATGCCTCTCAAGTCATAATGTGCTTAGAAAACTGTAAAGACTTAAAGTTTTCAGTGCGACCTTGGGCCACTTTTTGAAAGTCCCAGTGCTCTTTAAATCACCCGTAAAGATTATAAGGCGACAACTTGGGCTTGATGCGTACCAAAGAGGGGCTGTTTCTCGTCATACTTTTACGATCAGGTCTGCTACGAGCTTAGCTTCATCTCTGTTGTTGGGGCGACAGGGTTCCCCTGTATGGATTCGTGTTTAGGTATGGTACATGAAAACGTGGCCACGATAGTTGCATACCTTGCAAATTGGTGGAATGTATTCACGCAATCAACCTTTCACTAAATTTACTAATTTAGCCTTCAGTTCAGTCAAACATGTGTCATTCGAGCGTCTAGCCTGTTGCCGACAGAAGATCATAAGCACACGCATTTGGATATGCGTTTCAAAGGCGCGTCCCCTTTTCACGAACCCAAAATTTCTGTAGCAGATAATCACTTGCTTCCAAGTGCAAATGTCTGCGTGGATAAGTCAGGCAGAGAAAGCTTTTAAACTGCTCTGTTGATGTGCAGTACTGATCCTCAAAATGCGTCCTAAATGGGTAATACATCAGTGGCTTCTGCTAGAAGTTTTGCTCAACAATGTCAAAATTATTGCAATTCAACTGTACTAAACTCGTTCACATAATCTAGAAGTGGGATTTAATCCCATCCTTCATATCAATGGAACCTTGGTAAACTGAACTTTTGGAAGTTTTGGGGCCTTTGCCACACTTTTTAGTTCACGAAAAGACTTTTTCGTACAATAAAATTCTTTACTTCGGGTGAGAAGACGATGCTATTAAAGAACCGAATGTATCCGTTCAACTAAATAGATCACAAATAATTCTACCATTATCGCTTGACAATTAGATTTCATTCATTCATAAGTCATGACCCAGCACATTTTCACACTAACTTTTAATTTCCATAACTTCTAAATTGTAACAACACCGGAGTGAGATCCAGCCAAGTACATGAATAATTTCTTTTTAACTGTCCTATTCAGTTTTTTGATTCCACCATCCAATTTTATGTTAACATCTACCACACACCCCAACTGCTAGATGGCTAGCAGCGCTTTACTAGTGAAGGTATTAACTAAAGTATCGCGGTTTTCTGTCCCACAAGCAACGTTTATTCGTTCCACTCTTCAGGGATTTTCTGCGGCTCTCCGGTCAGTTTTGTGAACATCAGCAATCTCCTAATGGTAGCTGTACAAAGGTTCTCACTACTTCGGAGCCAAGAATCGATGGCGACGACACCACCATAGCTTCAGGGAGCAGTAAAGCTGAGGACCTTCCTCTTCTCCACCTTTCCGCGCTGCCTGCTATCACCGACCTTCTCGAGCAGACCGTATGGCGTCAGCATGGCGCTGCGAACCGATACTTCGCTACTACTGCCGCTTCTGCAGCAGCTGCCAATACCACGTGTCTGCCGGCCTTCGTGGAGTTTAATATGTCAATTGAAGGTTTTGGGTGCCTCTTCTTGCCATCCCTTGCGCCTCAACGCATTGTTGCACCTGTGAAGTCATTCTGTGGTGACGGGGGGATAGGCGGATCGAGTTCAACATGTGCTGGTGGAGTGGGCATTGGTGAGCTGTCTCACTGTTCTATTTAAAACAATATTTTAAATTTGAGCCTAGGCTTGGATCGTTATTAGTACACATTTCAGATCTGAATGATAACTTGGTGACACATCGGAGAGCATCAAACCCTTGTGTTAATGGACCTATAATGGATTTGGAGGTCTATTTCGAGACTTGTCCGAACACAGGATAGTTCAGCGTTTGTTTTGGATATTGTGCGGTGAAGGTTTTATCAATAGTGGCATTTTTGACTTTCTTTGCAAAGCCGAGGATCCAATTGATTGGTAATGATAAATTGTTAAAATTTTAGGAAGTGTTTGCACCAATTTTGGATTAGTGTTGCTTACAGTTTGGATAGCCTGAGTAGCACTGCTCGCGTCAAATGTGATAAAAAGCGAACCGGCCTATCTTAGCCAATAGGAATGTTCTTGAATCCAGTCTGTCCCTTGCGATGGAAACCATTTCACTGATCCAGCAAAGCCACTTTAGCTTATCCTTTGTAGTCCTCATGTAATTTCGTTAACTGTAGCATCCACTATTGCACCAATGTTTATGCGAAATTGTATTAGCCAAATTTTTCCCATCATTTCATGGGATGCATTTTTTGCTATTTCTGTTTTGACGCATATTGGTGATGTAAGCCTGGAAGTAGCTGCGTTTTTTTTATTACCTTGTCATAGTCACTAATATGAATAAATAGATTAGGTGTTTGTTAAAAGCCAAGAACAGTTCGCTACTTGAACTATTTTCAAATACTATCGAAGAATACTAAAACCTCACTTCTGTGAAGGAAAGTATTGCACCATTACCAAGCGTGGTGAATAATGGACGCCATAAATTTGCCCCCAATTTAGCGAATTTGGCGCTCAATTACTACTCACCGCAAGTGACTAGTGACTTTTGTTATGCAGTTTAACGTTGTAAAGTCCTAATTCAGCAACTGTGGAGAAGGAAACTAAACCTCCTTTCATTTACTTGAGTTAAATGGCAAGGGAAACGGCCTCGACCAGACTTGGTCTGGTTAAACCAGAGAACTACATTTGATGTCTAACAATTAATTTTGTGTCGCTTGACTGTTGGGATATTCAAGCATTGTTAGTAGCGCTTTGGACTTTTATTTGCAACACTTGCACTGCTACCGTGTTTTGTTTGATATTCACCTTGGTGGAAGTTGTGCATTTTTTCATTGCATGACTGTCCTTTAAAGAAACGAAATTTATTGTTATGCACGCTATTTATGACTGATCTATCTTTAAGTGACAGAACATACTATGGCCGTGATATTATCATCCCGTGTGGGGCGACATTGCATTAAAAATTATTTCCTTTTTTCGATTCAGTGCAAATGGTTTACAACTCATAACTCGTATTTGTCGAACTCGTTAGTCCTGGTGGCTCATTTCCCTGAAATCTCTTTGAATGCTCACTATTCAGGATCTTTTGTTTCTCACTACATAGGTGAACGAGCATTTCCTCCCACCAACGGTATTACCTATTGCTCTTGGGTTTGTGTGAATGACTTTGGAACACCTCCACTGGACTCCTCTTCACCTCATCCAGTGCGTCTGCTAACGGTCTTCAAAGGCGTCCAAGGCACTAATGAGCAGCTCATCTGCCTCTCAATCCATCTGGATCCACAATCTCGGTCACTTGTTGTCTCCTCAAAGGAACGTCTGCTTCCAACAGGCATGTCGTGAATCCCATTTAGGGTGAAACTCTCCTCCTCTAATGGGTGATACCTCCTCTCTTTTTATGTTGTCCGCATTACGGTTACAGAAGATACTTGCACCTTCCTAAACCAGGGGCATGTATCACGTGGCTTTGTCTTGTGGTTTTTTATGTCTGGTTTGAACCATCTAAAATAAGTCTCGAAAGCCAAGAAAATCTGCTTAGTAATTCAGCCGTACTTTTAAATTTTATTCAGTCCGTAGAATACAGAAGGGTCTATCAAAATTTGTTGGGCAAAGTGATGAAGAGGCCTCTAACCTGGATAGTGTTATTAGCTAACGTGGTTCCTTCATGAGTTAATGCTCATTCCTTCAAGTGCTTATCAATCGTAGCAACTCATTTTAGACCTATGAAGTCCATTCTTCAGTCGTTGCATCAGTCAAATCGGGCATCAATTTATGAAAGAATTTTTGGGCCTTCCATGGACAATTTGAGAGGCAAATGCAAGTCAAGCAACTTTACTGATAGGAGTCATGGAAATGATAGTGGAAAGCATCCTGTTTCGTTCGATGTTTCGCACGTGCTGATCAAATATTCGACTCGCTTTTTCTCTACACAGAGGGCAACAACCATCGTTCGAAGGACATTGCTTCGGACTCACCTAACTTAACATGCGACGACACTCACACCGTTGCATTCACCACAAGCAATGTCTCCCTCTGGACCACCAACGTGTGGCGCCATGTGGCTCTCGTTTTTGCTCGGGCCAATGTGGTGCGCACTAGTCTATGCAGCTTCTATCTCGATGGCTCTCTTGTTGGCACGCAAAAGGTAGGTAGGTGTAAAATCTACGGAGACTACTGTAGGAACGTAAATAATCGGTTTTGGTAATCTTTTCAGTGTTTCACTGATTTCAGGGGAAACAAAGACTTGTGTACATTACTTTACGGTCAACGTAACTGCATCACGGTGTCAGGAGCAAAAGGGCTTTTTTGGAGAAACCATTACTCTGTCAATGAGGTTTAAGGTGCCCATCTAGTTATGAAGATCGTGCAACACGTGGAGTTGGCTTTGGTTCACTTCTCCTACCTATGCTCCTCTACCGCAAGATCATGCACTGTTCCACTTTGGAATTCGAACCATCCCTTCGAGGTTTGAAAAAAGTCGTGGTCACATTAATGTGACAAGCTATAGAAACTTTTGTGCTAGCTAGCCTTCAACGCAACATGTTAATTAATTATTCCCGACGCATTCTGATCATGATGGCATGTTTTTTTCTCAGCTTCCCATCCAATTCTACTTGAAATCTTCAACTAATTTGCTTTCAGCCTAATAATTGGAACCATATTTTCTTATTCTTTTTAATCCGTACCCTGGTTTGAGTTTGGTGAGCTTATTTTTGAACCATATTGCATTGACCGTTTCTAATAGGCTTAGCATCGCAATGAACGTTTGACGCCTGTTTCAAAAGTCTTCAAAATGTTACCGAAGGTTGCTTTTAAAAACTGTTGTGGCAAATTGGGTTCGAGGAACTTTCTGTAATGCAACGTGTCATCCATGTAGGCTTATTTTTGTTCTTTGATACGACTTGCCGCAATTATTTGCTTAAACTCCTGGAGACATGTGGAATGCATTCAAGCGGTACTGTGCATTATAAAACAGGCACGTGGATCAGTCTGTCTGTTTTTTGTCATTCGGAATCCTCACTTTCACAGTGACGGTTAAACCTGCTTTGGCCCAGGGCTGTCTGCTTTAAGAATTCAAACACCACATCGAAGCTGCAAAAGCCTCCCGTAAAATCTGCATTGAATTGGAACGTATTGTTAATGAGTTGACATTAAGGTTTGTTTTTGTCGCCGATTCATCTAAGGATGGATAAATCATGTTGACGTCAACCCTCTATTCTTGATTGTAAAAAGTTACTTGTCGCCATTGGTTGGAACCATTTGAAGTTGCGATTTTAATTAATTGATATAAGTGGTGATGAAGTGGGTCGTATGTACTTATACCATCTGGGAAAGTTATGTGGATTGCCAAACAGTGTGTTTCTACATACTGTGCATCAACTAATCGCGGACAGTAGGCTATCAATTCTTCTTCCTTTTTTCGTCAGCGTTTTAAAGCAGGTGATTTGTAGATCCTTTGTCTACGAAATTCAACTGAAATGGAACTTTCGTTTCGTTCTTAGGTAAAGAACAAAAACATTACGAGCTCCAAACAATTCGCTGATCACTTCACACCGCCAAGGCATTCATTAATTCGTCCCCTAAAGACCGTGTCTGTTGTGTGCATGTGGCGGGTCGCTGACGAAAATAGTCTGAGACTCCTCCCTGGGGACCTAATTGGTGGTACTCTAAATTCCTCCACTTGGTACAATATCACTTGATGGTGTACAAGAAACCCTTTACGTTAAGAAACCAGGGCTAGTATGTCAGTCAATGGAAGTCAGCTTCGAAAAAGCTGTTGCAAGAATCGTGCGCATTAGATAATCGTATGATCCTATGCGAGATGAAACATGCGATTGGACGGTGATGCAAACAGGATCAAAAGTGGCTATGTTTGAGTCTTTTACAAAAGACTGTAATCGTGACTGTTTCAACTGATGGGACACCTTAAGAAGCGCTGAGCAGTCATTTAACGTTGTTGTACAAAGCAGCAATAGGAAGCGCTTTTGACTTTTTAATCAGATTTTCTATTCCGTTTTCAACTTCCTGTGGTGATTTAACTTGCCTGCATTTTAAGTGCTCATACTCGGCTCTTTGGGTGATCTGAGAATAAGTCAAGCACATTGAGAAATTCTTTTCAGGTCTACTCCTCTGTCGCAACAAGGATACTATATCAAAGCTTCGACATGCGGTAATTTAAACTGCATTTAAGGAATTTTGTCACGCAACACACTAGCTGTGGTGTGGGGAATAACTTTCGTATACTTTTTTCCTTGGTTGCTCTCAAATGTGCTGGAACTTGTTAACGCGTAGCAAAGTGAGATGATATCTCAAGTTTTCAGTCTTACCCGAATGAAATGTTTACCATTCCTGCATCAAAATATCGTCTCTTAGTTCCCATTTGCTAAACTCTGCGAAAGAAATGGTTCGTCAGCCCCAAAAGTCACTTGGTCCATTAATTTCAGAGATGCGGCTTTATTTACGGACGGACATTTTAACCGTTGCTTAGTTTTTATTTTTTTAAAAAGTTTCTGCCCTTTCCATTTTCATGATTTACTAAATATTGAGTTTTTTTCTTGGTGCGCTGTGCCACTATAGCAGTGAGGATTGAGTCCTTTGGAATTGTTAATTTATTTTTGTTGCAAAACCCTTCGGAATAGCTGAAATTGTACCAGAGACGTTCTAATTTCCATTGACTAAGCGCGATTTCGTTTGGTTTTGACAAAGTCATTATTATCGCAATATTTTGCGAATCTGGGCTTTAATTTATCACTTATGAAGTGATTTTCTTACTTTTGCTTCTTTAATTCTGTGTAACACCGATTGTGGTTGGGTGTTTGCGGTCATCGGCCGGTCATCGTTACAAGCTGTTTACTTTTTAAATCCGACAGATTCTCTTTGCTCCTCCGGGCTCAGCCACCATTAACACCTCAGTGTGCGCGTTTGTGGGCACTCCACCATGCCAATACCAGCCCTGTAGCCTACGTTGGCGTCAGGGCCCCTTCCAGTTAGTGGAAGAGCCTCTAACTGCTGGACAGGTCGCGCTCATCGCCGCTCTTGGACCTGAATATATCGGCAGCCTACAGGCCCCGCCTGCACCCCCTAGTGTGTACTTGCTCCTATGGATGTGTTCATCTCGTGGGTTTAGTTGGGATTATTTGGGCCATGTTTTTGGTCGGACGAAACCATCTGGGGATGCTACTTAGGTTGTGGAACTGGTGACTGAGCGACCAGGAGACCACGTAGGCCCCTTTTCGCCATTAAATGGGAATGGTTGTTTCGATTCAAAATTCTTTTCACTTTTTTCTAACAAGAAACGGTTGCATTATTCGGATTTTCATCCACACATCAGTATGGTTGTAATTTTACCGAAGGCATTCGTAGAACGAATCATGAAAACAACTTTTAATGGATTTCTGACCTGGCACACAACGGTTTTAGAGGAATTCTGATCTCATCCTCCGCAACTAAAACTGAATCTTTTTGGTTGGTTGTCGGCCTGTTCTGTAGCTTTTGCAGCAATTGTTCATTGGAATTTGCAGCCAAAGAACCAAAATTCCATTATTGGCTTGTTCAAGCACTGAAATGAGGAGGGTGCAATCATGAACTCGATTCGTGACGCAAACCATCAAATGTGCGCATTTAGAGATTTAAGAGGCCGACATCACGTCAGCTTTTAGATTTATAGAGGCACATTTCTTATTCATTGTAGCAGTCTGTAATTCAAAACGCATTGAATTCATCCATCAAGCGATTCGTTGACGGGATCAAAATCTGTCGATAATGCTACATAAAGAAAAAATAGATTGAGAATGACTATTGGGTCTGTGAAGAAGAGCTTATTTTCGAATTCATAGGGCTGATGCAGCTTTAGATTAACTGTTCCCTTAATGCATGCAACGAAATGTCCATTTCAAATGAGCACCAATTCACCGCTTCCCTTCCAAAGTTGAATCACCTTCTCCTCATTCAATTTAGATGGTCAGGACATCCTCCAACCGTTGTTTGCCGAGGAGAAGCTGAGTTTTGCTGCATGTGGAAGCACCTATGTGACGCTTACAATCACTCGCATTCGCCGGGTGTACAATCCCACTGATGCTGCTCTTATCTGCAAAGTTGTGAGTACCTCTTTGGTTACCATGATTATGATCGCATTTAGAGTTTGAGGGACCATATTCTTGAGGTTTGTGTATGAGGTTCTTGAATTTAAACCGCTTTCAGCAATTCGACGTCGATACGGTAGCAAATGGCATTGATAAGGTCAATTTTTGTCGGACAGGGAGTAGACTAGTTTTTGTCCATGGATGAGCACATTCCTCCCGACCCCACCTATATCCATCTCGAGTCAGAATACTAAGTTTTCAACGGCAAATCACAAGTCCTTTTTTGCCTAACCGGACTGTAATTTTTCTTAAAATAGTATTATTTGGCGCACTAACTTTCCTTCACCTTCTGTGGATAAAATACTCATTGTATCAGAAGGAAGTTGCTTCATCTTATTTGAGGGGTAATAATCTCCGCAGTACCCTGTTTTGAGCGTTTCGCTTGTATCGGATATCGTAGAGGCGTGTTGAGTCGATGTTGCGATGTGTAGTTACGGATATTTTGTTGCGATTTGACCCCACTTCTCGCTCTGTTTTCAACCAATTTTATTTGCTATTATGGCTTCATTCTGAAAAGTGATCGGCAAAAGGGTTCCACTGGTGACCTGACGGAATCAACTGTGATAAATGAGGGGTAATCTTTTTAAATGGTATTATAAAGTGTTTCCGTTTCTATTTCCCCATTCCTCACCGAGCAAAAAGCTCGCCCTTTTTACATTATTCATTTTGTCTGTAAGGGAAAGCTTGTCTGTGTACATCGCACGAGTCCCATGTGCATATTCGCTTTGTCATTCTGGTTGCAGCTGAAAAAGAAAAAAAAACTGGCCTAAGAAGTGGTTTCTCTTATGCTGTTCGAGTTTCTTCCTTACCTATTTCCCAAGGGATTTGAGGTTTTTCGCATAGTAGCATAGTATTTTCTTTTCAATTCCAACGTTTTATGGGCTCTCCACTCTTTCTTACTTATTCAATTTGGGGCGGTTGCTAGTAGGTGGAATGTGTGGTTGTATTTATTGCCATGCGTACGCTTTTGCACTCTGGTAGAGGGGCTTCTGAATCCGTCGGGGATTAAGAGGAATCCTGGATATTTGGTGTGAGCTACTGTGGATGCTAATGAATGCTTAGTTCTAGAACTTCGCTCCCAAACAGCACGAATCATCCTGTTACAGTATTGTAATCCATTTACAGCTAATAACTTACCTCTAAAAATGTGATTGACTTGGAGATGGAGTGCAGCATCCCACATTTACAGTACAACGCTATTGTTACCCTTACTGCATAATGATCCACTATCTAGCATGAAACCACTATTTGCAGGGTGAATTAGGTAAACCGCGTGCCTTGAATCGCATAACTTAGATACAGCTTGGAGAAACCAAAATAGGGTTATTTGCGGAAGAAACTTCTTTACCACTTGTCTCTGTGTGGCTTTCTTTCAAAAAGTAACAAATTCCCCATTAATAAGAGTTTATTTGTAGCTGTCCGTTCAAAGCATGCAGTACTCATAACTCACTTAAAAAATTAACCGAAAATTTTTGCAGTTTTTTAGCGGTTTGAGATTATACAGATCTGGGACAAAATTGGGGCAAGGTTTTAGTTAAGTTTCAATGCAATTCGCGGAGCGAGAGTGGACTGGGTGTTGTCAGATTTTATCAGACATCACCGACTTATCAGTAAGTTTTGGGTCGGAAAAGCGGTCGCTTGCCCCATGTCGGATCTTCCTCCACATTTCCCTATTATCAGTCTTTTCTTAAATGCTTTTGGGTGTCGTTCGCATTAACTTGTAAGTCTGGATTTTTGCTCTTCCGGCACTGCTACCAATCCTACTTTTCCACCATCAACCTCCGAATCAAGGTAAAAGCTTACTTCTACTTTAGGCTTTTGAACCTTAAATTTCAGCCGTTTGGGCTATGCGTCGTGTTTTCCATCGTATGCATACAGGTACTTGTGCAAAAAGCAAATCAATTAGTGCTCCTAAAAGGTAGCGGATTGGTCCTTGTATATGTGTGCACTTTGTGTTCAAACGAGAAGGGTAGTTTCTAATTATACTGAAACGGAAATGACCATGAGTTATCCCTTAACTGTGTGTGAGTGTCTAAAAGTGGAGCCCCCACCCCACAATGTCATGACCTCACTGCGGAGGAGTGAAATCATCCATATGCACATGTGGGCTCACGCTCATTTTTCTACTCTCCGCAGCTGCATATGCCCCTCCGCGAGAATCTCACACCCATCCGCGTGCTGCGCAACTTGGCCACCCAATTGGCAGGAGCCGCCCGCAGTCTGGGGGCGGTACTAGTGGGCTATCAGGGGGTGCGTGTTTTTAGCCCATGCGCCCTTGGAACCCTTCTCAGCGCTGTCGCCGACCCCACCGGCCTGCTGCTCTCCTTTCTTGCTCTGTCTAACACTCAAGTGCAGCTGAAAAACTCGCTTCGCGCGATATTCTGTGTTATTGGAGCTAGTCATGCCACTGCTGCTGAAGTTCACCGTCTCCATGGCTATCAAGTGTGTGGCTAGTGTGCTGCCTTTGAGTACTACTATCACATTTACCAACTGACAAAGCACTGGGACTTGCAGTGGATAAGTTAGCCCTTGTTAAAAACAGGATCGGTTTTTACTATTAGACTCTGCGTTAGTGATGCCTTTGAGTGTCATTAATCAAGTAGTTCCTTGAACTTCTGATAGGGTAATGAATGCTTAAAAGCGATGTTTCAGGTGGGTGGTCTCCAATCGGTATCTTGTTTACTGTAAGGAAAAGCGATTAGATATCAGATATCAGTGGTTTCAATGGCTCTTGGGAAATGATTATTAGGTGTGGAACCAGCAGTACCCGCGTTGGTATTTCCTATTCAAATGGACCAAAATTGCTTCACTAGGTCATATTTAGTGACGATCACTTTAATGGCATTACGAAACGTTCATTTTCGCTGGTTTATTTCGTACGACAGCCATTATTAGCGATCTAAAAGACATCTCTGCCAACGCGATAAAAGTGGTCGCTTGGCCCCACCAATTAATCCCGTCATCCTTTCAACATTTTTGTGCATAGGACTGTCACTCGGTACTTATGCCTTACTCGGGAAATATTCATCAGCATCTTTGTCATAAACTGATAAACAATTTGCTAGTTCTTATGTAATCACTTGTTTCTCTTCACAGCTAATGGCGGGAATCCTACGAAAGAAGAGCCAATTTCTTGATGAAGAAATAGTAGATCTTGTAGCGCGGTTCACCTTCAATCAAATGCTTCCAGCACCACCATTCCAGACTTGGGTAGGTCCATTCGACACCATTACACCAAGTTTAGTTTCTAGTGTTAACTTCTTCCTCTCTTGGAACCGCAGCCGCAGAACCTACTCGTAAATTGTTGTGCATGTCTAGCAAATCATTCTATCATCGGCTAGGTATTGTTGGTTATAGGTGTTTTGGAGGCATAAACACACCTCCATTGGCATTGGGGCTGGTATATTAGTCCATATTTTGTTTTGAAATGTCCGTATTAACGGGGCAGATGTAGGTATTTTGGGCGTCCACGACTGCCATGAATCAACTAATAAAACTGTAAAAAGCAATCGGAATGCTTAATGAGAAGCGGATTTGGCCACTCTGCTACAGTTTCACCAGATTAATGAGATTTGTTGCATTCATCAGAAATTATTTGGAAACGGACCAATTACCCTCGGCACACTTTACTCCCACCAAACCAGTAATTCGAGTAGATTTTCGGCATTCAAAAGGGGATTAAGGCCTGTTTGCTAGACGCCGAAGTAGATTTATTTATGCGGGATGCTTGTCGCAGCGACAGATGCCCCAAATTGACTGGCGCAATCATTACCAATGTAGGACGCAGCTATGGCGATTTCACTACGTTTTTTTAGCCTCGAATGTGCCAGTAGGATGTCTAAGCCTTAATTTTTCTATATTTGTAGGTAAACCTACCTTCTAACGCACAGCAAACGCGCTTCAGGCTAAACGAGGACGCTTTTCGCGACCTCTTGTGTGACCTAAAACTATGGCTACGCCCGCCTCCTCAGAATGGAGAAGACGTCATTGATTATGCTCTTGTGTCTCACCTTATTGATCAACTTGCCTCGCAGTTCTCTTGGCTTTGTGATGATAATATTCCTGCGGAGGTTAGCTCTTATTTTCGAATCAATCCTCGTTTACCAATAAACCGATTTATGCGATACTTTGTTCAGGCTAAAACGTCAACGGAAAAGCTCGTCAAGTTGGTGAGCGATTGTTTATTTGACAGTCTTGTCTTTCTCATCGTGGACGCTGTCAACGAGACGAATGCCAGTGATCCGCTCAACACTCATTTCGCTGAACTGATCGCCGCATGTATGCGTCTCTTTGGCATCCTTCTGCTCACAACTCCCAACTATGGGGTGCTTCAGCTGTGAGTTCGAATATTGAACTCAGTAATTCACCTTAGTTTTACTCCAGGCCGATTGTGATAAGCTCTCGTGATGATGTTTCTATTATAGACTCAGTCAATTTTTGATCTGGACCTTGCCAAGGCAACAGGCAGGAGGTGGCGAAATTCCTGATGAGACGGTAGCCTCAGTTGCTCAAGGTATTTCGATGTGGCACAGCTGCTGCCGTTTATGCATATATTTGATAAATTAACGGTTTCGTTTGCGATATCTTTAAAAGGAATTCTTTCTCTTTGGTTTTTTTTGGCTAATTTGTATGGCTTTTGGTGGTTTGATCCCAAAATCTTGGCTTACGGGGCGGAGTTTTTTTGGTAGAGATTGTTTAAACATGCCAAGTCATTGAGTTTGGAACACTGAGAGTGGATTTTTTAATGCGAGTGCATCGTAGGCAGAAACTGCCTGAGGTTTATTTACCTTTGGAAGAAGTTTAATACGATTCGTAAGGTGAAGCTGTTCAATTTTTTTATCTCGTCACCTACTTGTGCCTTACAACAATCTTTGTATTATTTCATTGTGTGTCTCATAACTCACTCGGAACTGAAAATGAAAAAGTGAGGTCTTCAAAACGTCAGCTTCATCCTCTTCTTCCCAAAGCCTCTTGACAGTTATAATCGTCTGTGTTGCTTTGTTAAATGATTCGACTTTTGTATGGCATGCTCGTCATTTCGGAAAAAAAGAGCCCATGAAACAAATAATCAGGCAAGAGGGAAAGTCAAAATATGAAGCTCATCGATGATTTTCTTTGCTTTCTAACCATCAGAACGCTCTGCTGTTATTTTCGTGAGAAACCAGTGTTTCCTACTTCTTTCACATCTCCTCTCTCAGCCGAAGCATAAATGTTCAAGGTGAGTTCTAGCCTTGTTTATCTTGCCTCTCTTGAATGGGTTGAATCTTGGTTCCCTCCTTTCCTTTGCTTTCCAGGCTATGTGATCGAATGGTTGGCGTTCTGGGCTTCGACTGGTTTCACCTTTTCCTTTCTCCTAACCTTCATGATGCCACTGCGGCCCACGCCTTACGTACCTTCTGCCTAGCCCTCCTCACTTTTAGCGGGGGTGAACAGAAGTCCTCCACCGACCCAGAATTTGCTGCTTTTCCTGGTTTAGTAACGTTTCGAAAGGAGGTCTTCAGTGGTGGTTGGATGCGTGTTTCGACGAAACGCGGACAGATGGGTGGACCTGCCACTGGTGGACTGCCATTCGGTGCGTGAGCTAATCCGAGCATTTAGTGCTATCTTCAATGAAAAGGAATGATCTATGGAATAAGGAAGGAGAGGAAGTATATGATTCGGTATAAATTTAGCAAGTTTTGACGCATTTTCTGTCAGCTTACCCATTAACATTACGACCGCATTGCCTTTGAGGCGCATACGATCCCACGTTTATCGACGTATTATGATGGATAAACTAGCTTTGTTGTCCCTGAAGATACCTTGCCATATGAGTCCGAGTGTGCATTTGCTGAAGATGGGTATGAACTGATGGGTAACAGTTCGGACAATGTAAAAATGAATGAATCACCAGCCCGATATCTTTTATAATTACAAGCATTTCTTTCGCTGTTCCAAGATTTCCTCATCTAAGCTAGTTGCCCGAGCACTGCTCGTGTACATCAAATGTTCTCACAAAATAAGAACAAAAGATGCCATTTTCGATAAACTTACTTTGATCAACAGCTTGGTTAAAAATTTCGTCGATTTTAATGTTATCCAATGGCCTGATTAGTTTTGAGTTTCCGGAAAGGCTTAAAGTATAGAATTCTTATAAGTTACTTTTTTGGAAATGGTTTTACTTTTATTACGGAATGAAATTTCACCCTTTTAATCTGATTCGACTTTTTCACTGATTCTGATACAGTGCAATTGCGGATTGAATAGCTCCAAAGGCGGCTGCGTGTGTACCACCTAAAGTCCCTTTGATGTCAGGGTGGGAAATAAGAACTGTTACTATTTATATTTGGTTCTGATTATGATGCATTCATTTCATGGTTGACCGTCTCCAGCTTCAGCTCGGCTTTCCTCAGCGTACTCCATTGAGGCGGTTCAAACTCGCATGAGCAATAATGATGCCAATGGGCGAGTCAATGGATTCATTGCACTCTCAGCCCTCCTGGCTAGCAACGCTGGAATGCCCGAAGTCTATGCCATGCTAATCCATCTTCTGCTAGGCATTCGAACCCCCTTTGTTCCTGCTTCCATGGTGCGCTTGGTGAAGGTCTTCTATTCACCTAAATTTTAGCGAAGTAATTTTACTATTGATTCATTTCTCTTTATTCACAGTTTACTTTTGATGAACTCTACAACCACCTGGTTCACGTGATCTCGACTGAGAAGAGCACTTTTGGCCTATGTGATCAAACGATTCCTCCTCCAGATTTCTTCCTTCAGAAGATTCCTCTCCATCCTCTTGGTACCTCAACTGGGGTGGCGGACTTTTCGGCAGCCTCTGAAACTGTCAGCTCCTTCGCTGCTTCTACGTATCAAACGATGCATAACTCAAATCTCTTCGATAGCATTGCTTGTCCTGAGGCTGCCACGATAATTATTTCGATCCTCTCGGCTCTTATGCGGGTAGTTAGTGAAGGTCTTATTAGCTTAATCATCGGATTATCCGCCACCCTTGCATTACTTTTTGTATGTATACGTTTTAGACTCCTTCCACGCTTTCATCAGCCACTCAGCATATGCCAATCGTCATGATACAGCTCTTCTCTTACCTATACCAATCCAATTTCGGTTTTCAGACAGTCTGTCTCTCTCCAGAGTTCCTCACAGGTCTCATTGACCTACTAGTAATTAGCAGTGTCTCTCAGGCAGCCTATGGGACTCCAAGGTGCAGTTCGGATGAGATTTGCGAGTTTTCCTGGCGTCGGTTGGATGAACTATTGTTGAGCTTTTTGAGAACTATTGTTGTAGACAGCTTTTCGCTGCCCCCCACTGCCCACCGACCCGTTCATGTCGTTGACACGGTGCTGGAGGTAGGCGATTGAATGCGGCGAAATGTAGTCAGTATCCATTAGAAATCCAAGCTCATCTTGTTGTTTGTTTGTAGGCTGAACACAGTAGCTGTTCTTCAAAGCAGCAGCACGAGATTCAGACAATGTTAATGCGAAATCTGATGGAATACATACTAGCAAAGGACCTACTTTCGGAGTCGTGCCTTCTTCTGCCTTCTAGAGGTTATGCTCAGCATATTCCCCAGAATCTTGCCTACTTCGCCTGTCGACTGGTAGATAAGCTTTGGCAGGTATATTTGTTGATAGCTTTTGCCTTTGCTACTCTGTCTATTTAATCATGTTGTCTTGGAGGGACATTTTGTTCATAAATCATTTGGCTGTGGGTTTAACTAGTTTTGGCCATTATTTTACGGCTTTACCAAAATTTTGAAATTCTTGGCTTTCTGCGTCCAACACAGCGTGTTGATGCACCTTTTTCGATCTATCCTCCTATCATTGGCGATCTTTGCATCACATAAAGCTTTTCCTGTCTTCCCGAGTCGGATTCCTTATCCCTTTGTAGACGCTTATTTCACCTTAAGATGTTTCTTAAGCCCGCTTTACAAACTCCATACAATTCTCAAAAGCAAAAGTGAGGAAATTAAAGCAACAAAATTCCATGATAGAGAAATGTGCTCAGCTTGTGTTACGGGTTTATCACTGGGTTAGCAAATGGGCTTCAGCTATCACAGCTCAGTACTTTGTTTTTTAATTGAGGTGTGATGCTTGAAAGTGGGAAAAAAATAAATAACTCTGCAAAGTCCTCTTGTTTCAACTTACTTGCGACACAGTTCTTCGCAGCCGGCGTTCATGAACAGATAACAAATGCATGTTACGTTATGCTTATAGAATTCAATGAAAGGTATTTAATAAGATTTGAATACCGTACTAAAGGAGCTGGATATGTGAAAAGAGCAAGGGAATGCTAAACGCGCCTTGTAGTACTTTGGGATTTGATAACTGTCTTCCAATCAGCAGCAGAAAATTGTTTTTCAAAAAGCTTATCAACGCCACCATGCAAATGAAAATTCCAAAGCTAGTTGTTTCTAGTTGTTGTTATCGATTGTAATTATGTTGTTGGAGGATATTAGCGGAAGCAGTCCTGATCTGACACTGCAATCTGCCATGGAAAGGCTTCTTAGCATAGAATTTCGCAGCTATCCCTTATACCTGAATACGTATTGCTGCGTTAGCATCGATAAACATGCGCGAAATCGAAGGAGGCATGATATATCCCCGATTGCCCACTCCTCCTGGAATCACCTTTCACTTTATCCGGGGCCCAAATGTTTACATGGAGTGGAATTTCCTCTTGTATGGGATGCCATGGTATGGTGATATATTAGAAAATACAATTTGACAGCTAGTGTGGTATAGATATCATGCTCTCATGGTTCTGGAGGCGAAAGGAACTGCAGTTTAGCTTGAACACGAATCCTTCATTTATAGTTTAAAGCAAAATTGTGAAATGGTTCCTGTTCATTGGCTTCACGTATTTTACTTTGTTTTATCACTTTCATTGCCTTTCAGTGGAGATGTCATTTGGGTTTTCGGATAAAATTTAGTTAGATTGCATATTAAAGCGGTATTTATAGGCGCTCATTTCTAAATTAAGATAGTTTCATTTTTTTTATCGTCTAAGCAAGTTAACTCAAAAAGGTGAAGGTTTTCCGTTTTATCGACAACACTAACATAACTTCCTTGTTCTCACTTTTCAAAACAGGGCTGTTTTCTGGGTTCCATCAGCGAGATAATTGACTTCCTCACGCAGCTCATCCAAATGCTCGAGCAGCATCTATTGACTACTCTCCGGTCCAATTGTTCACCCCGTCATTATCCATTCACTCAATCTCCATCTGCTCCGCCTCCGTCTCAGACAGACCCGAGTCTAGCGCTTTCACGTGCCTCTCTCTACCGTAGTCTGAACCGCTCCGTCCTCTTCCAGCTTTCTCGTCCCGTGCTCAAGCAAAGGGATCAAAAACTGGCAATCTCCATGCTCCAGCTCCTACTTTCTGAAGAAAGTCCCTTGAATTCCTTAATTTTCTCCTCCTTTAATTCCGCGGATACTGAATTTCCTGTGTGTTTGGCTCACTTACTTATTCAACACGTCCAGAGGAATCACCAAAGTTGGGTGAATTTGGACCTTCAGGGGCCTGGTGATTCTGATCTACCTGCACAGAATGAAATGCAGGAACTGGAAACACCTGACTCAGGACTCTATAGGACGGCTTTTGATACGGAGGACTTTGAAACGGACGATGATGAAGAGAAGGCTCTTTTGAGCAGCTCTCCTCCACAACAATTCCAGGAGCAGCAGCACGAAGTCGAGGAACAGGAGGACCTACCGGCGCAGCAGGAGGAGTTTGAGCAATTAGCAACTCTGGCCCTCAAACTGTGGGAACACTGTTATATGTGGAATCAAAAGGTGTTTTCCTCTTCTACAGCTCCATTTCAACTCACCTGTAAACGATATTTATTTGACTAAAGCCTCCAGAAATACTTCAGTGGTAAAAAGGTTTAGTTTGTCTGCAAGTTCCTGCAGTTTGCGATTCCCACTTTGAAATTTTACATTTGCAAACATTTTGCAGCAATTAAAACATTCAAATTTCTTTGGCCAAGCTGGTTTTTGTGAAACAGCGCTTGGGAATGACATAAAGCTTCCCGTTGATGAAGTTCAACATCATTATCATCGTGAGGAATAGGAAATTGTCTCTTAAGAATTTCTCTTAAAACGTTTTTTGACAAATGTTTATGGTACCGGAGGGTAGATTCTGATTGCCGCATATTTCTAAGTTCCGCATCTGAAGGCCTTTCAAGTAGTTTTGACGAACTTTGACATGTTTTGTATTCTATCAAAAGTATGGTACGGTTCGTATAACTTGAACGGTAGCTATGGATTCTCTTTGGCCCAGAGAAGATTCTGTACGCGGATTCAGTTTTCGGTTTCGTTTTGCATGAATTAGCGATTTATACTATGTTAGATGCAGCAGTGTTATCACATATTCCTACCATCGTGTCTCCATTTCGCTACTTCTAATTGGACCTATTCACCACTTCTTCACGCTTTCCACGATTAGTGTCCATGCTTACCAGTATATTACTTTAGAAGAGGGAGGAGGAAGAGTACTTTTTTCGAAAACTTTCCATAACCATTTCTATGAAGAGCATTAAAAGTGTTAGTCGTCCGCTTATTACATTTTCTTAGAAGTGATCCTTAATTTGTTCTGCATTTTGCCAGAACATCGAAGTAGCTTCCTCAGTATCTCTGATCCCAACTTGCCGAGGAAGGCACATGTCAGGGACGTGTAAAACATGACCGGAGTTTCTGTCTTAATTTTCAGCACCTGTTGTATTGGTAATTAGCAAGACTCATTGCTTGCGCATTACTTTGATTGCTGCGAAATTTTACCATGCTTCAAGTCTCTAACAGGAAATACTCTTTTTTCCAGGTTTTTGTGGCCCTCCTTCCAAATTCTCCGTTATCTCAGCTAGCTGGAATCCCCTCTCTGTTGGAATGGTCTGTCGCTCTTGAAGGGCCCTGCATCATGAAATGGACCACGTACGTCGATGCAGAGGCCACAGGTTGCGGTGGAATTGTCTCTCAAAACGCTGCATCCACACCTACCTCCCAGTGGGGTCTTCTCTCTATGTATGGTCCTTCCACAATCGAACGCCAACTAGAGTCAACCAACAATAAGGTCACGGGGGCCGACCAGCTATCCTCCACTCCACCTAAACCTCCTATTAAAGGGCTTTCCCACCAGATATCCAAGCGGCTAGGTCGAATGAGCGCCAGTGTCCTACGAATGGCATCAAACGCAGCCTCCGTTAGCGGCGGTGGCAGTACATCCACGACAGTTGCAGAAGTTAGCTCTGCGAAATCGGTGGAGTCGCGAAGAAATGGGCGCCAATTCAGCCTTATAGAATCTGTCAATGTCTCCGGTTTAATGGCTACAGGTAATAGCAGTAGCATTGGAGATGCTGATTGGGTGCTTGTGCCTAGGATTCCCGTTGGTTTGCCACTCTTGACCAAGAAATCGACTACTTTGTCCACCTTGAAGGTATGGTTCTTCCGTCTGTTCACTTATGGACATTTCACCACCCTAATTTGCGCCTTTTTTTCAGCGCATCAGCATGCAGGTGGAGAGCCCTCTAACGTTGGTAACTGAGTCCTTGGAATGGAGTAAACAAAGTCAAGAGAGAGTAAGTTAGTGCAATTTATATGCGATCAAAACGGTAATATTTAACATGTTTCTTGTTTGGTGTTGCAGGATACATCGTTTCTCTGGCGCCAAGTGGAGATTGAGTGGAATAAAATGGAAGATAATCTGACCCAAGAACGCTCGATTTGGGGTCCCATGTGCGCTGATGATGACGTTGTAAAGTGGGAGCTGGATCCCACTGAGGGGCCCTGCCGAATGCGTAAAAGGATGTTGCCAAATCTGAACTTCTATCGGCACTATCCAGCTATTAGTAGAATCACTCAAGTTGCAACTGAAGAGACGAACGCTTCCTCAGCCAATGAGGTAAATCCGATTTGACTGCAGCTAAGTAAAACAGATGAAAGGTTAAGATTTGGAGTTTCTTATTTGACTGCATTTTGTAACCATTGAACACCATAGTAACTTTGGATAATCGGCAATAAGGGAATTGCGACCTCATGTCAACTGTTTCCAGGAATGTGAGAATCTCATTACGGTCAGTCTGGGATTTACTTGAGAAAGTCATACCAAGTAATGGTATTATTTTGAGTTTAACATTCCCTTGGCAATTCGGAAGGCAATTTTTAATTCATGATACCGTGACGGTAATTATCAAGGTTTACTTACTACGGAGAAACGTGTCTTCAAAGACATGAATTACTCGGCACGATATGGTAGTTTTGTAAATTTTGTCATTTTTTCTGGCGGACGAAACCCATGCTGGTAGTCATTATCGGGGAGTAGAAATGTTTAAACCTTACCTAATGACAAGGTTACCGACCAATCAAATGGCGAAATGAGTGAACGGCATCGATAATGAACAGATGTTAGTCGTGTCATTTTTTTTTCAAAAAATACACTCATTTCTCCGAAACGCATTGGAGACTTGTTTGTGCTTGGATGTTAATTTCACTAAAATGTTTTTTTTTTCCGCTCAGCTTTCCCCCTGATTCATTATGTACACATGCAAGAGCTTTTTTCTTCTCATCACTGCTGTTATTTTGGACCGGTGAATCGTTTGTTAAAGTTGAAGTGAAATCGTAAGAAAAAACTGTAAATTACCAGCAAGCACCATGATGATGGTTTTGAACCCACAGTTGTTGAATGCTTAGCTGAAGTATGGACAGAAATTTGTGCCTCATTTTGCCCCTTTCTATTTCGAGGTCTGTTTCTGCATGATGGATTTGAAGCATTAAAATAAGCAAAAGTTATAAGTGTTAGCCAGTGTTTAAAAAATGTGGGCGACTTTTGTGTAACACCTTCCATCTGTGGGCTTCAAGTTTTTAGGTTTCTACCATCCTTAAAGCAAACGCTTCCATGCCAGTAGATTTCGTGTAAATGACACTTATGACTTCATGCATCTAGTGTTGATTTATTTTCGCGTGAAACGCTCTACATGGTATCAAGGCAAGCCTTTTTCAAGCGTAAAATTGTGGTTATCTTGACAATCCCACTGATCTGAAAGTGAATGCTGTCATTTTCCATATGCGTAGTTTGAATGGATAATTCCTAATGCTCTCCCCTGTAAATCGTGCAGTATGCGCCTGCGGTTCTGCATTTTCTAAGAAAGGTATCGGATTTACTATATAGCCAACAATAATGTGATGCAAACTGTTAAACCTCTCCTGTTCTTTGCACAAGCTGCCGTGGCATTTTTGATTTGGACACGCAAGTCCCAATACAAAAATTCATTCGGCTCTTGTTCATTTATTCATTCTTTTATCGTTCTCTTAGGAAAGTGGAAATGCTCAGACTCCTGTGATTACAGCGAAACGTGGTTTTATCGCACCCCAAAGTTTGGGAGTGCGATTTCGCTACCGCAGAAGACGACTTTTACGAGGCCCTGAAACTCCTAAGAAGCTGCAAGAGGAGGAGGCGGCTGCGATAGAATCACCGCCGAGCGACGCCGCCGATGCTAGTGGGGAGAGCTTGACCTTCTCTGACATCGCCGAGACAGAAGGTGTTTTTTTTGTCTCAGAATGGGGTGACCCCATCCCTCATGCCTCATACCGATAGCTCTTTAATTCGTTCACTTTCATTGAGACCTCATATGAGCAATTTTTTGGATGAACAGTCCGAAAAGCAACTCCAATGCGGAAAAGAATGATTTGGATATTCCTTTCTGATAGGTTATTTTACTTTATAGAGATCAATGAAACCCAACTAGGCAATTTCGGCAACTTACTGATGCATCTCAAACTGAGTTTTGATCTAAGTTGGTTAGCGCACTTATTGCTTCAAAATTTTTGGTCAATATCGGCCAACTGTCTGGATTCTATTAATTATATTCAATAAACCAGGAGAAAATAATAAGCCACATATCGCTTTTCTGTTGTTTCTCTTGGCGTCATCCTATAACCGTTGCCTTTGATGTAAAATGAAACCTTTTAGAAACCACTGGCTGATTAGCCGAGTCCCACTCTATGAATGCAACGAATAATGGAAGACGTCATTCAATACTGCCGTTATCTGGCTGTTTTTCTGACATTGAAACGAATAGGTGTGTTAATTCTTCTGAAAAAGGATGGTTTGGCGGCCACGGCTGCTCAAATTGACGAAGTCCAGCTTGGAAGCTCCTTCCATCATCCATTAAAGTAATTAGCTATCATATCCTCAAGTTGCGAACCGGGCACCAACTGCAGTAGGGCCCCCGAATTTTCATATCATAACTCTGAAAATGTGAGGTTAGTTAATGGATTATCAAAGTTAGATCACTCATTGTCTAGCAATAAGTCAGGTTCATTGGAACTTTCATTTCAGTTTCAAAATCTCATGTGGCGACTCTCTCTTCTTAGACGTCAATGGCTCTCTCAAATTTCTTTTAGACACCCTGATTCGTACCAGCCGTCTCATTCGCGACAGCAAAAGCAGTACTTCTCGCGGTGTCAGTTTCGCAGATTCTAGCAGCGAGGCGCTTTGCGATACTTCGGCCAATTCTGTTGAGGCCGAGACTGTGGAAGAGGTGGATGAGGAAGACCGTGGTGAGGCAATGGAAAACTCCTCAACGGAGTCTCTTGACTTGGGATTGGATGACCAATCACTTCAGCTGCAGCCACCACCTACACCATCACAGTCGCGAAATTCTCAACAACCCCAAACATCCACTGATGGTGCTTCTAGGCGATCTCCTCCTTCGAAACCACCTTCTTCATCTACTCCCGAGGGAAGTTCAACGGCTCTAGATCAGCTCAATGGTCACATCGCCTTCATGCGCCTCCTTGAGCCGGTCGAATGTCTCTCCTCTATCTATCGATGCGCTCGAATTTGCGGTCTGGATGTGCATGAGGGCCTCCTCCTTTTTGGGAGAAATCACTTTTACGTGATAGATGGGTATACTCTCACCAACACTCATGAGATTGTCAGCATTGAGGCCCTTCCCCCAGGGATGCAACACAAACCGATTGTCCCCACTGGGACTGATACTGCCGCCGTGGCTGCCACAAGACATAGGCAGGCTCACTCGTCTTCCTCTTACACTTCGGATTTGGTCAGTTCTGGTGCCGTAGACCAAATCTCGGGGAATCAGTGAGTAACTTAATCTGGAAAACAACCCTCAATATATTTCGTCTATCTTTTTGACTCATGTTTTCTGGATTTTAGGTATTTCAAATTTGCTTACGACAAGATCCGTGAGGTTCATCGTCGTCGATATCTCCTACAACAAACTGCACTGGAGGTGTTCAATGCTGATGGTCGCAACTTCTTCCTCGTATTTGCCAAGGACTTCCAAAGCAAAGTCTACGAATGGTTAGTTGGTAGCAAATAGCAGCATTCTGCGTACATTTGCTTTCTGATAGTGTAAGCAAAACTTTCACAAGGTATTTGTTTAATGTGCTTTTTCATAATTTAACCAAGCTTTGATGTAGGAAAGTTAATGTCGCCACTTTTAGATTGTCGCAGGAAATAAGTTTATTTATTCCTATTTTTTATCATAGTTTTACGGCAGCCTCTTCAAGCATCAGCATGAATCGCTTTGCCTCCCTCCATTCGGCTCGAGCGTATGTTTTCTTGCCTTAAAAACTTCCTTCGTATTGTGCACTTTATAATTAGTGTTTTCAGTCACTTGTTTACATTTAAATTGGTTGAATTTCCTTGCCAGTTTTTAGCCGTATTCTTAACCGTTCAATTCCCCCAAATGCTAAAGCGCTCTACCTATTTACTTCTTTTTTTACGTTCATCGCTTGCATTTCTTTTTTAGAAACTCGCATTTGTTGAGCAGTTTGCTTGGAGAAAAAACAGTTACTCAGCGCTGGGTGGTATGCTTTTTGTTCGACTTTTAAGTTCATCTTTTCCGTTTTAACTGCAGCACTTTGTACTGCAGTCATGTTTTACAACAGTCCATTTAAAGTTGATTTATCGACTGCTTGCGCATAAAGCTATGCCTACGTAGTACGAGTCCCAACCGGTTCTTCATCCTCGTAGCGCGGTGAGATCAGCAATTTCCAGTATCTGATGTACCTCAACACTCAGGCAGGTCGCTCCTACAACGACCTAATGCAGTATCCCGTATTTCCATGGGTGCTTGCTGATTACACCTCTCTCCACCTCGACCTCTCCCGCCCCACTACTTTCCGTGACTTCACCAAACCCATGGGTGCCCAAACCTCAGGTAGGCTTGCTCAGTTCCAACGTCGCTTCAGGGAGTGGGAGGACCCCTCTGGAGAGACGCCTCCTTATCACTATGGCACGCATTACTCCTCTGCCATGATTGTCGCCTCCTACCTCGTGCGCATGGAGCCCTTTGCGCAACACTTCATTAAACTTCAGGTCGGTTTGCGTACCATGCTTCGGCTCTCTGGTGACCAACGTAGTAAAATTACGAGTAGCAAATGATACGTACGTCATTAAGCTCATAGAAGTTTTAATCCAGCTTATTTTAGCGCATTTGACAGCAGAAGATGGTTTTGACTTGTAGATCGGCTGGTGCTCCAGCTCCACATATTAAGTAGGCAGTAAACTAGTGCAAAATCAGCTTCTCTGCTTCTTTTTTATTGGGGTGGACTATTTCTAAGATTGTTTTATCATGCTGGTAGGCGGTTTGAAAATTCAAACCGGCTCGTATGTTGTGATTTGACCCTGCGCAATCATGGATTTCAACAGCAGTAGTTTTTGCAGCCCCTTTCTCTTGAATGAGCCGTGAATTCGAATTTTAATGCATCCGGCTTAAAACTGGCTATCGCCACATTTGCTCCTGCGTCAAACCCTAGTAGGTCATTTCTTCTACTTTACCATTGCAATAATGGGCGGGTTGAACTTGTCAAAATGCTGATCAGGTTAGCCGACTCAAAACGCTCAATGCGCTGTTTCAATGGGGGAAGGAACATGGTTGTAGAGTTGGTGGACAGTACAAACTTTTAGGGCGACTCTTTCACCCCTGTCCTTAAATCACCCCGTTTTGCACAAATCGAGGTCTGTAAACATGTGCTACCAGGCTTTAAAGGTCCTTGTTGTACGGCCTTGTCACATACACCCAACGATACGTTCCAGTCCGTTTTTTTTCATTTGTTTCGCTACTGAGTAATTTTCAATGGTGAATGAGCGGCGAAAGCTAACATCTATTATACTTCATTGGCTGTCTTGTGAATTATTCAAACTGTTCTGCATTGGAGCCCTTTAGAGGCGAGTCTAAAATTTGCTCCATGCGAAAGGTGCTTCTTTAAAGTAGCAAAACACAAGTTATTGGATTGTCTGCCTCATAAGTCGCTGCGAATATGGTGACACTTGCGTCTCTGCGGATTTCAGCGCAATATGTCGACAAAAAATGGTAAAATTAATGGTCAAATGATAAATAATGTGAAATCAAATACCCAGATGATACTACCCCTGCCCCGTTACCATTCCCGTGATCGCTGCCTTTTCAGGGTGGCCATTTTGACCTGCCAGATCGGATGTTTCACAGCGTGGAGGAGGCCTGGCTAAGTGCCAGTCAACACAACATGGCCGACGTGCGCGAGCTCATTCCCGAGTTCTTCTACCTGCCTGACTTTCTGGTCAACTCGAATCATTTTGATTTTGGTCGCAAGCAGAATGGTGTCCGGGTGGACCACGTCCTTCTGCCGCCTTGGTCCAAGGGTGATCCGCGCGAGTTCATTCGACAGCATCGTGAGGTCGGCTACTGCCTATTTACTAGGCAATCCGTCTGTTTAGATTTCACACATTCCTTCTGCTTTATCCTTTTCATGCTTTACATGATCAAGTAAGAAGTGGTACATAGATAAATTTTTATTCTGTCTGGAACGTTTTTATGATACTCTGTTTATGATCATTGAGTAACAAATAAGCACTTTGTGGATCTTGTGACTCCGAAAGTATTTATGCCATTGACTCCTGTGGGATTCTCAGTATTTGGCCAAGGGTTTTTTAGATTGCCTACTTCTTTTGCAAAGAAATGGACCCCTATCTTACCCCATTCTTTTCCTCCAAGTGGCTTCACTCACAGCTTTTTTCCACTATATCCTTTTAAGTTTGAATAAAGAAGTAAATAACTTGCTGAAATTTAAGTGAAGCATAACTGTCTGCATCATGTTGCGTTTTCCATTAATTTATCATATTTTTGATAGATCCTCTTCATGCTTACACGAGTCACAAAATCTTTTGGCCCTGGCGAGTTTTTTGCTGGATGGTGCCTTGAAATAAGACTCCTTGTTATGCTTGTTTGATTGGTAATCTAGACTCTACTGTTTGACAGAATAACTAGACTTGTTTACACATGGCTGTGGTGCTTGGTGTTTATACTTTTTGTTTGCACTTAACAGGCCTTGGAGAGTGAATATGTCTCTGCCAACCTACACCACTGGATAGACCTCATCTTTGGCTACAAACAACGCGGGGAGCCGGCGGTACAAGCAGCCAACGTCTTTCACCACCTCTTTTATGAAGGGAATGTGGACATCTACGCCATCGACGATCCCGTGAAGCGCCGTGCCGTGGTTGGGTTCATCAACAACTTTGGTCAAATTCCGCGACAGATTTTCCGCAAACCTCATCCGGCCAAGAAAATGGTTGCTTTTCAGCCTCCTTCGCATCCCAGCATTCTCATTCCTGCTGGTAGTGGAAACAACGTCGGTTCTCTCCCCGATTCAAGGGCTAGCATATCTCCAGCTTCATCTGCCTTCTTTTTTCATAATCTGGAAAGCTTAAAGCCGAGTTTAGGTGCTGCCAGAGGTATGTTGCAACAATTTTTCATAGCTTATCCTTTCGTTTATTTGGTTCGTTTTTGTGTTCCACAGCAGGCTCTTCCGGCTATGATATTTGTTTGCAAAAGGTGTTTTTCCCTGCTTTCTCTCATTTCCTTCACGCTACAGGAAAGTTTTTAACGTTTATTTTAGGCACCCACTTTAATTTTGCAGGCTACTTTTGTAAAACAAAATTTGGTTACAAACTCGTACTCTATTGGGCCAATTTTGAGGGTCGTGCTTCATGACTGCCCTCTGTTAAGCATTTCAGTAGTTCCAAGCGGTGCATCCGTGTAAATCGGCAAAAGAGCTAATGAAATGCTGCATGGAAGCACCGTCGAAGTAATGTCGATATGATGTTTATACAAGGGAAAAAGGTTAATGACAAGGGTAGGAAGACCAAAGAAATGCAAACGAATAAGTTTAGATGACCTGTGGGGTTAATTTAGCATTATCGATGCCTCATGTTTAGCAGTGACTATTGTTGCAATGTTGTGGTGATATGAACTTTTGGATAGCACCTCCCGATTCAATTCGGCTGTTCTCAATGGCCTAGCATAGGCCTCTTTCGATTGTCTGCATCTCTGCTCCGACAATAATGAGTAACATCTTTACTTTCATGCGAATTAACAGCCAATTAAGCAACTTATAGCTACCGTTTCACTTTCTCTTTACCAGAACTACGTCACGCCGTAGGGCAGATCCTTCAACTGGAGCCGGGTAATCTGAAGGGATTCTCTTTTGGCAGCGGTAGTGGCGTCATCACTGGTTGTGGTGGCGGTCTTGGCAGCGCTGTTAGCAACCCGGGTCCTGGTAGCGCCTCTCAGCTTACCTCTGGGGGCCTCTCGACCCTAATTCTGCCACCTAGTGGACTCTTTGGAATTGGTGGTGGTGGTGTTGTTAGCGGAGGCAGCAGTGTTGGCGGCAGCGGTTCTAGTGGAGATTCATCGGGATCCGGGGGTTCAGCGGCCGGACCCATAGTTGTGGTCGAACAAAATATGGTAAACATTAAATTGTTGTCGATAAAGCATCATTGGAATGGCGGCAGAAGTTAAAAAAGCCAAACCGTATCAGTTTAATAGACCAATAATAGATTTAAGGAATTGACTTTAAGTCTGGAGCTTTTCGTGCTGATTTGATGCACTGGACATCATCAATTTTCAGACCAACCCCTATCTTAAATCAGCAGAACTGCATTGGATTGATTAAATATCGTTAGCGCGTTTGCTATCTTGCTGTCCATAGCAAAAAAAGACTTTGAATGGAGAACCTAGTTTTACCTTGGTTACTTTGCCCTTGTTTTAGTGTGGAACCTGTTGGGGACGTTTTGAAAATCCACCTCTACCTTAGTTCTAAAGAATTTGCCTTACTATCATCAATATGACCCACTTAATTGCAGTTTTTCTTGTCTTGATTTTTTAAAATCCCGTAGTGCAAGTTCACGCTTTTCGATTGGTTAAGTGGCCACGCTTAGCAATTTCTAACTGCTAATCGCTTCATGCTAATCTTCGACTCATTTCTTCTGTCATTTTAAGTCAAACAGGTTCCATCTCGGTTTCCTCCTCACTTTTCAGGAGTTAAGTCACCGGATCGGTTCTAAACCATCTTACCACAGCTTTTGGTAATGTGCCCTTCAGTAAAACCACGATTCAGACAGTGGCAATTAAAGGTGCTAACATTCTGACGCTTTGATAGAATCCAAAACCGAACTGTTCTTTTGAAAACTTCATGTTATCCATTATTTACCATGACCGAAGAAAATGCGAAAAGTCTACTGAAAATACCTTGAATCATGAAGATCGAACGTTTCGTATTTTACACCTCGATTATGAATCTCCATGCCACCCGAAGGCATAATTTTATGCCCCAGCTGAAGGTGTAAGATCGTGTGTTAAGTGTATCACCGCCTGACTTTTTTCCCCTCTTCAATGCAGGTCCTGCTGCCACCAAATTTCACTCGTTACCTGGCCTGGGGCTACCCAGATGATAGCTTTCGCATCTGCAGCCTCCTCGGTGACAAAGTGTTACAGGTATTTGAGATGGTCAACTCCAGTCAGGTTCTCTGTGCCGCTGCTCCCAATGCCTCCACCATTGTCACTGCTGGCATGACCGGAGTTGTCAAAGTTTGGCAGGTGAGTCTCAGCGCCCTTCCACCTTTCATCGATGGAATTAAAGGTTTTCGGCTTTTAAGCTACTTACGGGTCTCACTAATCTCTCCCATCTGGTTGAGGTATTTTATAATAATGGGGGACTTTTTTTGAAATGGATTGAGGTTGCTTTCAGCAATTCCGCTCTCCAGATTAGTCTTGAAATGTAAAGTGCTACAACTCGTTCTGAACACCGCCACATTCCAGTACTTAGCCTTCAAACCTCATATAGAAAATCCGTGTAATTGTTATAGATGAATTCTTAATTCACCTCAACCCAGCACTGATGATCCTAAATCTTACATGAATTTGGTCACTCGGTAAACGCATCATGTGCCGACGGGTATCAGTGCAAAAAATTTGAGTCTTACAGACGGTTTCAACCTTAATTACGTGCTTACGACGTGAGGTATGCAAGCTAAGACCAAAGGGAGCAATTATGCCGAAAGAAGCTATGAAAAATAAGCTATGGCGTTATGAATTCCTTGCTTGCTTAAATTAAATTCACGTATTGGGAATCGCTATACAAGTTTGCTTCACATGTGGTCATGCTATTGTATCGAAATAGAGCTTGTGTTATCCAAAAAACTGGTGGTTAGTCTATCTTTGTGGTCTCGGGTGCCAGTTTTTAGGAGTGCTTCATAATTTCGCTAACCGCCTTTCGCTTTCAGCTACGCAGCCCAAACGAAGAGCAGGGCAAACCCTTCTGCCCTTCTGACTGGAATATCCCTTCCGAGGGTCATGGTTCTGGGGTTGTGTTTGGCACCACTGCGAGCAGTCTCCAACTGACTGGGTGTCTCTACGGTCACACCGATGTGGTCACCTGCCTGGCAGCCTCAGACAGTTTTAATCTTATTGTCAGCGGTGGTAGGGACTGCACCTGCATTGTCTGGGACCTGCGCTACCTTATCTTCCTCCGCCAACTCGGCGCAGGTAGCGGTGGGGCCACCTACAAGGCGCCCGTGGCTGCTGTTTGTATTAGCGAGGCCACTGGCGACATCGCAGTGTGCGCTGGCGCTTGGCTTTACCTGTGGAGTATCACTGGAGAACTGGTTGCGTGTCTCAATACTGCTCCAGATCAGAGCAATCAAATCTACTGTGTTGCTATGAGTACCGTGAGTAAGATTTATCTGCACCTTCTATGACCAAAATTTTTTTTCTTTAGTGGAGATGTAATTTTGCAGTCTGTTTTCGCGCCACCAACCTAACGCCTGGTTTCTAATCTATGTTTTTTTTCGCTAGTTATGAAGCGAGTTACATTGCCTCCCAAGAATGAAACCTAATAACGGATGATATTGCCGCATTATTCTTAAAAGGGCGTCCACAATCTTAGCCTCTTTCATGCGATTTTATTGCAAGAGAAGTAACTATATAAGCCACAAGTTAATGTACAAAACTCCCTGACCGTTCGCCTTTTTTAGCTTCGGGACTGGGAGCCCGGTCATGTGATCATCACCGGAGGCTCTGATGGTTTCGTGAGAATGTGGGGATTGGACTACGTCTGCGAGGAGTCGCCTGATAGTACCACTTCGAAGGTGCGACATGTGTAATTTCGTATGCATATTTTGTACTGATTCTTTGTGATTTCATGCTGCGTTCATTTTAGATCCCCTGCCCATCTTCCACCTCCTCAAATGATTTCGGTGAGCCTAGCCCTCTCTTTTTTCCATCTTGTTGTGGTTATTTTTTGATAACTTTACAGTCTTGGAATGTAATTTCCATTAGTCGAAGATGGTTTTGCCTTATTTAAGTCTGAAAAGTAGTAAAATAATCTTTTCATGTGAAGGTCCTGTGACTAAACCTCACATTTTAAATTTACAGCGTATAAGTGTACCATACTGATGCTACATCTCTCATCGACGGCTCAATAGTCTGACGCAGCTGACATTGCGTTTTGTTGAGTAAAGTGATGTGAGATTACTTACCGGTGTTTGACGACTGTGGGGCTGTAACCATCTATCGTACATCCGAAAAACAGATAATTCCTCATAGCCCAGGTCATGTTGCAGCTGATTCAAGGTGGTTAATTTCAAACAACTGCTCAGTTAATCCACAACAGTTTATGCTTCCCGTTCAGGTAAAAATGCAATTTTTAAAGCTCTTATCGAAATAAAGTTATTTATGCCACATTCATCTTTATTACACCCCGAATGATAACTTAGTTTTATTTACCCCCAGGAGGCGTGTTTTAGAAGCTCTTATCTTATTTTCAACCACGAGGGATATGCTGGCTTAGAAGATTTGTTGTTGCCGATAGTTCTTCTTTATCAATGGTAGTGAATCCGTTTCTTCTGCGCCGAGGGCTTTCATCTCCAAATTAATAGAAGCCGTTTAACCCCATTTTTACTGCTGAATGTTCAAAGCTCATTTCCCAAGCAATTTAACTAAGGGGGCACAGCTGTCGGTGATTCCGCATCCTACCCACAGTTTTCGTACGTAATTACTTTTCATGAGAAGACAAAAAGGCGTTATAAAACTTCAATCACGAGAGACATGGAACTAATAAATGTTTGTGGTAGTCGATATCGCTTCCATCAACTGCGTTTACTCCAAGTCAGTAGCTCATACTGATTTTGGAAGAAGAGAGCTGTAATTCAAGTAGAGTGTTGGTGTATTGCATTGTGCAAACTCTCGATCCTAACTAGACTGATGGACGCTTTCTTTTCAAAATCTGCATCATTTCTTTAAACAGTTCAGATGAAGTGGCGTCGACAACTAACTCTGCGGGCCGATCTCACCGTGCACACGGCTTTCGATCGATCTGACACGGCACCATTGCCGCTCATGGCTCTGGCTATCTCTCGCGACCATCGCTCCGTCCTTGTCGGTGACGCTAAGGGCCGTGTTTTTGCCTGGTCCGTACCTGGCGGCGGGGGCGGTGGCTCTGGCTCTGATGCCACATCCACTGCTACCACCGGTGCTGCGTTCATTGAAGATGGTTCAGTAGGGGTGTGCGCCGCACCCGCTTGTGGGACACGCTTCTCACTGACGGAACGAAAACACCACTGTCGCAACTGTGGCAAGGCCTTTTGCTCAAGGTTAGTATGCTTTTTTTAAACGTACATAAAATCGAAAGCCTTCAAACCTCCCATTTTCTTGGGCTAACCTCTTATGGGCATCTGCACATTTTTTGTGCTGTGAAGTCCATAAGAATGCAATGTTCTGGAGATTTGGTCTTGAGGGTGGGATACCTCAACTGACATTGCGGTAGGAACTAATAAGCTGAAATGTTTTGTGAATCTGCGCTTGAATCAGCAGCAAGGTCCGATAAGCTATCATTTTCGAAAGACCAGCATACGTGGCAACGAATTTTAGTGTCTGACTAGCGTCTATTGCACGAAGTAAGTCAGTGTCGAAAATTAATTGGTACGCTTTCGTACGTAATGGGGAGAGGATTGCTACTTTGTGTTGAAAGTTCAATGGTTCCATAAAAGCGGAGGTGCCCTAAGCCACCTGCAAATTGACCGCTAAATAGGCTTAGCTTACTATTTACTGATGTGAATGGAGACGAATGACGAATATAGGAATTTCGTTACTAAATAAAACATTTAATTAATCATTTGATGTATCACTTCAATCATGCTACTCAAGGAAAGATCGATGGCCCCAAAATCTGTCACCAGAGTAATGACTGTGTCTGGAATCTTCCCCCTCCTCCCAAACAGATTTCATCTCTAAAATCCAAACGTCCTGCCACGAACTGTGCGACACCGACAAACTCCCCTTTACAAATTATGATCTATGTCTTGTCACTACCTTGCAACGTAAATAAAATGAGATGATCGTACGTGCTACCCTAGATCCAGGCGACGGCCTCTTGGTTAAGCTGCAACAGCGAAGCAGTCCATTGTCACTTTTGGAGAAATGCGCTTTTTGAAATGAGAATTGCCCTTATTGAAGTGACTTATCCTAGTCATTTTGACACTCTTGGCATTCTCAAAGTTGGACATGGGATTTACCAAGCGATTAAATTTCCACTTAAGATGCTTTTACGTCGGGCATGATTATTTGACATCGAATGTCGAAGTCAACCGCTCTTAGTGCATCTCATCAAATAAAAATTTCCTAATTTATCGTGAATCTCTAAGGCGGTTGCATTTTTATTGCTTCCCCGTTTCCTGCTTCTTAGGTGCAGTCGTTTTGAAAGTGAAATCCATCCCCTTCGTATATTCCGACCTGTTCGGGTGTGCATTGATTGCTACGCTCTTCTGGCTGAACAGCAAGGTCCGACAGGTCCGTGAGACTGAAGTGATATAACGCCACTTCTTTGTACATTTTTCCTCTCTCCACCTCCCTCTGTACATTTTCACCACTCATATGATCAAAAACAGTCGCCCCGCTGAATCATTTTGTAAGTACGTGTTAGTGTGCTACTTAATTGTACGTTCATTCTGTCTCTGTTGTGAAAGTCTGCATTCTCAATGTGATCTTGCAAAGCCCCTGGCATAATCTCACCTCATCTCTTTCTTATCTCAAATCAATTCATTTCGTACCCTCTCTTTTGGTTTTTTCTTCATACATTCACTTTTTTGACCCATCACTGATTCGTTTGTTCCTAAGTTTACTTTTGTTTGACTAAAGTGAGGATAACAATAATGCACATTCGATGTGAAATATAAACCTTTTATAAGACATTTGGTTAAAAATTTTAGTGCTATTTGGTTTGTGTGATTGTGAAATCTGCTTCATCGTCAAACAGAAGACAAGTTCTAGGCGGTTTCGAATCCATTGGTTGGTCGCAAATCAAGCGTATTCACCACCGCTGTTCTGAATCTACAAGGTGGACGAAAAGATCTTGTCAACTGTTACTTGGATTAATGCGTAAAATTGTGCATGGGTGGTACTTCCTGGTTTTTAGTTGTAGACTTGTCTCCACTGTAATTGTAGTCTATTCCCCCTCTCAAAGGGCGGGTAATATTTATTTGGTCTCCAATAGTAAATTCGTAGAGACTACTTCTGGCTGTGCTCCATCACGCATACACACCATCCACAGTGGTCCAGAGATGGGGTGTCTTGCCCTTTAAAGGTGTTGAATGATCAGTGGATCGTTTGAAGCGCGTAGTATTTTATTCTTCTGCTTAGGTTTTCAATTCGCACCACAAATGACCAATCTTCAAATTTCTCGTTTTCTAATGTAAGCTAGAGAAGTGAATAAGTCTCCTGCCAGAAATTTATTTATTCAGCCATTATCACTGGAGTCCTCGTGCGGTGTAAGCGCTTTATCTCACCATCATTCATAGGACACAACTGAGTCCTTGACACTAATCTTGTGCGACTAATCAACAGTGATGCATGGTTGTGATCACAAATAGAGGATCGAGCTCAATGTGATGCTTCTGTCCTCGAAGGATTCAGCACCACAATCAGACATGGTATCACGTTCTGGTGCTCCACATTCAAATGCCATGCAGATTTTGCGGGGAATCTGTTGCACCTCCAATGTGGCATTTGAGTTTGTAAAGCAGAAAACGCCGAATCACACCAGACTCCACCGACGCTGTGATACGACGGTTCAAAACAGGCGGCATTGATCTGTTGTCAACCCATAACGAAAGCGTATCAATGTATGACAGATGTCTATGTCTATCAATTCCTATTCAAGTTTTGTTCCACCGACTTTTAATGCTTATGCAGCTGTTCAGCCACTCAGGAAACCTGATACGTGTTTAACTCCCATAGCCATGAATGTTCACTTACTGTAGCATGGATTGCTGGCATATGCCTTGCCAACACAGCTCGCTAGAGCAGTATGAGCGTCATAGACTGAGCCTCTGGCGAATGGGCAGTCGTCGTCCTTGCAGAGCGGATTTGGAATGAAAGCCAGCTGCATGAAAGGAGCACGCGGGCACTCTTCCTCGTTAGATTCCAGTTCATTGAATAGACTCTCCACACTATCCCTCATCATGGCGGTGTTCTACAAAAGTGGTTAGTAAAATCCAGGCGGTGATTCAGGTGGGCTGGTTGCAACGATCCATTCTCGGTGGTTAATTACGGCTTTGGAAATTTGCGGTTTGACGTTTAAAGCCGCAAAGTAGAGCTCTGCTATTGCCACTTATCCCATCGGTCTCTACCCGGGCCTGTAATAAAGCCACTTCTGGGCTACTATTCTTTTCAACCCTGCAATCGACTGAATCATTCTTCTTGCAAGCTTTGCCCATTTCGCATGGGTGCAAGTCGCCCTAGTTGATTAATACCAACTACTCCTACTCATTAAAGTTCATGCTCAACTCCAGTTTCAGAAAAATTGTTTTTAAAGCAGTGACTTTATGCCACATTCAATGTTAGCTTAGAAAAACTAGATCACCCTACCCGGCAATAATCGCGCAGACTTTTCAGCCATTTTTCATTACTTCCTTTTGACATTAGCCAGGCCGAGACCGTAATGTCTGGGTCCTCTCCACGACGTGATAACTCCAATGCCCCTTCCAAGCGTCCGTACCACCGAAGGCCTGTTTCGAGAAGTAGAATTCGCTCATTTCGATAAAAGGTTAGTGCAACGTCCTGAACCCCATCATAAATTTGCCATGTTACAGCAGTTCGTTCCACTGTCAGATTGGTTCCTCCAGCTTGCTCAAAGGTGCTTGGGTCAGTCTCACGGCCTCCATTCTTTATCTGTTTATCAGGCAAAACGCAAACTGTTGACTACAAGATGAAGGTCCGAAATTGCGACCACTCGGGTTCTAAGATTTCCTACAAAATCGCCTTACCAATCCTTGTTCAGTTACAGTGATGTTTTCATGGTTTTTGTGGTACGTAAATTGTGCTCCGTCTGCACCAAATTCAGCCGTAATAGCAATTTCATCCCTCAGCGCATCGTGGACCAGGACCAAAACATCATTCACATTGGCTTCAAAGCTTATTAAGCGTTTGTCAAAAGTGATTATGTGAGATTTGCCTGCTGTATCAAGGAAAAGCCAGGATTTGCCTAACAAAGGAGGCAAAAGGAGATTTAATTAAGAGCCTTTCACCTTATTATCTGGCCTCAGTCGTTGCAAAACTTACATTTCGAAGGGTTTTGAAGTCGCTTACTGATCAGAGCTACTGTTTTCGCTGCTCCCTTGAGCTCACTTGCAACTAGGGCGAGTTTGGACAGTCTCCTCACTAAATCATTCTAAAACGAAATTTTCGTGAGGTGGGTCATTTTTGGTGATGATAAAGAAGCGCTTGAAAGGTGCATTTGCCCTACCTTCGTTAGAGGGAGGCCCACAAACCTTTCAGACGCGATACCAGCAGCAGTTCTAACCCATAGCGGAAGGAAAGTTGTGGAATTCACTGTAATTTTGCTCATATTTACCATGAAGGAGTTCATGGTCACATTGTTGTAAACCGAAAGAGGGGTGTAGATTGTAGCGCTTAAGGACTGGAGTAAGGGCCCAACCATTTCGTTTCCACATTCCTGCAAAGATAAAGAAATTGAACACATCATCTTATGCTCAGTGTCTCCTCTGCAAGGTGCGCAACTATTGTTCACCTCCCTAACCTCTGTCCGAAGGGGGAATCTACACCAGCGTCCTTTTCCATCCACGGTATGTATTGTAGATGCACATAGAGCCGCCATTTGGGTCTGTTGCTTTTCATGTCTGCTAAATTAGCGCCTTGACTTCCTACATATGGTGGCGTTACCAGTTATCGTCTGCAAAGCCTACGACTACTTCCGTTAAGGCGGGTTGGAGTTGGGATGAAGGGCGTGAAAGTCGGGAATGCTGTAAACCTTGGACTGCGTGGAAGGTTGGAGAAGCCATAGCGAATTTTAATTTTAATTTCGTGTTTCCTCTAACCATGTCTACCTTGTTGGTTGTTGGATAAATGCGATTGATATTGTGCCTACCAGATTCGTTCTTCAGTAAAACGAAAGAAATCCTTTTAAAAACTTGGAAAATGCACACAGGGTCAGCTGAATTATGATTGAAGGCCCATAAAATCGTAATTTCAAATCCTTGGATTTTGTTCAAATCAATGTTACCAGTAGGGAGTGGAAGTGGATCATTTGAATTGCCCACATCTCAGCTATAGTTGCGGCACTAATAGCCGTGCAAGTGAACTTTCAACTTAAAGATACGTTAGCAAGTAGAATGCAGCTAGTTTCTGAAAAGTTTGTAATTGATTCCTGTTGCACTCACAATTGCGCTTGAGCCGCTTTCCTTCATTTCTGAAACAAATGTCGACACCCCATCACGCAACAATGTGAATTCGGTTATATTTTGGGACAGCTGATCGCATACGTCGTTGAGAGTGTCAGAGACATCTTCGATGACCGACTTCAAAAAGTTTGATTTATCGACAAATGCATCCACGAACATTTCTGCAATACGGAGAAAGCACTTTTGCACAAACTGGATGAGGTTTCTTGAAGTGTGCCAAGGAAATGCGACTCTATGTCAGGCAGAAATTATTCAAATAGTTGCTTACGGATCATCTTCTGATGGAACCAAAGGAACGACACGAAGGCCTCTTTGGCCTGTACAACACGCTCCTGATTCCATATGTCAAGAGACTGAAGGGTCTTCGTGATTTGTTCGGGATCGTAGAGCTTACGAGGGTCTAAATTCTGCAAAGTGAATAGGAATTTTAGTTCATAACAAAGGGGCGTCTAGCTACGCCACAATCGACTTGTTATTGGGTATGTCCACTCCTTCTGTTTGGCCACCCACGCATACATCTATGGCATAGCTCCATCTGTCATTATTTTGCCCTTCTAATCCTGGTTCATTCCACTATCGTTTGCTCATCTGCCCATCCCTACGGTTGGTTTATCGATTCTCTCTATGATTTCTATGAATTCATTCGTACATTTGTTCATCAACTCTTGTAAAAAAATGTTGGTATTTTAGTTAACAGCGAAACACTTGCATCAAAGAGTCCGTTAATTCGATCAAGGGAGCTGATGATATGATTGTGTATCGTTTCAATCTTCTCCGTGAGAGTGGTGTTGGAAAAATGTATGAGTCCAGTTACCGACGGATCGTCAAAAGACACTATCAAGTCCTTCAAGCTCTGCACTATCGACAGCCATGTCTCTTCCAGTGCCGTCTGATTGAAGAGATCCCTCAGTTCGCTGACTTCCTCCACCACCAGATTTATCAAGTTCTCCACCAACTCTGCCATGAAAAATGGAACCTTAGAGGCTGTCACACTTTTCGCTCCCCCAAACTGAAAACAAATAACAGTCATTTTATGTAGAGAAACAAACGTACTAACATTCCATGCTTGGGAATGCAATTTGTAGACCCACCAGAAGCTCAACTAGAGCTCCAGCCCTCCAGTAAGCATTCAAGTTGTATCTCTCCCTTTGTTCATCCACATAGGTAGATAAATTGGCATCAAGGATACTTTTCTCCTCGTTGTAAGTGTGCTGCAGGTCTCCTGTAACATCCATCAAGCTTGACCCATTCCCCTGCAGCACAGCCTCTATAAGGGCAAAATTTTATTGTAAGAAGCGTCGCATTCCCAAGTCACCTAGGTGTCATTCCTAGACTCGATAGGTCTGTTTATGGTCGAAAGCCAAATTTAAATGTACCTGCTTGAGCGGTTCGCACGCTGGCGAATACTTTCATAGGATTCGCTGTGGCGCGAAAATCTGCTTCCAATTTTACGGTTCCTCCTCTGTACTGCAGTGCAATGCTGCCCACAGCCACGTTTGGTTGTAATGCAAGTGTCATTCCAAAGATCACGTTGTTGTTGAACTAAAAAAAAAGGCTGTCATTTTTCCAACCCTCCCATTGGCGTTCAAACTCACAGACGAGAATACGTACGTTCAAATAGACTTTTCTACCAGGAATATGTTCGAAGTACATTTGCCCATTCTTACCATCAACGCTTATGGTAGAATCTACGAAGTGGCTTGGGTAGTATATTTGCTCAGCTTACTTATAGTTTTCCGAGTGACACTTTCAACCCGAATCGTATCAATCATAAGTTTGCGTTCGTTTCGATTGAGCGTTATGGTGATTCGTGTCTGATGTTGGTTGATTGGTGCTTCAACGATTACCAACTCTATCACTGGTGCCGACAACGCTTCTGCTCGTCCTTGGTGCAATTTTAAGGTTTTTTGGTTTGAATCCTTCACGAAGACAAGAATTACAGGTTCCTGCAAGGATCGAGAATGAACACGACACATCTGCTGGTACTTTTCCAGCAAAAGGCGTAGACTAGCACTTACCTTTAACAAATACGAATCAAACTCCAATTTATTATCACCTCTGAAAGTACCTTCTAGATACTTGGTGATGGCTCCACTTTGAAGGTTTTTGGTTCGTATGTAGTAGACTTTTCCTTCCCGACCGAAATCAATGCGTCTTTTAAGATCTTGCAGGGCAAAAAACTGCTTGCCAAATGTCGCCAATAGAAGACCTCCTCTTCGACGATTCCATGCTATTTCTGTGACAATCGCGTTTTGTACACGATCGACCCAAGCACCAAATCCGACTTCTCTATCCTTCAACGTGAAAAACAGTGCTCTTGGAGTCCTCTGTGCAAATTCTGTCTCCACAATGATGGATTCTATCCGTCCGAATCTTGGCAAAACCACGCTGAAGAGTAAATTTTGTTGACCAAATCCCCTAGTATCACCACCCAGGACAATTGACATGCAATCTTTAATTCCATTTGCGCATCCGCTCTTAACGAAGCCCAGCTTCTCACCTCCAAGCAGGCTGGTGAGCTTCAAGTCGCCCACCGTATCAATAATGTTGACTTTGTTGGAGAGAGCAAGGAAGATTTCCTCATTTAGGCCAAGAAGAGTTCTCATCTCTATTTGAACAGGCTCGTAGACTTGTAGCACTGTTCTCCAAGCACCCTCCTGCTGCAGATCGTATGCCAAGCGGAAAACAACAGGAGTCGGTAGACTCGGTAGACTGAATGTCACCATAGAGGCTGATGAACTGATGAGCTCAAGACCCACCGCATGGTCGTCGATTCGAAGCAGATAGGTCTTCATCTGGTAGTAGTTTTCTGCATATTCATCCGATAGGAGATTTAGCAGATACCCAAAATCAGCCTTAAAAATAAAACTGTGCTCAGCCCCATTGATTTGAGCACCATGTCGATAGCTCGCTGATTGGGTGTGTTCGAGAGTTTAAACTTCAATGCGGCGACCGAATTGTTACCACTGGTTATTTTTCCATTTAAGTCAAATGCAAATCCGTCGTTACTACGGAAAAGACTTCCGCTTCCCTCTACAGTTCCTACAATTTTATCATTTATTTGGAGAATCAGTTTAATGTAACCAGTAGATTTGCCACCATGAGTGAAATTGAGAAAAATGGCATGTTTGCTGTCTGCGCGAACCTCAATCAAAGTAGTTCCAGTTGAAATACGATTAAAACCAGTTACGAAGTAGTCGGAAATACCATTCGGTACTTTGGTATTCTTCAACACCAGGGTGTAATTGTTCAGCTTACTGCATTTGAGGTCATAATCGTAAATCATCTCAGCGTTGGAAGAACAGTCGTGTTTAGCGGAGACTTTGATTGGGCCGTTCAGTAAGTAGGGCGAGTCAATATCAACGTTAATGGCCAATTCGGAACCGTCTTCGGAAAGTTGGAACAAGCTGTACTCTTTGTGTCGTAGTCCACTGGCCTCTTTGATGGCGAAACTAGTTTCAATTAATCGTAAATCTTCACCTGTCCTCACACTGAATTCACAATTCCCCCAAATCGGTTCAGTTCTGAAGTAACCCTTCACAGCAAAGTTTCCGATCGCCATCTCTTGTGGCATGGTCTGGCTGGACAATCTCAACGAAATTCGTTTCAAGCCTTTGAAGGCATGAATTGGTGAGAAATGTATAAAAAGACGTGGGTGATTCTTCCTTTTGGTGACCACAACCGCCTTTAGCAATTTTCTCTTGTTCTTCATAACCCCAATTTCCATGTCAATAAAAGGCGTTGAACTGAACTCGCTTTCACATTCAAGTTTCAGGACAAAGTCGCGGATTTTGGCATTTAGTTCCACTTCCCAATCATTGTCTTTGCGTTCTACTTCAAGTTTTCCTTGATGCACCTGCGTCTCCCCTAGATATGCCTTTGAAATGATGAAGAATCTATTTGCATCAAGTTTATAATTCACTTTGGCTGCAATGAGAGTTTGATTGTCATCTGGAAGTTCCCACGATACTTCCACATTTCCACGTTTCCTGGATTTGTCTATCTGTGTCTTTAGAGTTGCCTGCGAACCTATTACGCCACGTCCGAGATACTTCCTCCAATTAAATAGCACATTGCCCTCCAACCCAAAGGAACCTTCTTTGGCATCCTCCATCTCGTACATGTACAAACCTTCAAGCATTTCGTAGCCAAAGGCCTTCCCCATGTTGGTATCCTCAGCATATACCTGAATTTCACCACCTCTAGTGCCTGGGTTTGATGTGCGTCTGATGCCGTAGCGGAAAGGCATTCCCGGTGGTGTTGCCCGATTCCCATTCCATTCACCCTGTTGCTCGACTCGGAATACCTCATCAGTGAAAGTCCAGGAAACCTGAGTCTTATAGAGGAATCCTGTAAAGTTATGCGACGGTGCTCCTGGGTGCAGTGAACATAAAAGTGAGAGTTCACCAGAACTGCTGCCTTTCTCATAGCTTTTTATCACCTTGAATGTAAATTCGTCGTCGATGTGAGTCCGAACAAATAGATCTGCCTGTTCAAGACCTTTTTGATCGCTGTGAACATTTAGAACCACGATGGTTGATTTGTCGCGCACCAGACCGTGAACAGAGCCATTAAAAGTGATCGGAAGGAATCCGTCCAATCCATTTGAAATGTGGAATTCAAAGCCATGTTTTATAGAATTCATTGTCAGTAAGGCCCTGGTGTCGATTGCAGTTTTGGCTTTTCTTTCCAATTCGAAGCCGGAGTCAAGCGAAAATCCTCTTGTGGTTGGTAAATCCACTTGCAAGCGAAACTTGGGGGTGCTTGATAGGAGGAATGCAGTTGTGGCTATTATTGTACCATCAGAAATTCTCTTCACTTGACAGCGAGCATCGAATTCATTTTGGGTGATAACCAAACTGCTGTACACATCATAATGGTGTTCGCTTCCAATGTAAACACTTGAGTTCACGGTTACTCTACTTTTCCCGTCAACAACTTCCAGAGCAAAAGGCGACTCTATGCGCAACTCAGGATCGTCAGCCCTGAGTAGATGAAAGGAGTGGCGGCGATTGGCAAAATCTAGGTTCCCTTTGAACCTGTAAACCAAGTCGTCACCGCATGTTGCTTCACCCTCGATTTTCTTTTCGAGTCCGCCATTGTCCAAGTAGATGCTTACTTTGTAAGTTTTATCCCAACAGACAAGAGGGTAGTAAATGCTTGCATTGAAGTGCGCATCAATCACAAAAAAGGCACCCATATTCAAATCACCATTGGCTGTCAGTAAAAGCTGCAATTGTTTACAAAAATATAAATTCGTTTCATAGTTCTGAGGACAAGGTAGCCAAATCGCTATTTGCACACCCAACATTAACGCTTCGTTACAATGCTGAAATGTTTTCATTTACCTTAATTCGTTAGTATTACTGATTACATTACCACCATTTTAGAGGTATGATCTCATTCATCGCTGACAATTGGGTCTTACCTGATTATCCTTTTTCAGCATACCATCACACATATAGGTTAGTCCACTGACGTGGAATGGACGTCTCCTGTAGCCCACTCTAAGCCCAATTTCATAAGCACCAAGCCAGTGCTGCGTGTCGACAATCCATGAGGAATTATCACCAGATATCCCCATAGCCGAAGAACCCAAAGCCCAGATTTTTGAACTTGAAGCAAGAAAAAAAGCTTAGAAGTTGCGGGAGGCACGAAAGGTATGAGCTGAAACCTTAAGAGTTGTATTGAAGGAGTTGATCAGATGGTATTCGTGGAACGCCTAGTCACATTTCTCGAGGTACCAGTAGAGCCAGGATTCATCATTTAGCAGAACAGCGTATCCCAATGTATGGCACTTACTTGAGCTTCTAAACTGAGATCTCACAATCAGGTGATGAAGGTCCCGCTCAAATTTTATCATGATTTCACTACAAACTTGGCAACTTTGAACCTGATACCGACGAAAAGCCGTGCCATTATTAGCATTTAAGTTGCCAAACACTCCGTCTTAGAGACAGCATCTTCGGGCATCCCCAGAGCTACTTCCGTACTAGGGAGAACTATTGTCCACCCCCGGATGTTATTAGAAAACTTGAAGGTTTAAAATACCAACAAGGAAAGCTGCGGTAAACATTTGGACCCCATTGCCAATCAGCAGTCCAATGCGTAACGCACAAGCGCGCCTATCGGTCAATTGGAAGAGAATGCTCCAAAAGTAGACGATGGCCAATTTTCATTGGTCACTGGCCCTTCTGTTTGATTCCGGCTCAACGTAGAGAAATTTACTGTTTGGAGTCATCACATATCCAAAAAATGTTTTGAAACTCGTTATTGAGAACATTGTGGTCTCCATGACCAACTTTGGCAGTTGTTTTAGAAGCTGTGTGGAAGCTGTGACTCTTGTCAATTATGCTTGTTTGGCATGATGGTATTCTATGGAAACATTGCTCCACATAAATCCATTCTTAGTTGAAATCGTAGCATTCAACGGGAAAACGTTAGAAATTTGGGAATGTTAAATGAACTTACACTCGGTCATCCTCTGTCAATAAAAACCTGAAAAAAAAACGATAAGGAACTTTGTTTATAGATATCGTTTCAAGTGATTGCTGGGTGATTGTTGATGTCAAGCAGGAATAAAGAGTAGTTCTTCATTGAAGTGGTATCTTGGTGTAGGATGGTTTATAAAAATACATGGTGGGATTTGGTATGGTTTCATATTTTTGGATACACAATTAAAGTTCGAAAATTAAGCCTGCATGAAATTTTTTAATGAATTAAAAGCTTTTAGATGTCAAATTTACCTTTTAAATGGCCGGAAGTAGGCAGCTCTTAATTAAAGGGGCTTACGAACAAAAAAAGCAGACAGAAGAAATGAACTGGATACGATATTTGAGAAACGAGGAAAATGAAGAGCACTGATAGGAGAAGACAGTTATCTTCACTAAAGACTGTTTGCTAATGATGAACGATGGTGATTGGTGACTCCGGAGTGGCGCGCTTTTAGTTGATTGGATGGGAGGACAAGAATCGTTGGAATGTTTTTTTTCGGTTAATAAATGAGTACAAAAATCGACTTAAATGGGTTCTACCAGCCAAAAAGGTAACAAATGCTAAAGCTTGACCAGATGCTCATTATAAGTCGTGAGGTAACTCCGAAAAATGTGATTGTGGAGATGCGAGGTTTGGAGATCGCGTTTTAATGATGTCATTTTCGGAGAGGCTAGTGTGCAGACCCGTTAGCGCAGAATAATAACGACATTCTTTGAATCCCATTTCTCGCCGGCGCTCATAGAGCATTTCAAGGGCATAAAAAAATAAGTTTTAGCGGTGGTACAATACGTGGTCACGCACACGGAGTAGTTATAGATAGGTGCATTGGCTGGAAGGCGAGGAACTCCAATGTTGTTGATCGCGACAGCTTCACCTGTCCACTTTTTCTCCGAATTTCCTTTATTAACCTGGAGACTGAACAAAGCACCGTAGTTCCTCGGTGTCAAGTTCATTTGTGATTCAAGGATAATTGCCTTCTTTTCAGTTGGCAATTGTAATTCGCTTGTGTGTTTCACCTTGGTCGACGTAGTGAATTCAGTAGTGGCTGAAAAGTTGGGCAAAATCGTGTTTTGACTAATGCAATGGGCCATGCTATGAAATAATTCAACGCTTAGCGCTTCCTATGAAAATTTCCACCATTTTGTTCACCCCAAATGCAAATGGACGGGGATTTGCTTGGGAGTGTAGAACAACTGCAATTCCGTTACCAGATTTAAATAAATGGGTGTGATTAATGAATTACAACAAATGTCCTTAATATTCTCACAATTCTACTGATACTCCTGAAAACCAATGAAGCTGTGGGGTGGGACTCATTTCAATCCAAAATAGCACAACAATTGTGTCCTCATGGCTTGCCTTTAGCAAATTCCTCGGTGCTTTAACACATGCCGTGCATTTTCGATACATGTTCGTCAAGTGGACTCGCAAGCTAAGCTAAGCCACTTTGCTTTTTCTGTGATATTTAAATCTGTCATCAAATGCAATTATGTTGTTGACTTTCAACGACTTCAGTGGCAATATTGACCTAGCTGCGGAAGCTGGCCTCTGGACCATGCCACCAAACACATCCCCTCCGTCCAACGAGTGCATAAATAAGTATTCTATCCCGTATTATGCCTTCTCTTGCCTCCAAAGAAGACTCAACACTCTGCAGCACTAACTTCCAGCCTTCAGTGTGGCCAATCCGTCGCTGATTTTAAAAAGTACCCAAAAAAATTAAACTTACACTTGAATATGAAGGGTAAGAGTTTGCTGGTCGATTCAGCAGCTAGGACATAGAGCCTTCCAGTTGTGACTTGTTGATTCACAGACAAGCTAAAGTCAGGACGAATGAGCTGAGCCGTGATTTCGTAGTCAGAGGGTCCGACTTGTTTCATGTTTCCAGTGATGTTTGCTTCCCAGGCGGCAATATTCAAGTCTCCAGAGAATTCACCTTCTGAATTGTAGTTAACTATGCAGCAAAAAAATGACATTTTTAACAGCATGGGCATTATTAAGCTTCTAGCTCTAGTCCTCGCATAAAGGTTAAATCAGTGGAACAAACTCACTTGAACAACTGTAAGTGCTATTCCATGGCGTTTTAAGGGAAGTCAGGCTGAACCACTCGCCCTTCATTTCACGGGTCAAGTAGCTGAATTTGATGAGTTCCCTTGAGCCCAAGAAGCCTGATTTTTTGACACCGTAGCGTTTGACCTCGAACTTTACGGACTGGAAGAGTCCAGAATATTTCGGTTTCTCTCTGATAAAGCTGACGAATAGACCATCGAATCGTTCCACCTCCACATTGCAGCCCGTGATTAGGCCGGTGAGAGGATCTCGAAGAACGCTTAGGCTAGCGTCAAGACCAATCAGTATCTTGAGAAGGGATGGCGAGTTGCGTAGCAATTGAGGTTCCCCGCCGGATAAAATTACTGATGTTCCACTGGTGGGAGAAATTGACTTCACAGATCGGCTAAAGAAAGAATGGAGCATGTATTTTGGGCCCAATTCTAAAATGGGATGTGAAGATGCCAGTAAAATTCACCTTAATTTGAATGCAGTCATTTTCGAATCTACCCCAAATAGTCCAACCTCAAATCCCGTCAGCTCTTTGATTCGATCCAGAAGGTCAACAGTAAAGAGAATCGGTACATTCAATTGAACGTCGTCTTCTGTAGAATAGCCCAGAGGTCCCTCATATGCGTTGAGTACCACCTCGACTGAGTGCACAGCGTCAAAGCTAAACGAAAGATGGGAAATTTCGAAACGCACAAGAACATTATTGGTGGACACTGTAGGCACAAGCGATGTCCAACCTTAAAGCGTATCTCTATCTGCATTTCTGATTTCAAAGTTATGTTAAAAGGTAAGATTTTACTCCTTTTTGCGCCTCAAGGGGCCTATTGAATGGGATTCTTCCCATTTAAACGAATTTGACAGGACTCACACAACATTGATGCCATATTCTGCATTTAGTCCGTCGTAATATGTAGTATCTTGATGTATAGCTAGGAGATGGTTGATTTGCACCACAATTCCACCGATGGTTGAGAATGCCACGGTCTCATTGATTCCCACGAAATTTGGTCGTGTTTTAAGGAGCCTCGCTAATTGATCGGAGCCTTCAATGTCATCGTAGTAGCTGATATCGCGACCAAATAGTCGTATCGACAGCCTCGACCTCTTGTCAGCTGGGCTCCATTGGTCATACTGAAATTTAGTGTCCAATATAAACGGAAAATAAATAAAGAAAGAAGATGAAATTGCTACTTACCATCTTAGCAGCTTTAGGCAATCCATCAATGCCGCTCCCCTCTTTACTCAAGGAGTAATTGTCTCTAAAGCCATAGACATAGTTGTTTAAGCTCTCTGAATAAACGGAGTGGTAGGCAAGCTCAAGTGCGTTGAATGAATGGCCTAGGACGTCAAAAGTTAAATTGAGATCCACGTAACGAGGGAAGGTGCTTTGCGGGCCGTAGACAACTGTTGCGTCCACACCTCCACCAAGCTAAAATAAAAACCATAAGTCATTTGTAAATATATTAATTTCGTACCGCTGGTCCCACTGCACATTAGAACCAACCTGACTTCCAGAAATGTGCTTTTCTTTGTAGAAAGACTGCTTCAAGATATTTGGCGTGTAATCCTCAACCAGTCTCATTAGTGGAGTATCAACATTTGTGAGCAGAAAAGACTCATCCTCTTTGGCTCGGTCATTAGAGCTTCGTATTCCATTCAGATGGCTCAGAATGTAGGAAGTTACCTTAAGTGTACAACAAGCTGTAAGAATGCGTGATAGTTTACTGTTTACTGTCTTATCTCCAGAAGGACTCCTAAACTGACCTGTTTATCAGGTTCTTGGTCAATAAAATGCAGTTGAGAGAGCTTTTCTTGTGTCAGGTGTCGAGCCCACGATCGGTAGGCTTGAATCCTCACTTCTACATCTTCAGTAGCATTTGTAAAGACTCTCAGCAGTATATCCTACGGGGAATTAGTTAAATTTAAGTTATTCCACAGCAGATTAAATGTAAAAGCCAACCAAGTGGGCTTACATCGACGTCAGAATCTGTCGGGAATGCACGAAAGACTTCAGCAGCAGTTGCGCGAATGATCATGTCGTGTTTGGTAGGTGAAACCAAGCATCCAGCCAACGCAGAGTATATGGATGACTTATTGCTGACCCTTCCAAGATTTTTTATTGCCCTCAGGGAATCCAGAACCTAAAAGTTAGTAATAAACTCCAGCTAGAGATGTTGAACTGTTTTACTTCTGAGAGACACATAAACTGACCCTAAAAATAGCGGCGAGGCTTGTAAATGAGTGGTTACGCCCTTCTACCAGAGGCGTTATTACAATAACCCACCACTTTCATTGTTGTAGAAGACACCTTAGAATCACCCAGACCATTTAAACACGTTGTGCCGAAACCAAAGCAAGTGCTCATACCTCTGGGTCAAAGATTCTAATGCTGGTTTTGTTTTTCAGCATTTCAAAATAGCGTTGTGACTTGAGGACGTGAAACGTTCATAATCAAAGTTGCATAAGTCAAACCTGCCTTTAACTAAAACAAGTCCGACAACGCTTCAAACATTTCCATTCAAAATGCGTAGCGTTCCATCTGTTTAACTTATGATTGTGGCGAAGCGGGCACTGGAGGTTCCACCTTTTTTACTACTTAAGTGGGGGGGTGAAGAGGAGCGGTGTGGACTCCAAATCATGCCAGCAGCCACCTCACCCATTAGCAAAACGCATGACAATCTCATTCAACTTCAAAGAAGGCTCGTGTGCTATGCGAATGGAGCTTGTCCTCGTTTTAGGTGGTGCTAAGTGCAACCAAACTTAGGTAGCGCCTGGCATCGTGGAAATCATTGAGATTTTCAAGAAACTTCTCACCTTATCTACATCCTCAGGTTGACCAAGATCGCAATAATTGAGCGTCTTCGACTCAAGACTTCTCATCAATTCTTTTACACCCTCTTCTTCCTCGCATTGAGGATGCGACTTGCAGTAGGTGCGCAGGAGGTTTGAGGTCACCATTGTGAGGGTCTTGTGGCTTGACTTAGAGAGGGCTTGCTGAAACAAAGTAGTCGGTTTATCCACCATTCAAGCATTTCTACTCGGATTTTATTTGACTGGTGATTTGCATTATCTTCCACAGTCTATCAAATGATAGCAATCAAATATCAGGCAAATTTCTTAATGTCCCGATGATGCAGTTTAATTTACATGCATTATTGATAAGTATTGTAATGTTTACGTAGAAGTATTTTGTTGTACTTTATCGATGCACATATTTCAAGTTCATGCGGCTGACGTCGAGCGACTCAATCAAACCAAATACCCTGTACTTACACAGAGACTGAACGGGATGTTTGCGAAGGACCTCAAATCATTAAATTTAACTGGACAAACTTTGAAAACCATCTTTAGGTGTCAAATACTCCTCAAGCCTACTTTTTTACTGTGTTTATGAGTAGCTTATTGCACCACATCACTAATTTATGGTATCTCTGCGAGAAATTAAAAAAAACTAGCTGATGGATTTGAGCATGCTCCTTGACAAGTGCTGTTCTCCCGGGGGCAAATCTGTATTCTGAATTGCGGCCACTCAACTACCCAGGTTTCCCGTTCTTCGCGGGTTCTAACCTCAACAAAACGATATGGCGTCTGGTCTGTGTCTGTGGTTTTCCAGCCCTTCAGCACCTATCTGCGGAGCAAAACCGCATTTACTTTTTACCACTCGTAAATTTAACCTTTTGGCTTTTTGCAGAGAATATAGGATGTGGCGATTAGCAAACGAGTTACCTCAAGTTTAATGATGAAATTTAGCGAAGGACTGGGAAGGAAGCTCATGTGACCGACTGGGAAGGTAAGTTGCGGCCTATCTAGACACCATTCGAGAAATTCGACTGATTCTTCAGTTTGTGCATGGATCGCAGCATCGAAAAGTAGACTCCTAAAACATGGCAAAATTACATTTTAAGGTAAGATGCACCATGACCACACAGCTGAGAGTTTTTGTAGAGGCTTCTTCAAATCCAAAAAAGAAACATTAGCTAAGTGGCATCGAATACCTAACCAGAATTACATTATTTGACGAGCTCGGTGTTTATTAAATTTCATGCACAAAACCAAAAATCCTAGCGCTTACAGAGCTGTTTCACTGTCAGTAAATTGCTTCAAAGCATTCAACTCCATTCTCGTGGACCGACGCATGTAGTAAACGAGCATTAGGAAGTCGTGAGAACTCGCAGTCCTCTTCTCTAGAGCAACGTCTCCCAACATTTGCATCACTCCTTCAGATGACATGCCTTGATTCGATTTAGATGTAGTATAGCTCTCTCGATGACGCAGGCTGGTTTGTACAAAGGCTTGGGATCTGTCTGGAGACGCAATGAAGCAACGAAATTTCATTATTTGATGGCGTAATGCAGGATTCGGATGCAAATGTGTTCGCATCAACTCATCAAAACCAATTAAAATAGAGCCCTTGAACACATTGGATACGTAATCAGTAGCGTACCGAAGTTGAGGGATCCAGACGACTTTGAAGAAATCAGTTTTAATTTTGTCGTCACCTCGATTTCGTTCAGCTTTTTCCATTGATAGTCGACCGCACCACTTATAACAATGCTCTCCCTGCAAGATACATCAGAGACTGGTTTGTTGTATTTGAAAGACACTTGGCATTGCTGTTCGCCGCTCAACATTTTATTCTTCGATAACTCCTTAAAATAAAGGTTGATGTTAGCAAAAAATTACGCTTGAACTTTGCCAACTTTACTCAAAATAGTAACTTACAGAAGGGGTTTCATCAGAAACACCGTCAAGGCGTGTGATGAGATCGTACTTGTCGGCGCATCCGGCAGTGGGTTTGCGTTTATCAAAAGTGATTCCTTCTTCATCACGCTTTACAATGTCATATCGTGTCAGGCATCTTCCTGTAACGTCTTCCTTTATTAAAAAAGTGGAGGATGCAAATGCATTTGGCATTAGTATCAGCGGCAGATTTACAAAAAAAACCTTAAAGCGCTAATCAACTAATCGGCGGGTACGGAATAAAACACCTAAACCCTTTAATCCAGCGTGTTTACCAAGTCAAAAACCAGATTACAACTTGAACATCCGGAGTAATGCGTCAATCATAAGGATTGTGCTGGTCTTATGTTTACATGGCACCACGCAGGTTGACCTTTCAACCGACGCAAGGATACATAAAATGCAAGCATGGTCGGCGGTTAGAGTGCAATGAAGGGCTTGATCTGATGGGCTGAGCATAATTATCCAAGATTATCATTGTCGTTTATTTTGAAGACTTGGAGTCCTATTAGACAAAGTTTTTTTTTATAAATACTTGAGAGTTTTTTACTCTTAACATCTAACTCAAGGTTATTTACTTCAAGTCCAAGCGATTATAACATACCTCAACTGATTCTGAGGGCAATTTCAAGGACTCTAATTCCACCTGGAGGTGTGAGAGAATGGCTGCCTTCACATTCCACGCAAAGGGACCATCTGTCTCTGCGGGACAGAATCCAGTCACTTTGCCTTCCTCGAAACCGAAGTAGGCTATTTTCTCCTGCAGTATGGCAGCCGTAGTTGGCTTGGCAATTCGAAAGCCGTCAGATGCCACCTCAAAAGCTTCGACGTCTTCCAACTAAACCGTTTATGGAAAAATGGACTGTTGTGAAACAAGTTTTAAAGTAGACTGTCTAGAGTTTTCAAATCTGCCTTAATTATAAAAAAAATATTACGCGGTTTGCTTGAGTTCTGATGAAAATTCCTCTGATAAAAGCAAACCGCCAAATGATAAAGGAAGCTAATAAGCTACAATCTTCGTCTGTTAAAGCCATTAATGTGTTCTACAGGCAGAAAGGGAAATGCGTTAGTTTTTTATAATTCTCCCCGGTTTGACATAAGAATACTTTACTAAAGTGATAAATATAGCCTGGCTTAGTGTTTGTGTATGATTAGTCTTCAAGAGGAATAATTTTCCTACCGTATAATTCATGCATCGAGGAAATTAAGCTGTCTCATCTGTGTGGAAGGGTTTAAGTGAAATGAGCATTAAAAACTGTTTACTTTAACAAGTATAGATAATTCCACTATCCTTTAGAAACCTGGGCAAATTTCCTCCAATCAGATCTTAGATCTATGCGGCAAATAACTGATAACCAATAAAATTAAAGCAGTGCTCGCTTTTGCGCAAATCAAGCGAATGCCACCAATGGAGTACTGAGAATAAGTAAATGGACCAAATTGAAGACACTTGATATCCAAAGTAGTCAGAATACCCACAAAATGCATGTGACTATGCTAGCAAACCTTGAGCTCATAGGTGCAAGCAGTACCACCAGAAATGACAGCCTTGCCACGAATGGCGACACCACTTTGTGAGGCTTCTTGAGCAGTACTGCTGACACGATGCGTAATCTCGAACTCGTAACTATGGCAACGGAGAACGCCCAAGTTTACGAGTGGATTGCTACCTGAAATGCGATAAACAAAAGTCGCAGTTTTTGCACACCCATGCTTATATTTGTGCTTGTCCAGAAATGATAAATGGGCACATTGGTTTTGGCTGTTGCCCCGTGTTTGGACCTGGATGTGGGTGCGATGTTAAAATGTTCAAGTTTTGGAGTTACCAAGTTAATGTGAAGAATATGTGGACGCAAGAGTAGGTGTAACACCATGGCTGAGAGGTATAAAGAATGGTTCAGCTACACAGCGATCTCGCAGAGTATCATTAATATTTGTTTCTTTTCAATCTAAGGAGATCAGCTCATCCACACTCCAGTGCTTAATAGAGGATGTTCGTAAGTCTGGTGATATGGGAAATCATCGGATGCTTAATACACCGCTATTAGTTGTTTTAGTAAGATTTATAAAAGCCATTATCGATGGAGACCAAGCACAATGAGGAGGCGAATGAACTAAAGGCGCTCATTGTGCCTATAAGTGGCCCTCTGTAAAGTGTGAACAAACTGAGATAGTTCTCCTTCGACTAGTCAATCATTATTATCCATTTCACAGTTGACTTCTGTTAAATGGTCCAAAGACGTTTTGATGATAATCCCTTTTACCTGTATTGGAAGGTATTTGAATTTTGCAAACAGAAGAGCATTAATGTAGCAAAGAGATAGACAAGGAGGGAAACGGCTAAGGCTATGCCATGCACTAAACACTTTGTTTGACGGTAGTGCAATATTTTCCACTTAAATGCTTTTTTAAAAACACTGACCCCTACCAACGGAAACGTTTGATTACCTAATTTACAGCCGTCATAATCAGTGAATTCTAGGTAATCGGCATCATTAATCACCGTTGCGACTGGGGAACCCTGAGTAAAAAACAGTTTCCATAAGGAGCTGCTGAGAAATGCAAGCCATTATTAATTACAGTAAGAGAACTTAAAAAAAATATGAACAGTTTAATAGTATTATTAGGGTAGCAAAGGCAGAATCACAGTTAAACAATCGGTGTAAATCATAGGACAGAATGATCACAAGCACAATTCAAGTAACATACCACCGCAAACAACAGGGCATTGAAAGGTTTCAGCAGGCTTCTTAGACGATGCTAAAACACCAAAATAAGCAATTTATTCACAATGCAGAATTGATTTAATCAAAACCTTATTTCTACTCATTAAAAAATATTCTGTTTTTGGGTTCGATGAATGCGTGAAAGTAAACTAATCACAAAAGAACTCACCGGAATTTACAACACCTAGAGCGACCAGAGCCAGAATCACAAGCATACGTACTAACATTGTGATGACATCCCTTTGAGGTGATCATGCCGTTTAACCTTATATAGGACGTTGAGGCGGTCGCTTGCACATAAACAAGCCAGGGGCCGATCGCGCTGCCGTATTCACTAAACATAAACAGACCGGGTGTTGGATATTAAGAACTGTCTTGTGTTTATATGATTTCTCGCACTTAAGTTCATAGGTTTTCACTGGTTGTATTTTTGATGAACAAACAATAGTATTTACATGTGCTGTCTATAAAAACAAAGCGCTGACAAGTGCAAATGATAGGAAATTTTAAGGAGTAATACATGTTGCAGACTTAATCGAAACGGAGTTTTAAGCATGTTAAGTGCTTCAAAGGCAATAAGCTGTATCCCTGACCCGTTTGTAGGACACTTGAATGTAAAGATGCTATCAGTTTTCAACCGAGAATTTAACTATGCCTTAGACTGATGCAATAATTTCAAGGATATAGAAGAGTAACACCTAAAACAACTACTTTAACCATCAAATGAGCTCTCCCTACAACCGACTTAACTGTTTAGACTGAGGTGATTTGAAAATTGGCTTTTGACAAGGTCACTGAAGACTAAATAGTGTTATTTCCATTAAAGACGGTTTGGCTATGCATTTTCAAATCTACACTAGTTTTGTGACGCTTAAAAAGCTACTGACTTTTTACCAGCAGTAACCATTCGGTCTCAATTGCTTATTGTTTTGTCTATAGTTGAAACTGAACCAGACGCGACACAAAGCAATAGGAGCACGCCTTAAGCATTTACCAAGTAAAAGACATTTCGCGTTGGTGGTGAGAGAACCAAAAAGACAGCAATTTAAAAAAATCGCCAGGTAGTAAACTTTTCGAAGTAAGTGCTTCCATTAGGTGGTGGTCAGAGAACATCACCGGCGATTGCATTTGAAAGGGCACAACTGCAGTGCTTTGTTTGTTTGGGCTCTTGGTTGGTCCCACACGCTAGTGGCCGCCACCTTAAAGCTAGCTGCTTGGGCTGGCCTGCCAGCCATGCCAGCAGTACTTTCCCTTTCCGTCTAGAATACAAGTATTCTGGCCTACACCTAGCCTTCTCTCCGTCTTTTAGGGATGCTCGGGTCGCCACACCTGGGCCACGCCAGCAGTCTCAATTGCTTTCTGTTAGCTAAGAGCATATATTTTGCATTGTACAGGGTTTAAAAATGCTGCAAAGTGATATCTATTTCAATGTTGAAACACGTGCAAACCTCATGCTGAAGGGAACATCTAGGTTCACCGAGGCAGATAGAAGTTGGCTTAAATTACCCTTCCCCTGATTAATCAAAAGTAGCAACCGCATCACTAAGCAATGGGTCTGATTGTCGGGATGGGCATAAGGAAGAAGAGGTAAATAAGCGGTGTTGCAAAAATTGAGCGGAATACAGTAAAATAGGTACAAATGTAAATTTAATCCACACAGATAAAATGAAAATTAAAACAGCTTTGTAATGTTGCGTTATGACTGTTAGTTTCGGTTTTAATCGCTTGAATGACCATATTGACCTATTCGTATGGTGGTGGCATTTGAGCTATGCCAGCTGCCCATTTCCCTGTCTACTCGTATGGCACAAGAACTAACTCCTGGGAGAAATTTTTATGACGTTACCTGCGTGGCGACAAGTCAGGAAACGCGACACAGATTAAATGCTCGAATGTTCTGGAGAAGCCCCACAACATTTTACTGTGCATACAATGCTTGAGTTTTTTAAACGCGGTTTGCAGGCCAGAGGCAGGACAACAGGTTCAGCATGATCAAGTAACATTTGACCCACTTTCGTTTACGATGCTTCAATATGGCTACTTCACGTGCAATAAAGGCGGCTGAGAGCGTTAAGGAATCCGGCAGCAGAAAATGGAGGATGGAAGACGAGGGAGGGGAAGAAATAGTTACAGTACAGAACTTTGCTTTTGATAGGTAGTTGTATGCAAATCAATATTGCTAAAAATGCATGCAAGTGCAATTCTACAACAATGATATTGCAAGAAGAAACAGGCAATGGTGTAGTAGATGTTTGGCCGCGAACTATTGCCAATTCATAATTGCTAATTGCAAAGTTAAATACTGCTTCTTGGCAGCCATTGTCAAAAAATTAAGCCATTATCAGGCAGAGCAACGCGAAAATAATCAAAGTACTACTAGTTTAGTAGAGCCATTCAAGCAGGCCGTCTGTTTTCAAGGTTGTTCTGCCGTTGTTTCGGTGTTCAGCGGCTCACATTTGAGTGTGTTCAATGTTTTTTATTACTTGTGGTCTGCAATGACAATTCCGACTTCTGTGTCAGACAAGTGAGTTTGGATCGAATATTTGATGTTATAAAGGTAGTGATCTTTACGATAAATCTGGAGATTCTTGGTGGCATTGGTGTAAATGGATCCCTACATCAAATGCAAAACTGGCACAGGCGGAGGATAAAATCCTGAAAAGTTCTTCGGAATTGGTTTATCGGAACATTTCTTAGGATGTAAATGTGATTTTGAGAAATTCTTCCTCCCGGTATACGGCTCTTCTCTGTATTTGCGGACAGTCGTTGCCAGAAACTTTCCTAAGTCAAAATCAGTTCAGAACGAATGCGAACATCGAGTACCTTTGGTTCTTATTCACGGGTTTGCCTCTGGTGTTGGGTTGTGGTGTAAAAATTTTGATATGCTTTCTGCCTCTCGTCGTGTCTACGCATTCGATCTACTCGGTTTTGGTCGTAGTTCCCGACCACCTTTTCCAGAAACAGCGGAGGAAGTAGAAGATAAATTTGTCGAAATTATTGAGGAGTGGAGGAAGAATATGAAATTGGACAAGTTTATTCTCCTTGGTCATAGTATGGGAGGCTTCATCGTTTCGTCGTATGCTCTCAGCCACCCTGAGAGGTAAGGGCTAAATTTTCCAGGTTCTTCTATGGTCTGCATCAATTTTGTTTTCAAGACTTTGTTTTTCTCAGGGTCGTCCATCTGATTCTTATCGATCCATGGGGATTCGTCGGAGAAGAAGAAAGTGATGACATACGCCCAAGTGGAATCCGTGGCTGGGTAGTAAAAAAATTGGCCTCTTTTAGAGCTCTAACAACCATGCGAATGATTGGACCATTTGGTCTTAACGCCATGCGCAAGGTTAGACAAGACTTTGGACAAGTTTATTTCCAGACATCTGCTTCAACGAGTGTGAGTTTGCTCTAAATATTATGCACCATCTTTTGCTGTATTTGTAGGAATGCTGAATGGCATTATTCATTTTGATTTCTCAGCTCTTTGGAGTGCGTTTATTTCATCGTACTTTTCTCTGAAGTAACATGTATGTGGTTTTTCTTGTGAATAAAGGAGCTAGGTTATTTTTCTGTGATTTCGTAGGAGTCCTGTGAAATCGATGACGAGCATAATGGTTTGCGGCATGTAAACTCTTGGTCTCCTGGCAAAAGACAATTAGCAACATCAAAAATAGGGTCGTCAAGGGCCTCTAGGTTTGATTCTCTCTCCCCCTACGATTCATCTGTCGTCTACAACTACATATACCACATCAATGTGCGTAACCCCACGTACGTATATGGTTCACATTTCTTATGCTTTTGGTAGATTGCATTGCTTAAATGACATCCAAAGTTATTTTTACTGAAGTTACTATTCGCGAAGCATCCACCTCATTTTATGAAGGCATATCGTTATCCTGACCGGCCTTTTAGAGTTTAGCCTAGACCTAATGAAATGGTTGAAGGTCGGGAAAGGTAGTTCCAAGCAGTGCACAAATTGTCTCACATATTCACACAAATTCATCGATGAGGCGCGATTCCATTTCTCTCGTGCTAATCTTCTAGTACCATTAGTACGATTACGAAACGAGCACCTAGGCACTTTCGTCTATGCTTCAATCATTTGGGTAGTCATCCGGTTTGCACTTTTATCAAATTCTATATTGCCCTAAACTAGGTAATAGACGCATCTAACAGACGTTTAACTTTCCTGAGATCTCTTTGCCCGCCATTCTTCTGTTGTCTTTATTCAGTTACAAGCATCTTTGTTCCTTTCGGTTTGGGCAATTACTGGAAGTTTGAAGTTCGTCACGCACTAGGAACAGTTAATGATACTTCAATTTACTTGCTGGTATTTCTACACCAAATTTCATATCAGTTATCAAATGAGCTGATTTTCGTGAACACTGTGATGTGTTTTGTAGGACACATTGATTGATTGAAAGTGTAACCCAGTCTCTCCCCACACCAACACCACCAGCAAGTTTAGTCATGCCTCCAATTTATCAGAATATCGTTTGACTGTCCACCATACCTTTGATAAGAATCTCTTTTCACCAGAAGGGTAACCGTTCAAAAAGTTGCTTGACCTCTGGACTTCCTTGCCAGCGGCTGTAAAAGTGCACGCTAAATCTATGAGTACTTTCATTAAGTGATTTCACAATTTGCTGGTCTTAGTGTTTAGCCAAGTGTAACCTTGAAGACAAACCAAATGGATTATTGAAACAGACCTGGAGGGCACTGAAAGGCTAGAGTGGACAAAAGTTGGCAAATTGAAATGACACGTATCTTTACAGCGGAGAAGACGCCTTCAAGAGTATGTCGGTGTTGGGCTGGGCAATACGACCGATGCTGCCACGAATGCGGGATGTGAAGGCTGATGTGCCCATCACTTTCATCTACGGTGGACGCTCCTGGCTTGATTCCTCCTCGGGTCTTAGTACTCGTGATCTCCGTCCCAATTCCTACGTCGATGTTATGGTGCGTTTCCTTATCTATAAGTTCTTATCCTGTAGTTTTCGATTATTACTTCGGTGTTATGATGCGTAGCGGTCTTTTAGCTCTTTCATTATTGTTACGACACTCCTTTTTTGTTAGCACGGGATATGTTACGTCAGTCAACCCGAAATCTCGTATTTTCCCAAACACTAACCAAGCATATCAACCACCTTCTCTTCCTACGCCGAAATATCAGTGTGTGCGCACATTTCCTTCTTCCATCGTACTTTCCTGGCTTAATTAAGTATTTGTGATTGGCATTTATATCCACTTGAAGTGTATGTCTGAGGTAGAACTTTGATTAGCAATCACAAATTTTCACACAGATGCAGTAATAGTTCGTGAGTTCCTTTCTGGTCAAAAGGAAATTGTAATTGTAGATATTTTCTCTAAAGGCGCATCACTAAGAGCGACTCCCTTGGACAGTCTTCTCGATACTGTTCGGTAAGTTGGTCGTACCTTACCGAACTGTTAATAGGCACAATCCTGTGAACTGTCCATAGGAATGTTAGATCTGTGAGTTCTCGTGAAGGCGCCATTCCTTCATTTTTGCGTCAGAGGAAGAACCTGCTAATTGCAAATTACAAAACATTTTGTTCTTCACCAATCATTGCTCCCTTTTCTTCTGTTACAACATTTGGTAATTTGTGGACACTCTTGCGCCACTAGGCTGTCAGTGTGGGAGAAATGGTTTGAGAGATTGCATAAGCGTTATTATGACCCCTTGATCAGAAGGTGCCAGTAGTCCTTGATGTAAAATGCAGCATAATGTAATCACTATGATGAACGAGTGAACTTTGCTGGACTTTGTAAATTTGAAGTGTGTAATTTGCTAGCTACGTGATTGCCCTTTTGGCATATTCCCAGCTTCGATACTGCTTTCACCATTCTATGTACCAATGACCGTCTTAAAAGCGAACGTGATTTGCACGCACCTGATGTGGAGGCGTTGTTTTTCAACGATATGACACCACACATCAGTGTTTGTGTCAACTTCGTTTCGGCGTCACACTTTGCGTGCAGACGGTTTAAACAAACTTCTCTCCAGTACTGGTGTGCACCTCATGGCCATTATTTTGACTCGCTTCCTTTTTTGGTAAACAACTTTGTAACCTACCACAGGATTGGGCACCTTACGGCACAGAACGTCGGCAAGGTGGACCGGCTTGCGAGAGCTTTCAAGCCTCTGGGTTCCTGAACCATGAATGGGGCACCTAGATGCAGACTCCAAGAACCTAGGCCTCACAGAATGTGCCATTGTGAATGAATTTCCATTTAGGCTAAACATTTTTTAGCCATGAATGATTTCCAGCTAGAAGTGCTTTGACAACTGGCCGAAATTTGTTGATTCGGCCTTCGTTACAATTAGGGATCCGATCCATCACGTTCACCTTCATCCCTCCCGACTGTGCTAGGATCTTCCGCATGGGTGGCTCATTCGCAAGACATAAACGCATGGAATAGAGTTTTCCAAACTGTTGGCTAAAACACTGTCCATCTACTGGTAAATACATTCTTAAATGGCTTGATCTATTCGTCGTGATTCGTTTCTTAGCAGAGCTGCCATCGCGACTGACCAAGACATCGGCAAATACACCAGGCCAGACACACCTAGAAAACCACTTGTACAAGTGGATTTAAGGAAGGACAGAGGCTCCGCATTTTTGGACATTTGTGTCTGTCAGTCTCCGTTTTTTTTGTGTCACCCTGGAGAGTTCTGGTAGTAAGCATTCTACTTTTACTATCACAGTGGCAGGCTCCATAAAAACAAACCAAGGTACAGGAAGATCCGATGATCCTCAGAATTCACAATTTAAATGTTTATGCTCATCTCGTCTCATTGATTGTCACTGTCCAAAACCCTATTTCGGCAATCCTCTTCCTCTGTAACCTCACAGACTCAACCAACGACCTGTGTAACAGCCAGCTGGCGAAGTCGGCATTTCAATTTTTAGTGTAGCTTTGCTCACTACAACTTATTTGTAATCTCTGAATACGCATTAGGTCGCATTGAGTGCATCCTCTGTGGACAATCGTGCTTGACCATCTTTTTTCCACATCGCTAACGATGCAGGTAATCGAGGACGGCGGCCACCATGCTTATGCGGAGTACGCGGAGGAGTTCAATAATTACGTGAACACCGTGGCGCGCCTGGTGGATGAGGGCTACGCTTTTAAATCGGGTAACGAGGAGGCAGTGCAGGCGACGGCTGCTTCATCCTATCACGCCATCCAAACCTCTAATGGAACGAATAGCAATGAAGTTTTGCCCTCCAAGTAGACTCTTATTCCCTTCCTTCCTTTTCCCCCATCGCTTCTTGATCTATCAAAACCACTGACATCAGCCATTCAAAGTGACTTCATGACCCCTGATTGTTAGTTCTACTTTATAATTTCGGCTTTTCATGATTATCTGATTCTACCTCTGGAATTGAACTGGTAAAATGATTTTACTTACTTCCTTAGGATTTGTTCGATTAGTTCACACAGGTCGCATTGAAATTACTGACCAAAGGCTGAAATTTGGTCGTAGAAACTGCAGAAATCAGAACCTCTCCAAATGCTATGGGCATTGGCGTTGACGGAAGAGGAATTTGGACGTAAAGCAGGGTGAAGTGGGTCACCTCGGCCTATTCATCTACTCTTGCATGCTCATCAACCATCAGGTACATTTCATTCCCAGTCTCTTATCTCCTAACTGCAGATTATCACAGATATTCTGCCTGATAATACGGCTAATGAACCCGAAGCGTAAAACCAGAATGCGGTTCGGAAGACCTATGAAATTTCTCTCTGGTAACGTGGACGTAGCGGTGCCCAAGTCCGACCACCTCAATACCACAACTAGATGCTCTGTCCATTGCCAGTTACCGAAAAAAAGATTAGCGTAGTTTTATTTTTTTAATTAAACACTCAAGAGAACAAACGTCCGGCGAGAAAAAAATCCCAACCGATGAGTCCGCCAGACTGTTCCTGCAGCAATTCTGTTTTCGGTCTTCATTCTCCTCAAAAGCTGAGCCTCCGTTAGCTCTTAACCGCAGAGGTTCATCTTACTGACCTAAGTAGAGCACGCCTTGAGACGAGCAATGTAATTAGGAGATCAATGAATGCATGATGGTAGTCTGTTGTGGTTATGGATTCAAGGACCCTTTCGGTCTCTTCAAGAAGGCAATTTAAAAGCAGTCGAAGACCATGCTTAATAGGAGGGGAACGATCATCTTCATCAAGACTGTAAAGAACACCTAAAGTTGGAATAGTTTCGTCAGCCGTGAATAGAACAAAGAGAATTAGAATGAGGTAGTAAGATGGTCCCTCCATCGTCAAGTAGATTGATTCCCACGTCGTACCGTCCCCGGTCGAAGGCAGGTGAAGGGTTGAGAGAATGAGACTTAGCCTTCGAATAGATCCACTAATGGATAAGAGATTCCCAAAGGTGGGATAAACTGCGTCGCATGGATTCCTGCCATCAGGAATACAGAAACCGTATTCACAAAGAAGAAAGAGGTTATCATGTTTCCCATAGTTGATGAAAACCTATAAGTGGAATACGATCACATAAACCGATGTCAATCTTCATAAGGCTGTGGTGATTCATTTACCTGTTCTCCTGCTCGGTAAGACGAGTCTGTCTTTACTTTTAGCATGCCATCCGTGACCTCGACGCTAACAGATACGTCAGGTGAATGATTAAAGAAATCAAAGAAAGGAATGACAGCTATGTTGTCATTGCTTTGGGGAAGGAACCGGGGTGTAGAACTACAAACCTCGGGGAGTATGAGCTTGTTACTACACCAAAGAGGAAGCTTGACGTAGACACAGCGTGAATTAACAACCGACCAAGCCCACGCAAAATCTAATGGTGGATCAGCAGATGCTAGGTCGGCAAACAAACGTCGATAAGCCCTGCGCATCCTTTCTATCCTTGATTTAAATGCAAATGCCAGGGGCATAGGTAGGAGAGATAGAACCGTGCTTACCATTTTGGGATTTTCGGTAGCAACGTAGACAACGTCCGTAAAAGACTCGGGGAGTACGTCAAAATATACTTGCCACAAACTCCAGAGATCACATTTCTGGCTTTGACGCGCAGACTTCAGATGAAAAAAGAATAAAACTAGAACGTCCTGTGGGTCCTGAGCTATTTTATTAACTGTTGGTCGCCAATGCTCATTAAAATCGCAAGAGCACTGATTAAGAAGGTGATGAGAACGAACAGGAGTAAGAATTAAGCGTGGATCATCCACTTTAATGGAAAGTAGACAGCCATCAGAGAGTGGGAGAGATTTGCGTGCTATCAAACCTCGATGACCTATTGCTAATGAATCTGATATTTCCAGTCCCAGTGTTCCAGGGTGACCAGCCCCATAGTTAAGTTCTTCAAACCACTTTAGGAACTGCGCTTCTTTCGACATTTGTCGGTGTTATTTCACTTCAACAATGCCCAAACAGGGAAAAGAACCTCACCTCGCCTTAGTTGTACGAAGCGGTTAGTAGTCACGAAAGAATAACAAACAATTTTGTACGGCATTTATGCATTTATTTATTAACCTTTTTCTGCTTTTTCGTAAAAGTTCTGAAAATTGACATAGAAGCTCATGTTCCCCAATGATGGAGAGATTTAACGATTAGTAGGCACGACATAGAGTTCAAGCTCTTCAAAGGAGTATAAGTCTAAGCATTCGTAAGATTTAATTGTTATGCATATTTTACACTTAAACACTACCATTCTAGAAACATTTCAACAAGCGCAACTATAAATGAAGTGCACATCCCATTCAACTTGATGATTGCCTTTTTACCATCACCGACCGTCTGCATAGAAGTCCTAACTACTACAGCGTTGTGAGCACCTCTAGAAGGCGGAGAGAAGGCTAAGCGTAGACTAGAATATGTGTATTCAAGATAGGAAGGAAAGAAGCTGCTGGCAAGGCCGAGAGACCAGCTCACATAACTAGGTTTAAGGCGACTGCAACAAATGTAGAGGACCTACCAACAGTCCAAAAAACCAAACACTACATGGCCCCTCTCTTCTTTTCAGCGTTGTCCTCGCTGCTCCCATTCATTCACCTCCCACGTCAGCCATCACAACGCAATCAGCGCTACGATAAGCACTCACGAGCCAACCATGCCAAACGCCGACGTCCAACGCAAATGAGGCCAGGTTTGACACCACGTCAATTATCCCTCATGGTAGTAAGACTCGACCTGGAGGTTCGCCTGGCTTGCCAATTAGCTTCGAAGTAAACAGTTCACCTGACCATCAATGCATCCGTTGAGAGGCCGCCTTTTTAGATGGTCCACAATTGGGAGCCTTCCTGTCGAGCACGAGAGTGGGATAGAATCAAAGATAAACGTAGTTCTTAGCCCTCAGCAAAGGCACTTCTCTCGCATTGCTGTAACATGCCACTTACAGGATAAATCTGGGTAGAAAATGCACAAAGTTGGGTCCGTTTTCCGCTGCCACCACTATAGCGTCCCGAGCATCCCCGGAAGTCGAAAGAAGACTAAGCATAGATCGGAAAACATGCGTTCAAGGTAGGGAGAGAAGGGGCTACTAGCATGGCCGGAAGGCTAGCGCACGTATCTGGGCTCAAGACGATCGACGCAAATGTGTCAGACCAACTGCCAGTCAAAAACAAACAAAGCACTACAACTGCCATTCGGACTAGACCTCTGATTGACGGGGAAAGATGTCTGGAATTTCATTTGACAGGGGATAAATCTTTGTTAGAGTTATGGAGCAAACTAGCATGCTGCGTGCATTAGGCTCCATGTTTCTCCTTAAACTCCTGATTTCGAGAACCCAAGAAGAGGATACTGTGTAGAGTGTGACGTTCTTCATTTATGGTTTAATGAAAGGAATGAGGGAGAGTTGACTTTTGAAGGAGATTGTATTCCGGTTAGTCTTCGGGAGGTGTGTGTGTAAGCTACCTCCTGCAGGGCGCTCAAACTAAGTCGATCCTCATTTTAATCAAACACACATTCCTTTTAATATGAAATAAATAGTAAAGCTGATAGGCACCTAGTGTTAACTAGACACCCAAAGTTTGACCTCAATGTCTTGATAGTCTCAAGGTCCAGCGTTGGTGTGAGTTAATTTCTAGCACCACAAATGCTCAACACGACTGAAGGTCATATTAAACTTTTGCCTTTGCAGGCGCATTGAAGAATTCATCAGGCATAATGTGACGTCAATGGTTCACCGTAACGCAAATTCAAATGATTATTCATACACGAGAACTCATTTAATTCCCAAAGCTTTGGTAAAATTTTCAACGAAAGCTTAAAAAGCAATTAATTGGAAACGCGGGAAACTGTTTCGCAGACCTTTGAGACCACGTGGAGGACCGTAATCTAATCGATGCTTTGAATCCACGCGAGCTGGATGGATTTCCGAACGTTCAGCTGTGAGGACAATGAGGTGTGTCACTCCTACTGGCAAAATCTATCGAAGGGTGACATGCTCGCCTAGGCGACCGTCTCTATCCCTCTGCGAGACTCTCCGAGAGGCAGAGGAGGCGAGATGCCAACTTGATCCTTGCGAGTGCAAGGAGGATAAGTGTGGACTCCAGCCACGTCGCATTCCCCTACTAGGCATTGAAGATTCTCCATCGGAGAAATCCAAACGTGCCTTTGGAATGCAGGCAGAACAAGGCATATGGGACATAGGAAAGCCTCAGTCAAGCAGAGTTTATTTACCTCTGAGACGATCACGATTTCGTGTGAGGTATGAAAAGGGCCTCTATCCCTTCCACCTCGATTACTCAGCGGATGTCTTCATCGAAAGAATCTCCTGGTGTGTTGATATTGAGCAGTACGATATTGCTGATCTACTGAAGGACACACTCGAAGCACAGTCGGATGACTCGCATTGGGCACATGTGGGTCATTTGGTCTTCGTGGACATGCTAAAGCATTTGTCTCCCGTGAAATTGGCCAGTGCTCTGCCTTCCTTCTCCATTGAGTTTAGGAAGATGATGCGTAGAAGTAAGTAACAAATGTTATAAAGCTTTGCTCCGTCTACATTTGTCCTGTAAGGAAATTTTTAAATCACTAATCTTTATAGGAGTCGAATCTTTAAGTCTAGGTTGCCAGGGCGCATTAAGTGATCCCGTAGTGTTCCACCTTGAAATCTACATGGACAATGAAAAACTAAGACAGTAAGAAATAACCAACAGTTTTCTTGTAGATAACGAAATAATAGCTCGACGTCTAATGAAAATGCTAAAGGAATTGGCCCTAGTGGTGACTAGCATTGGACCCGAATTGGCCTTCTATGCCCACGATCTTTTTAATCTCTGCAACCAGTGGCTGGGGCAATACCGGGAGGTCGGTGATCGCATTGTCTACGAGCAGAAGAAGAACATCCACCTGAATGACCTCACAGACGAATTGCATGCCATTTTTGAGGTGGTGTCTGGAGCTGAGCACGACTACGCAGTAGCAGGCATGAAATTGGCTATTCCCACCTACCGAATTCCCGAGAAGGTCGCAAATCCTCCGGGAAAATGATGTGAAACTTTGGTTGAGATCTATCCACAGGCGCAATGTTTGCATTGCTTCTGATTATTTCCTCAACAAATGGATTCATTTTCCATAACTGTGTTTTGTGGTGAAAATAGGGACTTCCGGTCGTTAAAAATTTCTGCCTAGCAGAAGTACAAAAGGCGGGGTCTAAGCGGGCGCCTCATTTGACTTCCTGCTTCGGCAACCATAGCGTGGCCGGTGCCGTAGTAACTGAAATGAAACGACTGAATTTACATGCGGCTTAGAGGATTGCAGAATGTCGCATCGCCGTCCCCTTTCAGCGATTCCATCGAATTTGGAGCTTCGTCTTGTTTAAGAACCCAATTGGGAAAGAGAGAAAGAAGGGGGGGAGGGAAATGAACTGGCCACCTTGCATGCCCATCAGTAGTCCTCATAAACAGTTCATTGGCGCTCAGGCTCGGCTTTTCGCCTTCCTGACACTTTGTTTATCCTTCACCTAGCCGGGTTCTTTCCGCTTGGCAAGGGTTGACATATTGCGTAATAACTTAATTGACATCTTCATGCAGGTGCCTTAGTCATCCTTTGATCAAAATTTCCGGGATGATTACCAGCAGATCACGGTACCGGGGTGATTGCCAAAGGTAGGCTCCATTCCTACCCCTCCGCTATGTTAGCTTAACATTTAGTGATTATAATCAGGATGGGTGTTCTTCATAGTCAGTTTGGCATTTTACTGTTGCAAATATTACATTCTTAGTTATTTTTGAGAGCAAAAGGAGCCAAAATATTTGAATAAAACGTATTGACGAGGTACATTACCCATAGACCTAATCGAGTCCTTGTGATAGCATGAGGAAGAGTTGAACAAGTAGTTAAAGCGTTATACCACTTCAAGCTGCCATCAAATAGCATTTCGCTCACTCCAAGAGAGCGTTTGACCTTAAGCTTTAAGAGTGAGTTCAGGAGCTCTTATGTTTCTTAAAGAAAGAATTTAAAAATGGTACATTATGCTAATGCTTCATGTCATTTGGAGATTTCATAATCGATTCTGTAGCCAGCGCGGATTGACGGTGGTGATGCCACTCAACTCAAATAAGTAACTTCAAAATGCAAGGTAGCTGTGGTGCGAATAAGACCTGCATCTTAATTTCCGTTTGGGTGTAACGGCGGTTTACTCAGTTGCATTTGCATGCTTTGGTTTTCTTATTATTGAAGTACTACTTAATGTTCACAGTAGCATTCTTAGAATAGTCGATTGCGAGAGGAAAAAATTTGGCACAGTCTGCAGAGCTTTTGGGAGCCACTAATTCCGTTAATGTATACGTGACGAACTCCCACTACTCAGTTTATTTTACTGCGGATGGGTCTTAAATTGTGTTTCATGCGTGCCACCTTCGAAGATTTAGAATGCGAAATGAAAATTCATCCATCAATTAGTCGATGTATCATGCGCCTATCGCAGCATTCCACTTTATATCAAAGCACAATTTATGCTAACTTATAGATTTTTCTGACTTCCGTCATCCACTGGCGAGATTGTAGCCTTGCCGTCTACCACAAAAGATAGAATACAATGCCCTATGTACGTATATGGACGACCGCTAATGACTCGAACATGACTCCATTTGTTGCTTTACCACTAAAATTGGCAAGGACTGTCACTGGTCAGGCGAAATTTGACGACAGTACGTTAGGTGAGCACCCTTTCTACTTGTAATTATTCAAATGTGCAAATACGCTGATGCAAATAGCTTTGGAGGTGATCTGCCATTACTCACGACCTAGTCCATTCACATTTGCATCACTAAGGCACCAACAAGCAGCACGCCAACAGAATGCCTGGGCCTAGACTAGTCCCACACAGGCCTTACGGCTCAGCCATGTGGTGTTCTCGTACTTGTGACAACACGCATTCACGCACGTACATACCAGTCTCACCTTTCAGTGACTAATACCGAGCCAATCTCGTGGCAATCGGTGCCAAAGGAAGTAATATGACCTAGTGAATGAATAACCCTGCCACAAAGTGTCTTCACAGAGGACCAAGTAGGTCAGATAGGCGAATCGGGCGATTGATGGAAGGTGTGACCATTCCTGTGGGTTATTTTGTGTGAAGGCAGTTTGGGTTTGCTTAAGGTGAATGAAATAAATTTCTTTGCACACGCAATCAATACACCTTTGGTGGGTAACTCAAGAGGCTTTTGAGTACTCCAGACAAGTGATGTGAGGAGTAAGCCAATGTCTAACACACAGAGTCGCATGTGCACAAGAACATGGTTGGAAACACACGCACACACACATCATGGGTGTGTTTGTTTATGTGTGCGGTGACAAAATCACTCTTCTTTCATTCTAGGCACTGCGAAGGCATCATGAGTCTAGAGAAACACAAAATTGACTGCGAAGAGAGTGTATTCGATACTGCAGTTGATGCTGCAAAGAAGGCATTGAGTCAGTCGGACTCTAATCGAAGCAGAGCGTCCTACGTTAGGCATGCCATGGACGAGAAATATGGACCAGCCTGGTGCTGTGTTTCAGGCAGAGATTTTGGCAGGTGAGTTTTCCCGCTTGGTGGACACTTCAAGTGACACCTCGTTCTTCTTTTAGCGAACTACCCTACCTTCCCAACCATTTCGCTTTCTTCTCCGTGGACAATGTCTCATTCCTTGTCTGCAAGACCTCAGAGAATGTCGCAACGTAACAAGGGACATTCAATGCATAGTCTTGATTAATAGCACCTATTAGAAGTGCTGGTAGAAAAATAGATTTTTCCATTTCTAAATAATTTGTTTACGGTGTGAGAGAGTCCATGGAACTCAAGGCGTTGCATTTGTGGCCAAGTTTGGGGATCACCTCACACCACGACGGATCTAGTGACCAGTTGTAGCTTCCACTTGGGAAACATGAGACCTTTTCTGTAGTTTCAAGCCTAATTATGAAGAGGTGACATCATCAATTTGTTTTTCGAAGACGTAATTCCATTAAGCAGTCAAGGCAAAAACGTTATTTATGGCTCACAGGCATCACCAAGACGATTTCAGCTATTGACACACTTATTACTGGCACTATCAGCATCTCTGTAAGAATTTTAACTGCAGGTGCATAAGCTACATAAGTATCACTCCAAAGTGCTCGTGAAGGACCCGCTCATTCCAACAAAGTCGATCCAAATGCCAAGAATTAAGTGCGTACTTGTATGTCTCTTGTTAAGAAATAAAATTGGTTTCAGCAGCACATCCTTAAGGCAGCAGGAGCAGAATGTGGGAGAAAGAGAAGCATACGAAGTAAAACAGTCACAAACCCGCTAGAACACGTCAATCAGCCTAGCAAAGGACAGCACAGCACAACACAGCGCGCAATGTGCGGGCAATGCAAGCCTAGCTAGTCACAGAGACACTCAATTGGCTGTGCGCCAGATATTAAATACTCTCTGTATGTGCAGTAACCACACGCAGTAGTGTGTTTTGCCTTGCCATCACACCATGTCAGAACCACAAGTCAAACAGCTTCAAGTGGAATGCGATAGATACAAGCTACAGACAGCCATAGATGCGGCTACAGAGGCGATTAACAGGACAAAGTCGAATCAGGAGCGCGCCACTTATGTGCGCCAAGCCATGGATAACAAATATGGACCTGCATGGAGCTGTGTAACTGGTTTGGATTTCGGAAGGTTGGTACTCCTGTCAATGCAAATATCATCTGTGCACATCAGTTCATATTAAAACTGTGATAATGCTTCTATTTTTGATTTACTTGAATGTAAGTAAATGCTTTCTTACACTCTAAGAGTTCTATTTCTTGGACTTATGCACTGTCGCCAGCATTACCGCCATTTGTATGCATTTCAGTGAAATTCCCTACCTTCCGGAAAATTTTGCCTTCTTCACGGTCGATAATGTCTCTTTCCTCGTTTGTAAGTCTACGGAAAATGTAAAAGTTTTGTGAACTCAGGCTTGATACTTCAAATAATGTCAAAAATAATTAGAAATAAATTCATTCTACTGGCCTATTCTTATTGCTTTCTGTCCTGTGTTGAATGCTGTCTTGGTCCCACTGTGAGGCATTTAGTCTCAAGTGCGAGAAAACTTTCAATCGATGCGGCTTAGGAAGATTTTTGAGGAGTCTATTAATGCCAATATTTTGCATGGAGTTGATATTTTAAAGCTGAATCTCTATTTGCATCCCGATCTAACTAATTAATTTGTATAATATTGACATGCCAACGTAGCATTTAGCCTTGGTAAAGGATGTGTGATGCCATCATACAAATTAAACGCACACAAAAGCGACAAGCTGCCTGTCTCCTAGGCCCCTTAGCAGACGGCAAATGTCTTTGTTAAGGGCAACGCACACCCAAAACCGCCACAGTTCATTAATATCGACATCACCGAGAATCAAACACACAGTTGGCAACGGGTAAACTTGTGGTGCAAGTTGACGCTCACATTTTTCATGATCCAAATTTATTTCTTGCAAGTTATTGCACTCCTTGTCTTTATAATAATATCGTAGTAACATAAATAAAATTGAACTGAAAAATTTAATGCATTAGTGCGATAGTTTTTTTATATGGGGGGATGGTAAAAGTTTTGCCATTACAAATCTTTGACCAGCCTTGAGTTACTTTAAACCCGTCAATGTGTAACCGCACGTAAGGTGTAGGCCTTTCAAAGTAAGCCACCGTCTAACAGTCAATGGTGGGGTGAGGTTATCGCAATCCAAAAAATCAAAGGGCTTCAGCCAAACTTTAGGTGATATATTAATTTGGTTAAATATGCTTGCCATAAACGGTTGTGTATTCTACAGTAGCAGAGAATCACTAACAGCGATGCATCTTACCTGTTGAAAAAAGGTGGTGGTTCACAGACTTGAATTTGTCTCACTATTCTAGCTCCATTTATTACTTTATGGCAGTGAGTACTTAAAAACCTGTAATTATTAGCCTAAGTACATTGCGGAGTAAAATTCGAACCTCAAATGATCCGAGAACCCGTGGGAGCATCTACTTAAGTAAAATGAGAAAATAGTGAAAAAGTCTCATTTTTCGTAAAAAAGGGCATGGTGAATTGGGTGTGAGAGAGACGTTCCAAAAATTAATGCCTCAAAAAACTCAGATGACCTAATTTAGATTGCCGTTGCGTGGAACGTAATGTATTTTGCATATTCGCAATGTGACTGTAATGGTTCCTCCTACTAAAAAATGCATCTATGTAAATTAGTTTAAAAACTATATAAGGCAATCTACAACTTTCGAATTGCATGGGCCTCGGACGCCAATCTAACACCCGGGCGCTGTGAATGCCAATATCTATCTACTGAGACTTTAAAAGTAGCATATTCATGTCAAATCAAAGCTTAATATTAAGTTTCAAAACATCCTGAGTTGAAATGAACATGACTTTCCACTTATAAGTAACTAAATTAGTTGGAACTGTAATAACATAATTAGGTGAGAGAGATTTGCAGCATGAGAGCATTTATATATCAGTGCTATAAAGAATTTTAGCGTTTAAGTCTCAGTTCGAGATCGCCATCTGTTTCTACTGTTACTGGATTTATATGCCGAAGTAGAATCATAGTGTTTGAATGTTAATGCAAGAGTTTGTGGGTTCTGAATCCAAATTGTGCTGAATGAGAAAAGGTTATTACAAAGAACCAGACTGTGGGAACTGAAGAAGCCAACAGTGGAGTGGGATTGCCTGCTTCATAGGAAATGAAAATAATCTCTCAAAATGGCGGCCAAAGCATAAAATTCATGTGCTACATAGCAAAGAAAATAGTTTGTGTTCTTTATTAGGCGGATTCTTATTGCAAATGTGAATAAAATTCCTAGCATTTACAAAATCCTGACAAACTTATGCTCTTGAAAGTATTTACGATGCGATTAACCTTTTCGCTGCCAGGCGGCTAAGTTAATGGCTACGTACTTAAACAGGGTGCACTGGGAATTCCCTTTAAATTGAACGACTTGTATGACTGCACGTTCTCATTCACCATCGCCTGAATCGTTTGTGCGATAACCTGAGGCGGACCAACACCGATGCTTCTTCTATGCTGTGATATTAATAAATAGTGAAGGGCAGACATTGGAGTTATCACTCATAAAATCAGGTAAGAAGAGGCCAGTATGGGTTACATTCTGCCAAAGCACCAATGGAACAAGCACCATGACTTAGGCGGAAGGAAGACTTGTCGAAGGCGGATTCGGGGCCATAGGTTAGAAAGGTAGAAGGAACATGCATGTTTTTTTTATTTGGTAGAGTATAAGGGAGGCAAAGAAGATTGATGCAGAATGCAGCAATACCCTCGAGTAGTCAATTTATGTTTCTTTTGTACTGCTTTTCCATTTCATATTGTGACCGGTGGTTCCGTGGACGAGTTAGCTGTGTGCAGGAGGAGGAACAGGTGGGCCAGAATGTCAGGTCTGAGCCCAACATTGTCTACGTATGAGTCTTTTGATCTCGACGCTGTGAATTAGAGAAGTGGAGGCAGTATCATTGACAGTTGGGTACCGAATTACCTTATGTTAAGTGCAGTTAAGGGAGTAGAAGAGAATGCGACCCCCTAGGAAGAGAAAATAGTAAACCGTAATAAAAATTTTGGTTTGTCACTAAAATGACATTTCATTTGCCATATTCAAAGGTGAGTTGTCCGCCTTTATTCCTTCTCTTATGCTAATCTTTAACCTATCTATTCCTCTTTAAAATGCCTGCGACTTTGCATTACAAATTCAACTTGCAATAACCTCAAAGTGGAGAGTTTGGCTGACTGCGTTGTGAACTAGTCGAAAGAGGCGGCATGTTAAGAAGCCTTGACACTAGAAACACCTGATGCGGAAAGTTGGCTTCTATCCAATGCGAGAGGCCTGAAACGGGATAATACGCTGTCAGACCTCTGCTCGTTAGCTTTTCCAGCAGTTTTGACTGTTTACAAGAATGACGATTTGCAAGAGGTCTCCTTTTTCTAGGTGAATGTACGCATGCATTCGTTACAGATCGCATCGGTGAGATAGTCGACGGACTCCACAACTGTTGACGAGGAAAACCGTTTCCATCTCTGCATTTTAGCAAACTTGCTATAAAATGAGAGGCAGAAGCAGTTTACGAGTCTCGAGTTGACTACACTAGTCAGCTTTGCTTTACAGTAGTCAAAATCGTTCGTTTAAGCAAGTATTTGATAAATAATTTTATCTTTTTTGTACTTATGCGCCCACTTTAATTGTACATTGGTACGTCGGCCCTTTCGTAAAAATTACTTTAGCGTTCCACTTTTAGCTCTCCTACAGTCGTAGTAATTCGAGCTTCAGAGCGATTGCAAACGCAGTCCAAAACCCCTTGTCTGGTTTCATTTTCGGCCATAGATTTACCACTAGAATCGAAAGAGCACCTTGCACCATCGCCTACCCGTTCCAAGGGTTTCATCTCACAGGTGGAGCACTGTGAGACGCATTTGACATCAAAGAAGAGCGCGAGGGAGCCCATTTAGACCATTGACAGCTGGCTTGCCAGTTCACGCATTAATTTTGAATCGTAGAGAATTGGCTTGCCTTCCATTTTGCCACTCAAACCTAAATGGTCCAAAATTTGAATTTTTTCGAGCTTCGATACTTTGGCCACTGGTCAGACTTCTGCTCCCGCTTGAAGTTCCACCTATGGTTTTTAGATCTCAACTTATTTGAAGTGTATTGTAAAATTTGTCGGCATAACTAGTGAAATGAACTGCTGCACCCAGGAGCCAAGATTTTAACAGCGTGTAAATCTGCAAGATTTGTCAGTTGTCCTTTGTCGACATTGTTCAACATCCCCTACCGCCGATGTGGGAAGCGATCTATCCACCGACGTAAGAGAAGACACGATTTGTGGCTTCTACAAACCCTACCAGCCTTTGAACAATCTATCTTATCATGTAGGACGTTCGACGCTTTAACTCTTCGTGTCTGCATCTCAGCCTGACCTCTTCATGCAATGTTCAACGCGAAACCAATGAGGCTTGGGGATTTCTGTGCTTGATGGCCGTGTGTTTGCGCTCTTGGGTAGTTAGTTCGGGGCGTAAATGAGGCACATCCCGACTAGGATTAAACCCAAGCCAGCGATGGCAAAAGACATCGAGATTAGGGTCACTCCGAGAGCTAACACGATTGGGCGAGTCGTAGGTTACAAATACCATAAAATTTATCCTAAACCAAGATAGAGTGCATTTGCAAATGTTACATGGTGAGCAGTCTGTTAGGTTTTAACTACACTTGTTGCATTTTTCCTTTTCTTGGTTCAGCGATGGTGGAAAAATCTCGGGAACTTCAAATATTTAATTGACTTTAAACTTCGACTAGTCAGCGAATGTTTGGGCAAGAGTTATACACAAATAAAAAACTTGTTTTAAGCTACATTGCATTTCAGTTGCGCCGACCATTCAAGCATTTTGATCTTTGGCCTTTGATCATTTGCGCTTTTAAGTGTGCTGATGAAACGGACTATCTTTACACGGAATCCTTCACGCTAAACAACCTACTGCTTGATTGTTTGATTTACTCAGAAATACATCTTTACACCTATCACTGTCCCACAGTGGATTCATTCTGATGGAAAAAAGGTCGCTAATTAAGTGCAGATAACCGTTTATAATACTTAGATTTTGAACTTGGTTAGAATCGCGTCTGATTTTAGCATTCTCTTTAATGCTTTAAGTCACTGACTCGTAAAAGCTATGATTTGCCTATAACTAGACACATGGCGCGAATCTGCCGATGGAGGTACACACCAGGATGCGAAAATGGCACCGCCGGGAGCATCGCTCCTTCAGACACCTGCGTGGAAGATTTTACTTGCACGTGCGTTAAACTTGGCAACTGCCTAAGTGCTTGTGCTCTGGAGGAGTGCTTCAGCGGCTGCCAACTGTGGTCCCACTGGAGTGCCACTTGTGCATTCGTGTTCCACGGCGATCCAGTGCATCGCAACCGGTCAAGGATCTGCAAATGTGACCTTCGAGACAGCAGCTACTCTCAAGTTAGCTTAATTTGGTCCTTATTTTCAATAAGTGGCATAAAAGTCTTAAAGGAAGTGCTTCACTTTGTGTTCTTAAAATCAATTAACCTAAAATTCATCATCGTGGTCTTGACGCGATGACAAACAATCTGAAGGAAACGAAAGAGTATAGCATAAGCCAATGAGCCCTTTGAGTTTTGTTTACTAAGTAATCTTCAATAAAAATAATTTCCCGCGTAGGAAGCTTAATAATGTGAATTTTTTCTGAAAAACTAGGTGATTAATAAAAGATTCCAGCCATGAAGAAATTCAATTAATTTGCGACTGATTTTTCTTTTACCAAAAAATAAAAAACGCATTCATTTGAATTGCTAACAAAACATCCGGTGGGTGGTGGAGACCTGTGAAAAGTTCATGAAAGTGATCCAAGTTGTTAAAAGCGGGAAAGCCGATAACTGATTATCAGTCAGATCAAAAATCGCTTCAATTCGATGTTTTTCTAAAATGCACTGCATTCACATCAGCATTAAAGCGTAATTAGGTTCAAAGTGGTTCTAAAGGCCATCATTAGGGGCAAAGAACAACTTCATTTCTTTAAGCATTTAAAAAAATGGGAAACTACTTTGACTAAGTGTCGAATGTGTTAAGACTTTCCATACTTTGGAGCCCTTTCTTGTATCAATGATCTACTGGTAGCCTTTTTGGGTAACTATCCATTATCGAGGCACCGAGAATGCCATGACACTCAAAGATTTTTAAGCGTCGGGATACTTGACCCACTATCTTTAGACTTTAAAATTCAGAGAATCAAGCGTCCAAAGTTGTAACTTAACAACAATGGACTACTTTGGTGAATTCTTTTAACATGCAGTAAGCGTTATAGGCTTGAAGCACATTAAACCTGAAATTTTATGGATAAGTGCTCCGCCAGGATTGAAAAACAAGGCATCACTCGCTGATGATCCTAATGCCAACCCAACACAGTAAAAAGGCTGTGTTTGCATGGCACCTTGCATCTCATTTTTTTAAAGAATCAAGTCCTCGAACTCATTTTCAAGCAATACCAACACCAACTCAGCAGGTGTTTGGCCTTGAACGGCAACTATTGCACGATCGTTTGCCTGGCAATATCAACAGAAGCAAAAGCAAGCTATTTTAAACCAGTTGTTCGTTAGCATTTATTCAGTACAACTTCTGCTCCATTCCATCACCAATTTCTGGAACTCTTTTTAAAATTATTTTAGAGTCAACTTATCGCAAATAACCTAACAGACCCGAATCAGTACTTTAGGGAGTTCACTTATAAATGGAATGCGGTCGAGATGCGTTTCAGTTTTGGTAAAGATTGCATGGTTTCCTCCGAAAATCTGCGAACTCAGTCGTTACAAGCAGTACCACTGTTAAGTACCAGAGGAAGAAGATATCGGCATAATTTGGTGTGGAAATCGAAATGTTCATTCTGAAAAACTGGCATTGGAATGAAAATATTGACGCTAATCTGCCTTTCCATCTTTCAGATAAATATTAACAGCACCTGTTGGCAGTATTCAACGTGTGAGACGAAGTGGGAGCTGTATCGCTTCCTTCTCTTTCTCTTCGCATGTGCGGTGGTGTTAAAGTTGGCGGTTGTGGCGGGTTCAGGTCTTTTGTCCCTTTTTGCTCCATCTCCGACCGAGCGACACGTGCCTGGTTTCAATCTGCGCCCCATTGACACAACTGTTGGACTAGCTGTGGATGTCTCGGTTGTAGATGAAGAGAAAGCCTTAAAGCAGACATTGGAGAAAGAAGAAAACGAATTTAGAATGTGAATTCAAGTGATCAATTTCGGGAGCAAAAATTTACAAAATAACTTCTGCGAAAATTTTTTTCCCCACTTCAGCTTTTACCTTATGCTTACTTTCATGGAACGCGTTGTTAATTGTTAGTTATTCACCTACCTAAAAGGTCGTCTTAGCCTTATTTGTCTGTCAGTCCCACCTACCAGTTAAACTTTGGATACTTACCTAATTATATTGATCTATTGAGTGTTGAACTTTGCTCATCAACGGATCTACACAAGACTAAGCTGCATGAGAAATTACGTACAATCTTGTTGATTCGCAGAGCAATCAATGCTCTTACTAAAATGATTAGTATATTACTTAATATTTTAAGTGCCTTGGTGCAATTTTTGTTTATTTGGATGGCAGATTTGCCTTATTTCACTTAGGCGGCCGTCTTGGCTTGGCTGAGGGAGGTGGGGTGTATTTTCTTCTCCCGTCAAATATATGTATTTCGTTCCGCATTTCGCTTTCTTTATCCTTCAAGAGATACCCTAGACTTTGCACTTGATTCCTCTAATATAGCTGCCATGTCATAGTTGTGCACGATTTTTTCCGAAAATAATTAGTTCAAATATCAAGCGAGTGCTACCTTTGCATATTATGCGGTTTTGCTAAATTATTTAATTGCTTGGCAGACCAGGTATCCATTTACCCGTCTTTCTCTGTCTCGCTGGTAAAATATTTCAGCTTCCGGTGTAGTGTTCTGTTTGTCCGAACTGTTGGCTTGGCTTACACTTCTTCAGCGGCCGTCTTTAACCTAGCTGTGTGAGCTGCACTCCTGGTTATGTCAGCGGTTTTTTTCCTTCCTATCTTAAATATGCGTATTCTGATCTACGCTTAGCCTTCTTTCGACTTCTAGGGATGCTCGGGACGCTACAGTGGTAGTAGCGGAAAGCGGACCCAACTTTGTACATTTTCTACTCAGGTTTGTCCTGCAAGTGGCATATTGCAGCAATTACTGAAGCGATCCTAACTGTGGACCATCTGGAAAGGCGGCCTCTTAACTGATACATTTGATGGTCGGCTGAATCTTACTGCGAATTTAGTTAGCAGGCCGGTCGAACCTGCAGGTGGAGTCGCACAGCCATGAGGGACCATTGATGTGGTGTCAAACCTGGCCTCATTTGCGTTGGATGTCGGTGTCTGGCATGGTTGGTTCGTGGGTGCTTATCGTAGCGCTGATTGCGTTGTGATTGCTGACGTGGGAGGTGAATGAATGGGAGCAGCGAGGACAACACTGAAAAGAAGAGAGGGGCTATGCAGTGTTTGGTTTTTTGGACTGTTGGTAGGTCCTCCACATCTGTTGCAGTCGCCTTGAACCTAGCTATGTGAGCTGGTCTCTCGACCTTGCCAGCAGCCTCTTTCCTTCCTATCTTGAATATACATATTCTGATCTGCGCTTAGCCCTCTCTCTGTCCTATAGGGATGCTTGGGACGCTGCGTCCAGGAAATGAAAATCTGTTTTGCATACCTATTAGGCATTCATACGTTCGTGTGCTTGTTTTCGTTTTAATAAATCCAAATAATCATTTGCCCACGAAAAATGGGCGTGAGGGAAATCTACAGTGGACATAAGTGTTAAGTTTTAATGGAAAGCTTTAAGTCAGGTCCTCAACTTTGTTATAATTTTTAGGCATGCGAGCCCCTAGTGGCTTTTTACAGCCGCTAACTTAACCACTTGCCCAATATTTATTCCATCCAAAACTCTACCTAACAATAGGTTAACCTGAAAATTTAATATGCATTGCTGTTCAGCAAAGTGCTTGCTTGGTAGAATCATTAAAATAGTCTTCTAGGGCGTTTTTTGGGTCCTACAGACTCTTGTCGGAGATTATGGTGTAGCTGCCTTTTAATGAATCATGTCTTTCACAAATTGCCAAATTTAGTTAAAAAGGCATTTTTTAGCTTAATTTCATTTCGACAATGGGGTGGTGCTTGTGTTTTTAGATGTGGCTTGTAGGCGAGAAGACAATTTGAAAGTCGCATCTGGCATTAATAGTAAACATATTGAGGAAGGCTGAGCGTTCTACTAGTGAATACGGGTGAGTAAATGACAAGGAAAACTTTACAAAGTGGCAAAGCTGGAAAAGGTCCTTCACTTTCATATGGGGACGAATTTTTGCGAAGCTTAACATCTGTTTGTAACCCTGACGACAGACAATTCTCCTTATTCTCCGTGCCTTGAGGCAAGAGCTCCCCTCAACAGCTATCGACGCCGTGGTGTCACTGGACTCAAAACTTGACAATCTTGAGATGTTGGTCCATCTCGTTTCTGACCAGCGAAACCCCCGGCAGAAGGGAGAATGGCTAAAGTAGGGGACGAGATGTCGCTAAAGGTCCCATTGGGAAAAGAAAATTGGACGGTAAAATTTATCGTACGCTCTGAATTTGTTTGTGACGTAGCATTAGGCGTCGACCTCCTTCGTAATTCCAAGGCGGTTTTGAATTTCGCGGTAGGCACCCTTACTATCTCGTAGTACAAGGCAATGATTCCCGCTGAATCCCCATCATTGTTGGGTGCTCCCCCCTTTTGTCATTTTTAAGTCCGCCTCCACCATTGGAAGACTGTCTTCCTCGACATATTCGTTATGAATGTCAGGTATAAGGCAACTGGGATTGAGGAACTTGAGTTGGGGAAGCACTCTGTTCAGAGTGAGCAACTCGCTGCTCCACAATCACGTTCGAATAGTCTTCCCACCTTCGGCCTACAAAGCATATTTAAAGAACAAGTATCACACGGCTCATCATAGCTTGAGCACTGTCCCCGTTGCTGCTAGTTTGAGTTTGTTCTGCTTAATCTGTGGGGTGGCTTTTCTTCAGCCGTTGCGCATAATTAATCCTCGTAACCAAATGGAGGAGTGCCTTTGTAGGGGCGAATTTTACTGTGATGCACCGTTATTGGCTGGCTAGGAAGTTCTGCATTCCGAACAAGAAAGTTCGTGAGGTAGAGAACCTTGGCGCCATGGAAGGAATCTTTACTCCAAGGGTGTTGAAACTCGTGGTTTGTTTCAGGCACAGAAATCGGCATGCGCATTTGGACAAGACTACCTACCTGGTAGACGTTTAGTCGACTACGCTTGTCGTAGTACTTCTTTTGCCGGGTGTGGGCCATTGTCAGTCGCCATTTCCTTTGTCGGCAGAAGGGGATTCTCATTTCACAGCCTGTAAGCATCTTGAACGGGGAAACCCCGGTCGATGTATGAACTGTAGCCACATAGGCGAAGACAGCGCGTCCTAGGTTTAAATCCCAATCTTCCGGTTGGTCTTCCTTGGTAAAAGCCTTTCGTAAACTTATGAGCGTCCCGTTCATTCTTTTTACCTGTCCGTTGCCCTGTGAGTGTCTCGGTGTCGTGCGGGTTTTTTGTGAGTCTGAGGGTACGGCACGGTTCCGTGAGGAGTCGGATTTCGGAATTAGGACCCTAGTCGCTATGGTTTGATTCAGGCACCCATGTTGACAAATCCAACGGCCTAAGAAGGTAGACGCGACTGCCTCGGCGCATCGCGACTTCATGAGTTCTGCTTAGGCCACTTCCATGAAATGATCAACCATAACCGGGGTGCATCGATTCCCCTTTTGGCGTGTGGAAGAGGGCCCATATTATCGATACGTACTCTTTCGCCCTCGAACCCTGTAGGCATAGGCTGTAGAGGTGCGACTGCTGTGGAATGTGCGTTCTTGAAACTTCTGCAAGTGATACAGGTTCGGCAAAAATCATGCACGTTTGGAGAGGGTCGCCAGTATCGTTTGTTCGAAGATTCTGCTATCTTTTTCATACCTACATGGCCTAATTGCCAATGTAGATCTTGAATAATTGTTTGAATCAGCGAACCTGGGACGACCGGACGCTTGAGAGACCTGGTATCTTCTCGATACCATAAGACTTCATCCTCTAGAGAGGGGATGGACCATTGTTGCCTTACTGGACGACTTCATCTCTTCCACAGTGGGCTTGAATTAGGAAGCTAGAAACCTCCCGTATATCGAGCATGTGTCAGGATCGGTACTCTGCGTGTTCCTTACTGGCGCCTAGTTGGTTCACTCAAAAATAAGGTATTCACTATCCCCTAATGTCTTTCTGCTGAGAGGGGTCTGTGGGATAATGTATTTGCGGTACCACGCTAGTTCTCGCTTCTGAACTGCACGGTGAAGTCGTACTGTTGCAGTTCCTCGTACCAACGTAACACCGGGCGATCAATCTCTTTCATTGTCTTTAATCAAGTCATCGTCTGATGATCTGTTTGCACTATGAACTGCCTTGCCATTAGGTAGTGTTTGAGGTGTCGAAACATTGGATAGAAGGCGAAAAGTTCGCGATCCGTTGCACTCTTCCATCTCATTTTTTGTTCAGTCTGGCTCCAGTGCAGACGATGACGTGTTCTCTGCTCGCTTTGCCTTTGTTTAAGTAAGCCGTCCACGGCCACGCCGCTGGCGCATGTTTCTAATGCGAAAGGTTTTGCATTTGTCCCAAAGCTAGGTAAGGCCAGAATTGGGGCAAAGCAGTGTTTGATTCAACTCTTTGAATGCCTCCCCCTGCTCGCTCTGCCAGTTGAAGTTTTTTCGTGCTTATTTTTCCGTAAGCTTGTGTGGTGGACCGGCGATTTTTTAAAGCTCTTGATAAAAAGTCTGTAGTATTTTGCCAGGCCGAGAAGGCTGCATATTTCCGTCCGGTTGGTCGGTGTCGGTTACGTTCGCTTGTTTTGTACAGTCTTTCGTGACTGACATTCAGATGAAACCGCATGCCCCAAGGTGACTAACGGGCGAAGGGAATGGCACCTCTTTGGATTCAGGGTCATACTTGTATCCTGAGACGGTCCAGCACCAGTTTAAGGTTAGTGTTATGTTCATGAATGTCCTTGTTCTAGGTGAGGCACGCAACGGCATCCAACATGACCGTGGAGGGTACGGACGGCGGCTGGTTGCCTGAGACAAAAGTGTCGGGAGGGGTCTCTGGCACTTGCTGGTCTTTTTTGCGTGTGGTTTCGCCGCAAGGGCTGGTAGTTGGACTCCAGCTTTATATTGAATGGCCACCAAATTTTTCACCTTGCTGGGTGGGGAGCCTCTGAACGCTTGTTTGGCTAAGAGCTGGGAAGACAGTATACTCCTCAACACCTTCTCCTGAACGTTGATTGAGGTGGAAGAATTCTCTGGCCAGTGACTGCTCTCGCTGGTCAACAAAGAGTCTGGTGACATTCCGGCATCGATGGCTGCTGAGAAGAGCTCTTGTGGCAAGGCATGGAGAAGTAGCGGGATTCTCTGCCGGTAGGAGAGCAAATGGCTGTCAAACTTAACGGCTTTCCTTCATTCTCCAAAATTCATCTCGGTCTGAAAGTGGGGGAGGGCCGCCAGAGCTACCATCAGTGTAGGTCGTTCTTCCTTTTTCTCGTTATCTAGTAGCCTGTCTCCCCTATTAGAAGACTCTGACTTCAGAAACGGGACTTCTTTCTGACGAATGGGATCAACAAGCTTGAGTTGGGGACGAGCCGCGCTCTGAGGGTTCACGTTGTTGCTCCACAATCAGTTGTGTATTATCTTCCTGCAATTGACCCAACACATGCATGGGAATGGTGTATTTTTATGATGGGAACATCACAATCCTACTTTCCTACTTCTTAATTTGTTTATTAAACACTCACTCGCCAAAATAACATTTGCTATCATCCAGTAGTCTCAATTGATTATAAGCTGTAATTCCTTGTTTGTTCTGACTACTAGGTTTGGGGTTTCTGCAACTTGGGTGCCCATTTCGCCTTACATTCCTACTGTTTTTTAGACATTGATTGTCTTGTGGCACAATGCGTACTGTTTCAAAAAAATGGGGGCTGTTAGCCATTCCCGATTTATCTGTAGGATGGCCGTCTAACCGTTTTTTTACTCCAACGTATCATTGATAACAAGACTGACGTACGTATTCACTGCCAGATGTTGATCGTCGCCTTTGATCGACGAATACTTAATAAAATGCACCCACCCCTCGGAAGTGTTTCATAAGCGTCCACAATGTACCCATGTAAATGGGTGCTATGGCAAACTTGGGTCGGTATTCCTCTACGCTCTAAACTGGTAGGAAATTTTACTAGTCAGTGACCATAACCACGACTACAACCACCACAATTGGGAGGAAGTGATTGCCGCATAACTTCACCAAAACAGCTCCTGATTCTGGTCGGTTTTTCACCGAAGCAAAAACGCTACGTTAATAAATGCCCACAATCGTTGGCACTTTTACGGCGACAGAGGTTTGCCTTTCTTATTATTCAAAGACATTCACTCATGACTGCCATGTGTTATAAGCTCCCCTTGAGACTATTGCGTTTGAGTTCCCAGTATAGTGTGCCATTTCTCTCAATGGTTTACCGTTCCCAATCTTCCCCACCGGTCCACTTTTGGGTGTTAGTGTGCCTCACAGTACGACCTCAGGACTATCCCAAAAGCCAAAATAGGTAGCGTCGACTTACGGAGGAACTTGGGGTCCAGTGGTCAGGTCATCGAGCGTCTGTACAAATCCGAAGTCAAAGTGAATCCTACAGCAGGCGAGCATTAAATAAACAATCACTGCGCTCACATCTGGGCCTCCTCTTTTTTGTGTAACCAAGTCTTATGTCGCACCAAACCCCGCGATGCTGGGTGCACATGTGGCCCAGCTAGAAGGGCAAATGGAATACGGAAGAAGCCGATGACGCGGAGCACACCAAACAAGAACTGCCTTGGCCGAACGAGGTCATGACATTTCAATCCTTGTGTTAGTTCAATAAGTTATCAGACTCCTGCAATCAACTTTACAATTAATAGATTAATGTGATATTACTTAAAAATCGAGGTCAACTTTTGGTTGATTCAGGAGGCACCCACACTTTGTGCCCCCACTTAGTAGCGCAGTAATCTTCCCAAATCATAACATGAAGACATCGAATCTCAATGCCTTATTTACCGGTTCCTTCAGCTATAACAATTAGGAACGCCTCGATAGTCCCAACCGCACCAGTGCATGAAGCGAAGTCAGCTGTAACCCCGATTCCCACTGACACCACGAAGTGCGGACCATAGTGTCTATACAAGGCTTGGTGGCGCAAAACACCGGCGTTGTGAAAAAACCTAGCTAATGAAGTAGAGTTGATCCGGCCTTGGAACAGGTGTCACTACACAAGGCGTCGCCATGCATCGACTTTACAATCAACAAAACTTCCGATACTAGTACACGAACATTCGCCAGTAGAACAACAAAACACCCCTTCCATACGCAATTCCACCTTTTCATTGCTCAATTCTTCTCTTGGATACGGTAATAGGTTACAGGGATCAGGTTATCCTTAGGTACGCTCACGGATACCTTTACTATGAAGGTGCCAGGGAACCGAGTATGCATAAAGACCACCACGTGTGATGCATCGCCGTCATGCTCTGAACCTAGTTCGTGACTTGTCACTAGAGTGCAAAATGGGAGGTCTAAGCACATACAGTCAGGCTGAGCACAATCTTCGTACACAACCCTTAAGCCTTTCTAATGCACTAAGGATGAACGTCACCACACAGGAAGCACAACCGAAACTACCGTTTAATAATAAGGAAGAATATGGAAATGATACAAGCTTAAACTAATGCTTGGCCCTTATGCAGGAAGCGGCGGAGGAAACAAAACCCTCATTCAAACAGACCAATCACTGCCATCAGTGTAATACCAAGCACTACAGCTGCGAGTTCCGCCGCAGCCTGCCCGATTCGCCGCGTCATCTTCGTGGTGGACCGACGATCACCAGTCTGATGGTCAGTGAGCAGATCGGGTAGCACTGAGGCCAACGCAATGTAAATAAACCCGCCCGCAGTAAAGGGCAGTAAGCAGGTGGTAATGAGCTCTGGTGAAAGAGTATAACTGCCGCCAGACTCTCTACTGTTCATCCCAACTCCGGCTGCGAGAAGACTCAAGCTAGCACCGAGGACTGCGCCCAGGGCCGTGACGAGCTGGAGGAGCATAGCCTGAAATAATTAAGTTAAACCTATCAGAAACTAAGTAGCTTGAGAAAAATTTTAAACCAAATGGATTTGCTTTGTCAAGTCCAGTACCTAATTAAGCAGTATATAAAACACAAATCAGAAAGTTTAGCTGTTTTTTTGGCGTCCTTCTGTACGTTATGGATGACGTTATTCAAAAGCCACCCAGTACTTGATTACAAGTCCCATCTACCACCATTTAGCCGGAATCGGTTGATAAGGACAATCATTTACTACAACAAATTTAAGCCAGCCAGGATCCACCTTGATTTTAACGTGGACCACCTTTAAGGCGGCATTTATGGGCAGGGTCTCTCGATGAGAAGGAGCCCTTCAAACAGTCTTCCCATTGCACATTTATATCAGTCTTAAACGTGTTGTCAGGGCTCCCACCCTCTACCGCGTATTCACGACTACATTGCAATCAATAAAAATACAAATTCCAACCCAGCGAAAAAAAGCTGTACCAACATCATAAATACCTATCCAAAACACTGGGACCAGAAGAAAATGCGTCGTAATTGGAGGGAAATCAAAAAGAACATGTGGGGAGAGTGGGTTCACGAGCAGAACAACACAGGGTGGAATGAGCCAAAGAATTAGCGTTAAAGATAGATTTGGCACAAAGCATTACTAAAATAATGTCCACTTAAAATAAATTGGGAAGATAATACCCAGGAACTTATATCAAACAAACAGGTAAAAACCGTACCCGATGAGCTCCGCAACCGGACTTAATAAGAATCGCGTAGTCACCGATCTCGTGAGGCAGTTCGTGGACAAGCACAGTCAGAGTGGTGACATAGCCCACACTACGGTTTATTAGAAAGGATCCAGCTGGAACAGGAATCAAAAGAGATACGAGTGAAGATCAAGTGACGCACCAAAACCGAAACATCTGCATTGTATCGAAAGAAGGCGCATAAGACTCGAATGTGCGAAACCGGAAAAAACGAAGCGAGAGGATACGATCGGATCATTCCACAAAAACCCAGATAGACGCTACAGCACCGATGGAAGGAAATAGGAAAACAAAGCGCTGGGAACAGACCGATCAATTATGAGGGTCGTCACTAAAAGCCATAAATTAGTCCTAAAAATAGGCTACATGACGTTCCCACATACGTCTGCTGCTTGGAGAAAAGGGAGCAATGAATAGTGAAATCGATGTTTAAAAAGATAAGTGGTATTATAGACCTACCGATTGCGATACCATCTGTGACATTGTGCGAAAAATCAGCAGCGAGATTCAGATATCCAGTTATGTTCATACCTAAGGAAACCAGCATCCAAAATGTATTCACGAAATCAAAGAAATAGCAGAATTCATCCGCGAAATCAAAACCTAACCCAGTCTATTCTTAGATTTGTTCTTGTTGGATCCATTCGAAGCCGAAGCAGCACCTTTGCCATTACCTGCCTTGCCGTTTTTTTGTTTCTTATCACCATTTTCATTAACAACCTGGCCATGAGAGTGATTATGACCACTTCGCACGAAACGAAGAGATTTGTCAATGCATAAGAAAACGAAGATTCCACCAATGACACAAAGGAAGACGCGAGCGTTTCCGTCCCCCAAAGAGTGCGAGTGCCCACGAGCATCGTGATAGCTTTCGCTGTGATCGTGGTCGCTGGTGTGAGAGAGAGCATGAGGGATGAGGTGAAGAAAAGCATCACCTAGGAGACCACCCGCCGCGAATCCAAGAAGAATCTTGAGCAACTCGCGATGTTTATTGAGATCAGGAACGAGAAGGAGAAGAATGAATGGAGCTAAGCTGATACCCACAACAGCACCAACTGTGTCCATCCATATTTGACCGGAGCGAGACTCGATATCGTAATGGTGATCCTCGTGGAGATGATCCCGGTGTTGATCATGGTGGTGGCCATGAGTATGGGAATGGCTAGGGAGCGAGAACATTCATTAGTTTTCCAAATTAAACCGCAAATTACGGATGTCTTATGGGTGACAGCAAGCAAGAACTAAATCGTACTTGCAAAGCATTAGCGAAATTACGTGTAGAATGTAATCGGTGCTAAAGACTGGAAGATAAACCAAAATGCGTGATCTGAGAAGGTCGGTAATGAGCAACAATATAGGGTGTTCTTATAAACATTACCTTTCAAAGGCCTTGTCAGCATGAAGATGCTCACTGATTGAAGCCTTTGTGAAAGCTGTCAAAAGAAGAAAGGCAAGGAACGTGGCTGCCACGTAGCGCATCATAAACGGAATGGGAGAAGCATCGCAAGATAAGCCAATGAAAGCCCAGTCCTCCTGCCGAACCGACCTTGACCTAATTAACACCCCAAGGAAAGCGTAAAACAAACGTTTGCTGAAACATTTAAAAAAATACAAGGCTAAAAATTTATCTGTAATGCTGTTCTGCCAATAATTTTAGTCCGCTATGCTTTTGCCACTAACTATAGCATCAAAAGAGTTTCAACACCCTCAAGCTCGACAGGAAAGCCATTAACAACTGAAGCGATCCTAACTGTGGGTGTAGAGCCCGAGCATCCCTAAAAGACGAAGAGAAGTCTAAGCATAGGCCAGAATATTCGTTTTCTAGACTAAAAGGAAGGGAACTGCTGGCATGACCTACAGGCCAGCCAACGCAGCTAGCTTCAAGGTGACCGCCACTAATATTGGACCAACCAACAGTCCAAGCAAACAAAACACTACAGCGTTCCACCTGAAAAGGCAACCTTTCAACGAACGCATTGATATTTGGCTGAATCTCTTACTCTGAAGTTAGTTAGCAATCCAGGCGAACCTCCGCTCTCACGGACATAAGGGACAACTGACGTGGTGTCAAACCTCGTCTCATTTGCGTCAAATGTGTGCGTCTGGCTTGATGGGCTCATGAGTGCTTATCGCAGCGCCAATTGCGTTGTGATGGCTGACGTGGGAGGTGATACAATAAGAGCAGCGGGGACAATGCTGAAAAGAAGGGAGGGGCTATGTAGTGCTTGGTTTGTTTGGGCTGTTGGTAGGTCCTCCATATTTGTTGCGGTAGCCTTGAAATTAGCTGCGTGGGCTGGTCTCTCGGCCATATTAGCAACCCCTTTCATTCCTACCTTGAATATAAGCATTCTGATCTACGCTTAGCCTTCTCTCCGTCTCCATTGAGTGAATTTAGCAAATGTGTGCTGCTCTGCATTACAGATGGCTATGGAATGACTGCAGTGTTCCCTTCTGCTCCAAACTTCTAAATTGCGTTCTGCCACCTTTGTTCATTCGGAACTCTTATTTGGTATGCGGATGATGGCGTTTTTCTTTTTTATGTCCTTCAGAATTGCATTCTTCAAGCAAGTTACTGACGGCTAATGCAGCCCAATGCTTGCCCTGGTTGTGCAACTGCATGTATCGTCCTGAGCACCCCTAGAAGACGAAGAGGAGGCTAAGCATAGATCAGAATACATGTATTTAAGAAAGGAAAAAGAAGCTGCTGGCATGTCCCGGACGCTAGCCCACGCAACTACGTTCAATACGGCCGCCCTATGTGGAAGTCCAACCAAAAATCGAAACGAACAAAACATTGTACTACAACTGTATGTGATTTTTATTGGAGTGGAATGCGTTGTGCCTTAGCATCGATGTTATTCGGACTGAATTACGAGAGAGATGTTTAGTTATCACTGAGACGATAATAAGAGATGTTGTAGCGATTACACGTCAATTTAATTTTATTGATTGGCCAGGTTCTCTAAGGAGATTGCCTTCTCGTTGATTTTCTTCTCACTATTTGGCATCGTTGCAAAGCTGCATCCAGCCTGCATCTGCTCAGATTCAGTCCGTTTCCTTCACTTACCCTTCCCTTCCCCCAAAATACAGTTCGTAATTTGGACGATCATCCAAGGTACTGTGGAATTGGTCAAGCTTATTAGTGCTTTTTTGCGTTAATTGCCCCTCCACTTGAACAGATGTATAATTATAGCTACTCTGATATGCTAATGGTTGAAACTCGCTATGCTATGGTGGCCAAAACAGAAGGTAGATCAAGGAAATCTCCGAAAGAGGAACCATGCACCCACTGAGATCATGCTTCCACTCTGAGACATGATTTCCGTGGCAAGCATGCAGCACCCCCACCCATCAGGGCCCTAGCGATGCACGTTTTGAGCTAGCTAAGCAGATGGTTAAAACGCTACCCTGGTAATGTAAAACCCTCATTCCCAACTTGAGCATCGTCCAAAGGAGACTTGGAGGACCAGACTAACGTACAGGTCACCTCATTTGTAACTCCTAACCCCGATGCAAAACTTAACAGAAACGGATGCCCACGTGGCAGCAGAGAATACCTTATTGAGCATCGCCGGAGCAAAGTGAACTGCCAAACTTCGACAACCAAACAGGACAATAGCTCATCCCCATCCGAGATGGTAAATCACATTTCACGTCAGCGAATGGACTGACGAACCCCATTAACCACCACCCTTATGATACAGCAGCATCTGTCGCACCGTAACATGTGGTTGACCATAACACACTCTTCTTTGTACAAAACATTAGCACAAAAGCTGTACAAATACAACGGGCTGAGCTACTTCCTGCTTCGCTTGTGGTGATTCCTATCATTGCCGCCGGTGTCATCAGTAACCACACCGCGCTTCCGCAAATTGAGAGGATTCCGAGGATCATAGAGATCGTGACGATCCGGATCATCCAGAGACGGATCCATGACCCTTCGAGCTGGTGTCGGCTCCTCTGACACCAATTTGCAAAGTACCCTGTGCAAAAGGGAAAATAAGGGTAAAAAGCAGCTCCAATTATTTTTCTCCACCAAAATCAACTATCGAAGCGAGAGATCGAGGTGGAACATAGGATCACGATTTCAATGGTAAGCATGTACCTCTACTAACCTCAGAATATGCTATAAGGGACTGGGTTAGGCACGAGACAGAATTAAGCCGATCGAAGGGTAAAAAAACGAAAACAACCCTAGAAACTAATAAATAACGAAGCTTAATATACGAACCACCAAAAGATCGCGTTAACTGCAAAAATTTGTTGGTTTTGTGGACAACAAAACACACAGAAGTCGGGAACGTGTGAGACTTAAAGACACCTTGCTTACCAAGCTGTTGGATCGGTGGGTAGTGTTATATTTCCTTCGTCGTCGTCATTACCATTGTCGGTGGTGACCTTCGACGAGGCATCGTTTTTGGACTTGTCCAAGGCGCTTAAGAGTCGTGATTTGAAACGACTTAGGAGATTCATGGTCTGATCCTCCCTATCTTTGCGCTATGAGTGAATGGAAAGAAAACGTCAAATTTCTCACAGTGCAGTGAGTCCCAACAAAACGCTATATTGATGCATACATGATATCATACACTAATGAGGGAATGCACGCTGGTGCTCATTAACTATTTATTCGACTTGTCAATTGAGCCAAGATCTTGCATGCGATATTACTAACGACCCAACGCAAATAAATTTGAATATAGAAAAGCCATTTCACACGTCAATGAACAGGTAACTTTAAGGCAACAGAATAGTAAGAAGGCCAGCAAAATGTTAAGTACCGAAGGTGTGCGTCTACCAGATTGCGGAGCGCACAATTCTTGTAGCGCTTCACTTCAAATTTTGCGCACCATCCGCGTGAAATTAAGTTAGGGGTCTAGTTCCTGCAGCGGACAGCTCGAGGAGCTATTAGTCTCAGAACTTCTAATAAAATTAGCTCCCATTCATTCGCGACCAATTTAATCACAGTTCAAAAAGTAGAGCAGACACCTCAAGCCAAGAGCATATTACCCCTTTGGACAAGCGCTTTGCGACATGATTTGGCGTGGATAATTATCATGAGCTGATAGGGCAGGCATTTCATGTATGCGTGATGTCACGCCCAAAAAGTGCAGCAGAAAGAGGCGCATAATAGAAAACTAACCTCTCTATTCTTCCTTGCCCTTGATCGGTAACTGGCGACCTCGTCGGCAAAGTTGTCAACCATTGGTTGCGCTGTGACTTTGGGAAGACCTGCAGCCGCCTTTTCGCGCTGCTCAGCTTCCCAGGCTTCAGCACGCCGCAACTCATCCGCTTCACGCTGCGCCCGCGTCTCCGCTGCCTGCCGCGCTGCCTCCGCGGCCGCAGCGCGATCTTTCGCCGATCGCATAGTGCGCGCGATGTCACGACGTACCGCGTCGGCCTCCGCACGCAGCTCTTCCCTATATGAATGAAATTAAACATCAAGGTATACAGCCAGTAGATAAGAAGCCAACTTCAGATTCTGTATTTAGAAAGCAAGGTGACCGGACCAAATGCCGACGCCGTCACCGGGGGATCGATTCTTCGCACATTTCATCACCCGATGCTTAAAAATATTTCCTTCAGGGACTGAAATGGTTCCCTTTGTTCAATCGACGCGACCTCTTAGGAAGAGACAAAAGCAATACACTCTTGCACTAACTCATGAAGGCGCTCCAAGAAATAATTTTCAAGAATAACAAATTGATGAACTGCTGCTTTGTAGGAGTCTGGCTTGCAGATTATGAAGAAAGAACAGAACCAAAACAAAATAGACAATGGGTAGGAATGGAAGGCAGATTCAACCGAAGCAGGACGTCTCAAGGGAACGAACACACCCATCGCTCTTGGATGATAATGCCCAAGTAAACAATCATCACAAAAATTCAGGTGAACCATTCATAAATCCAAATAAGGTGTTTCAGCACATGGTCCACTTTTAATAATTTAATGCAATAAAACAGATCAAGAAGTGTTGCAAGCTTTTAGAAATTGACAAAGGCTCCTACAGAGGTATAGCGAAGAGCCAATGTCATTTCTGATTTTTTTTCCTTTTTAGAATCGACTGAGACTCGCCTGATTAGACAAAATGATTATTTATTCTGCCTCATATAGGACTGATTGGGTTCAGTACGATGAGTTTTTATGAGGATGAACCAATTAAGATCCTCAAAGTTATAAATCAAGCAAGCCCATTAAACAAGACCGTCGAATGGTATACTATCTGGTACCCACGCTGACATCCTGTGTGAGAGGCAGAACGAAGTTAAAAATAAAGAAAACTAAGACGCGCATAAGTAATAAACGACTCGCAGCCAATAAGACGTCTAAATATCCCAGATTTCTTTAAAAATGAGAAACCTCGGGAAATACACACGCGTGAGGCAAAGCTATCACCATCACCGATGATAGTAAACAGATACCAAAACAGGTACTAAGAGGTATATGAGATGTGTGAGCCTCCCCAAATTTGGCACTAAGAAAACATCAAGTAATACGCACATTCTCTTCTGTTTCTGTCTCAATTCTTCCTCAGTTTCCAAACGAGAAGCCAATTCCCTCCTCCGTCTACGAGCCTCCGCTTCAGCTTCCAAAATGGCAGAGGCCTTGGCGGTGATTTCAGCATCCTCCTCAGCAATCCTTACAGTCTCCTTGGAGAGGGTTTCATCATCCACGAGATCATGAGCACTCTTTCCACGGGAGCGAAATTTCTGAGTCCAGAAAGTGAATAAGTGTTAATCGAAGCCAACCTCCTCAATCTTAGAAGAGATCTCCTCTTCTTCTTCCGCTTCACTACCAAATGACAACAGGGAAAAATTCCTGAAAGCAGGAAAATAAGAAAAAAACTGTACTTGGTGCCCTTTACAGTTGGTAGAACCTTCTCCTCAATTTCTGCCGTCCTTTTGGGCTTAATTCGACGAGGAACGATATCATCGTAAGGGTTCAAGATGACCTGAAATAGATTACCAATCCTAGCTCACTGTTGTTTTTAGAATTCGATGCAGTCGGGTAGGCTGGTCGCCGTTTACAACGTCAACGTCTGCAAGCCGAAGCATGTTGAACAAAGTGTTGCCAACCACACGACCAAAAAGAGTGTGTTTTCCATTCAATTCAAGAGCTTCTCCGAGAGTGAAGAAAAATTGACTTCCATTGCAGTTTGGTTCGGGGCAAGCCATACCCACAAGACCTCGACGATTAAAAGACAAACGGGAATGACTTTCTGTCTGATGAATAAAAACAACTTAATCTATGAGAATTACTTTAAAAGGACCATCGTATATGCTTTCACCACCATCGCCCGTGCCCGTGGGATCACCACCCTGAACTATAAAGCCTTTCACAAGTCTGTGAAAGGCTGTATCGTCGTAGTAGCCCTCCATACACAATTGCACAAAATTCCTGCATGCTAGCGGTGTCTCCTTGGACCAAAGTTCAACTTCAATATCACCAACTGTAGTTGTGAGAATAACCTTCCCGTTTGTTGCCGGCTCGGTGATATATATGTTGCTCATGATGAACAAACAGGCTAAAAGATGCACGCATTTAGGCTCGATACTCCCTCAACCAATGGTTTCTCAAGTCAAAGCATTCAAATTATTTCTAGAATTGTGCAGATTTTTAGACATAAAAAGTGCATCACTTTGTAAGATTATAAAGTTCTGTGGGTTTCTAAGGCCAAAAACATTTGACTACGGGAAGCATCGGCAAAATTATTTAAGGTCTTTATTGGTGAATGACTTATCCGATTGTCAAATCAAGCAAACAGTTTCATTTGACCCGCACAAGCTACCGAAAATGTGATCAGTATTTAGCATCTAATGGATTCTTCAATGGTGTAAGCGTGTCATTGATGAGTGTCCTACTAAACCCTATTGCATGGAACTTGGACTGCTCCAAGCTCATCCAGAAGTCGGTATTATGCGAAATATCTAGTCATGATTCTGACCTACTGACAGTTCGCTCAACGAGGACACAATTTTTAAGGCATATAGCAGCTCCTTGTCAGGATGACATTGTATTACCTTCCTCTTCCTTTAACGGCTGTACTTGTTACTCCCCTTTGTTAAAGTCCAGTGCTAGCCACTAAGCCCTACATGACATTGTAATTAAGCCTCCTCCCGCCGATTATGCCAGTCAGTGAACTTACATGCACTTATGAAGCTTCGAGATCTCAATGCTATTAACCTCCTTTTACTCGTGTTGGGTCTGGAGTTTGGCCTTGCGTGTAGCGCCCCGAGCATCCTTCTACTCTAGATGGAAAGGAAAGGAGTTGCTGACATGGCCGACAGGCCATCTCACGCAACATGGTTTAAGGTGGCCGCTACTAATGTGTCGGACCAACCAACAGTCCAAACAAATAAAACAATACGTTGAATTTGTTCTGGGCTCTGTACTACTAACGCAGAGTCAATGGTCTTAAAGCTGATTTATGTGGGCAGGTACGACAATTCGCACAGTACCCTATTTTCAATTTAGCCCGATTAGATAATGATATTCACATTACCAAGTTCTTTAATCGGATGCGATGGTCAGCACCATTTAGAAGCCCTTCCAGGTGCTTTGCGGCTAGCGCCACTTCCATTACTAGTATACGACGCAGAGCAAAATGTTGGTGCCACTGCCAAAGGTAGGTGGTATTTTCAGATCTTTCTTTACTAATGATAACGATCCTTCCATCTATAGCGGTTCGCCTTCCGCCGGTGACCCTGAAAGCAAACGAAGGCATGACACTCGTGCAGAACATGTGCGTTTAGCACATAGTAGGGTTCAAGCCTACTAGCGTGGCCTAGAACCCTGGCTACTACACAAGGTATAAAGGCCATAGTGCAAAATGGTGCCTCACTGCGATTGAGATGTGTATAATGACAGTTCCGTAATTTCTACCAATGCGTAATACCCCACTCCATCTGTTCTGATATGTTGTGCTGTGACGAAGTAACTATTGAATTCGCAGCGCGACCATGTCCCTGGTCAGCACTATGGTCTGCGACTGCCGAAGAGCGGGTGGATTCGAACATACCCTTGCGCAACGCGTCAAATCACTTAGCAGCTGTCGTTCTAAGCGCCCTTCATAGCACTGCTCTCGTCTACTCTTATGCGCCGACCATCGAAACTTGAGCAACAATCTTATCAGGTATGAACCACATCCGAGGAAAAAAAGGTCGAGAAAGAAGCGAGACGGCATCTTCAATTCTCTGCACTTTCATCACGCCTGGAGACCAGCCAAGCGTTCAAGCCATGGCGGTGGGAAGGAATTCGTTATGCTTGGACTTTCAAAGCATATACTGTTTCATAAACAGAACCATTTAACAAAAAGAAACTTGGCCTCTTCTTCCTTAGCGCTTCTCCTTTACTTTAAATTCTTCTGACATTTTATTCACGTGTCGATCAGGTATCAGAAGTTTTCGCTTACCTATTCATAATATATTAACAGACTTGGATGACAACAGAAAGAGATGATTGCCGAATGTAACTGTAATCCATCCTTAACATTCTGTATTATTAATGCCTGGAATTCGACTATAGTAAAGGTAATAACTTAGCCCTGCATCAAATACGCTAGCCGGAGTCTTTTCCGAACCTGCAATGAGCCATATCAAGACGCTGAAATATTTACCGGCTGCATACAGAACGCTTGGGAGGACAGTGGTATCACGAGGACCGGCTGTTGGAGTCAGTTTCTGGGGTCGCATGAGGTCGTGCAGCTGAATCAGATCACTAGCAAATATAAAAATGACATAATTTGAGTTATTCCCCTCTGATAAAAGTTTGCCGCAATCAAACCAGTTTAAAGCGAAGTCAATTTCCGCTCAGACTGCAGCTTTTGATTTCGTATCAACCTGATGAGCTTCAAAACTTATGTCCATGTACTCCAATGAGTTGTAAATCTAAAACAATCTTCAGTAAAAATTTAGCCAATGCACCAAAAACTTCATCAGGTAATGATAGCCATTGGAATAATTTTCATCTGCTATTTTGTGTTCTCACCGTCATTGCATTCTCTAATATGGTCAACGAACGATTCACTGATAATATGCAAAATATTGAGAACAAATTACACTCAAGTTTATTTAAATACAAGGACGAGTACAATAAAGGGCATCGAAATACCGAAGACTACGCTGGATGCTGGATTGCATCAGTGTTCCGATTGACTAGGCCGGGTAAAATGCTTCTGCAGAACTTCACGCGATTGGCATCGTGTTCAAGTAAAGGAGGTAGAATTCGCTGAATATGCGGGTCAGTGTTCGACTCGTCCAAATTTGCAGGATCAAATTCAAAATGAGCTCCGCTCAACAGCACTGTACCCCTGCCGCATTTCCTCGTCAAAATGGCTGGGGTCCCCGATTCACGGCTTCAGAAGTAAAAAGAGAGAATGACAACCCAATGCCTACAAAAAGAGATCAGACAAAAAAGAGCTCTGAAAACCTAATTCACATAAATTTATTAACTTATTGTCATAAAATGACCAAGTATAGCCTAAAAGGCATTCATATAGCGTGCGTTTCATTTAGCACCATTAACCGGAAATAACATATAAGCCAAACACTGACATTATATTAAGTGCTGGTGAGCTAAATACATGGAGCTTACTATAAGTAAAGAATATTTGTATGCTCATCAAGATTATTAATGAAATGGCAGCCCCCGTTGAAGTATGCCACTAATGACATCGGTATGTCTGGATTTGAGGCACTGTAAGCATCTAGAATGGGAGCACTGACGCCAGACCTCGAGGAGTAAGAAAAAGGCCCAAATAACGGTCCTTCAGCGATACCTGGAATATTGCGACGAGACACTCATCACCAAAATAATTCAAGCAAAAGTTGAGGACCAAGCCTTGTCTTAAATATTTACCGAGTGCGTACAAGTAACAACTGATTGTTTACAAACTGGTATCAAAACAGTTAAGTTACTTAAGAGATTTCAAGACATTTAGAAATTGCGCCATTAAAATGCCTAGAAAGCAACACCTTGCTAGGCAAGCAATTTCCTAGGGAAGAAGTACGCTCAGTGAATTTCAGTACATAGTGGAACTATCATCGAGGATAACCCCAGACTTACCGGGGAAGAAGTTGAGCATTCCTGTATCGTTTACTTCCAGTGGCCCGCCAATGTCAAATTTTGTTATCGAAGATGCGAGATATGCACCAGAACATATTCCCAGATATGAGCCACCAGACAATATAAATGATTTGAGACATTCTAAACCTGTGGGACCCAGCTTACTGATAACGCCGCGTGCAAATCCACCTCCAACACAAAACAGGTCAATTGATTTGGAGGACAGCTTCTCAACTGATTCAGCGGCATTCAGTATGAGAACATCTGCCTCCGCAACGCATTGCTGAATGCAATCCCGAAGATGCTTAACGCTGTTACCGGCAGCTCCCAAGTCATTATATATGGCAACCAACGCCTTAGGAGCCATCAATTCGCAATTGCCACTTTACTAATGTCGCCACGAAGGCCAGGCCGAGGGAGTTTGTTGATTAAAAAAAGGCATTCAATTATAATTTAAAATCACTTACGACATTAAAAACCCTTAAAAGCAAAATTTTATAGTAAGAGAAAAATACCTAGGTGTTTTGCAAAATAGCTGCTCAACAGTTAATGGATAGAAGACTAGATGAGAATGAAAAATGGCGAACGAAATGTCCTATTCAGTTACGCGCCTCGTAGCTACATTTTTTAAAGGGATCATAGCCTGATTAAAAAGTTGCGCATGCTTTGCGTTGCAACCATCTAGCTGCTGCCAAAATTTGGAGGGCTGACCATACACCCATGGCAGTAAGGTGGCGCCCTGAGTATCCCTTGAAGAAGGAAGAAAATCAAGCACTGGCTGACGGCCGTTGACAGCAAAGAAAGGATTTGCGGCTGTCAGCATATCTCTAACGTTAGCATATTTGACAACGCCAATTTAGACAACCAAGTGACAAAAAGCCAATCGGTGCCCAAACCAAGGAGAGCAATACATTTTCCTCATTTGCATTAAAGCGAGCGTAGTGTTTCGTTTGTTCGGGCATTGGTATTAGCCATCTTAAACATAGTTGCGTGGGCTGGCCTTTTAGCAACGTCAGCAAACCCTTGCCTTCCTATCTTGAATATGCGTATTTTGATCCACGGTTAGCCTTCTTTCAGCTTCTACGGAAGCTCGAGAGGCTACAGTGGTTACAGCGGAAGGCGGACCCAACTTTGTGCATTTTATACCCAGTTTTATCTTGCAAGTGCCATTTTGCAGCAGTTCGAGAGAAGCATCTTTGCGTTTATCTTTAGTTCCATCCCACTCTCGTGCTCGACAGCAAGGCTATTAACAAATGTAGCGATCCTAACCGTGGACCATCCGGAAAGGTGGCCTCTCAACGGATGCACTGATGGTTAGCTAAACCTCTTACTCCGAAGTTAGTTGTCAAGCTAAGCAAACATCCAGGTGGAGTTTTGCTTCCATGAGGAATAATTGACGTAGTGTCAAACCTGGCCTCATTTGCGTTGGATGTCGGCGTCTGGCATGGTTGGCTCGTGAGTACTTATCGCAGCTCTGATGGCGTTTTGATGGCTAATGCGGGAAGTGAATAAAGGGAAGCGGCTGGAAAAACGCCAAGAATAATAGAGGGACTATGTGGTGTTTTGCTTGTTAGGACATTGTTGGCGGCCATCTTGAACCTAACTGCGTGTGCTGATCTACAGGACCATGGTAGCAGTTTCAATTTTTTTCGTCTAGAATACACGTATTCTGACCTATGCCTAGCCCTGTCTTCCTCTTCCAGGGATGCTCCGGGCGCTACACTGGCCTCCTGGCCATGCCATCAGCCCCTTTCCCTCTATCCCGAATACACTTGTTCTGATCTACGCTTAGCCTTTTTTTTTCGCCTTTTAGGGATGCTTGGGACGCTACGGACAAAATGAAGCTGCTTAAGGTCAAATCATGATGCAAATGATCGCTTCGCTTCACGCCGCCATACCATTCATGCTTGACACCAAAGTTTGAATTTAATTATTAATTTTGTTTTTTAAATGAATTTTTATTTAAAATAGGTTTTCACGCAATTTTTGGTTTTAGTGGATAAATTCATTCGATAAATTTCTACCTATATGTTTTATTACTTTATGCTATGTAGGATCTTGTGCTGCCAACACGCATTGTTGCAACTATTGTTTAAAATTTTTTGAAAGATGCTTCGCATAACATGCAGTTGTGAAACTCATTTCCTACTTGTTATTCCGGCCCTAATTCGGCCTTGACGTACGGTCTAAAATCTTCACTAATTACCCGTTTGCCCCTGTCGATATGCGGGATCGTGCTTCTTTCGAAAAGTCAACGAGTTCTAGACGTTGTTTGCCGAAGGCGAATGGGAATTCACTTCGAAAATACAAAATCGTGTGTCCACCTTTGAAATTCGAGTCTTAGGATTATCCTGAAGATGGCAAAATTTATTTGGAGTCGTTGGCACCAGAAAAGTTTTTAAAAAAACTGGATATTATTAGCATAACCTACTCGTCGAGTCAAGTTTGGTTGATACTGATACTTACGTTTTAGTTGGTGCTAAGCGTTTTGGATGGCTCAACACTTACAATAGACTTGCCACCCATTGCAAGGATGCAAGTCCGATCTTAATAACATCTTGGAAGATATTTCGGGTGTATGGAACGAATATTTTCCATCTTATAATTTTTGGTGGGAACGAAGTAAATGCTTTTATCTTTAGCAGCGAAGCAATTTTCGTTGAGGGCGATGATACGCCCCAACTGCTTGCTCTTGAAGATACAAGTGTGCCTCCCGACATCAGTTCTGCTGTTGAACGGAGTTCCTTTTACCTGCGCAAATTTTTTCAAATAAACTTTAACGCTAGTGAGGTGAACTCATTATCATCTTACTTTTTAGATTTTAGAGTATTTTGCTTGTAAGGAACACAAATATTTGAGATTCCCTGACGATGTTTCCAATTTTTCGGATGATGAAACCAATTCTGCAATTTGTTGCCTCCTTGCACCATCGTTTTTTACCGTGCTTGATTTGGGTTGCGTGAAGATGGTGGGTGCATCGTTGCATTGATTTTGTGCTTGTTATTAATATGTGTTGGCTTTAACAGCTAAAAATGATCATTTCGTGTGTTTCATTTAACTTCTCTAAAGGTACGGTCAGTGCTAAAGAAAATTATTTTTTGATCAAGTGTGCTACCGCAAAAGGTAGTGAATGGTAAAAGTTTTGTCTAAAATGTTGTAGGATGAAGATTTCATTCATTTTTGTTCAATCGGTTTGCGAACGGACAAAGCGTTACGATCGCTTGTTTTCCGGGAATCCCAACTTGACAGGTAATGGCAAATTTAAATAACTTTTACCGTGCCTAATCAGTGAAAATAACTACAACTCTTGTGTGCTTTAATTTCTGCCATTACTATAGGATTGTTAACTACACAATACTTTTAACGCCACTTCCAGTTATTTTAAAAATGGCAAATTTTTTTGCAGTGACGAGCTTGGCTCTCTGCTGAGATGTATACCTAGCAGTTCAAAGTTGCGGAAACTGAACATAGCCTCCCCAGAGATTGAATTTTCAAAGGTTTTCGGAGACCTGAAGCCGAAAATTTACCAACAGCTAATTGATCTTCGAATTGGGTCTCATAAAATAGACAACGGCACATACATGAAGATAATTGCGCACATTAAGCCAACATCTGAAAAACTCCCACTGCGGCAAATCGTTCTATCCAATACTTGCATTCGTCCTGTGGTAATTTTCTGTTTCCCCTTTTGCTATTTGTGTGTGCCTAACACCTCTCACTGGGACTAATAACTGCTTTAGTAATGCGGTGGGTTTTACTAATCGGAGATTCTGCCTCGCGCATTGGAATTGTAATGCCATCCGTTTATTTTTAACCTTAAGGCACTGCAAGAACTCACTTCACTGATGCCCCAACTTCGTGTACTCTTTTTAAATCGGTGTGACCTAGAAATTTCCGAGGCAAGTTTGTGCCATATGTGAAAAAAAAACTATTCATAATATTTTGTTAAATCTGTCAATACCCATTTCTATGCAGGGCCTTCGGTCGGCTGTCAATATAAAAGTGATAAATGAGCGTTTTTTCCTTTTAAGGTCTGCTCCGCGTTGAGCTCTTCGAATTGCATACGACTGGAATTTTTGAGTTTGGCCGAAAACAAATTTACCAAGTCAGATGCAGTTATAGAGAACTACTTTGCCTCCTTGCGGTTTCTACGAAGACTCTCTTTAAAGGGCACTTCTGGTGAAGCTGCCGCTGATGTATTGAAGGTAAAATTTAGCTGATTTTATTTGATGCATTTAAAAAATTTGGTTCTGAGCAATAGAGGTTTTAAGATTGGTTCTCACGACACTTGAGTAGAGTTTTTAGACTCAGAAAAGCAGGTCGATGTAATCACAAGATTTTTGAGGATCGAGTTGATGCATTGCGATTGCTTAACCACAGTTGTGATCGGTTTCTTTTGCAAACCCCTAATGGCTCTTCAAATATCCTCTTGACACACGCAAAAGTGGTCTGTGTTAAACCTCGGAGGGAGTGCTGCACCGATCTCAGTCCTCTTGGGGATCTTAACCGTTGCAATCTTTTATCTAAACACTTAAACCGATCGGAGGTTTACAAAGTAAGGGAGAGATTTCGCTTGGCCCAAGTCTTTCTGGTGGGCTGGGATTAGCCTTAAATATATAAGAGCAACAGTTTACAGTTTTATGAGTTCTATGTGAGGCAGTTTTTGCTGCAACCTGGTCCTTCATGACCAAGTGCATAACACTTTTAGCAGATTTTGACTTTCGGCAGAATTCTTTCATCCCCCTTCTGTGCTGATGAACACATTGAAATGACGAGCAGTTAAATAGTGTCCATTGGTTGTAATTCATCTACTCGGTCTAATTGATTGTTCTAGCCTTTAGTCAAGGCATGTTTTTTTCTTCACCTTCGATTCAGCTAAGGAAAAAATATTTGCCTTCACTAAAACTTTACGTGACTCTTGAGATTGCCACGGAAGCAAGAGGACTTTGGAGTGTTTTACTCCTAGTAATTGTAAGCAAAATAATACTGCCTATAAGTGGATCGCATCCTTACGCACGAAATATAATGACAGTGTAGTGTTACTCATGAAGTACGTCGTCGTCGAGGCGGCTTGGGGTGGGGACGGCGAGAATATGTCGAGTTGGCTCAGCTTTCATTCTTCCGCTATTTGTCAATGCATTTCGTAGCATTGTACTTTCATAATTTTTTTTCCAAGCCTCAATTTTGAAAGGCATGTAAAGGCTTTACCATAGATACCACTTTGCTTCGCTCCTTCGTCGAATTCTGCTTGCTGAGCCAAAAGTCTCTTATGCCAATGATTGACCTGCCTGTAGACGAGATGTGAGGAAGCTGGGCTTACAATTGCCGATTTGGTTGAATTTACGAGTTCCAAAAGCCGGCACGGTTGTGGCCCACTATATCAGCGTTTGTCGTCATAACGATGTTTTTTATAAGTGATCCATTCAATGGTGGCCGTTTTTCACTCACAAAGGTACCAAATTGTGAATTACGATCTCTGTGCTTTGTAGATGATATTCAAAGGTCTCCAAAGCATCGCAAATCCTGTCTACAACTGTTTGTCTTTGGACTTGGGCGACTGTAACCTGGACGCTAAGGCGGCAGAAGTGATTGCCAAATGGTTGCCAAAAGTGAACATTAAGAAAATCCTCCTTGACGAAAATGGTGATTTTGCTTTTAGCCCTATGCAACCGTACATTTTCTACCTCAGTACGATGAAAGCGTTTGTTTTATAGATCCGCATAAAAGTAGTATCACTACCAATATGATAGAAAGTTTATTCCCCCTCGGTGGATTTCATAATCTGCTCCTACGTTACTCAACTCGACAGTCCCAGTTCCTCAGTGTTGATAGTTTACCGGCCAACTGAGCGTAGAATTAGGGCAATTGCCTACGAGTACTTCAGATATCTCGGGATCTGACTCGGATGCTTTTTTAATTCACGCAGTGAAGAGAGTAAAATATACTCAATTTACAAATGCACTCTGCTTCTTTGCTCGTTCTCTCTGTCTATTTACATCTATCACATGCACCAGAGTTGGAGTGCATGTGCTGGTGCTAAGCTAGACATATTGAAACGAAGAGGCGACTTGTTGCTGCACTGTGCTTCTGGTAATTGAATCGAGCACAATGAAACGAATTGCCTTATTCAGCATGGTGTTGCCATAGGCTACGTGGTTCTCTCACCACCTTCTGCCTATTGGATATGGACAAATGAAGAGGTGTAGTTGCCAATGTCAAGGGCTTAAGACCCCGTTCTCCCTCCTGGGGTCCGATGGAGGCTATTCCGTCACCAGGGTCATATTCACTGGCCCCCCTTCAGTCTAAATTATGCACTCAAACAAACATTTATTGCAATGTTTCAATTTTTACCACCTTCCAGTTTGTTCGATCTAACTGATTGGTTTGTTTCCTTCCAGCTTTCGGGGACAAAGTTATTGACATCATCAAACGCCTGCCTAAGTGTCCACGTCTTACGCACATCGCTTTGGGCCATAAAGGGAGACCTGCGTAAGCTCAAATCTGCTGCTCAATTGCTCATTTATAATAATGCTTCCCCCACCCCCCCCCCATAAGTGAGGTAAGGGTACATCAACTGAGAGCAAAGGAATGTCAGTTTTTCCATCCCCATAGTTGCCTTGGCCTGTTAAAATTAATCACTTGGTTAACCTGTAGCCACAGCTTAGTGGCACTGAGGCTCAACTGTCACTTGCGAGATCCTGACAGCGATAACTCCATTGACGCGACTCTCTAAGTAGTAAGTACGTACTGACGGTTTACCTCAAAAGTGATGCTATGATGCGAAGGCAGTAGTTTGATTAAATGTGATTGTATTTCATTAGGATTAGGCATCTTATGTAAGTAGGAAAGCCCTAGGTAGGCTGCATTAGGCATTCAATATCCATAGTTTCGTCGCCATTGCATCGCCATTAAGTTGATACCCCTTTTCCATTTCACTTTTTAGCACAGTTGGTGTATTGAAGAAATTGGCGGGGACACTTGTGCTCCCTGAGTGCGTAAGTTCGACACATTTCATTGCACTACGCTGGATTGGTTAAAATTGGTCGGAGAACCTGCCCTCTGTGGCCTATGAGCAGCAAATGAACACTACTAACGGCGTCAAAATAGAACTTAATGCCACCGAAAAGGCCTCTGTTAGTAATATAGCACTGTTACTTTTTCATGGTTGTCACAGAATTTACTTTGGGTGAGTATCTTCCCCAATGACGCTGCTTTTTCAAAAGCAATTCCGATTATTCCTTCACAGAGGCGGCATTTTTTATGTGTACCAAAAGAGGGGCCTGCCCAGTGCCTAAAAATACTCAAGATAACTTACAAGGCTCAGTTATGCTTATCCTCATCCCAATCCTGCAGGGGAATGCATTAAGCAGCCTTACTCACGATGCTCACCAAGGAGAGGTGAAAAATTTATTAAAGGGCTCAAGCACACTCTCGGGCTCTAAGCAACTTATTCGCCTTCTCTTGGGAAAGGAAGAGTTGTCGAATACGGCGACGACAACTTCTCGTCGCGTAAAAATGGCCGAAGCATAGTATTCCTCACCTTCAAATCGAGGCAATTCAGTGATTGCAGATGCAACCCCAGCTGACTAGTGGTTTAGTCTGGTGGTATCTCTTGGTTCATCATTCAGGTGTTGGACGACTTCTTAAATCACATGGTAGTCTATGGAAGTCTCCACAGTGCCACATGCACCTGCTGCATGTGTTAGCATTATCAAAACTGGGATGAACCAATGGATTGTTAATAATTTTAGTCATTGAGTAAGTAGTCTTGACTTTCTTCTTACTTTTGTACCTCCAGAAGGTGGACAAATTGGTCTTGGGCCCACTGGGAAGCATCAAGGAGCTATGCGAGTTTCTGAAATTTCTCGCAAACGTTGACACGAGGTTGACCTACCTTGATGTCGCCGATTATGCACTCAAGGACGATGATGCGAAGTACATCTTGGGTTTGATCCAATGGAGTGACCGTAGGATTCCCTTCAATCTCATCTTCGACAGCTCCAATTTCAGTGATAGTGTGAGTCTCTCTTCGTAGCGCTACAAAGGAATCTAGTTAATTTTGCAGTACAGTAGCAATGGTTTTGCACGAATAGACTGGTAAGATTGAATTATGTTTCGTGATCCACCTTCTTGAGAGCATCCTCCTTCTTGCTTTCCCGTTTCATTTTCCCCCTGGAAATGATTATCCATCCCTTTTTTAATGCATTTCCACCGCGCTGGAGACTGTTCCAGTGTGTTTAACCGTAATGAAAACAGTACTAGCCTCATCCTCTTGTAAACCCCGCAAGTGCAGACTACAGTTTTGTCGAATAAAATAATTTTTATAAGTATTTTGTGATAATTCCATACTCACCTTAAGCAAATGTAACTTCAACCAGCACATTCTGTAGGGCCGCGAGGCTTCCCTGACGCGAATGCACTTTATAAGCCCAGAGAAAGGTAGAGAGGTGACTAGCATGCCGCTCAAAGGGATTGAAAACGCGGGTACTTTGGTGTCCTTGCGACCGGAACAACGTTAAACGAACCGTCAAAGCATTCCATAGGTTCTCCCCCACCCAATGAGTGTTGCCTTCGGCGCTCCCTTTTGTCAACATCCACCTTAGGCAGTTGGTGCTGGAAGCAATACACTCACGAACCATCCGTGCCAACAATTAAATTTGTATTTGCCTGAGAGGGTATTTGCCTGCAACGCCACCGATAGCTCCCATAAATTCTACTGGATCCAGAATTTTGCCCTTTTTTGGAAATTGTATTGGGGGAAAATGAACCTATATGTCTATCGCTGGTCGTGAGAACACTGACCTAACAGCGGCGGCTTCGTACCCATTCTTCCTTGTCAGTGTCCTCTCCTCTCCATCCTCCTCCCATTGTAGACATTTCCTCAACGAACTCCTCCCTATGGTTTGGGAGTAATGTTAGGCGACGTTACAGACTCACCCGCCGGCAGCATATGCTACCCCTCTGTCTCGTTAAGGTTTAGCGTCTACGAATGGAAGATGGGTCATTTATCCTTTAGGACCGGGTTTGCTTTCCACTGCTACTAACGTAGAGTCTGATGACTTCCTAATACAACCAAAGAGGTGAAGAGGTAGAGCTGAAGTGAGGGCTGCAGGTGTAGCCTGGAGGTCATTTCGCCCAGTGGTAGCCTTTGTCTGTTCACGTGACCTCCTCTAAGCTTTCCGTACTGAGGACAATGCCTTTAAGTGTGCACTAAATTTGAACAGCTTTTACGTGACCATTTGCCTTGGCAATCGGAATGGATGGAGATATTCCTCCTAGTTATAGTCTTGTGCTGAGTCCTCTGCGCAATTTTCCCCCATCTCTCTTCATATTGCACTTGGAAATTAATCCTCACCGGCATTAGCCTTCAATTCTAAGTAAGACTATAAATTTCTCCGTTTCAATACAGAAGGTAAGGGAAGGAAAGAAGCCTTGTAATTTGCTGCCTTTTCAAAGAAATTAATCTCTTTAAATGGCAAGTCGTACCATTTCACCGCAGACCTGGACGGCTCTAAAGCGATTGGCAAAGCAGAAGGGCTTCTTGATCAGCCAGCGCGACAAATCCACCGCCCTTCTACAGCAGGTACAAATGCCTATTTCATTTAAAAGCATTGCATTACGTAACTACTCTCACAAAAGGCATTTAACTTATGCATAGTTAATTAAAGAGAGGGAATTAGGAATGGAACTTTTGAGGGATTAATGATTCCTCTCCCCTTAGTCTCTGAGTCGTCCTATCATTTCGTACACCTCACGCAAAATTCACCAATTGGTTTCTCTATTTTCCAGTTGACGGTGGATGTTAAGGCACTTATGGAGGTGGACATATTCAACAACGCCATCATAACGCCATCACCAGAGCTGTGTGATGCTGATCTTGTAAGTCTGGTTCCTACTCTCTTGAAAGCACCCAATTAACAGTGCGTTCTACTAGCTACGCTCTTATTCTGAATTGACTGGTATTGCTGTTGAAACCGGACTGAGCTCTTTCCTTCTGCATTCTTCGTCTTTTTTTTGTTGGGGATACTTTTTTCGTTATCTACTACTTGTGTTATTACATTCTTGCCTCAGTATTCAATAGGCTAATATTACATGTAGGAATTAACACGTTTGGAAATTCGACTCCAACGGAAAGTGTCCACGATTAATGTAAAAAAATCGGACTCCCACTACCCCAAGATCCATCAAGCCAGGAAGGCCCTACAGGAGTGCTCTACACTACCTTCGATGCACGTCGAGCTATTGGACGCTGCTCTAGATCCCGAGGAGTGCAACCGTGTGGTAAACCAGGCAATGGGCGAAATCAGGGCTGTACTTCAGGTATCTTTTTGTGCACCTCACTCAATCATGTCCCCATCATTGGGCATGGAGGGCTAAAACTGGAGGTAGAAGACGTGATTTTTCTTATCGCAGTTGACGTTTTCTCTATTAACTTCTTTGTATTCTTTTAGAGGACCCTAGAAGCTTTCCAAAGGCAAAGTTGTCAGCGTCTGAAGGACGTTGTTAACAATAAATCCCTCAGGTCGTTCGCGTCAGTCGCTAACTTCTCTCCACAAATTACATCGCGTTCGCTAGAATCCGTATCTCAGTTGCTAAATCAGCAAGTTGAACGCTCCATTCGATCAATGGTATCAAATTGTTAAGACTGCATTGTTATCGCGTTTCCTTCAATATTCAATCTTGCATTCCTTTTTTAGTTGTTGGATGCGAACGCAAAAGTTGCAGAAGAGATGCTGTGCAGAGTGACGACTGGCCTGAAAGATGATCTTGTAACGTGTCTCAATGGTTTTTCCGATTGTATTAATTCCAAACCCTCGAAATCAGTCACTGCTGTTGACGAGGAATACGCAAGTGTTTCTATTTTTTTTATTTTTATGCCAAATACACACTTAGTTTTGAAGTGATCAATAGACGACTTTTGAGACAGGATGCGTCTAGACTATCAGTAACCATCGTCTTGCCACAGTGGAGGGGGCAAGAATTGTCCAGGCATTTAGCTGATTTGCACCTGAATGCATACGCCCAAGCCAGTCTCAGACATGCGGTTCGACCTTGTAAGATAATTAGGATGCAATGCGCCTGGAATAGCTGACTTTCTAGCGAGTCAGTGGCAGGTATTCTCATGTTTACGACAGTGAATAGTAAGTCCATCTTGCCTACAGATGCGTTTGGCACTGTTTTCCTCGTAGTCTCTGTTAATGGATGAAATTGCATCTTCGGTTCAATTTCATGGCACAAAACGACCCTTTCTTCAACTCATTCCACCTTTTAGGCGGCTGGCCCTCGGAGATCTTACACTGTGCCTGCGATCGGTTAGTGACTGAACAGTGCATAGATGTTCCAGTCAGTCGACTTTTCATGTTATATATTCTGGCAGAGAAAAGTGTCGTTCCAACTTTGAAAGGATGCGATTCATCATCCTTATCCATAATTAATTCACTGTGAACCATACACGACGAAGAGTGCTCCGAATAATCACCCACTCACAACTGCATTATGTGTGCTGCATGCCTCTGCGTCTGCAACAGGCACTAAACTGCTTGCTAAACTTTATCTTTTCATTTTCAGGTGAAGAGGCATATAGCGTGGGAAATGGTAAGAGTGCTACATGCACATTTAAGCTGTTGTGTACCTTTTGTGTTCCGTTCTCAATTACTTTCTGTTCCCTTTCAATTGTCCTCGCCTCCAACAGCTCTGTACGCGTCTGATGCGGTTTTTGCTGGTGAGTAGTAAATGAACACTCGATATTATTGCTACCCACTGAGGTCGCAGGACTGCTGCTCTACGCCTAAATCAAGTTTCATGTTAGCCTTTTCTGGAAAGAGATAGTGATTAGTTTATTAGTACACTGATGAACTCGGACAAATGTCACTCGTGGATGGCAAGGTGATGCAGCAGATTACTCATGAATGCTGTTGATTTAGATAAAGTTCCGGAACCAGCGCCACCACAAAACAGGGGAGAACACGCTTCAGTGGCTTGGACACCCAAAAAAGGTTGGTTTGTGCAATTGGATCGTCACCGATTGCATGTTCTTCTGTGGATGATGATTGAATAAAAAAGGACACCTCAAAATCATTACCTGCTTCCCAACTCGGTACTTACTCTGCCGAATTGCTCAATGCTGACGGCTTTTGTTTCACCTGGGTGAATGGGAATGAGATGGCAGGAAGGCTTGTTCCATTAGCTCCCTTCAGCTGATGCTTCTAATCGTGCCTATCTCATCCAACTCAGCCCTTACTCTTTCCATTTTTGGCGATAACTCTTCTTCATTGCACAAGAGGTAATCATCCTTTCATCCAATGCCTTTCTTACACCTGAGATTATGTGGTGCAAATTATTTGAACTGACGTCAGTCAATGTCTTAACTTTGATGTTTCATTGCAAAAATCTAGACAGAGTTATGTTGTTGAAAAAGACGCGTTCATAAGGTTGAAAATGCAAGTGCTCGTGAAATGGATGTGGAACACTTTAAGGTGAATTGAGGCTCCGGCATGTTTGCATCTTTTTCCTTGTGGCTTGTGAAGGCTGAAAGTTGAGTCTCTTGTCACTTGTAGGCTGCGAGCCATGCTGAGGGAGGTACTTATGCCTCTTTCCTTCAGCTCGTTCGCATAATCTGTTGCAGATTCCAGCGTTAGAATAGTAGCGTTACTTTTATTTGTGAAGGCATGACATACTGAACTCGAATGCGTTCGTGGTAAGTTGCTGCATTCCAATTCTGCTCTGCTCAAAAAGCGCGAAAACTACCTTAATCGCCTGCTGAAAGTGCTCTGTCCACTTTTTTTTCGTTCGTACACTTGCAACATCGATTTTGCATTTCCACTTTAATCCCGTGAAGACGCTAGTTTTGCAGCGAGTTTATTTTCTCTTAGAAGAAGAAACTCCAACTCAGCGTGGTTCTTAAGGCATGCCTTTAGGAGTGTAGTGGGTTGCTCAAACTTGCGGTACTTCTATTTAGTTATTCAAATTGGTGAAAGCTAGTGAAGGAGAAGCAGTAGTTTGTTGTTCCAGCGTGTCACATGTCTGCTTCCGCATGGCAAACCGGTTGCCCCTTTATCTTAACGTGGGCATGGGACTCACACTGATGCAGAAGTAGCAGCCAACCACGTATGCAAATTTCATTTAAGCGAAAAAGCAATCCGTCGTACAATTTTTTTTGTAAGAATGGATGAGTCGAGTACCACCTTGCGCCTTGTTCAACTTACTTGTTCAGTTTAATGTATGGCGCCGCGTGACTGCGATGATGATGCCTCACGGAGTGTTATCTTAACTCCAGACCAGGCGTCTAGTGGAATTCAATTGCCAACTATTCGTGCTCGGCCCATTCGTCAAAAAGCTCACACGGTCGCTACGATTATTCACACATCGGACTCCGAGGTCGTTCATGGGCCCATAGACACCACCGACCTTTTCCCAGCTTCAGATCCACCACCAGAAGTGGATAGGAACAAGTCATCAGAGTGAGCATGCATGAATTGCTTATGCGAAGCCAGTTGCTGCTGTCAAAAATTTTAATCAACATTGACTAAGTCTTGGCTTACCAGAGTATTCAAGTGGTTATTGCAAAATGAAACGTAGGACGGTGTCATAGAGAGGTGAATTACAATTTTACCAGAAGATTGTGCTGAGCCCATCCGGCAAATCCTTCTCCCATTAGTCCTAGTAGACCTTTCTTTAGGAAGCTCTACAGTTTTCTACATTCACTGCAAGCTTAGTAGAGAACTTAAATAATGAAGTTGAAAGCAGACAAAGATTGCGCTGAACATATATGGTCTATTTTTCCTCTCAGCAGCAACCCGCCCTCGATAAGTCGACCCCCCCGACCTTTTCCGGCAAAACCGGTGATTCCAGGCCCGCCAAACGCTGACCTCTTAAGTGCCATTAAGAACAGGAATTTCTCATTGCAAAATTCACCTCAACCTTCCCCACCAGGTAGCTTATTTAGTAGAAGCGTCAATTTTTTACCTTACTTTGTTTACCTCAATGGGTCTAGGGAGGCCATTTTTCTGTTCTCCTTTAAGACATTCTAATGCTTGCATTTCTGGTATTAGAAAAGTAGAAAAAAGAAATCGGATAAATAATAGCGATTCATGCTGCCGCCAGGACAGCCGAATCATGGGAAACGGGAAAAGTCTGAGCATTCAGATGAGCAGCATGAAAGTGTGGTGCTCTCTATTCATACTCGCCCAGAAGGTGAGGTAGAATTTTCAGTTTTAAAATTTACTGTGAGATTACTGGACTTTCGACGCTGAATTACCCAATGCCGTAACTCTCCAATGAAGCTACTATAGTCTTCTTAAAGAAATTCAAATCAGTTAAGGAATGGTGCTAGTCTAAATTACTAAGCTGCTGGCTCTGTGGCTCTGCATTTGCAAATTCAAAAGTGCCTCGATTTCGAGTTGAGGAACAGCATGCTGTAATCATTATTAGAAGACGTGGAGCTGTTGTCGTCGAGTTGAAGGGCTCCTCTTTTGGAGAGAGGAAAGCGCATAACTTGTCTAGAACCTGGCAGTGTATTCCATAGCTTTATGCATTTCCTTCACCAGTCCGAGGTGTGCATTGTGAGTAAGACTGGTTAAAGCGTTCCTCTGCAGCATTGGGGCGTGAATGGGTGTAACCCAGGCCTATAAGTAGTGTTGGGTATCATTAGGCTCAAGGCAGGCCCCTCTTCTGGCGCACATTTTAAACGTTACCTTTGCATGAGACCAAGAGGATTGGCTTCAATACTCTCCAGTTAGAGGCACTACTTCGCTTCATCCATCCGCTTATGATTGGGAGCATTCCGAGCACTATAAGGCTCTCAAAACTATCCTCAGCTAAGCATTGTTCACTCCCACTAGGTGATGCCTTTACATTTATTTTAGCATTGAGAACAAGGATTAGAAGACTATGTAAAAAGACTATAGAGCTTCACTACTGCGCTTCATCACAAGCGAGTGAAACAATTAGAATTTTCTAGCCCCTCTTTTAGAAAAGAATATTTTGAACTGATGATGCTGGAGTTAGATAACCGATGGGATGACCAGACGGAGGAGAATGTATGCCTTACCTTTGATAGAACGGACATATTAGCTATTATTAAGATGCCTGTTGAGGCAACAGCCAAGTGTTTAAAGAATAACGAAGTCGAATCACTATTACCTGAGGCAGCACTTCGTTTGGTAGCAGCCTTAGAGTGGCTATCACAAGAATTCTTATTATCAACTAATACTGAAAATGCTTAACAATGTGGCGGAAATAAATGATAAACAGTTTTATTCAGCACCATCTGAAACCGTTTTTCTTGGGTCTGTAGATCTGTTAGATTTTTTTTCGAGTTGCTAAGTTGTCTAAATAACTTGGAGGATTTTACGATTTCCAAGCAAATCGTTGGTGATTATTTTTAATTTCGTTTAAGTTTCGGCACCGAATGACCCTGATCCTTCAGAGGATGACACGATTGGAAACTTTGCCAAATTGAGGCAACGCTTCGAAAACTGTACGCAGGCTAGCCGTACTTCTAAGTCCATGTACCAGCTACGACCAGAGGTAAGCAACTAATAACCCCCCAGTACTCAAGTTTGCCTGTATCCGACTGGCTACAACTAGCTGGGTGTTCGTAGTCTCCATCTGCCGACTCCAGATGACTGTCCTATTTCTATTTGGGGGTACACTTCCATTCAATGGATCCCCACAGGGGACGCCATGCGCCACGGAGACCCCTTCACCCATGATCCCCCAACCGCACTTTCCCATGGAACATAACACCACAGCTGAAAGTCTACCTTTCTAGGGCCAAGATGAGTAAAAGACAGGACGAGGCGACCGCGAACCAGATGGTCTGACCCTTTCGCGTTCACATCAACTTCCTACCACTGATGTTCAAACCAATTATCTCATGCCACGACTTTTCTCATAATATTTTCTAAGTAATTCAGTTGCACTACTTCTTTTTAAAATAAAACTAGAAGGTACCTCAACGCTATCCTGGTCCAGGCAGAAAGAGTGTAAGAAACGTTTTGACATTTAAGCAAAGGAAAAGTCAAGCTGATATACAATGATACGCCCAAAGGGGTCTGTGGCTTTTTTAAAAATAATAGCAGCACTCGTGCAAGCATTTGTATCGGTAAAATTGAATGACTGGAGGCTATTTGTGTTGGCGGGATGGAAGGGATAGGATACTGCGCTATCTTTTGTCTCCTTCGTCCACAAACGAAGGAGCGCTTCCTCGACGGCAAATCCGCCTTGGAATTGGATTCGGATAGAGGCAACCTTGAGGGGTTCCTTGAATTCCACAAGAATCCACTGACTTGCACCTGTGTCTGACTGCCAGCAGGTCTCTGGATTTCCATCGAAAAGAAAAGCTTTGCCGTAAAGCTGGGTGTCCTTATGGAGAACTGAACTAACCGCTAAACGGGAAATATAGTCGGGGAGGGGCATTTGGACGAAGCTGAAAGAAAATGATTGTATTAGTTGAAAGATTCAACATTAAATAGACAGAAATATTTGTAGGGGAGCGAGCATATTTAAGAGCAATTAATCGGTAAAAAAAGCTGACAATCTGCACGTCGATATGAGGGAGCCATACAATCCTAGCTGGAAGCTTAATAACTGTAAAGTGCCGCTTCGTGCTACGCAGAAAATAGAAAACTAACCGAAAGATAAATAGAACTCAGCGCACTTGGAGGGAAGAAACCTATGCAGCAAATCCACGGCGACTGCTAATGGAATGACTTAATATCAATTCCGAAAGAGCGCTCCCAACTACCTATTCCAATTAGATGGATGCGGACAGCACGTGGCAGACCGGCGTCATCCTCGCTCTCAAGCCGAGGAGCGCGCCTGACCTTAGTAGGATAAAGCTATGGGGAAACATTTGCACTATCCATGTAAGGTTGGAGCGATTTTGGAATAAATAAAGTGCTAAACTTACTAAACACAATTTTTAAATGGTCGAACAGCATTTATAAGATTAGTATATTAGGTTTTTCTCTGTTTATAATGGAAGTTCCTATTTGATAAAAATCATAACGTTGCTGAAGTTACGTGTAAATTATTTAATTCTACAACCTCTCAAAGTTCCCGAAATTCGAATGAACAGTTCGTACTGTTACACACCGTTTTTAATCGAGGTTCAACCTTTTGGTTGGTTTGTTGACTAACTTTACTATAGCCAGTTTGCGCACTAGTTTCTGTGTTCACTTCTTATGGGATTTTACTTTTGCTGTTGGTCTGAAAATGTTGCGACGACAGCAGACAAGAAGCATTTCTAGGCGTATTCTTGGAACATTTGGTGGTGTCTTTGCTCTTGTCACACTCTCTCAATTCAGTAGTGTAGTGTTCCTTCGACTAGGTAATGTATGCTGCTTTCTTCTACTGTCTTGGTAGGGTTTCTAGTTGGGCAGGCCGGGTTGCTTGTGACAATTTTACAATTTTTTCTCGCTTATCTAATCCTTTTGCTGACGATTTTTTCTGTTTGTGCAATCAGCACGAATGGCGCTATCGAAGGCGGTGGAGTTTATTGTATCCTTTCAATTTTTTAACTCTCAAATCACGGGTTTGGAAATTGGGTCGATTCCTTAACTGGTGTTAGATATGCTTAGCCGTGTCATGGGCCCCGAGTTCGGTGGTGCCGTTGGGCTAGTATTTTATTCCTCTCAGGTATTCTGTGCCGCCCTGTATATCTCTGCCTTTGTTGAGGCCGTCTGTGCAAATTTCGGACCTGGTGGTGAGTGGGATTTTAAATACGATGTGCCATTTTCTTCTGATTTACTTGGGGTTTCCTAGTTTTAATTTTCCCTCTGCTTGCTCCTCCGTACATGCTACTTTACGCAAACGTTTTCCTCTTTAGGTGTCCTCATCAGTGGGAAATTAATTGGCGTCACTTTCTGGTGGAAATATCTTTACGCTAGTTGTGTAAATCTTTTTTGCCTTCTGGTTCTCTTCATAGGGAGCAGAATGTTTATGCGAACTAGTATCCTCATGTTATTGGTATGTCCCTAATTTCACTTGTATTTACGTTTACCGTAATCTAAAGTAGTAAATGCTTGTAGAGCCTGAGACATTCGAGTGTTTTTGTTCTCATACGGCTTTTCAGCAGCAGATTCAATTGCCTTCCTTTTGTTTGTGGAGCGATACTATGCATATATCATACCCCGTTTTCGCACTTATAGTTAGATCGCTCGGGTTTGGATAGGTTTGAGCTTCTAAATCAACTTGTGACTGGTCGTGGCAGGAGAGCTTTACCTATACATAGCATACAAGGCGACGATAGTGCCTTTCCGCTGCACCTACCCTGCTGTTGTGGTTTGGTTTAATTCTTCCATTTTCAGCTCGTATTTACAGTGATAGTCTTTGTCGCGTCGAGTTTCTTTCGATTACCCTTCGATGTGGCTGTACCGCGGGTCAATGAACTGATCTACAATCATAGCGATCCCAATAAACCCTCTGTAATGGTCCCCTTCACCGGGTTCAATGTTACCACATTGAGGGATAATCTTTTTCGTGAGCCTCCCATTTATTCCATTGCTCTTTGGAATTTCATTGCATATGAATACGATCTCATCTTCCTTGTAGCCAAATATGTGGTTGACTATGAGAGTCGAACCCAAATGAATTTCGTCATTATCTTTGCTGTTCTCTTTTCTGGCGTTACGGGCATTATGAACGGCGCTAACATGTCAGGTAGACTCATTTGTCTATGGTTTTTCTGAATGGGTTTTATGACTACAGTGAAACAGCATTTTGGTTTTGAGCAGCGGTATTGCATTTGTACTATGCGCGTAGGATTGCCAAAGGAAATCTACCGTTCTGTTTTAACTAGAACGCTTTATTCTTGGCGCAGCTCTCCAACATAGCTTCCCCTTTTTTCAATAACTGGATGTCCCATTATCATTGTGTACCAGCTGGCCTCGTTCTTGTTAGCGGTGTATGTCGTGAATGCTGACTGCGCATTATATGTACTTTTTTAATAAATGACAATATGGCAACGTCTGGCCGATATTCACCCTATCAAAGACATAGACCTCCTCACACTTACCAGCATGGCATTATAAAAGTTTCTTCCGGTTGGTACCTTTTCAACTTTAACAGGGTGCACCAAGTGGAGCTTGATCTTATGTGCTTTTTTACTAACCCTAAGGTGAGCTGAGGAGGCCGTCGGTATCCATTCCAAAGGGAACTCTCACTGCAGTTGGCACCACGCTGTGTGTCTACCTCATTTTGGCTGCCTTGACCGCAGCTACGTGCAGCAGGTATGTTGAACCTCTGTGGGATGAAAATCCTCTGATTAGCAGGTTCCTACTGCTATCCTAGCCTTCTCCTTTATTTATGGCCCTGATTTGTATCAAAGACATTGAAAGTTGTCTAAGCTCATGTACCCACTTACAGAAAGGTGTCTTTATTCATTTTAAGAAAAAAACAGCCATGGTAAAACGACTAGTAAATTTGCTCTTGAGGAAATAGTTGAATGTAGCTTTTAGTTATAAGAAACGAGTAGAATTCTAACCGAGAAGATTGCTTAATACTCATTTCACAACCTTCATTATCACCGCATATCTTCCCCAAATGCTTAAAATAATGTTTGGATTCTCGGCACATCTCTGTCAGGTTGTCTTATGCCTTCCCCTTTTTCCTGGATAAATTGGCCTAAAAGCAACATAGTGCAGTCTAAGATGTTCAAAACAATCAAGCAGGTTAAATATGTTCGATAAAAATCTTGTTTCCCTTAGTTACTCTAGTATTTCAGCCCCTATTATTGCTTCAATTTCCCTTAAAATGGTTAGACCGGTTAAAGCTGCATTGTTTTACGGCTTACCTTGCGTGCATGAGATCATTGATGAAAATGCATTGGGATTGTGGTAGCATTATATGCTGTTTTACATTGAAGGGTAGAAATGTGGTTTTGGGTACAGCAATGTGCAATTTACTCGGGTTCCGCCCATTGGGTTCGGTGACACTATACCGATTTACAGTATGGCGGCCTTACGAGACACTAATAGAAGCGTCTTTTGATAGGGTTTGACTATTTATTGGTATCTGGTCATAATGTTATCTTGCATCAGGCAAATAGGCGTCAAAGTCCCCATTTTCCAAAATCCTCTCTACTGTTTTTGTTTGACGTTATCTTCTGGTGTTTAACTACCAAATCAAATAATGAGGGATTCGGCCAGTATTCCAGCATTTGGTCACAGTTTAGTTTCTCGAATCACGGCGCTTAAACTATTCTTTGAAACATGACTAGAGCCTCATAGCAGCTAAACTGACTTATTCTGTTTCCACTAGCCTTTGCCAACTGCTACTGCACTTCACTTCGAAAATACCATTAAGAAATTGTTCTTAGATAAGTACCAAAGAGCTGAGTTTGGTCCTGTTCCACCATCCTAGTAGGTGCCGAACCACGTCAGACTGGATAGGTCCTCATGGTTACAAACGTATTATTCTGTTTCGTCAGATTCGTAATAAATAATGTTTCCCCTCTTCCCTTTCTAGACCCCTCCTTGTTAATAATTATGCCTACATGCAGAGCATCTCTTTCTGGCCTCCTTTGGCCGTGGTGGGTGTATTAGCTGCCACGCTATCCGCGTCTCTAGGCAATCTCATCGGTGGGTCGCGCGTGCTTGAGGCTTTGGCTGTCGACGAAATTTTCGGTAAGTTTGACCCGTATTATCTAATGTAGCATGCTGGTGAAAGGCTGGTTATACTGTTCCGTTGGGTCCAAGTTGGCTCTATAGACGCTATAAACTTTGAGTTTCTGGATGTTTATTTTAATCATAAGGGTTGAGGGGGCTATTAAGGTGTGACCAAAGCCTCATTCTGCTATAGCATAATGCTATTGGAGGTGCTGTTTGGATAGAGTTTCCCGTAGCGTCCATTCTTAATGTGGTCAACTCGTGGAAGCGATGAGTTTAGTGAGTTTCATCACATCATTTCCTTGGTAGAGTAGACTGTTTACAAGGATGTGCGAGTCGTACATGAAAGCCCTCTGAAAGTAGAGATGGGAATTTGATGCTTCTTTATAGTAGACGCATTTCATGAGTCATATGCATTTAAAACTGATAATTCCCTTTACAAATCCTTTCTTTAATGCGCAAGGATTTCGGGCCTTGTCCAAGTAATCTACATGGATTAATAATATCATTTCTTACAATGGTGAGAGCGGTGAGTCTCACCATTGTCGAGGTATAATTTTTTGGCATTTTATTTATATCTGTATCTCAGATTTTTCGTTTGAGTCACAGCTTCAGATCACCTAGAAAACGCAATTCATTTGGCATGAGACCCTGCTATAGATTTGGACATTGTCAAACGCAATGTTAAGCATTACTTACGACCAAAGTGTCACTTCACTTACCTTGGATGTTGGATATGTGCCTTTTTGACAGAACTATCGGGAGACAGAGTCTAGACGTGAAAAGTTCCCTTTTAATTTCATTGTGTGTTCTTGTTTATACTTCTCTTTAATAAGGTAGAAACTGCTTGTATTGTGAATTTATTGAATTTGTCATTCAATGTGGACAGTGATCACAGGAGTAATTTCTATCTCCAACTGCGATTTATTTGTGCTTACTTTGATTTGCGCCATTTGGGTAGTCGTGGAAATTTTTTATGAACAGAATGCTACATCAACTGGCAATGCACCTATTTCGTGGTTATATGCGCTTCAATGATCTTTGGTGGCTAATATTGCCTTGAACCAGAGCAAATTCCCCGCTCACTTTGACGTTGACATTGCTAGTACTTTTAACGAAGTGCTTATATTTATGCAGCTGCAACACGTTTTTATTTCGGAACATACAAAGGGATAGGGCTGCTTGTCCCAAGTCAGTGTTCGGGCCGGCATATCCCGGCCGTCAATCATTTGCAGAGGCATGAGCGCGCTGCGGCTGTTCATCGTGCATTGTTTCATCCACCCTATTCAATGCATGTTGAACGATTTTTTTCTCCTAGGCGTTCTCCTCAAACCAATGAAATACACCACCTCTGGCGGAAATCCTCTTGTGGCTGTACTTTTCACTCATCTGTGTGTTCAGGTGTGTTAGTGCACTAAAAATTATGCTATCCCTTTCTGTTTTTGGTTTATAGCTTCTCACTTGGCTATAATATTACTATTAAGCTTGATTTTAATTTGAATATAGAATTTGGTTAAATGGTGTCTTAAGTAGCTATCTTTGAAGAATTATGGGACGTTCAAAAGCGCGCAGACGGTCAGGCAGACTGGAAACACGACCAGCGTTGCATTTCATCAGTTGGAGACCTGTATGGAGGCGACGGGAGGAAACTTCCTGGTCAAGTGTTATTTGATAACGATTCCGTCATTCTCGACGGCAAAATAGCTTTGGTGATAAGCAGGTGTGCTTTACACCTTGTTGATCTGAATCGAATACCTTTAAACCGTGTGAGATGTGTTTCACTATCCCAACTTAGCAACGTGGCATTTGTGAACGAAAGGAACTGTTTTTTCTAGCTTAGATTTTTTGCTCTGTGAACGGGGTTCTTTTTGTGACTGCTCTTCTACTTGCTTTCATTCTAGTGGCTCATCTATTTGGCATTTTTGTATTATCGCCCTATGCTCTGACTGTTTCTTAAGCTTCACCCAAAACCACATCGTATTTAATCAGTTCAACGATTCTTAAAGCACGGTTGCATATGCAGATAGATGTGGAAGGTGCCTTTTTCCCAAATGGAACGTTTGATGCTTGATTGGCTTCAATTTTACGTTCGTTTGAATCAAAATAAATATTAGTCCCCGAGTTATTTGTTGAATGGGGTCTCCCCAACATCCAACTCTCTCCACAAAATGAGTTGTGAATGGTTTGAATAAAGGTATCCTCCATAGATGATAAGTGAGTTTGAAGCTTAGGGCAGTTTGCTGTGAAAGCTATCATTCGTAAAGTGCCATTGTTGAGCCGGCCCGGGAACACATTCCGTAATGTCAGCAGTGGCTAGGGATGTTGAAGCATTTGATATTCATTCAATGCTTGCAGGAGAATGCTACCAGTATTACTTGCTGTCATTCCAACATCTGTACTTGAAGCGCTTCTTTTACTGAAGGGAAATCACTACAGTTACGCCCGCTTATTGAGCTTTCCCCTAGTAGATGCATGCCACGATAATCTCAGCGCTAAATCCATTTCTCTCCTTAGACTTGCTCTTTTAAAGCAAAGTGCCCTTTTTTTAGCGTCTGTATAACAGCTAACTTACTTGCCAGGCTGAATTTCAGTCGTTAATTTGATAAATTTTTTCAAGAGTGTTGGCTTTTTTTGTTCAAATAGTGCTCCAATGGATTTCTGCTTATCTTCATGGTTCGGCTGTCTCATTTAATAAATTTCGCCAGTTCCAGCTAAAGTAACTAACTGACATCGCCCGCTTGTGCATCACTATTTTGTCTTAAGAGTCGGGAGTTGTAAATAAACAGACATTCATCTCACTTTTCCGAGGGTTAAATGCTGCATCCGTAAAGTTCATTTATTCCTACAAACTTTTATGTTAGCCTATGGCATTTAACTTTTTTGCTTTGTATCTGAGACTCTTCACCTCTGTGCATTAGCAGGTTAATATTAGCATTTGTTCAAACGTTTACAACTTTTTCCTCATCCAGTTTTGCTCCTACTTTCCTCCGTTAACAGCTCGTCTTCTTCATCGGTAACGTGAACGCAATTGCTCCAGCTGTGTCAATTTTCTTTCTCCTCGCCTATGCCTCGGTCAATCTCGCCTGTGCTCTGTTGGATACTGCGTCTCCGGCGAATTTCCGGTACACTACCTTCACTGTTCTGTTTACCTCGTGGTCTCGGAACAATTTGATTATTATTTCAAAGAATTAAGAAACTTGAAGTTTCAAATTAAGAGTGCTTTAAGTGAGTTTGCGCTGACCGAGCAGTCATCAAATTTTAATCGTCTGTTGTGGTATACGTGACCAGGATGAAATCATTCACTAATTTCCCTTAGCTTTATGAAATTACTCGACAAATATTCTGGTTAGCAATGTCAGCAGTTACCGAGGGGTTTAAATGTCTAGTTCCTCTATGTGATGTAATGTTTCTTTGTGCGACACTTGACCATCAAATGCAATTTTGGCAGAGAAACAATCCATTCCCACTTCTTGATGCCCATCACTCCCCCATCCTTAACTCTTTCCATCATCATTTCATATAATGGCTTGCGGTGGACATCAGTCCATCGATCGGCTGGGTGTCATGAATTTGTCATGGCTACTGCTAACATTAAGTTGGACAACCGATGGAAACCATAATTTACCTTGTGAATCGTCGCCTTCACACTGCTGTTCCATTACATCGAATCGGGGTTTTAATCTGGCTTTCTTTGGGAGGACGACTAATCTGTGTTCACTATTTTTGGTGGCTAGATCTAATCCCTTTTTAGGTGATTCAGCACCGGTGAAATATTGTAAATTATTGCTTGCTCCGCATATCCGTATTAGCCAAAATATGTACACGAGCTTTATTTACAGCATTCATTCATGCTTCATCTTCTTTCGCGGCCACTTTTAAAGACTAAACTGGATTTTTACGGAGTTTCTTGAACCGCCTTTATACTGTACACTTGCTAGCTAACTGCACCTGCACCAGTCGAATTCTTTGCTTGTCGATGTACTGAGCTTGCAACTGGGCTTCTAAAAAATAGCACTTAATGGAAATGCTCGTAAGCTTTGATTTTATGTATTTTCCTAAATTGTTCTTTGGGAACCACTTTGAATGTTGATCTTCGTAGATCACAACGACTCGACCCTGGCGCACCGTCAGTTTTATCCCCCATGAAATATCAGCCAATGCTGGAATGCTTTATGCTTCATCCATAGTCCTGGCCCACTGTTTATATCAATGCTTGTCTGATTCATGCACGGAAGATAGATTACATGGTGTGAACAAGTCCGAAATGGTTCTAGCTTGCATTCAGCCTTACGCATTTACCCTGTTCACTTTATATTTGACCAGACTCTGAAATTGGGGTGCGAAAGGGTGCTTCCGATGAAATGACTCTTGTTAAAGTAGTCGCCTCTTCTTCATTTCGTACTCCCAACGCGAAGCTTTCAAGAACGTTGCTATATAAATAATTTTTGTGATAATTCATGGAAAATTTGGGAGAACCACATCAGTCACCTGATCTCCAATTTCGTCGCCTAGATGAATATTAAAACAACTTGAACCCGTGGCCACGCGACTTAGAAGCTGAAACTAGACTAGGAATGTCTTGGGCTCTGTATGTGCAGTCTTTCATTGATCAAGATGAGTCGCGTCATTCCATTATTCAAGTTATTTGAAGCTCTTTGAAACCCGTGCTTCTATTGGTTTCGCTCCATTAAATGCAGCAAACGTGCCTTCTTAAACAGGCACTAATGCGACGTTTCTGCCGATTTTGTCTCGGCCTCTGTCATTTCAAAAGCATTCTCTTTCTGGGGAGGTAAAATGTTCTATTTGATAGCAGGGGTCGTTCGTGCCCTTATAAGGCATTCGTTTTGAGCTGCCCAGAATATGCTTTTTAAGCATCCAAGTCCGTCTCGAAGACCCAATAAGATGCATGGTGGAACGGAGGGCCTGGAGTCGGGCTATCGAATATGCCATGAACGAGGCACCAAGGGAGTGCTTGGAATCGCGGCAGCTAAAGAACTCATAGATTTACGCTGACCATCTGAACGCGTATTGTTCTGTTATGCTGCTGTTGGAAATCACAGTGCAAAATTAACCTGCATTTTGCTTTACAATCCCAATATTGACCTCATTTATGTTGATGTTTTGTGTGAATGTTGTTCTCATGGCTAAATTTCTTGGCTTTTTATACTGATTTGAAATCGAGCTGCTAGCTTCTTTGCTTCTTTTCATAGGTCTCAATTTTTGTGCCTCAGAGCTCACGGTGAATAGCTCCTTGGAAAAGTGCGCTGTGGTCGCGTAGCTGTTGTTGCTTTCACATTGGTATTTGTTGAGAAAGTGTTCTTTCGTGGATTAATTAATGTTCTTCATCAAATTTGTTTGCGTTTACTGAAAGCCTTTACAGTAGTATTATTTTCTTATTTTCGCAGACCAACTTTCAAATCTTTCCACTGGATGACCGCTCTGCTGGGAATGCTGGGTTGTCTGATTATGTGCATTCTGATCCAAGCTTTATACACTCTCGGAGCAATCATTATTTTGGGCGTTCTGGTTATTTGCCTTCACCGTCGCCATATGACCGTCTCTTGGGGCGACATTGGTCAGGCTCTAATCTTTCATCAGGTTTGTAAAGCTGGACATTGAATTGAAGTGGATTTGAATGTTCTACGTTGCCCATTCTTTGTATGTGGTAGTATCCATTATTGTTTTATAATGGAATATTGCAATGTTATACCTCGAAGATTCATCCGAATCACTGATGTACTCAGATGGTCTCACCGGAAACTGCCTAATTTTTGCATAATGAATAATTCGACCTCACTTTGGGTTTTTTTCGCTGGTTTAAATAATGCGCTTGCCTCGATCATTGCGACTAGACTCGTCGGTCTCATCCATCAATTCCCTCCTAGGATATATCAGCGCTCCCATTGAAGCTTGACTGCTTCGATTTTTCAAAGAAAGGCGCTTTTATTGCTAGTCATTTTGGGCTAAACTACGTTTTTCGGTTCAGCTCGCTTCATCTCTGAGGCCTGGCTATCATACTCTTTTAGAAGATAAGTACAGTTTTTTTAATGTCTCTGTCATAAGCTAGGTCGTGCTTCCTCATAAAGTGAAAGCTCTACTCTCTTGGAGCCGTTTCATTCCAGGGCATCAAGGTTGCTAATTTGCTCAAAGGAGGCAGGCGGCGAAGGAAAGCCAAGTTGGCTCCTTTTAAGGGCAGGGCGAATGAAACTGGAGAGGAAGATTAACTTATCCACCTACATGAATTGCAGCAACCAAAGCGGGGCAAACGCCCTGAGGACTGTTTTATGGCGAGATGAAACTCATTTCATCACATCGCTATTCTTTTAAGTTGCTTTTTGGCATTTATCAAATGAGGAGGGTCTTATTTGCTGAATTACTAGGCCATAAATTGTGCGCCTATAGTTAAGCGGTAGAAAATGATTTCTTTAATTGTCAAATATACTTCGAATGTTTACCTAAGCTGCTCATACAAACGGGCCATTGCTCCGGCTGTAGCTTAAGCGTGTGCTTTCTCGTTGCGAACAGTTTTCTATTATTAGCTGATTGTTAAAATGTGCTTTTTCCGTCAAGTACAGCATGTAAAAACATTATTAAGACATACTCTGATTGGGTGTGGAGGAAATCTGTACTCAGCCATTCAAGAACATATCTGAGGTGTCGGAATCCTTCTATCCGGACAGAATTCCGTGTTTCAAATCATTGTGTCTGCGGGGTGGAGCCTGCTGTTTCATTGAATACGAAGTGCCCAGATAACTTGAGAACTAAGTTTTCGAATTAATAGGTCCGCTTTCTTCGCTGCAACTGGTTTGTTAGCAAAAGGGAGTCAGTGCATAATCTGTTACCAACTCAAGTCTGCATTTGAATTATTAAATTGCCCCTTAGTTGGACATTGCGGTAAAAGTTTAGAGTTAAATCAATCCAATGCTCTTATATTTCTGTCTTGTTAAACCTTCCCCAGGACCTGACGACTATGTTACTAAACCCTCTCCACGTCGCACTATTTCATCGAAGGCTAATTGAGTAGTTTACAGATCCCTCACCACTTGTTGTTGGTTGGGATGTTTCTGTCCTAATTTGGTTTGCTAACGCCTAGGACATTTAATTATTTAGATGAGTTATGGGTCCGGTTAACAAATGGGCGTGAGCGCCACATATGTAAGCATTTCTTAATTTTCTCCGTGTTTTCTACCACCATTCCCACTGTGTTTTGTCTATGTGCTCTTGAATTAGCTGCGCTATACCAGCCAAATTGTTTAATTGAGCGCTAGGGTGTACACTGCCTTTTCTTCACCAGACTTACTTTGGTGACAGATTCGCTGTCTAGAATCTTTTAACTGTTGAATCTTAAATAAAGGACTGGAGCGCTGTGTGAGTGGTTCTTGAGATTTTTTTGGTAAATTTGTTATCTCCACCACAAGCTCGCGGATTTATTTTTTTTGGGTTATTAGAATGAGTTTGTTTAGCCACGCAGTTTACCTGAGGTAAACTTAGAACCACTAGATGAGTAATCTTTCATTATTCAGGTCGATTCGACATCGTTGATGCAGGTTTGCAAGCACAATGGAAGGATTCTATTGTGAAAATGGAATGATTCCTGAATGTATTCGATGCCTAATATTCCTTCTGTATTGCTCATTGTGACAAGATCCGAACACTGGACAGGTGGCTTACTTGTCGACAATCTTTAGTTTTTTTTACTTTCAACATCGGTAAATTGTTACGAATTGGTAACGCCAAGGAATTATGACCACAGCTAATTAGAGGGTCAGGGCGTTAAGCACCTACCACTTTGGAGCTTGTTTCGTTTTCCCTCCACGAAGATGGCCCCACCACTTACCTTCGGCTTTCATTGCTTTTTTTTACGATTTCAATTGTGCACTCGATATGGACAACCTTCTTACCTTGAAACTAACGTGTTTGCTAATGGGTTGTTAACTTCTGGGTTGTATCTCTATCGTAGGTTCGGAAGTACCTTCTTCTCTTGGACGCCTCCAAGGAACACGTAAAGTACTGGCGTCCTCAAATTCTCTTTCTCCTGGCAAATCCACGCTCTGCCGCTGTACTGGTTCAATTCGTTAACTCCGTCAAAAAGGGTGGTCTCTACGTCCTTGGACACGTGGTCGCGCCTGATCGGTCTCGCGATTTCAACAACGTCACCATTGGAAATGACGACGACGATGCATGCTACGTCGCTCACAGGTTTGTCGGTTGATATTTTATTTTCAGTAGAGGATTAAATACAGTAGTTTCGCGCATTATTTAATTGGGTATTGCATATTTTATCTAATAAACGTTTCAGGTGATTTATTCTCAAGAGGTTTCCTTTCGGTTGTGCTGTGAGCCCACACTAAATCACGAAATCTGCTTCGCATAATAATGAACAGACATCAGTTTTTCAAGCCAAGTAGTTTCAGTGTTTTTTCAAGTTGGAAAACATCTTCCAAGTAATGGCTCCTTTACCTACCACGAAATTTCAACGATTTACGAGATTTGAATTAAAATAGCGCCAACGCAACAGTTCAGATTGAACGAGATTGCTCTAGGCTTGGTATTAAATAAGGAATAACGAATGGCTATTCTCCGACCTCTGTGGTTCCCTTAGTTAGAGGGTCGATTGATTGAATGTCGCTCTGCAAAAGAACCGATCTGTCTCTACTGTCTTGGTCGACTCCGGCTTTCCCTTCAAAAAATTTTTGTCAACACTACCAACTGACTGCAATTAGGAGTTGGACCTGTAAGTGGCCATGTCACTCTGGAATTACGCAACAATGCAAATGTAATGCAAATAATTGGTTTCGGATGGTATTTCCGTTTTGCCTTTTGTGATTCGCCATCTACTTGAACCGTAACAGAAAAGACGTACCCATTTCTCCTGATAATTGGGACCGTTCACACGCTGACTTGTTTACTTCACGCGCATTTGATTTGATCGTCTAGCGTTACCGGCACCCTTTTAGACTTTTGAACGACTTACTACTGCTTCAAACTATCACCATCTGGTGATGTAATGAGAGCTTCAACTTTCCATTATTCACCAACGACTGTTTTAAATTTCGCATAATATACCATAGTGGGAAAGCTCAAAAACTCAACTTTTTCATCGTTCACCAGCTAAGTCGTCGTCTGTTAACCACTGCCATGTCCCGGTGATAAGGAATTGCTCCGCAAGCAAATAGTCATAGACGGTGGCAACGTAAAATTAGTAATTGATTGAATAGTTTAGACGAAGGACTTTAACGCTAAAACTTGACATTTTTTCATTCCCTTTGGTAATGCTATTGCAGTCGTGCACAATCTTCTGGGCCTATAATGATCTATCCGCACATTTATTTCTCATTCAGTAATCTGGATGTGATCCGCGTTTCTACACTATTCGTTTCGGGTCATTTCTGTCAACTTTTCGCCACTATCGCAAGCCGACCCTTTTTGTTCCGATGAGATAAAGATTGGTAGTCACTTATTCAATGGGTTGTCTCGTGATCTATTGTGAGCGATAAGTCTGCGTTTAAATTCGCAACGGTTTCTTTGAAGGTGGTGAATGCTGGGTTTGAAGAAGCAATCATTCTTATATGCAATTACCATTAAGTTGCTTCCTCTTGGCAGGTCGACAGTCCTGTTTTCCTGTCACGAAGGTGGCTGCAACGCTTATTCACAAATGTGCCAAATGGGAACGCGACTTTATCATGTGTCTTTTTGTGAATGGGAGGTGCGACTAGTGCACACGGAGTCACTTCACTTGGTTGAAAGATTTCAAAATGCTGGGTGCAGAGCACTCTGAACGTTTAATAGGCTGTAGCTGACTTAGGAGCGCCAAAAGTTCAATATATGTCTGAGTGCTCAAGCAATAGTTTAAACTCGAGAAAATTGGCGCGGCAACCTCGGATTTTTTCATTGAATAAACTACCTCTAAAGCAGATGTGTTAATGATAATTCTTCACAGGCGATGTTGGAGCTTTTTAAGGCAAAAATGGTTGGTGTAATTAAGGCTTCATCTTCGAGCTGACCACACAAAATTGTCCACACCTGCGATATTCTTCTAAGAGGTAATTGGACGGATTTGTGCAGTTTCTCTTAATAAGCTTCCACCAGGCGTGAGAATTTCCTCGAAGAGCTTCATTTGTTAGAGTAATCACAAATACAGCCTCTGGCCTAAATATTTCTCCAGCCCCTTTATTCTGCGTTTTGTTACTAAGGTCGGGTAGGAAACCTAGCCAAAGGCACCCCACTTTTAATTCTGAGCCATCTGCTCTATTTTGCATGTGATTATGTGATTGCCTACAGCTCATGCCAAGTGAAGGTGATGATTGCCTGGATAAATATAATAAAGGGAATGCAGAGAATGAGACAGTACCTCCCTCCTACTCTAAAGCGCGGATCATTTTATTGATCAAGTTTTATTATCCACGGTTTCGCTCTGTCCTATGGGCATGGCAGCAAGACCATTAATAGTTTCTGGCCCTTTATTAAAAAAAATTCCCTCCCATCGGGTAGATAAGTCTCACGTTTATCTGTTTGGTCTTCAGCATGTAAGTACTCAGGTTTGGTGCGCATCGCGCACAGAAGAGTGTGGTTGTTCAGGCACGATTAAATGGCGCCTTAGGAGTATGGAGAAGTGAGTTAATATTATAAGGGTGACTAATCACATTTTTCTTTGCCTAACTAGCTCGTGGTGATGGTGAGAAAAGTGGTTGATAGTCTGCAGAGCTTATAATCTATTAATGCATCAGAGTGGCAACCACTTTATTAGTAGTTTCGAGAGCTTCCTCTTCGCACTTAATGTGGGTTCACATGAGTTTCTAATTACCTCACGACTCGTAATTCTTCAAGGCAAGTAATGCGGAATCTTTTCCAGTTGACTTGATGCGTGCACTTTTAAGTGATTTATCGACATATGTCAAATTTTGTTTGCTTCACCTCCTGGTGAATGCTACGCATTTTGGGAGAATTTACTGTGCCTTTGTAATTGAGGTGAATTGTCCCCAACGTCGGAAATCTTGATTCCCATAAGGTTCACATCATAGTTCGTGGTGGATGGGTTCAAAACGGGAGGAGGGTGGTACAGATTGCTGCAGACCGATGTGCTTTTTGGTGCATTCGAACAATCGCATGCCATTTACAAGTCTGTAAGCTACAATTGTTTGCAGCATTATTTTTTTTAATTCATGCGCGTACATTTTGCTAGTACGTGCAATCGAAGTAATTTTGCAAGGCAAATCCTAGATCCCGTCAATGCTGCAAAATCATCCACCCAGTAGTTAAGATTCCATAAGTTGGTTTCATCTAGTTGTGTCGTGGACGCACCAAAACGTCAAACGTTTGAATCGTTATTCGCCCACTTTCTTTGGTCACGTTCTGGTAAATGGTTTTTTCCAGAAACCTCTTTAATCATCGTTTAACTGAAGTGATTTAATTGCCTAGTTAGAAATAGCTATTAATTAGCTCTCATACCAAAAAATAGTAGCTGAGCTATTTCTATCTCCTGTCGGTGCAAACCGCCGAGATAAACATGACCGACTCTGTTTACCTGGTTCAGTTAAATTACCTTCATCTATCAAATCTTAGTTATCTCTCTTCATGGGCCCCATTTTTCCAAGTGTTAGACCCCTTTTTCTTGCAATTTCTATTGAATGGACTCATATTTTCTTAGTCTTTGCTTCCTTTAACTTGGGAAGTTAATTTTCGTTATCATCATCTCAAATCTAACACGAATTTAAGGAGCTTCGTCCACTGTGCATTTTATTTGAGCTTGCCTTGTATAAGATTTAAACTACTCTTGTAAAAGTTGCCTTAAAACAAGCGTAGTCATAAGCACTTGAATGTGCCCTCACTGTCGTTATCCTTCCTCTTCTTGAAAGTAGACAAATTCTTACCGTTTTGGATAAGATCAGGTGAAGAGGGCAAAAGGATTTGGTTGAAGAATCGAACAGATGGTGCGAATGAAGAGAAGTGGGAATGACACAATTTTATTGCCTCGGGTCTTTCTTGAAAACAATAAAAATCATAATACTTGGGAATTGTATATTATCGTCGACGTACAAGAAGGGCTTGTGAACTACTGACGTGGCTCAATGGGAGTACAAAGGCGAAGACTTAAACACTCGAGCAGCCGAAATGAAGAGCTATGAGCCATCAACCTCAGCTCTTTCCTCGATCGAATTCCCGCGTAGACCATCGCAACGTGGTCGATGCTATGGAAAAAAAACATCCATGAATTTGTGCTCAACGAAGAAAAAGCCTTGTTGTAGCGTTACCGAATGTTCTTAGAAATTCTACTAAATCCTGAGTTTGTTTCATTTGAGAATTGTAGTGAGAGGAGGGGAATGTGTTGGCTATTCAATGTGGACGGAGTCTAAAGTGGCTTTAAAAGTCGTCACCGATTCTCTCATCCCTGTTTGTTCCCTAAGATCGGGAAATGGGTTAATACCAGTACCGTTTTCGGTGTGAAAAGGCTGAGGAATACTGGCGTGACTCAGGGGTCTTTCCATCCAGTGGTGGTGCAAGGGCCTGATCTCAAGCACTTGCGCAACTGGAATGAAAAGTTGTACAAATAAAGTACCACATGATTGTTCATCTAAGAATACTCATCATAACTACGTATTTTGAAGCTGCATGCATACCGAATCCCAGTGCTGAGTTTACTTTTTTTAACAAGTTTGATTTTTGAATAGGATTTTTGAAGGAGACAGCTCTAAAGTCAACGGTTTAATTGCAACCGGAACCTTTTAGTCAAACCTAGCAATTAAACATGTTTAAAAAGTACAAAGGAAGTTATTAACATGGATACGGAATTTTATTCCTGGAACAAACAAACCGCAGTCCCTTTTAGAACAAAATTAGACGTGAAGCCGTCACTGAGCCAACCTGTCATTTATTTTGCTTAAACAGCGTTGAATGTTAGCAATTGTGGGCAGTCAAAATGGCTTTTGCAACCATGGTCTCCGAGGAACTCTAGGTTGCCATTAGCTAGAGAGGGGTCTTAAACTAAAAAAAATTGCACTATAATTTCTTGAGCATGATCCAAGTAAAGAGCATTTGGGCAATTTCAAGGCGATCATCTCTTGTCGATGCCTTGAAGCTCCATGTGTAAGCACTAAAATTACTGGAGACTCGTGTCTATTCACTTCGATGTATAGTTTGAGCGATTAAGCAATCTACCAATTTAATAAGGTAATAGAAGTCTCCAAGGGCGCTATATTGCGCTAACTTATTCGACTCTAAAAGCTATGACCTGTCACCCACTTTCTCAACAGGCACGGGGCACTTTTATGTTTAACTGTAGTCAACGCGCATACCGTGTAGAATAGAATGAGTTGGTGTATCAAAGCAAGGTTTAGGACGCCCAACGTTCCTTCCTTTCGATTTAGTTGTGCCCTCCCATGGTCCTGTGCACGTATTTGGTGCAACTTTCTTCCAATGTGTTTTTCTTGAATGTAGGTTTAATCCTTAAGCCAATACAATAGTCAAGACTCGGCTACCGGTATACATGCAACTAATTTTGAGCAATGGTTAATCTTAAGGGCTTAAGAGGTTATATTCGGGGAGACAATTTCAGTTTTAAAAGCAAATCATTTGAGAGATGTGAACCGAACCCATGCATAGGATCATGAAGCATCGCACTGACCGTTGATATGCCTCTGTCTTGGTGTGGCTGCTAGCTTTGCAATATTTGAGCCCCTTGAAGCAAATTGCGAACCTTCTTAGTAGCTGCTTTTATAATTTGTTATTTGTAACAGAAGTGAATTCCCTTGCCGTTCAATCTGATGAGCATGAACCTGGAAGCTCTATCATCCACTATACTTAATGGGTTCGCGATAAAGTAACTGCCTTACCTCTGCTTTAGCAACTGTACAAACCGTACCATATGCGTTAGGTCTCTTTCCTCTCTTTCAGCAATCTAGTCAGCTACGTGCGCTACTTGAATGTTAAGGCATTCGTTGAAGTCACGATGGCTGGCGAAAGCATTCGTGAGGCCCTTCTCCACCTCGTTCGTCTCTCCGGTCTTGGAGCCATGAAGCCAAACACCGTTTGCCTCGGTTTCTACGACGATGCTGAACCCATGGTCAGGGCGTTTTACTGTCTCTTTTCCCTATTGTAGTCTGCTGTACTCATTATTAAGAGGTGATTTCCAGAATTTCATCGCTGAGCTTTTGTCTCAATTAAAGGTGTCGGAGACTGTTTGTCTACCTAACTTCTTTGTGTCAGATTAGTACCAGAAATAGTTTTTAATTGTTCCAACTATGTTTATTTCATCGAAGTTGTGAAGTAGTTGCATCCATTGTGATTCTCTCACACCCACATAATCTAATTTGGTTAGTTTTTTTATCAATTCTTCAACATTTTAAATGGATGCAGGTCTACGGATTACTAACAGGTGTTTGTAAAGGTGATCAGAAGCTAAGGACGACATTTGGAGGTTCTGTGGGTTATTATATAGAGCAGTAGTGTGGCCATGATTCAACGAAGAGCTCTCTTTCTTCAATTATTTGAAATCGTTTGCCATATTGTGACGGATGAGCTTGTTTTAAACCATGTCAAAGCATACTCAAAGCCACTTACTTTTTTGCTGGTTCATCGAACGATTCGTGAGCTCTTTATTAACGAAAGTGAGGGAATCACCCTCCATTCAGTCATTTGGAATACCCAAGGTTGCTAGCTAGTTCACTAAATACAGATTTTTACCCGAGTGGGTAATTTTGTTCAACTTTGCTCTGACTTGTTCAAACTTACAAGCTTGGGTTTTAAGCATCCCTGATAGTTTGTTCCCACGTCCATCGCGAATCTATTTTTGTGCTCTTCGCGCAGCTTCGTCTGCGATCGCACTTACGAAACAATTTCCTGGCTGTGCTGAATTGTATTTTTAATTCACTTTGACAGGGGAGGAATTCTTGTTGGCAAGTACGCTTCTCTCCCTTCCTTTGTTTTGAAATCTTTTAAAACCCCTTTGCAGCATTCCCATTACCCCTGGATGCGTTTACAAGGCATAGGAGTTCGAGGCTACGTTTTCCTTGATTTGAATCTTACAATTTTGTACAAATATATTAACTAATTCCAAACTCGATTCAAAATCGTCTTCACCTCCCTTGTTATTATCATTTTTGAATTGTCTGCCGCTACTGTGCTCTGGGATTTCGAAATCAGACGAAGTTATCAGTTCCAGTAGCAATGTTATATCTACTATGCATTTCGGTGCATAAAGATTATCGATTTGAGAATTACCATTGAGGGCTGAGAGCTGACAAGCAGCGAAACCACTTTGGCTTCTGAAGTCAAATTCTGGTGTGTCCTCGTCCCTTAGCCAGATCGTGTCAAGACACAGTTTCTCCACACTTTCTCTGGTTACCAATTTACATTACCGAGCTCGAGGTGGACCAAAAGTCAGCCGTGAAGGTCACATTGCAAAAGTTCAGGGAGAGGTCTGTACATTCAAATATGGAATTAAAATTAGTACAATTCTCCCTCATTTCCAGGATAAAACTGTCTAATTGGAATTTGGTCCACGCAACTCAGTTATTAAGCTCGTCCCAGAAGCATTGTTAAATGGCTAATCATCAAAGTCAGGTTTGCTCGGTTATTTTGACCTCCAGCATTGGTTAGTGCTTATAATGGATGACCTCTGTGTTGCTGAAAGTTTGGCGCTGTGGAGGTACAAGTATGCTTTGGTAATTCCGCGTTCGAACTACTGACAACGCAATGCAGATGTTGAAAAACTAGCGTAAAAGTCCTTAATACCCAAAACATTTCAAAATGCTTCATTGCAGTTTTTCTTATTACTCTAACAGGATACTTTTGCGAAGATACGCTTTCGGCGACAATCAAAGTCCTACGGAAAGCAGTTATCTAGATCGAGGCCTTCTGATTCTGCAGCTGACGAGGTGACTCTTGTTCCTGTGGAGTATCCAGACTCAACTCAAAACGCCTGTGAGTTATGCCAACTACTTAATGGTCAGTGGGTGGAGATTTACTTACCTAGTGGGACTCAGTCTACTTGAGCCAAAGGGTTACTAGTACCGCTCTTTCTGCTTGCTTGGACTCACCTCTCCACCTGCTGTAAATGGTGTGGCAGGCAAATAGCTTTCAGCAGTGAGACATTTGCTAGTTTTTTATGTTTAATCACTGAATAAACCTACTTAAGTTTGTGAACGGCAGTAAAAATAGCTCATAGGTGTGTTTTTTTGCTCCTCTAACAGCTGTCTAAACTGTGTGTGAAAGAAAGGGTAATTACAACAGTACCAACTCGAAGGTTCTAAAACCGACTCTTTGTATTTATGGTGTTTTTGGGCGAGAACTTGTTTCCCACCGAGGCCGCAGAATACACAGATGAAGAATTCCGGCCCGGATGTCCTAACAGCGTGATGAGTAAGCAAGGAGGCACGACCAGTTCGTGCGGAAACGCTACCGAACAGTGGGGGCCGCCTAAGTGTGAGCCTGTGTGCTCTGACGATCTAATTTCACCCTGTATTATAGTCTATTTAGCCAGGGCTTCAGGTGGGCCAATCAAGGTGTAAACGAGGTGTTTTGAAAAGATGCAACGGTTACGGGCTGCCTCAGCATTTCTTAAGCTGTAACTGTGTCGAGGTGTTTCTTCAGACGGGATAGGGGTATTTAAGCTTTGAAAATATTTTTAATCGCTTGGTGGATACATAAGCATGAGTTGCTTAACGCTGATCCCAAATCCTCTTTATGCTGTTGACACGAAATTGTGCAACCACAGAAACTAAGAAGCTTTGTTTTCTCTTAAAAGCTTGAGAATATTATCGGTTCACCAAGCACACCAAACATTGCTGCTTCCAATTCACGTGTAGTTTGAGCATCACGATCCGCCTTCTGCATCTTAACCAGGGTTTTTCATACAAGTGGTTCATGCAGTTAAGTTTGAAGTTGCCATTTAGATCGGAATTTATCAAATCATTGCCATGGGTTTATTTGTCGCTGTTTCTGGCTCTGGTAGAGCTTACGGCCAATTGTGTATGTGCGGTTCTGTCTATCCGGGAGTGGGTACTGTGTGGAGCAATGCTACATCTTCATCCCATGGTAGGGATTACTCCTATACCTTTCACCCTGATAAGTTGGAATGTTCCGACAATGACGAGAAGCTCACACTTAACTCTTGAAATTCGCGACTACTGGTTTCGATGATACCTCAATTTGGTTTATTCAACCAATCTATGTTTCGCCAAAAGTGTGGATGCTTTGGTGCTGTATATCTAAGACTTCTGTACTATGCATTCGAGCCACCTAAAGGTTTGTCATCCGTGGCACGCTATTATTTCTCTTTAGTTTAAAGCGCATAACTGAGCATTAGTAATCTGGTTTTGACATCGCATTTTTGCATTTTATTTCAAAGGTCAGCACGTTGATAAGCTCATGGCTCATGGACTTGGCCTGAGAAAGTTGACCTGTGTCTATGGCCTGGATATTGTGATTTAGTCAAAGTCATCACACGTAGCTATCCTGATCTTTGCTAAAATTGAATTTTTTCCTTCTCAAGTCCCTTTTTTGTCACTACTCTGGATGCTTCCACTGAGCAGGTGAATTGGCCTCAAGAACTTTCTAGGAAATTCGGATGCTGTGTGTATCTATTTCAGACTCCCCAAGTCTGTTCGCAAGCAGTGGAATTCATGGGTGGTTGTTTCATTACTTAACGGTTCCTATGCAAATTGATTAGTTGAATGTGTCTATTTTCATAATTCAGCTATCCCGGTACACTCATTAATAAGGAATGTTGTGTTGAAAACAAAAACTTTTTGTCTGGTTTTATTTATTCCATGGCCTTATAATACCACAGACTTGGCAAGGGAAAAGACCTTATTGCCAGTGGTGACATAATATAAGGAGATTATAACTCAGCTTTTGCTGAAACGATAAAACAGTCTCGTTAAAAGAGATTACGTTTTGTTTAGCTATCGTATCAAGGCTACTTATTATAAAAAAAAAAATTTAAAATAGGCTAATGCTCTTGTGTTATTTAGGCATTTGGTGGGAAATAATTCATTAAATTAGTAATAAAGTGAAGCCAGAAATTCTCAGTAGGTGTACAATGGTACATTGTTTGTCTCTTAGGCATTGACGACTTCTCGATTCTATTGCCTCAACCGCGACACTCCTACGCACCGTCACTACAACCTCTGTCTAATTCCGTGCTTCAGAAACGCCTCTCCCCATCGGAATACGTTAGCCTGCTGGAAGATCTGGTGAAGATGAAGGTTTGTTCCCTCTGCCTTACATGCTTTTGAATGTGCCAAAAGGCGGATCGAACCACTTGCCAATTTCCCAAACACATACTTAATGCAGTGGAATCAGTCAGTGTTCAATGCAAATGACCCCATTCTCTGTTTATACCCCGGGGATTAAACGGTTTCGTGCATTTTCACATCCCCATCCGTCATACCATTTTTTCCGGAATTATTGTCTTGGTATGGTTCTGCTTGACGTCTTGATAGTTCAATGCGCTAATTTTTGTGGCGTGCCACCCCCCCTCCCAAAAAAAAAGTCAAAGTAAAGCAATTCATTTTGTGCGCAGCATTTGGGATAAATAACCTCCTCGAATGCATTAATTAAATTGTGTTTTATTGGCACTCTTCCTACTACTTTCCTACATTAGGAGCATGGATCCCGTTTCTGTGCCCAATCTGAATGCCACCGTTTCTCACGGTACTGCTTTTACTACCGTACTGTAATGGAATTCACCCTTTCTAATTCGTCTTAGCGTTGTAATAATGGAACTCCAGACCATATGACTGTCCGCGATGACTGGAAATGGTTCTTATCTGCTTTAACATGCACCTCCTCCTCTCGATTCATTTCACCTGCGTTGTAACCGAGGTGATTACTTCCAACTGCCTGCCCCATAATGTCTGTTTCATTCGAAATTTTGTGTAAAGTGTTTTTTGTCACAATAGTATTGTTTTGAGAATTTGTACAGGGGCAAATGTTTTGTAACTGAACGGGAAACTATTTCTCCTCTTTCAAGAAGCAGTTTTATTTTTCTTCCCTGAAACTGGTTCATTTGGAAGGCAGTTGATGAGAGAGAGGACTGGGCCAACCTGCAAAAAAAAATCTCACCTTGTTTATTTTGGGAAGGATTGAAACAGCATTGCTGTCACCTTGATATGGACTCTGTGAACTTGCTTTCTTGCTCTCACTTTTCTTGTGCTCCCACCTTTTTGCGATACTCCGTATCTGATTGCGGTAAGGAGTATCATTATGAAATTTTACTCTTAGTTTCCTCTGCTCTTGCGATGGCTGCGTTTTGGCTTTTCATTTCAACTACTACCACTTTTCCATGTGCCCATTAGTTCCCAAGTAAAAAGCAATTTTACGCTTTAGTTGTTTTGAACTCAGCAGGTGAAAATCTCCAACCACTTGTGCAAAGCTTTTGACAGCTGTATTTTTAACGTGCCCTGGACGAACACTTTTTTTGCAAAACATGGGGTAGCGTTTGAAATAATCGTTGGCTCTTATTTGTTACCTAACTGATCCCTGTATTATTCTGATCTAAACGGATAATTCATTTCGAAATGAGCACATTCAATTTCTGTTACCGAAAGATCATTTAGATCTATTGTAGCATGTCCAACCGTCTCCGAAGAGAAGACGCATCATTGTGGCAGAATGCACATTGCCCATAAAAAGGTCTGGGGCACCTTAAGTAGGCCTAGAGGTAATGTCGCTTAGTGAGAGAACAATCTTGGAGCCCTGAGTGACCTTAAATTAAGGACAATGCGTTAACCAGTGTTACAATGTGAGCATATATAGGCTCACAAATCCTCTTCGCAGATTATTCATAAGTTCCTCGAAGGCGCCAGGGCCTTCGACAAAGGCGAACTTACATGAAAGTAGCACCATGCTTATTTTTGGAGTTCAAATGAGTCAGTTTGACTATTAATTCCGAATTGTAACTTATAAGAAAGCACAAGCACACCTCCATTCAGCCTTGCATTGGTGAAAACAAGACGTGGTATGTTCATTTATTATTTCCTGAACTCAGCTTAACTTCATTTTAATATCAAATTTTATTAATTTTCTATGGTGCTTGGTTTCCGAAATTTAGCTGATTTTGCAGCAAGTGCTTTTGTACCATAAAGCATAACTCTGAGGTGCTGCATTTGCTTTAACTCTCCTTAAAAAGCTGTTCGTGAGAGGACCATTATGCAGGAAAAACTTCATGCGCAGTCGCCAGTGATGCAGCTAGGTTGCATGCAGGTGGTTTGAAGCGGGACCTAGCTTGCATCCTACCTTGGAAGATTAGTCTTGTGTCATCTCTTCGCGTAGAAATTGACATTCCCAATGTGCGCAGTTCTCGTTTATTTTCGTACATTGTAAATGGTGGTGTTTTACTGGGGCACCTCCCGTAAGTAACATCTTTCCATACCAAATAATTACCCATTAACAACCACCCTCTTAAGTGGGGACCGTTTTCGCTGTATGCTTTACCGCTAATGTGTTCTATCCTTCCAATCCGGGGCTAACTTTGAACCGGTGCATTAGATGAATGAGGTAGCTTGTTTATGCGGCTGTAACTATCGAAACATCAGTTGGTGATTTTTGCAAAACCCTCTTCCGTTGTGTGTTAATATCGTTGCCAAAAAGCATTTACTAGCAAGCTGGCTGTGAAATTAGGTAAGGTGAACATCTGGGTAGATTTCGACCCATCTCTTAGACAAGAGCTCCTTGTTTCACCTTGTTCTGTTTCGTGTCCTTGGCCGGTCTGGGAGTTTTCCCGGCAATTGTTTGGTAGCATTGAGTTTAAAAATCGTATATTCGTCAAAGAAATTAATGACATTCCTCTGATGTTCCAGTGGTGCTTTATTTTTTTACTGGTCGTTCCACGGAAGGGCATCTAGCGCATCCAAATGGCTGCGTGAGACGGTGGGAGGAAGAGTTGCGATTGGTCACCCAATTTTCAAATGCTCCACTCACAAGTTAAGTTCTAATGGCCTTACATCGGCTTCACATGTAGAAGGAGCTAAATGCTGTCGCAACTACCAATTTCGTGCATTGGACCTTTTCACTGGACTATGCGAAACACTTTTGGTTATTTCTTCCGTGTCAGTTTGAGCGCTTTTTTAATGACCCCTGAAAGCACCACGAGACGTCCAGTTTAATGTCCGCGACTAGTCGATGCGCGGTCCCGAGGACTGGAAGCATAAAATGAGACGGATATACATCTGCTGTGTAGTGTCTATATTTTTCGCAAATTATCTTTGGTCTTGCTGTTTACTCCCTCATCATCCATGCCTAGGCGGTTTGTAATCGTAGCGGTGGGCATTTCAAGTTCAGTGCTACCTCTTCAATTTGTAATTTGGTAGAATCAAATCGCTTTCTTTGCGCTCAAGATCTCTATCCAGAAAGCATTTTTTGGAGTTACCTTACTATGGTACATTGAGCTTAGCTTTAACAATATTTACCTTAATTCGTGACTTTTTTAACAAGATGCGCGATTGATAGGTGCTACTCCCTTTATTAATGCTATTTAGCCACCGACTAAGATTTATTGCTGTTTTCTGCTACCTAAGAAGGCATCAGTCATTTAGGGAAGGTCGTGAGTCACTCTCCTATTGAAACTCTGTATGCATTCCCTTCTTGCTATATTTTGGAGGTCAAGATAGCTGCAAGGATTCGGGATCGTTTTGGGGACATCTTCACCGTATATACATCTTCCTTCCATGGCGCTCAAGTGTAGCATTCAGTCAAGAGCATTAATGCTGTTTGCATGTTTTTGGTTGCTCCTTTTATCGCTTCTTTTAATCGCCATCTCGAATCAACTTAGGGGCCTGTAGTTTGCTATTCCATTCTAAACTCGGAGTTGTTTTTAAAATTCAAAAGAGCTTGGAATTGTTTATATGGCCAACATCAAGGCTAAATGGGGGGGAGATCGAAAGACCTCGTGTATTTGAGTGCATTATGTAAACAATTTTCCTTTCGTTCCACTTTCCACTCGCAAACAATGCGATTAAACATAGGCAGAGTAATTTATATTGATGTCTTATGCCTATGGTTTCTAGAAAAACATCCTATTGGCTCGTCACTTCCACTCCCTGGCCTGTGATGAATTCGAGCTGGTGATGAGTTCGCCACAGAATTCCACTCATGGCATCTTCATCCATGCCAAACCGGCGTATTTGGATGTCTGGCCGGCTGGACCTCTGTATGGTCCGTGGCGTGACATAGGAGAAGTGGAAAAACAGGAACTTTTCGATAAAAGCGGCTTCTTTCTCCTCCAATTGGCCTGTCTGGTTGGACGCTCACCAGACTTGAGGCGTCGACGTCGAAGGCCCATACGCATTAGAGTCTTTGTTCCAACATCGACGGTGTTGACTGACGCGGTTCTCACTTCCCGGGTAAAGGAGGTGCTTCAAGGTCTTAGGATTGAGGTAAGATGGCGTTCAATGGGAATAAAAGTATCTGGAGTTCAAGTAAGGCGCGTTTCGCATGGTAGCGAAATTAGGGTTAATGCCTAACCGTTGAACGGATTTGACGCATTGAACAGAGAGAGATTGGGGTTTGCTACGATGAAAATACCTTATTTTAGGCTTACTCCAAATCGATGTTTGTGTGGAAGAAAGACTTCCCCTATTCACTTGTCTTCTCAACTACAAATAATTCCACTTTGCCATGAACCTGAGGTGTGTAGTCATGAATAAACAATCTACCAATTATTGTTGCGTTGGGCCACCTCTACAGCAGGCCATGCAGCAAATTTTACGCATACCAATTGTGGTAAAGTCGGAAGGTCGGAAGTTGAAGGACGCGAATGTTGTGTTTAGAGCCCGCATAGTGTTGAGTACGGTTAACTGGAATACCAGCATACTGTATGGCCCTGATATTGACTTGAGCGTCGTCCACCATCTATTAACACCCTTACACACCAATGGTTAGTTCGTCGATAATGTCAACGTGTTCGCGACTGGCGTCACGCAATGCGTGGCTTCCCGTTTCTCTCGCTTAACCTCGGCGTCGCGAATATGCGCCATCTGTTTCTTATTGCCAAACTTACTGATGGATTTAAAAATACGTAAATTATGCAGAGAATACTCCTGTACTGAGATTAACTGCATTTTAGAAACTATTTTATTTACAAGAGATATAGTCAGGTTGGTGCAGTGATGGAACGATAAAACCTTTAGGCTTTTTTTAGCGAAAAATACATGACAGTTCTTGGAGCACTTTCAGAGATTTCGAGATGTTTCGCGTAGCTAAATTGTGATGTAATTTTCACCTTTCTGTTCACGTGTTAGTCATTTGTAAAATCACTTTGTCGAGCGTGTGCTCTTGATGCAACGTCAAACGTCCAGCGGTCATTGTGTAATAGTTTTTCTTGAAAAGGTAGAAATCATATTATTTCAAATCCGGTGACTGTGTGCGTGTGTCATTATGCAGCAGCGACTTTCTTTTGTCCTCCCCAATCTCTTCACCTTCAAACACGTAACAACATTACGGCTATTCCAGACTTGTTTTATCCGTGGATTGTTGAGTGTTTTAGTAGAGTGTCCAGCATTCAGTACGTTTTTTAGGCTGACAATTGACACATATTTGCAGAAGTAAAGAAATATACGCTTTACCGAGCGAAGGTAACCTTATGAGAAGCTTGGAGGGCCCTCTTTTTTTTGTTGAATAATAAGTTCTAACTTGGGCACAAAGGCTTGGGAAAAGGAGTTTTATTAGAACCGATTCGACAGCGAGTAAATAACCAATCTTGTTTATTCACGTTTGTCTAATCGTGTCCAAGCTGCGCGGTCGATACGTGGGATATTCATTAAATGTTTTTCTCCACCAATGGGGACCCATTTTCTACTTTTCATTTTACAGACGCCGGCGACGCAATATTGGAACGCATTCATTAGGCAACAGTTGCCAAAAGACGTTAGCAAAAGTTGTTAGTAAGAAATGAAAGTAGGCAATTTGAAAATAATCTGCCCTTATTTCTGGAACGCGCCTATTTCAGTACGGTATTCTCACCTTCCTCTGCGACCTTGTTTTCATTCCCACACCTTCGTGACTTGATTTCAGAGTTCTTGTTTGTGGCTGTGGCCAATCTAACATCGTTCGCAGCGTCCAACGCCCAGGATGCTAGTGCGGCCGCTTCCGAAATTTCAGATCCACTCATGCACTACTTGTGCTGGCCGACTGGCATGGTGATGGAAAACGTGCCTTTAGGCCACCCTCCATTCACACGATGCGTATAATGGAACGCCGTTCCACCCCACAGTGTATTTACGCATGATCTCAGGATGACCAAGCGGTGCTTTCAGGCGGAAGAAGTGTTGTACGCAAAAGCGGTGTAGAAAAGTAGCGCCTCACACAAACCGCATTTTACAAAAGTGAAAGACCAAGTTTCTTCGTTTGAAGTGGGTTAATGTTCTATCTGGGTGCGTGACTTACTTTTGTGGGGTTACATCGGCATCTCGACGCTTAGTATCGTTATAAATTGCTCTCGACCTTCAAATCATTATGCGTGATACCATCAGGAGATATACTGGTGTCATTGATTGGAATTTCTGCAAAGCTGATAACTTTGCTCAAGTAAATTATTCCTGATAATCTTTAATTTAGTTCATCACGCCTGTTTTGTCTTGACGAATGGGAATTTGGGGATCGAGGATTTTCAAACCTTGAATTCTGCATGCTGCGCACTGAATTTGCATGCGTGGTCACGTGATGTTTTTTGAGCCAGACCACAAGTTAATGTGCTTGAAGTCTAGTCTGAGGTATTTTTTGCCATGTCGTACTTTTTGGCAATGAGTGCCTCTAACCTCTATTTCACTGTTGATTCCCACCGTTCTATTGGTTATGATGAGTTTCTAGCTTTGGTTACTTAGGCCTGTCACTTTTGTGGCCTGAACGTGACATTTTTTAAATTTTATATTTTAATGTTGGCCCGGCGTCAACTATCACAGGGACATAAGTTCAAATGTGGATTTGTGCTGGCTTTTTATTAACAAATGCGTTCGCAGTGGATTTGTGCAATTTGGCAGATGCTGCTTGTAAAATTTGATAAAATGTTGACACAAGGATAATAATAGATAAAAATATCAGATTAGATCATTTTCAAAGTCTTACAAAATGTGGCACTGGAATAGGAGATTACCCTGAAAACGAAAGGTGCATAATACCAAGTCATGCCACCCGGCAGAAGTACGAGAGTAGCGACTTAAGTGGTCCTGAAACCAAAGTGAAGGGTTAAACGAATAACCGGAGTATTGCGTAGTGGTTTTCTCCTTTTGCCTCTCTTGGTCAACTTTCTGCGTCCTCCATCGCGCCAGTCAGTAGTGTAAGAAAAGCACAAACGAACCAACTGTGCCAGTCATCGATGACAGATGGCCCAGGACCTTATTGGCAGGGTCCGCGGAATCTCAAGCGCCCGTCTCGCATTAGTAGTATCTACCGCGTCTTTTTTTACTTCAGAAATAGATTTTCCCATTCTATTTCACTGCTCACCAGTGACTGGGCTGGGGGTGAGTTTCCGAAAGTATGAGCTCTCTGTCGCTGGAGGACAGTTGTTCAATTGGTCGTTGTTGTTGTCTTTGCTCCCAGTCGGTTGACTTTTGAATGACCGGCTTTTCGTGAGAGGAAATGCATAAGTTATATTGCCCCCATCGTTGTCATTTCATTTCTGTTGAAAGGAGATCAAGGCGAGAATCTTGCTATTTGTACTTCCTGATTTACTTCAATCAGCGGTAAAATTTGCTTGCCCTGGAAATACCTACCAGGTGATTTATCTATTACATCAGGTCTGTTTGTGTTGATCCATGTTCATCTACCCTTATCTCGACTCCATCTATTGTGTCCTGAATTTTTTTTTCGGCAAAACGGATTTTTGTTGTTCCGTGTAGAAATAGCGATATTAAAAGGAACAGATGCATATTTCATAAATCAGCCGCATTCGAACAGTAATTTTAGCATCCCCATCACGTTTGCTGCCAATCTCTCAGACACGTTCTAACCATGACACTGGTTGTGACCCCCTTTTTTGCCGATCGAACCGCGGTCCAGAAATTAGGGCAGACTATTTTTTAAATTGCCTACTTTCATTTCTTACTAACCACTTTTGCTAACGTCTTTTGGCAACTGTTGCCTAATGAATGCGTTACCGTTATTATTTTTAGACGCCCACTTATTGCCTCGAGCACAATTTAGTCCAACTACTCATAAAATTGTCGATTCGACGCGCATTTGTGACGCTGGTAGTGAGCACATGAAGCTGTTGGAGATGGCATTCTGACTATGACAAAATTTTTTCCCGAATTTTAGCTCGCTAATTAAAAATTGGCCTCTAATGATGCCTCGGCCATTGCGTCGTTTCGTTGTGCCCAGTACAGACGCCTTTTGTTATCTAACCGTACCACAGAGCTACTTTATTCTGCCTATCAGAACAGTGCGTACCAATTAGACCCATTCACGCTCTAAATTATGAAAGTCTAAGCTGGTCAGCATTTGTTAAGCAAGTGTCGAAGACTCGTTTTCTCAATGAACAGTCGCTCTCATGCCATTTTTCTAGGCTACGAACGGGCTCCAAATGATGAATGAGAATGAGTACATATTGAAGTGTTAATCCGGATATTTCCATTGCCCACCTGTAAACACCATCTTTGAATGAGTTGAATGTCTTTAAACTCTTTGAAGATGTCTCAATTGAATCTGACCCATTTATCAGTTGAGGATGAATCGTTCTTCACCTTCTCACTGCCAACAACCGCACTTCCTCCCATCCTTTCGGGAAGGTAATAGTTCAAATTACTGTAGTTGTCCAAACATTTCTGACCGGTGTGCCTTTGGGGTCAATGGTTTAGCCCGTGTAGATGCCAAATCAAACAGGTTGTGTGGGGGTTGCAAATTACCGATGTGACTGAGACAGTGCTGCTATTCTGCCTGTTCTCCAGACCCATAAAAATTTAAATATTTAATGAGTTTCTACACTTATAAGTAAGTTGCGCTTAAGAGCTTTCTTACTTCTTCCACCAATGCTTTTGTCTGGAGTAGACCGAGACATGAAGTAGGTAACTACATTAACACATGTCAAGGTTGTGATGGTTCAGCATCAAGGCAAGCAGAAATTATTTTGGCACGGCTACTTCAGGCTCACACAAACACGCATACTAGAGGGCTTGAATGTGCGCAATATTTGTTATGTTTTGGAGAGAGTGGGACGCGATAATAACGCACTTGTTGCATCGAGTGGAGTGAAATGCTGGCACTGTTGTTGCGGTAGGCAAAAATTTTGAGTGATCCAGGCTTCGGCACGGACGATTGCCTTCTCCTTTGTGAAATACTGCTATCCTTATCGCAATTATGGGTCTAGTTCCTACGATGGTGTAGTGGGATGGTGACGTGCAGTTTGAAGATCAACTTTATATTTTCCCATACCACGTATAAATTTGCCCATTTTTTCGGCATTTTTTTCCGTACTGAGCGATCCACCTAGTCGCATAAATAATTGCTCCAATTCTGTCATTTTATAGCACTGTTTCGTTGTTAAAAGCGTACGCGAAGCGGGCAGAGGGAGATTATTCAAGTTCTCTTCTGCAAGCTTTGAGGCTACTGCTGGCGCTCACTAGACGGTTGCACAGCCGCACTGGGTGAATATCTTAAAGGTAAACTGTTGGTCAGTTTTATCGGCTTGACAGAAGAAACTGATCTCTTGTTGGTGATAAAAACTACAGTGCACTGCTTGCTAGCATAGCATCGTAGATCCAAGCAATCGACTTCACTGTACTTTAAGCAGAGCTGAGTTCGGGAACAGCTATTGCTGCGGCTGAAATGCACCTCTCAAAACATGGTATAATGTATTGGCGCAGTGTCTTTTAAAGGCCAGCTAACGAGATTGTGGTTTGACCGAGGAGGAGGAGGAGACCACAATTTGGTATTCCATCCATCGATTGCTCCCCTTTCGATTGGAGAATTGGTATATTGTGTGGAAGATCTGGATCTGTTTGGGTGGTGATGGTAAGCTTTGGCTTTAAGATTTAATGTTATTACCGCCCTAAATAACACGAGTCATTTGAAATTAACTGGGAAAAGTGACTGGCTGGGTGAGTTTCACATGATTTAATTCAACCAGATAAACAGGAGGTACAGATTTTGTGCAAAAAGTAGATGAAATGGTGATTGACAAGGACTACACCAGAGGAACTACCTGAAGCGTTTACATATGCGTTGACGAGGTGCTATTACAATGGAGAAACTCTGACGTTGATAGCGTCAGGAGACTCCATCCAGCCCAACATGTCTGCATCAGTTACCTTAAATTCAAAAGACGCTCCTTTCCACCTTTCAAAAGGCCGAAGTTCATGCGATCGAGTTTGATCACCAGTTTGGTGAAAACAAGGCAGGAACAATCAACCACCTGATCTCCTCCCACTGTAATGCGGAGAAGGGAACTTCGGTGGTTTTTCTGAGGCTTCCACTACCGCCATCTTCATTACAACGGAGCTCGAATGAAGAATTGAAACTCACCTACCTGGATCAGTTAAGAAGGCTCACAGAGGACCTTCCCCCAACCATTCTCGGGTTGGGAATGCAGGAGGTGACCTCGGACTCTCTGTGAATGATCTCACTGCATCGACCAAAGCCAACAATTTTCGCAACAGTATCTTACCTTCGGGTTCGCGCATCCTGGAATACTTTGTAATTAAGATGCACCTCGATTTGTAAAATCCTCTTCCTCTTGTCTTAACAACCTCTTCCCATCTTGTTACTTTATCACAGAAATATCAGTGATTTTGCATAATTCTCCACGACCATTCTTGATGTACGTCTCGGTGGCAAAAATAAGCGGTGTTGAGAGCAGAGATTCTCAACAAGCTGTGGTCGACCGTTAACAGTACATGACTGTAATTTTGCTGCGAGCGAAATTTTGCCGCCATCGGCCGGGGGCGCTAATGAAGCCGCCCACCCCAAGTGTAATCAAAACGACCACTTTACTCTAGTTGTCAGCCAAATTCAACGAAATTCACACCATGCTATGCCATGGGGGTGGCGGAAGGCAGATGAGTCACGACTCCGACGCCATGACCTCTGGGTCGGGCGCATGTGCACACAGAAAACCGCGAGCAGCAGCATCGCATAATGCGCCTGGGCGCGGATGGCTACGTGACGCAGACAGAAAAGAAATTCGACCGGTGAAATGCTTTATTTTATCTGCCAGCGTTTGATGTACACACCGCTCGGGGTACCACCACCACGCACCTATGATAAAGCGGTCCTTTCTAACACAAATAGACAAAAATGACACGAGGGTCAGCGTGTTTCTGACAGGCACGCACGTACATGAGAACTCAATCAGGATCGGGACTTAAATAGCAAAGGAGATGTTACAGAGAGGAAAGGGGGAAATGTAGTAGATACACGCAATCGCGATAGGATCCCTCCCTCACACACGCAAGCACGAACGTACAAAAACGCGCATGGTACACGAAAACACACTGGTCTAGTTTTGTTTTTGCTTTTTGGGGTACGGAATTTTTTCAAATTGTTCTTTCACCCTGAAATAAAGAAAGACGATCCTTTAGAGAGCAGAATTCGAGTACTATTAGATCGCCCCAATCAGAACCGGCCTTTGACCATGAGCCGACATTACATACCAATGATAATGATAATTCATTCAAAACTTGGCATCAAGAGTCAGCGATTAGTAGACCCCGTACTTAATCTATGTGCCAAAGTGAATATTGAGTGCGGATAACAGCAAAGTATCGCTCAATCACAAAAGAAGATTAGTGAAAAATGGGGAAAATGATCGTGGCAACTTCACAGTGAAAAAGGGGTGTAGCAATAGCTACAAAGCCATAGACATCATGCGACATGGAGATTCAGTTTAGTAGCGGTACATTCTCACACTCACTACGACGTTAAATCGCAAAATGACAGACAGAGGACAACGGCAGATGGCTTACTTGCTCCAAATCTTTCGTAGTTCCTGTTTTGGCTTTTCAGTAAACTTGTCAATCTGCACCTATAAGGGGATAAGATGCGGTTTTGATGACACGACGATGAGAAGGATGAGAAAACGGAAACGTGATCCAAGCATTTCTAAGGCGGAAATTGACAACGGTCTCACGTATGTTAGGCTTGAAAGCAATTTTTGGGAACGAAAAATGGAAATCAGTCACACATGATTAGGAAGGACTGATGGATGGTAGCAAAGATTACTCACGTGGTACAGATCGTAAATCTTCGGCACAGTGAAGATCAGCGTAAAGCCTTAGGGAACAAAACAAAGTACAGACCAGATTGATTGCATTGAAAATTAAGCGAAAACAACGACAAAAATCGCAGTTCGCTAACCGATGAGAACGAGAGTAACCAAATTGAAGAATCCGCCGAGGATTGACAGGAGATACATGAACAGACCGAACTAGTAAGAGTGGAAAAGTGAAAGCAGCCTTGAATTAAAACTGAATTGAAAGACAGCGATAGCAAACTTGCTTTTAGGGAATCAATGTAGTTTTCAATAAAGAGATAATGCTTCAGCTCCTGGATAGTGGACTCCGTTTTGTCAAACCTATCATTCACGTAATCTTGGACGCGCTGCCGCAGGGCTTCTTTGTCTTTGATAAACCAGTCACTAAAGTGAAGATGTTCAAAATCGGCCAATGAATAGAACACTAAAAATGGCATCATTTTCATCCGAGGGCAAAACATAAGCAAAAAATTGTGGGCGAGAACCATATAACCGGTCAACAATACATGGCTTGAGCAAACTCAAGTTTAGAGGTAGGAAAAAAACCAACCTGAATGGCGGAGAAGCAGTCTCATCCCTCTTGGAAGTGATTAGGTCATAATAAACACGTGCAGCACCAGTACAACAAAGAATAGCAAGACAAATATAGGCGAAGACTGATATCAAGGAGAGACATCCGATACTGAATAAGAGAGTGAAGCCTGTCGCCATGACGATAGCTGACTCAACCGGTTTTTGCCAGTAGATCAAGGAAATTACTGCAAAGAAACCAGAGCTCATCAATTTAGCACAAATGCGCGATCCCGTAAATTATAGGAACGGAACCCAATACACTCAGTTGTATGTACGCTGTGAATGAATTAAATCACGATACAGAAAGCAAATACATACATTGACCTTATAGAGGTGACCTACCTCTTGGTGAGAGCCTTCCAATCGCCGGACAAATGTATGCTAAAAATGCAAGACATTAATCTACCCGAACTTACAAATATCATTCTTAGGCGCAACGGCATTAGACGCCATGGCGGCAGAGAGCGAGGCGGCAACGATAGTAACGGCTGTTTGAAATACCCAGACCTTGTAACCGATTGTCTCACCCAATCAAATAACTTCTGATGCAGTCGCAACATATTTTAAATATAGAAAGATTTAGTAAAGTTAGTTTGAAGGAAGGTGAAATACAAAACGTTCATATTTGTGCTTCCATGTTGGAGAGGCAAATCTCGTAGTTTTGTCAAGTTGAATGCTCAACAAGGAATTAGGCTAGGCTAATTATGTAGACTGGAAAAAATTTGCATCCAAGTACAAGCCTGCGAGCTGGTGTGGCAATCAAGCAGCAGTCGTCTGATAAACAATATTATGCAGGTGAGTTTAAGCAAATGTATCTTATATCTGGTAGTGCATAGTGTACTGGCCCTCTGCTGGTTTACGAACATGCTAATACAAATTGGCATGTTCGTCAGGTGGCTAAAAGCTGCTTTTTAGCCAGCATGGCCTAAAAATCATGATGCAGGGGATTATGTAGCATAGGGTCAAAAAGCCACTTTTGCATTAAAGCGCAGCAGGTATTTGGAGAGGTAAGTCAGCCCATAACTAACCACGATTGCGGTTGAAGTACACATATAAACTTCAGTCAATAGGGTAATTTAAACAAATCCTCATCCCATCATACCTATTTCCAGCGTCCGGCCTCAGACTCCCAGGCAAAGAACTACAAGCAGATATGGGCATGCATCATGCCTAATACGTGCAGCAAACTTGCTCAGAGAAATAAATGTGTAGAGTATTGTTTGTTTGGGTGGTTGGTTGGTTGGACATATTAGTGGCGGCCACCTTGAAGCTGCGTGGGCTGGCCTGCCAGCCATGCCAGTATTTTTCATTCTTTCCGTCAATAATACACGTATTCTGACCAACACCTGGCCTTCTCCTTCTTTTAGGGATGCTTGGGACGCTGCAACATGATCGCCAAAAATGTCGCGCAACTTTGGCCATTATTGGTTTTTAAATTCAAGACCACATACCTTAACTAAGCAAAATATAAAAGAGCAAATTCGCTTGGAACTCCCTTGAAAGACGTTAGTTGTCATTACAATTACAACTCTTTGGCCTTGTTATTTTATTAGACGATTTCCTATGTTTAAGCATCTTGCTCCCAGGTTTTTAGTGCTGCTTTTGGCCTTTAAGTCCATGCATTTGCATTTTAATACATAAGATAAAATGGTTTTGCGAGCACTCTTTAACTTAGATATTGCGTTACACTGAAGCAAATGGAACTTTAATTTGATTGGTTTCCTTTTAAGGGTCGCCTGCCTAATTCTTCCTTCCGCAGTCAGCCCAGATAGCTTCCTTTGAAGATGTACGATAGTCCATCAAACATGCCAAAGCTGCGGTACCATTACCGAAACAGCGCCCTGAAAGGAGTGGGTGTGGCTTTGGCCATTTCCTCCCTCGTCACTGGTGTTGTCACATACTATATGTATCAGAGGAAGATTGTCACTGCTCGGAAATTCTACGAGTAAATTTCCCTTCCGCACATTACGGTTTGTATAGGACCTACGACCCCGACCTGGAGTGGAATCGATTGCTGAAGTCTGGGATCCTGAAGTCTGTGGACAAGGATGGGAATCTTGTTAATTTCTTCGACTAAAGCTGACTGCTTGTAGCCACATGACCCAAGTTTGACTCAATGCCTTCTTTTAACGGTAAATAGTGTCTTTGCCTATTAGTTTCGGATTTCTTACAATAGTCGTGGATGTGATTATGTACTCCCTTATGATTGGGTGCATTTCCCCGCCGGCGCTGAACCCGTTTAACTCCTTGTGCTTACACTAAAATAATCTTGTAGTCGTCTGGTTGGTCGCGGCTTTATCTAATATTTAAGGCATTGATCTTCCTTCCACTTTTTAAGCAGTAAGTTCTAGATATGTTGAGGTGTGGTTCGGGTGACTGAATGAATCGTAACCCAAATGAGTGATTGGCTAAAAGTAATTTCATGCATTGACGCTGGCTGGTGAGAAGCTACACAGGTCTGCTATATTGTCAATTTTGTGTAGCATCTCACGTCCCTTCCTACCAATATGCTTCTCCAGTATCCAGTAGGCATGCCGATGGATGGAACTAAACGGTAGGGAATCGGAGCACTCTTGGCATATATCAAGCCACTCCCGATAGAGACTCCAAGGGTCTGTTGGACGATCCTGTTGGAAGAGAGCTGGGTCCTGTAGAAGGCCGCGAGCCGCCATAACGCCTGCATGAAAACGCAAAAACCATTACCTTGTACACGGCACGGTGGCCGAACTATTGCCACAGTATCTGACAGTCAGCTAATGTCAGGATGTGGTCGTTGGGTGATATGCTTTATGTCAAGGGTCAGGGAACTGAGGCCACACAGTGGTAATCGAAACGAATTGGGCATTACGGGACAGAAGCCGGGTTGTATTTGTTCTTTACAAGATTGAAGCCATCCAGGAATGCATCTTGATTATTCTCCAGATTGCCGACGAATCGGTGACCTGTCCGCTGACATAAGTGGCGGTTATTTGGCAAAAATCTATCCACTTTGCTTTTCTCAACGAAGTTTGCCGCCAATTTAAATAAATCCATTCGGATGATGACCCCACTACCAATTCAGCATGCTAAGGCCCAGTTTTTATTTACCACAAATGGCTCGCTCTGTTAAGAAAGTTTGCGGTAGTTTTAAATCTTTGGTTTGGATTGAGTCCTTTTTTATTGCCTTGGTTAAAACAATCAGGGCTAGTACGACGGTGCTGCCTGGTGTCGCACCACAGCAAAAAAGAGGAGACTGACTAGAGCTGTTCAGACGTTATGATAAATTTATGATAAGATGTATCGAGATTGCACAAGGAATTGCTCACCCTGACATCTGGAGATCTGATGGGCCTGGAATGCATCATTCAAGGACTTTACATCTCCATTAAGGAATATGGGGAGAGGAGCAGCGGTGTCAGTGTGGTGAGGCACCCGGGCAGCGATGATTTGAGCCACGTCGTGCCATCGTGCAGGATCTATGGAGCGTTGGGAGGGTGTACGCCCGTGGATGGTTACCCAGTCCACACCCATATGGGCTGCGCGGCGCACCAGTTCTGTGGTCAGCTGGACATTCTGGAAAGTTGGTAAACAGTCTGACACAGCTCTTCTAGATCATACAAGTGCAGCTTGACAGTTAGTGTGATCTGCTACAAATTAGGCGTTACAAAAAGGGAGTTTTGAGTAGGCATTTAGTGTTTTTTTTCCGCTTCATTTTGTTTATTCTTTTTATAACTCAATGAAATGAAAGCGGAGGGCATCCCTCCACTTTTGAGTGGAAATGAAGTTATTTACTAATGAACTATGACGCAGCTATGGAATAAAAATCCTGAAACAGTTTCCGTAATGCCATCACCTCCTTCGTTTTCGTCCAAACATAGTATGATGTTGACCTTGAAGTCCTATTCCCCCCAGTGGATAGAAATTAAGCCACCATAAATTTTGATTTCTTCAATAATAATATTGGTAATTTGTGTCAGCCTGAACGGTCTTGACCTTTGAACATGTAGAAATGGCACCCACACCTCAAACGAGAGATTTAGTCATTGTCCGGCTCTTTTTAAACTGTCTATTGCATAATGGATAGCTTAGGATCGTGCCGCTTCGTGATGTTAGTTGGAATAACTTTTTCCACGAAGTCGCAATATAAAGGGCTAATGAGTTCACCCCTGGCAAGCACTGACTAGCGCATTTGCCAAAAACAAAACTTGGGTTTTCTTTACATTCGGCCACGATGCGGAGGCGGAACAGTCACCATCTTCACCAATGGCACGCGGAGGGCATGGAACGAGGCGAATTTTTATGCTCACAGAGAATGGGACTTTATGCTCTTCACCCTCGGGTGCGCTGACGATACGCCACCGAGGCACCGCTGCTCTGGCTGCCTTCACCAAGTCTTCCATTAACTGAGGCTGTTTCAGTATCGCTGCGCCGTAGCCTTCCTCCATCGCCCACCTTGATGAAGGGGGAAAGAGGATAATAGTTAAAAAAAGTACGCCGGAAGGAGGGGAGGTAAAACCATTAGTGGAACTGGATATCCACTCATTAGGGAATCTTTGAAAAGGTTTGGAGCAACGAGAATTCGAAAGAAAAAGTATAAATTCAATTAATAATTTGGTGTTTTGAGAATTGACATTTTTCCATTATTTCCTACATAATTTGTTAGTGATAAGTGGTGACTTTGAAGCTTCACTGAAAAAAGAGCATTTTCGCGCATATCTGATTGTCATTCCATCAATGACACGAGTCATATTACTCTCACATTACTGAAATCGAGTGGAACAATAATTTAGTTTCCCTTTCTTACCTCTGGGGACAACCACAGTTGAGATCCACACCCTCACAGAGGGTAGACAACTCTTCGGCACAGAGCGCGAACTCAGGACCCGACCGACAGGCGAGTTGTGTGACGAGTGGATGATCTGCTGGGCAAGTGGAGAAATCGGCAGCTCGTGCTTGGGCGGAATGGAGGAAGGCGGAAGACATTATCATCGGGCTGTAGGCCAGATCAACACCGTGCCTCCGCACCAAGAGGCGGAAGGGGAGCCTAAAAACAGGGTAATCCTACACGGAGTGGTTGGAATCGTAACTAGCATGCATTTCGTCATGAAATCTTATAAACTGAGTACGGGATTGGAATACTCGCCTCTCAAATACAGCAGGGAAAATGTAGGGGGTCTTTAATCGAGATGGAAAATTTGGTTCCCTCTTGGGGGAGCAGGCGAACCAGTCGGTCGTGTTTGACTATGGACCTAGGATATGTCTCCAAAGCTCTGGAAGGAGTTTCAGGGCGTAATAATGACAGGAGGGAAGAGACACACTTTTTGAATTGTAGACAATCAAATTCTACGACAAGCCGCTTTCCAACATCATATGCTTCGTGTCTCACCATCTTTATGAAATGTAATGCCCATCGAAGCGTCAAGACCATCACCTCAAGACCGCCCACTCGAATCAAAAATCCTTAAACTGTAAATGTGCTTTGCGTGGGTAAAGTACTTCATGCAAGGTAAATCAAGCAACATGGAAAAGAGCGAACCCAGAAGTGACAAACTACAAGGGGAATGGTACCAAAACATACTTGGAGTAGCGAACCATTGGAGCCGATATGCGAACAAAGGGGAGATCTTTCTGGTAAAGCGAAACAATGTCCATCTGAGACCGGCTAAAAGATCAAAAGGATAAGTGCAGTTCTGCAAATGCACAAACTATCTGTGTAGTGACCATTCTCATCTCAACGATCATGGAGACGCTTTTTTCAGTGCTATGCAAATAATTGGTTAGATGCGGAGATGTAAGGACCGGTATTTTTTCCCACAAAGCACGAATACCCAGGGGAGGAGAGCGTAGCAGCAGTCGTGTGGACATTGCATTTTTACCCCTTAAGATAGATCAACAATGGGTGGAATGCCAGAGTGATCAAAAAAGACTAGATGAGATTATTTCAAAGGCTTTAACGAAACATCAATATCGAAAACGCTTAAAATAATTTTTGCACGTCGAATATTCCACAAAGAGCGAAGATGAACGTAAGAGCGACAAATGAAAGATGAAACCTGTCCATTTGCATTAGCTTTAATGATTCGACTAAATGACTCCGCCTGTGTGACCAAGAGGAGCGTCACTAAGCCCCCATCAATGGCACCCGGTTGTTCGTGAGGAAAATCGAGGAAACGCTTTTCTGGAGCCTTAATGCCTTTAAATACCCAGACAAATCACAAGATGTACATTCAGTAGCAGAGCATCATCTAGCGCCTCAAGGGGTCCGATGTTCAATGTTGAGAGAGGAATCCCACCTTTCAACTGAAACTGATGTTATGGAGCCCACCTTTTCAATTACTTTCCATGAAATATATTTTGGGCATTAACAAGAATGCAAAAGCTTAATAACGATGCTGCTTTCCCGTGATTTCGATTCGCAAACCGAGGAACACCACTAAACAGGCTCTGTGTTCGTAAAGTCAACCTGAGCAGAAACTGAACTGTGGATGTCAGATGGGTGACATTGTCAAAAAACACTTTTTAGTGGTGGAAGAATAGAGACTATTTTAGTCGACTCTCGTTAACAGTGCTTTGATTGACCAAGCCTAAGAAAACCAATTCTCATGAATCGACACAAACTTAGCATTATAAACCTTATTCTTGCACAAACACACAATTGGTAATAAATAACAGATAAAATGAGACAAAATGAAGTCAAAACAAGTGACTAATATTGAGAAGTAGATAATCACAGTCAATGTTTGGATTCGCGATCACAAGGAGGTCAAGCATAGAAGGTGAATCAAGACCGCGACTGGGCAATCTGTGCAGCTGGAGGCAGGAACATTTGATCCAATTTTGCTTTGAATTCCGAGGGACTCAGCTTCATATACTTCTCCCTTCGTGACGTGAAAGGTGTCTGGAGAGAGCGATCGTAGAAGGCCTGATAGAGTGTCACTAACTCCCGGGCGAGACACTCACGAAGGTCTTCACGCAACTCCTTGTCCGGAATCGACAAGTGGGAGTGCTGTTTCAGGAGGCTTGCAAGACCCTGGTTTATGCCCTACAAATCCAAAGGAGTAGCTTGATAAGCCAACCATCGCTCTGAAGTGGTTAGAACTGAGCAATGAAAAAAGACCGCATCCAAGCCTAGGCATGTTCCAATCACTGGAAATAGAAAACGCAAAATCGAAACGCCTCATAAGAATGAACTCCATATTTATCACCGAACAAGTAGGAGGCACGGTCGTAGAGTAGTCAGTAGAAAGGATTATCGGGCCACGAATCAAAAGGTTCTCCACTTTTCGTACAAGTGGATGTGAATTGCCTAGCATTTCAGTTTTAGTTTGAACCTTTCAAGCTACTAGTGCTTGGAGTGTCATCAGGGAGACGATCCAAAACAAATCACCGATACTGTTCTACTAATAATTTTATGATAACCGTCAACCCCATTCTAGGACTTCAAACTAATGAATCAGGTCATTTTGCAAACCATTCAAATAGAAGCAAAGTTCCCGCTTATCAGGAATCATGATACGAAGGAGATGCCTCCAATGTATCGTGAAGACCTAATCTGAGGCGCATCACGCGTTCACAGGTTCTATCTCCACACTGCTAGTTGTGCTCACAAATCAAAAAGCATATCGCCATGCAGTTCTAGTGTTTGATGTCTTATAACGACTGGAGTCGTTTCCGAGATTGTTCAATTGGGTAGCACTTCACTATAAGCGCATCGAATTCTGTCGATGCAAAACCATCGGCTCAACCCCGAAGTTTCAATGTCCCAAAATGATGCAAAACGACTACCCCAACTGTTGCTTAGAGCACAAAATGCAACTATCCTCCATCCACAGGCATTCCAAAATAGCTTCGTTACTCTGAACTCATCCAATTGATTTTTGGGCTCAAAGTATGGCAGCCACCTACCATGGAGCCAAAGAAACAGACAAGAAAATTTAGCCGTCACATATGTGCGACGATGGTAGCAAACATGGCCAAACAACACCGATAAGTGTACGATGAAAAATAATACAATGAGCCACAGAAGAATGCTCACATTCCAAATATCCTTCACCTGAGAGCGCTCCTTTGAATCCATCTAAAAGAGTAAGGCGTGAGCACAACGATCCAAAAGAAGGGAAAAGTTAGAAAAAATACAAACTGCTAGCCACATGCACAGTTTACCTGTCTACGTTGAGCAAACTGGCTCATAAAAGCGGATGATGGCAAATTGATGAATCGCATGCATCTACAAGTAGGCAGGCAATCAAGATACAAGCACTGTTTGATGGACAGCAAAGCAAAAGGGAATCGTCCAAATGAAATTGCATTTCATAAGCAGGCACTGACAGCGCCAAAAGCACAAATCAAACGGAGAAAGCACAATGGCACAATAGCAGGGATGACTTTATGGCATTAGATCATAGGATATGAAATGTCCAATTCCAACCGCAACCACAATCGTAAGTCAGTAATGCTGTTCTAGCCACTCGAAGGCAGCAATGTCAGCAATTGCGCTTTTCATTTTTCTTTAAGAATGCGACCCGATGACCGAAAAAAAGTTCACTCCAGTAGCCAACGAGAAAGGAGGTTCCCATTCTAGCTCGCATAGGCATTTGCACCAACACTGGTCCTACAGAAAGTGCCATATACTTTCCTCAACAGTACCAGTCCCAAGGCTACAGCCTCATCTAATTCGTAAACAACGGACAGTTTACTGGTATTATTTGTTCAGTACGCTTTGATTTAAAAGCTTACCTGTCTGTCAACTTTAATGAATCACCTAATCACAAACCACTCCGTCTATCCGGTAATCCAATTGACTGCCATGGACAGGGACCATAATTAATCGCTGATGGCAGAATCCTATGAAATTGTCCTGCTGGAAGTGAGCCACTAAATATGGATAGGATGATGCACTTCGTTCCTGAGGAAGAGGCTCCATTTCCCATTACAAACTCTCCTTATCCTTTCCACCCCCCTGAAATCTTGCAGCTAATTTGAGGTGTACTCCCAAGTTTTCAACGCAATTTCAAAGGAGCGTTCATCCTGGTTCTCATTTCAATTTTTTGGCCATTATGGCTTCAAATCCTCACACCAATCGGTCTAAAGCTATTTCGGGGTGCCGCCTGTATTGCAATGACTCCGCTGTGGAACCAAGACCCGTTTTTGAAAGCAGCGCGAATTCCAATTTCTTTGGAGACGAGCTTTCAAAATCTGAGAGCTTTATAGGGTATGCTTTTGAGCGGCGATCTGGTAGAGCCCAACAGAATAAGTGCCCACTAATATATTTGGTCTACCAGAAATCAAACATTTCATACCTAATGATCTAATACACAAAAAATGACGCGAGCCTAGGCATATGCAGCGTGCAAACCTTGGCTGAGGGCAATGTCGTGAGGGAGGCTTGTGACCCCATGATCTCATCGCTAAGGGACGAGTTAGAGAGAAGGGAGGCCTGCGCCTTAGTCAAGTGCAGTGGATGTGCTCCCACTAAAAATCGGCGCAAAACACCACCACCACTGCCGCTGCTGCCGCCCTCTTTACTTGGTACTGTGAGGCATACTGCGTCTGAAAGGCTGCAAGGACGGAGGAAGGAGGTCAGCTTTTGACCTTGGTGCTAATTACTACTTAATACTGGCAGCGATGCTAACAACGTAATTTGGCCACCCGTGGCAGATTTTGATGGTCGGAATCACACTATTTACCTTTCTAGATACGAGCTTTTCTACACCATTAGAGAACATAGGAACAATTAAATGAACAAAGAAAATAGGGGAAAATTGATCAGAGAAAGGATGAGAACGTACGCTCTTGTATAGACTTGCTTGCTTTCATTCAGAATTCGAATGAGCTTGTCCACCGCACTGCTGTCATATTCGTTCAGGATATTTTGTAAGCCGGTTCTACCAGGAGAGGAGGAATGCATAGAGTCCAGCTAATGATAAGGAGAGAACTGAACAGCGTAAAGTAAAAGGAAGTACCTCTTGAGATCAGTAAGAATGTAGCGCAGATTGTTCATTTGGAAGACAACGCGAGAAAGATCGTCCGGATAGACCTCAGATTTTTTGTCAATGTTGGAAACGAGTAAGGTGATGACACGAACTTCAAAAAAAAAGAATTTCATTAGAAAGCGAGAAAATTATCACTCAAGCAATAATAATTTAATTGACACTTTACAGTCGACTCCAAGCATGTCTCGTTCTCCTTGGAAATGACAAATTAGAATACAAGAAATGTCAACATTTACGAAATAAATATTCAATCCTGATCACCGCTATCACAAGCATCCGTCGTGAAGTTCTTTTAAGAATAGGAATACTAACCATGTGTTCAACCAGGCTACAAACGCATGGAACTTAAGCCAGTGTTTAAGGAATTGCGTTACCGGAAATAATTTTAATCCTTAAAAAGCGGCAGTATTTCAGAATCAGCTTAAGTAGAGACTATGAATACGCATGGAAGAAAACGTTTTTTAAAGCAACACCGATGCCTTGAAACAAACAGAATGGACATGGCAGAAAGCAGATGCAATCCGCAGGGAGGCTGCATAATTTACCACTAAAGTAAAATATGAATAATATTAATGCATCACGTTATGACCTTGCTGCTTCATATTTTACATTACAAATAAAAAGCAGGCCAATTTTATTTACGGATGTACTGTCCGAACGCGGATCGAGCCATTTTAGGCTTTGAATTGACCGTGGCGAGGTACGAAAAAGTCCCCTCCGGTGTGATTCTAACCTCTTCCCACGTCAGCGCCATCCCAACCATAATTTCGTAGTCGATCAGCTTCTCCAAGAATAGCAGTACCTTTAAAGAGAAGGAAAATAAAGCCAAAGCATAAACGTTGTCCCGATTTTCTCCCGACAACGTACGTTAGAGGCCAGCTCGTGAACTGTGGCATCGGGAGGGACCTGCGAGGACCCAGTTCCAGGCTGAAGTTGTTGTAAAAAGGCGTCCAATGTGGCTCTTATCTGTGCCCGGAAGCGATTCACAAGATCGGTCATGGGCTGAGATAACGTACTGACGATCTAGATACAATTAAAGTGATGAGATGCAAGATATTAAGATCGTGGTCAAAGAAGATCGAAATGTCACCTTGAAGGTCTCCACGAAGGCAGGGGAGAGATCAATGAAACGGCGCATAATTGTCAAAAGCGAGACCAACATGTAGAACTCACCGCGTCCTATCACCCTACCCATGAGGCGCACGTAGGACTAGGAATGTAGAAAAAGGATTGGTAAAAGAATAAAACTAAACGACAACCATTTTCTAGCCATATCACAACAAACCAGTCTGGTTCTAATTTCGCCATTCTAAGTACAAAAAGGCACTCAACTCGGGACTTTTCAACACCACAAATATAAGCGATCAACATCCATCATGGGCCTACTAGGCACCGAAACGGGTGTTCGAGGAATGCTCATTGTGTGATAGGAACTACCGTGGTCAGGGTCGTCAATGACAGACATACACAAGCTGAGCAGCCAGTATCACCAAGTTCGGCCCTTAAACCTTAGAATACAAGAAATTCTACCACCTCAAACACATTCTACTACCCATTACCAGGAGCGATACTGCCAATGATAGCGGTCTTTTGTGAGGGCCAGAGTAAATAACAGTTGGACCGGAACGCCAATCCCAGATCTGGTTAGTTTAATGGTTCCCAGTAGTCGCGAATTAACCGACTTGTAATTATCACTACAACAGAATTTCAATAATGAATCACAGTTTCGAAGTGGAGTCAGAGCAACGCAGCAAGATTTATACAACGAAATATGCCGCTGGTGAAAGCCTCGCTAACTAACAATTGCTAGTCCGACAAAACCTAAGAGCATGAAATCTATGCACTTTGCAAAAAAGTTCAGCCATAAATGACGTGTCGCAAATTCGCTCTTCTTCGAAGCCTTTTCAACAACCTAACGTTTGAACAAATGTAAACTGCCTGTTTTATAGAGTGGAGACACGCTAATGTCACCAATTTAAGCGTACTGAAGTCCAATTGCACATGAGCCAATCCCTTTCAAGGTGAATCTTATAATTTAACAATCCTATTTCAAATTGTAAATAGTGTTTACATACTAATGAAGTCTAAAGGGTCACACATAGTACAGAGTTCTTAATAAATAAGCAGAATGGCTCGAAAGAGAATTTGTGCCATGGACAGTGAGGATGTATAAAGTGGGCAATGGTGCATAATGTCAGCAATACAGCTCAAAGAAAACTAATGAAGTGCAACTCACGCTTCAGTTTCATCGGGCTATAAAAATTAGTTATCTAGACCACAAAGATTACAGTAAAAAAGGATGTTAAATGTTTTGCGTACTTACTGGGAAACATGAACAATCGAAATTGAATGAAACCAACTTTCAAAAAGTACGTTGATGAAAGACGAAACGTGATGATAAGGGAATGGCTAGATGAGGACTACTTTGTGTCACTGAGACCCTATATTAATACACCTTGAAGAGCTCCCATTCAACGATTTATTTGATAGTCAACAAATGGCAAAAAGATGCAGGGCATACCCCACCCTCCGTCATTAGGTCGGATAATGAGCTACGGCAGATGAGACTGTAGGCAAAATGCGACTCGTGGGAATTCACCGCCAATTTCAACCGATCTAATAGAAGTCGTTCACGCTGAAATAACAGTAAAAGTGGAACTGGATCATCAATAAGTACGAAATCTCAAATAAATGTCACATTAGTAACAGTTAAATCTGCGCTATAAGTACCAATTTGCAAGCAATAACTTCGTCAGCAATGGCTCATCTGCATTGCTACGTTGGCTCCTTAATGAAAGAAAACAACTGCAAAGTATCGTGGAATCGGCACAGTTACCATGCAATACTAATGACGAGTCGGAAGCTCCCAGTACGAAATGAAAAATTACAAGTTCTATAAGTTTTGTTATTCCATCAAATTTTGGCCATTCAAAATAAATAGGTTGGATAGTTGAAGGATGCCCGAGTTTCTCCAATTCTTTCATAGAACTCTTAAAATTATCTGGAGACACAAAAGTAGCGCGGATAATTTTAGGATGGACCGGCGGTCTGCTTTCACAAAAGGCAAACTGAGGGAATAACTATACCTCAATCAAAACCAAAAAGGCACTGAGACTGGTTGAATAGTGCTCCGAGTCCAAATCGCCAACATCTCGCATGTCGTTGGCCACTCCACGTCGAGAGTTTGCTAAAAGATACAAGGAAATTATGCAGAAAATACAATTCCTAGTTACTATGCTACTCTAATTCAGTCTGATTGAATGCTGGCGCCTCATTACATTCAAGCGAATAGATAAAAAAACTCCCCGCAAAGGGGCACATACCAAATAAAACTTCCCTATGTTAGCACTTATTTAAACCATTCTGCCGAGGCCAACTCATCGTACAATGGCGCACACACACGGCCTGTCTTTATGCACTAATCCCTTTGCGGTGACAGCTAACGGACACAACCTAATAGAGGCTTTCATCCAAAACCGAAACCAAATACAGTACAAAACCCACATCAGCCGCCGGCACTGGAGACATGGTAGCTGTCGTGTGCATGCATGCCCTTTGTCTAGCAGCGAAATCTTGTCGACCCCATTCGGACAATAACCATTACCACGATCTGATGTGACGAATTTGCCTCATCGAGTAAAGGTCTATTCGTAGTTTTTTAATTTGCTTACAACCATGACCGAAAACTAGGGAGAACGAGTGAATAGAATGGGAGTTTAACTTATTAACTAGAGCATAGCACCCAGCATCTCAGACACCATTGCAGCGATATGAAAGAGTGCCGAGTACACGTAGTTGCATTTTAAAAACTGAGCATCTACTGATCCAGTGAAGTGGACGCAAAGGTCAGTACTAAACTGAACGAAGAAGGTTTCACCTTGAGAAAGGCGATATTGAATGGAAGGCCGACGATTACCGGATGTGGAAGAAAGCCACCCCAGGACCTCCGCGATAAGGCAGCTACCCAGCATTGTTCTAAACCATGGCACTTCTCCAATAAATAGAGTGTCATTTTTTTGTCCATATCCTGCTGTAAAATCTTAACAAATCTGATGCTTAAACAAGTTTACACTTTGGAGTCTCCTGTCTTACTCGCCACAAAAGCATGACACAACGCATACTCAATATGACGGGCAGAGGGAAGCATAGGACAAAGGCGGGTACGAGCCACCAGGATGCCTATTTCATTTCTTTAACATAAGAGTGGCCAGAATGGACCAATTGCTAACCAGAAATGATTTGATAATGCAAAAGAAAATCCTGTCTTTATGTGTAGGCAGAGTTTGGGTAAATTACCCCTGAATGTTTTTAGGAAATATCTGAGCAAGAGAAGAATCAGCCTAAATATCGGAGGAAGGAGAAACAGCTCATCGGGAGAGAATCACATCAAATCAGTGGTCATAATAGCAGTTCGAACTTGCAATTCCCAATTGGGACTTTGTTAAGAAAAGGCACTTACCATCCCAGACAATTCCGACCGCTTTCAGACCTCTAAACGGCAATGGCAGCAAAAATAATATTGACGGGAAACGGAAGGCTTTGTAGGCGGTAAGCAGCGTAACCTTACCGGCGTTTACCAGCAGCAGAGATGTTCAGCTGACTGCTTGCTGAGCTGGGACGACCACGCTGAGGAGAAAAAAAGACGACTGAAACAGGGAGCTTTGCATAAAATCCTATGACTTGCGCAAACGCACACTCTCACCAACTTACTGCGTTTTGTGCATTTTTCTCCAGAGACTTTTGATATTCACGGAGTCTGCAAGTGAATGAGAGAAAGAGAGCTTTTAATTAGCCGCACAAATAGGTAGCACATTGAGTTCAACCCTTAATAGACTACGGAAAACCCAATTTAGCAGAAACTGACAATGGCTACGCAAAAAACTAATGCCATATTTTCCCCTACCAGAGCAACACGCCATTGGCAAAAAGTCACGAAATTGATAAAAAATTGGATGAACAACCTTGGCGAGAAAGTGCATCATCACAATGGCCTGGTTTGCATTGAGCTCATCCCTTCGGATAGCTTATCGTGAAGATATGAAAAATAACGATGCAGTCAATGTAGTAAAACTGACGTTTCAAAGCATAAAGCCACGAGAGTAAACGTTTGCCAAGATATTAGTCCATTCGTCAATTTGTGAAATGTTTGTCCCTTACGTGATTGCAGTCTCGAAAATGTGACAGGTACACTTCAACACGCCATCGGAACGGTAGAAACAACTCAGCGAAACCAGGAAAACAGAAAGATGGGCGGTTCTATATGAAATAAGTGAGCGTCGATGAGGAAATAAGCACCAAGCTCACAATCAATCACCGACTATCAACCGATCCACGGAGTCAAAACTTGCATCGTCGCCCTGACGGATTAAAGTTATTTCTTACAAAATGGGGAAAAATTACACGACCACACATTACTCTGCCAATACATCTGTGGAGACATTTGGCGATTACGATACTTTTATCCAAAACATTTCGGAACGAACTTAACTTTCGGAAAGCCAGGCTTCATTTTCCCCCTACACATCTAGAACACATAGGAAACACCTACTTCACCAGAGTGACACGCATTAGGTCCTTCCTGAATTCGCAGTACTGTGTCAAAGACGGGGGCAGCTGATAGCCCTCCGATGGAGCCGAATCCACCACATCCGCACGGAACAGTCTTGCTAAATGGGGATGCGACTTCCGCTCCTCTCCAGTGGATGGCACCGCAGCCGAAGTGACCGATGAAGAGGCCTTGCGTAGCCATGTGGAGATCTCCTGCATATTGGAAATACATACCTCGGATATTGAGTCGCACTCGAGAGGGACGGATGAGGTATCATCCACCCTGGTAACATCTAGTGACATTGCATCTATGAGGAAAAAAGTGGAAGTTAGATAGCTTGATCTGCGCATCGAAAATGCTTGCTGAGTGTGGCTGGAACACAGCTCTTACCTTCTTTTTCTGCCAAAGTGTAAAGCAAATCTGGAGGCATTGGGGTAAACGACTGGCTGAGTATATCATCAAAGTATTTGTGTAATGATTTCAGCCCGTTGGATAGAAGAGTACTCTATGTGTTTTTGATAAACTCTCAAATGCTGCGACTTACGAGTCGCGTATACTCTAAATGTTCTGTATTGTTCTGATCGAAATAAACAAGAGAATCTTTAATACGATCCATCGCTTTCAGATAGTTGGCAAGGGATACTGATGGGCTGAAATGCCACAACTCTAAATAAAGCTACCGCTTACCCTTGAATGATGGTTTGCTCAACTTCGCGTCCGGTTTTGTAAAAGTTTTGCACATGAGATAAACCCTCGATACAGTACTGAAGATCTGTAAAAAAAACTACTTTGAAGGATGTGCACATACTTTTAACTCGAGTCTGAAGCTGATCAACCTCTCTTTTCAGTGGTTCCATACCACTTCGAAAGTCCTTTGCAGCTTCTATCATTGCAGTGAGTTTTTCATCAGACTGTTTGGAGATTTCAACAAACTTATCCCGGATCGCGAGTATCTGACTTATTTGGCTAGGAACCTGGAGGAAGTTAGAAAACTTCAGTAATCAGAGTGGATAGTAAGTCCGAAATCATAGACGAAAACGACTTACGTGACTCATAAGAGATGTCATTATAAAGCTTCACCTTAACAAATAAAACTTCAAATAAATAGCCAATTTTGGATAGCAAACGGCAAGGAGTGCTAGCTCTAAAATCATTTACATGAGCCATAGAAGGTGCTAAAATGTGGCTCTCCAGCTACCGAAGGGTGAGATTGCACAGACAAACCAAGGGCCCTAGATTCGAGGGGTGTCAATAGTACGTATCAACGAAGAAATCAATGCATGCAAAGAAGGCAGGCAGCAACAGCTCAAAAAGCAGTAGTAATTCAAGAAATTCATTAAAAGACACTGCGTAGGTAAAGCACAAGAGGACGGAGAAAACAGATCCTCCCGGTTAATGAGAAAGCGACGGAAATCAAAGAGCTTACTGTAGCACACACCCAGCAACGTCAAAACTAATACAACCAACTAATATGGGAAGCTTTAACGACACAGCTTCTTAAAAATGAGAGCGCTACCACTTACAAATTCCAATACATTGAAACGTCAATGATGCATTTGGGTCTAAAGTGACTCGCAGGACCTAGGCCAGCCAATCACAGATATATCTTTTCAGCAAGTGCATTAATCCGGCTCCATAATAGATTTTCTACAGGCGTAAATGAGTTCAGTGAACCACCAAATTATTGCTGGCGTTTGTTAGCGAACAGCTTTCGACAAATAGATGATTTTTTATGACCGGAAGATATCTTCGTTCAGCGCCGTGTACCCGTGCATTCCCTTTATCCATGCTGTCGTGCAGTGTCGCTTCGAAAATGCTTAATCCATTATAATGTACAGTTCAACCAACGCATGTCGTAGCTACCAATTATTGTGGCGCGATCGCAGCGCCCCGCAGACCTAGCTTTACTGAGGTCATAATGGATAAAACAAAATAACTACGTCTGTAATATTTGTGTTCTTCGAAAATGTGCCTTGTATGCGAGTGGCGGGAAAAGGATTTCAAACGTGATTAAGAAAAACCTGGTGACACCGTGGAGCGCGGCACCCATATTACGATTGATGTCCCAGTTTCTACCCGTACCCTAGTATTAAAATTAAAGATGTCCAAGAAATCCGAGCAGTAAGTGTGGTCAACGGGAGAGTGATGAAAAGGGTGAGCGTCATACAGCGTCAGGGTTAATACTAGGGTGCTGGAATGCTGCACATAGGACGCCATCCATTGACTTTCCTGAGGGTGGAATAAGGCAGTGGTTATAGAAGTACATAAAATCGACAGTCGGGAGGAGATGTGATAATGGCATGGCCTGGATTTACTTCCACCTAAGGTATAAATTTGGCTTCCAATTAAACAGCCATTGCATCGCAGCGCAAGTTCTTAATGCTCGGTTTCTCATGTGATTAGTCGTCAATGATCACAGTATCAGGTCAAGGTGCGTTTCACGACTTTAATTGTTCTCTTAATTATTTTGAGGTTCTGCTCCTTTTTAGCACAGTGCTTAAGATAGGACGTTAGTAGTTTTTTAACCGTGGGTTCAGTAAGGAACTACTTTTGTCTCAGTCATTATCCGATCACCGAATGGACGGGTCCTCGAGCCATGCTGGTAACATTTATCCCCATTGTACGAGGACATTTGCATTCAGCCCAACTACCATGCCTTATTTGTTTCAGGAGAAGACTCAGGACGTTATGCTTCAAATTTTAAGTCTTGTTTAGTCATCCGTAACAAAATAGGATCGGCCGACCCATTTATTGCTTTTAAGAGCATTGGCACGGCCGGAGCCTGCAGATGCGTATTTTCCAGCTCTTCACTAGAAGCCAAGCCTGGATTTATTTTGAGTGTCTTGGATTTAAAAAGCTTGCACAATTTAATAGCGCATAAAAGTTTGCTGCGGAAGCTGGCTTAAGTGAGGATGACTGCTGAAGCGGTAACACTTTATGACCGGTTTAGTAAAACCACACCAATCCTATTCCCTTCAACACTTTCGGCATTCCAAACACCCTGGGATACTTTACTTAACTCCTGCACAAACTGGTATTAATAACTTGTCGCCCGCCCTGAGACTTACCTCATGCATCTGCTAATGCGCTCTTTACATCCTACCAGCCCCAAATGTTAAAAGGGGTCAATTGAGAGAGCAAAAGTGGATGCAAAATGCTACCAAGTTTCGTATTATAACCACTAACTAGCTTTAAACGAAGATGTCCTATCAGTCGTGCTCAATGATACTTTTTTCGTCTCATATAATTGTCCAACTGCGCGAAGCGGTAAATTTGGCAATTGATTGATCGGTTTCAAGTAGATGTTTTCGCCACTTCTGCAGATAAGGGTATTGAGTAAGAACACCGGGTTTGTTGGCTTTGAGAAAGTCTATAAAGTCCAGAAGGTAAAAGTCCGCAATTGTGATGGCGTCTGCAGCGGCGTAATTACCCGGCGCCTCCTGCAGCATCCGATCGAGGTGCTAAAACCAAATGCATGGGTTGCGTTTGGCGCACTGACTACTTCATTTGCAGAATATGATCATAAAATTTTGGACCTTTTCAAACTGGGCGAATCCCAAAATGATACTGGAAAAACTGACGGTACGTTAATTTAGTTGAGTGCACTAAGTGGAAGAGCAAATCTGTGTGAGCCCTCAGGATATGAACCACGTGATGTGATGTGAAAAAGAAGTATTACGCTGTAAGTCATGAGAATTGCTTAACTTTTTAAAGTAGTTGTGAGGATTAATGAGGCCTCCATCATTGGAAAACCAGTGTCAATGCGGTAAGTAAGTATTCCGCCCTAACAAAGAGCTCCCTAAAATATTACCTTTTAATGCATTGATAAACACAATTATGTTACTTTTATGCCCATTTTCCCAGAGTGGATTTTTATTTAGGTGTTCCTCGAAACCCCAATGGTGTTGTGCGAGCTATGCCTTTTTTTTGAAATTTGCGTCGAGTTTTAAATCAGTTAGTCACACAAGCCTTTTGGGTATACAAACTACCTACCGAAACCGACCTTTACTAGCAAGCCTCAGCTGGTAACATCAAATAATAATGTTGTTAATCATTAGGCTGGGAATACAACCGAGTATTCATGCTACTTTATCTATTACAATAATGTTTACCTGCAGAATGACAGATATTTTTTCAAATAACTCCTCTTTGTATTCCTTTTGCTCATGCTCATCTGACTCGTGGAATTTCCTATTTTTGTAGAAGAAAGCAAGAATTCTACCCGACTCCATGATCTATAACGAAATGGCAGAGGGATGACAAGTATGACAGGATCGTATGAGCTCACAATTTGAAATACTACAATACTACTGAACAAAATATGAGTAGGGATATAGAACGAATTATCAAAAGTGTGGCTAAAAATATTCCTCAACTTTTAAAAGCGATAGGCTGACAGCCTTATAAAGCGTCAACAAACAAATGATTTCCAATCTTGCTAACCTGCTTGTACTTATTTATGATTTAATATTCGGTGGTAAGAGTTTACATCGAGTCCAATATTTTTACTTGCAAAACGTGGATTCAATTTAAATTAAGCATTCCTATTTGATGGAAGAGCTTACATTTCCTTACGCTTATTCTAGCATAAGCTACCATATTATCACACGTGCATATGAAATACTGGCTAATGTGATCGCTTTCTGAGCCTGCCTGCCTCAGTTTACAGACTGATAGTTTTGAACTCCACGTATGGCTAATCATGTCATCAGCCGCCCAACTTCCCCGTATCCTAATTATACGGGTACAAACAGAGGCGTATGGCTTACAATGCCTTCGGTGATAGTCACTATTGCAGTATTATGGTTGCATGATTGGGAACCAAATTTGTTGGGTGTGTGTCATCGGCACTCTATCTTGGCTTTGTTGCATCATGTACGAAATGCTGGGCTAAAGGCGAAATCTAAACCAATGGCAGAGATTCACAAATTATGCCTAACGCAATCCTTGCCAAGAGCTCAGGGGAAATTAAACCAATGTAGTTCAAATACAGAATACCTATGCATTGCATGAACAAGAAAAAGGTGATTCCACTTTGGTCGAGACGAAGAACTCAATCTGAAAAGCATGTGCTTTGTAGTAGTTAATTGCAACAGCTTGATAAAGAGCTTGTGTCACACCTGTGTGGCGCTGGACTTGGAGGCTCTAAAACGATCCACTGCTCACAAAATATCAGCATTTAGATGTGATTTCTGGCTTCAGCACAGCTTAGCACTAGTAATCTTACCAATGGCTTCGTAGATCCAATGTTTGTGGCTCATTTCGTAGAATGAAATTTGAGATTTAAGCAACGCTTTCAGCACCATCATTAATATTCTGAGCATTAATTAACAATGAGAAGAGTTGCTTTGCGATTTTCCTGTGTTGGCTTTTTCAAAAGTAAAAAAAATAGTCCTTATCTACCCACGGCTTTATGAAAATGGCTTCAAAACAAAATAGCTTGAAATATTAATGACGCTTCCTCTCGGTGTAAGCCAAATCCTTGGGCAACTCCGAGGACTTAGCAGCGTGCAATAAGCTATTTTCCACAGTATGGGAAAAAGAGGTAATGTTAGGTCTGATGTCGTCCTGCTGCGGGAGAAACATTGCCACACGATCTTGATGTCTGACTTCCAGGCAATGAAGGGGAGTGATCACAAAGATTAGTGAAGGTAATTAAGAAGCTACTTTGACATAAGTGAAGGCATTGATGATCCCTTTGGGAGTTCCATGAATCAGGTTCTACGTTAGCGATCATGGACTCTGCTTAGGTGGCATATTCTACAAAGCATCCTCGCCTTCCACGGGCCTCATTAATTTGTGCTGTAGATACGACAAAACGGACTTTGAAAGTGTGTAACAACGCATTTTAAGAAAAGTGTCCGGCAAAAATGAAACGCTAACATGGCACCAACTCTTGAACTCACTAAATGAATCAGTTACCTTTCCGATCATGCGATCGCAATGGTACGCCTCCATGTCGTTGCGACCCAGAAGGTTGTACTCTTTCCCCAGACACCTCATGATGGCCGAGGCCTCCGTCATCCATTCCAGCCGACCGTCACGATGTTGGATGCGGAGTGCAGGCACTCTATAGGTGATGATCTCCTCTCGCCTAAGTTGCCAGTCCTTGACCTTAATTGGCTCATCAATGTAGCTGAAATTCTGATGCGCCAGAAGCAATTTGATTGGACCCGAGTGAGGACATTTCGTCATGTGGTAAAACTGCGATGGCAATAAATAATTAGACAACTTCCATAGATTTGTTTTAAATATACGGTGTTTTGCGAATTTTGCACCTCCAATCTAGTAAATAGAGCTGGTGGATGTTCTGATTTCGCTGCTTAAACGTGATTGGTCAGGTTTCAGCATTAACCTGTCAGCAATTTAAGGAATGGCGTTCTTTTTAAGCAATTCTGAAATTCTTGTCTTTAATACCCACTACGATTCAGAGGAACGGCAAAACGTGCTTAACAGCTGCAACTTGGCCGCATGCTCTCATCCGCATTGAAAGACCTGAGTGACTACGTTTTGATGCCCCAGAGACCAACGAGGTATCGTCGGTGCCAATTAGCGAGCGCTGCTATCGAGTAGCCTCAAAACAAATGCAGCCTTTAATGTCTTGCGATTACCGTGTTGCCATTGTAGTCTCAGTCAGAGTGTGCAGGGAAGGGATGACGATGCCAACTCTGAAGGCACACGCTCAGATTTTTCGATTTCCTACAATTCCACTTTCTGCGAAGTTCTACTCAGCATTAAATGGTGCAGTCGGATACTCACGTAGACCTGACCAAAGCAAATTGAAACAAGGAGCATCTACTGAAAAAAAGGAGTCTTAAAAAACTTCACAGCTTAATGCGGACTCCATTTGCGAATTCTTCTCTCACACAATAAGTGTCACTTTAGGCAAGGACATACAATAGAAAAGTTTTTTGACAAAAACACTTTTCCGCTTCACTGCTCATTCCAAATGGACTTTTCCTTGTCAGCAGCGCGAGAGCAAAATTTAGCACTTTAGAAAGTAACTCGTGAGGGAGAGCTACTTCATTCTACCACCTTGTAGAATGGAATGGACATCGTCAGAAGAATGTGGAATGAGCGATACCGCCCAAGAGCATGTCATGAGTAGTGGTTTTGTGAACAGAAGTATGCAAATTCAAGCCCTAATCACGTGATTACTCTTCAAACAATAACTACTTTGTTGAAGAAGACCGCATTGGCAGCGATGTTATCATGGCGTTCCAAGTGCATGAGTTTGCCCTGTGTTTAGCAAAAAGTACTGGCAACAGTTTTGTTGCATTTGGTCTAGTTAAACGCCACATCCAACCAAATATTACATATGAAAGCATTCTTATTGCGAACATTTTTAGGCGTAGCTTACTTTATTCAGAGATTTTCTTGCAAAAGTTTAATCTTGCCAATCTTAAGTGTGTAAGGCTACAATTCGTGCAATTGAAATGCAGTCTCAAATAATCTTGGGATGTGCATTGCTTCACTTAAGAATTCGAACTTATTAAAGAGAAGTTGCGATCCTCGATCAAAGTGAACTGCTACAATTCGTCCCTTTTCATCTTCACACTTTTGAACAGAACGTCGCCCAGACACTAATTACCTTTCACATATTTTTGACAAAATACCTTCCTCCAAGAGGAGCATTATTCCAAATACTAGCGGAAGGCGGAACTCTAGTTTAATGTGAGCGAAAGAGAATGCTTCAACCGACGTCGACAATGCTACCAAACCCTGAGATTTTCATTTTTAGAAGGTGCGACTGTTCGTTCGTGGGAATTGCTTTTGCTCCGTCCACCGACCCACTTCTACTAAGGAACACAAGTAGGACTAAAATCGGTGGGTAAAAATAGACTGTATTAATTTTCTTAAACGCATTCAACCTCAGAAAACAACCTAAGACCTGAACACATAGTGAAATGAAACACTCATTGGGGAGTAGGTCATCGTTACAATGCAGTAATGTCCCACCCAACTTACAGTAACTGTAGCATCCTCCAGCCTTGCCATAGTGAGGTTAAAAGTGAAATGGTTCACCAAATTGATTACAAAATGCAAACTACTCTGAGAGTTAGAACCACACACTTGGTAGCCAATCAAAAGCTTCGAATGAGCACCATGCACACGTACTGCCTTCACAATCAGTCGTGCATGACAAGAGGGTGAATGAGAGAGTGAGTAATTGGGGGTACTTCTGTCTACCTCGATTACTGCGTCTGAATGCCTCTTTCTTCTGCCGTCATGATGTGTGCTGATTGGCTAATTTTTGCAGTTTCTTTTGGGGGAAACAAATCCACTATGCTGCTCAAGATGTCTAATTGTTGCCATAGCGTGACGCGAATATTGGCAGGATGCTTTGTTGCGTGGCGGTCGAGGAGTCTTTGCCTGTAAACAGGTCCGATTCCTGTCTCAGGTTGGAATCGAAGTCATTTTGCTTCCTATTCACCTGATTCCTCCAATAGCTTGCGTAGATTTGCAAATGCAGAACGCCTTTGATAAGTGCGACATGTCTTACATAAAGAAACTCATTGTGCCAAGAGGGATCAGGCTTTTTTTGAGTAGATTCATTACATTTGGTTGCCAAGATAATGAAGACAAAAATAAAGCCTTGCAAACTGCAGCAATGAGCTGGGCGAATTCCGGTCCCTTGAAACACAGTGCTTATACGCTGAAATCCACCAAAATCCTCGATTTAACCAATATTTTCATAATGCAATCATATTCCTACCTTATAGAGGCGTTAAATATAAAATTATGCCCAGTTACAATGCTTCATATTTAACTACCCTTCGGACACTTTGGTGCCTCAAATAAACACTGCAGCTCTCTCAATGGCAACTTTACTCACAACCTTTCTGCTTTTTGTGCACATCGTTGAATTATTTTAAGGGTATGGGCGATAGAGAACTCAGCATTAAACACTACTAAGTTTGCCTGTGCTTTGGAGTGTTTCACCTCTGACTCGAGCAAGTTGAGTCATTTTGAAGTCCAAACTAAAGCAAACAAGTTTTCCAAAAAGGGTTTGAGATTGTCAGGGTTGGTTAGTAGTGATCTGATCAAACTCTGCACAATTTAAATTAAACAAATGTTGCAAATAAGTGTCCCAATCAAAACTGTGTTTTTCCATCAAAAACGGGGCGCATGGATATGATGCGCCTACGAGCCAATCAGCGAGCTCCGGCCACGTGCCGTCCAACAAAATACCGCGTGAACAATTTTCCTCATTAACTCGACACACTCACACACATACACACGCATGTTTCTTAATTCTGCTGTTCAACCACCACTACCATCACAGCTACCGAGCTGTAAAACGATGTGGAACGGCGAAGATCTCGTACGGCCTCCGAATCGTACGAGACAAATCGCGAGAAGAGTCACCTTCAAGGAGACGGTGATCGTGAGAGAGCCAAAAACGACCTTTCGACGATCGCCTGTCCATCGGCTCGGGCTCTATCGCTCATCCTCCCCTTCCTTATCTTCCATCTCTTCCTGTGGATCCTCTCCCTCTCTCTCCTTCACTAGTGGTCACGATTCCTCAAGTGCATCGTCCGAATCTTCCACTTACACCTCACCTTCCTCATCCACAGCAACATATCGATCTTCCTTAGACACATCATCATCAGAATCCGACTCGTGGGGGGGCGAATTCGGGATGCTCGACATCTTGAAGCATTCCATATCATGGGATATGTCAGGTAATTTCAACTGTAATCTGTTTATTCAAATAACTCTACTCTACAAGCAGACATCAGCAGCCAAGAGTCTGGTCCTTGGATGGTTTGGGCTACTAGTATCACCTTTTATGGCAACTTATGCATACCTTAAGCTTATTCCATGCAGCTATTCAAACATTTTAAAGGTGAAAGACCATCTTACCTGTACCATTTCTAAGATTTTGTATCCATTTTTACTTCGATAGCCAATAAGTTTCCCTGGATTTGTTTAAATTTTAAGGTAGAAATCAAATGAGATGTACCATGGCCAAAACAAAAAGTCCCGTATCGATGAAACAAATTCGTTATCATCAGTATACTACTGAAATAAGCAGTACGTTTTGTTCACATGAATGAAGAGGCAACATTTAATCCCATCACTTTTAATGGTTCCTTTTCTAAACGAATCGGGTCAAGGCTACAGCTTCTGATCACAAAGGGAATTCATATCATTACTTTGAGGTGCATAAATTATTCCAAATTCAAGGCGGTTATCTATTTAATACTTTGACATTTACAAGCATTAATGACTCAGGCTGTTGCACTATGGTTTGAAGCAAAGCCTCATCCACTTACTTTGATGGTTTTTTAGGGGGGTGGGCAGCGCTCATGTATTTGAGTGCTACTAGATGTTGGTTTCCCGAGACAGGCGTCGGCACTTTATCGCCTCGTAAGCAAGGCAACGGAAGTCCATTTCCGATGCGTTTTTCCACCTACTCCCTTATGCACATTTTTATTTACGCCTGACTCAAAGGCAGCTTGTGCTTTGTCCTCGGGTAGTTCCATCAGGCGCTTTTTATGGCTCCACATAAAACTCGCGGCTGGAAGATATTTCAGCATAACTGAGCGGCGTGTTCGCCACCTTCTCAAGTTCCAAATTTGCTTTGAGATTTCTCCCTGTTATACCATGCTTCCTTTGCAACTTAATTCCCGTAAATCGCCACACAGGGCCTCTTGGCTCACTGCGTAATTAATGTTGAGTGATTCATGTGCTGGATGAAAACACTGGTCAATCAGAAGTAATCTCCATAGTAGTACCAAGAATCGTACTATAAATCATTCCATGACTGGCCGTAGGAAAAGAAAAAGACAAGGTACCCTTCCCTTACTTCTCCAATCCCTGCACTGCCAGTGTCCTGTTGTTTTATTTTGCTGAATTGCCTTACCCAGTATTCTTAATGGAGCCACAGCGTTGTTTTCCATTTTAAGTTGACACTGCACAATTATGTTTAAGCTCACGAAGATCCACCAATTTCGCCAGGTTTGCATCAGTGATGTGTTGAAATTGAGATCAGATGACGATGCGGCCATGGTGGATGCAGCGTGTGATGCTGAATGTACCCACAAAAAGGACTTGAAACCGCGAAGACGTCATCCACACGACGATGATTAAACACGCAACCTAAGTATTGTGTCTAGGACTTAAAGATGCCTGTATATAGGTCATTGCCGACCACGACTCACAGCGATCATCTAGAGAGCCGCACAAGCAGTGTGTGGGACTGTGGGACAATTCGTGGGCACGAACGAAAAGAATTCTGAAAAGTCAATGCGTCTCAAACAAACTGTCCCCGGATAGCTAAATAGGTTGACGGAACTATAGATATCAAGAGTTTCTAAGTACTAATTGAATTTGGAATCTGTTGTGACTTCGAAATTTCCGATTTTACTTGGTATCTTCTCACAAAAAGGACCAACCCAGAGAGAAGTTCCAACTAAATTAACGTGTTTTGGCAACAATGGTAGATTTATTGCTAATAGAGGTCATAAGCTACTCAACTTCTTCACCCTTTACTGCCTCAGAAAAAGGAGGTAGAGCTACGCCCCGGAGCTATGACGGGACTTATCTTCACGTTTGCTGAATCAGATAACCGGAGGAAACATCCAGCCTAATCTTGGCTAGGTAACCTTACTAACAGTTAATTTGTCATCTTTTGAATGCCACTCAGTTTTGGAATAATACGTGCAATAAATAAATCGTACCGTATCAAACAGACGCTCATTCCTCGGATTCATTAATTACGAGTCTGCATATTAAATATTAATTCATCTGATTGTTACCTTCTGGTACAAAACAAGACCACATGGAAGAAAACATGTGCCTTGCTCAAAAAAACTTCATTAAACACCAACGGTTTTAAAAGAAAAATGAGCTCTGCCGACAGCCTCATCTGGATCCCCGGGTATCAACAGAATATGACTAGAAAAATCAGCCGACATCTTTAGATGAATGAGCACACGCAGAGTTTGTACGGACGCTTTTGGTTTATTCGTGAATGCATCCAGTTCCACAACTTTTCTAACCTTGCTACCAAAGTTATGCAACAATTCCTACATTGCACGCGCCTAAATTAAAGGTTTTTGAAAGGCGAACTCTTTAGTCTTGCTACTTTGAAAACAATATGGAATGAGCTAAAGCTCGTTGTGATTATGATGGCAATGACGCTATTTTAACCGCAACTGCTATTAGTAATTTGTTTTATAAGGCCAATTTCTCTGCATGAAGGTCGGATGCGAAAGTGACATTGTTAACGGGAATGTGAATGGTTTATATGATCAAATATGTGGACGACCTGTTACCGGGTCTCATTCCCCTAATTGTATAATTTCCATAATTTAACTTTTTCCTGCGCCTCCTGACTTAGGCTCATTACCGCCATCAGTGAATCAAGGTGAACTTGTGTCTAATTGGTAAAGAAAATATAGAGTGATCTATGCTGACAGTAGAGTTTAACCCCACTCCGAGAATATGAGTGTATGGTTGCGAATTGTTACATGTATTTTAATGGGGCCGAAGTAGGGTCTGAAGTTGGTGCTTCAGTGCATACTAATTCTGACCATGGTTGAAGGGCCGAAGTTCGACTAATTGAAGTAAACGCCACTTACAGAATAAAAAATATGTTCTGTTTGCTTTTAAAGCCTTTGTAATTATATTGTAAAGCTAGCTATAATAGTCATGCTTAGTACAGCTTTTTCTTTAGGTCTGCAAATATATTTTTTGGTGAAACCATTACCTTACTTTGTTTTAGTTAAGGTAGTTTTAGCTTAGATTTATGGATTTACAATGCTTCATTTATAAAATTTTTTGGACAAGACTTAAAGTTCCTTACTTGGCTAAATGTATTTCGTACGTTTGATGTTAAGACTGTAGCTTTTTGCAGCTCCTACCAATTTCACTTGCTTATTCTTTCTTTGTGTGGTTTACTTTTGACATCCGTTCTGGAATGTACTTTTTTTGAGAATGGATACGTTTTCTTGCATAACATTAAACAGGGGATCATTAGGAGGTAATGCTTTCCGCTAACCATCGCCATAATCTTTGGTGCTGTTACACAAATTTTAGCCAAAGTTAAAAGGATTTGTTGGATAAAGTATTGCAGCGCAATCAACCAAACCATTTGTTAGTCACATAAGTTGATAGTGAAGCCTTTTTGATACCTCTGCATTCAGCAACTGTTGCTGCAACCGATAGGACCAAAGTAAACATCTTTAATGGACTAAATTGCTGCGTAAATCTTGCTTAAATCATTTTGCACAAAGAACATTCTAATTAACAACGCCAACAAAAATCGTCTTTTTGGAAGCGCCTTCCTTAATTTTTACTCGAGATAATTGTTGTGATAAAACCCTCCGGATTATTCCTACTAAAGTTTTATTGATGAAAGAGCATGGCTTCTGTAAAAGTTTAAGCCACCTATGCGAAAATACTTGGTAAATTTGTTACAAGTTTATTAAAGAGCCTCTACGCTTATATCCACTACGAGACAGGCATATTTTGTTGGTAATAGGAAAGGAGGAGGAGGCGCACAGGAAGTTTAATGCTATTTGCAGGTTTTTTACATTCTTACACCTGGCTGAATAACGACGGCAATTTATCAAAGGAAACTTGCACATAAATCGTCCCTCTGACTTTGTTTTTCAAAACCTGAAAAGGGGTCTCCCTCTGTGAACGCCTACAGCAAATGCAAATTTTACTCTGTGAGTTATCGCTTAGGGCTTAATTTGTTATTCTAGGCAAATGTGAAAATAAACGACCTAATGTTAAATTACTGGTTTTTTTAAATAACATACCAAACGACCCTACTTAGGCTAAAAGGTGCATTCAAAGGAGGCTAAAACTTATTTAATGCCTAACCGAGCATTCGATTTAGTTCTTTTTCTTAGTAGAAGGCTTTTGAATGGGAGTATTTAGAAATGGCATAACAAGTCTATTCTACTGACAGAGGGAAATCACAATGTTGTGCTGCCGGTGCACTGAGGGGCTAGGGAACAGCTGATGTGGTGCGGCTGCCAGCTCCTCCAGCCAAAGTTCAGTGGCGGGGCTACGAGTGACCGCAAAACAAGAAGAAAGAGTCAAACCTAAATTCATAGTTTTGCATTTTATGGAGCTTTAGTTAAGCCCTAAGATGCAAACATTAGCAAAATACCAAGAAAAGCCTTCTAAAGGACTTCTGCATCTTTGATTTTGATTTTCTGGCCATAGTCAAGAAGGCCTACGGTTTGCGCAGAGGAGTTTCAAGTCCTTATGGGAGGGGTGGGGGAGGGATGTCGAGCACGATGCCCAAAAAGGCGTTTTACTATCACATAGAATAACTAAAAGTTAAGGATGCCGCTACCTTGACCCGCATGATCAGGCGGTGGATCAGTAAACAATGTCTTTTTCTGCATTCCCGAAGGTTTTTGCTTTGCCTTTTCTCGACATTAAATACCCATTTTAACACTCTTCTCCCTTCATTATGCATAAAGTTAGTGGAACATGAATTTGCGTTAAAATTTCCAGCCTGATGGATTTTCTGCTACCATTATCCTGACAAATATACGTTTTAGGTAATCTTAAATAGAACTAATCCAACCCGTCATAAAGTACGTCCAGCTTCAATCTGTCAGCATAAACATGTAATTTTGTGCATTGTGTTGCATATAATTATAGGCAGAGGCTTTCTATGTTGATTGTTTCATGACTTGGGTTTTCTTGGTTGCTTTTACCTTGAAAATGCCAAAGTCACTCGAACAGACGTTTACTTTTGACCTTTCTTCTTTCCTCTCACATACACTCTTAGTGATGATGACTGCTGATCCTCCAAATATTGCAACTTTTTTTGCTTAGTGATTCACTATGCTTGCAACAACCTAGCCATGTTGATTTTTCGAAAGTCGGATTGTTTTTTAACGAAGTTTCATGTCATCATTTAGATTAACAGCGCGTTTTAGACATTCTTAAAAATATTGGAAGGGATCGAGCAATCAACTAACATCAGCATCAACGAGTGCTTGAAGGCATTGCTGCAAGTATACTACTAAAAAGGTTGGGAGTAGTACGAGCCCCATGCTAAAGGTTGTCCCTCTTTGGGTTGGAAGTGGGTCATGCATGACTAGAGTCTTGCCAAAATCGCATTGGATTGCCTTTACTCAACTCCGTCGGTCTATAGCTTTATGAATTAATTCATGGCGGGCTGTCTCAGCGAAGTCGTGGATGCGGAACAGCATGACAGGAGCTGCAATGACCTTGACTGCGGGAATTACTTTGGAGGACGATTGCTCACAGGATTTTAGGCAAAGATTGTGTAAGATTTAGGTAGAAAATTTATTTTATGTGCTGTTAATACAGAAGCGAGGTAAATGTTCTCTGACATGTGAAGGAAGTTTAGATTTTATCAGCATGAACAAAAAAGTGATTCTTAATTAATTTCCAAATGCCTTCACTGCTTGAAGCAAAAAAAAGCTATACTTGTGTTGAGCTTAAGAAAAAGGCTGAAAAGACAAGCATTAAAATGTTCCAATCCCCGGAGTCGCTCTACTCACGTAACAGTTTCCGCAATGTCATTTCTACAGCGAGCCAAATTTTACACCTCGCTTCCTCGTTTATTATTTTTTAAGTGTCTGACCAAAATTTCTTTTAAACAACACTGTTTACAAATGTTGGTTTTCTGCAACCGATATTTTTTCCCCAAAAGCCGTTTCTTCCCTCCAGCATTGAAGTGGCTTCTAAGGCAGCATTTCTTCTTCAAGCCCTCACCCGGTTGAAGAAACTCCACAAAGTAACTTGCTTCACAGTAGCCTTATTGATACTTTTCTTTACCTTTTAAATGTTGGTTTTGGCGCTCTAACTACTATTAACTTTGAATACATTATCATCCACCTGGCGTGTCCTGACACTTCCAAAGACGGACGCAAAGACGGTTCCATGATATTTTTGTGGTTAAAAAAACCGCTGTTACGTGCAATAGCCGAAGTCAAAATTATAATCGTATAACTTCCAATTTTAAAAAAAGAAGTATGCGGTATGAGGGAAGGGATATTTCGGAGGGAAAAATCATGCAAACTGTCACGCATCTACGGCGACATATCGCGGTAAGGAGGTGGTCTTCACCTCCTTTTTTCCACGCGATGTAAACAAAGTTAAAATAAGTTTCTTTATTTTATGCTGGCCATCAGAGGGTAAAATGATGGAAGAAAAAAATGTTGGAAGAGTGTTTGTGTTGAAGGAGAAATTTTGATTCCGGACCGTAAGGGATTCTCGCTATGCGAGATTCGATTAACATGAGCCATCCCAGGGATGAAGCATCACTGCCGCACAATTACGACGTGAATTGGACGTACTATGAATGTTGCTGATTAGGAACCGTTGGAAGTAGATCGTTAAGGCTGCTAGAAGTGCATGCCCAAGAGGACGTTTTTAGGGCGTGGCCGACGTTCGATCGGGTGTCACAAACTCCCAGCTGACAGCTCTGCCATCACTGGCACCCCAAAGGGGTCACGGCAGTCAGCCGGTGGATGTCGGTATTTAACTGTCGCAGCTTCACCTTTTTTTACGCGTTTTACTATGTCACACGCTTGTGATTGTCGGGCAGCCTCCTTCGCTATTCACCGCACCCAACAATAGGGTGAAGGACGACAATGATTCAATGCTACACCGCAACAAAAGCAATTCAGAATTAATGTGGTGCAAGTTCCGACGCAGGTTCGTCACATTCACACAGCTAAACAATTTTCCCTCCTTGCAGAAGAAAGTCCAATGCTACTGACGTGACTGTGCTAGTGACAACTTGAGATTGACGCAACTTCCCAAAATGCTTGTCGCCATTGCTTGAACAACACATTCTAAAACAAAATCTTCATAGTAAATCTAAAACGTCAATTCTGACAATTTTCTCACTGACACTTTTAGTATTTCGAAAAGCAGATTTCGCTCCTCAATTTGACAGGGCTAGTCTAAGAGCCTTTCATTAGACTGGATCAAACAGGAGTGTTCAAAACATGCGAAACATTGGAACAATTGACTGGTGTCCCCACTCCTTAATGAAGTCAGGACGTTCGTGCTTAAGAGGCATTGTCGTCACCACTGCCGAAACCCACAATTCCATGTTTCCTTCACCGTGTCTTCAAACGGAGGCTTAGGCAAAACACTGCACTAAATTTAGCAATTGGTAAACCTTTTTTTTACCCCAGTAACGCCTCGAGGAGAGAAGTCCACCAGCCTAATCACAGAAAGATTATTTAATTGCATTTGGCTAACCCCTCGCCCTTTGACAGGGACGTCTGCTGCACCCAGTGGTAGGGCGTCGTCTTTGCTGTTCTGAGTCATGGTGACTTTTTCATGGCGTAAAGATGTTGTTTCCGTCATGTTGTGGAGGGGAGCAGACCACATTCGTGGTCCGCGGCCTTGTCTACCAAGCCACCGACCCCAGGGGCTGGGCTTAAGCGGCACATCGCCATGTCAGCCTGCGGATGCCAGGCTGGGATCAGGCCAACACTTCTGTCTCATAAAAAGGCAAGAAAATTTTACCAAAATCGCTTCCTCTCCATCACTTTTGGCTAGACTGCAGAGAAACGTGCGTGCGCAAAAAATCGCATCTTTTGTGTACAATTAGGTGGCCTGATTCAGGAGCCACTCCTCTGGCCTGTTAAATTCGACCATCAGGCGGAAACGGTAATAATTACCTCGCTAATTGCTAAATTGGCATTTCAGTACGTCTAATCCATGGGGTTCGTCTGCTGGATAGATTCGCTCAAAGAAAATAACTTATGTGACTGGAAATCCTCCTCGGATTGAGGCCTCTATTTACATATGTTCTGGCCCCCTAAAACGTCTGCCCAGCATCAAAGCCAGCTAAATTAAATGTCAGCTAGGGAACGATAATGACTAATGCATTTCAATGACTTGCCAAGGGTTTAATGACGTCCAAAAATATCAACGGTGACGGGCGATTACCTTAGTAACTCGAGTGGCTGTCACGTCTTATGCAGGCGCCACCATCGCGTTGCTCCATCGAGGGAATTTGTTTTGGTGATCTTTCATTTCAAATCCGGCACCCATCTTATCCGTTCCTGCTCTGACTGGATCCTGATGCAATGCCATGAATGAAGGCGGTGTTTGGTTGTCTCAGGCGCTGTGACAGCTCAATTGTAGCAAACTCATTGCTCACCATGTTTCCAGTTGTGCTGGATGAGCCTCTTCCTGTCATTATTTGACTTATTTACCTTATCAGGCAAAAGAAAACCTTCTCTCCCCAGTCCAGTGGAGGTTGGCTGTGCTATGAAACTTCTTGCCCTCGACAGTGGCCTCTAAAGTTAACACCTTCAATAGTAATGGAGTTTTGAATGTTCGGGAGCAGTCTCTTTAGCTTTTTACTTAAGTGGGTGAGAAAGAAAAGGAGCGGAGGAAAGTGTCATTAATTTCTACCATCACGGAAAACATATACATGATTAACCGGTCTGTTTGTACGAATGGACAACTCCGTCCAAATTGACGTGGCGTGAGGGTTGAGATTGTGGGGCCGTTAGAGGATTCCGAATGTACTGTCTACTTCTGAAGACAGGAAATAATCCATGTGAAGACCGTAGCAACAATATCTCACTGTTCTTTTTTTTTAAATCAAATTGGAAAAATGTCTGCAGCCTACTTTACTAGCAGGTTTTCCCCTGCCTTGAAGAGGAGAAGTCTTTGCAGTGAGTAGCAGTGCCATGCTGAGGCCAAGACAAAATCCATTCAATGCAACCATAAATGTGTGATACTCAGCCTGCTCAACTATTCAATCTGTAGTGGAAATAAAAGCACCGTACGATAAGGAAACCATATAACCACTCCCTTAGTTGCAATAACATTGGAATAAAAGTGGTATTGTAAAACCCGAGGCATGGATGAGTAAGCCTACAAGGTTTAGTAATTGCAATCCTCTGTTCAAAGGCATTGAAAGGGTGAAATTGAATCCTTTTTTGCCTCTCTCCTTATGACCCTTTTCATGGAAAACTTTGATGTTGTATTGACTACCTAGAGGAACGCAAAGTCTCACCGACTTTGCAAGGCAAAGGCAAAAATCAAATAATCCTCCTCTGAATTCACTCTAAACTATGCGCTATAAGCAGCTCTAGAAGTCGCTTGACAATCGGGCTAAATATTGAGGCCGTATCCAAGTCTACCAAACCTTAGTTACCAAAGCTCCGGTTTCCCAGGGTTCTCAGCCTACAAAGCAATATTTTTTTGGCTCTTTGAAGCCTTCTTATGTGTAAATTGACAAAAAGAAAGACTTAACAGTGCAAGTAAGCCTGTAGTTTTAAAAATGATTCTAAGTGAGGGCTCTGGCACCTGAGCTGCTCGATTTGTGGATGAAAATCGGTCTCTTTTATTACTTACCTTTGCAGTCCCGGTGATCGACATATTAATCTACGAGGAATTCTCTTTAGAACAACGCCAAATCAGTGTCTGATTTGATGGTTGGGGGAACCTTTACAGGTTGTGTGTATCGCATGCTTCTAAAAATCAGTGACACAAAAGGTCTAAAATTGCTGCTCCATTTATATGAGCCGATTCCTTGAAGTTGTAATTCATTCAAAGGGAAGACTTTACCAACCAGGGAAGACAAAATAACTACTGCCTCTCTGCTCTAATTGAGGGCGCTGTTCATGACCTTCACTTGGTCATAAGGAAGAGCAGGCAATCCAGTCGCACTGATGTTTCTCTGTCATTAAAATAAGTCGCAAAAGCAAAGGACGAATGAGTTGGAGTGAACGAAGTGATGGAGGTGAGCATGTCTACTGACAAAGGAATCGACGCTGCAGTGTGGAAACACCAGTAGCAACAAAAGTACAGGCGCGCGTATTTAACAAAATTACCCCTTTAAATAAAGCATTAATCTTTCACAGTCATTGCGTATTAATGAATTAGGAAATTAACATTGCTGAAAAACCTTTAAATGCTGGACCGCAAAAGAAAAACTGTAAATAAATATTCGAAGTCAGATGATTGACCAAAAAAGTAACTGCAATTGTTGAGTCGATTCTGCTTGAAAGACCATAATGTGGGAGAGGAATTGGCACTCCACTTCCCTCGCTACTTACGTGTTTCATTTTCCACATGCTCTACGTAGCATTCGTGTTTACGTTTCTGTAAACACAAGATGTGCAAAAAGTGTCAGACCCATTTGATTATGACAAAGTTAGAGATTGGCGCCTCAATTCCTTTTTAATATTTTGAGAGGATGATCCATAAGTTTTATAACTGCAATGCTTTTTAGCTTTTAACTGTAAACCCGGCGAAAATTTGTACCATTATCGAGCGCTGAGTGCGTCTTGAATGCAGCACAAAAACACCATTTGCATAAAGTTTTCCCATCTGTGACATTAGTGTGCCTATTATGGTTAATTGTGGGCTCAAAGGCGCAGCTGATTTCACCCCAAATAGCCCGTCACCTTACAATAAATGTACCACCTTTGCACAAGGACGAGGTCCGTCAGCTCAATGAGTATTCAAAGCGACCTTCATGACTATAAAGTACCTACTTATATTATTTAGTAGCATTTTTAATTGATTGTGAGATAAAGGCTGCCATTACGTAAAGGCTTTTAGGAGGAATTTACTTGCAGTGCTAGTTACTCAGGTCATGTTACCGGGAGCTCGAAGCAAGTAAGTAAGTTGTGGTTCAGCACGTTGAGCTGAAGCAATTTAACGACTGGTTGTGTTGACTTTTGTCGGAAATACCTAACAAATTGACAACATCTTTGCCTGAAGTACATTTAATCTCAGTTAATAATCTTCCTTTTCAAACAGAATTAGATAATGTGGTCAAAAGCAGTCGCATACACCTTTTAAGTAAATTAAGAATTGCTCGATTTCATGCATTTTGTTTGCATCCCCGCGATCTCATTCAAGGTATTTGTGACATTTCTTACAGGTTTTTGCTAATGATCTCCCTTGAGAACGCGGTTTAGTATGATGCCAATACTGCAACCTTCTAGCTGCTCGTGAAGCCAGCGTAGCAGGCCGCAGCTTTGTCATCAGGGAACCAAAAGAGTTCGCGCAGTGTTAACTTTATCTCTCAGCAGTCAACTTGTTGTAACTTGCGGATGTTTACATTGGATATACTATAAGGGGTAGATGGATACGCGCTTATTAGTCACTACGGTACGCTAAACTGTGCGTCACGTTATTCGTAAACCCCTGCTAAATGTCTTTTAAACATAAAAGTAGCTCGCGTTTTGCTGCTTTGAATATAATTTTAAAGGAGATGCTGCCCCCTTCGGAGTCGAATCGCTTGACTTGATTTTGTAGGGAACTTTCCTTCCAGGTGGAGGCATGCTTGCCAGTCTTGATCAAAATACCTGCGCTATTTTTTACATCCTCACCTACTTCTACACCTCTGCCAGATGGGAGGGGGAAGCATTTACATGAATCGGCCTTTATGCACTTGCAATTGCAGAGATTAAGCAATGGAACTGCCAGAATATCAATTCAGGTTCCGCTTTCCTTGTGTGGTACATCCTATGTGCCTTTTAATTGGGCGGCGTGCAATGAAAAAGGGAATTTGCATTCAAGTTCTACTTGTTTTAATGTCTTGTCCCAAAAAGCTATTCCTCCACTCATTATCAACATTATTCTTGCTTCGTGTGTAAGTGGGGTGGGCTGGAATTTTAGTCATCGGGGCTCAAACAACGACAAGAGGAGCGAAACGATACAATATCAACAATGCTACTCAAAAGTGTGCGACAAGTGGAAAACAACCGTACACAACTAATTACGCATCAGAGCACCTCGTAGTCACTTTGTTAGGGATGGACAGTTGACTTTCACCACATCGTCTTCATCCTCCTTATTTCTCTGATTATGTTGTTCTGCATGATGACTTTTACTTGCATCATAAACACACTAAATGTGGATCGCAATGGCCTTTTCCTTAACTTCCGGAGACATAAAGTAATATAAAATTGGGCTAGCAAACTGGTGGTCAGGTGAAAAACAGTGTTCATTGTTGGTGATTTTTGCATTAAGAAGCCGTCCGCATATTTCTATTAGTTTTATCGGATAAACACCCGAGTTTATTAAGCAAACTAGTAACTTTGCAGGAGTACCATTCACATCCACCGGAACTTCTGGATGATACGACTAGCAACTTAAACAAATGCCATTTCACAGCTTCAGTCAAAAAAAGTGGCAAATCCATTTAGCACAGGAGCGATCTTTTTATAAAAGTGATAGACACCTGTTGATTGCGGACAAGGTGAAAAAAATGGTAGAACTCTTAATTTTCGGCGTTGCATTTTAAGCGTCCCTCTGGGCACAAAGAAGGCTTTTATAATGGACTTTGCTTTATGAAAATTAACCCAAAACTGCCCACGAAAAAGCACATTTAAGTCCGAAATTCAGTTTACGAGGTAAATGCAATGGACGGCCTCATTAAAATACATGCGCGTAAAAAATACACAAGTCGTTACAAAAGGTACTCATTAAGTTAAAAATTCGCACAATTTCTGTTCCGACATGGAAAAATGCTGATAATTCTGCGCTTTTTAGATTAATTCCCTTGCTCAGATGAGACAATGCACTTAAATTTCTAGCAAGCAGTTTTTCGCGAGAAATTTCCTTCGTCTACATTTCTTTTTCGTGCCCACTGACCTTCTCCTCTAATTACATCTTTCTCTAAGTCCCTTTTCGAATTCTACCCATCAAGCTGGATTTTGTCCATGCCACCGCACATTTTTTAAAAACTTATTGTTAAATAACATCGCAAAAAATCATTACTGGGTCCGATGGAAAAAACTGCTTTTGAAAGAAGTATAAGCGGCAAAGACTCCCCTTCACTGACATGCCTTACCCTCAGAACGCATAGCTCAAAAAGGTTCTTCTGCTATGTTAAAAGCAGATATTAAAGACATTTTTAAAAGTGAATTATTTGTTGTCCTGTCGGCTCGACCAACCTGTTTCTAACTCATTCATTAAAATATTTGTAAAACTAATTAAAACATGCCAATTCTGAGTCCCGTATTTAGCCACCGACACCACTGACATTAACCAACTATTCACTAGGGCGTCATTTTTATGTTTACGTGTTTGCATTTGACCCAAATGTTTCACCTAATTTTATTCAAGTGCATAGGCATGCTGGTTAAGTTTTAAAGTCTACTTGCTTCGGTGACCTTTTTTGTATACATAGAATCGTTCCCTATTATATGGAATAGCCGGCTAAGCGTTCGTGATGCGTCACAGATACCCGACAGCTGCAACCTCGACGTTTTAATGCTCCACTGCTAAGTTTTAGAGTGTCCTTGTCACATTCTCCAACTCAAACCAATGCCAACCGGTCCACTTATAGCGTGACTCGGCGTGGACTTTTCCATAAGATAACCAGGGATGTATGTCACACATTTGTGACAGTGGGTCCAGGTGCGAACATCAGGGCGTAAACTAGGTGACCCCAATTGCAAACGCGCTGATCTCCATGGTTGTATCGTTGCTTTATGCGCCTTTCATTGATAGCCGTCAGAAATCAATGTGGTGCCGTCATATCCCCTGTTGCCCATTTGTACCTCTGTCCCGAATGGACCACCGTCTCCCCCAAAAAAATTCATGCTTAAGATTTCTTAATGCATACTCGCAGATGGATGCTTCATATAGTTCTGCGCTGATCAAGAGTACATAAGCCATCCTGGCACTTTGTATCACTGTATTTTTGGGCAGAACCTCCATTCATATGCAGTTGGGTGATCAAGATCATGAATAATAATGTGACTGCAGAGTAAAGGAAAACAGTTGTCTAAGGAACAAAGGTGTGGCGTAGTTTAAGCCTTAGAAAATCCCTCATTGCTGCGCACAGATCGAGATAATCGCCTACGTTGCAGCCACAGGTGACGTGAGACAAAAGGGAAAATGGATGAAGCCACAGTCCCATTGCCCTCAATAACTAATATTTGATGGTCTTATTGAGACGGAAACATAACTCCCCAAACCCAAAAATGAGTTGTGTAAGACTTTATGGAAAAAATAATTTCAATGCTGTACTCATTGACAAGTTAAAAAGAACACCCATTGTTCCCATTCCTACTAACATTCAATCTTTCATTCATTCATTTATGGTCATATTTCTTGATGAATTGAAGCCCTTTTTTCGCTCGTCTTTCCTTGAATGCAGGGGTTTTGCGGTGTCTTTCATAACTGATTAACTTCCTTTACAACTTCTACGCCTTCCCAACCAACAGCAACAGATGTGGTTATTTATAGAATACTACTATTGGGCAGGTGTTTATACCTAGCTTGTGGTCAAAAACCAAACCATCTGTTCCTTCTTACGGACGACTAGTTATTTTGTTTGAAGACATTTAGTCAATAGAACTGACCATGAGGCCTTACACGAGGGTCATTTGCGCTAACTCTTAGCTTGCTCATGTTGATGACCAGCAAACACAAATCTCGATTCGCACGGCTCCATGCGGACACATGCTGCCGTGCTAGCACCCACGTCTAGTGACACGTCCGCATGTGTTCGCTATGAGTCACGTTCACCTGCCTGCTACTTATTGGTTCTCATGCGGCCAATAAACACACGCCGTTCACTAATTGGTTATTAGAGAATTGAACAATGTTTTGTGGGTGGGGAGTAATGAGCTGCAGGCAGTGGACGGGAGCAGTGGTATGACTCTCTGTTGGGTTGGAGATGCCAATCTTGTCGTCAGTAGCACAAAAGAGAGCAAAGTCGTGGAAAGCCGAGGAGGTGGAGAAGAGGAGAGTGTTCTCTCAACACTTTTCTCAAGGTAGGATGGCTTCGCATACAATATGGCGCTCTTTTAACCTGATTTCCACGACATATTTCATTTGTGCAACCGTTTTAGTATTCAGTCATCTGTTTAATGCATTTGGTTCTAGTTATTCAAGTATTTAATGTGTGAACACAATTGGCAACCTTTGCATACATTGATCTCCGACGTAGTGCGCATATGCGGCAGTTAATCCTCATTTCTCGTAATTATTGCATGAAATGACTGTTGTGGAAACTTAAGTCTCTTCTCATCCACCCAGTTACAAATGACTATGCCAACAAGCACCTCATCATCCATGCTTGGATAGTCGTCGTAATGGCATCTTACCGACGTGATTCCCGACCATCCCCTAATTTTGTCCATGAACAGCAGGAAGTTTCTTGCATTCCATGACCGTAGTATTCCAGGTTTCCCAACAATTTAGCCTTTTTGGTCATAATTCAATTCGACTAGGCTCACCTGCTCATTACTCGCGTAATCTGAATTGCCGATGCTGTGCTCCCGTTTTGTTGGTCGCAGTGCATTTCTTGCCCTCCTTCGGTTTAGCATAACTTGATATTCACAGATAGCCATGAGCACAATCAAATGTACGCAGCATTCTCAGGTAGTGTGGTTTTTTTCGCGTGTGAAATCGCTATCTGCGTAACCGTGAAACGCACAGCCCACCGAAAACGTACGCATACATGCCCCGAATGCCGTCACCATGGCTATCGGAGCTGCATTTTGTAAAAAATCCCCTTTTTGATAGTTTACAGCGGCCTGTCGGTGGGCCAAACATGAGGGCTGATTGTTTCGCCCTAATTGACATTTCGCCGAGGTCTGCATTTATCCCGCATCCCCCCTCCCTCTCACTCCTATTTTGCGGAAATATTAGCCTAGTTACTAGGTCTTATTTTTCTCTCGATGGAAAAAAACACGAAATGAGAACAGGCGGGCTTTGCCTTCACTCAAACTTGTAGAAGTCTGTATTTTTATTTATGTGAAAATGTTGTGATGAATAGGGTGTGTCTGATGCAGCTATTTCTAATTACCAACCTCCAAGTATGTGCTGGTGTGCATGGAAGTGGTCCCACCTTGTCTCTGACGGAACCACGCCTGCGTGTAGGATCTGTACCCAACAAGGAGTGTTCACCTCCTTTTATTCCTTCATGAGATGAGAATGGAAGCATGAAGGGGAGAACCGGTTGTTTTCTCACCTAAACTGACCTGAGGCAATGTGTGCTTTTAAGACCATTTACCTGTCCCCCGTTTGCAAAAGTGGGTGTGGTATTGGTCGTAAAAGTTGTTTAATGCGTTAAAATTAGAAACCCCACTTCTCTGACTGAAGGCATGCTCTAAGCTGTCCACTGAGGAGGCTTTGCGCTACTGTTCGGGTGTTCCAGTGGGAAGATGCTACCAACAGTTGTATTTTGCGAAGACGTGGGGGAGATCCGAGGGGGCAGCAATGTCTGAAAAAAGGCGTATTTGTGTGCTCTCTTTTGGACTTGAATGATATTTGCCAGCTGGGGGCGAGAATACTAATGAAACGCAACGCACAGCCTCAAAAATCGCCGACAGTACAGTTCACTCTCTACTCATCTCAACTGTGCTATTTTGTCATACGTGGGTCTGGACTTGGCTCCATTTCTGCTTTACCCTTATTTATTTTCAAACTAAATACCATATTTGATGTGTTGTGTGCTTTTTAAATGTCCATTCGCCTTCCGGTGGGAGGATGCGTGATAAGCTATTGCACGTCAAATGTTTTTTCTTTTCCAGCGTTAGACACGCATTTGCCTTTGAGTGTGAGTTTCTTCGAACAGGCGGCTTATATGTGTGCTTGTGTGTGTGTCCAATTGGGGCATGGAATTTTTCATTTTTCTTGTTACTTTCACCTCGTTTTCAATATTGCCCAACGGTTTCGTCCTATCCGGTATCCCCACGCCTGCACGTTTTTACCGGTGGTTTGGGTTTCAAGGCTTTACACACTTGGGAAAACCAATCAACCTTTTTTACCTAATTTTATGGGCCTTAATTGCATTAGAAACCTTCGAAATTAATCAAGCTAGGTTTTTTTGTGGTGGGTCTCGCGTTTCTGCCTTTTTTTAAATAGGGTTGGGATGTCTGCAACGTTTGCCCGAGTAAATTGAGACAAGCTTCTCATACGCTCAGCGTGTGCCCCACACGCGTAATTTATTCGCTCTGTCGCGGCCGTCGAAATGGCTCGGCGTGAGCCATGGCAGGGCAGTCCAGCCCTTTTTTGTTTTCTTTCAACCCTCTTCCCTTCTGCAACGATGGCTGTTTTTGTTCTTTTATCCTGTGCAAAATAGCCACCTAGTGGAAAAAAAAGTATTTTTTTGCGCGTGAACAATGGGGAGATAGATTGGTTCGCAGAGTGGAGAAGGACTGTTGTTTGCTCCCAATCATGGTGTTATCACTTCGTTGTGGGTAAGTGATATTGTTGTTTTCTTTGATCTGAAAGTGTAGAATTTTGTTCCAAAATGTCCTCCGAGTAGGAAAGGTAACAGCATCACCCACTCCGCTTAACCACCCAACATTTACACCATGTACAGCCTGTCAAGCGGTCTTTGTGGATCCGCAGTTGTTCCCAAATCAGGGAACCTCTTTCTAGACATAGCGGCTGTCGTGATGTCAATTGATGATATTCAACGGCTTTGATAGAAACAGCTGTCAAAGGAACCAAACCGATTTTTCCTGCATTTGTTGGCGATAATTTTCTGCCAACTAATCAGTTAGTCAAAAAAAAACAGTCTCGAACAATGTTTAGTGGTGAAATGTGCCGTTCAATTTCGTATATGCGACGGGTGGACCATGGCATAGTCATGCGTAGCCTCCTTACCAGTTCGATGCACCGCCATACAGCATTGGTTTTTTCTTAACTCTCCGCTTCTTGGGCCTCCATTTTACTCCACTTCGGTTTATGTGGAAGAGGCACGGAAGAGGTGTTAAAATTTGCTTCAAAGTCTAAGTTACCTTATATCAGGCCTTTTTGAATGCAGTCGTGGAATGTTAATTGCTTTCCACCGTCTATTGCCACCATTTAAGCAGGTTTTGGGCTTCAATTAGTCCAACAGGTTGAATCATCCCATGGGTTTGCATAAGGTCACGCCCGACACCCTCCCATTTCACTGCTTAGACGGATGAAAGACTGATTTCTGATTAACTGAACAATATTTGTTTCCTCCGTCTGTGAGTTTTCAAACCCACTCGCCTTAAGCACACCAATGCACACTGGTACACAAATCTGCATACACGTCAGCGTCCTCCAATGGGCAATCACTTCATGTGGCATTGGCTACCGAAGTCTATTTTTTACTCTCTTGCGTGTGTGTTTGTAGATGAAAAAACAGAGGTTAGCAACCGACCCGGTCTGGTAGCTGCTACATCTCAGCCCTCCGTGTACCTCTCAGCTCACGCGGTCAAAGGAACCTGGCCCACCGTTGAAAACATAATCCGTGCTCAGTCAATCAATCATGCCACTGAGGAGACGATCACCCCAGATTCCGAATTCGTGAAGCGTCGCTCCACCACCCTTGATACCGACATGTCAACTCCGCAGCGTCAGAGCAAGCCTGGTAGTCGGAGGCGTCTTTTCGTGAGTTGCACCTCGTCCTGTGTCTAATCTCCTCTGGAGTTGCCTATAACAATGGGCCGAAGTGTCGGAAATTGGATCAACGCTGTAACGGCGGTTTTTTATGCCCTCCTACAAATCTGTGGGATAATTCCTAAACTGAACTGTTTGTGGGATAGGATGATGAGACACATTATGTATCTGAACTTGCGGCGTGTGGATTTTGTTTTCTAGGCCATAATTTTTATTCAACTTTGTGTCAATTTATAACGAAAAGCGAATGAATGGCAAATCCCAAAGGCATCTTCCATCCTTGCTTGAGGATGTAAGAAAAGGCGTGACTTCCCCTTATGTGTGACCTGGTCGTTTCTCTCACGTTTCACGTAACATTAGAACAGCGTGTTGCAAATTAAGTATGGGAAAGCAGCATTGAGTTCTCCATTGATTGCATGGAAAAAGGAGTTGTGTCTTTCATTCTTTCCACGATGCTCCCACCTAGGATGGAGTAAAAATGTGGTCAAAAGTGACACTTGCTAGACTGGTGTATGGGTGTGATTCACAATGCCTCATCAAATGAATAATGAGGAGGACGGGCTTGTGTGCACAGTTAATGAAAATTACCTTCTCTCCCTCAAGTCAATTTGTCTCTAAACCGGCCGTTTTAAGTACTGGTTTTGGCAAAGGTGAAGGAAGGGGAGTAGGCTTTTTTGCTTAACTTTTTGTTGGTTAGGTGAGAGAGGTCTCCTTTTTTGAGAAGAGTACAGTAAAGCCCCTACGATCTTTTCCAGGAGGGGAGGGAACTCTAGATGCGTATTTTACTTTCCACGTTTTAAGTTTACTCTATCGACTCGTGGTCATGCATGAGGTTACACTCTCCGAGGCGTTAAAGATTTATTTGGCGCCTATGCAGAAGTGGCAGCTAAGCTTCATTGTCACAAATCGGCATTTTGCTGAACAAAATGTACATCACCCGAAAGCGTCATTGTAGTTTGTATCCATCCGGTTCTGTGTTGGAAATGAGGTTTGTGTTCGTGGCTTTTTAGAGCCTGTTTTCGAAACAAGGCAACGGGATACGCGATAAAGCCACTCTCAGGGTCAAACAGGACTGGTGAGTTCATATCTGCGTTTTTGGATGTGCTTTTATTACTACTTCACCTTTATGTTGTACGCAGAAGCAGCGAAACGCAACTGCCAAATCCCTTGTCGGCTAATTCCGTGCATGATGGATTGTTATGTATCCCCTACCTATTTTAATTTTAAACCTCGATCGGGCTTCAAAAGTTGCTATTTGAAATGGCTCCAAACCTCCGCCGTCTGTGCCTAACCCATCGCCAAGGATAATCAAAATTGGCTTTAAATATTTTAAAGCGAAGTCACAAGAGGAGGGCTATTCAACTGACAAGGGGTATTCCTTCCATTCCCCCTTTGCGTTGTTGTTGAATTCCTTTTTATGGGCTTTGTCTAGACCATCGGTGCCAACGCTGTTACTTTTCATTCTCCTCACATCGAGAATGGGGCATGAATAAGTGCGAAATGTCTAAATTCGCAGAGGATTTACAATTGTCCCCGGCGGTGGTGGTGCATTCTAATTTTAAACTGTCTCGAAAGGAATTCCTTTGAAGGCCTAATTATCAGGCGACTGGACAGTTTGTGCAATCTCGGAAGAGATCACAGTAACTGGAATGTTGTAATTTGCGGATGCTTGTATGCATGCCCTACAAAAGCTAGGTAGACATGCGCCAGTCTGTGGGACATGCCACCCTTAACTGTGTGCCCCACTACTTCTCTGTCATTTCGCATCTCTCCGAGTCACTGGTTTAAACTCGATGGGATACGGAGCGACACTTCTTGCTAGAGAAAGTCCAATTCTTACCCTAACATGACCGCGACGCAGAATCCCTCATTCACATTTTCTCATCCTCACCCTCTGCTTCTCTCGGATTGTACTTTTTCACATCGCTTGATTACTTTTCGAATAGAGATTTGAGAGTTAGGCGTACAATAGGCATCGGAGTGGCTGCAGTCGGATTTTATTTTGACTTCCAGAGGTAAACGGTTTGTGAAAATCGCGCCCGCGGTTTATAACCTTTTGGTAAGGAAGGGGATTTTAAGTCGGTGGCCAAAATAGCTCGAGAAGCCTACTGTCATGTAAATTTATTGCCCTGCAATTCAAACTTGGTTAACTGTTTATAAAAGAAAAGCCGCACGTGCTATCCAGCCGCCTTGTGGTATCCTCTGCTGTGTGTTGTGTCGATGGAGCTACTGCGGAGGCGTTTGGTCGACGTAAGTCCATGCATTGCACCTGCGATACGTTGATTTCGTTATTGTGGCCAGTCAAAATCCAGATGGTGAACAGCGCAGAATATCCGAGTTGAGATTAGAGATGTGATGACACTGATGATTGCTCCTCAAAACCGCTATTGGGGCGTTTGACCGATTTGACCGTCTCTGGAGCCAAAAAGTTGTGGAAATCAACCTTCTTTCGCTGCCTCAAAAGCATACAAGTCTTTCCATTCATATAGATATGTTGAATGTAATGAGAATTTTTAATTGAGAATTGCAGTGGAAATGAAGGTACCTGCTCACATTCAGTTCACACAAATTTTGGTAACCACGCACTAAAAGTGCTTTGCGTTTCGGGGTTGGATTGGGGACGGTTGGAACTGTGAAGAGTCTACCATGTAGGTCGCCTTGACGCACACGCTAATGCATTTCACAGTGGGTTACTTATGTAGAAAGGGAACTTTCGGCTACGGTAGTCGGAGTGAATTATTTTATTACCCTCACCTCATATCTCCTCCTCACAGTCATAAAATCGGGTAAAGTTCCATCTCCACCCCACTCCACTCCCCCTCCCCTCGAATATCTGGCTGAATTTGTTGCTGTGTCTACTTTAGCCCGACGGCTGATAACTTCTCCAACGATTCAACCGCTCTCAGTGTAGTTCAAAATCTTGTGGATTCTTTGGGGCGACAAAAGTCGGAGCTGAAATTCACCGTCGCCTCCCTCCATGATAGCATTGTTCAGCAGAGCGAGAAAAATTGTTTTCAGGTAACAATAATGTACACTATTCTACCTCTTAACCTGCATTGTCTTTTTGTAAATAGTCTTAGACTCATGAAAAGTGTCCTCCGTCTTCTACTGCCCCCTTGAATAGTTAGCTGTGCAACAGCGCTACATTTCAGATCCAGTACTCTCATGGATCCAAAATGTATTATCCATGAGTCATACCAATTAATGGGTCTTTAGCCATTCAAAGAGCACCTAATTATCCTCTCCAATGCTTAAAGGGTGTGATGGTAAATAAAAGATGATTAATGATGCAATGTCCTCTCGTCGTGGTCACCTTCTAGTGCCCTTCCTTCCAGGTCTCAACCTTCTTCCCCCCGGTGAAATCATCCATAAGATCCATAAATGGACTTGAAGGTCCCAGACAGGAGCGAGTGACCTCGCTAACTCGTCGATGGGCTCACGAGCGCTACCGATCCATCAATTTCATTGATGATGACGAAGATGATGACGATGACGACGTCTCAGCAGTATGCCTTCGACGCCCGGCACTAGAGAGAAAGCGGTTGAATAAGCAGACAACTGAGGATGGTCACGAACCCCACTCTGTACATCGAATCTATGCTTGTCGTTCAGCTGAGGAAAAAAATTACTGGCTGAATAAGTGAGTTTTTTTTTCTCGTGGAATAGAGGTCTGGTTTTGCCAAGACGATGTTACTGATAAGTACTTCGTTGGACAACGTATGCGTATTAATGGATGCTAATAAGACTTATTATTCCTTCTTTCGAGCATATGTTAAAAGATCGTTTATCTCTGGAACTTTCTTGGATTTTTATTCTTTGTCTCCAAACAAAACATTGTGGCCAGCTGGATGGCATTGTCTTCTATTTCTTTTTCTGGCCCTTCCTTTCCCCACTTTTTTTTTTCAAGTAACCGGTACTTGAATTACCACCTAAGCCTGTGTTAATTTAGCCACTTAGCTTCCCTGCTCTCTTTCCACGTTAGTCGGGAAATATACAGATGCGTATATCTTATTCCGTCTTGAAGGGTCTTCATCTTTCCTTGTCCCCAACCTCGAGTGCTTTTTATGAACCTGCAGTTTGCAAAGCTGTTTACATCGATGCCATGTTAAGGTTCAAGTACTTTTAAGAGGCATGTTCTTCATGCACGCTTTTCGTACCTCCGTTGCACAAGTGTTGGAAGTAACGTCTTTGAAAAGTGAGTTGAACGTGCACATCTGAATTGGCACTAAAAAGGACCTACAGGTACAGAAGTAATTTTGTTTTGATGACCTAGGAGGGTAGAAAGATCAAATTAATAGTCGGCATGATAAAGGTCAAATAGAAGCCATGTGAAAATGGCAGGGATGAATAAAACACCCTTCTTGGGCATGACCAACCGCAATATCCACAACCGAGTTTCGGTTCCTCTCTCTGTCTGAGGTTTTTCGCCTTCAGCATTATCACTTTCCAGTTAGACTTTCGGAGTGGAGGAGAATTAAAAATAAAATGCCATAATGTTTAACTTTGTCCCATTACGACTGTGAGAAAATGCCTGGATCCCGAAGAGATCTTTTGGTTGTTTTGCTGTGCAAACGTTGCCACAATGTTTTCGTTTTTCTCTCGCCGTTGATCACCAAAGCCGTGTGTGTGCATGTGTGCATATTTTTAATGAAGTTTACCCAAAATACCGTAAAATGCATCAATTCGTTAGATTGATTAGAAATGTAGAGGGAGCGAGTCGGACTGGAGTCGACGCTGCCGCTGATTGGCTTGGACGGGAATAAGAGTGAATGGTTGCTACACAGCCCAACTGCACACCGTTGTTGTAGCCGCCCGGTTCAACCAAGTGTCCTGTTGCGCACGCTGGCTTGTTGATTACGCCACAGTGGGGCGTTTCCTATCCTTCTTTTCCATTTTCGCCTCCTGTGGGGTGGTGTAGACAGTGATAGTAGTCAGGCCCGGGTGTGGCTCTCTTATCCGTCTCCCCACCCTACCCACCTCTTCCTTGTTCATGACTCATTTTCTATAGGCTGGTCATTTGTCCACTGCGTTTCATGCTGTGACGTAATTTGAAATATGGACATGCCCACCTTGATTCCCCCTAACTGTTCGTAAAGCAGGTCCCCAGCTAGAATTAAACGCTGCTGTCGCTCTGCAGCAGCTGGTTGATACAAGGTGACTGAGGCTAATCTCTTGACCTCATTAAAAATGCAGATAGTTGCAGGAGTATTGGCGCATCGATGTAAATCAAGGCACTGTAGTTAAAATTAGGGTCAACCAGCAAAGTGGATCCGCCTTAGTCGTCGTGATGGCTTGATATGCTCGATATTGAAACTTATACACGATCTTTAGCTTCATTAAATTTCCTGTTCTAAAAATTCTGTTGTATCCGAACACTTGCTTGAAGCAGTAACGATGGTGCTCTTCCATCAGTTACGCGAAGCAAGTGTGGCAGATATATGCTCATTATTTTCGGCTGCTGGACATTGTGTACTTTCTTAAACTTTCCGCGAATTATTAATGCGAAGTAATTCCTTGTGGCTCCTCGTTTTAAAAAGTTTATGTACTGTTCCATGCCTCAGCGGGCCAATTTTCCATCGTCATTTACAACGCCTTTCTCATTTTGCTTTGGTCTAAACGTGGCTGTAGCTGGGCAGGGCAGGGGACTGTACCTCGTTCCCGTTGTCCCAAATGGATGGGGCAGTTTTTCAGTGAGTCACATGTGCTGACAGGGCCAGTCTTGCTCTCAGTGGCACTGCAAAGCTCCCCACACCATCATAGCTTTTCTGTACGTGGCATACTTAGTTGTTTTATTGTTATGGGTCATTTCACTTTTAACCCTCATTGTTGCTGCGTGAGTGTCACAGGCTCTCAGACCTATTTGAACTGATATCCCCTTAGTGAGTCAGCTTGGCCTAACTACCACCTCTCTGATCAATTAGTGGACTTCTCACCAGTGGTTTCTGCTGGTGAAAGTACTCACATAACCGCAGCTGATATGCGGGGGAGCAAGCAGGTGTGTCGATTTACGTGTAGTTTCCTATTCTCTCTTTGTGAGTCCACTTGCCCACAGACGCGTATGTTAATGTCGTGGATGGCGTTGGCGGTGGCTTTGCATAATAATACCCACCATGTTCTCTCACCCGACCACTCTCGCATTCACGAATGCATTGGTATGCAGGTTACTGGTGCGCTTTTCGATTCAAACAGGAGATATTTTTTGCCTGCTTTTAGTGGTTTCAAAAGTCAATCACAGTTTTTTTCCGAAGTGTTTGACCTATTTTGCCGATATTCGTGGAAGGCTCGCGAGAAATGGTAGACATGTCAGCAACAATGCAATCCTACTCATGCTTTAATCCGTCATTAATGGGGCGGATAAAGCTAAGGCAACTTCTTACCATTTAGTCCGGATTAGGCTCATTATGGAAGACTGTTAGTGTTTTCTGCAAATTTAATCCTTCAATAGGCGATTAGCAACACAAGTACAATATTAATTCATCCACACATGTTGCGTCAATTGTCACGCGCCATTCCTACGCATCTTCCTACTGCCTAAAAATCCCTACCTTTCAGGTTCCAGTGTGTCGCTAATCCCAACCTCTGCTCTGAAAAGCGAATAGAGAGCAGTCTCCATCTCTGCCTTCAGGAAATCAAGGGTGTTCCAGCTGGCAATGAGTTAGTTTTTTGCATTAAAATTCATGCAAACAAAGCGGTGGGACATATGAGTTCCCTACCACTTGTTTGTTTCAGGTATTTTTGTGAGATTTACCTGGATGGTGCGCTCTATGCACAGACCTCACCGAAAACAATGGTGGATTCATTAGCGTGGTCGGAGGACTTTGAATTCAGGTCAGCGTTTCGTCCACTCATTGCTTGACCGTATGCACGCATATCTGTCCTACTGAACATTTAATAAGTAGAACATCCCTTTTCAGTCACCTGCCCCCGTTTTCCGAGATTCGAGTTCTCCTTTGGATGTTTATGCCATGTCTTGCCATGGAAAAGAAGAATCGGCGAGTTTCACTCCCCCGTACCGGTGTTGTCAATGACGTAGAGCAGTCGTCAACCTACCGGATATCGATCCCCAATCATTCTAACTCCCTAGTTTCCATGGAAAGTGAAGTCTCCTCGTCTGCCGAAATGTCCGGAGGGATAGACGATTTACGCAGTAGAAAGAGGAGGCGTTCTATGGGCCTATCAAGCAAGAAGATGTCAGCAGACCTCTTACTCATTGGTAAATTGGTTAGTTGGTGTTTTTTGTGTGGTTTTGACTTACTCTACTGGGCCTGAATGGTATTACTGTCTCCATTATTTGCCACTTAGGCTTGTTAAAGATGGACGGGTGTCTGTTTTTCCACCTTTCCAACCTGTGCTAAAAGGTCTACGTTGGTAGTTTCGTTATAATAGCGTCCAAAATTACATAGTTTAGTAAAATGTTCACCGTTCCTTCAATTCCACTCGGTTTGCTCAATGGCGGGAGCCATGGACGAAAGTCAACAATGCCGAAATCTGCGAACTAAAAATTGGCAAAAAACATCAGTTACTGATGCCGCTGCACATTCATCGACACCAAAATGAAACCTGTTCGCGTTCAGCCTGAATTTAGGTTACTCGAATTATCTGGACGGAAAGCTTCTTAAGCTACTTAGTTGCTGAAGTTTTCACCACTGCGATCTATGACCCACTCCCTTCCCAGGGAAATTCAATCTGCGGTCGGCATGTCGCCTTTGCAATCCAAGGGAAATTGCCATCACACTTAGTTCTGTTTCATTTTTAGCCCCCACATTCCAGCCATTCATGCAACAAGCGAGTGTGTAGTGCTACTATATGATTATCATTACACGGATAGCGATGCTGGGGAGGGGGGGGGGAGGTTGTCTTCCCTCCACTGTCATGATGTTACCCTTTCAGAACCATCAAATCGATTCAGACCAGATTAAGTGAATTGTTCGTCTTCATTTTACCTTGAGCCGATAGGCTTATTGAATAAGTTTGAATATATCGCGTCGTCTTATTCTGATTCCTCCATAAAGGCGGCAGTCGATGAGAGCTTATATATCCGATAATTCTCAACCTTTCTAATCGGAATTGAGATAGGTTAAAGCGCATGGATTCTGCATCTGCTGACAAATCCACCGTAAAGGCAGTACTTTGTGTATCTGCAGTTGACCTTTAATCTGTCGCGATTCGGTGCAAGGAGAAAGCTAGAGGGTCCATTGTTGAGCGTTGCGCGACTGCTTAAAGGGTGTAAAAGTGACGCTGCTACCACCTTCCGTGTGTACAGTTGAGCTAAAATACCTATTATAGCTTGTGATCATGGTTATGCGTGTGACAACCAACAAGCTGCGAAAATAACGGAGAAATCTTTTTAAACATTACCTGTTTATATAAACGGCACTACTATTCACAAATAGGTCTCCACTTTACATCTGTGTAGATGGTACTGATGTGCTCATACCGGGTAATGTTGTCCCCTGGTTCTTGTTGAGAGTCTCTGAGTTATTGAATTTATGGACTTCCTCTCTTCTTTAGCCAAATTCATCATTCCCTCAACTGACATAACCGGGCTGGTGGACTCAGAAGCTTGGTACACCAGTTCCCTCGATGCCTCTCTCAAGCGTCGTTCCTACGCCGAATCCGCCATCCATGCGGTTTCTATGGCTGCCACTACCTCCCCCACCACTACCTCCAATGGCGCCTCCCATCGCCCCTCCAACGTCAAACGCCACAGCCAGTCGGGTCTTCGGTTGTCGCGTAAGGCTCTTGCCCAAGTCGCTCGCACTCCACCACGTCTGCGTCTCAGCGCACGGCTGGATAAACTCACAGTGCTACCGGTGTGTGGGTATGCTAGTCTATTGCGGGCACTGTCTAGTCCCACGGCCTGCACTTTACTTTTGAGGCGACTAGAGCCTTGGTTGTCGGTGAAATCGAAGGCGGCGTTGGCGAAGTCGCTGCTGACGATGCTGCAACTGAGAGGCGAGGTGCCCGCTTTTCTGGCTGCTTTGGTGCTCTCAGAAGTGCAAGAACAAGGTGAGGCAAAGCTTTAGGCCACCATCCCTCCTTGTCTCTCTGGAAGTTTGTTCATATTTGTCCGTCTTGGGTGACTACTAATTTGATTGGCTCTGTTTTCTCGTGGTTCTAGAACTCTTTCACAGCAGCTGGGTTAGTAGTCATTCGGTCGATTGGTTTCCATGTCCTCCAATTTACCAAATCGAGATGCTTGTGTTTAGTCAGATCATTTCTGAATGTCGAGGGATTGATCTTACTAAAATGATCTGAAATGATCTCTGCAATTCATAAACCTCTTGGGAAGCTGCAGAAACTAGAAGTTAGCTATTTAAACCCGCCATAACGAGCTATCAGGTTGTTTTTTCGTTTTTCTATTGGTCCACAGTTTTGTAAGCAGAGATCCATGCAAGTTTTCAATAAAGAGTCGAAAAAATTTCCCTATTCTTTACTACTTCAAGTTTGAATGTACTAGTTTGGTTATTTTGATCCCGCTTGGTTTGACCGAATTCATGTTTAGGAACATGCCACTTCCTTACTTGCGTGAAAGTTCGATCTAGGAAGTTTTTTACCAAAGTGGATTTATGAATAAACTTCTATCCTAAGCGCATAAAACAGAGCTACAGGTGGGGAGATGTTTAGTGGGTGCCATATTTCGGTCTCTTTTTTTTCATTCAGACAATCCCAACATGGTTCTCCGAAGTAACAGCCTTGCAACCAAAGCCATCGAGCTCTACCTCAAACAGGTGGGCGGCGCCTACCTTAAAGCCGCGCTGAGCGAGTTTGTGACCTCCGTCCTCCTCCAAACCTCAGTCGAAGTGCCTGGCAGTGCGAAAGAGAAGCGTAACTCCCTTGGTCGCTTGCAGACATCTACACGGCGAACTTCCGCGGAGGACATGCCCGCTGCGAACCACCGAACAGGCGTAGACTTTGAAGTGGACCCGGACAAGGTCACTAATTCGCGTCAGTTACTTCGTAATCAGGCAAATCTGCTGCGTCTCGTCAGGGATGTCTGGCGGCGAATTCAGGCCACCATCTCTGCCTTTCCCAAGTAACTCATCCTCTCCATTTCATTTTACGTACCCCTCATTTGTATTAATTAATTTAACCTCTCTATTAGCGAGCTGCGAATTACATTCTCAGCCATACGGGAGGCGATGATGCCGACCACTGGTAGTGGTGACGGACTAAAATCCTCACAGACTGAAAATGGGGCACTCTTTGAGCACGTTATCTCGGCGTGTGTCTTCCTGCGGTTCGTCTGTCCGGCGATTTTATCGCCTTCACTGTTTGGACTGGCGGAGAGTTTTACAGAAGACACGCGGGCGGTTAGGGCTTTCACTCTGGTGAGTTAAAAAGTTACAACGATCTGCTTCTATAACTGAAAATTTGGGCGCTTCAGTACCTTCTGCTAGTTTTAAATTAAAACAATAGTACCGACCCTGGAAGTCAAAGCTAACCCAACGAGTGCCTTTTTTCTGCCATCAGGTAGCTAAGACAATCCTAAACTTGGCTAACTTCACCTTATTCGGCGACGTGAAAGAGTTACACATGGACTTTCTCAATCGCTTCGTCGCAGAGGAGATGCCCACTATGCGGACATTGTTGTGGCGTCTTTCGGAGCCCAGTTTGCAGCATAGTGACAGCGTCGAGAGTACCAGCATTGACACTGCACTCCACACCGCCCAACTAGTCGATGTGCTTACGGTGATCAAGCATCCCGCAGCCGAGGTGGTCAGTGGTGCGGCTAGTGTTGGCCTTGGACCTGCTCCTGTGGCTACCTTTTGTGGTCAATGTGTAAGTGCTTGCCTGAACATCCTCCGATTGTTGACATTTTTTCGGTTACTTTGCGCTACATGACCTGGCAGATGGGCAGTATTTTCACTTTCCGATTCAGTCCTCCATAATGCTGGAAAGCAACTGTCATCGTCCAATTTCACGCACTGATTTCACAAAAGCTTCTGCTGTTTCTACTGCCCATGTGACGTCTGCTGCTCCAACCAATTCGCACGACGAACTTCTGCGTCGTCAGGTGGCTGACGGAATTGCAGGACATCCAGTCCGACGTCTATGCATGCCACCAGGCAATTTTTGGCATCCCGGGACAGCTAACGTCTACTGGGCATTCTCTGGAATTGGAGCAGCTCAATTTGGCCTCCTCTTTAGCTCACTGTCATGCCCAACTGCAGGCGGCTTTTGGGATAGTTCCTCTCGATGTAGGTTTGTTTTTTTCACTGGCACTCATGCTACTTTTCTGGAATCGCATGCTTATTTGTGGTTGAAGCAATGAGTTATAACTCAAGAGGCGCGTTTGAATCAGTTTTGGACCTAGAGATCTCCTGGTTCCTCCTCCATGCCATCCAATCTTTGCACATTTGCATACGTTCTTGGATATTTCACGGAATTATAATAGCTTCATTTGATAAAATCGTATCTTATAACGTTCTCTCTTCAAGCAAGAAGTTTCCATTTTTCCCCAGCTTCTGATGATAATAACTTTGGAATAATTTGGGCTAATTTCTCAGCCCCCTAGCTTGTGGCAACACCAGTCTTTAGACTTCACCACTTTCGTTTGTCTTTAAGTCAAATTACCATGTGAGACCTCGTCTGTTTCTTCTAATAGAGCTCGTCTCTCGGCAACTCCCTGCCTATTCTTAGACAGTTGAATTTGCTGTTGGCTTACTTTTGCCCATCAGTGCAGTCTCAGTCACCACTTGAAACACATACCCCTTAAAGGCGTAAACGGTGAAAAGCAGAATGCAATCGAGGGATGTGGATGGTATGATAAGGACCGTAGATGTCCGTGACGTTTTCAACTAATCTCAATCCCATCAAATTGCTTGAAGTGTCTGAGACCCAGATTGCAGGTCGAAGATGGAGATGCCGCCTATACATATCCTTTTCTGAGCATTTTTAGTAGCAGCGAAAAAGTGTAAACCTTAGAAGGAAACGCTTAATAGACCTACTTTACCTATTTAAGAAGTTGGACCAACCTCTCAAAGGCCTTCGTGCAATCCTGGCCTCAGTGACGCATTTAACCGTCATTGATACGAAAGAATGGCACGCTAGAGACACCGAACGACCTTGCAGTCAACAGAGCGCCTGCCTGGAGCTGGCTTCTAGTGTCTCGGCCCTTTCTCTGGCTAGATCTACTCCACCGGATGAACAGCAATCCACCACTAGTCGGTGTGAGATGGAGGTCGTGAAATTATCGGAAAATGGGGTAGGTACTCCGAAGCTGGAAATTCCAGTGTTCACAGCCAAAGCAAAATCGGCTCAGTTGGTGGAACAGAGGACTGCTATCCATCGACATCATCTGCCCCATCATTTGCATATCAAGCAGCACAGGGATTCAAGTCAGACCCTCTCGAGCAATTTAAACGTAAGTAGTTTAACTCAATTCTGGGTATGAAGACGGTTGATTGATGTGGAAGATCTTGATAAGGTGAAATTTCAATGGCTGGGTGGAATAGACTCGAAGCTATTTCCTGAGCCCGTGGTATTTAAAGTAACTGTGACCAACGGACCAATGCAGAAGATAACTAAGGGAATGCCTGTTTGTCGGGAAAGCAAGGAATTGAAGTCAAAGAGATTCTTCTGAATCAGATGATTGCACTATTTTTATGAAATAATTTTCTACTGATGTGATTACCTCTTTGCCTAGACTTCCAGTGAGCCAGGTCCTCTGTACGCAGGTGAGACAACAGTGCAGGCGACGGACAAATCCATTGTTCAGACGACTACGAATTCGCGCCTAACTGCAACCACCGATGAGTCTTCGTGGAGTCTCCTTCATGCTGCTGTGCCTACACCTTCTCCCTCCGCCCATCCAACCACCACTTCTGTCTTCTACTTCGACAGCTCCTGTGCGTCTATGAATTTTCCCTCCCCTCCAAGCAGCAGTGGTAGCGGTGGAAGTGGACGTCCTTCAAACCATCCCATTATGGGTACTAGTCTCTATTCAGCCGGGGGCAGCGGGGGTATACAACGCTCCTGTACCTTTCCAAACAGCCAACAGGAGACATTTGCCGGTGTCTCTCGGCCTCTACGACCCCTATGCAACCCAAGCTGCACGTCAGGACGCACTCTGGTGTCTGTAGAGACACAGACCTCACGAGAACAGGTGACGGAGTTGGATGAGGCTGCAAGTGAAGTGATGGGCGTCGTGAAACGAAGTCACAGATTGCTGGCGCGGCGGCACTTGTACATCAATATATTGGACGATTTTGAGGGAGGAGATGTGAAGTTATCCAGCTGATCAGCCGCCTCTCCTTTTAAGAATTTTGTATAAACCATCAACTATCTATTGTTCCATTGCCTATTTCCATCCCTCACTTTCATAGGACCGATTAGTACATTACTTCATTTTATCGGTGTTGAGGTAATGCGTATGTCAAGAGTCTGAAGATGCTCAAAGAGAAATCTTAAATACACGGGTGATGACCCCTGGGATGTGCCTTTGATACACCTGAGGGGCAGCATTTGGGGAGGTAAGCCTGTTGAAATCCCCTTAGGAAGCGTTCTCTGTGCCGCTTTTAGATGGTACCTGTGCGCCCAGCCGCGCTTTCAGTAAACAGGGCTGCCATTTATTGACGACTGTGCGATCACGCGATGTCCCTTCAGACGGCATTTGACTATGGTACTCGATCCGCCGTAGCTCCAAAAAGGTCTGAAATGCCGCAGACAGCTTGAAAAAAAATGTGCGTTTAAGAGGTTGCTGTGGTGTTTCGTTTGGCCTGCTGATTGACATTTGAGGAAGATACGAGCGACCGTTTTTGACCTAGCTGAGTGAGCCGGTCCTCCAGCTATGTCAGCAGCTAACATATATTCTCCCCTATGCTTAGCCTCCTTTTGCCTTTCAAGGATGCTCGAGACTACTGTTACTCTTGTGCTTAAATTGAAATTTTAGGAAAAGAAATGAGATGCTAGTACTGTAGCGCCCCGAGCATCCATAAAAGAAGGAGAGAAGGCCAGGTGTACGTCAGGATACGTGTATTCTAGACGGAAAGTATGGTAACTGCTGGCATGGCCGGCAGGCCAACCCCTGCAGTACGTTCAAGGTAGCCGCCACTCATATGTCCGACCAACCAACAGCCCAAACAAACAATACGCCACAGTTAACATTTGAGAAAAACTTGCGTCGTTCTCTAGCGCGCTGCTAGTGACGTGGGGTGAAAAATGACTTTATTTTCTAAAATGATTATAAAAACCATGTACCCGGCCAATACCAAGGATAAATGAATAAATGCTTAATTTAGCGTTCTTAGGTTTATTACTAATTACCTGTTAGGTGTAATAAACATACTTGCTCCATATTAAAAAGCATGATTTTTAAATTACGGATTGTATCGCAATAAAATCTACAGAGGCCCCAAATAGCCAATTATTCTCGATGACAACGAAGCCCACAACAAACTTTGCCTCAAACAAATATAGAAAATGCTAATAGTATTTTTAGGGCCTTTTTAGCGGAGGTATTTACATTGAATTTGTTTTTTGTGTTTAGTAGATGTCGCGATTTTTCGGATGCCTGGTTAGTTGTTGCTGTGTTTGCTTGCCGGGGAAGGATGGCCGGTAAGAGGTGCGTTTCTATCATTGGTTCCGGCAATTGGGGTTCAACAATAGCAAAGATTATTGGGCTGAATGTTTTGCAGATGGAATCTTTTGAAGATAAGGCATGTGTCTAAAGAAGCTAATGTTTTGAAATAAAGGTGCGGATGTGGGTTTTCGAAGAGATAGTCAACGGTCAGAAACTCACTGAATTGATTAATAAGGAACACGAAAATGTGAAATATCTTCCAGGTGTAAGAATTCCGCCGAATGTCGTCGCTTTGCCTGACCTTGAAAGCTGCTGTCATGACGCTGATGTACTAATCTTTGTCCTGCCTCACCAATTCCTTAAAAAGACATGTCAGACGTTGAAACCACACCTGAAGCCCGGGTGTTATGGTTGCTCTTTGATTAAAGTAAGTGAATTATGGGGGTTAACATTGCCTGTTTGAGCACGTAGTCTACTCTTGCCCGCCTATTCACCTTTTATTTTTCCCAATTGAAGTTGCAGCCAAAAACAGTATTGCTTTATTATTGAGCATTTGATACAGTACCTGTTGTGCTAATTTGTCGTCTAGCATCTCCGATTCCGTCTTGTTCTCTTTTTTTATGAGGTGGTTTGCTGCTGTTTGATACATTGCGATAACTTTCCCGTTTTACCTTCTTTTTGGGTTCTTTGTTACATTTTTTGCACACCTTTTATGTAGACAATCAGTTGATCTAATATTATGTAAGTTGAAGGGACTTTTGACAATTTGAATTCGTGGCATTCGCGGCATAGGTTCAGTTGTAGGCTAGTATCACCCATTCATCGCCGTCTTCAGGTTTGAGGTAAAGTCGTGTTTTTGTGCTGCGTATGAATTGTGCTGCACTTTAATTTAAGTAATCGTCTCACCGTACCATCATATGCGCCTATAACCAGATGATTTGCGGCTTCCTAAAAACCTTGTATCCAAGTTGTATTGATTACATGCTCAAAAAGCACTATTCCGCTCAAAATTTGTGTTTTTTGTCTTTTTACTTTAATCATTAAAATTGTTTACCGTCAACTTCAAGTTTTATCTCATAAGCTGACCGTTCTTAAAAAGAACTATCCTTGTAGATTGCCATCATTCTGCATTATTCATTTTTTCCTTGCTCAAAATAACGACTAACTGTTGCACAAGCTTGCCAATTTTTGTGAAATCTGGGCATCCTCCTCCTTGTCACCGTCTATAACGGCAATTTCACTCAAATTTGCGCTTTAATTAACAAATTACTTTATCATAAAAGGCTAATGGATGTGCATGACGGTGCGTGTCTACGCTTACATAATTCCTTTCTCATTTTTTGGCAGACTTGGAGTATAGTTCTAGGTACATTCCATCCTCATTTATGTGGCGTGTACTGGCTACTTTCCTTGTTGGCCTCTGCATGCCCTATTGGCTCCGTTTTGAGGTCATCAATCACAATTGTCCTGTATGTGCTTTCACGTATGCACTTCAAAGCGATGGTAGACTTTTATGCTCTGCACTTTTTCCTCCTCTTTAATAAAATATCATGGATGAGTAGCCCAAACTGCTCTTCTTTATTGGTTCTCCCCTCTTCTTCAAGGGTTTGAACAAAGTACCCGGCGTGGGAGTGAGCTTGTTGACAGACCTTATTCGCGATACGCTCAACATTCCCTGTGCTGTTATGATGGGTGCAAATTTGGCCTCGGAAGTGGCCCAGGAGAAATTCTGCGAAGCGACAGTCGGGTCTTTGGATCAGTCACAGGGCCTGGAATTGAAAGAACTCTTCGAGGTTTGTCATCTTCCGGGCTGCAAAGATTCATTTTTTTAAAAGCGGTCGTGTTTGTACTCTGTACGTTCATTTAGCGCTTAATTCTCTGGAGCCGTCCGACCTATGCTCAAGATTTGGTAAATAATGATTGTGCCTCAACTGCGCTGCTGTTCCTGAGTCTTTCATAAGCTCGGTTGCCAGGACCAAGGGCATTTCTAGGTTGCACGCGTGATCGTGATGTTCTGTTCCCTTAATCGACCTGCGTACGTACACCCAAACTGCCGACTCAGCGTGATGGGTGCGGTTGGGCAGCGGTAATTTAAGGAGGTGAATTAGGGTTTAAAGCTGGAAGGAGGTGCAAAAGCGGCGATCAATAGCCTCAAATAGTTAGCGAATTGAGTACTGCACTTGTGCGTTCGTTTCCCTGTGATCTCACTTTGGCGTCCGTTAATAATTTCCCTTTCATGTTAAGACTCTGTCGGAATTTTTCAAGTGCATATTTCTTCAGCCTTTTAGGAAACTGTTTTCTCGAACCACATCCTTGACATTATTATTGGTTGGTTTATTTTTTTATAGGCTGCAAATGAATTGATATAAGTTGCTCAAAATGCTCAGGGATAGGGTTTAAGGACGGAATGGGGGTGGGGCTATTGTGAACACATTAATTTAATAATATAAACTTCCTATGTATAAACACCGATGAACAGAAAGCCATAACCACAGCAAATTTGTCAATTTAATTGACTCTTCAAATTTCATCGCTTCTTATTCGTCCACCCCAATGGCTCACCACTAGTAGCTGGGCTGGGTTGGTTTCTGATAATTTATGTTTTAAAAAAAGATTCTAGTTCGCCTTGGTTAAATATTTAAAAATTGAAGTTTATTTTCTCACATAAGCATGGGCTTTGTGCCTGTTTGCGCACAGATAAAAGCGTCGCGGCTAGGTCTGTTTGCATTGTTGATGGGTGGTCACTCTACTGATATTTTTTAAGTAGGCAAAACGATTTTCTGTATTTTTCAGACGCCGTACTTTCGCATCTCTGTCATCTCTGACGAGATAGGAGCAGAATTGTGCGGCGCCCTTAAAAACATTGTCGCCATTGGAGCTGGATTGGGCGAGGGCCTGGGTTATGGAGAGGATACCAAGGCTGCTATCATTCGGCTGGGTTTCATGGAAATGAAAAGATTTATCTTCCAGTTCTTTAGTAAGAGGTGTAAGTATCACGATCTCCTTATTTTCGGCCAGTTCTTGCACTCACTCAGTGAAGTATCGGTTGCTTTACGCAGTAGAATCTGGTCGGTTTGGCCCATTTCCGCTCCATTTAGTAAAAATTCCGATCGCTTTATCACACAAAGAAAAAAAAGCATAGTGAAAAGTGTGTTTGTTTGAATCAAGTCTGATTCCTAAAGGACACGTCTTTCTTATGCGTTTTCGGGTTGAACCTTTTGTTGGATATAATTTTTTGGCCTCTTGAACTTCAAACACAATCTTCTAGCAGGACTCTTATTCTAATCAAGAAAATGGAGCTGCCGCCATCACACTACCAGTTATTTCCGGCTTTTAACGGCTTTATCAGGCATCTTAACGTATTAAACAAGAATTTGACTCCTTTTGCACTTTGGAACTTTTAGACTCCGTCCGTGCAGCTGAAAAAAATATTATGTGATTTTTCCAACTCGACCCAAAAATATTTATTGGTAGCTCACTCCGCTTTTTTATCAGCATCATCTTCAGGTCTCCTTAATATCTTTCCACTTAACCATTAGCCGTGGTATGGAGTCCAGTGTGGAATTACTTATTCATTTCCCAGTAGAATTGGTGTTAACAAGCCTTTTTACACTTTTGTTCCTAGTGGAAGCGAACAGTAAAAAAATTGTTCGATCCACATTACCCACATTTTCAAGAAGTATGAAGATGTGCAGCTTGGAAGCAATTCAGCGCTCGATTTGGCCTAACGATAGTGGGGGCAATTTTTCGCCATCATTTGGTACTTTTACCAAAGAAATATGGTCTGTTGTATTCTCTCTTCCTTTCGTATCTGAGCCATTAAATTGCATGATCTCGAAACAGCCTTTTGTGGTGATAAATTGGCAGTTTACTTCGGTGGAACTACGAAGAAAAGCATCCAGATGGGTACTTTTAATCTGCTTAATTAAAATGCATTCACACAAACAAAAACACAAAGGCAGGTTTGTTCCCCCTTTCATTACCCCTTTATTAACGCATTTGAACCCCATTAGTCTCCAGTACTCAATTAGTTCCTCCATAATTAGTAGGTGAAGTGACTTTTTTATGGCCGAATTTGAGTAGATTGGAACATAAGACGAAGTTATGGAGAGAGCTGGATTTTAGCTTACTCCAGAATGATCATACATTTTCTTTTAACGGTGGGACTGAGTATCCTTATTAATTATATTCATTAATAAGTGTGCTAGGAGATTTTTTCTAGTATGGATTTTGGTCATTGCATGTAACTTGGTACCGTGGCAAACCACATTGACACTCTCAACTCGTTTTCGTGACTTACTTCCAATATTATCGTGTGCTTACTAGTATCAGGGTTGCTTCTGAAAGGCCGTGTGAGTTCAAAGCTTAACTGTGGTGGCGGGTTATCAATGGTCTGTCGTCGTAGTGCTACGAAAATGCTCAGCTTCCGTGTTGCGTATTTTTTTGAACAAGTAGTATCTTGGCGCCAGACCAGGGCCATACGAGAGGATCTTTTAGTCGGAGACAATAGCTGAATGTCCGGAATTTCTGCAAATTGTGGATTCAGTGCACATGGGACTGCGTTTTGACTTGTCAAACAGGGAATTATCGGATAGCAAGATTGTATTGAGTCAAAGCTATTTTTGGACGGGATGAACAAGTATCCTTACTTAAAACTATTACATGAGGCGTATTAAAAACCTCTATTCCAAATGGCCTAGCCGTTTGACTGCATTTTCCAATCATTTCCTCAACATTGAGTGTTGGAACACCCGGTTAGAAGTAAGAATAAGCGAACATTCATGATAGAACCGGAATTGAAGCACTACATTCATCACTCTACTCTTACTCACCGACTCTGTTGCTACGATGTACGACTTTTTAGGCATTAAAAAATGCCCTCGTGTTATCTTGTATACAGTGGCACGAATCGCCTTTTGAGCCTTGAAGCTTTGCTGAAATGGGTCGGCATGCGAGTAACAGTTTTGGATGATGTTTTAAAATTGTTTGCTAATGTGAAAATGCTGCTAGGTTATACCACGCTATGCATTTCCTATTTTCCAAGCCATAATCATTGGGCATCAGATATAAAACAGCTTGAGCGACGTTGTGTTAATCAGATAAAGTGAATTGACGTCCTACCGGGGTGTATAACTCATTTTCTGATCGTTTTTTGTCATTTTATGTTATTTTTCGTTTCGAATATTTACTTGGTGAGGGTTCAGCATCATTGTCCTTTGGCCTTTCAGTGGCACTAATCATATTGAGGCACCGCGGTCAGAAAAGCCATAACGCGTCAGTAACAACTGTAGGATCAAATGATAAGGCGTGAAAGTGTTAAATCGTGCTTTGCTTTTTAGCAGCAAGTCTCTAGCTTGAGTGAGGTATTGTCTATTGAAATTAGTGAGTGGTCAGAGTGTTTCCATCTTCCCTGCCAAAGAATAATAGTTAGCAAGATTTCGCCGAATTTTTCACTTCCATGGTGTGGAGTAGTGCATTTGCCTTTCTGTGCCCAAGCCAGAGGTACGTGAAATTGTTGAAAGCAGTCCAGAGGATCGGAGTGTCATCCATCATATGTGGCCGAAATCGCTACCTTGCTTAGCTTTGATTTGTTACAAAGGAGTTTAGCATGATGTTGTCTTTTCCATAGCTGGTCACCAAGTCAGTCTCATCTTCAACCCCGCTCACAATGCTTGGCTCATTTTCAGTACTAAGGCCTTCTAGCAGAACAGAACTTCCGAGTTTAGCAATCAGTGTGAACTTCATATTTGGCCATTTAACGTAAATTAAGTCCTTGTGGCTCCAACACTTTCTTATTGGGAGTTCTTTAAAGGGCGGTATTCTCGAGCCAAAACCTGTAACTGAAATAACATGTTTTGTCTCACGAGGAAAGGACACACCGAAGTGGAATGTTGTGGATTATGTGTTTTGTGCTTTTTAAGCTGGTCTTTTTCGCACTACTTTCTGCTAAAGATGATGTGTTTACCTTTTGCGCATGTCTGCGTGGCTTTACGTGACACACGTACACGAGCTCATTCAATATTCAAAAAAAGGATTGAAGGTGGGGGGTGGGCTAGAGGCAACAAGCAAACCACGAGTGTCTGGCTTCGCACGGCATCAGGATGATTAAATATTAACGTGTCTCTTTGGCATCTCACGGTTGGAGAGTGTGTGGCCTGCTTTTTTTCTTCACAGAACTTCTCACAGGACGATTTTGGGCTATTTTACATTAGAAGTGTTCACGCGAATGTGTAAATTTGATCCTATTACTGTGTTATAAAGCGCTGAATTGCCAATTTTTACTAAACTCGGAAGGTAGCACCTCTAGTCCACTGCATTATGAACTGTTCTCGTTTTTGATTTTATTTGAGGAGGTGCTATTGCGGTAATTTCTGGTTGCTTTTTGAATAGCCTCTTTTCTGAATGGTCGCGCTGGCCCATTAATAAACTAGGGCCAGCCACCGTCTTCACGAAAGATTTCTCATGCCACGGTATGAGTCACTTTGACGTGGCTAGTTCGAGACATCAATATAGTAATTGCTTGATTGATGGGGAGCGTAATTGCCCTTTTTATCAGAAGTCCTCAATGAATTCATAGACTTGTGAGGAGTATGTGTTTCCTCCGGATGTGAGTCACGTCGTAGGGCGAACAAATACATCACTGGGGGTCAGGCGCATCAACACTGGGTTTGTTTGGACAGGAACATTGTACAATTGATGCTATCTCTTGGGAATTCTTATTCCGGATTATTCTCAGAGCAGACTTTGGGTAGAACCCATGTCCTAGACCGTATCGCTTCATCAAAAGTGAAAATTTATGCAGAACCTGACCTAAGGTATTCATTAACGAACGACTTTTAGCTACGCGTTCGGTGTTTTTGTCCCTTGAGTCTCTTCTACTGTCTTTTACCAAAAGCAACGTGCCAAAACTGACACTAATGGTAGCATAGGTGCATTCTGTTTGATTATTTTCAGTTTCGGTTCTGTTTGTTTGAAATAGCTGCTAAATAAGTACACCCAAAATCGGGTTGGGGCACTCCAAGGCGTACCAGTCGGACTGTTTTGCAAAGTTCCCACTTTTTCTTTTTAACCAGGGTCTTGGTTCAGTAAAAGTGTTTTTTTTCTCCTTGCTAACTGCGATGACAGCGCACCCAGTAAATTTATTATTTAAATCGCCCGACTCATAAGACAGGAGAGAAAAACCCCAGCCTGCCATCTTTTTTTCACGATTGCCATAGGTTGAGCGTTTCTTTTTCCCCCTTTTCGCTAAATTCATCCCAGCCCACTTAACTTTCTGTCCTGCCTATTAATAAAACAAATTAAGTGATGTTGTTGTGATTAGTCGCTGCAACTTTACTGACTGATGAAGAATGATTTAACTATTCTTAAATTGTTTGCAAAATTTATGCACAGGCCTTACATCATTTTTGGGTTGCTTGATGACCCAGGCCGTTATTTTTATTCCTACCTTTCATTGTTTTCTTGGTATCAGCACACCCTTGCCGTTGCCTCCCTAAAGGGACCGGAAAAATTGATTAGGTTAATGTATTTAGGGTTGTCCTAATGGACGGATATCGTGCGGGGTTGGTTGAAGAATGGAAAGAATACCCAATCCTTAGCTCACTGTAGGGATGGCGAGTTGTAGGAGTTTTCGGTATTTCCCAAGCATCGTAAGCTAACTTGTTGCCTTTTTATCGACTGTTAGAGGTGTGCAATACGTAAATCTTCCTGAAAGAGCTATGCGACCGCCGCTTATCCATTCGCCTACTGTGTCATGTACGGGGCGTACAATGGGTTGAGCTGCTACTGCTGCTTTATGAATTGATGTTTCTTGTTCACCCACCGTCTTCATTTTTTTAACTGCTTGCACTGTTATACCGCCTCTTTGAAATTAGTAATATAAACGGATGATTTAATGGTTAACCGCCTTTGAAATAGCTTTTTGGTAGAATCTTGGTGTTGTACTTTCGCTTCCGGTCGTGACTCTGAAACTCGGGCACATTTGAAGGCCAATAAAGCAAGAACATGTTTGCCAGCTAAGTTTAATTACTTAAATGGCATTTAGCTCCGCCTTAGCAACATGCTAGGTTCTGTTTTTCTCAATAGAAGTTTCCTACGGGATGCCCACCTCTCTTTTTCATGGATTGCTGTTATAACGCCCGTTTTTTTACCTGAAGTTGTCATAAAGTGTAGGCATTTGGTACGTGTACAGAAGGGCACACAGCCTGCCAACAGAACTGATACAACGGGGCCATAACATGGTGGCCAAAACTCGTAGAGATTGAAGTCGTAATTAAAATCAGTGTTGTTCTGTTGCAGCGCTACTGCTTCTCTTTGCCACCAAATGTATATTAGAGACTTTGAAAGGCTTAAATTGCAGTTAACTTTCTCATTCTTTTCTCTCCTTTCTGGAGTAGTTGTTCCAGGTGTTTACTATTTCCTATCCCATCGTGCACCTCTCATACGCCCCATCCACATGCTCTACCTTTTTCCTCCTGCTATTAGCGTGTTTTCTCTGCGGGGACAGATATTCTCACCCAGATAAAACAATGCTCCACTTTTCACACCTGTTGGTTATTCTCGCCTCTTTTCGCTCTGCCTCATTAACTTCGTCATTAAGGAAACGGGCTATAATTTGTACCTCTGTGCTAGAGTCCCTCTCCGCCTTCCGCAATTTTGCTCCTCAATTGACTTCTGTGGCAACGCAGTTCAAACCTAATTGCCAACTTGAATGCTTATATTATACATTAATTACCTCATTTTCTCCCGCTCGTCGTGAACAGATACTTCTTTATTGTTTCGCCCACAAACTATTAGCATTGGTAGAGTGGTGGGATAACATCACTGCAAGTAGAATAAGGACAGTATTTAAACCAGTTGTGCGCGTGCTTTTAACCTAATGCTATCATTTCTCTGACCGTGTCTCCTTTGAGAGGGCATTACTGTCCCTCTATCCGCCGCATATCGCTTTCATTGCATCTCTTTCCTACTTTCCCCCATTCCATATCACGCACACACATATGCACAGTCGCTCTCGTACACTGGCTTACAAGGGATGTTAGGAATTCAATTACTCTCCCCTCTCTCTCTCCTGCATATGGGTTATATGATTAGGTGGCGAGGAAAATGTCATATACCCTCACGCAATTGTGATCAGTTTGTGCTGATAGTGTGTTCTGTGATTCCCTAGGGAGAGGTGTTTCTCTCCGTTTATCTGCTAGGTGTTTACGCTGGTCGGGTATGCTGTTGGGATCAAAAGCTTGATGTTGCTGCCTATTTTTTTCAGTTTAGTGCAATGCTCGCCCAAATGGGGAGGAAATTTGTTTTTCCACTTCGGATTTTAAAACTGCATCTGTCGTAGTTGTGATGTGTTTGCATTTTGATGGCGCTGTAAGAGCATCAGGCATTGCTAGCATTTCGTGCGCCGTTTTCATTATTGCAAACGATGGCCACTCAGGATCAGAAATAGGTGGTTTTCAATTTATGCTCGGTCGACGTGTCATTATGCGTGGATTTCACTTATATTCTTTGGGACAGGTCCACAAGAGTCAACTTTTCTGGAGAGCTGCGGGGTCGCTGACCTAATCACCACCTGCTATGGCGGTCGTAATCGCAAGATTGGGTTTGCGCTGGCCACCACTGACAAGTCGGTGGTCGATCTTGAGACCGAGCTTCTTGGCGGCCAATCCGCACAGGGTGTGTTGACCGCCGCAGATGTCTTTGAAATGCTGCACGATCGTGGTCTGGAGGCTGAATTCCCCATCTTCACTATGGTGCACCGTATTTGTCAACGACAAGAGAAGGTGAACCACTTCATTGAATGCATCAGGTATCACCCGGCTCACAGATGCGCTTATCACTGTTTCGAAAAAAATTAGATTAACAATCACAATTATCAGAGCCTCTTTTGGGACCCCTCTCTGTTCTTCCGTCTGCCTTTCCTTCACCCGTTTTAGTTTTGTCTCTTTTGGCTTCCTAGTTTGATTCAAAGAAAAATGGTTTGAAATGGCGTTTGATGGGATAAGTATAATTAACTGACGTGTGCCAATCCTGTTTTGTTTTTGTGGGATTAGGGGTTTCCTCCCGCCGTGTTCGTGGCCATCGGTTTCTCTCCAGGGACTCTGCTTTACGGGTCGCACAAAACATGCTTGTTATAGTTGGTAGTACTTTGTGACCGTTTTGAAGCGTTGTTCCTGAGTGCTAAGTTGTTAACCAGACAAATTCGAATCACATCAACCCCGATTAACGCTTAATCCAGGCTCTAGTTTGGCGAGTGGGCTTCAGAAGCTGTGTATTTTGAAAGTTTGCACAACTTGCAGCACGTTGAGCCGGGAGCTGAGCAAAGTTTTCTTTCGGACTCCATAATAGTTTGCCAAAAGGAAGAATGAATTTTGAAGAATGCGGAGGCGTGGTCTGCAGTGTGTCTTGACATTTGGCATTCGCACTGCTCCTCTGGTCCAATTGCGTTCGCTTACCCATGTTTTGGGCGGTCATACGCTTTGTGATACGGTGGACGTTTACTTCATGTTTACGTTGGGAGCAGTGGAGGCAGGGAAGCAAATGGTGTTACCTGATCAAGTCACGTGACTACCCCTATCTGGCAAGCCGACTACACTTGGGATTTTAGAATAGTAGATGAGGCATGAAAGTGAATGCGTATTTTGTTCATCAAAGCGAAGTAGCGCCCTATAATCTACTCACTACTGTAAGGACGATATGCCCAGAGGTCAAATTTGTCCACGTAATTAGAAGGAGGTGTGGGACTTTCTCCCAACCATCTCTGAGTGGCGCTTGATGCTTGACAATGTCTAGGGGAGAAATTGATGGTGAGTTTTGAATTAACTATTCCAAAGCTATGCGAATCTGCAAGGCTAACGACGGCCTTAAAACTGCGACCACAAGTTGAGTCCTACGTCGTCCAACGCTAAATAGTTCTTGCGGCAAAATGGAAAATCTGAGCAATTTGCTTGGAGACGGGGGTGGGTAAGTGGAACGAGAATCAATCTCGCATATTCTTAATTGGTTCTAAGCCCTCACCAACATGGTCGAGCAGAAATTCTTCAGCTCTTTTGATGAGCTTCAATGGCACAATAGCTGCTACAATGATCGTGAGCGAACAAATTTGGACAAAAATGTTATGTTAATTGGCACTTAAAGTGATATTTTTAATGCTTGAATCAAGACATGCATCATCCTTTTTTTCGGAAAAAAATTAACACTAACCAAGTAAACACACATTTCAGAGCAAGAAAAATTTATTTTATAAGTTACATATGGTTTCGATACATTATCTTTGAATCAGAAAAATAATTCAACAGTCTATGTATGGTTTGAGAATGCACCGAAAGAATGCTCACTCATCTGTGAGACGTCCACCGCGCTGATTGCAACAACGGATGACCGACTTCAAAATCCTTTCTTTGTACAACCTCATGCGTGCCGTAAAATAACCAAAGATTAGCCCAAACGTTAATGATAAAAAAGCAAAAACAGCCTTTGTTGTAAATTGCCTGAAAGTGTCCACTAGGTGGATCGCCCCTGGGGTTTAAAATTTTCTCTACTGAAGAACATTTCTGTGCTCACTGCTTTAAGAAGAACATCCTTAATTACAAGGCCCAAAATACAATCTGCAGAGACAAGAACTGCTGTATTATTATCATTAAAACATGGTCTATAATTTGGCCTTGAGCAAAGCAACATTTTTAAACGGGGAAATACAGTCTCCCAGCACTAGATACGATTTCACAGGCAGATTTTGAGCTTGCTAGACTGCAAAGGTATAAGAACCGAGATTACTGTCTTCCCTTTTTATAAGAGCTCGTGGCCTAAACGACACAACAACTTGCGTGGGTATTGCGAGTTAATTTAAACTATTTTTGAAATTAATGCATTTCAACGGGCAACTGTGCATTTATGCGAACGAAAAATTAGTGAAGCATTACTTTCAAAGCATAATGCTTCTATAATTTGTTAGCCTCTGATTCGTACTAAGACATTTTTTCTGTTTTGCTGCTTTATTAGGTTATACACTGTGTCATAATTCATTTTTGAAACGGGAAGTGGATGTCGCCTCATTAACTTAGTGTCGGGTATATATTTTGGATTTTTTTTGCATTTGGTGGATTATTGCATAAATTTATGCGAATTGTATAAATTTATGCGAATTTTGACGTAGAATTAAGGCAATCCGAAGGGTTACATTAAGCGACTTCATTTGTGCAAATATTTGCCATTCTAATCTGCGATTTATTCGGTGCTATACGCGATTTTCGGTTCGTAGCTAGTTGCAATCCCGTTAAATGCTTGTTTTTGAAAAAGAGAAGACAGAGTCTAAGCCAACTCTGTTTCAAACATCTCCTCCCTTCTCTATCCTTCCATCCAAATTAGAGTGCTTCAACAAGCCCTACTTAGGGGGTAAATTTGGTAACTCCATAAGGTAATGAGTTGTACTACGTTACACTGCAAGAAGGCAAACTATCGGGTATTATTCTAAGAGGATGAAGAGGAATAACATGATAACATGATCTGCTTCATACAGGTTAATTAATCCCGCTGATTGCACAATGCATGCTAACGCCGACAAAGGAAGTGTAGTCTTTTGGGGGTAAAATTGTGCGTGTCCAAGTAGTGTGGTGTAGGTGGTGGATTGTTTGGGACTAACTAAGGATGTGCTCATTTACCTAATGAGCCGTGCAGTACAAAGTCCATTTTTTATTACAAGGACGTCAGTCACTCACTTAATAAACAATCCAAAGTAAATAGTGTTTTACTGTGCTGTGCATGGCAGTCGGTGGAGTCTAGTGTCCATCACCTGTTAATCCGTGAGTGTTTAGTAGATTCCACAACCCTCTCCTCCCAGTTGTTGTTGATATTGTGCTTCACCATCACTGATGTGATGAAAACGTAAAACTGAAAATTGTTATTAACTCACAAATCTTAATTTCGGAATGCAAATCCATAGCATGCATAAAAATGAAGTGGAGCTCTTTCATAGCTAACTCGATGCGGAATCCAGCTTTGAGTAGATCGCTTGCAGATTTGAAGAATTATTCTGCTATTGCATACAACCCCCCTCGATGCTCCACCTCTACTCCGTCTGGACCTAACCAGAGCTTTGGGATAAAATTTCAACTCTCCAAAGAGAAAAACTCGAATTCCGTCGGTTGATTACAGAGTGAAGCGCATTCGTTACACTCTTTTGGCAGACTAATGTGGACGCAAAAATCTCTAACTCAGCATCACTTTAAACTGATTTTTTAGAAAGCCTCATAATTATTCTCGGCGACTTTAGGACCACCGCCTCATGGTTAAAAGATGCATGGAGTTTGTTGTTCAACTTCCCCAACTCCCATTTGTTTACTGCCGCTGCAGAGGTTTCCACCCACAGTTGCCAAATAGCAGAGCTGTCACACCTTACAACAAAATGCAAAAGGAACTTAGGTTAGATTGTTATTTTGTCTCGAATCACCAGTATTTAACCCGTTGCGATTATTTTGCGCCTTTAAAATTACAAGCAACACATAACTTTAGCATTCTGATCTGCTTATGGAGGCTTCTCACAGAAGCGGAGCTCGAGGGCGGAACCTTTACTCTTCGTCGAACAAGATGAAGATTTAATGAATATTTCAAGTCTCGCAAACATACCACATCGGTTCTGCTGACTTTAAAATGCTTTACCGCTCTCACCTTACAAAATTAACGCTTTCACTACTTTGCACCTGTTGAGCGGGATAAGTCAAAGTCCTCCACATTGCCCACTGCCAGCATTTGATTTATCCAGGCACAGTCGCAGATTCCTAACTGTAATCACACTTGTCTAGCCAAGCATGATAGACACGCAAATTGCACGTACTTGTGGGTTATGAAAAATTTTAGTGCCATAAATTGTCAACTGTGTTGCCAAAGCAAAGGGTGATGTCAAGCTGTCACAATTTCGATCACTTTTTGTTAACGAACATTGACGATTCCAATGTTTGTTTTGAGATTTTAAAAATAAAATTGCACAGCTTTGAGTGCCAAATTGCAGATTAGCATTAAATTTTGTCATCCCCTCATCGCTTGATTTATTAGGCCTGGTAACACTTTGAGTCGACAGAAACTTAAATTAAAACCATTCATCGTCCGGAAAGTTTGAAACAAGCCAAATTCTCACCTAGTTAATTTTTGTGCCATGGAAGTGAACAGCCTCGACCGCTGATTTAAGGCATGCGCATTTTTTGCCCTTTCTAAATTCTGCACTGGGAAAAACAAACTTTCCGTCTGGCAATTACTGAGGCGAGGATCGGGAAAACCGATTACTTTAAAAGTTCCAACCCCATTTCTACGGTGGCATACTTCACCTCTAATGCACATCTGTCAACCACGAAGCTTACAGGGGTATCTTGGTATTACTGATGGTGATGGCAGCTTAATGGCCACATCCCAGACACCGGAGACGCTTATCAGGTGCAGGGCAGGGGCGAGGGGGATAGGCAGGGCAGCACAGGGCAGGGGGGAGAGAGATGAGATTTACTACTCAAGGATTTCTTCACTTATCTTTCTTAAATTTGACCCCTATTTATAAACATCGACTTCCACGGCCCAGGTAGCATTGCGAAAGAAATGAGCAAGTCGCTACCAAGCCGCACTCCTTGGATTAGAATGCTTCAATCGCACAGTGTTAAAAGGTCATTTTGGCCTAAGTGAATGCCGACTACCAAAGTCCCATGCAGTTGTGCAATAAGTCCCACCACATTCCATAGTACTATGCTTCTTGCGATAGCGTTTGATTTAATGTGGCAATAAGATAGCAAATCATAAATTTACCCAAATTAAAATTCACTTACTTTCAAACAGATGGCAATAAAGCTGTTGAGGCATCGTTCACCATTATCAATTGTTCAATCTGTACAATCGTCTAGTGAAAGTGGACTCGCAGATCATGCCTTGCACTTATCTTAAGAGGTCTTCCTCAACATCGCGTTAGGATTGCAATAGTAACTACGCTATGGGTAACCATTTGCAAAGTTTTATGTATTTAAGTAATGCACCAAGAAGGAGCTGACTTGCCAGCCTAATGTATGCATGATTGTCTCACGAAGTGAACCGTGGTGTACACGAAGCGTAGAATCGGGCTGAGGGAGGTGGCACATCTCTTTGACTTTTAATGCCCCAAAACAAGCTTCGGTCGTCTTTTTTGGCTCAAGTCGCCTAAGCAATTTTTTCTCTGATCAAGGACAAACATAATTATTGGACAATAAAGGAGAGGGAGTTATTTTAATGTCAAATTGACTGCGTAATTCGCGACAAAACAATGCGCTCGTGGATCCGTAACCGGAGTCGCCTGTAGCACTGCTCGAATTTGATCACAACCACTGCGCTTTTTGAGGCTAATGCTCAATTAAACCCACCTGCAGTGGATTTTTTAATGCAGGAAGTTCAGAGGATAGATTACGGCTAAGTTACCTACGCAATGCAATTAATTAGTACTATTTATAGGACCACACACGCCCTTTTTCATTGAAGATATATGAGCAGCTTAATGCATTAACCAAACCCCCTACTCCCCTTCTTTTCGCACTTTTTTTCTACTTTATGAATTAAGTATTAATGCAGGTTTATCCAATCAGCTCTTTAGAGTGCCTAAAATTATAAAGTAACTTTGACATTGATTGAAACGGTAAGGAAGTCTGACTCAGACAGGAAGCTGGAATAAAGACGAAAGAGGCTGAACTTTTTGAAACTGAGAACCAAAGAGTATAGGATTAGAAAAGAATTTTAATTCGCTTTCCAAAAAGAGCTTGAGTTCGAAAATTCTGTGTCCAGCAGTAAATTAACGAACTCTTTTGTTGGTTGATTAAAACGAAAATCTCATTTTAGAAAAGAGTGAGGCGTTGCGTTTCCGCTGATGAGAACTATAAATAGCTAAAACATGTATTGGTTTACTTAAAATGTCTAACAAATATACACCTTATGCACAATTAAATTAAGAGAGCAAGTGTTCTATAACGATGGATTTTGCATCATCCAAAAGTTGGAGATCGACTATTTGGGCACGAATTTCGAATTTAGATTTTAACACATTCTATTTTTTTATTTACAAGCCACTGGTAACAGTTACACGGATGATGAAGACGAATATTGATATAGAAATCATTTTAAGATGATGATTCCCAATTCGTTGGTAGAAAAGCCCGACTGGAATGGCAATAGCGATTGCGTTTTTGCCGCTCTCATTAGCAATTTGATTAACTCAAAGTGTTGTCGGTGATGGGTGTATGTGACGGCGACACACATCATCGAATTTAACTCCGTATGAAATGCAGATTGAATAAAAAATGGAAACGTTTTAGCAGGCTTTCTCCAACAACTAAAGCCAACGCATTATCATAAGGAACACATGAACACATTTGTCTTACAAGGGCAATCATGATTCCTTCCTTTATTTATGACAGGAATCAGCGTCTTCCTTCATTAAGGAGTGTAAAGGGAAAGAGATATGGACAGGAGATATGAACTCACTTTACGGGCGAATTTAGAGGGTGTCAAAAGCCAAAAGGTTCTTTTTGCCAGTAATTAATGTTCTCTGAAAAGTAGAGCTGGGGACAGGGGTAGGGGGAGGTTGTTATTAAACAGGGATGGTTGGCAGTTGGAACGCAGGCACAGAGGAAAGAGCAGGAAGAGATAAGCGCGCTTGTCTGTCAAAATGCCAAAACGATGCTATCTCTTTTTCCCTCTCCTGCTGCCTCTATCCCTAACTGTCCTGCCTTGTACCTATTCAATTCTCAATTAACACGGCTGCTAATGTCTTGAAACTTTGATTTTAAGTGTCTCCAGCATCTCCATTCTGAGGTTTTTTTGCTCCCACTTAAATTTACTTTTCTGTTTAAGTGGTTATAATAAAGACCAATAATTTAACTGCCAATGATGGATAAATAATGCATTACTGAGGTCTCATATTTACTTATTTAGTGAGCGACTAAATATTGGATGCATAATACTTGCATTCTTGAAATGTACTTTGGAGGCAGGGGACAGGAAGCAATATGAATTTGGTTGTGGACAACCAATTTCGGTCTCCGAAGTCAGAGCTATCCTCGTCTTAACTGCCTCGGTTACTGAATCCACACAGCCTGTTTGCCTACAATGAAGCTATTTCACAGCATGAGTAAAAAACTAAAGATGGGAAAATGGAAGAATTACCCACAAAGGATTGCTTATTATACATGGATATTACTCCTAAAACTTACAACCATCGTGCAAAATAAAGCCTCCAATCCTTTGGACAAATGTTAGGTATTTGTTTCTGCGCAACTTTGACTGCGATCAGACAGCGTCGAAAGTATTTAATCGGCAAACAATGTGCGTTTTAATTTTACTTTTGTGGGTCGTCAATCTTGATTTGTCGAGTATGCTCCAAAAACACCAGTGCGGTTTTTTTGCCAATAGAGAACAGCATCCAAAAATTAAAAGAAGTTTTAGTAAGAGAGTAAAATTCCATATACCATTAAGAAGGGAATAAACTTGAAAACGTAATTTTTGCTGCGTTTACCATTCGAAATCGGAAAAGGAGTCAGGATTCCGCTATTTTACGTGTGGCTTTGCCAATTTCGAAACTTAAATGTAACCGTTCGCGATGCTGGAGCCACTAGGCTCAAATGCTAAGCAGCATAATTTTATTAAATAAGAAATGGAAAAGCAGAAATGCCTTTAGAGTAACCTCGTTTGTTTAAATGCATCGGAGAATGGGTCTTAGCGTTTGTCAACACTTCTGTTCGGATATTTATCCTCAGAGCCGAGTTCTAGTGTCTGCTTAATTCAGTGCCCATTCGGCGCACATTCATCATTTCGAAGCACCCGGAGTCTAATGAACATTGTGGCGGTAGACAATCTTCGGCTTTGAAATCAAAATTTGCAGTAATTTGAATCATGTGTCAGGTTCGCCTACCATCGAGTCGTAAAGGCGCCGAATTAATTTTCTTTGCATGCAGCCAATCATTCCTTGAGACATGTCGTATTGTAACTAATTCTCTTTTAGTTAGTGAGAGTTTTTAACAGCACCTTTTCCAGGCCATATTCTCGGGTTTTAGGTAGGCTTGCCCCCAATCTACCTTTAATGCATGGCAGCTTTGTTGAAGACCAAAATGGGTAAAATGATATCTTATTCGGGAATCGAAGCGTACTAGCAACTAATACTTAGGCGAAAGTTCACTAGCCCAGATGTTGGCGGCCACGTATTTGCTAGTTTTAGGGCAAAATAATGAAATTGAAGGCAAGTGGTTGTAGAACTGAACTATTTTATGGTCCCCATTGGCTGCCAAAACAACGACTGAACAAAAGTCCTATTAAATAGGACATCGGGAACGTTACATGTTTAATACCATTTGCACTTATCAATAAAAACAGCAGCAACTGCGCCTTCGTACCAACGGCGGAGTGTCTTACAGTGAGATGTAAAAAGATGCAGCCATGCGGCGGAACATCGATGGTGTCCCAGGGAAACATCATCATTGGTATTCGGTCGCCTTTACTTAACTCATGACCTCCATTCATGCCCACATGCGTAGACGGTGGGCTAAATTTCTAAAGTATAAGCAGCCTATTTGTATTTTCGCAAAACTGAATTTAAACTCTGTGCACATAATGCGCTCTACCCGCTCGTTATCAACACGGATACCATGCGTGATGGACGGGCTACGGGTCCAACATGAGACCTTAACGTGGGGGCAGGTTTAAAACAAAGGTGAACAAACATGTATGGAGAAAAATGAGGGCATCTCAACCATCTTAATCTAAGAAAGAAACACTTACTTCAGTTGCTTTTACTGAGAGAACTGAGTCCGGTTCTTTCTCCGGCATCGCACTTGACTGCACAATTCATATTAGGCATTCAAGCATTGCTGTTGCACTCCCTTTAGCCGAAAACAACAGATTTCCCCATCCGAGGTCTTAGGGGTAAATCATTTGTCACTATGAGGATGTTTTTGTAACTCAAATTACCATGAATTTGTTCAATTATCCCAACTGTTGATCGCAAGATGATTTTGATGGAGAATATTCTGAGCCCAACCATCCAACCAAGGCTAAATGCGGTTAGAACAACTATGATAAGGGGAATTTAGTGCATTTGTGACCAGGCATTTAGGTGAAAGATAGTCTCGTCACACTTACGTGAAGCTGAGTTGAATGTGCTAAAACATTATGTGATGCGAGGTAAGTTGTACAAATTTGGATTAGGACGCTATAAGCGTACTTCATTAGCAATCAGTGTTTACTGCTGGTCCATTTTTATGAAATCAGTTAAAAAACTGGGCTTTAATGCAAGGCAGATTAAGAGATTGCGTGTCGAAGTGGAGCAAACTATGGTGGATGCACCTTACCGCTTTTGATGAAACGAAAATTAACTTTCCAAATTGCTCTCTAGCAAGAGTAACGCAAGAAACACATTTAGCTACTGGTTTTAAACTGTGGATTCTTTAAGCAAAACGGGGAGAGTAGCTTTGTTGATCTATAACAGATGCAAGAAAGCATAAAGCAGCACTTCAGGGTAAGGCAAAATGCAGTAAATTGTCGTTCAAAGACAGGACCTTGGTATTCACCGCGTGCCTTAGTGTCAACTCGCACCAAGACAGCGCGCAGAATACCAAATTCACACAGCGTCTCTCTTAACCAGGAGGCCATTAAATGGAATAAGGCATTGAGGAGGCGGCACCCCAATTCCTTTACCTTACACAATCCACACTGCCCTCCGACCCACAGAGTCGGTGCGACCACGCTCAGACCTTCTGCGACAGTGATATGGTCTACCTGAAGGGGAGAAGTATTGCCTCTGCCCCCTTCAACTGCTAAATTTCCCCTTAGCAGTGCTCAGGCGCGACTGCTCATGAGTTGTGCTTTCGCACCTGTCTGTACACAATGGATCCCTCCGGTCTCGCAGCCAATCGCCTTCATGCCAGCCGTCTTGCCTACGTGCACACGTGAGTCACGAAATAGGAAGATATGCGCCCTCCCCTTCTCTCTCCCACTCCTGTTCTTTTGCTCGTCCGCCTGTCTGTCTCTCTGTCTAGTCTACTGCCTTCTCAAGCTAAGCATTTCGTAGTCCAATCACGATGAGAAGAAATTAATGGTGGCGATATCATATTTATTTAACTCATTTCTTTTATTTACTATCTTGGCATGATTGAAGAATTACAAGAAAGTGAGGTATTATTTGAAATTCTACGTAGCACTATGAGACCAGGGGAGGAGTATCACCCAGCCAAGGGCACGGATGAAGGACCGCATTGCCAAGATTGTGGCACAACTCGTGACCGCTGAAAAGCCCAATTTGACATGCCTTCAAGTAAATGTCAAAATTAGCATTCTAACCATTGTTTTAACTCCTTGTAAGTGGCCAATCTAAGGGTTCAACTGGTAATTGAAGTGGAGCTATCTATTAATATTCTCCAGAGTGATGATTCAGCAGTCATCGTTTATGGTCGGAGTCGATGCAATGCGGTTGCAGTATGGGAGAAATTTGAAGTGAAATATGTGGTGAAGGCAAAAATGCCAATGAAAACAAAGTTCTGTCTTCAATAATATCTCCATCAAATTTGCAACATTTGCTACCATCCGATGGTGAATAAAGTAGAATCATAGTACTTGGGCTGTAAGTCTAAATGTCGGGTATGTGCGACCTGTTGTATTCCTGGTCCAAACCGTGTCACCGTATCAGCGTTATATAGTCTGCTCGCCTTCAGAAAAGACGCGGCGGACACCGATGGCTTGCAGTTCTGGAGTGTGAGTAGAAAGGAGAATATGCTACCAAGTTCTGCTCCGTTAAGGAAGTCTCGAAAAAATTTGTCCCTCTTTACTGACACCATTGTCTGGCAGTCTAAATGAGCAAATAGTTAATTCATTGAAATCTCCAACAGCAAAACAATTTTTGCTACTTTTACCACCAGATCCATGCGGAGAGAAAAAATATGTCTTCTGCGTTTTTTGGATTTACATAGTCACTCGAATGATACACTTTGAGAATGTGTATTAGGTGAAAAGTGCCTTACTGATGTATTTAAATCTAAATTTTAATTTGTTTGGACTTTATCAGCATCCAGTTTGTTTGAATGGGGAAGCAGCGGTCGATTTGGAATGATGGCACCGAAAACAACACCACAAATGTCGTCCAGTTGGATGCAGGACAATTTATAATCGAGAATTTTAGCATCCCAAGTTCATTTTTAAAGGCACAAGAAGTCGTAATACTGGGAACGAAAATTTATTGCCAACGCACCATAGAGCTGTTGGAGGGGAGCCACTGGCCTAATCCGGTGGCCATGCAGCCCAGTAAAGTGCAAAAGCGGAGCCATAAAGTGCCCGCCAAACCAACACAGAGAGTTAATCATGCAACCAAAGCACTACGCAACCGCTAATACACCACTTGAAAAAAAATTAAGACGAATTGTCATAGGAAGTGAGCCAGTTTGGTAGTACTGGAAAAACTGTCTTTCTTTGCGTAAGCGGTGGCACTGGAGACCAGCGTTGTCGCCTTTGCCCATCATCAGTGACGCAAAGTGCCGTCTAGAGGTGATACAAAGCATGATTTAAAACTGAATTTCAAGCGAAAAGTCTGGCAGTGTCTGTCTTATCCACCCAATCACAGCTTTAGCGGGTTTCTTTGGCAAACCGACAAACCACCGAAAACCGCTTTTAGTAGACTATCCAAACTACCATTTAGCTCGGTATTCTCCATCAACGAAATGGAATGAATTTAAAGTTACAACTAGCGAACGGTAAGCCTTTTTCGTCCCACTCAACTCGGCCTCCATGGGGATGGATGTCACTGGGGGAGCTGCTACTTTAATGATGATAAAATCGCTTCTGGACGCGCAAACTTTATAGCATCTTCATGGGCGATCACGAAACCAAATATACCGCTTTGTAAGAACACGGCACTTAAGAAGTTAGATTATCAACTCTCTCCAAGCCTGGCCACCAGGCTTAGTCAAGTTTGCTACATCGAAGAGGCATAATTGAGATGAAGAACCGGCTCTTCCAAGTGCCTTGGTTGAATGGCAAAATTTAAAATGTGCACAATCCATCTCTGTTATTATCCTCTTCCGTTTATTGCATCATTTTTTTTAGCAGAAAAGATGCTTTCTCACTTCGTTGACACGATGAGCACTCACCAACGAATCCCGGACCGGAGGTTTCACCCTCTCCCTCATTCAACTCTCCCTCCACATCAAAATACACCAGCTCTGCAGTTCCATTAGTCACTTTTCCGACAACCGAAGCAATTGTCAAAATTTTCATTATAATCTCCGACTGCCTGCATGCCTAAAACATTTGTTACTTTGACACTTAAAGGCGCCTTGCCCTGGTAAAATTGCGGTGTGGTGGGATGTTTCTCTCGCTCCTTCCAAGTACACTTTTAAACGAAAAGTAGAAACGAATTGTGCTTGTTTTTTCCCCTCCTTTTTCCTTTGAAACTTTAAATTATTTTATTCAATTGCAAAGGAGGAAGTTTAATTTGGCAGTGCATTTTGTTGCACAAAAGTTGGGAACGACTAATCGGCAGGGGACTTGAAAAATTAATTGAAACGTCAACTTGTAATTATGTGTGTTGTGGAAATTAAATGTATTTTGAAATAATTACTAGGTGCCTAGGGAGTCCTACTGAGATGAAAATTGTAATCAAAAAATGCTTGGACGAAAATGGCACAACGGTTTGGACAAAAATGTGACAATGTTGGCAATCTGATTTGCTGTACAAATCGGCAGTAGTTTCCGCCTTTGTGTGACCCTCTGAGTCCATTCTAAAAACAAAAAAAGTACTTTTAGCATAAAGATGGGCTGCGGGGATCACTGACATGGTCCACAGGAAGCACAAAAGCCGAGACTGAAGTGTCACCGTAGCCAAATGAAAGAGGTAATTAAACAAATTAAGTAATACTCGGTCCCTTTCCTCCTTTGAGCACCGCCTCTGGGCCACACTCTGATCAACCTTTTGCGTCAGCCGTCACGAAGTAGTCGGCGGTGTGAAAAAACATCCATCAGCCAACCAACCAACTGCGCCAGTTAGCGGATTTGCCTGTGAAGGGGTGGAGACATGAGGCTGTCGCGTTGCTGGCCCCTTCTAGCATTTCCGCTGAATTTGGGCAAAAAATGGGGTGACATTTCGTATATCAATCGCTAGGCTCAAGATCGTTAGTTTAAATAAATTAACTTGGCAAACAGTTTCACGGGGATCGCCCCTATTCCTTCGCGCCCCTCCGAGTTCTCCTGATCTGGTAAGAACAAGGAGAAGCATTGTGCATTTACTTCATTAAAATCCCCATACAGATACCATAGACAGCTCTGGTGCTACTTTATTTGTTAATAGCATTCCTTTAGACCATGGAAGTGGGATTGCTGTTAAAGGTGGACGTCATAGAAACACCCACTCCGCAACGTTTCTCCTCCTCTCATCATGCTATGATCAAAATCACTTTATGCAGTCCACAATGCAGCACTTCAAGTCTTTGCTAAAGTACCAAGAAGAAGTTGGCAGCGGGACAAATTGTGTATTGCAGGCGTGAAGAAGGGCTGGATAACTACCGGCTTGTCACGGAGTCTATGGCTCCAACCAAAGTGGTCAGGTCTCGAGTACTCACGAAATCAAAATCGAAAGCTTCGGTGCCTTTCAAATCGTCAACTATTGTGAGTCTTCTTATTCTTCTTTTCAGCTCAGTGGGTTCAAACGGGTCAGTTCATTTTCCCAGGCATCGCGAACTTTTGAACCAATTGAAAATTTGGACCAATCATATCGCACTGATAAAATTAAACTGTAATTGACTTGAAAGGGGAGGGAACGTCAACCTCATGATGCCTACTTCCATATTAAATGGGATAATGGTTTATGAGTAAGTGAGTAAGCAGAAAGCTACCAAAGCTGCAGCCCTTTGAAGGCCAAAGTGCCGTTATCTATGACCAATCAAAAGAAAAAGACTTCCAGCCCAGTTCAAGGCAGCACAAAGCCCTTTAGAAAGACATTCACATTTGGAGAGATGAATAGGCTACCGTAGAATTTGTGCATAATATAGCAATACACAGTTTGGGGTGCTGCGCTTCACGTCTTGCACCATCTTCTAGCCCAGACAGCGCATTATTTAAGTCAATTTTTGACAGTTAAAGAGAATTTTATTTTTCTTTTTTTAAATGGAATGTAATATGTTGTGGTTTTTCCACCTTGAATGCACTTAGGTCGTCTGTTTTTTTGTGTCTGCCATTCTGGGTGGTAAGACGATTTGTCATGTCGCCTTACAATGCATTGTCTACAACTCACATTTCACCAGACACACTCTGCTGTCAAAAAATAAACACAGAAAAAAGTCAAGAGACTTTGGGTACTGTGCGACCAAAGGTTCAGACTGGTCAATACCAACCGACTGTGTGGAACTGACAGGTGGCGGGATGCTGCACATTACTCAATCCCATTCATTAACAGAAAGAAACGTTTCGGGGTTGGTAAAAATTAGTGTAAATTTAACAAAGGACTCAAATCGAGTGGTTTAAATGGCTTCAAATTCATTGTTGAAGTGTTGAAGCCGTCCACGGCATTTCGCTGCCTGACCAGGACTCCAACCCCAAAGTCGATATTTGGAGAACTTTAGAATTTCTTCCTTTCATTCAATGGTGAGTTGTAAGGGGTATTTTATCAACCTAGGAGCTAAAAGTAAAATGTAGTGGGGATTTTCGGATGCGGTGGGAGCTGAAACACTTATCGTAGCTTCGCATCTGCGGTCTTTCTTGTGGAATTGTAGTGGACATTGACAATTCGCTAAATGAAATGGAAAAAGATTGCAGTCGGTCTGACTCCTGACTGTTTGACGAGCAAAATGAATAAAATGACCAGAAAAACAGGAAGGAATTTTAACTAAAACAAGCGGAATTTACTAGCTATTTCTGAAGGATGGGGAATCGTGGACAGATTGGGGAGGTTTGAAAGAAAATGCGGGGCACTTCGAGCCCTTTTTCAGAGGGGATTGGAATGCGTTGCACTGGGACAAATTATGCGTCGCCGATGGATGGGAAGACTGGGCGAGGGAGACTGCTGGCATGACCCGGAGGTCCTGCCGTCCATCGGAAGTAAAAAGACCGGATATCTAGTACTAGCTAAGTCAAACGGAAAAGTCAAACAAACATCCATAGGGTTTTAAAGTAAAATTCGAGCGGATAGTTCCCAACATCACCAAAAAGAAGATGCACTGATGATCTCTGAAAAACTACTGGTTTCATGAACAATCAACATGGATGAATGTATTTGTATCATCAAGTTCCCTATCACAGCACCCTTGAGGGACTCAAGCAGCCACTTTCAACAGCATTTTAAAAGGTTCCACTGCAAAACAGCAGGTGTCGCAAGTTTTCACGCAAGACAAACACTTCCTCATCATCCTAGGAGCCCACAAGACCCAAATTTACTGCTTAGCCATGGGGAACTGGAGGTTTTCTTAAGTTACTATTGGTTCACTATTTTTTTAATAAGTCACAAAAAAACTTAAAACCGACTGATTTGTATGCTAAAAAGGAAAGAATTAAGCTGAATGACCGGATGATCTTTATCAGTCATGTGGACAAAGTGGCTTGACCATAAACTTCAACCAAATGTGTAGTTGGTTTGCAGTTGAAAACAAAAGCATGAGGTTGGGGAAGAATAAGCGAATTGAAGATGTTTTAATGGGATTTGTTCGCTCTAGACCTCGTCCTTGGTTCTTATTTAGCGAGCACGACAGACGCATTTTTGAATGCTTCACCCATTCGTTTCCGTTCATATTTGTTGATTGATGAGGCAGATTTGGACTGCGAGTATGTAAACGTTTTAAAGACTTTGTTAGTTGGTCGGATGAAGAGAAAATGGGGTAGCAGTTTCGTGCTGTAGTAAAAGAGGGAGAAAGATATTCACTTTACGCGTGCACGTGACGTTCTTCATTGAATCTGAAGTCTCTGACACCTGATACTCAACTACAATAGAAGGGGCTGTTGTAAAACCATAAAGCGAGAATAGAGAACGGAATGCGGATTTATGGTTAAAGAACAAAGGATTTGGTAAACTAAGATGAGCACAAGAAGCAGTGAGTTGATGGCACCGTTTGATCCAGCACAGTGACACGTCACTGCTTCTTGCTTGTGATTTGTGTGCAAATCAATTGGGTCTCTCCATCACACGCTGGTTAGCTACTTAGCATGCTGGTAGGAGTATGGCTAACGCATACATCGGAGTGGCTGGTGAATCGCATAAACTTCGGCACAAGGTGCCACCAAATCCACTCACAGAATTGCGATAGCTGGCTAGTGTGTACAGTAATGGTGCTCATCAAGCCCATCAAGCCCGCCAGCCAACTGAAAATGGAGGCCGCAGCGGCGCCCAAACATACGCTTCTCAGTTTGGTACAGCGGAAACAGAGCATGCATCATGGCGAGGCGGATCTATCTCCCCTGGACACAATTCGAATGCGACTTATGGAGCAACGAAAGCAGTCAGGCGATGCCAGCGAAACTCGCACTCCCACCGACAAACAACCGCTCACACCACAGTCTGTAGAAGGCGAGAGAGAGGAGGTGTTCCACTATAAGAACGAACCGAAGAATAATTTCTTTGGGGATTCCAAAGATGAACAAGAAGGAGACCGTAAACAGGAGGAGAAAGACCTCATTGAGATGTAACTTGGCATTGTCTTTTATGTTAAATATACGCTTTTACACATATAATGAGGGTTTATGGACTTGCAGGTAACCGAGACATGTCCACTTCAGTAATAACATTAAAAGCAAAAGCTCTTTTCATTTAAGGAAGATTTTTAATGTGTTGAATTTTCCTATTAATAAAGGCGCCTTGAAATCGCACTAAATTCTCTGCCCATAATTGCACTGGGTCTCTAAAACTGCCATTTTTCAAGTTGAATTTCCCTAAATCGTACTGCTTATTTATTTGATGATTTCCAGATTGCCACACCCCCTCCGCCACTTTCCACGGAGCGTTAGTTTACTCTGCTAAATTTGACAATTCGCTTTGCGCTCTACAGACGTATTGTCGATTTAACAGATTTTTTTTGCGATATTACTTTCTGCTTTGCTACCAAATCAAAAGGCATCTCGAGCGAAACACGATTCGAGTTCCAAAATGATTCAATCAAAAGCAACTGGTGAACCGTGCACCGCTAAGAGGAGAACGCCTTAACAATACGAAACCGCGGTTAGGCAATTTGCAAGCTATTTTTGGTCTTGAGAACTGATATTTTGCACTTGCGTTTTTTTCCACTCGCTTGAAATCTGTGAAGCAAATTTTAAACTAACGCCGACTGAGTGAATGCGATAGGCGCGGTAGATCACGTAATTAGTTGCCTAGAAATGGATAAAAAAGCATAATTGCCGAGCAAAGACTTTAAAATGCCCGCCTATTCCGCGGCGTGTGCTTTTAAGGCAGGCAAAAGGGCCACCGATTCATCAAGGGTCACGGTGAAAGTAAAACTTCGTCATGTCAAGCCACAGAGGTCAACTCAAGGCCTCTAATGCGCTCAGCACCGTTGCCAGTTTTCACAATTTTCATGAAGCTCCAAGGTAAGACAATAATCGCATTCCCCTCCCCCCCATCAACTGAAGCAGGAGGCAAATTTATTGCCTTGGTCATTATAAAATTTTATTTCCTCTTTGAATCTTTCACCAAATGATTCAATCTTATGTATTTTTGATTGCCATTAGAATTAGTTCCTCCCCGATGCGATCGTGAATGCCTGAACAAATTTTTCTTAGATTTAAACGAGACTGGGGTGTTAAAATTTAAGTGAGCTCACCCTTGACTCGCACACAAAAGCACTGCACCAGACTGTGCACTACATGAGAGAAGTGCCGATGCCTTCGACTTTCATCTCAGAATGGGTGGTGATGTGCTGGCGTTTTAGCAACGTAATTAGCGTCCATTTAACTGCAGAGCGACACTGACCCACATTGAAATAAGACAAAAAGAAATTCTAATATGTAATTTTGGTGTGAACTTGTACTTCGCGAAAAATGTGTTGCAAAAGCGCCGTTTCATTTCACTACGCGGTCGTGTAGATTGGCCATTAAGGTGTCAAGAGGTTCACGTGACTCGTTCAAACACGCGTCCCCAAATCAATTCGCCACAGTGATTGTAATCGCGTAGTTTCTGTATGATAAAGTAAAATCCGAGCTATTTTATTCACATGACCGAAATTACAGAATTTCACAGTCTATGGCCAATGCTGAGTGGGAGAACTATAAAAAATCGTAAAAATCAACTTGAATTTGACCCCAAAACCATAGTGAATGAACCATATCATGAGGCACGACCGATCACAGAAGGTCCTGCCTTCAATACAAACGCAAAAGCCGCACCTGGTTCACCAGATCGATTGAAAAGGATTTTTGCCGATCGCCAATCGCATAGAAGTCTTGCAGAACAGAAGGTCAGTGATTGGCTACTCAAATATCGTTCTTACACCCACATTCCGCCAAAGGACTTGAGTGATATCCCAGAAGACATTTGGGCTCCTCTTGATATCGACCGAAGCTCTAAAAACAACGCTGCTTCCGCTCTTGGGTGCGTTAGATGCGGTGGAAAAGTAACCGAACCCCGGCTCAAGCGGAGGGTAATGAATTGCTCCAAGGGCAGACCATCACGACTGCCATCTGACAGCCAGGCAACAACATTCAGCAGAGCTAAAATATGGGACGGCAAAGGCCACCAACCGTACTTTTTTGAACCACCCTACAAAAAATCCGATTACTGTCTTAAAACTCGAGAAGAGTTAAATAGATCGACGGCATTGAGAAGTATTGAAAACTACATGAAGGTGAGCCGAGGCCTACTGAAGGGCTCCAGGCTGATGTCGTGAGAAAAATTTTGTCACATTTTATTTTTTCCGTTTATTCCTCTTCCTTATGTTTTCTTATGCTTCGAGTATTACCGATCGCTAATTTGCTTCTCTTTATTCCTGTCAAGTTTCCTTGTTTTTATTATCGTCACCTCAAAAGAAGTACTTCAGAAGTTAAAACAAAGTAGAAAACCAAAGTCTGCCTTTACAAACGCAATATATGTCAAACGTCATTGCAATTTGGAAAGCGCTATAACCACAAAAGTGTAGGAGTCAGATATTATTGGAAATGGCTCCTTCGTTTGATCATGGTGGTGCTCCATTTGGTAGGATAGAATTAAAGAACAGCACCAGCTATAGCAGTTATTTTTTGTCAGCTGGGGCTGTATGCGCTTTTTCTTAATGATTACTCACCTTACAAAGGGTCGAATCACGCTGTGGACAAGGTTGTTTGTTGCAGAATTTATTGCCAAAAATAAAGCAAAATATCGGGACACTTGACTGTAAGTAAAGCAATACAGTACTGAGGTTGACAAACGCTGGGCCAGAGGAGTGATGAAGCATAAGGCTAAAACAGAGAAACAGTTTAGCCTGCTATTACTGAATGCATTAAGCCTAATGCAAGAGATGAGAATGGTCTAGGATGACATCATCAATCATCATTTGAGATGTCTTATGATCTACCCAGGAAGAATTAGTCTTTAAATAAAGGACGCCACTTGCCCATTCTGCATTCTACTAATTGACGTTTGAGGAAGCCAAGTTAAGAAAATTTGTAACCATAATGGATTTTTCCATTCGTACTTTTACTATTTAATTTCGCAATGCCTTAAAAAAGAACAATGTTTACCGCCGCTTAGAATGCTTAGAGAAACGGTGCCTACCACTTTGACTACATGATCAAAAGTTGTTTTAAGAAATGACGCCAGAATTGACGCAGGTCGTTTCCACAGTAATATCTACTCGTGGACGGTTTCAGCAGGCTGTGTATTAACACTAGCGTTTTTAATCCAGTCAGCATTTTAGAACAAAGGTTGTGAGCACATGGAGGTAAAAGATCTAAAACGATGCCTTTTGCCGAAAGAAGCACTAAGAAATAAGGCATCACAGAGGCTAGTAGACATCAGAACCAGAAAACGTTCCATCACTATTTGCTATATGAAAAGACAAAAACTGCATCAAAACCACCTAAAATGCTAAAAAATTTTATTTCTTCCTGCAACTAGGAAATGATTTGTCTTTTCATCTTTAGTAAAAGAATTGCATTTTTATGAAGTCCAGACATAGTTGTGGGCAACGGATAACACAAGCTATTGTTTTAAAGAGGTATGATCAATATGACGGTAAAAGCATTTTGATGGACTTTAAAAATTATTTAAAACCATCTGACTTAATTGCAAGATATTAAAACTACCCGTTCATAATTTCTGCTTCCCGGGATGAAAATGTGCTTTGAAGTTAGTTGTACATATGCGCACTTGAAAGTATATCTTTGGTTTCGTTTCACACAACTTGATTCCATCCTAAGACGTTCACGTGGTTGACTCACGTAGGGGGTTAGAACTATAGGATTAAACTTTCTCACAAATTTTTCAGGCGTTGATACACTGTAAGCCTACCAAAGCACACCCATGTTAACTTCATCAAACTATTTTTATGGCGCTAGAGGTCTGTAGTGACACCGCAAAACTCAAACGCTTTTAAAAATTGAATTATTTGCCCCTCTTTGCATGTGACATGTCTCCGAAAAGTGGTAGTACCCTCCAACTTTAAAAAATTACCCAGCTTTTATTCGAACTCGACCTGTAGATATACATGACATGCATAATTTATTCAAAATTCTTTGCATTTGTGTGGTGAATGGTAGATCGGTGAAGGTATGCATGCCTTATATGGCTAGTCAGTGTTGAGTTGGCAACAAATTGGTATAGTTGGATAGAATAAATTTTGGTAGCAGCAGAAGAGGTGCTTTAAATTCATACCACTCAATTTGATTAGTATGCTATGAGATTTGTACACACGCTCTTGTGCTGACCCATGCCATTTTACAAACTGATTTCTTAAGAGATCCCCATAGGAAAAGGCAAGGTCAGCTTTTTGTTCATCCTTAGCTTGCGATCCCACCACTCTTACCGATGATTAATGCCAGCCCATTATCTCTCCATAGGTGACTCATTTTCCCGATAAAATCGCCGGTCAGATAAAACTTTCAAAGTCGCTTTATCAGAGTACATTAACTAAACATTTTTTGAGTTGAAAGTGCATGTTCTTACCAAAAATTTAATTAAAAAACACACAAGTAAGGACTTTGAGGAGCACGGATCCGGGTAAACGGAATCACCGACTCGACGAGAATGAAAGCCAGCTTTTTAAACCGTAGGCGTCAATGAGTCAGTCTTTGGTCTTGTGTGCAAATGAGGCTGGATAAACAGAGGTGACACCTAGTCGCTGTGTTGAGACACCGATCTGCTCTCTACATCACATGAGTGCAGCACAGAGCCTGGTCTAACGCAAACGCCAGAAAACTTTTCCACATCACATCAATGCTCAACATACTTAGTGGTCGCTCTTCTTTCTCACCAAACCTTAAATTCAATGCAATTGCCTGCTACTCAATCTCGAGGCTATAAACCAATCGAGGCACCTCTTCTGTTGTCTGGCTGTCAGACAGCCGCTTTTGATAAGTACTGCAAAATAACAAATAGGAGATTAATTATGAAGGAACTAAAAAAGGGGACGTCATTAACATACAGTAAAACAAATTTAAATTTGAACATTCTCCCAAAAATCTGCTCAATTTCCTAATGGGCCAAAGAAGTTTTGACGCATGTAGCATCGTAGCAAAATGATTCGACTTTGACGAATATTAAAATGGTGCAGTCTTGGTAGCTACGGGGGTATTAATTCCGGATTCGAGGTAGATGAATCGCCCTAAAACGAAGTTCTGTGGACTGTTAGCATTGGCTGTTTAGTGATTCACCACAAAGGCTAGGTCACCCACCTCTCCCTCTTCAACTTAAACCGGAAATTCAACGCACTTGGTCACGACCCTTGCACTCTTAGAGTCAAGAGGTGTAGAGTACCTCCAGACTCATGTACTCATACTGGACTTCCAGTTTTAGGATGAGCTTCCACATACCTCTTAACTTAAAGTTTTGAACCTTGCATTTTTAATGAGCTACACTTGGGCTCACTCTTGAAACGTCAACTTTGGATGCTCAATGCGTAACCTTGAACAAAGGGCGGTGTTTGATCTTCGGGCCGACAAACAATGCAATTTGGAATATGGGCATCTATTGCCGCGAGACACAAGTGACCAAATGCAAAATTATTTAGCTACAACAAAGTAAGCAAGATAGCACTCTATCTACGAGATTAGTAGGGATCTAGAGATAACAGTGAGTTCTTATCTTTCCATGATATCAACAGCGATCCTGCTCATCAACAAATTAGCATTTGGTTTAATCTATCCGGACACACGCTCTCCTTCTCCAGCAATTTTCGAAGGAGACATTATGTGAAGTACTATCTTTGTTAGTACCCTAAGGTCTGCCTCTCACGTTTGATCCTCTTGAGTCGGAGTGATTTAGAAATGCAGTCATCACCCGCCTTACTCCTATCCCCCCTTTTTTGTACTCGGATCCTATGGGGACGAACTTCTTAATCGGCGATGGTGCTGAGGTCAGCGCTAATCCGATTGAACCCAAACAGCGAAATCTAATACCTACTAGGGGCATCTTTCTAGCGGTTAGCGATACAGTCGTTCACATCGATGATGAGCAGTATACACAGTCAATTAACCTTAGCATTTCAGCTTAGTTATTTCGTGACAAAACCACACCGCTTATTATGGTAAAGCTTTGTTAGACTTTACCACTTGATGATGTCCAAATGCATGACAGATCACAGTAGTATTCGACTTCACACAGTGGCTAGGATGAATTGAAGTGTTTTTAGGGCGTTGTGAAGACTGTCGAGAAATTAGTGCTATGACTAGGTTCAATTAACAGCTCATCTCCTGCGTTAATCACTTAGACACGATCTGGTCTGCAGTAAAGGAATGGCTCCTCGTCTGGCCCATTCCCACTAATGTCAGCACCATTAGTGTGCTTTCCACATTTCCACATCTCATGTTTATAGTTCATGCTACAAATCCTCAACAAGCGCATTTTTGTAATGAATGCGCAAAAGGGGAATTACTGCAGCACTCGTTGAAGTCCTTACAATAAAAGTTTGGGTGCGGCACGAACATAAGTGCGCAGCCATCGCGGCATTGGGTGAGGCCACTGTTGCGCTAAAGCAATGATTGAGAATGTCCTGGTCAAATCCTGACGTCTATTTAGCCACGCACATTCCCACACAATCTCCGGTTCCCCAGACTGCTACAAAGAGGGTCTACAATAAGCTGCTACCTTTGCTGACCCTTACTCCTTGCCTTCATTACAACGTGGCTTCGTGAGGACGTGGCACCTATCCTCTTCGCCACACAATCATCTCTCGAGACTTACCTATTCCTTGAAACAATGTGAAGCAAAGCGATTTTGAGCAGCCAGACAAGTGTGATTAATTGAAATGTTTCATGCCAAAAGGCGATGGTATCGACGCCCCACTTTTGCAAGCCTAGAATTAAAACTGGCAAACGTGGCGGAAGGAATTGGGAGCCAAACAATGCCCATGAACAACTCATAAATAGGTTTCGCTACATCTAAAAGAAGGGAGGATAAACATAATGGGTTGTTAGCTTCAATGCATGGTGTTTTTTTGTGGCACATGCAATGTCACCGCACAACAACGACTCACCCCTGGCGCTTCAACTTTGTTTGCGCCTGTACTTCTCTGGGCGGCGTAGCATGAAGAACTTGCTTGCCAATTTGCATGCGAGTGAGGCGGTGAATTGGAGAAATGTCGGAAGTACAACTAGTAAAGGAGGGAATGGAAGAGCTGAACTTTAGATCAAACTGCCATTGTGCATGGTTTGTAGGCCAAATCCCTCGACGGCATCAGACTTAAAAGGGGTAGCGATGCAGCTCACGATAAGAGCCAATCCCCTACCACTTCTTCCTTTATGAGGAAAGAGGAGGCGATTAAAATTTTAAAAGAGAATCAATGATCCGGAGAAACAGGAGAGTACATCTGCACTAATCATGCTTGGCAAAGAAGTCATGAGGGATGCGTCGCTCAAAGATATGTGCGTTGGAAATGCCGAGGCGAAAGCATGTATCATTGAGTGGCAATTGTGCGATACGTCCATATGCAGCAACAAGACAGGTGATTCACATCGACAGCACACTCATGCTATAGGAATACTCACCACAAGATGACGCACTAATCTCCACGTTTTTCACACCTCCAAACTGCCAACTTTAAAATTGCAATAAATTAGCAAGTACTTAACGCGAGAGTTCAGAAGGGCATGAGCTCCGATGACTACCGGCTGCTAGAATAGTGACATTTAAGCCGTGAACTCTAATTAGACACTTGACTTTACGTCTTGGTTTCAAGGACAACTATACCTCCATCAAGGTACTTATTTTACAGAAATGCCAGCAACTCTTCGCCCCGCCTCTTCACTACCTAGGCAGCAGATGCTCTGTAAGAGATTTACGTGTTTGCTCCTCTCTAACACGATTGTAAGGTGTTAGAGACACTTGCTACAGTTCATAATTAAAACATTAATGGGTTTCCTTGCTTAAAACCATAAGTATTTGTTGTCAACCGATGATACAATTTTTAATGAGCTCATGATAAGTAATTACTGGAACCTGTTTTCTGTGACAAAGCGAGATATTAAAAGGTCATAATTGCTTCTTCTGGTGCATAGACATATCAGATTCTGTGCATCTCAACAATAAAGAGAAAGCTTTTCCACCCATAGATTTAAATACTTGTTCACAACTGCCACTAAGTACATACTTCTGCCTTCTAAAACAAAAAGCGTGAAATTGAGAAATGTCTAGCTTATCATCTGTGTGAAAATGATCGATAGGGCTATAAATTGGCATTAATAGCGTAAAACCATCAATTTGGTGACTAACTAAAGCGCAATCGAACAATAACGCATCGATGCACTGCAAACAATTGTTCTTATCTTTTCGAAAAATCATTTGTGTGCCAAGCGAAAATGCAGTTTAAGTAGGCAAAGTCACATTAGCAAAATGAATGCATTCCCACGATGCACCAATGGACCCTGTAATTGCGCGAGCAGAACTGCGCCAATTTTCCGTACGTGAATGGAAACCCTTGAGTGCTACGAAGAACGGGAAACCATGAAAGTATCATGAGTTAATTTCATTAAAGGAAGGCATTTTGGTGCCTTTGGAAAGGGATGAGCAACTGCAGGACCACTCATGAACTAAACCGTAGCTCATTTTTGTGCATATAAACCTGAAACGCCTCTGTCGCCCTCCATGAGGCAAATAGTCATCGTAAATAGGCAAATTAACATGCGTATCTGAACAATTCCCGTCATGGAGTAAAAGGCGGTAAGCAAGGGACCACACCTGAACTTTATGAACAAAGTTAATTAGTTAGGTTACGTGCAATTGCAGGTGGGCACATAGTAACCAGAACAGGGCAGATAATAACCTGTACGCTTTTTGCGGCCAGGTCGAATATTTTATTGATAAAGCGCATCCTATTATTCATTAGATAAAAATTTGCAGTAGTTTCTTTAAGGCTTATCATAAGTTGTGAGGAATCAAATGTCCTATTCAAATTGGCCAATAATTGTGAAAGAGCCTTATTGCACCAATGGGAGAAGGGGGCGCCTATCTTAACCACTCTCCCATCTGATTCATGCACCAAAGTTATTTGAATATAGATTTCTAACTATGGTGGTGATTGTTGATCTCCCGGCTCCGCTAATTCAAAAAATATGTGACTTCCTTCCGATCGACGATGTGCTTTCCATGACTAGCTCTTGTAACTCATTTGCTAGGTCCATAAACCAGAAGTCCTTTTGGCTGAGGCGACTTGCTAGAGGCAACAACGGAGAATATTCTTGTATTCCAGGTAAGTGCTTGTGTTTATGCATTATTCTCTAACGCATTACCTACATTTTCACTAAAATTTGTTTAGAATGAATTCGTTTTATTTAAAGCCTCTTCTTTTAGGTTTCAAATGTAGTCTTGTCTGTATCTTTAAACAGAAAAGCAACTTAATTGGAAGGACGTTTGCGTCGCTCGCGAAACTATAGAGTGTTGGTTTTCGGGTGACTCTAGTAACCTTGTAAAGCGAACAGGTCGGCACTACACCGCTCATTGCATCGACGCAATACAGATACTAAAAGTAAACTTTCTCCTTTTCATGCCGCCTTTTCATTAAGCCTCCGAATCACAATCTTTTTGCAGTTGGAGATCGCGGTGGAACCCTTTCTATATTATCCCTCAAAGCCCTTCTTGGTGAAGAGGAACCCACACCTAACTACACTGATGCCCAAGCCCATAATGTAGGCGCAGTGTTGTGATATTTTCGAATTCCGTAAACATTTAGGGCTGGATTTGGACTATTTCTAGTGACAGTAATGTGATTGCTACTGGTTCATGGGATCGCCATTTACGGGTGTGGTCGATGAACAGTGCGGCTGTGGATCTTCTTTCTCAGTACAGGTCAATTTCATTTTTGAATCGGAACTCTCTTTTTTGGTGTACTTTTAGGATTGAAAACGAAGCAGTAAGTGGGTATGGTGAAGCTTAGACAGAGAGATTCTAGGTTCGGCTTTCGTTTTCTTAGCGGTCGACGCGTATTCGACCGAAAAGTTTATGGTCGACACTTGTCAATGATTCTGGACTTAGTCGGTATCGACGGCTAATGTGCTGCGCTGAAATCAATCCTCTCAGATTGGTTTGGTAGATCAGATCACTAGCCAGGGCTAGTTAATGTCAGTAACCAGCTCAAGGGTGTGATTCCGGATTGTCCAAACGGCGTACTGGATTTGTCATCTCACCCTGCTTAGCGATACACTGTTTTCTCTCGCTTCGGAAAACCAGAAAGTCAAATAAGCCAGGCGGCATTAATTACTCATTCACATTTAGTCGCATTACGAATACAAGATCTAGGCTTCCTCCGACCATCATATCTATGTGCTATGCATCACTTCGCCAAACACGTAGAAGGTTTTTTGTGAATCGATGTCTCATACAAACACGAGAATAGTCTCTTGAAAACAGAAATAGAGGGGGAGCTAAGCACCAGCTAAATGATTGCTTGAAATGACGATATAGGGAAATGGCAGAGTTATCAGATTTTATACTCAATACCTTTGCAGATACTGAACGCAACTCATTTTTTCGCAGGATGAACTCGGTCGTCCTCTGCTCAGATTTTGTCGATCCGAATCTCGTAGCTGTGGGGACATTCCACAGGGAGTTGGCAGTCTTTGATTTCCGTGCACCGAGTCAGCATTCCGCCCTCTCCAACACTTATCACCAGGGTACGATCCTCTGTCTCAAATCCATCTACGGCCTTTTCAGCGATAGGGAAGGTCAGCTCTCCAGTGGGTTTCCTTCTACCACCACGTTAGACTTCAGTGATGCCGATTCCATGGTTTCTACTATGGGGGATGTAAGCCTACACGAGACCTCAGTAAATAACAATTTGGAAGCACGGAATTCGCTCTCTTCGGTGGTTTCCGCCGGCGATGCTGATGTCTTTCCACCGCCATCGCAAAACGTTGGCTTCTATAGCGGTTGCAAAGGCGGAATATTGGCAGCGTGGGACCTACGCAAATTTAGCAAACCTATCGGCGAGCATAAGGTATGTGAAATTACGATTTCTACTTATTGACGTATTAGTAGAAGGCAATTTCGGAGTATTTTCGAATGCTTGGGACGAATTTGTGCAGAACAGTTGCTGCATTTTCGAGCTAATAATATCTTTCCCGTGTGTTGCAAGTTTTAGAAATAGGCTAAGTTCTGGAACTGAACTGTTACAATTTAAGCATATTTTGTTAGATGCACGTACATTTCCGATGCGGCAGTTTTTGCTTCTATTCCGTTTTAATCTGACAGAGTGAATTTTCGGGAAGTGTTAGACTTTTTATGTACATTTGCATTTTAATCGAAATCCTCCCTAAAATGATACTTTGCAATGTAAGCATATTGCTCACTTTTGCCAACCTTGGATAGGTTTTTATCTTCAGTGGAAGGGGAATTAATTTATGAGGTAACTCCTTTCGATTGTAAGAGCTGTCACTCCCGATTTAGAGTGTCTACATAGTTTGTGTTGATTGCGTGAAAAGGAAAAGAAAGGTGATCTGTCATACATAAGGTACTATGGCCAGAATTTCCACTGGAATTATGAATTCCATGACCTTATGAGTCTATTAAGAGGCCATAAAGCAGCTGCTCCTGTACATTCGCTACGCAGTCCTCCTAGCCTCCACTTGGTTACAGTCGCACCCACGAGGAATGAGAATGAAATTTGTTCATGGGTCTTCACAAACACAAGTGCTTCGTTTAAATGTTGGACCCGCCTATCCTCTATTGAAGCCAGTCTCATTCGCAGCGGTTTGTGCTCAGTGACTGTCTGAACAAATGCGTGTGAACGACTGTGCGCTTAGGCGTTTTTCGTGACATTTGACTAGTCGTTGCATGTTATGTAATCGTACCGCTAGTAAGGAGCGTATAAAGGTTTACAACTAAGGCAACCGCTTAGTATGTTATAGGCAGTGCTGAGACCCAGCAGAGGCGGGAAATGTTTTTGAATAAGAGCAAACACGAAATTGGGTTTGTTTATCTTGACAATCTTTCCTCTAGTGTTGGTGGTAGAGTAATTTTTTCACATCTTCAATGTTTGGCGACTGTTTACCTTCCCCTACTTCCTTATTTCACCTCGCAACCAACGCAACCTGTTTAAGTTGCCTTCAAAGGCATTATTAGAGCATACAAGTCAGAGAGTAACTTTGTATGGAATGATCTGGGAAGTAGCAACGCATTATCATGAAGTATCTAAGCATTGTTTGTGAGGTTGTTCTTCGATGTCACCCAGTCGCGGGGCGTTTGGGTCAATTGGGAATTCTCAACGGGACAGAGACAACGATTTCACTTTTGTGAGGACGGTGTCTGTGTCTCGTTCTTTTAAGAATTTGTGCTCTGGCTCCGTTCTGCCGGTTACTGTCTCTGAATGCACGATGCTCCGCTGTGACCAGAGCTTGTTTGCGAATCGCTTTCTGTTTGGGAATCCGCTGAAGAAGAAATATAACCTGTGCAGTGAAAGGCAGCTCATCATTCCATCGCCCTTCTAATTCTTTTGAACTAAGTATCCGGGTTGTCCTTAGTTCTCCATCGTGGTTGGTCACCAAGTCTTTCATTAATGCCTTTCGGCCCCTCACTTTTGTTCTTGTATTATCATTGCTATTGATGCAAATCTTGAGATTAGGGTACTTGCTAGGAGCCAATATAATTCCATTTGGCATCCTTTCGAGGTTCTTTGCAAATTCAGCCATCTAAAGGATGTCCGGCTGATTTGGTCGGAAGACTCGTTACAGCATCAAGGGTAGGTGCTCTCACTAATAAACCAATTAGCCCTCGAGTATGCTGCAAGACATGAGCTTTTGAAAGTAGCTTGGTTTTCTTATAAAAGGGAAGAAGATCCATTAGCTTAGGTGGTGGGTAAAGATTAGCACTATTCATTCACACGTAGAGGGGAGCAAGTTGTGAATCGGGCAATTACATGAACCTGTTAATGTATCATTTGATTTCCTAGCTGCGCTCCTATCCGCGCAAGATATCCCTAATGGACAAGGAGGAGATGTGGGTGGCTGAGCATCCAAATCGCCTGCACGTTTTTCATACCGCTTCCCCTCGTTCCAACGACTCGACTGCTCTGCTTTCCCAAATTCGTGTATGTAAATATTTCTATTGCATTTGCTCAAATTTTTGCAGTTAACGAAGCATGTAAGTTCAGTCAGTAGTCAAACTGCTATTGGAGGAGCGCTACTTGTGGTGAAGGGCTTTCCCACCTTGAGATCGGTTTATTTGGCTTATTCCATTATCCTTTCAGTAAACATTCAGTATTAGAATGCATTATTTGTAAATTGGCTGATGCATGGAGGAGATGAAAGTTTGAGAATGATTAATTTTGGTCGAGTGCAGCGGTGATACATTTACGGTGCTAGTCTAACTGCCAAGCAAACCAACCGATTTCCGTGGTTTGAAACATTGTCCTGTGCAACGATTTACGGGGAACCGTTGAATTATGTGCTCCTGCCAGGGTCATGTCATTTCCCTCCCTTATCGAACCTTCATTAACCATCTAAATCGAAGTGATTTGAATTTGTTCAATAGGACAAATTAAGAGCTAATTCCAGAACTGCAGAGGATTCCCACAAAGTTTGTTTTAGAGTGGTGGGAGAAAGTGTGGCATACGAATCACGGCATTCAGGGTCGAATGGCTTGATTGAACAACTTAAATCTGGTGCCTTCTAGTGATTATTTCCTTTTTTTCTCATCGTCATCATGCCCTTATACCGTTTTGTCTGCACATCATTCAATCGAAATGATGAGGCAACGCAATGCAGCTTATTTTTGTTTAGGTAGTTCAATCCACCGGCTTTTCGGAGGCCCAAACGATGTAACGACCCCACTTTTACATTAAGATTCGTCCCTGTTTGGGATGTTTTGTGCTTTTAGCGAAACCGCTGTAAATAACTAATACTTCCTTCCTATTTTTGAGTTTATAGCGTTCCGTGATCCACTTTTTATTGGAGAGGTGGGCGTTTATTACGATTTTTTATCTAAACTTGACATCCCCTGCGGGGATATTTGTCGCCCTAGAGGCTTTAGTGCACTTTTTTTCGTGGGCCATACGCGTAGTTCGTTGAGCTCGAAAGGTAAAAGGACTTTCCTCACGCCTTACTAGGTAGATTTGACCAATACGTTAAGAAACATTTTTAACATGCCTCCAAATTTTTCATTTTCGTCCCTTTTGCTTCAGCCTCAGTTTAGTACATTAAGACTGTTTGCAAGACAGGAGTGGCGGATAAGTAATGCGTAAGGTGCGACATGCCCGTTGCAGTCCGCATTTGGGGCTGATTGCTTCCAAAACTCGAAGAGATCCCAGTTTCCTTTGTTTTGCTTGCTTAGAAATATTCCATTTCTTTTGGTGTGATGAAGGACATTCTTGTCTGCTTTGGCAAGCTTTGCACACATCTTTTTGAGTAAAGATCAACAATTATTGCCCAATTGCTCAGTGAGGGAGCCCAGGAGCCTTCCGGTACTACCCTTTGCGTGACAGCTGCAGATTAATGAGTGGCTATGGTTTGCTATATTGCCTACATTGACTCGACTTTTTCGTAATACTGTAAGGGAGCTCGTTTTCTTATTCTATTGCCCTAGACGTTGACTAAGGTCCTTAGATTATTGTAGTTTGTTTAGTGACGTCAACAGCCTTGATAGCCTTTTGGAAATTTTACCTGTTATAGTTGCGCATTGTTGTTACTGCATTTACTATCCGTTACAACCTGTGAGGACCGTCGTTTGAATAGTCTTCTTCTTCGAGCCACAGCTCAATGGAACTATGAAGCGGCCGTAAAACTTGTTGTCTTTGAAGGCGATTTTTTCTTTCATTCGATGCCACAACGGAAGAGTCCCAGAAAGTTAAGTAGTGGGATGGCTGATTTATTGGGAAGCTGGAGCAGTTTCCTTCTGGCTAGTGAGTGTAATCTCGAAGTCTTTCAGCTCGAATAAAGCCTGTGAGTTCATGACTTTTGGCATCAGATTGTTGGGCATAAAACTTTTAATTGCATCACGTTGTGCCAAGTCATTTCAACCTGTTTGATCCTTTTCATTGCTCGCTATGGAAATGCATTATTCATTTCAATTCGCAACTCCACTTTGAAATTTTATCGAAGATTTTGTGTTACTTTTATTAGGGTTTCATCGTAATGCCAGCATTGGCAGCATATCCAACACTTCAATAATTTGTCAAATAACAGTAATTGAACCCGAATTGTCACTGTTTTCTGCTTGCGGCTTTGCAAGATCTTAGAAACTTCAAGAATCTGTCGCCTTGACGATGACCAAGGGCCCTTCCAGTTAGTCCTCCAGTCCTTCCCTGCACTTACAATAGAGTCACGTTCAAATCTGGACGCCCTCGAACGTGGTAGCCCTAGTACTTTGGGACGATGGTCTAGCAATTTTTATATAAATTTGGAGAATGACAAATTAACAGTGAGCTGAATGTAGTTCTTGTATTTCAACTAGGGCCAGAAGACACTTAATTTCCACATCACTGGGTTTGCTCGTAGGGTTTCCTGGTGTCTATGGCGGGCTAAGGGCTTAAAATTAAGGTATTTCAAATGCCATATCCTATTCCCAGAAATTTGCCTCTTTATCACAAATTTAGCACGAATTTATGGAGCTTGGATTCAGTAACCGTTGCTAATTTATAATTTGTTCTCAAATACTTCCTATTCGTTGATTTGCGATTCAGTGATCTCCTAGGATTGTACTGGAGGTCCGGGTTTTTAGACCCTTTATATCTGTCATCAGCTCAGTTGTTTGTCGGGGCTGGAGGAAACACCGAATGCGGGCGCATCTTCAGCAACCCTCCTGCTCCGACTTTCCACGGTTTTAGCTGTCACAACTGTCCTTAGACGCTTAACTTAGTGGCTGTCCGGTCGAAAAACAGTTTAACTCCCACGTACTCCCTTGAAGATGCATGGATAAGTGTACGAATGCAAGAAATAGCATGGGAATAATTATTTAACATTTAGATGTTGTTTCCTTCCTACTATCTTTGCAGTCACACAGGTATTCTGGAAAGTTGGGTGCAATTTCTGCGTTGGAGGCCACTCCAGGAGGCGTTTTCTTGGCGCTGATGAGCCGGTACTTCGACGTCCTTCATCCTACTATGCCTCCGCGTTCCATGCTAAAGGAACCCATTTCCAAAGACCAAAGTGGAATTTACGTTTCTGTGAGCTGATTTAAAAAAAAACGCTTGAGTAAATTTTATACATTTACCACATCGGACTATGTGCTGGGGACAATCGCCTTGGTTCTTGTCCTCTCTCTGTAGCCGTTCAGGACCTTATTAAAGTGGTATCACCATCTTATGCCACGCAATATCGTTTCCTTTGTGGTATTAACACAAATGTCAGAAACAAAGACCGAACTCCTCGCTGCCATTTCCTTACATCAGCAGTTACTTGGCCATACACTTCGGGATCTCACAAACCAGGATTTGGCAGATCTCTCACTTGCATCTAAGTGTTCTGCATCATTCGTGTTTTTTTGAATCAATTACAAATATTCGGTAGGCTCTACACCATCCTCAATCAATCCATAGGTGATTCTGTATTGAGTGCGATGAATTGGCACTCTTGGAGCACTTCCCACCCACATATTCACTCAAAAGTGCTAGCTTCTAACCCCGGTGAAATGGACTACAAAACCTTCAGGCATAATCAAGATAAAGTCGTCGTTGGAGAGTCAAGCGTTTTTTATACTGCTTAGTGAGGATTTAGTTTTTCAAGATTTACTCTTGAACAGGTAAATAAAATACGGCCAGACCAATAATTACATACCCGAGGAAGGTAATACGAGAATTAAATTATCTTATCACATGAAGTTCGAAGATGTTTTCTTCGTTTCTTCTTGAACTGTACTTGTTGCAGGAGCTAAATATTGATAAAAGTGTGGTGATTTAAATGTTTTTTTTCCAATGGATTTCGACTTTTCTAGTTTATAAAGCATTCTGAGTGATTTACTTTGGATCGGTTTCTGAATGCATTCAGACCTTATAATAGCACTCTAATTGGTAGTGGCACATATTCGTGACAGATCTGACGTGGAAAAATGTAGCCATTGCTTATCGTGGAGAGATAGATTGACTTACATTAGGTTGAGGAGTGGATATGGAGGCTCTTGGCGTGGGTAATTATGTCGGTGGCATAAGTTTTGGTCCCCTTTTGAGACTCGAGGAACAATCGTGGTGGAACAAACCTTAGCCCTTTTTTGTTTGACTTCTCTGTACAGTCGAATAAGTACGCTTGATATTCCCATTTCCTTCCTTTCTTCATGTGCAGCTATCTTTCGCCTACGAGACACTCCTAGTGGGAGGCGATAATGGAAGTATCTCATTGTGGATGTCCAGAAGGCGGGCTAATCAACTCCTCGATGGAGGGTTGCCTTAATATCAACCAATCGTGACTCCTCCAGTGTCCTCTCTCACCTTTTCCCAACCTCGTTGCTGCATTGTTAAAGATGCTCTTTTTTTATTGCAACTACATTTTTTGACCATGCTATGAAAACATTTTTTATAACCAGAATTGTACGTTACGAAGTCTCGCCCATATATTTGCCCCTATCTATCATAACTCGTTCATCATTTGAGTTGTGTAAACCTGATGCATTTTGAGTGTAGTTTACTTCTTTTGCCTTAACGTTTGCCCCTTCTGTTGTTTATTTTTTAACACACTCGCTACCAACATCAAAAATACATGACGTCTCAGATGTCTCTTGTGTTTACTGTCTGCCTAGGGTAATTGGTTGCACCAAATCGGTTGAGTTTGAAACAAATTGTTCACTCAGAAGGGGGAATTGCAATCTTCAACTTTTTTGAGCAGCGGTTGATTGGTCAAGCAACTTAATGCCGTTGATACATCTAGGCCTGGGCGGCCGATCCGGCCCTCCAACAGACTGCGGTAGCTGACGTTTTAAATGGGTTTAATGCTTGAGATGCTTAAAATTTGCCGTTCTTAGTACTTTGTGAATGTGGAGAGTGGTGGCAAGATGGCATGGTTAGGGGTGCGTTGCTCCACCATTCTGTTGTGGAGGGGGTCAAGTCTACGCGCTCTTATCCGTCCATCACTTTCCAACTTGCCATCAGCACACATCAGCTGACCAAAGTAACATGGCGATGTGCGTCTCGTTTGCTCAAGGCCTACCTGATAGTTTGACTTTGATTGGCACACACGACCATGGCATCAACAAAAAACAACTTTATTTGAACTGAGACTGTTTGTGGGCTGATTCGTTAATTTACTCTCACAGAATGCAGTATAAAAAAGGAAAGAATAGTAATAGCGATGAAGAAGTGAATGAACTCCACGTCACTACGTTGAGGCAGGTGCTATCCAATCATATTGTGCGTCGTACTTGTATCCATTTTTGTCCATAACCTTCCAAAAAAGGCTCCGTAAATACCTATACTTGGGCTCCTCCTCGTAGGCTAGACTTCTGCAGTAGTTTATGTATTTGAGAAATTCCTCCGGCAATCCCTCACACAGCACCTCGGCTTTAACACTCTGTTTTGTCTTGTAGATTTTACGAAATTTTTCGCGTTTACTCTCGGCTTGCAAGCCTTGCCACGGCAGATGGCCTTTAGTCAGGTAGACCAAAACATATCCTAACGACTCCAAGTCATCTCTGCGTGATTGCTCACAACCGGCGTGGGCGTTGATGCTGCAGTATCGAGCTGTACCGGTTAGACTACGAAAATCGCGAAAAGGATAGTGTTCTTGGGTGTTTGGATCGATGTAAAACTTGGACAGACCGAAGTCTATAATGTACACAGTGTTCATGTTTTGGCCTGTTCCCATTGCAAAGTTGTCTGGTTTCAAATCACGATGCACTAGACCACACCTATGCACAGTTTCAATCCTCTTAATCATCTGATCAGCCAGCATAGCGACAGTTTTGAGGGAGAACTTTAAATCACAATAGACGTGTAGATCCTCAAGACTTGGCCCCAGCAATTCCATAACTAGTACTGTGTAGAGATTTTGAACTCCATCACGTCCAAACCAGTAGAGTTTTGTGATACCCGAAGCGTTGTTCAGTAGTTTGAGAAGATCGTACTCCGTTTTGAGTTGTATTGGGAGGCCAGAACGAATTAGTTCTAATTTAGCAGCTGCCTCAACTTTGGTTTTCTTGTTGACTGCCAAAAAAATTTCTCCAAACGATCCGGAGCCAATACGCTTAATCAATTTCCATTCCTGGTTCACCACGAATTCGTTACTGGAATTACCGTCGTTACTGTTGGAATTCGAACGACCCAGACCAGATATCATCTGAAAAGTTGCATTGGAATCTGGTTGTGGAGTGCTTTAAGCTAAAATTGGCTACCAAAAAGGAGCGGGAAAAGCCGCACTTCACGCCTACGAGGTGACAGCGTGACAACCAGATCGATAGCCACACAGGTACTTTCAAAAGTACGCCCTTTCATCACGTGCAGTTCGTTATCGCAAAAAAGTGGAAGGCCGCTCTACATCGAAGGGAGATCATTTGAGCGTAATCATAAGTATTTACTTTTTATTATGGATGTAGACAGAATTGATCTATCTCATTGCCGATTGTGTCGTTTGTGTAATGAGGGATCGTATCGGATACAGGTGAGGTAAGTTTCATCGCCCTACTTTTCGCTTATGCAGCCCCTGAGACTTCCCCAAAGACAAACGAAAGCATATTACTTGAGCAGTTAACATACAAAAGGGCCTTAAAGCTGCTGGCGTGGCTCGGAGTTCAGACCACCTGGCAGAAGTGAAATTGGCGTTGCCCTCGATTTCATGAAACGGCTCTTCCTTTGGTTAGCCTTCGCTGTTGGTCATCACATACCACCAGCGCCGAATGGATCCATCTTGGCAATTCTGTTGGACCTAAAGTTTAATCGCGCTTGAAAACTGTATTTGGAGAGGAGGGGAGGGACTTGTAATGCGCATCAAGTAAGTTCACTGCCAGCCGTATGAACACTGACCCAAAAGTACGGACGGCGTTGAACAGGTTTTCTGTGGAGGGGATGTTGTGCTTTCACACACTTGATCTCTTTATAAATTTTCGTAACGAGTGCGGAAACAAGAGTAGTTGTCAAATGGGCCTCTCTTCCATCACGACAAGGTTTATCACCCAGCAGTTCGCTTTCTCCTGCTGGTAATGTAGCCCTTCGAGACTTCACCAAAGATGTATTTTTTTTACAAATCCAAACTATGGAAGGCCTGGAGGGTTACCAATTTCGCCACAAGTCCACGACACCTTGCTGCGTTGTACTTCAACGAATCAAAAGGAATAACTCTTTGTATCTTGACTTCTCAATCGAAAATTTCTAAAGTCACTAATTTACAATGAGAAAACCGAAAAATTTAATCATGGTAGCGTTAAACCTGCCTCCTTGTTTGACCATGGAGTCCTGCCTTTTATTACATCGGGGCGCAATATGACGGAACGACCCATTCGGGGTCGCATTTGTTCTACGCCAAAAGTCTGGTTCTTGCAACAATCACTACCGGCCTTTTGCCTGACCTGACAGCATACCATCTCTGATTCACAGCGTGCTGTTCGGAATTTGACCGAATAAATGTTTACCTAATAATTGTTAAAATGCAAATCCATTTTCGAATAGAGCAAAAAAATGAGAGGACGAGGAGCACAAAGGATTAAGTAAGACGTTTCCTTTGTATACATCTCACACCGACCAGTTGATGGTACAAATTTGCTTCAGCAAAAAGCACAAAGTGCTTCATCACCCCGTTGATTACCCCAAAAATAAATTCGTTCGGCTGCATGGTAGAGGTTTAAATTGTATAGATCTAGAAGTAACCCTTCAGCTTGCCACACACTAAGCAAGAACTGCTGCTCTACGCAACGTACGGAGATTTTTAAATGACCGGATTCAATGGCAGAAGCCGCTTGACCGCTCTCTGCCTCGTCACACCCATGTTTATTTTGGAAGACAGAAGAATGTTCAATTTGAAAAGGATTGGAGCAGGCAGGCTGGCAAAAAATTTTCCTTTTTGTCATCCAGCGTAGGGGACGGCATAGGTGCAGTGAAAGGGAATGGGAAGCTGCGGCTTTAAGATGATGACTGAAGAGGCGAAAACTGAAAGATTAACTCAAGTAATAGCTGGCCTACCAAGATTTGACTTAACCACACCGTATCATGGAGACTTGCCTTCGATCTCTGTAAGTGGCCCTAACATTATGTCTTCCTGCGTCTTCAGAGAAGTATTTTAAGAGCTGCACTGGTGTCAGCGGTCAGCAAACTTAATCCTAAAGCATAATTACTCCCGTGTTCATTGCTGAGAGCTTGAAATTGATGCAATGGATGAGAGAATCTGCGGCGTCCTTTAACAGGAGAGTTGTATGTGATGCCTACATTCGGCAACTGCGTTAGCTCTGCGTTCTGAAAGAATGCTATTTACAACTGAATTTGTACTAGTCGTGGATGTCAACCAAGAGAATACCTCTCTACCAGCTAAAAAGGACCCAGATAGACGAGACTCAACACTACTGAAGTGGAGAACAGTGACAAGAGCCATACCATATCCACATGGAACTATGCCGTACGCCGTAATTTACTCCGCGGTGCCCTTTTTAGGTCAGTGATCATGAAACTCACAATGGGCCTGCAAGATGTCTTATGCGTGCCTTCTCTTCCAATGCATTTATTAAATAGGGCGAAACTCCAGATCCAGAAGGGATGATTGACGTTGTGGTCAAGGCTCGTATGTACTGTGTGCAGATCCGTTGACCGCTGCGATTGGTTAGTGAGTGTTTTTTCACACTACTGACCACGCTGTGATGGCTGAGGAAGATGCTGAATGGAGGCGAGAAACAATTCAATGCTTAGTTTGTTTCAATCTCTCTTTTGGGAGCAGGGCACTTAAGACTCCGCTAATGTACTTCCGCTGAGCGGCATTGGCTTCCGGGTCGAGCTGACAGCTCTTCAAATCTTCTAACTGCCTCGGGCACATATTTAGCTCTAGTGATGCAGCTCATTTCGCTCTCAGGGCAACCTTGAGGCGCTATACACACCAGATCTTTTTTGTACAACTTGTTAAACTTTAAACAGCTCATTCAAACAGTTCTTTCTACCATTTGCACTTTTAACTGCACTTCTGCGTTATTGTTCACATTTGTTAAATCCATTTCCCCGGAACAATACCAGCATTTGTTTCAATCACCCATGCACTACTCGGAAAGTTTCCGTTTTTGGTGGTTGTGTTTTAATTTTTTAACAGCCACCTCTTCTGTCGGCTTCTCTTTAGGCTAATAATAGCATTGGCTCGAGATCGATGTGTCACTCATAAGTTCTTGGACAACTCGGATGTGAAAATGCGAGGCAATTATACGTTTTCGCTGGTGTTTCAAAGGAACTTTAAGTCTAATTCAGGCTTAGTTTACTCGAAGATTTGAAGTAAAAAAATTGGCGAAATAAAACAGAATTTATGAACCATCGTGTTTGCTATTTGAGAGCAAAAAGGGATTAGAATTGCTCTTCAAAAGTTAAGCATTATTAGCCTTGTGCCGGATGATTTGTCAGAGAATTATGGTGGCCGTGCAGCATCGCCCATTTTATCATAGCGGAAGGATGTTTTGGGACTGAATGAATGAAGCTAACTACGGTCGCAGAACTTTTAAAACTCCCGGCGCTGTAAATTTACTTTAGTTTTTTTGTTTGTGCGTCACCTAAATGGGCTGCTGCATTGTAATTTGTGGCTGGTATGGCAGAATCGTTGAAGGGGACGCTTAATGGGTTTAAGTAGCCTTCTAGTTTGCATGAGACAGCTATTGTAAGTGTAAGGGAACAATCTTTACTAAGCACTAACGCGTTTAACTTCTCACTAAGGAATACGAGCTAAAAGCATTTGAAACGATGAAATTGAAATTTGCATGCCTAAATGATTTTAATTTGAAGGCCAGATTTACAAGTAAGATATTGGGAAAACGACGTTTGCTTACGTTGAATACGACTTCCCCTTAATACATTTTGGACAGTTTGATGCCCCACTATGAGGGTTGGTCAATAAATGGTACTGCGAAGTCCCCTTTTTTAACCTGTCCTATTTGTAGCAGGGAGAAGAGGAGAAATGGAGTGGGATTGAAAATTGTAAACATTTCAAAAGAGAAGAATAAATCACCGGATAAACTTAACCTATTGACAAAATAGTTAGAAGAATTGCGAATTTTTATGTGTTTGCATTTTCTAAGAGGCTCCATAGGGCTATTGCCATTGAGCAGATGGTAACAGCTGGAAGTGGGACAATTAATCTCAGTTTAGTGACTTTGTTTAGTTAAGAACACTAAGAAGTGTAAAAATGGAAAAAAACGTCATTCGGTAATGAACAGAAATGAAGATAGGTGGCATGCTGGGGCATAAATGACAAAAAGATTCAAAAAATGGGGGCGTTTATGCGTGAAGGAAGAGAGAATGCATCCCTTTGGCGCAAAATGAATTGGAAAATAAGGATTAAATGAGCATATGAGAAGGAAATCGTCAAACCAATCAAATTAATATAAATGTTTTGGTTCTAGGAGCTGTCGTGACCTCGCGCTCCCATTGCTACTGAGCGCCATGGCCTCAACGGTACGTCAGAAACCCTCAATCCTTCTCTGACCAACCTCCCTTGAATTGGACGTCGGAACGCAGGCAGTGTTGGAAGATGAAGATCCTCGATTCCGCTGCTGAAACAATTACATTTGAGTTTAACTATGGCGATGTCGGACTGCAGTGTAACATCTCCATCCTTGCAATTCCACTGCGTTTGGGGTCCCGTTCTGATTGGGAACCGTAGTAGGGAGCAGGTTATTTAGCATGCCCATCGCTAGTCGTGCGTAAATTGGTCTCACAGCAGTCATTTATTAAGGGCATAATTAAAAGTCGTTTCGTGGGAATGAGATTCTGTGTCTGTTCCTTTTTGTTGCTTTGTTCTCTACTTCTGCCCGGCCATACATCAATTCCATTTCTACTTCTTTAGCACTGACATGAATGAGACATCAAAAATTTACTTTTACCAAAGTTACAGGTTTGTATCCAACGTTTCCGATGACTTTTAGCTAACGTTTATCCAAGTATACATAGCCAAAGGAGGCGGAGGCCATTTTCAACTCTTCCTCCAAGCATTATCATAGATTCGCTCCTGCAAAGTTAACGATCTTTTTGCTCCACCGAAAGGAATGGCTTTCGGTAGTCAGAATCCGTGCGTTTTGCACATTGAAGTCAAAAGAAATCATGAAAATAACCAATTCGATTAGCAGATCTGGGAAGGAGGCTAGTAACCTGGTCCGGTTATAATGCCTCGTAGTGGAAGTACAAAGTTGGAGTCTTGAACCTCCTCAAAACTAATACATAGAGTTAGCCAAACTACCAACACATTGAAGAAATATATCAAAGCCATTGCAGAGCTGTGCACAAGAATGTTAATGTTTAGAAGGAGACAACGCATTCCTTTCAAAATCCAAGGCAGCAATCACATGAGAGAAAAGGAGACATCTTTCTGCTCTGGTGCAGCTGGCCCTGCTAGGCAGCATCAACAAGGCAACAAATAAGGGTGAGAAGAAAAACTACTTTTTTTTAGCTTAAGACACATCATAAACATTTTAAAAAGGAAATATCGATGAGAGCAAATGAGTGAGCATTTTAGAATCGCCTGACTTTCAGCTAGCAACAAAATCATCTCGATACATCAAGATAGTTGGACATGGATGCTATTAACAAAGCCTAAGTGGAAAGTAATAATGCAAAGAAATAAGAATCTTAAGTTATTTGGAGACCTAGCAGTTATCTAATCCGTATAATCTGTAATGTTGTAGAAGGCAACTCATGGACAAGGTTTGGCATTGAGATGGCAACCTCAGCCGTCCATTCGAGGTCGGTTCGGCTAACAAGGCCACAGCTCCGTTTGAAATAAGCCATCTTCTAATCACAATTCATAGCTATCGCTTTTGAGTAGCTTTACTCATTCGAAAGTAGTTTAACGCATCTTCGGCCAGCTCATCAACTTCCGTAATGCGTCTCTGTTAATCGCGCTGACAATTAATCATGCCACCCGTTTTCTTGTCTCCTACTCTTTCTGTACATCTTCATTGGGGATAATTGTGATTGGCAGGCTGTAATCGCCTTCCAGATCAACTGCATGAATTTCAGACAATTGTATTATTAATATGCGATCCTCGGGGATTCTAATTCATAATTACCATAAATTCCATAACATAGTGTTAGGCGTTGATAAGCAGACAAGAAAAGACTCAGCTCCGCTTCTGGCTACTTCATTTTTACGCCTCTAAATACCTCAGTATTGGAAGAACCACTTGGCTTGAACCAGTGATGGCCACATAATCCAACGATGGAAATTGTCCAAACTAGTTTCCATTCGGTGGGAGCCTTCAGAAGGATGAGTGATGTTACGATCAAGCGTTCCTTCAATTGGAAACAAATGCAGTAACTAGCGCGGTAGTTAACACACAGAATTTTCGGTTGACCAAAGATATAGTTAAGTGGGAAGAAAGGCCTCTATAGTACTTTTTGAACTTGCTTAGCAATTCATTTCTGTTTAAGACCTCCTAAGGCCACTGGGCGATATTTTGCAGTTTTGGTTGTTTGGAATGTGTGCTGGCTCTCCACATTGGTGGCGGCCATCTCGATCTTAGCCGCGTGGGCTGGCCTCCTGGCCATGCCGACAGCCCCTTTTCTTCCTATCTTGAATGCACGCATTCTGATCTGCGCTTAGCCCTCTCTGTCTTCTTGGGATGCTCGGGACAAATTAGTGGTAGCAGCGGAAAGCGGACCCAATTTCGCGCATTTTCTACCCGGATTTATCCTGCAAGTAGAATATTACAGCAGAGTGGAAGAAGTACCTTCGCTGAATGGTTAATAACTACGTTTATCTCCGATTCTATCTTACTCTCGTACTCTAAAGGAAAGCTATTAACAACAGAAGCGATCCTAACCATGAGCCATATGGAAAGGCGGCCGGTAAACTAACGTCTTGACGGATGCACTGATTGCCGGCTGAACCTCTTACCCCGTAGTTAGTTGGCAAACCGGGTGAATCTCCAGATCGAGTAGCACTACCATAAGGGAGCGTTGACGTGGTGTCAAGCCTCGCCTCATTTGCGTTGGATGTCGACGCCAGGCACGGTTAGCTCGTGAGTGCTTCTCGCAGCACTGATTACGTTGTGATGGCTGACGCAGGAGGTGGATCAAAGGACGCGTCGGGACAACTGTGAAAAGAAGAGAGGGGCTATGTAGTGTTTTGGTTGTTTGGACTGTTGGCTAGCTCCTTGCATTGATGGCAGCCATCTTGAACCTAGCGGCTTGGGCTGGCCTCCTGACCATTGCCAACAACCCCTTTCCTTCCTATCGTGAATACATGTATTCTGATCCACGCTTAGCCTTCTCTCCGTCTACTAGGGATGCTCGGGACGCTAAAATGTGCTCTGGGCCAAACCAATAGCTGTTTCAGCACTTCTGTGCACTCTGCTCAAATATTCGGCCTTCTCTTGCCTTCGACAAAAGTCTTAGGTCAATAGGTGCATGCTGGCGGTTGTTTCACATCCCAATTTCTATCCTAGAATGTCAAGAATTTCGCAAACTACGTGAGGAACCATAACTGCGTAAAGGTTAGTTTTACTATGCAGTTTTTCGCAGAGCCAAATCCGAGTGCAGAATGTCACCTTTCTAGGAGGAGCATTCTACGCCTTTTAAAGCAGAAGTTATGAGCCGATATGACCGCTTTTTAAATGCCCTTGCTCGATGCACGAAATGACACGCAATCGTCACGAAAATGGTGCTGTGAAAAGAAATCCCTAAATTAAAGACAAGAACCACAGATGAGTTTTTAAAACTAAATTTGTGAAGATAAATTTGCCTTCAGAAAAAAATATCACTGCTGTATGTGCGGCATCAGGTAACTTAGAGATTATGAAAGACTTGGGGCAAATCCATACTTTCAACAATATTATGGTTGTATATACCTACGAGGAAACCAAACAAACTTGCGTCTGTCAAAACAACGTCTTTAGCCAAATGTTCACCGCTGCGATAGGCAAATCCAATGCCTATTTTAGGAGATGTAAGTAAGATCCCATCCCCTTGTCAACATAAGGGTTCGTAGTCAGATGTAAACAGCCTAGTCTACCCTCCTTCCACCACACCTTTGCTTCCCGCCTCTCCACTCAGCGTTCAACAAAGCCAGTGCTCATTGTTGGAATAAGCACCGCCAGGAGAGTGCAGTGTGCACAGCAGCACCTATATTCCTGTTCGCCGTCTTTCCTCTCTTCCGTGTCAATTCTATCGCCGCATTAGTGAAGTAGAAGGTGAGTTTCATAGCGCTGTCTTGTAAGAATAAAAAAGAACACCGCTTCCGATTCATTGGTAGATCCTGAGTGTCAGTTGTGAGGTATTTCCGCCTTCATTTTAGCCAACTCATAGTCAGAAGTTATAGATTAAGATTGATGGTTTTTTCTTTGGCAAGGTAACCATTTATAGTGAAAGGTGATAGTTGGTGTGAACCAAAAAAGTTGGAATGGCTTGGGTAGTGTGGAGGCAGTGCGATTAGTTCGGAAGGGGCAGTGGCGCAGTGTTAATTCTGGGATGGCCAATTATTGTTTTCTTCACCTGGTAGGCGTAGAAATGCGTGGTCCCTTTCCAAATGTAAGTGGATCATTTTAATGTGCACTTTTGCAAACAGTGTGACGGACATTGGTGCCTGTTTTATACTCTCTGAAATTCACAGTCTATCATGCGAAATAAAATCGCTTCAAAAATACACGAGCATTTTTTTGGCAACTAAAGCATAGGTAAGCAGCTTTAAAGGAAATTCTACTTAAAATTTAGGAGGACACAATTTTAAGAGCTTCTCAGAACATCCAATTGTATAGAACTGCAAACTATCCAAGGGATGATTGTTTTTTTTTTTATGAACATTCTGATTAAGTTCACTAAAGCGGAAAACTTCCTTGAAAATTATCATTTTGCCCAATTTTCATGCTTGGTTGCATGTGATAGGTGAGTGACGATAAAAACTATTTTCTAACCACTCCTTCGGCCAATAATGTTGCTGGAAAATATTTTAAAATTTTTCCAGAGCACACCCTGTGGAGTTAATTAACGTCCGGACTTGCCACAACCAATCACATTTCTCACTCCTCCACCAATCAGAAACACAACCCAATTTTTACCTCAGTAATTGATCACTGTCTGGATTTAATTGTGCAGTTCAAATGTCTGCACATAATAACTCCACATTTAATGACCAGGAAATCAACTACGCACATTGGCTCATTTTTGGACCACTGTCATGCCCTGTTGCCATATTGGGATTCATTGGAAACTACCTCACCTTCCAAACCTTACATCAACCTCAGCTTTCTTGCATTAATTCCAGCGTTTTCCTTAAATTCCTCACCGCTGCTGATGCAGCTACTATTTTCTTCTACTTCATCAGTTTTATCATCCCCGTGTTAGCCTCAGAAGGCGTAGTAAATTGGATGGACAATTCAGGATATTATCATGCCATCTACCCCCTTGCTTTGATAGCCCAAACCTGTGCTGTGTATACGGTCGTCCTCTTCTCCATTGTTCGCTACGTGAATATATGCCATCCATTTGGTCTGCATGCTTTTCGAACTCGCAGAGTAACTCGAATGATGGTGAGTTGCATTTTTGCCTTCGCAGTAATTTGCAATCTCCCACGTGTCTTCGAGTACATCCCCATTAGCCTACAAGTTTTCAACGCCTCATGCAATTGTACAGAAGTACGCACGACAAGATTGGGTGAACAGCAATTATACATCTCAATCTACACTTCGTATGGTTACACATTTGGCATTTTTGTGATCCCTGTGAGCATTGTGGCAGTACTGAATGCTCGACTTTGTTTTTTGTTGCATCGTGTGCGTCGTGAATTCATGGAGAAGAGAGACCAGATGCCTCAGCACATACCCATGAAAGTAAATCCAGGAGGCAATAATAATCCCGTTTTGGAATCCGACACCCACACAGAGCAACTGGAGGAGGCACAACGATCCCGAGGCCACATTCCACGTGGCATGAAAACATCAAACACCACGCAACTCATTCATGCACGTGCACGGGTAACTGGACGACTATTTTGTCTCGTCTCCGTTTTTATTGCTTTTCAGTCTCTACCAATGGTTGACAACTTGTTGCAAGCATTCATGAGTGACTTAGTGAAGACAGCATTTCCAAATTACAGTGTCTTTTATGCCATTTGTCAGTTTTCCGTGATGTTGAACTCATCCCTCAACACAGTTCTTTATTGCTTCTTGGGACAGCGATTTCGAACTACCTTTTTGAAGATGATTTACAGGTGGCTGGACAGTTGCTACGCGTTCTTTGCCCTCCTGAGTTGTCAAGCTTGTCCCTTGAAAAGGTAGTGAGGAGAGAGCATTATGTGCCATACCTGTTTTATCAACACTTGATTTCAAATTAACTTATGTAATGCAACAACTTCGTCAGTTTTTTTCCAGCTTCATTGCTCACCGATTTGTATTAAGGCAAAGTAGGGTTCAGCAATAGCACGTGCAACAGTTAAAATGGCATTAAAAATTTTCGAGATGCAGAACATTAAGTAGCACAGTTTAAACCAAGCATAGACTTGGATCTTTTGACATTTTACCAAAATTAACACAAGAAAAGCATGCGGAGGCCAACGCTGAAGTTGAGGGCCTTGCAATTAACTGTTTCGGACACTGAAAACATTAAAGTAATCAGTTCTCAATAGCGAAAACAGTAGACACAACGGTTTGGGCGCACACATGAGTAAACCCGAAAAGTGACTTTTTCATACATGACATAATTTAATTCCTGCTTGAGTTTGTAATTAAGAAATGCGGCAAAAATGGCTTCTTAGTGTGCCTATCTGCTCAAATGAGGAAATATGTCTGAACAGTGGGTTGAGTAGTAAATCTCATTTCAAACACTTCATAAAACACATTAATGCTCAAAATGTTAATGCAATGAATCATTGAGGAGAAAGCAAATATTTCGCTATGGGGTATTCTCAGGGGATGACACCTAATCCAGGGTTTGGTTCGTCCAAACCTCTACACAAATTTGCCTAACCGATAGAGACTAGCGAAAGTTAATTAACAGCAAAAAAGGCATTTATGACACATAAAATGTGCCAACCATTGAGAACGTTTCCTCCGTCAAAATATATCGCTCATGTGATTGGAGGGTACCTTTTTAGGCAGGTGCGATTGCTTTTTAGTTGGGATTTAATATCAAATGACAACGCTTACCTGAAATTGGCTACAAAAGCTGCACATACGTCAGCTATCTTAGCTGCTATCTTTCACCACAGCTAAAGTGACTGGGATAAATAAAAAAATTCAACTCTAAAGAAAGCAATATTGGCATCAAAAATAAGCCTGAGAATAGGCCCAGAATATCAAAATGACCTGTGCTTTCTGATTTTTATTTCTTCCTTCCAGGTAGCAAGCAGGACTTTTGCTGAATAATATTGAATTTTTGAATTTTGAATTGAATTTTTGCCCATTGCACAGACCTTGATCTAACAAATTTAGTTTGAGACTAGCTACTTAATAGATATAAGTAGATTGTATGATTAGTGATGGGTTGAGACGCTGCCCATGCAGTGCAGATTTTAGGGTTGATTTGTTGACCGTTGGTATCTGAAAGAGGGAGTGGCGCTCCCAGAGTAGGCATGTGAGAGAATTGGCGGAAGTAGTTGACTGGATACAGCTGAGGCTCGTAAAGGCGCTGTTTTGCCTTTACAACTGCCACATACCATTGCGTGAGCTCTGATGTACGACCTGCATTAAGCCATGGGATTAGATTTGGAGCATTTCTTCCAACTTCATTAAAAAGGCAATTCACAAGCAGCAGCATCAGTAACAGTATTTTGGGTGGAAGCAGAGTGAGTAACTGTGAACAATTAATTTTTAACATCTTTGTTAATTGAAATGAGCTAAGATAAAGTGAAAGATATTTGGCAGACTGGCAAACAGAGAGGCTGATTTATCTGCAATGAACTCTTCATTCACTGGATAGGTGCCACTTTTCTTCTTTTTAAAACTACTTCTTGAATCCATTCAGAAACTCCCATTGAAGAATTGCTGCAGAAAAAGTTGACAACAAAGACCTTATCAAAAGCGATATTTCACTGCACCTTCTTCCTAAGTCTACATTGAGTGTAGAGTGGATTGCAAGGAAAGTAGGCTAAGGTATAACGCATAAGTGCTTTACTTAGAATTTCAATTAAGATGGGATCTTAGCAAGACAGCATTCTAATGAACGTAGGGCCAGCACAGTTGGGACGGTAACAATTAGAATGCATTAGCTCATTCGAATTCCCAAATCAAGGCAAAATTAAGAATCGCCCCCTCTATTTGCAACCAAGGCCTGCATTCCAAAGAACCAACAGTAATTTACAACCTTTTGTGATAAACTACCAGACCATTTATTCGAGGGTATCATATGACGCGAAGAAACGAATTTATAGGAGAGTAAAACAGACAAACACATGGAAATCGCTTTAAACTACAAACACAAGGACACGTTGCATTGCACCAGCCAGTTTTATTTACAAAATCGGAAGGCATCACAAAATAAACTTTTAAAAGTAAAGAAATGAAGTGGTGATGCCTACTTTTGGGGCAGTAGGGGCGGGCAAGTGGCCACTTTCCCATTAATCAAAACCTTACATGCTTGGAAGGACATCCCTCTAGGAGCCTTCATGAGGCCAGCTACATCAAACTCGACTGATATTGTCTGCTTCAGTGAATTTAGTGGAATGGGATTTGGTTCGCTCATTTACAAGCTGTTGAAATTTGCTACCAAGGCGGCTTAGCACTCTTCCGCTGCAGACTATACCTTCCGAACATGCAGACCGATTAAACGAGAGCATGATTTATGGTGTAGCGATAGCTTAAGCGGCACGGATGTCTCGGTTCTGTGTGCTGAGGTCACTTTTTTCTCTGAGGCTGATGGCGTTTGATCTGTCGCAGGGTTTGCATCGAATGACTACCTCACAACCGAAAGGTGCATTCAGATAAACAAAACCTCAGGGATGAGCGGAAAATTTAGGCTGCCCAAATTGATGCATATTTGAATGATAAAATGCACAATTTAAAGGTGTGCAAGGTTGCTTATTCAATTTGCAAATTGTGAAGCAAGCCGCCTTAAAGGCGACTGCTAGCCCTTGGCGGAGGCCACGCCGCTCAGTGGAAGATCAGTGGCGGAGCTTTAAGCGCTCGTCAGGTTTCTTCGGAAAGTTGATAAGGCAGTAGAAACATTACAATAGAATTTAAAGCTGATGGCTTAGATACAAGCTGGACAAGTTTGAAAACGTGCACAATCCTAGAATTTGGGAAGCGCATGACTTTTGGGAGCCCAAGCACAAATTAAATTTCCATAACAAGCAACTTATCTTTAAGCTAAGAACTTATGGTCACTTAGTGCTCTAATTACTTGTTCAAATTTCACTTTATCGGCCACACAAACACATTCAAGGCCACGGCTTTCTACTTTTACCGAAAAACACGACTCCTGAGCCACACCAGAAGAGCCTCGGAGCTATTCTACGTCTCATGGCCTCCCGCGACTTGAGGGAAGTGTTGAGGTACTACAGAGGAAAGAACAACTCTTATTTTGTCCACAAAGTTTCGTGCCCATAATTAAAAGGCTGTGTTATCCAAAAATTATCGACAAGTCCCATCGAAGTACACATATAGATGTTTACTAGAGGCACCTGGCACGTTTGCCAGCAGCGTCACATGCACGCGGCATGTGCCTCCTCCCGTTCAGCATCGCTGGATGCACCGAGCCGCGTGGCGAGCAGATTGGCTCAATTCGAGGTAATAAAGCGATGTTGTGGGCTAAATGGTAAATGCCATTCGCGTTTGCTGACTAGAATACCCCTGAGTAAGATAACAAAGCCCGTGGGCTCTATTTGTTCATTCGCCTCCCAGACCATTCCTCCACCAAACAACGTGCTCCCCGAAGGGCTCTGTAATCCCAACTTTTTGATGCTATTTGTTTAATAAACACCATGGAGCTTTGAGTCTTTTCTGAAAAGGAAAAAAGTAGATGATCTGCATACGTAGGAGGGGGGTGGTGGCCGCTGTTAAGTCTCCTTAACGGCAGAACGGAAGAGGAGCCTGCCGAATGAAATTAATGATTAGAGCATAACCAAATGGACGGATAAAATAAAAATAATGGCTGTAAAGACAATTAAAGTCGGATTTTCTGTGCCTTAATTTTCATCGCTATCAGCTTCTTATCAAAACCACAACTCTAGAACTATTTTGGAGTAAAAATTTTGTTATCTTGTGACCAGACACACCAAAAACCAGATTTATCATTTTTCCCAAATCACCGTGATCCCAAGTCGTGGTTCAAAACCTAAAATTTAATTTAAGGCAAGTTTAATTCCAGTACTTCCCGCGAAATTGCAACATAATTTTCGGTCATAAAAAGAGCCGCGATTTATAAACAAATACATTAGCAGGGCAGGCATTTGATTTGGTGAGCCAGCGCATACTTCGAAAATTAAAAAAATAATGAGGCAAAACGGAGCTTAATCGCATGCATGATTTAAAATAAGGACAGCTTGTACGATTGATGACTTACACTACTTTTGCGGAAACCGTCATTCTTAAATTGGTTGGTAAGCCGTTAGCGAAACATTGAGACGACTTGGTTCTAGCCAGTTAGCCTTCAAGCGAAATGAGAACCGATGCAAGCAAAACACTTGGAACAGAATACAGTTCCATTCAACAGTCGGTGAAGTGTACGGAACATTGCTTGGAGAAAATGGCGACTTCCTTGAAGTGGCAGATATGCATTAGAGATGCTACGATGAGCTAAGGTCATCGTAATGACTCAGAGGTCACCCCGGGGTGGAAAGTATCAAGTGGCCAAAGTCATAGAGTTTTAATGCGGCTTGCTTCAGCCTCCCTCATCTCAATCGGCAAGAGAGCCAATTCAGAAATGGGAATTTCAACATCCTTTTCAACAGCGCTGAAGGACTTGAAGAGGTTTTACATCTTTGGCCCCCGAGAGTTCCATTAAATGGTCCGGAGTGGAAAAATTCTTCAAAAGAACAATATGAAACAAAACTCTAAGCGACCCCTAAAGTATAGCATACGCATCTTGTGAATGTAGCTCTTCCTCTCGAGAGGGTTGGCGGATGCGAACATCGCGACGGATGGAACGACGGAGAGGAGGCATTCTCTGAGCACTCTTGACCGTAATGTCTGTTTTCCTTGATTAATCACCTCTAATTCAAGCATGTCTTTGTTCAACTCGTCAACTGCGTTCTCGGTTTATGAAGGGAGCAATACTGAGCCCATTACACAGGCGCTGGTGGCACATTCCAAAGGTGAGCACAAGGGTTAATCAAGCTAATAGCAGTTTAATTTGGATCCAAAAATGTTTACCGGCAGAGAAGAAAATGACATTTAATGTGATTGATAATTTAAACCATCACCAAATAGGAAGAATATTGCTATAAAATATGAAAATGGAAGAGCTGTTGCGCACCATGCATTTCCGAAAGTCAAAAGAAGTAGTAAAAATGGGATGAAAAATGGATCGCCAACTAACTGAAGGACCGGAAGACTGCCAGCATAATTCAAACACCAGGTTGCACGGAAGAGGTTCAACCTCAAAGCCTTCAAAGCATTACTTCTACTCCCTTCATTTGTCCTTGGCGGTCCCCTTGGTCACCTCTCCACCGTGTTAATTACAGCGTGGTGGATCCAGTAAGAAAAACATACACGAATAATCCGCACTAGTCAGTAGACTTGCGTCCAGATGAGATGACATTTGACCGCACCGGTACTGGGCTTGGCCCTATTTGGCCAACACCTTTTGCAAAAATGGGGCATGGCAGATACGTCGCATGCTCACCACCAGTCACATAAACACTGACTTAAAAGTAGAGCCATTAAAACGGTTCTTATGGAGTACTGGCCAGCAATATCCACTTGGATTAAAATTAAATGGTAGAGAGGTTGAAGGAAAGTTCGGGCATTCGTTTAATTAATGCCTTCATCTAAGTACTACAGACAACTATGTAAAGTGCCAATTCAAAATGGTTCACGACTAGCGTCGTTTTACTTGGTAATAGCATTCCCTAAGAACGCAGAATGAAGCGTTTGTCAGAGGCACACGTCATTTTTAAACATTTGGTTAAAGGATGTCACAGAGCCTCCCATTAGCAGCAAATGGCCCCATTCATCACGTTGGCCGAAATCAGGGCTGTTGTCACTTAGTCTAAGGTTGGCTCCGCCTTGACACCAGTGCATCCCTCCGAAACTCTCTGGAAAATGCATTGCCAAAGGTCGAGCCAATCCAGGGAAGTGAAAACATTTCTAATTTGAGCTTTTGTTTTAGTGTTTTATCATTGATAATGAGAAGTGTGCTAATTAGATTTAAAAAAAAACTATTCCTTTTAAGCCATTGAGTTCTTTAGGGCACCCAGATGTGACCAGGCCTTGAAGAGCAAGATTACTTAAACGGACTGCACAAGGTAGTATGATCCAAGTTTACGCTTCAAAACTCACAGTGTTTGCTTAGAATACCTGTTTCTGCTAAGCACTACCACTTTCTCTGCATTCAACGTCATTCCCACTAACACAAGTGCAGATAATCAAGTGAAATGTCATTTCAGGGGATAAAGCTTGTAAGCCGCTCACCAGAATATACATTGGGTTTGAGTTTTCTTAAAAAAAAATAAATCAGAAGCGACTTCCGTAAGTGCACAAGGCTATTAATGATGAAGTTGCCAGTGAAGTCAAGACAATTGAAGCCTCGTCTGCATTCCACCCTCGTCACCACTCCAACTGATGCGAATGAAGTTCTGTTAGAAACAAGTGCATCGGTTGATAATTTTGGAAGATCTTCAATGTTCTTCGTTGTATTTCATCTAAAATGCTTGGCTTTTGAGCCTCTGTGTGGCCACAATTCACACTCTTCCCTTATCTTCAGAGTTGAGAGAATCTTCGGCCCCAAGAGAAATGAATAAAACCGAATGCGCTATCTCATTTTAAGGAAACATGCCTAAACATGCTTAACTACTAACCCTCAACATTTGCAAGTCACCACTCTAAAATGCGCGAAGCATCCAATTGATTTGGCGCAATCAAAACAGCGCTGCGCTGGTTGATTCATACCTCAGCACTGTCATTCACCAAATGTGCTAGACCAGAAAATACTTTATAAGCATTACTTCAGCAGCGTAATAACTACGTTAAGCTCTCATCCACCGCGCAGTGAGCCAACCAACTAGTACGGTTCAAGTATGCCCGATTTGCCTGGCGATGGCAAGGACTTTGCTAGCAAATGTGCAAATAACTTTTGCAAGCAACTATTCCCCATTAAGAGTGGTTACATAAATAGACGGAATTTTTTCCTAACTTAAATAACGCGACGATTTATGGGTGTATCTGTGTCATGTTCGTCATGCGCCTCCATGACGCGAGTATTTCCGAATCACCAGAGGAATTGTTCACTTATTCTCAATGATTCTGTCGATCTACTTCATTGTGGTCTCGTGGAATGCAAAGAGAATATCGTTTAGAAATAAAACTAGTGACTGTGAGAAAAAGTACATGGTTAGGTGCTCTCAGGTTCGTTCGTGCCAGGACAAAGCACGTGGTCGTTTTATCCGACTACAAATTGAGAGAATTTTTAACTGCATTCTCTTCTCCTAAACGCGGGATTTGTTAAAACCGTTATGTGTATAGGGCGGTATCAACCACCATCAAACCGTAAAATCACCTGTACAACAAAAAAATCTTCCAAACTGTTCCTTTCACAAGACTTTTCCACAATTTGAACAGGCGAAACAAAGGAAGGCTTTCCTTGTTTGGGTGTCAAACTAGAGACAACAAAACCGCACTAGACACGTGAAAAAAATCCCATCTACGAATGAAGCCAACAACACGAATACCACTGCCACCCAGCCTCCTCCTGGCTTGCATTCACAGAAAAGTGAGAAAGCGACTTAAATTATTTCATAGCTGCTAATTACATACAAATCGGATTAACACCCCCAAGTCCCACAAATTATTGGCGATGTGGTTAAAAAGCGGGTTTTAACTAGTACGATTATGCCTTCACTGTGCCAATGCAGACATCCAGGCTTCGAATGCCAAGGTCCATCACCAGTGCTAAAATGCAACACTTTGCCTGCAAATTCACTCATCCCATTGGCTGTGCTTTGACCAATCACATGCAGCACATAAGTTTGGCTGGTTGGTCAAATGGAATGGCCACTTTAAAGTCCACCAGGTCTTGACTGTGCGACTCTAAGGAGGAGGCTAACATGGCAAGTCCAAAATGTTTCGGTCTCCAAGATCATACCCTCCTGGCACCCCCGATAGCCGAAGCACTCGATGAGCTGCATCTGTCTACAGTGTCACTCCTCGCCAACGCTTCGAGTAATCCTAGTGGTCAATGCTCTTATGGCTCAATTGAGAGGATTTTAGACTCACCTCGGCTAACATCAACGACATCTCCTCGTCCATTCCTCCAACAGTCAAACTATGACATGCGTTTCTTCAACCAAAGACCTACTTACGGATCTTGCTCTCTTCTCTCTGATGTTACCAGTTTTGAGGAGAAAATAATTAAACGGATTAACTCGTGCAGCTTGAGTCTGAATACATTAAATCGGTTGCGATACAATTCCGCTTCTCCCAAATTTCCTGCTCAACCGGTTGAATCAAAACCCCTCAAGTTTAATGCAGAAGCGCCGGATAATTTGGATACTCTTGTGCATCCCAAGCCCTGCTATGTTCTCCACGTTAACATGATGGACAAAAGTAATGTTGCAGTGAAGCGACAGGGAGAAACAAGTTTATCATGACATTTCGTAAACGAAAAAGAAAGAGAAAGAATGCATCCCACTTCTGTTTAATTATTTGCGATTTTATTGTTATCTTTTTGTAAAGTCACTTGGTAATTCCGCAGTCTTTGTTGCATTGCATTATTCATGCCTGGAGCTATGGGGCGAAGGAGGTGCAAAAAAACAGAGTATTGCTTATAGGCAGTTTTTTTAAACATTACCTTTGCTTAATCTTGAACTGCGTTCTAAACTGATCAAATCCCTTGGTTACCGTCCCACTCAGCCCGCTTAAATAAAGCACTTGCTGTTCCACAAAGTGGAGAAGTATTTTGGCCAAAACAATGGGAGGCCGTTTTCAACCCAACTGAATTCCGTCAAATTTCTCAAATAGCACATTAGAATAATTTTGTCTGTATCCTGTTATAGGAAAATAGCAGCACTTTTACAACTCAGTTCCGGAAAAAAGTAATCAGGATGTTCAACGCCTAATCGAACAGAATCCGATGCGCTAAATAAATGCTTAGAAATCTTGTTTAGCTGTGCAATACTTGAGCTATTAGTTTAATTCCTCGTTTTGATTGTACCCGTAACTCAAGGCACCGCCAGTGAACTTCCGCCAGGGGGCATGACCTCGGGGTCACGCCAGTGGTCCCTGCCATCCGTCTTGCCATCACGACTTTGCCTAACTCAGGCACAAAGATCCGAGATACTATAGTAGGTGTTAAATTTGCACAAAACAACTCATCCAAAGGCATCTTTTAATTTCAGGTGGTGTGGGAAGTCAATGAATTCTCCAGTAGATCCTAAGGCAGATTAAGCTGTCCCGAGCAAAAAAAATTGCCAAAATAGGCAGTTGTTAGTCATGCGCAGCATAAAATACCACTCCATGGTGCTGGGTCCGTGGTGGCATTAAAGTGCCACCGGTTTTGCAATGGAAGTTTCCCACCACACAATGGGCTCCATCAAAAGTGTTTGCCATGCTTGTCTTGCCTGCCTTTTATGCCCAAAGTAGAAATAAAACGTATTTATAACGCTCAATAAACAGCAAGCAAGGCTAATGAAGTCTTAAATAAAATGCAAAAATAGAAATGAGGCATATTTTTCATAATGCTCGAGGAGATTATTCCTCGATAACAACCTTCCCTATCCCCACGAAGGACTTGGAGGAAATCGTAAAACAACAGGTGAGAAATTTTAGCCCTTTCTGAAATTATTACATAAAAACTTGATAACTACTTATATTGCCTACCATATAAACCGTATCAGAGCCCAAGAAAAGGCTTCATGCAAATGGAAACGAATCTGTCAAATTGCGTTACAACGGACGTCAAAATCATGCATTGTTACCACAGAAGTGTCATCGAATTGTAACCAAGTTGCATTGTCAAATAAATGGATAGAATATTGAGAGGCCGTAGAGAACGTGGTGGCTAGGGGTTGAGGACTAAAAGGTTGAGAAAGGAAGTGGCGGCACAGGAGAGGGACATCCTTTTGATCCTTCTAATTACAGGCCAAATTGACAATGCTGAGTCTGCTGTTGACTGTGGTACCGATTCATGTAACGTAAAATGAAGCGGCCGAACTCAAAAGCGTCTATTTTCATAGAGGCGCTAATTTGCACCAGTGGGGAAAGAGAAAACAATTAATGTCCAGTATTTTGCCTGTGAAATCCCCCGAGGGTGAACGCAGTGGCATACATTTTGGAGGCAAAAGTGCACCACTTTCTGATAGCAGAAAATATTATTTATGGAGGCGCTCGTGTTCACCTAATCATAGAAAAATTCCAAGTTGAAAAAAAGATCAAATTAAATTAGGCACACTCTCAGACAGGTAATTTTAGTTTGGACTTCGAAACATGATTTATTTAGGGGTGGGAGATTAAGAGGTGTAAATCGGTGCATTGTTTTCTGCGATAGAAAGGCAGAGAAGGAATCTTTTGTTCAATGGCACAAATTGAAAGAATGCCAAGATAAGTGGGCAGAAGTGATCTTCAAAATAATTTGTGGTCATAGGATTGTTGGCTAAATTAGTACAGCGTTTGTAAAAAAATATTGCAGCCGAACCTGGGTTGCCTACGTACCGAAGGTCTGAGGATTTATGCTATGCCTGCCGGAGGAAGGGCATTCGCAACTCCTTTACTATCCACAGCACAGGAACGCACTATTGAAACAAAAAGAGCATTGCATTCCTTTCATCTAATATATAGCATCGTCTTCCATTTTTTCTTGATCATCGAATACGCGCGCACCTGAGGAGATGCCAGGCCACAATTTCACTGATCCTGCCTGACGATTCCACAGGACTAAGAGTTATCTTCTGTTTGAGGACTACCTTGCTGGAAATAAAACATGGCATGTCAAGCTGTATTGACACTAGCCTCCAAAGAGAGTCGATCGGAAAGGACCGGGGGGAGGAGTCACCCTCTGTTCCTCCATACTTCTTTGTTTACACTTTGGCGCTCTCTACTCATGTCTATTTGGACTCTATTCAGATAGCTCAGAGGCCGAGTTGCTATCGCACGTTTGTTTTATTAGAGTTTTTATTAAGGTACTGTAGGCAATTCTACAAGAAAACCTTTAGAGTGTTGGCAACCAGAAGGCGCTTTTTTAACCCTTCTATCTTCATTGTTTAGCATTCCAGAATATAAATTAGAGCATTTATCCTCAGGGTAGGTTCTACTATTCACCGCCACCAGAGTAGCGCCCCTGGGCTGTGGTCTGCTGGCATGGCCTTGAAGCGATGCCGTCTTAAGTGTCGCAAAAAAAACAAAGCGATGTGGCTAACAAGCCTTAACAATAGAGGTTTTGATTAATCCCATTTTTTGTGGCTGAACTTGTTCAGAGGGGTCCAAATTTAGGCTGAACTCCCTGAGTAGGAGACTGGCCAATCGGTTGAAGGGTTTCGATTGTCTTCCAACTTTCATGCAAACAAGATTAAACGTTATGTAGCTTATGCTCTTCAAAAGATTACCACTAAAATAACTGTGGGGTTTTTCTTTGGCGTGTTCACTTCCCTACGTCTGAAAAGACATTCTGCGTCAGGAGGGATGAAAAAGTGAAGACATCCTTAGGAGGCTGATCTATGGTGCTCGTCACAAAGCTCAACTTATGACAACGTGTCATCCAAAGCCAGAAAAGGGGAAAAAATTGTGAGTAAATTTGAAACTATTTCGGATTAAATAAACCAAACTGTCAAGACTAGGGCAAATTTTTTTTAAAGCGGGGGTTATTTTACCTACCGAACTTTGCCTGACCTCGATGAAAGTTAAAGTTGGGTCCAAATATAGCAACGTAAAATTTGATACCTATCTTAGAGTTTGGTCTTATTTACCTTGCAGCATCAGCCTGGTGCTAGTTTTTTTTTTTGGAAAGAACCACAAGAATTTTGTTCTAAAATGTCAAAATTTTGAACACGATTTGACCGCCGCCCATGAGGTTCGAAACGTGAGGTTCTAGAACGCCAGAAATGTGACTGACAAGGCGGCAAGAGTTATTTTCCTCACTCGCTACAACAACTTGGTGTTAATTTACACTCAAGTGAACAAAGAGGAATTGCTGCTGCCTGCTCTTCATTTGGGAAGCATTTTTCCCCCATAATATCCGTAAAATATGTCAGTTATGCCTATAACAAAAGTGGAAGAGCAAATAAAAGTCAGCAGTCCCAACCTTGCATCCGGTTGATGCACCACCTCTCGCTTGGACAGGTGAAGATGGAACCGTTGGCTGCCTCTCATAAATGCAGGAGGCAGTCTAAAAACCTATCCACACAGGAATGCGTATTTGGCAATAAATTAACGTTGGAAATAGGGTAAGACGGCTATCAATGCTACCTCAGCTACTTTTTTTGTCCCAATCAAGTCAAACTTTGGGATCATGGCCATCAGGTGACACCGCGACAGGTCAATGAGGGACCTGACCTAGAGGCCACAACTACTTATTGCAATACAGTGATCGCAAACTTTTGCACGCATGAGTCTTCGGATGCCTTGTGCAAAAACAGTCTTGGACTTTTCCGTCTTAGGCGCCGCTTAAGGCGATATGATGTTCCCAGTGTCACAAGCCTAGGCGTATTGGATGACAGTCGGGAGGAGTGACTCGCCTCTGTGATTGCATTCAAAAGTAAATAAAATCGGCATTCTCTACGAAACTGGCGATTACTGGTATCTTGCCAATTTCCTCCAACCAATCCCTTCCTTCATAGGACAAAAAACCGTGCCGAGAAAGGAACTTAAGCAATGACGATAATTTGTTTTTTTTGCAATTGAAGGCAAATTTCGGAGGTGTCCTTTTCCCACTTCAAAAGGAAAAGTCACTCGACTGGTTAATCGACGCAAAGGGCTTTGCAAAATAGGGAAGGAGTGAGTTTTTGAAGACATGCTTCTGTTAACGTGACTTGAAATAATTTACTTAGCCATTGAAAATTATTTCAAACGCATAACATTTACTAACGGATGCGCAAAGTTAGATGTTAAGTGTGTCCTTTAAAAATAGCATCTAGTAGTCGGGAATCTGCTAAGACCTCCCCTACTTTCATATGTACTTCCTTATTTTTGGCATGCAGACAGACTGCGTCGATGGAATCGCCTCTACCGACACTTGGTTTCGCAAAATATGCCGTGATGTACATGAAAACGTAAGCTTAAAGGGTAGTAATGGAATGGTTCACCGGTTTGCTTCTCTTTTATTCACTAGCGCAGTAGTAGACTGTGAGATTTACAGGATTGATTCAAAGGGCTACTTTTAATGCGCCAGATAAAATCTGCATCTTACCCGACAATTCTAACTAATTACATCCTATTTTGAATGACAATTAAATGCATCAATGAAAGGCATGAGGAGAAAAGTGATTATTTAGCCCTAATGAGAAGTGATGTCAAACAAAGTAGAGGCAAATGCTTCCTATCTTTCAATTATGAAGTCAATTTTCCGGTACAATTCATGCCTAAAAAGCTGACACTTAAGGGTCCGCCATTTTACTACCACTAGGGTGGCATGCCAGTAGACCTTCAACGCAAGTTGTTGTGAAATCGTTTGTCGTTAGGACCAACTCGGGGAACCGTACTGGTAGCAACGAATAACGAGCCCATCCCTAAAGGATCAGCTATTCTCAACTCTACCACTGATTTGGCAGAACAGGGGCAAATACCACGAATGGGAGAGTCCATGGCAATTGCTAACAGAAGTACCAAAATGTCGTTTACAAATGGGCGGTACTAGCTGTGAACACTCGAGTAAAGGCCGGTTCCCACGCTATGATTGTGATTGCAAGAAAACAAAGATCCAGCTCTTTATTTACTGCGCTTTTTTTGGGAATATTCTTACAACTGCCGATGGACGTACGGGACATTCAGCATAATCCCCTCCTTCTCCAAGGCATTAATCAAACAAGACAAAACTCTAAATCACATTGAACCACCAAGGATGATCAGTAGCTTTGCAGATGAATATTTTTGGCAACAAATGAATTCGATTAATGGCATGGTTGGTTCGTGGGCTTTTTTGGCGCTGCACCTACTCTGGAGGTTGATTGAGAGGAGCGCAGAGGACGGCGCTCAATAGGAGAAGGAGGCCATGTAATGCCTCAATCATTCGATTACCTATTTTGCCCTGTCTTTGCAGACTTTCAAGATCACGCTAATGCACTTTCTCAGGGGAAAATTGCCTTGAGACTTTGTCAGCCCTCATCCAGTCCTTCTATATTACGACAATATGCTTCCTGTTCAAAAATTTTCTTCGTTCGGAGGAGTTGCAGGGTGAATATTTACCACCGCTCAATTGCTAAATTATATTCTAAAGCAATAGTGCCTATGCGGGATGGCTAAGCTTTCCGCGATAGTTGGCCTCGTATCTTCTCTTAACAAATAAATCAAACTAGGTAACGTTTTATAAAATACATTTACGAACGTTAGCGATAATCAAAGAGCCTGTTGATCAAGAGCTAGTCCGAATCAAAGATTTTCTGCCCTTAATTTTTTAAAGGGTGAGTCTAGCACTTCTTCAAGTCTCTTTAATATGTATGATTGCAATCTATAACCACATCCAGCTGCGCTTGAACGTGGCAAAAAAAGGCATCCAAGTTGGGCAATGGTTGGCCCGTAATTTCCTTCCAAAATCGATGCGTCGCTCATTTTAGGTGAAGGAACTCGGAAAACGCCCTTTGCATTCCTCTGTGACGCATAATTATGGAATTAAGTGCCATTTGGCAAAATCTTCGAAATTATCATACAAGTTTTGTTGGTCCAAATCCTCATTTATGGTCTCGTGGACATCCAGGGCTTTGCCGTTGCAAATCAGCTAAGCGATACGGCCTCGGGGCCATAGAAGTGGGCCCCCGACCTCCTCCATGGGGCCTAACAGGAAGTTGGACATCCTTTTTTATAAACTAAAAACTTTCTGCAAGCCCAATAATACTTTTCAAGGATGAATTTGCCTTATCAAGATTACCTTAAATTTGAGCTGCATGGAATTGCTTCTATCAAAATGAAGAATGCTTCTAGCCTCTTTTGCTTGCATTACACTTGCATTCAAGTCAAAATAATTAAGATTACCGAGTCCCTGTGATACGGTGTTGATATGACGCCTGTTTTTCCATGTATTCAAAATCATTGGAAGCTTTAGCCGATAGAGATTTTACTTCCACCCGACTAGGTTAATAGATTCTCAACCCTATTTTACTGTGCAGACATTTGTGCCTTTTCGATGATAAATGAGGTCGTAATCCTTAAACAAAATGTGCATTACAGACAAAGAAAAGGACTAGGGAGCTTCTGATGGAACTCAAAGGCATTCCGCCCAGCGGAAGTACATTTGCAGGGTCTTCTGTGCTCATTTAGCCAAACCGAAGGGTAAAGAAATGAAGCATTTCAGTCATCCATAAGATGTTGCATTTTGACGCGCAGATGGAGAGTCCTCTCCACAAAGACCATTGAGTTGTTGGAGGGCAAACGCTTCGCAGTAACTGCGTTACAGTTCAATGTTGAACTAGGAATTGACATTGACTACCAAAAGCTCTCAACAAATTCTTGCAGCGTCTGTGGGAGGTGAATTAGAAAATTACTAAATAAACTGTCAAATGATTTGCTCTTCCATTTAAGTAGTACTTTAACTGGAATTCTTTTACAATTCCACACCTGAAGAATTGATAGTTACGTGGAAGCATATTTCACTAGACGTACACTTCCCCATTCCCAGGCCGTTCTACTGCACGCTAAGAGAGAATAATTCTTCCACATCACTCAGTCTTATTGCAGCGTCGGAGGAAGGCTCGGCGCGGCGTGCTGGGATTAAGTGGCCTCAGATCATAAATTCTTCATTTATTCGTCTCTCTAGTAAAACTACCAGACAATTTAAGCTAATTCCTAGGCATGTTAATATTTTGTAGGCTTAAATTATCATTTGGTAGGAGTCCCAATTAAGATGGGGTGAAAAACAGTGCTGGGCGTGCATTAGAAACGCCTCCCCAACGATATTTCTCACCTCATACGCTTCATGTCTGGGAAACGTTTTAAAACGTGCGGCTATTTATAGAATAAGAACAAAGTCACTGTAATAAGGAAATATTTTTGTAGAAATATGACTCACCTGACAGACGGGTAAGACGGGGGTTGTCGCGCTCCAGACTCCAGCATGTCGAACCCCATTCAACCCAGAGAAGGTAAGACATACAGCTAAAATTTTTTCAAATCAAGTAGATGGACAAATGTGGTTGTAAAAAATGGATGGGCTATTTCACATGATGCTGAAAGAACTTGTGGAAAAACGGTTGTCGCCAGAAGCCTTTACACTCCAAGCCACGAGTGTTATCATACGCAAGTGACGATGCCTTTGAGTCCAGCCAGCTCTACCGTCACCGAATCTGACTCACGTGAAATCTACGGTTGACCGAATGCGGCAAGCGGATTTCATTCGAATTTGTCATTGTTGCTACTTATAAGCTAAAAAGTATCTTGGCTCTCTTGCAAAACCTATTCGCCCTATGAGATCTGGACGTTTCGTTGCTTGCATGAGATCTTAAAACTCAAAGTTCTCTGACGCTGTCCCAGTGTAATGGCAGTGAATTTTATGCTCTTTCCCACAGAAACCCATCATTGTTTGCTTAACAGTCACGAAATGTAATTAATACCTTTACAAATTTGGTTAGTTAGAGCGGATTTTGACAACACGCTAATGACAGAAGAGAGCCACTTAAAGTGCTACGCCAACCTGTCACAGACGGAAGGCACCCAACATATTTGAATGGATCTGAGATGCATTGGCAAACAACCTGCCCCAGGTTTTGCACCGGCTCCGGCGAAACGAAATCAGGCGTAAAGGTGTTTGAGGTGGCCACAATATTTACACAAATGCGCATAAATATTGTGGATAGGTCCCCTTCCGTTAATCAAGATGAAGCAACTTTAATTAAACTGATGGAAATAGGTTTGTTTGCAAGCATAAGCTTTAATGCGCGACATTTCGAATGCGTTTATACGAGAACATTGACCCGTCTTCATGGATGCTAAATAGACGAGTCTTCACAAAACATGGAGACAGGGCTGTTAGCTGCATGGCGCCCTTTCTCCCTCGCTTGGTCTTCGCGCCTTCCACACGATCACTTTTCAATTATCAGTGCAAGAAAAAGAATAGGCTTGAGTCTGAAAGGGCATTTTAAATGAAGGCAGTGCCTACAAAACACAATAATGTGCATTTTTACGGCCGGCTGTCGACATCGACCCTTCAGTCTTTGCAGTTCAGTTTACACTCTCGGTGCTGTAACCTCTGCTGACAGTCTCATCGGCCTTCTGTTCACTCTTGAAAAGGTTAAATCAACCTGACAATTAAACGAGTGCTACTTGATCTCAATTCTTGACTCCGCTACAGACTTCCATAACCAAGTATTCCATTCGCTTCATGCTTAATTGAGGCAACTTTCAGGATTGTTAATAATTTCATTATAGGTATCCACATAAAACTTGTTTACTGTCTCACTAATTGACTACTGACATTAAGAGCCATCTCCTTCAGGTGCCATAATTTCGTTCGCACTTAAGACTTGGCCTTGGCATAAATAATGGAGGTAAATGCATGCCAAAAGGGAATCAACCATAGGGTAGCAGATGCCCTTTTCCCAATCCCTGTAGCCGCCTATCGAAACGGCGGTTTGGCAATTCAATTCCCTTCACAGATCGGTATGATGAGACGCGACCCTTTGTTTATTTATTTGCGTTTCGCCTTTCATGTCAACAATGCCTGTCTTGCAGGCATTTGTGTATCAATCCAACAGATTGATTACAACGCCTTCGCGACTTCTAGAAACAAAGTTTGATCGCCCACTTGGTTCCGAGTGAATGGATGCTAGATGGAGTCAGTGTTTCGACCTGCCAATTCTCAATCTTATGGTCGAAGTAAAACATCACTGCAGTACTGTAAAACAGCAGAAGGGAGAGGAAATTAGTGAATTTGAGTTCACATGGAATCAAGGGTGGATAGCTGAAGATGATGCTACGGTGACAACTTCTGCTTTGAGTAGTACGATTTGACCGAGTGCGTCAAAGGAAGAAATCGACTCGCAATTTTCCTACTTTGTTTAGGCCTGGACACTGCATCAGTGGAATAAAAAAGTTTGGTTCTGATAAGGACGTTTCTGAGTGGTGTCCCATTAGCCATGATTTATAAAATAGATGAGCTAATGAAAGTGTATTTCACATTTCCTATGGTTAGAAATTCATTCTCGTTAGAGTTAATGAATTAGTACGGACTTGCAGAAGGCGTATTATCACCCAGAAAAGTAACAATCGCAACCGGAAGAATTATCCCCGGAGTGAGTAAAATACCAAGCACGGAATTTGATCAGTAAACAAAAAAAGTTTTACACAACAAAGCACATATGCACAGTTATGAATAGGTAGACAAAACAGCGCATTTTCGTAGGCATGAGAGTGTCTGATGAAATTATTTACTGGAAAACAAAAACATGTTAATAAATAAATTAAAAAGTCGGGCGAGATATTTTTCGGCGCCAGGACAATCATGTGGACTTCTTAATGAGTAAGAATAAAAAAACTTGACAATTCAGGCGGAATTGACACGTACCACTTAAAATGGCGCTCAAAGTAATCGTAGCGGGTGAGGGTGAGAGGTAATATGTGGGCTGGAGCAATGGCTGTCTCACACTTTGTTTCAGAAACACATGCAAGAAAGGGATTTATGATGCTCGTCTTTCCTGCTGTTTCAAATCAGTCTGAAATGATGATGATTTTATGGTACCAGTAGACAAAGCTGAGGTGACATTCTACGCGCGTGCACGACTAGACATGCGTTGTCGACTACTGCCACCTTCAGTATTACCCCAACCACGGCCATTGACAGCTCCCGACATCGTGCTGACGTCAACACCAATTTCCGTGTCGTGTGCCCACTCACCGACCATTTTACACTGGTCCGGTTTTTTCACGGTAAGATGACGGCCAGGAGCCATGTCATTTGTCCAGGTGTCCCAAGGCACGATTATCTGTTTTGGAGGCACCAGGAGTTTCGGCTTGTCACTAGGGTTGTTGGGATACCAAATTAAAGACTGAGCAGCATTGCAATGTGGAGGACTAAGTGCAGAAAGTGGTAAGGGTCGGTTAGTTTCCAAGATTACTGGTTGTTCCTCCTGTGTGTCGTAAATCCGTTGGAGTCGTCTTCCTATTGGCTGATTAGGATCGAAGGTCATGTGGAGGTTATAGCGCCAACGCATGGTTTTGAGAATGTATATCTCATCGCTTTTGGCATTAAAGACATCGGTAGTGGTGCTTCTTGAGCTCGCGCGTTTGATAGCAACGAGCCAGACCCAAAAATCCTGTTTCCGTATCACGTCAGTGAGCTTAGCGCCACCGTAATATGGCAGCTCCCAAGCAACAGTAGGATAGAAATGATCCTCATAGGTTAGAGACACCAAACTGTCAGATACTACCCCACGACGAATCTCAAATTTACTACTTGTCAGGCTGTAGAATGGATACTGGCGTCCATCACTGTCATTAACCATCTTATGACGACCGCTTTTAAGGGGATGAAATTCCCAAAATGAGCTGCCACTCTGACCGTAGCGGTTCTCGAGATACATGCGATCACAGGCCTGAACCAGACCTATGCTCCAGCATCGATCCGCGATACACTCGGGCAGTTCAATTTGCACTTTACAGCGAAAGTGCTGGCTCTCGTATTTCAGCAGGTTGGCCATTTCGGTGGTGTTGGTGGCGGTCTTGTTGTCATAGTAGGCTCTAATGGACAAGATGTTTATGACGTCAGGTGAGAGTTTGGCCATCCTGCGCTCTGTGCAAAGGTGGATGAGGGGGTCGTAAGAGCCTGAAAAGGGCCGTTTCTTTTGGCACGGTGAATAGGTATTGATTCGTGCGCTGGAATCTCGTGACACTCCTGCAGTGCTCCACACTTCGGCGCCAAATCGATTTGCTCCACGTGGCCAAATGGGACGTCGGTGTCATGGTTGTCAATCCCATACACATACTCTGGTCAATTCCAGCACTTTTTGATGCATTGTATCGAATTGCACAAAGTAAACAGCTTTGTAAGACGTTAATTATTTTTTACTTTAGGACGATTTTACACAATGCCTCTCATCGAAAGAGGTGTCCAATGCTAACCGTCAGCATCATAGAAGGCCATCGCTCATAAGTGGAATTTACGATAAACCATTGTACCTTTGAGTTGCTAAATTTGACAACAAACTTCAAATTTTTGCGATTCGCCCGATCATTACAAAAGGACCGTTTTATTATGCTACAATCTGCTATCCCCATGGTTTAATACACTTGTGCAGTGGAATGCTAAATTAATGCAAATTTCTAATTAGCAATACGTTTCGAGCCAAACTACTTTCTTGAAGACAAGAGAACTCACACAACTCGCTCAGAGAGGAAGCGAGGGCTACTGGCATGGCTTGGCGATCATGACGAACGGGTGAAGGTCAAACTCTGCATCGGTCGCCGCAGCTGGCTCGGTGCTGCAAGGCAGAGCTTAAACAAACCAAACATACCTCTTAGGGTAGGAAGATATCTCACTTATTCACTTCAGGAATTTCATCGAATCTGAGGTTTTGCCCTGTTTAGGCATCGTTTTAGGAGGTGAGAGAATGTGCAAGGTCCATTGGTCTGACGGCGGATATTTAAGAAAGGATGGATAGGATCCGTCCCGTGGAGATAAGGTTTCGCGTCTCAGTTACGCGCTGTCTGGCTCTATCCACCTAAGTGCACTTTCAGCTATTGGAAAGGTAAAGCCGCGATGGCGCGTTCCATTTTATACTGCAGCGAATCCAACAACTCAGATGCTTCGCGGTCATGACTGATGCCTCATCAAGCCTTGATATCATTCGTGCAGGTTCAGAAGTCGAGGTTGTTGCGGAAGGAAGATGTGTTTTTACACCATCCAATTGAAAGCCGCCACAAATTCTCTTATCTGTAGCATGCTAATGGCTGGCAATTAGTAATTGAAGATGGCGCACTTCTTCTTTACATTTTAATTTGCTTTTTGCTATCGCCAATGTATGGTGCTAGGCTTTTCTGACGGGGAAAAAGTCGATGCACTTGTATTGAAACTGTATTAGCCGCATGAAGAAAGGTTAGGTCGCTATGGACACAACCCGAACGCCATGCTGCTCAATGGAAGCACAATTGCGGGGAGTCGAGCATGCAGGCGAAACACCCCAATCCCACTAGCAGCGTCACATGGTGAGCCGCTGACGCAATTACCGAGGCCTTTTTTAAGGGCACTTGGGGACGCTGAGATTTGACACCCCATTACAATGCTCAAAAACCAGACGAATGGTTGAGGCAGCGCATTTATAGAGGTACGTTATTTCAATCCACAATTTATCAGCGTTCAGGCCAACTAGGATGACAAATCAAGCATTCTATGCAATGCAAGTGAGCACTACCACATTGACCCTTTCATCTACCTTTCTGATCTGAGCCGCATTGGCAACTATCAAAATTTCAACTGTGCAGTTCAAGGGCATTTAGTTGGACGAATGAACACGCTGAATGTGTGAACATATCATCAAGCCCGTGAGGGCGCCAAAGAGTTAACGGCCATTTAAAGCAGAGGTGGCCCTTATTGGTTCCCTGGAAAGTAGTCTGTCCTTAGCCCTAGCCATCGTTCCCCGTATGATTGTTTACTAATGTATTCTGCTGCCATAGTAACAAGCGTTTATTAAGGGAAGATTTTGACTTTTTCTCCATCGTTTCTAAAACAAATGAGGATATTTTGGGGTTAAGAATGGGAATACACGGATGACAGGTACCGACGTCAATAACAAAGCTGCTACAATGATGGGAATGTGATTGAAATCGCAGTAAATGTGTAGGTATTTTTTGGGGAGAGGATGAGTTTAGAGTAGGTTTAGACCATGCTCATTAATCAAAGCACAAATGCATGAAACTAGTTTGTAATTATTGTCAAAGATGGCAAAACTTATAAGTTAACAACTTATTCCACAAATTAGTAGATTAAAGTTGCCTACTTAAGCACGACTCAGCTCTATTTATCTCGCAGAAGCTTACTTCGCTTTCATAAAAGTAGAAGTACCATATAGCGCCCCCCCCCCACTAGAAGCAGACATGCATAAAACAGCATTAAAGTGAAACGGATTTGATTGTAAAAATGACCAGAATACTTTTATATGGGCGGTAGAAAAATCGAACTCCTCCCACCTTCAACGTCTCCTCCTCTCCGCCATAACGTTTAATTTTTCCCGCATGCGCTGTTTTAGGACCGCTTGCCGTTCCGCTGCCTCAATTCCGCACGCCACCTCAATCTGCCCATTGGATAGAACCTTTTGTGTCCGAGGTTTAGGGGCAGTGGGACAGTAATGCCCAGTGTGTGGAGGTCGGTGCTGGGCACAAAGGTTCAAGCGACAGTAAGCACAGGGACCACCAGCAGAAGAGGTGATTAAGTGTGCACAGTCTGCTATTGCGCAAACTCGTTGTGTGGCATAGAGCATGCCGTTTACGTCGTTTGGATGAACCTCCTTCAGCTGGGCTGCAAGAACCGCCTGTTTCTTCAGCGTTGCAGCCACACGAGCATCCATCTTAAAAAGTAATTTACACTACCTGCTATTAATTTGTAAGTAGTAATTATTGACTTCATGTAAATTAATTAAGTAGTTTTTAAAACCAGCGATGCAGGGTTTGCAATGGTTTGATTGCCTGCAGAACTTACGGGCTCGCTTTAGAAACAATTAGCCACTTCTGGTTTAAAAAGACTTCAAAATCAGATTTAAAATATTGACGTTTCGTGACACCTCAAATGCCACAAGGAGATATCTAAAGCCAGTTCAGAACACAGGGGTAGGGGTCTTTTAAAACAAAGTAGCCAGCCTGTGTTCTAGTTTGAGGGCCAAAATATATTCCGATGAGGTCATCGTTATGACTGCACGAGAAGTTAGAAGCTGTAGTGTGTGTGCACAGTCATGCAAAATTGCGCATGCGCATACTACGGCGCGAGCACATTCATGCGGTGTTAAAATTGACATAGAACAGAAAAGCTGCTCTTACATTGATTGCATGAATTGCTAGCGATCGCGCACTATGCGATTGAGTTACCATCGCGATTGCTTTTGCTAGCTTAAACACAAAGGTGGCGAAATAGGAGCTTCCTGAATTGGTGATTTGTGAGAGTGGATAAGAAAACTTCGGTGGGGGAATATGATACGTACGACTGTGATCAGAATAAGCGAACATGTTCTTGCAAAATACGAGTTGTTCGAATCGGGAAACTACCTTCGAATGCGTTTGTATTTCTGGCCATTCTTTGTATTTTCTCAAACCAGAAATGCTTCCCAATCAATCAAATTCCGTGCACCGTAAAAAAGTGGCAGTAGAAGTCAAGACGAAACAAAAGTTGCGATGGAAACAAATAATTATAGACAATTAAACTTACCGATCTCGTACGTGAATGACTGGATCTTTGTCTTGAAGCACTTCTACTACGGTTTCGTTCCCGTTCCAGCACTACCTGGGCACTTTTTAGGTGCTGAACGGGACTGAGAGGTGGTAAGTTCTGTTTTCGGCGTCGAACATTCTCAGCGGCAATCCGGTAGTTCTCCAATTGTGCTCTCGCCCTTTCCTCTCGATTTCGTTGACGGTATTCCGCTCTGCACAGCCCTATGTGCCCGCATTGTTCTGTTGGTGGGATGTCCTGGATTAAACAGGAAAGTAGAGTCGAATGCTCAGACGCGAAATCTATCCAAGATGTCGTGAAAGATGTATTCGAGTGTAAGCAGCATGCATTACAGATGATTTCCAAAGCTTCCAAATTTGCTGTTTTTATAACTCAACCTTAGTGCGTGCATAAGTCGAGTCAAGAGTTCGCTTGAAGTAGATCATAGGGTGGATATGGTGCGGCTGGAAAAACAGCTCTCTTTTATGATTCTAGAATAGAGTCAAGGACTTGCACATAGGTGGTAAACACAAGTAAAATATGAGCGACAACAGATTTCTCATTAGAGAGATAACTAAGGGAATGAAGAATGAAAGGGCAGTCGAGCTGATCACCTTTTTCTCCAACTTCAATCATAAATACTCCATTCGATGCAAATCGTTATCAGCTACCTTCCTTCTTTGAAGACCATTCGGTGAAAGTGAACTGCTCCTCTGCTATAATGGGCAAAAAGGACCATAAAACGGTCACACTCAGGAGTTATATAAGCCTCAACCCCAGATATCGTCTAATTCACTCGCATCGTCCGACGTTTGGGATTGGGATAAAGTAAGGTTTAACTTTAATGCAGCAATGAGGTTTGGAAGAAAAACATACATGCATACATACAGCGTACAGATTCGCTACCATTAAATATAAAGTACAATTAAACTGACACTGTGTATTTTTACCCACTTTTACTACTGAAACATCGGCTCAGTGTCATGCCATTCAGGATTCAGAGCGGTAAGTTAGCCGAAAATAAGCTATCTAGGACGTTCATTTAGCACAAGATGAATTTGTTCTTCAAAACGTTACAATTATTTTATTGAGTTTAGCAATTTATGGTTCCTTCGCTGCATCGAAAAGCTGTTAGCCAAAATGGAGAAGATGACAGCTAAAATAGATTTGCACTTAAAAAAATGGAACGCACATGTGCTGACAGCGTATTCTCACACAAAGATCTGGAACTGACCTGTTTACACCATGGACAAATAATCCAGTCAGGTGGACAAGTTTGCATAGCTGTTTCTCTTCTTCGTCGTTCCCTCCTACGCAACGCAGCTGCTGCCTTTTTAGCCTGCTCCCGTTCCGCAGCTCGTCGTGCCTTGCGCCTCGCCGCGCAGTTCATTGAGACCTCAGTAGTGCACGACACTATTTCCTTTCCTTGTCCATCACTCGTCCGTCGAGTAGCCTTCTTGCCCTTTATGAGAGATGAAACGAAATCGTTAAATTAATGGAATGAATAGAAAATCGTAGGTGCGATTATGTTCACCTCGGTGGGCAAGAGTTGAATCTCACTAGGCGTTGTTTGTATGGAAGCGACACATATCGTGGAATCGCTTGTAACTTGGGCTGAAAAAAAACTCAATAAGTATATAAATGGTATAAGTAGGGCAAGGCTCCACACGTGTAAAATATTTACTTACAATCAGCTGCAAGTTTTGCTTCTTCTATTAGTCGCTGTCTCTGCCTTTCTGCCTCTAATTCTGCCTCTCTCTGGGCAGTTTGTCTTTGGATTAGGGCAGCTTTTTTACGAATCACAGTATATTTTCCATTGCCTTTCCCAATATTTAAAATTGTTAGCTCATTCTCAGCAGCAATCTGTTGCGCCAAAGACCTTATGTCTTAAAAAGAAACATACCCTTTTTAGGGCCTTCTTCTTTTCTGCGGAAAGAGACCCGGAAGGAATACGCAACTCTACTTTCGAGAAATCATCCACCATGGGCAAGACAAGAAGCTCCATTTCAATATCGCAGGGGTTGCTTTGACAAAAGGCACCAATCCCATTTTTAGGACTGACATTAAGTGGTCTTGAATTAATTGTGGAATACTGTGCTGGTGCTTTTGTGATAGTTTCGTTTTCAGTGATTTCCTTCAAAGTGCTTGTCAAAGCCTGAGATCTGGGAGAAATTCTTGGCGTTGAATCCATCAAATGATTGTCTTTAGTGTTTGAGGAAATCTTCATCAGCAGGGATTGATATACTTCATCTTGATTTTTTATGAAAGACGAAAGGTTAACATAAGTTGCAGGGCTGACATCATCAAGCGATTCATGAAATAAGTCGGGAGCTGCAGACATGCATCGGGGAGGGTCTGCAGTCATGCTTTCAGCATCATCGTTGTCAAGATAGCTAAGATTAGGCATTGAAGTTGTTTCCACAGAACTGAAAAGTGACTCTGCATTCTCCAAATGTTCAAAACTGTCATCAAGTTCGAAAGTGTAACTTGGACTCCTTTTTATTCTAATCTGCCCCTCTATTTTGCTTGATGACCGGGAACGTTCAATGGAAGTGCTGGAGTAAGATGCATTAAATATGCACTCGGGACCTCGCGAAGTATTACACTTACTGCCGTTTCTAATTTCAATTTCGCCATTCATTCTAAGCGCGATTTTAATGCAGCGGTGAGTCAAGGTCAGTTTGAAAAAAAAACATCTTAACAACCAAGTGGCACACAAATTTTGTTCACTTTTATTTTTATCTTTTGCCAAAAATAAAAAACGAAAATTATTGTTGTGTCATTTGGAGGTTTGTAGTGCTTGTTGAAGTATTGTTGACAATTCTTTAAGTGTGAAACAATTTCACACACAAAAAAGGTAAGAGCTCTAAAGCACTAATTTTTACCATTACTGACTTGTGTGGCACATTAGGTGCCATTTTAAGGCAAAGGAGACAGAAATGAGGGCGGAATATATTTGTAGCGTCCTGAGCGCTCCTAGAAGACGAGAAGGCTAACCATAGATCAGAAGGCACTGCTGGCATGGTCGGGAGACCAGCCCACACAGCTAGGTCCAAGACGGCCGCCACCAGTGTGTAAGACCAACCACCAGTTCAAACGAACAAAGCACTACAATAAATGCTCAATAAAGGAAGAGCATGTGGCTTCTAGCATGGACCAGCTTCCAGTCCACAATGTAGCGCCCAGGCGTCGCTAGAAGATGGATGAAGGCTAAGCGTAGGGCAGGAACATATGCTCAAGCAAAGGAGGAATAAAGCTGCCGGTGTGTTCGGAAGGTCAGCCCATGCAACTAGGTCAGAACGGCCACCAAGTTGAGCGAAGGCTAATCTGCGGTTCAAACAACTAAAGCGTTGCAAATATTACTAATTACACTTTGGGTAGTGGTTAACAGCTTTCTGCGTTTAGGTTTAGCCTTTATGCATAAAACAACGAAACTGATTTTCGTATTTAATCAGCGTGTTGTTCAGTTGATATTTGTTAAGACATTTGGGCAAAAGACATTTGGCAAACGCATTTCAACTTTCCCAGCGCACAAAAAAATTCCAGAAATTACGTTAAAAATCGGTTTTCAGGTTAGATTTTGTGCTTAACGTGGTGACTAATGCGAGCCCGACCCAAAAGGTGTGTGCCCATTGACAAATTTAACAATTATCAACTATGTTAACAGCCTTCAAGGCGAATTGCATTTCAAGTTAACCGTAGCACGGATTGGACTGTGCGAATATGTCTAGCATTTGTATTTTAACTTTATTTAAATAACCAGTTGCTATTGTCATTTCCCACTACATTACATGGGTGTTAATTCAACGATTTTTCCATAGCTTACCAATAGCATTTGCGGGAAAAGAAGTGGAGAGAAAGCGTAAATTTTTGTCCCCATGCGAGGAACGGGAGATTGTTGATAAGCTGTGGGAGCGTGCGCAGGAACACACGCAAGCAAAATAAAATGCAGCGCTAATGTGTGTGTTATTTGGTAAGGAAAATCTTTCACCAGATCAAGAAGCCTTACTCTGCCGGTTTGCCCATCAATCCCTTTCGTCGCCCGCATAGGAGGTTGACGTCTCTTCCTCCCGACCGCCATCTCAATTGCAAAGCACAAATTAAATTAACCAAACAAATGAATTCGCAACAGCTGAGACCAACGTACACAAAGGTTGTATATTCAATTCAGGACTCAACCTAAAATCAGAGCAGATGTTGATCAGTTTTGTGAATTAGGGGCTTTGCTGTATGGTGACTCCTTATAAGGGCGAGAAACTAGCACAATGCTTTATATATCTAAATAAAACTCCCCACAGCAACTAGATTCCTAAAAACGTTTTGTATGAAGAACCTGAACCAAAACAATTTCAATTGTCTGAAAGTTGATTGTTGAATAAGCCTGAGAATTAATAGGGCTCTGTGTCGTGACTAAAAAACGTCGTTACCAATGCATGCCTTCACTGCTACAGCTTGAGAATGTGGTTTTTTGACGACTGCTTAACGATTCAGCTGAACTAATGAACAAGCAGACCGTTTAGCCTTCAAATAATCAAGGCAACCTTGTCGCTAGATTGAACAAAAGCTTCTGATTCATCCCAAACCATAGTATGAGGTACCCAGGCCCATGAGTGGCTCTAGTATGAACTGAATACGTGTGTTAGGACAAATATCAAAATGAAGGACACTTTGAAGGCTGCTGTAGCGCCCTGAGCCTTCCTAGAAGGTGAAAGAAGGCATGACAGTAAGCCAAGTTGTATGTTCGGTAAGCAGGGGGGTCGAGGCCAGTGGCATGACCCTGAGGTCAGACCACCTGACGAGGCAAATATGGCCACCCAAGCGACGATGACGGAAACCAGAGGTCAAGCAAACAACCGTGGAAGCGCTAGAAGATTGAGTTTAAATATCTAGCTGAACATAGGAGATCTTGACAGCTGAAGTTCATATTTTCAACCGATCGCATATAAAACTAATTCCTTACCACGTGCTGTAGCGTATTGTTTGTTTGGGCTGTTGGTCGGTCGGACATATCAGTGGCGGCCACCTTGAACGTGCTGCGTGGGCTGGCCTGCCGGCCATGCCATCAGTTCTCTTACTTTCCGTCTAGAATACACGTATTCTGACCTACACCTGGCCTTCTTTCCTTCTTCTAGGGATGCTTGGGACGCTACATAATAGTCTAAGCCTTTAGGCTATTGTTAGCCTGATCAACAGAAAAGGGCTTTCCTTAATAAAAATATCACAGATGGGAGATAAATCAGCTTTGAGGTTGACATTCCTTCTCATGCGAATTCTGTAAAGCCGAAGCTTTGCATGCACAGAATTAACAGCATGAAACATCCACCAAAGCGAGACTATAACCAACTGGGGAAAAACAATTTGTTTGCTTAAATATCGCCATTCGTTGAGCACAGGAAGCCAGTTTGGAAAGCACAATTTTTTCCCATTTGGTAAATTTTGGTTGCCTTTTGATCCCACCAACTTGCCTGCCCGCTAATCATAAATGAGTGTGTGAAGTGACTTTATCACAAGTTAAAATCATCCGCTTTGAATGTGAAACAATTGGCTCAAACGAGGGGCTTAAATTGTACCATAAATTGTTACTTCTTTGTTTACCACTTGGCTATTCACAAAGTTTGCAGTAAATTCGGTACAAAAGCATAAAAAGCAAATAAATGGGGTTAGGAAGATTGTAAAAATTGGACATCGCTTTTGATGATGACGTGCTAATCACTTCAACGAGAAGTGGAACTATTTTGCTTTGGGGAGGGTAGTTCAAGGAAATCTGCGTGTAGAAAGTCTAACGGGATCCCGGCCAGGTTCAGAGATCAAGCCATTCAGCAGGTCCACATAGGTGGACTTACAGTATTACATTACTAAACCGAACGGTAAAGAAGTAAAGCATCGCATAGCAGGTCTTCCATTTTGAACTTTGTCTACACCCCTTCCTTTAGCCAGGCTCCCAAGTTAGACGTCTGAAAGTGATTGGTGCTGTAAGAGTGGCACCCCCAGATAAACATCTCCGGTCTCCGTACCTCCATGCAATGGTCCCTCCTGACATGGAGCCATTTACTGTATGAAATATTCGATTGGAGAATTAACATGCCAACCGTCACAAAACTTATACCCTGGTCGTTGTAACACGAAGCTCGAGGCAGAGACATGTGACAAAGGGCGGGGTCTAAAGTGGTTTTGGAGGAAAAGGTCTCAAGATTGTTCCCCTTCTTCACCTTCTGCTCACTTAACTAGTGGACGGTTAATCGGTGAAGAGGTATGGCGCGACTAGTTAATCAACGCCTTTACAAATATACCATAAGCCAATCTGCCTGCCTCTTGCTTCCATTTGGCTCATGCCTGGATTTGTTTCTGTTGCTAAAAGCATTCTTCAGTGAGCGGAATTGAGGTAGTTGTCTAGGTTGGATGTCATTGTCATATCCTCTATTAGTTATCATTACACTTATTTACGCGCTAGCAGCATATGCACTTCTTCCATCACGATAAGATTTATTGCCCAGTAAGGGAAAACAGGTAAAGGTGCTTTTTAAGATAAGCTTCGTTTTCCGCTGCCACTATTGCAGCTCACGGAGGCCTCCCCAAAGACAGATGAGGATAAACAACTCTGACATGGTACGTATTGTTGACGTACAGAAGGGTGGAGGAGGATGAGGAGTTGGAGGAGGAGGGGGAGGTGCAATGTCAAGCCTTCAAGTGGCCCGTAACCATGACCTAAAAATCAACAACAAATCAAAGCACTTTGTCTGCTTTCTTAAAGTCCGTAGGAAGAGTAACATGGTGTAGTGAATATTTATCTTCACATTGTTCACTCATCCATTACTTCCACTAATTTTGACGAATTTTTGTTCGCTCCAATCCACTAATAAACCAGTATTACTCCACCCCCAAATTTCGCTGCGTAAATATAATTGACGCCTCAGAGGCTTAACAGTGAAACAAGGGGAAGTTTTTTTTTGTATTAGAAGGAGCTCGGGGGATAAATAAAATCTGTTTCACCTCCCTAAAAAAGCCCCAGGCAAAGGGTTTTATGGTACTTAGATAAGAGCCTCATATCACAAGCATCATCTCTATGATCAAAGGATGCTAAGCTTATCACAACGCCTGCACGAAATTCACCTCGAGGCTCCAGGCAGACAGTCTGAGAGGCATTGTCTATGAATTGAGGGCTTCAGTCGTTTAAGGTGGAAGTGTCGTTTGTAAAGCATTTCACCAAACTCCAGTAGACAGATCCGTTAGCCCCATGCCGCACTGGATATTCATTTATCAATGTCAAACTATGCTGGCATTGATTGATTGAGACAGGCGAAATCATACAGACATTTATTTGCTTCGATTTACGCTTGGAGATTAGGCGGAATGAAGATGTTTGCACTCAGAGATCTTTTCGAAGTATAAAACGGGGCCGCATAAATGTTTATAGAAATGCCTGATGCGGTGGCAAGGTCAAGCTTAGTAGTGGAGTTAAAACGGCCGTGGTCAAATGCCAATTTATGATTGAACATTCCATTCTCATACCTCATTTGAAGCTATTAGTAGACATCTGCAACTATTTCACTTTCTTTTAGAAGCCCTTCCAACATTGTCTGATGTTGCTGGGGTTCTCTGTCGCCACAAAACTTCCTCCTCTTCGACTTTCCATTCATGCTAGAGAGAAATATCCATGCTCACCCCTACCAGTGGAATTGCACACATAAACTGCCACGAAAAATGCAGAGATAATACAGGTGCAACTCATTCTCTGGCTGTCTCTGCTCTACAGGCACTAAAAACCCTCTTGCGTTTATCACGTCAGTCGCAGGTAACGACATCGACCTGGAAACGCGGGTAGGATCCAGAACCTCGGCCTTTAAAACGCGCAGACAATGCTGCCAGACCATCACCTTCTGCCCAACTGTGCAAAATCAAAATCTGTGTATGAAACTGAGCATTAAGGCACTATGGAGCAGGTCTTAAGCCTTTTTAACAAGTAAATTCTGTTTTATTTCCTTCGAATTACAATCGATATCCACCTCTTTGTACCCGTGATGGAAAAATAAAAGTTAAATGTCGAGTAGCATGAATTTTAACAATCCTTTTACTGTGGCATAGCTGCAGAAGGAGAAAAGCACTAAAATCCGCTTCAAAGGGCATTAAAATTAGCAAACCATCTGATTAGATGCAGGTTTGTGTTTAAGAGCAGTGTGCCAAACCGGGGATCACACATCACGAAACATCAAACGCACAAGCGAGAATCCAGCGCTGCTTCTGTTGCACTTATTTCGACCTTTTAATTGTCTTGAAAGTCGAAACATTGCGTGTGATCGGTGCTATCGCATTTCCTTTCGCAGACTTTTAACAACTTCTGCTACACTACAAGATGCGAATCCAAATTTAGTGGGATATGTTTGCCAAACGAGATGTGAACTACTAAAAAGGTGCTTTTAAAACATTAGAGATGTGGGGGGCGTGATTAAATTCTCTTCAGCACTGAAAGGTTTCCCATCAGTGAAGTCTCCGAAAAGGGATTTCGGAGCCAATATTTCCACAAACATCACTGCATGATAAGCGCTTGCACTGATACCTTTTTATACATGCTAGCCTTGTTAGTGAACGGCGCTTTTTTAACAATACATAAGAACATTGAGACAATAATGAAGGCAACATCGTAATGGTCCCCTTCAGTGTGTTTCCGCCATGCGGCATGGTCTCCGACCTGTGCCTACAGCTGGCATTCCTTTTGTACTTAGGCAGTACAAAAGCTGACCCAGAGTTATGCATTACCTCGCCTTCTGGGAAGGCTTAAATAAGTAAAGATGAGACCTCTTTTACTTTTGGAATGCATGGGAGGTAGGCCATCTAATTGGCTTACGGGAATTTTTGAAATCCGGGTCAAATGCACGACTTAGGGGAGACATTTTGCTCTGCGGAATTACAATGGCAGCTTGTATAAAAGTTTAACAAGAAATCTGGTGGCTTCATAACCGCCTTTTTTAAATGACATTGTAGTGTTTTGTTTGTTTGGACTGTTGGTTGGTCTGGCCACCTTGAACCCAGCTGCGTGGGCTGGCCTGCCGGCCATGCCAGCAGTCACCTTCCTTTCCGTCTACAATACAAGTATTTTGACCTACACCTAGCCTTCTCTCCGTCTTTTAGGGATGCTCGGGGCGCCACCGACATTGTTAATGCTTTTTGCAGCACAATTCAGCATCCACAATCACGAAGTCCCTTAGCGTTGTAGGAAAAGCGACCATGAACCAATCGCCCCAATCATGGAATAATGCGCTCAACCCGAAATGAACTTTGACAGTATCGCTACCAAACCCAGACTTTTGTCTGGCTTGGGGACTGCATTAACAAAAAGACACTGGCACAAAGGCACAGCTTATAAGATGATAGAGAGATAAGACTCACCGTCTGCTCACACATGCCATTTCGTTCTCACTTCAGCGCTATCTAGCCATAATTACCCAGTCACCTATTTGCTGTTCAGTTAATAGACGTCGGCGTGTAGAGAAGTTATTAAGTTATTAAAGCATTACTGTGGTAAAGGAGAGGGTGGTAGTTTCCAAGGACGACGTCAACCTCAACCTTTCCATTTGGCATCGCCACACATTAGCCTACCAGCAGCACTCTTCTATATGACATCCATTAATGGAAATTAGGTTCTTGTAAATTTGGAGCGGACCCTTTTGCCTCCACCCGTTGTAAGGGTCCAGAATCTTCCCTGAAGCTTATCAAACATTCAATACTGGGAAGAGGAGTATGATGTCGGCACAGAGAAGGATCGAGGGCCACTGACATAATCACAGGCTATGCTAATTAGTGGAAGGACAATAGCGAGGTCTTAAGTGTCCTCGCAATCCAGGGCAAAGACTTTCACAAATTTAATGAGCATTACAAGGCATTGGATGCGGCCAATCGCAGTCGTTTTAAGGTCAATTTCAACCATACCAAGTTCAACCTCCTAGCTACTTATTCGTCGACTTATTACGATTAATCAGCATGAGCGTACAAAGATGGTTTAGTTATTAAGGAGGGACGACCATTCCACCACCTTACATGTTTCGACAGTTCCACCAACAACCCATTTGATAGGAAGCAAGTTATCAAGACTCGTCGAAATAAATAATGCGGCCCACCTTATTACACCTTGGTAAGGTTATCAAGCATTTATAACTAAACCGCAACAGTTTCCGGTTATGAATGCTTCTAAAAACCTTAAAGGGATTCCGATGCGCGATTAATGACCTGTCGTTAAGTCACTATCGAAAACCCCCAAGGTTAGACAGCATTGGTGCAAACTTGGCAGCAGGATTTGTAGATTAAACCATGGGGACGGAGACCTCACTTTTGAAGTCATCGTTATGCGGAATGGAATGACACAAATGCCTTACTAGATCCAGACACGCGTTTGCGAGCCACTAGGCACACGGCTATAGATTGACTGAAGCACCATTTTGGTTTCGCAAGCTCAAAAGGCTTCGTCCTTGTACTTCCGTGGCGTGACAGGCGCCCAGGCCATGTCAGTGGTCCTCCAGCTCTTCTGTGCCTCAGCAGCACGTTTTCTCCCTTTTGTTATTGCAGCGCATTAAACCAACCGCATTGCCTTTTTGATAAACATGATTTGACAAGTGCTAACTTCTTTCCTTTACTGTCAGTGACAGATAAGATTGGTTGATACCAAACGAGGGAACTTAGTTTTTTACCACAAAAAATGAGCACAGCTTTCACATCCATTGTCTTCCAGAAGCATTGTTTTTAGCAATGGAAATCTTCCCTGAATGAATTGAGGGCGTTTTAAATTCCATTTCTGTGAAGAGCCTAAGCCATTCATATTTTCCCTTTTACAAATGAGAAAATTTGTCAGCAAAAGTGCGGCTCTAATCTAGACACAGTGAACTAATTTGATACATTAATATACCCAAAAAGGCTCAGGGAAAATTAGGAAATGAGAGTGAGAGACTCTCTTTCGTGTTGAAACAATCGTCTCATGATAGTTAAATGATTGCTCGATGCCATTTCCACTTCTGTCCTTCCACAACTTTACAACCACTCGAAGGAATCATAAATGAAGCCTCCTTTAATCAAACTCCTGACTTTTGTCCTCTCACCAAATTGAAAAAGGATTTTTTAAGAGGGCATTTGCCATCTTCACGCAATAAAACAGTGTTAAATGTGATAGCAACGGCATTTTTTAATGCAGAAAGCAAACAGCATGCTTAGAAGATTGGAAGCGAAGGAAAGGCACTTCCACTTCCACGCAATAAGTGACAGTAAAAGGAGTAAAGGGACAATAGCATCTTTATGCGTGGCATCGTGTTTGGGCTAAATGTATACAAGATAATTTCAGAATATGAATTTTTGATTGAGTTTTCGGTTTGTTTACGCTAGGCCACGGTACTTTAGATAATAAAGTAGTTGCCGAGCCAGGCGATACGCATTCTTTTCTAGTATTATAACCTTTTTCAGATTCAGGGAAGTCTGTAGATCTTGAACTAGTGGCAGTGTGGAATAAATTCAATACAAAATGAAATCCACCCACTTTTTATTGTGATCGCTGAAATTTGATGTGACGGAAGTAGGGTGTAGGTAGCGAATGGGCAGATGTGAATCTATCACTCCAGTAGTGTGTTCTGGAGAAATGGTGATGACAGCTGAAGCAGCATTAATCGTGAACCCGGTGGAAATTAGCCTATTTTGGAGCTATCCGAAGTACCTGTATGGAGGTGCTAATTAAGTGAGCACGTGACACATCCCCCACCTCTCTAATGGCAAGGTACTCTATGCATTGATGGACACCACATCATGGAGGCACAGGCACGAATGACTGATCACCACCTAACTATCATTATCCACGTAAGTACTTTGCCTCGTTGACGGGTGCTCTTACCACTGGACACTGCTCTTACCACCATTCGCCCTTCCCCAATCCAGGCTGGAACTGCATTTCCAATGGAAGTTCCAAGAGGGCTCAATAGCGCTGCAGCAAGATCTATCTTCAGTTGCACACAAAGTCGATGACTAGAATGGTTGGTTTGTGACGACTTTTCTCACAGCATCGGCTACCTTGTGCTTGCTGAGGTGGAATACCGACAAAGAAGACATTCAGAGCCAAAGGACAAAAGATAATGAACTAGGCAATGCTTAAACAGATGCTTTGTGTCAATTGCCCATGCCCTCAAGACTCTACCATCGTACTTCAGCTTGGAAATAGGGTCTATGAACCATGTCAGCAGGCCCTCATCCATCTCCTGCCTTGCTGATACATATTCGGTCCCAGCATTATTACTGCTTTCAACTTTGGGCAAGACTCCTGGTGCCGCGGCTTCCCACAACTGTTTAATTCAGAAAATGAGCCAACAGAAAGGGAATTCAGCGCGGTCCTTTACCCATATATGCTAACACGTCGTGACTTGCTAAACTGAAACATGTATCAAAAGGCGGTAATAAGGACTATAAGGCAAATCAGTACTGTTTAGTCACGATTCGACGTGCTTTTGCTAATAAACGAGCAATAAGCTTAATAAGCTCGTCATAATCGCTAGCTCATTTAAAAACAGGTGTTCGGTACAATAGACCTTACAAAAGACGATGCGGTTTTGTTGGTTATTGTTTCGTAAAAAAGTCTGTTAAAGGTTGACTGCATTTCATTTTGGAGGGCATGAAATCGATGCTCTGACATGCATGCCAATCGCCAATCGTCAATTATGGTCATGCTCAACTCCTTATAACCTTGACTTGCTATTTATGATTATTTGACAGGTTCCCATTAATTTCTCCTCGGCTTGATTTGTTGTATTGAATGTCAAGCCTTAAAATATGCCGGACCCTTTATAGTTTTACGATGCAGTCACAAATGACAGGTAGACGAGGGGCTCTATTTCCGTGATGACTGCACATGGATGCAAAGGGTTCAAGAAAAGACATCGATTATGGATGTGTGGACAACTTTGTTCAACGCTTTATCTATTTTCGTCATAAAATTAGCTTGGCATTTCAGGATTTGGAAGCACAAGGTACGTACGGTTCTCAGTTACCACACATGAAATGGAGGGTTGCCTACGATGACGAAAATGCATCCCACATTCGCAATTTCGGATAACTCGGAAATATTTATCCACTTGATGCGCCTGGTTTATCTCAATCACTACCCACCGAGTGGTGTGATGAAAGTTGGGCCAATTATGGTTCCGTTTGTTCCGGTGCTGCTGCGCCTGGGACTCCTAACCCCAGACAGGACCGTAGTGGACAATGGAGCACAAGACTGTTCCTAGACAGCACTGGTGGCTGCAGGACAGCCACAATCTCCGAGTTGTAGACTCAGGATCCAGCAGCTTAAGGCTTTAACATTAATAGGCTGTGTACTCTTCAAAAAACAGATTACTTTCTAGATAACACAATTAAAGAATTGCAATTTTAAGCACCAAATATTGGAGGCAACTTCAGGAGGAGAAAGTGAGCAGTTGAGGTTCACCCGCCCTGGATGACGGCGGACAATTTTTCTTCCAGAACCGTGGTGAATAAAGACATTAATTTTTAACCGTTTCTGCACGCTCTGTTTGAATCATGCAAGTCGGGCCAAGCACCAACGTCAGTACTTGATTTTTTGCAGCAAAAGAGACTTTTCTAGCAATCTAGTCATGTGCATCATCTTGAATTTGAACTTGTTGTGTTAGTTTACAAGGACACCCAAGCCTCGGTTCCTGTACTTCCGCTGGGTGAAATGGTTATTGAGGCATGTCGGTAGCCGCACAGCTCTTCTGTACGTCGACAACACATATTCGGCCCCGTCGCTTCAATCTCTTTCGGCTTTAGCGAAGGTTTGGGTTGATAAAAAGAAAAAAATTAGGTTTAAGCATTGATAATTCTATTGGTGATTAATTTGCAGCCTACAAAATTTAAAAGTTCTAAAAGGTTTAAAAATTTTCCGATCTTGTTATACCTCCTTATTAATAATTAGATGATTCGAGTCATCATGTTTTAACCGCTTTATAATCATTTCATGGTTGTTAGACACTCTTTGACTCACTAATTTATCTTTCACAAAATGCGAAGTAAGTAAATGTTATTATGCACTTTTGATTAATCAAACGTGATGAAAAATTTGCACCTCATATTAGTGATTAAACCTCGTTTGAGGTTTATTTTCCCCGCAATGTTTCGTGATAAATAGGCCATAACTTGACAGCGGAACCAGAATTTCAACCTTTACGAACTAAAGCCTCAATTTATTGTCGGTTTTCGTTAATGTTATTAATCTATTTCACTTGGAAAAGTTGATCGTGGAAAATTATGCCTTAATGATAAAATCGAGCGAGTTGTATTCTTCGGGTGCGGGAATGTAGTTTAGGCCAAGGCTGTAGCGTTCCGAATATCCCTAGAAGATAAAAGAAGGCCAAGCATAGATTCGATTACATGTATTCCAGACAGGGAGGAAAGGCACTGCTGGCATGGCCGGGAGACCAGCCCACATGGCTATGTCCGAGACGATCGCCGCCAGTGTATAAGACCAGTCCAGACAAACACTATATGGCCAATCCCTTCTTTTGAGCATTGTCTCCAATGCTCCTCTCGATCCACCTCTCGCAATTAGTGCTGCGATAAGCACTCACGGGCCAACCGTGCCAGGCGCCCACATTCGACGCAAATGATGCAAGGCTTTACACCACATCAGTGATCTCTCTTGGCAGTGCGACTCGACCTGGAGGTTCGCCCAACCTGCCAAATAACTTCGGAGTAAGAGGTTCAACCAACCAGCAATGCATCCGTTGCGACGTTAGTTTGCCAGTCGCCTTCCCAGATGGTCCACGGTTGGAATCACTTCAGTTGTTAATAGCTATTCTATAGAGCACGGAAATAGGGTAGGTATTGAAGACGAGTGTTGCTCTTAGCCCTTCAGCACAGGCACTTCTTTCGCACTGTTGTAAAATGCCACCCGTAAAATAAATCGGGGTGGTAACTGTACAAAGTCGGACCCGCTTTCCGCTGCCACCACTGTAGCGTCCCGAGCACCCCTTGGAGACGAAGAGAAGGCCAAGTATAGATCGGAGTACATGCATTCAAGATAGGGAGGAAGAAGGCTGCTGGCATGGCCGGGAGGCCAACCCACGCAGCTAGGTTCAAGGCAGCCGCCACCAGTGTGTAAGACCAACCAACAGTATGCACAAACGAAGCACGACAAGCGCCAATGCATTGTCTCGAATTTGAATAAAATTGAAGCCGAACAGAGACAACGGAGGCATTCTTCCCACAAAACTCTTTAATCTTCTCAGCTCTTCTTTTGGCATCAAGAATTCAAAGGAGTTTTAACTTCAAAGTCTCTTTTTGGGTGACCAGCTGGAAGACTGAGCCCACTCGATACCACGAAGGAGACATTGATGGTGTTGACATAATCTTAAGATCCTCGACGCGGTTGCTTCTTGCACACGTCAAAATTCACCTACTTTTTACAAAAACAAAAAAACCATAGCTAAAAATAAATTCGAATACGTCTTTGTTCGATTGCTTTTCACTTTGAAATGAGTTTTTATTTCCAAACAAAAGTTTGACCGATATTGAGTTTTAACGATCAATCTGTGCCAAGTGCAGGCCAACCATACAAATGCCTGATGACTCCTTCGACAAAAACTCTTAAATTTGAAATTTTACTCCGCTTTCTCATTAATTACCTGTACCTTCTTCGAGTTGGCATGTGCCGCACGCACTTGGATTATTTGTGCAACTTTCGAGTTAAGGTTTTGCGGGCACTTAAGACTCCGCGGTTATTAATTTGCAGGGCGGCAAGACCGCTGGTGGCAGTCGGTCCTTCATTCCGCCAAGAATTTTATAATTTACCTCGAAAGCAGGTCCCCATTCGGCTCCATGATAGTCGTTGGCGCCGCACCATGACTGGACGAAATGTACCTTCTGTTTGTGACAGTATTTTTTGGTGATTATTTTACGTTCGTTCTTTTATTATGTGAGCAGTATGTTAAGAATTAAAACTGCGATCAAATCGAGTCGTCAAAAGCAGTCGATCTTACTACTGACTAAAGCATTGCAACGTCCCAAAAGCTAGACATCTGTTAGGCTTAATTTGGTGCTTTGAAGTTATTTTTCGTGGATTTTACGAGGGTTCGCCCATCAAATCACTTTAAGCAACTGTGTAATGGAAAATCCTTCAAGCATAAAAGGAATAGGTATTTGTGCTCACTCACCCTGGGGATGTTGTAAAAACGTTGCAATGATGCCAAACGCTTTATGTGGCTTAGTGGAGACTAAAATTGGGCAGACAAGACATCGGAATGTATATTATTAAATATTAAAATAGACATTGAACCCGTTGATATTTGATTCATTTAAGGAGAATTTAACAAGCCCCTTTTTGTCCAATGCGGCTTTGATGCCCCAATGCGTGCTTGTTAGACCAAGTCTGTTGGGATCACCCATTATGTACTCATACTAAGGGTTCGAGGATGGAATTCATTGGGTCAAAGTCTAAGTTCATCAAAATAAATGTACTCTCTTGCATGAACTGTAACAAGGGTTGCGAGTCATATGCAGTATCTGGTTTTTCGTCATGCACCGCTTCGAGGCTTTCCTAAAAGTGAATGACGACATATTACGAGCGCTGAATAGATGTTGCCAGCTTAAAGTACGGCTACAGGTCTAATGTCATAGCTTGAAGGTAATGCCGCTCAGAAGAAGTACAAAGGCAGGTTCTCAAGTACCTGATGAACAAAGGCCAGGCGGTAGACTCTCTCCCTTTGAGCTTGGTCATCGATGCTTTCCTTCGCCGCCACAGGCATCGGCCGTCGCAAGGATGTCGGTGTGGTGGGGAATTCACAGGCAGTTCCACCGTGCTAGGGCAATCAAGAAGACATTTTCCTCCACCATCGCCAGTCACTCTTGAGAGTCTCACTCCACTGTTTAGCGAGGCACTGAGACAAGGGAAATGTACACACAGGCTCACCTCTCTATTGCCAGTGATAAGATCACTAGCCAAAAGAAGAGTCATTTAATAAAGTCAACGGAAAAGTTATTCAACTATATGCCGACGGGTCTACGGTGCTAAAGAGTTCTTGCTGTTTGAGCACATCCGTTGAAGACCTGAGTACAGGTTGCACCGTAAATCCCAAAGTAGATGCTAGGACCATCTCAGTTGCTTTCTAAACAGCCTAACGCGATTCATACAAAGCGCTCTACATAGGTCCAGTCGTTTTTCTTACTTGCTTAATGTTTTGGATGAAACGTCCTTTAATGTAGTGCAATTTAAAATAGTCAAAGGCTATCGCTTGCAACTTTTAATTAATGGGAGAAATTTCACGCTATAACAACTGTTTGCTTCCTTAATTACTATTTTATGGTCGAGATTAGTCCGGTTTCACCACAACTGATGCTGCATGCCAACTAAGTAGCCTCCATAGTTGGACATTATAGTTACTCATTGCCGCATGGCGCAAAAAGAAGGATGATATGCACACTTAAATAAGATTTTGGTAAAAAATCCCATTTTAAATGCAATTTGCTTTTAAAAAGTGTGTAATAATTTGATCTTCCTCATTCAGGCACCTTCCCCGACGCCCAACGTGATCAACCTTCCACGTCCTCAGCCATGGAATCTGCATGCAACTAGGGCGCTACCTGACCGCAACTTCACTGACCTCTCTTGACACTTGCACTATGGATGGATAAATTTGTCGACCAGCTTGGGTGCAAATCCCTAGCCATTGGAACACCCACCTCAAGGCGGAGCCATGTCTTAAAGGACGATGTTTGAAACAGTCTTGGGGAACAAGGCTTCGTGGTTGCCCCCCTTTGCCAATTTGCAATCACAACAGAGCTATGTGGTCATACATGTGCCCGAGTTCCGCGGAATTGGAAGGGACGTGGAGGATGTATGGCAGAGTTGCTTAATTGACATGTTGATGGAAGCATTGTAGCTGTCTTCGTAATGAGCTTTTCCAAATGGTGCAACTACCCATTCATGCGCAACCAATTATCGCATCCGCAGAATATTGGAGAGTTGGACAGTTGCTCTTGAGGGTTGGAATTGCGTTCCATTGCCAAAAATACTGATATCGAGTCATTTATGAAAACAAAGAGATCATATTATTAAATTTGATAATGTATCTTTAACCAGAAGATGGGCTAAGGGCTACTAGCACAAACCGGAGGCCATGTTGCCAATCGAAAGCATGCAAACCGAGTCTTCCGTATCCACAAAACCAACGCAGACAGTTAAACAAGCAATGGTACCACTGAAATGGGGGTAAAATGCTCCGAATGACGAAGAAATTTTGACAACAGTCCCGCCATAATTCGTTTTTTGCTGTTAACTCACAATAGGACATGTTTCAAATTGAACACCGAATAACCACACTAGTGTCATTAAAAGAGGGCGTCAATTCAGAGGATATTTGCCTGTCGCCTTATCACCTTGCTTCAAATGTTTGGTAGGGTGAAATGGGTGAACAACGTCACTGTTCATGTAACTGTGCCTATGCGAAATCTGAGGCTGATTCCCCAAGGATTGGTTACAAATAAAAACCCACCAAACCTGATGCACATGGTGAGGACACGGTATCACTCCTTGTCAGTATGTTGTCACTAGTTGTATTAGCTGGACATTTTGCAAGCTTAGTAGAGAATAATTGAGCAGATGGAATGCAGTTTTGCATTAGTAGACCTTGCGAATGACATGATAGCAACGCAAAAAAAGGAAGGTCATTGTCATTCATGGTGTTCAGTAATGAGGTTTATTGCAGGCCTCATGCAGACAACGTTCTTAATTTATGAACCGGTTTCCTGCAACGAGTAAAATTACAAGTTGCATCCCCCTCCCGAAATACTCCTTTTGCCGGCCAAAGCTTACTGAAGGAATGAGAGGCAAAAAGAGATCACATTTGGAACGAAATCTCCTAATTATTCCTTCCCTTCACTCGCAACATTCAAGTCTCATATGCGTGAAGCATTAGTGGTTTTAGAGTTTACTTGAAAATGCAATAGGAGTAGGCACGGCGATGCAGAGAGTGGCTGGGAGGTGCTAACAATGTCCAGAGACTATTCCACTCAGATGAAGTATAGTAGCACAACATTAAGAGCTCCTAAACAAATCACAAAAGTTAAATGAGCCATCGAGGCGTTGACTAGCTCCTTTTATTCTGGGCTTTGGTTTGTCTCTTACGTCGGCCCTTAAAATGAGGTTCATGATGTAAGGGAATCATTTACAAACCGACCTCTCTAGCCATCGGATTTCGCATAATAAAGGGAAAAATATGACTTCAGTGCCACCGATTTCATTGAGCGATGCTAAGGGATCTATGGGAATAATATTGAGGAGAAAAGGATGCGCAAACCATCCAACGTATTTGTCGTTAGTCGTAGGATTACGGTTTCGTGCCCGCTTTACATCGACACGTTGTTCCCAATATCGTACTGCCAAACTGTATCGACTTGAAGTTCCTTACTAAGAGAGAGCTGGAGAAGGAGCCATGCATTCAGCCAATTGCCACCTTCATGCGGGGGGATCGGGCAGATTCTTTATGAACGCTTTTGGAGAATTCGTGGCCAGTGTCGCTAACTATCCTGCAGAGCGTGGGTCTTCACAAACTACATTGGGAAGGAGAAATCGACGTGGCCGTCTCTTGGGGTGTAACTCGCTTTCAGCTGCAACTTATGCAGTGGACCAAAGTTTTTCTCCGCAAGGCAGGAGGCATGATGTTAAGGTATATCATGTGTTGTCGGTATGACAAAAAGCTGGTACCAGCTGTCATAGTCTGGAGGTCCTGCTGCTCAGCAAATTGTACAGTGGCCGAGGGTTCAGTGTCTATATATCCAAAATGGAAAGTTTAATGTCCAAACCATTGCTTGGCTGACCACTTTTACTACTCTCCACTCGCTTTTTCATGATGAGCGGTCACATTTTTTGCTGAAAATCAACTAGCTTAAATAAAGCATACTATGCAGCACTACATTTCAAAGTTGAGTAAGGCAGTTCTTTGAATAGATCCCATGGGATCGACGGATAGTCATCCTAGCCGGGAGCATACCTGCTATCTGTTGAAACAAAATTTCCAGCGAGGCGAAAGTTTACCGTGCCCACAATTCGACATTTACGCCTAGAGTCTCCAGTGAAGCCTGTTTTTTCCAGCTGGGCATAGTTCAGGTTGGGCCAATTGGTAGCCAAAAGTTTGAAATTGCGATTACTGGGCAACATTTTTACAACTATTTCGTTTATATAATCCGCTTTGATAACTTCCTCAAAAGAATAATAAACAAAGCCTTCGTAAAAACCATTGAATACATTAGCAAGCGCATATTTGTTGGACGATTAACATATTGTAGACGTACTAGACCACCTTGATGGCATGCATAAGGGAAATCCAAGTAAAATAAATTAATCTACAAGACCCAGTCAATTTTGCACAAATTTTGTCCAAAAAAATAAATCTTGTCTGAAAATGAGGCACCCTGATTTGCACTGAAACTATTCTGTTAACAACTGACCTGCATTGTTTCGTTCAGGGAAATGGGGCGCATTCGAAGAAAACTAATAAATCATTTTCACTCCCATTAGATTAATTTTGAATTCACTTTTTGAGCATGTTGTGTCGTAAAAGACTCGGTGTTTCTCGCTCCCTCACCTCAGTCCTCGTGTCCTTGGGACAGGCAAAAGAGTTGGCCGGGGATGTGTTTTGTGCCGCAGTGATAAATGAAGGGGCACGGGTAGCTCAGGCAAGCGCATTTAAGAGAGCGTTTCCTCCTTCCCGCAAAGACCGACGGCATCCTAATGCCACGAGGCTTGTCTTCGCCTACGGCTACTGCTTGAAAGGTGCATTAAAATTGGTAGGCATTACAGTGAGCCTACCAAGCACCCTGCTTTAAAAGCAAAATGTCAACTTGTGGCTGCATTTTTTGTGAAGTCTTTTACTGTCTTCTGACTGTATATGATGGCAAGATAGTTACGATGACCTTTATTGAAGCGAAATTTGGAGTTGCTGCGGCACTTTGTTAGTGGTGTTTGATGTAAACGTCTTCAAAATTTTTTCATCGACTGCCAGACATCCTTCCGACTGAATCGTTTTTTAGCCAACAGTGTAGTATATTATGGTAAAAAAAAGGTTCACCCACTCGTTGGCCTTTTTCGCAGTTTCAGAGCGATCCCTTACGAAAAGTTTCGTGCTTTAAATTGTGAAATTCTGTAAAGATAGGTTATATTAGTACAGTCAAATGTGACAACCAGGTGTTAGTTAAATTTATGACATCGGTAGATTTGGGGGCTTTCATTTTGACCTGAAGACACGCACATCCCCTCTGTCCTTATGCCAAAATGTACTTTTATTGGGCTTTTAAAACTTCTCCAACCTTATCAAGATGAAGAATTCACTTGTTCCGATACTGCCTGCCTCCACCAAACCCCTTATTGGGACAAATATTTAATCGGACTAGCAGGTTCCAAGCTAGATGCTGTAAATTTGTCTGCTCTTGTATTTTCAACTTGACAGATGGTGTTTTGACAGACGAAATTAAGGCAACATCTTGGAATTATCTTTCGAAATACGATATGTGACGTGCTCGTAGAAGCGTCAACTGTCGCGTCGCCTCTAAGAGCATCTTGCATATCTTGTTGCTACGCCAGAAGCTATGGCACGGTTATAAATGGTGGAAAATTCTGAGAGCTTGTTAACTGCATGTACATTATTTGTGAGTGCTCCATTTGGGTTGAAGATACTTTCGAAATGGTAGGCTTAAACTGGAAGGGGTTAGTTCTGAAGGAGGAAACCATGGTCCGTGAGACTTCACCTAGTGAGATTCTACAATTGCTGCTGATAATCTTATATTGAGTTGTTTAAAGCGAATTTTCTGAGCAAAGCAAATAACAATAAGGAAACTGTAACAGTCGTCTCAGGCTATCAGCGGCACTGCGAGGTCCTCATGAGGCGCGCAGAGTGGAAGCAGAAACCTTGTCCTTGTCCTTCTATTTAAGCCTTTGTCATGGCGGCAAAAAAATTTTCCAACCTGTAATTCATCTAACTTATTGAAAATAGTAGTCTCGCTCTGTTATAAACAACTCTCCCGAGGGAATTGAGATTTAGTGGGAAGAATTTCAACCACAGAGTGTTCGCCCATAATTTTAATTCCAAGTTTCCAATTCTGTTTGTCGTGAAGTATTTTGCTGTCTCTAAAACTTGGTCTTACATAATGCGAACTTGACCCTGGTGGGTATTTTTTCTAATAATATGGAGGGGGGGGGGATAGTCAACATAAATTTACAACTGCCTGTTTTTCTCGTTAGCAGATGATGTGCAGACACACAGTTTATGGTCGAGTTATCGGATGAGTCTGTGCAAAGCCGACGCAGTGCCCAGTAGTTGACGCTTCAGCTGTTCACTTGACTTCGTCCGAATTACAAACGAATTTGCACCAGCCACCTAAGCAGGTCAAGACAGTTAGTTTGCAGGCTTTCTATTGGTTAGCATGGCGTGGTTTGTTTGTCCTCACGCTATTGGTGGGGACATGCCCAACAGAAAGCCGAAGTTTGACCTGTGCGCATGCCTAGGCGAGCCTGGTTTTTTGATCTTGTGCCACATGCTTGATAGAGTTCAGTTTTCTAAGAGCACGTAAGGCTGGCCCCATGTTGAATTACTGCAATGAGAAATAACACAGAAGAGGTTGGAAATATCCTTTTCGGTTTGTTTTTCAATGCCACAGATGACACTGACTCGGAAACTTTTCTTAATTCCCACCGGCTATTGGATGGTGTCACTTACACCTTTTGTGTGGTCGGTGTACTACTGAATTTTTTTGCTTTTGGTATTCTCCGACGAAAGGCAACCATGGGCGTGCTGTTGATAAAACTCATTCTCATATCTGATGGTTTGGTGTGTGTTTTCTACTTGTTGAATCAAATTTGGACTGACATTACTCTCACGTACCTACTCACGGCACTTGTGACAGAGTACCTCTCCAGAAGGTCCCTTCTGACCTATGTCTCAAACATCTTTCGAATTCTAGCGGTAGCCACAGTGAGTGTTAGCAATTGGTACATTGTTATTATGATAATCCACCGCTGCATTTCCATCTACGTGACCCCCTTACGAAGCCGCCTCGGCCGCTCACTGTGGGTCTTTGTACAGAAACAGGTAAATTTGTGGATCGCCTATGGATTGTGTTGGTTCTTCAGCATTCTCATCACCTCATTCCCTCTTCGTGAACACCAGATTCTCTTAGAAGTATTAATTTTTGTTCTTCCGTTGACACTTGTATTTATCTTCTCGGTGTCATTGTTAATAAAGCTACGAATGATACAGAAGAATGCCGGTTCGACGACAAAAGTCGAGGCTTGCTGCTTTCACCAGCATACTGGCAATAAAAGCTCCCAGAAAATTGAGTCAGATTACACATTTGCTCAAACAAAGCACGGTACAGCTTCGACAGACAGACTTTCAGTGGTTTCAGAAGAGCAGCAGAAGAACCTTTCGCCAGAAATGCTGAAGGAGCCGATTGCACTCAATCGCTCGAACGAATCTGAGCGTAAGAAAACGTACTACAGAATAACCACGACCATTCTCAGTTTGTCCGCATCCTTCCTCATTCTGGACTCGTTGCAATTGTTAGACTTACTTATCCGAATACCATGGAGGAATATACTTGGCAGCATAGAGGAAGCTCATGTGAACGCATCTATCGCCCCAACAAATACAACCAATATGGAGGAATTCTTGACAGAAGTACAAAGGAGTGGCGAGAAACAATCGGTGCTGAGTATAGTGAAAAATACATGCACGCTAGGCAAAACTTTGGCCAATTTCCTTATCCTTTGCGCGCATAGTCGACACTTTCGAGCGTTAGTGTCGGTTAAATTCAAACGAGGTCGTCGCCTATTGCGGCTCATGCGTCGTAGAATGCGTCCTCGCCTCCCGAGATACATAAATGCTGATGCAGGGGCACGAAATTTCCGACGCATACCTCTGGCAGGGCGCAATGCAATCACACTGAAAAGGCCTGAGCTTAGAGTCTGCGATGCATCCAGTTCTCAAGCCTCGGACCATATTGGAAAACCCAAGCACAAACTCGGAAAGAGTACGCCAAATCAACGTGAACAGGAAGCAAGGCATTCAACTTCCCCACGGAGTAGCCTTACTCAGTCTCTATTTCGGCAGAAACTACGTGATGATGAAGGATTTGTAGTGCATAAGTTTCACCGACCACTGAGGAAAAGTGACATTGCCAAATACTACCCGCAGATAAAGATCGGACAGGGTGGACGGCCGGTAATGTTTGGTGATGTGAACGTTCGGCGATTCAACTACAGAGGTTATCAATCCAATTACGGCCCCAAGGAGACTCCCAAATCAGTTGAACATTCCATTTCAAATGACTGCTCATCCAGCATGGTAAAATGTCAGTTTTCTTCTTCGACTTACCGGCCAACGTCAAACTCTGCTGCAGAGTGCGAGGGAGGCTCTGAAAGCTCAAAATCCTGTTGCACTACATGCGATTGCAAGGTCGTGGATTCAACATCTCCTTCACCTTCTTCCTGCGCCAGTAACTACACCTATCCGGGGGCATTTCGTGCCCACTGCTGTGATTGTCACCGAGTACGGATCGCCCAAAAGAATTCAAATCTAAACCGATGGTGACAAATTTTCCTCTGTTATCTGTGTAAGCAGGCCTGATGTTTCAGAATTTTTTACTTCTAACATTCGATCAATTTAAGAGAGCCCATTGCATCTCGCGCTATACATGAAACATGATTTTGAACCACTTTGGAAAAATACCGCCCTGTATTCTTTTTGGACTACAAAGCAAAATACATTACCATCGAAAATAATGCATCCATAGCAAAGGTGTCTTTTTAGGTCCAAATAATCTTAATCTCAATCAGCAACTGAAATTTTAAATTGCCAAATAAAGAATGTGACAGGGAGTGGGTAGGAAAAAATGATGCTGTATCCAAAAAAAACGCGGACCGCATAGATAATCGGCCATGTTTTTAAAAGATGAGTTTTGTTATTCTTTGAGTTTTGAATTCCTTTTGGGAGGGATTTTCGCTAGATGAAGTCAAAGATTGCAACCCGGTGGCTGTAAAGCAGACCCATCACTACTGTTGGAAGGACTATAGGCACACGACATTCACTTTTTTAATGCATCCCACCCTCAAAAGTTGTCATTGACCTTACAGAACTTTGTACTGGCATATCAGAAGGAGCCAATCCACAGTCTTTAAATTTAGGGAGGACTGCTGTCCTGAGACAGCTCATTACGCGATTCCGCCTTTCTCGGATAGTCGCTGTCGCATAAATTATTTTGCACGCCCTTACCAAACAAGGGCTTCTTTCTGTCAAACACAAAAGTGGTTGCTATGCTTGACTGCAATGACGGTGTTGTCACCTTTCGTCTGATAGTAATAGTACAGGTGTGGACATCGAGGCACAAAATGGGCAAAAATGACCCTTGATTCGCATTGCGAGGGCAGAGCAATAGAAGGAGATTGTCGCCTAAATAATCTGCAGCCTTGAGGTGAATTATATTAGCCTTAGAACTCGAACAGTATCCCTCTAACCTCATTCACTTTTATTTAACTTCTACTACTCAACTGTCCATTTTGAGTGCGCTTTTGTGGTTGTGTAATGCCAGAAGTGGTAAACATCATGTGGGGAAGCATTGGTTGGATGAATGTGGACGAGAAGTTGAAGGAGGCGACTGAGAATGAAAATGCGACAAAGATAAGAGTGGAATGCAGATGAGGGTGAGACACTAGATGCCTATGATAATATCGAGTATGCATTCTATTAGGGATAGACTCTGCGGTTTTGGGTTTTACGGTGCTGCCAAGAGTCTTGATTCTCTGATCCACTCAATGGACATGCTTACATTCTGGCAGTACCGAGTAGGCATTCGTATACTTAAATTTTGGTACTCAGCAAGTGTTACATTTATGACCAGCTATTCGATGCGTGGTGAACCATCGACGAAGCAGGCACAATCGAGAATAAAGTAGTGGACCACCTGGGGATGTCCAGTGGCAAACTGACGACAAGTTAGGCGGCAAAAGGTTAAAGCGCATGGTATGTTTATTTATAGGGTCGGTTGGTGTAAGGAGGAAAGATTTAAAAGAATTTGGAGGCTGTTGTCCTTCTTTAAAAAAAATAGCACTCAAGACTGTTTGCCTAGCATTCACGATTTCTTATTTGCAGTTAAGACGGATATCAACTGCCAATTTGAGTATGTTAGTAAGTATAACTGAAAGATCTTCGTAACAATGGCAACAGGACGTCCTTCACCCACTAATGGCTGTGGTTCCACTTACCAACGCATGACTGACTGCCTGAACGGCTTCATGTGGGCTTTGCAGCTGACCTATTGACTCACCTCGCAGTCTCCAAACTCAAAGTCGCAGCCATGAGGAGGAGTGGTCGCAGCGTAACTGCACCTTAAGTAAAGCTTTGGAATTAAGCATGCTCGTAGTTGGGAAAGGTATTATTACGTGCAGAAGCGGTGGCGACTGGGTAGAAAATACCCCTTCTTTGTAATGCGTTTGCATTGACTGTGAAATTTTATGAGCTATTGCATTTAGCCAAGTCATTGCGGTGAGAATAAATAAGCTGCTTCAAGAGCAGTCATGTAAATATTTGAATTCCAATTCAGTTTTCATTCCCGGTTCCTATGTTATTTTGGAGAATCAGCCTAAAATAATGTTGTATATGGCATTACATGGTTTTTACCTAGCCACTTAATTGATTTTCTGAAGGAGAAAAGTGCAGCTTTCGTGGGTGTTGAGCAACCAAGGTGGAAGTGTTTCTCACTTTAATAAGACCGAGGTCAAAATTATTATTACCTCTGCAAATTATTGCATTCTTAAAACAGTCCCATTTTATTTTGATCGAGTTGTTAAACAAGCATTAATATCCACAACGCATGCGGTTTTCTAATACAGATTAAGTTAAAATGTGTCGTCAGCTTGCGGAGGAAACGTTCTACCTCCTCTTTCAAATTGCACATCATTCACATGCGATTGCTGTGAGTTGAAGTGTTGGGCTCTAGGAGCAAGCATTCGGGTTGTAGCTCATCGAGTTCCTCTTGAATAGGAGAGGGCGCATCCAAGGGGCTGCTGGCCTAGTCCAAGGGTCGCGTCGTCCAGCGGAAATGAAAGCGCTGCGTCTTTACTACCCAAGACGTCAAAACGAACAGTTAGACAAGGCAGCATGCTGTTGGCTGTTTTGGCACAAGAGCGTGCAAAGGCAGGAGAATTTTTTTTTTGCATTCGAGAGGGTTATTTTATATTGATGAAGAAAGTGTATCACCCCAAAGTCGTTTGGCAATTCGAGTTGCATTAAAATACACCAAAATGGAAGTCGAAATTCAAAAAGACTTGATACTGCCTTCCTTTCTCCATCACCAATCAATCCCAGGATTTCCCGAGGTAGTGGTAATCAAAGAGGTACCTGAAACTTCCGACAAGCATATCCGGGGTGCTGTTCTACCTTCGAGGCCGAATACGTACTTCCAGCTCACTGAGCGGCCGTCACCCAGAAGAGCAAGTGTTCGGGGAAATAAATTCGTCCTTTTCATGTTAAGCTTATTAAAAGTCCAAGTGTCTAAAACCATCATTACTTTAAAGGTACATTGTAGTGACGACTTTTAATAACGAAGAAAATCTCAGATTCCCCTCTCTTCCTGTCAATGGAAGCAGAAAAAGGGAGAACAAATGGATCTGTCGTGAACTGAACAGTGTTTAATGGTCATTTGTCTTTAAAGAATCATTTTTGTCTGGGAACTTCCCTGCGCCTTTCCAAAAAATAGGAGCTTTGGAAAATACTATTTTTTTGTCAAAATTAGCATAGAGAAACTGTAAAGGACAACGTGATGGGGTCACATCCACGTGAAGAGTCGGTTCAGTGGTTCGAAGTTTCTACACAACCCATTATGAATGTTTTAGTAAATAACGGACTAAACTAGTTGCATGATTAGCCTAAACTTTGCACCTCAAGACCATGGTGAGGACGTAAGAGGAAATGTTACGTAGAGGTAGAGAAGGACATAAAGGCTACAAATATGACCCGGCGTTCCATCGCTTGGCGTTGGTACAGCGGCGAATTCGAGAAGTTCTGCGACGCCAAAGTGAGGAGTTGAATGGATAAATCTAGGCTTGGCACAGCATCTCCCGGTTAAACCTTTTTAGCTGCAATGTAGCTTCTAAAGCAAAACAAAGCAATTGAACCTTAATTAAGGCCTATAAGTACCTCACGGGAAGCAAATTCACAGTAAGGATATCAGTTTTGGTCATTTACAAGGCCAGAAAGGAATGATTTTACTCTCTTCCTCAGTTGCCGACTCTCTGCACACAGGCATAGGCTCACCTTGATTAAAAAATACAAGGCAAACATATTTGCCAAAAAAAAAACAGGCAAAGCTCATCTTGAGCTACAGTGACGATGTTTTTAGAAGGAAAATAATGCTCTTTTAATGAATAGCGCTTTAAATCAAAGCTGCCAGAGAATTGGGGGGCGATGGAATGACTTCACTTATATTAATGGAATGACGCAAATGCTAGTACTATCAAATTTAACTCGGAACGATCAGATGATAGCACGAAGAAGCAGCGAGTTGCTGAATCCTCTCCACCCCTGGTGACATCATCTGACAGATCCGAATCGAACCATGCAAACCAACGTTCCAGGTCTCTTCTACTCAGGTGGTGTCGTACGGACTCTACCTTGTTCCCTGTGTTCGACCACCTTAAGGTTGGTTTATAATTAGGAAACATCGACTCGCATGTAAGCAATTCCTTTCGAGAACATGTTCGATGGTTTACAAGTGGCGGTAGGAGGAGAAGTAATGAGTTAATTAAGTAAGTTTGGTTGGACGCTTCCGTCTTTATACACGATTCGTAAATGTCTAACTAGAATGACTTCTAAATTTCACGTCCAGTTACACACGATGCAATGAGAGGGTGATTTGCTAAGCACATAACCTTTTCTGTAGCCATATTTAAAGAATCTAGTGAGTTTGAAAGGTCAATTATAAGCAGAGGGAGGGAAGGGACAAGAGATTACGGAGATCCCTTCATTGAAAATGCAGCGAGCAATTGCCAAATGGCTGAAGATTTTATCCACAGGTAAGTAGACTATGCTGCAGTGCAGCATAGACACATTGGATGGAAGCATGCGAATGGAAAGCATAAATCAAGGCGCTTCAGAAGGAAGTTTCAAGAAAGAACGGAAAGCTGACAACCTGCATTGATGCACATGAATCAAAAATACGGGAAAGACAGACGCCTGACGCATTGACAGGTAAACATGGACGCAAGGCGATGGACAGCTTGCTCGCTGCTAAGGCAAAAGAGAAGCAAAACTGTGTTGTTTTGACATCTTAGTTAGACACTTTACTCTCACCATGCTTTTTCCTGTCATACTAACAAAAGCCTGTTGGTCAACTACCTGGGAGCTTGTTCAAACAATACAAATGCTTATTTAACCAAAAAGGAGAGTAAGCAGTGGCTACAAATTTTCGTGATCCAGTGCCCTGGCCGCGGTCAGTGCTTTGCATCAAATTGCACTCACCTCAGTCGTCTTGCTGCCGGAAGCAAACAACATACCTCTATCCTCCATTTTTCCTCAAATTTTATTTCTTAACTGTCCATTTCACATGTGTTTATGCAGTTGTACGACACAGAGAAAGAGCGACGACAACCCCTTTGATGAAAATGGAAAAGAAGAGGAGGAGCAGGAGGAGGGGAAGTAGAGCGGGCATAGGGATGCGGCACTCGCATACTATTGCTGTCAAATGGGCTTTGAGTTTCGTTGTTTCCGCCGCTAGTACATGAATTGACCATTTACTTGCTTGTTTGGGGTTGATGCATCGACGACGACACGCAGTACCAAAGGTTCCACTTGAAAGTGTTCCTTTATTAAAGCCTCCTCTGGAGACACACGCTCTCGCCTTCAAATGCCGAGCATGAGAAGCGATGTGGCACCAAGTCAACTGACGGCTTACCGGATTTAAACGTAATCCTCCGCGAAGGGGTTCAGGGGGTAGGCGAATGGACAGAGCATCTGATAAGCCGCTTGTGAAAGGCAACTATTTCTACTTTATAGCCCGCTCATAAAAAATGCCATTTTGCAAGCTCCTTTCACTATTTTGAAGACAGCCGTTTGCAAATTAATGTGAAAGCTGCAGTAAATTTATGCGCATTTCTTCAAGCAGGCAGCACTTGCTCACAACCAGCTCCTATCACAGCACTTGCATCAATTATTAAAGCTAAACAGCAAGGCTACCGCGATGCAACGATCTAAGCATTTTATTTTATCATAAAGCAAAATTTGTTCCTACCAGCTGCAATAAAATGTTTGTCTCGTTTGTTTTTTCCAATCGTTGCCAGATGGCATCAATCGTATTTTTTTTCTGGTCAAACGCGGATATGCCTGCTTTGTTTCGAGGGCAAAATTGAGCCTTTGACAACGACAAAATTGGTTAACTAATTGTCCCAAAATACACATGCGTTAAAAAAGGCGAAAAAATCCAGAAATTGGGTCACGCAAATGTACTTACTTTTGTCCACCTAGTCTAATTATTTGCTCCGACGACCCATTCACACTCCTGTCTATTTTGCTGGCAATTAATTTGCCTGAACTTAACACAACACAAAGCGATGCGATTTCCCAAAACCGGAACGCAATGCATTCATTCATACCTCTTACAGTAAAATACATATTTATGGGTCCTGTCGGACGAGGCCAACATCTAACTGATTCCTTGTCTCCAGAGTTCGGCGGCCATGCATTGCAGCTTAAATAAGCAATGGGGAGGAGAATTAAATGGGATGGAACGAGTGAGAGATGCGCAGGCACTGGTTATCGGTAGCGCTTCCCATCGTTCGCCTGTTTTTCTTCCTTGTTCTTTTCAAAATCGACTTATTGAAATAAAAGAGCCGCTTCCCAGCTCTCCATTCCAGGTGCATTCAGCGCTAAATTGAAGGGTTCTAGGTGAGAAAAGTGAGACAATCGTCATGATGCGTGCAGATGTTGAGAAAAATTTCGACTAACAGAGGCTTCCTCCTCACTGAAAAAGAGATGTTGAAAAGGATAGTTTTTCCCCTTGTAATTTTAATTCACAAAATATGGGTTGCATAATAATCTACAAAAGAGGTGTTAAATCTGAAACAGCAAGCAGTGGTTTGAGTAGATTTTTGGGCAGCTGCACGGCATCTTGTAAGCGTATTTTTTGAACATCCTTAAAGATGGCATCACTGGAGCGAATTGGAATGGAATGAACATTCTTCGGCTCAGACAAAACCTTAGCCTTTGGTTTTGATTTCTCTTTGAGCTCACGGTGTCGGGATTCCACTCTGTCCCCCTTCGCTTTGTCCTCGCTTTCCTCAACATTGTCCAAAACGAAGGGTTGGCGGGCTACACGTGACTTCCACGTCCTAGATTGCAAAAAGTGGTTGTTTACACAAGGTCGCGATTCACTTTTGTTTTCAATTTTGCTTTGTCCCATTAGCTGTCTCTCTTTGAAGGGAACTGCTAACTTGCAAGACATTGGAACAACTTTAAGACGATTATGAAGTAACTTTTTTAAAATCCTGAATCGAAATTACATCAAAATTATGAGGCCTCTGATAGTTACGGTGAAATTTCTTTTGGCTATCGGTTTGACAACAGTCCCTACCTTTTTGAGTGGTGATGCTTTATGGGATGTAGCAGATAGCGTTCACTGAAAAAATCCCTAACTTCAAATTCTTCCTGGTAGATTTGCCTCACGATGGATGAAGAGTATTTTATGTTAGGCACCTTGGCAATAAGTCTGTCCATGTTTTCAAAGGCCGAGCTGATCTTTAGCATTCCAAGATGGTTCCAAAAGCTAGCATTGCACACCTCCAATATCGTTTCTAATAAGGATGCCTCTTCGCTGACAAAAGTGATTGTCTTATTTATTGCAACTGGCCTCTCCGAAAAGCTTATTAGGAGTGGTCCATAAATCTTTGCCAGTAGAGCTCGTTCAGTGCTTGACGTAGGATACATGAGAAGAATGTGCTGAATGTGTAGCATTAGAAAGGCGGTCGTATCAATTATGGTTCTGCTGTATGGCAGAAGAGCGTGCTGAACGATTAGTCGAATTTTGGGGTTGGGTCGAATGAACTGGTCATACAAGGGACGTTTTATGATCTCCTCGATATCGTGTTTGAATAAATGGACTAATTTGGGAGAAAAGGCACTCAAAAATACACGGAGTGTTCTGATTAATAGGCCCGGATTCAATCCTTTTAGCACGTTTTGGAGAAACTCCACTTGTCTGTGAACGAATAGCAAATGACCGAGCAGTTCTACTGCCTCTTGATGAAAATTCGACCACTCGCACAATATCCAGGCCCAAAAATTTTCACGAAAACAGTGAGACTCGATGGTATTGACTAGTACCAAGATAATTCCAGGCACGTAAGGCGATTCCATTGGTGAAAAATCGGCTACGTTTAGACGCCGTCTGGAGATTATTTCCTCAATGCCCATTTCATACTTGATCTCCTGCGCAAGTCTAGCGTCAAAGTCCTGAAAATGGCGCTTCCAAGCATATGGACCCTCAAAGACCTCGCGTCTAGAATTGATGCGATTGTTGGCCTCTTTCTCAATGTCCGTATGGTAAGCAATGTCTTTCGCCTCCCCATGCTTGTCGTCGAATGGTTGGATGGGCATGAAGAGACGCAGAGCAGCGTTGTCTTCATTCTTCCTAATTCGCTGTCTACTATCATAGTACGTTAATTTGGCCGGAATCGGCGCAACAATGTGCGCTGAAGGTCGGGGCGTTTTAGTCTTCTTTAACACCATTGTCAAATGGATGGAAAAATGATTTCTTTGACCTTGACTTGGATGGTTTTTTGCATGACTTATTGATTGTTTTCCTGCCTGCATAGTCAGCATAATCGTAGTCTGGACTACTATGTCATGCAGTCTGGCCACTTTTTTGAACACTGCATTCCCAAACCCACTTGCAACAGAAGAGCATTCATAATTTTATGTACAATGGGTGCTTTACCTTTATAGGTTTTTATAAGTAGACAGAATTGGCATTCCACCTACCAAAAGTTGGCAAAGTTTTGGGACGCGCCTTAACTTCCAGCCTAGATTTTGTGTTGGAAAAGTTAATGCCATTTAAGCTACAGGCGAGAGGCTGTCAGGAAGTACAAGAATTTTTGACAGAGCGGACTTCAACTGTGCTCTGGAGGAAGACGTATCCAATGCAGGGTTATGCCGTGATTATCGCATCCCGCTGTCCATTACGTCCACTCGGTCCATGATTATGCAGGCTGAATTGAAAGGTCGACTCGAAGTCTATTGTAATGCATGCTGCGATTTGATGAGTTATTTATCAAACTCCTTATCCACAATGGAACATGTGTTTTTTACAACAATCCAAGGCTGTTGGTACTAAAGGCGCTTGAATTATTTCCTGCCTTTATCAGCATTTGTTTTAGCTCATATTAGTGGGAATGGACAATTTCAAGATTGAATAGAACAATTAGAGCATAACGATATACCCATCGATTTACAGCCAATAAACTCTTATTCAATAATTTGGAATTGTGGAAGTCGGACAAGCATTCGTGGAACGCTTTCGTAATTATTGGAATTTGGAATCGTCGGCACTGAAGGTTCCACCATCGTGCCGCTGCCGGGCGCCATGGTTTCCAGACCAAAACAGTAGCACCCTAACTCTTCCCCACCACTACAACACATAGGACGCTCTGCTGTTAAGCCTTTTTTCGCCTTTACAGAAGTCTTGAATTGCTTTAAGAAGGCGGCTTGACTTGTGGAGGGTCTCCTCGCTAATCAGCTTTAACTCTTCCCTTCTTTATTTGCATTTTGCTTACTGGTAAGCAAAATGAAACACATTCGAGCCTAGGACTGTTTACTGCTTTACTGCCCTTTCGTAGATCTTTTAATCCTTTTCAAAGATACCAAATTAATACCTGGATTTTGTTATGCAGTTCCGTAAAAGATAAAAACTTGCTGAGGTATTGAATTCTGTGGCAGATAAATGATAGGTTTAAGTCTTGATTAGAAGGCATTTTCTTTTAGGGCGAGTCATTTGCCTTTACTCATCTATTTCCACAATCATTACTCATTTAATTACGCCTCTTTATTAGGATAACGAATGAGGGAATCCCATGCGATCTTGCCCAAACATTGTAACTGCAATGCTGTTTGTTAGTGCTCGGAAGAGTTGGCAAGCCCAAGCGGAGTAAGTGGGTTTAGTATTTACACAGGATCTTGCTTCAAACCAGACTTTTATTGGGTTTGAAGCAAAGGAAACACAGTCTACGCTTAAATTTTATTACCTTTCCCCTTAACTACTCTGCATGCAAGACGCGACTTATCTGGCATCTAGTCAATTAATGTCAGACAACAAATAGTAGAAAAACAATCCGATGGGTGAGCAAGAAAGGCTTTAAGATACAATCAATGTTCCATTTCACCAAATGGTTTTATTACTGAAGGTGTTGACAGTACATGTGGTCCATTACGCGGGTACTTTGCCATTCCCGCCACATTTGAAAACGTCCAAACACGTGGAATGCACACCAAACGGAATGGCAATTTGGCTGTGAATAATTTGCCTATGAGTGGGGAGGGCGGCCTAAAACACTCGTTTACAAAAAGCTATAATCCTAGTAAGAGGTTGAAATGCCATTTTTATGCCTGGTTTTGAGTCATTTTGCGGCACTAATTTTTTTATGCCTTTTTATGAAGACGATGTACTCGCTAGACAAACGTCATCGCCCTGGCTATGGCTGAGGGAAGAAGGCGAGCTATTCACCTTTCTCCACTTTAAAAGTTGATAAATAATTTGAGAGCGTCCCTTGCGGCATCGTTTGAGTGCAAAATTCGAGACCCCAAAACTTGGCTAATGAATTAGAAGGCAGAGAAGTCATCGTTTGCCATTCGCTAATTACACATATTTAATCGTCTGGGAATTGCCAAGACCAACCCCTTCTTGTTGAAAATTATGGCAGTTGGGCAATAATTTGGCCCGAGTTGTGTAAAACTCACCAAAGAGTGCAATCACATAAATTGGATGTATAAGGAGCTGCCTGCTGCTTTGAAAAGTACACCAACTCTACAGCAGGCAGTTTCACTTCACGAATTACTTCGTTATCTAGCCATGGATTTTATCTATGAGGCCACTGAAGACTTCCCTTACCGTTTCTTTCCCTGGTTAGCACGGCCCCAGGGCCACTTCAGTAACCACTCGGTCCTTACCTGAGTCAGTAATGCATTTCTCGTTCCAGTATTACGGCAACTTTCCACTTTGGAATGGATTCAGGGCATTACGTTATCGGCTACGGCAAGCAGACAAGTATCCTGATTTTACTGCCGGATTTTCAACCTGAACGCGACAGGAGAATGCCATATACTGAGGGCGAGATTTGCGGTGACTCCTAACGGACGAAATAGAAGTGATATTCATCTTCAGGCCACTGCTCTAGTTTCTTGTTTTGCAGTAAATACCTTCAAAGAAATAAAGCAACACCAGCTCCACACCATCTGGAAAAGTTCCCCATAGAGGCATCCATGGTGCCTAATAGATAGTGCCAATTAGATGAATACCTAACGGACGAACTAGAAGTGATATTCATCTTCAGGCCACTGCTCTAGTTTCTTGTTTTGCAGTAAATACCTTCAAAGAAATAAAGCAACACCAGCTCCACACCATCTGGAAAAGTTCCCCATAGAGGCATCCATGGTGCCTAATAGATAGTGCCAATTAGATGAATACGCGGCACATCTTCGAACTTACTAGCTGAACACGATCCCGATGGATGAGTGGCTGAGCAGTACTGATGGACAGAATGGCAATGAGGAATATACAAAAACTTTACCTTATCGAGTCCATTTTCTATCCATCCTGTCACCGAAATCCACCACTTTGAGTGCGGCATTCATATAAATCGGTTCCTAAACGGCAAATCTCTAGATACTTTTTTTCGTGGCCGGCGCTGCTGGGCCGTAGATGCTTTCCGCGTAGCGCCGACTACACTGTCCAGGACTGCGAGGGATGTTGAAAAAGGGAAAGTGCCTAACATGACGCTTCAATTGAAAAGGAGGACCACAGAACGCGCTGATTGGTTGTTTGTGTCTTTGTTATTCCTACGGGGACACTTACGGCACTACGGTTGTACTTCCCCAGGGCAGAGCGGCCTTCAGGTCATTGTATTAATCCCTAAGCCTTTATTTCCATCGGCACTACAAACTCTGCTTCAGGATTCTGACCTCTCTCACCTTCAAGATTGACTCAACGTAGGGAGGTTCCATTAAAATACCATTTGCGAAACTTAAAAACAAGTAGTTTTCTCTTTTTAAAAAGTTCAGCAGCCAGTTCAAGCCATGTCACTATCTTAAATTACCTCAGAAAGAGTAAACACAAAACAAAGGGCCCAGGAGTGACTTGAAGTACTCTGTCCTCTTTAATTTAGGAAAATTGCTCTGCCATTTCATAAAATGCTGAATGTCATGTCATTGTTCAAACAAATCCTTTAGATTATCAAGCTCGGATGTTAACTTTCTGTTTTCATCGGCCTTTTTCACAGCCACCGCGGCGTCTTCGTAGTATTGTCTCGCCTAAAGGGGAAAAAAAGCGTTCCCATTAGTCGCCCCAATTTTCTATTCATTGGCACAGCACTACATATTTTAGGCTAAAAACAGCTACTAACTATTTTGATTAGAAGGTTTATAAGAAGTTTCTACAATTAGCCTCCCCTTTTTTAATTGACTTTTGAGCACTTCCTTACAAACGACAAGGGTGCCATCGGCATGTTTAAGACTACGATTTAAACACAACACGGTCAATTGTACATCACTGGAATAGTTGGGAGGATGGTGCAAAGTAATGCACCTTGTCCCAATTTGCCAAGCGGCTGCCCATAATTTCACCTGTTGATTCGCATTGTCACTAGTAACGATTGGTATCTTGTGGTTGTTGTTGCTGTTCGTGTTGTTCACTCAATCATCGGTAATTTAACGCAACTCCTAGGTGACACGCCGCTCCTCCTGTCTCCACCTTACTACCGACGGATGACAACGGCTACATGGGACTTAGCGGAATAATTTGTTGACAATTGTTCTCCTTTTAGGAGTCGCCACTTCCTAATCACAGGGATGTTAGCTTAGAATACACAAGGAGCTAATGATAGTTAACCTTGGCTTTATCATTGAGCAGCCAAAAAAGCATGGAGAGAGCGAGAAGTAGACGAGCTCGAGGATCTGGACGACCGGCTGCCGCGGTGCTGAACTCAGCTCCGTCTAACGCCGCTCTTTGACTCCTATAACGGTTGATTGATGTCAACATCTTCTTGGCTTCTGCAGCGTCTGTTTCATCTAGTCAAAGAAAAACCTTTTCTTGGATTCGATCACGTATTTTTATACTTTTTTTTTTATTTATAACCCCGTTGTCTGTTGACCAAACGTCAAACTTGGCAAATAAAAGTACACGGCTTGAACTTCACTGTTTTCGCCTGTCACCTGGAAAATACCAGTTTTGTGGCAAAACGAGGTTCTGGATTGTCAAGATAAACACTCTTCCGATTTTTAATTTTGTGTTGCAAATTGTTCCATAGTCGGCAATAGGAAATGAGCTGGAAATGAGGAGAGAGTGCCAACAAGATTTCGAAAGCGGTTTTTTTTGTAACTGAGTTTGAATTGCAAAAAGCTTTAGCACAACTCTCTGGACTCTGTGTAGTTGTCAATACAGAAAGCAATAGAGCAGCTTTCAGCTGAGATTGGGCTTGTTGAATTGGTATGGCATACTTGTGTTTAAATTGTCTGTCTCAGTTGCACTAATGCTGATTGCTTGATAACGAGGCTTTGCCCATCAAATGTAGAGTATCAGTGACACGATGGGGTTTGTTTACGTTGCAAAAGTTATAGTTCGCTCTGCACCTATCAATGAAAAACTTATGGCAAAACACGAGAGACATTTGGACGCAGCTGGTGTTGTTTATTTTAGGATTGTCTTAATCCTACCCGCGTTTAATCCAACTCTTTTCGTGTGCATCACATCATAGCCAGAGCTGCCAATCAAATTGGCAGCTAAAAGCCCATTTTTCTTTCTAACTTCAAAAGGCTAGTCAAAATTAGCCACTTTTATGCATAAGCTTTAAGAAAACTACGACGGTTGACAAGAGACGTAGTGACAATTGACTACTGTGCTCGTGTAGGACTCAACGCTCCCAACACGCAAATCTTATGCCATTCTACAATGCTTCATTCGGGAACATAGGAAGCAGTTTTGACATTTTCATTAAACAGAATGTGGTGATGTGGTTTTTTATGGTCGAACGCTTAAGGGTTGTAGTGTTTGCTTGCCACTGTCTGGGAGGAATGCGGTGTGAAACCCTTTTTCACGCTCTCAGTTCACAATGCACACAAGAGGATTTCACTTGCATTTCCAAATTCGAAAATCAGCAGCACACCGAGTCGTTTCACTAATTGGCAAATCAACACCGAAGGTTCTTGGAGAGACTGCCGAATTTACTCAACAACCCATACCGGCACTGACTATTTATATGCGAGAACGAGAATCACACTTGCGTAGGAAAAGCGCCATAAAAAAGACAAACTAGTCCCACAATTATTGCAACCTCAACATAGCTGTCAACTTCTCCTTGAGAGATAATGGTTGCCTAGGAACCCTTTCCAAGGTTGTCAGAACGGTTTTTAGCACCTGTTGAGAAAAAAGTGCTGCATGCTGCATTAAGGAGACGATTTGCTGAAACTTCATCGGATTAGGAAAAAAGCAAAAAACGTGAATAGGCAGTGTAAAGACAGTCAGATTGATTTCAATCTATTTAATCGAATAGTCTCACTTTACTTCTGTTCCAAAGTTTGCAAAGAAAGTCCGAATAAAATGCGAACTAACTCCAAATCAAGATTCGTTTACTGTTATTACCATCTATGGAAGCAGTCTGCGTGCTCACTGATTATTCATTATGCACAGGAAAGCAAGAGTTTTTTTAATGACGTTCGGAATATTCTCTTCTGAACATCCACCACCATAGAAGTTTTAGACCCACGAAAACCATGACAGCAATTCTCCTCCTCGTCTGCCTCTTTACTAAACGTATTACACTGCTTTAAGGCAATTGCTTCACTGCTTTATTATGCCTCGAATTCTTGATTAGAAAAAAAGCAAGGAACGGGGACGAATAAGTCGGCTGAATCGCGACGATTCAACTGTAACTTCAACCTACGCAGTTGCAAACAACATATTTTACGGTTTTTTTATAAAATAAATCATGGAAAGTCCCATTGACTGCTGTGTTGAGAAGACCAGCATCTGTCTCAAATGGTCCACAAAGCGGGGCACTAGTAAACTCGGGCTCCTTACCCTCAATTTTGGAGGCCTGCCTAAAATATGCTCATATCGAGCGTCAATGAGATTCTGAATTATAAACGAGCAAGATGAAAAGTGATGGTTCACTTTGGTATAAATTTCGGAATTTCATCCTTTTGCGCTCTATTTGTTGCGCAAAACTCGATGTCAAGTTCTAAGGCTGATAGTTAAAACCAGATGCAACAGAGTGGCGTCTTGAAGGTTAAAAACTCTTTAAAAAGACAAATGGGGAAGTAATAAGTAGCGCCACGGTGCTGGATGCCACGGTAATATAAGAACCAGTGTAGTTAAAGAGACTTCATGGTGGGTAGATTGCGACGATCCAGAACATTAAATCTAACCTAATCCTTTTCTTCAGGAAGTGTCTCACTTTGCTCTGCAGTTAAAACGTGTCCTCCTTAACACGAATGTGTTTTTTATTCACTATTCATAAATTTGTGCGATATGTCAACCATTGTGTAGCTGTCCTGGTTCCATTAAAACATGAAATATATATCAATCCTTCATCTATGAGTTATGGAAAACCACAATGCCAGCGAACTCGTGAACTACAAGTGAATGAGATTAGTTTAGCCTGCCAGCTTCATTTGAAGAGCTCTGTTGGTTCTAACTGCACCAAAAACCTTAAGGCCTTTGGTGATATCCAGGCCTAAACGCCTTCTTGTTTAGAGGCACGGACTTAAAGTGGAAAGTCAAGGCAACCTCATTCTTCTTACTAACTGAAAGTAAGTAGCATCTAGCGCTTATTAATGCATGTGGGGATAATATCTTAAGTACAATTTGCATAGGGGCTTATTAAACGCGTCTGTAAAATCATTTGACTCAGTCAAGGGTTATCGGTGTGCCATTCTAGTTTCCAGACGGATTTTGGTTTTTTGTAAACTCTAGTACTTCTCATTCGGTTTTAACTTGGGAATCTCAACATGCCTATCAGTGAATTAAAAGCATGCGATCATTAGGGCTTGCACAAAAAGTAAAGGATGGAAGAAAGTCGTACTCCCAAATGTTGTTAAACTTGGATTCCATTTGGCACTTACGAAGTTGACCTATTGACTATGTTAAATAATAATTGATCAAAGTTGCAGAAGTCATCCCAAATAAGACCATTTATGGTGCAGTTGGTCTCACATAACCACTCACCTTAAAGTTGAGCCAATTTAGAGTTTGTGAGTTAGAGACGAAGCGCACCACTAAATGTGGGATTTATTGTCAGCGAACAAGAAAGAATCTTTCGATGTATACAGGCTTGAATTGTTCTCTTTCTTTAAGTTCATTTTTGGCCTATTGGATCAATGTGACATAGGCCCAATAATTACTCTACCCATCTCACTATGATCTTTATAAGCAATGGAATACCACTTTAAGTAACTATAGCTTAAAAGCCAGGCACAACGATCACTCACCAAGTTCCTTCTTATCCAATGGTTGCAATTCCGAAAAGGCAGAATCGCATTCCTTTGAAATGACAGGCTTTCGAATTCGCGTGACAATGATGGATGACAAATGATTGGCCCAAATATTGACCACTCTTGCGTATAGGTCGTCTGCAACTTGATCCTTACGTGCGGGTTTTGGAAGCACTGAGGGTTTTTTGTACACCCTCGAAAGAAAAAGGGGTGAGTTTGGGGAGAAAGCGAGTTCTTCACAGGAGTTGTGATCCTTCAGCACTAACGCTGGTGGCATTGGACGACATCCATCCATTCCAGGGATCTGTTGTGCAGCCGAAGGATTAATCATACCCTGAGGACACTGATCCATTCCCTTGTTTGCTTCTCTTTCGGCTTGTTCACAAGTAAGGTCCCTTTCAGTTAGGTAGAGCTTGTAGAATACTTCCGCCATTTGAAAATAGCCACCGGCTGTACGAATGTGACTGGGACCATGTGCACACGAAGAGTAGTAAATCTTTCAAAAGAATTTTCGGTGGATTTCACAAATTAGTCTTCCTTTTAAGTTAATTTACGAAAATAAGTGGTTACAAATCAAATCATTTTACGCTAGAGGCACTCTTGTTAGACAATATGGAACCTTAAAATTGTTAACTCACATACCAAATGCAGCAATTATACACACCTACTGATCAATGTTTCTGGAACTTCATTATACTTAACTGGCATTATAACTGACCACTTAAGCGATTGTACTGCTCTCGGAACCCAGATGTCAAAAAATCCTACCGCGGAATGCGATTCTACTGGTTAGCATTCTTAGGCTTAACTCAGCATTCAGCATCACCTGGTGTGAACAAAAGTTATAGCAAGCATAAGAGGTTGGCCTAACAAATTCCTGCTCTCTTTCCATACAAATGGAATGACATTGTCCAAAAAAATCTAGCTCAGTGCATTGCAAGTGGATGGACTAAGTGAATGAGAATGTAGTAGTTTGATCGTAGCAGCAATGTGAGCCATCAGCATGTGGTACTGATTTATGGCTGGAACATAAGAGTAGTCAAAAGTAAAGGGATTACTAGGATCAGAGCGCAGTGAAACAGGTGGGTTTCTTGTGCCTCTCAAGTAGCTCAGTACATAGCCTTATAAGCAGTATTCTACTGATAATTATTAAGTAAAAATATTTTAGAAGCTAAGTAAACTTGCATCTTGAGCAAGGCATTCCAGGGAAGCTTGATATTCGCCTTTAGTCGCAAAAAGAAGACCTAATTTTCTCTGTACCGCTGACCGTATGGCGTCAGAACATTCATGCTGGGTTTTAAGCATTATCCACTGTGCCTGGGCGAGATTTGATTCGGCTTGTTCCAACCGTTTGAGCACTATGAAGGAGCAAGTTTATGATTTTCAGACAATTTTATTTGTTGTCTTTTATGCACAGCTTTAAAAATAGTAATTAATTAGGCTAAGTTTTTTCATAAGTGGCAAATGCATAGAAACTTACTTATGTTGGCTTCAGCCAAAAGAAGATATGGGATTACTAACTCAACACTAGCCATGCCATACACTTCAGCTGAAAATTTTAGGCACTGAAGAGCTGCTGGAATAGCGGCCTCCGCCATCCCATTGAAAAGTAATTTCAATCCTGTCGTCTTCGTTACTTCGAACAAATGTGTCTATCAAAGACCGTTAAGGTAAATGCGTTTGTAACGGCTGGAGTTTGACAATTAGCAAGGTGACGGGCATGCATAAAGCAAAAAAGAGCCACCTGAGCTTTTCTAATTTTTTCCATCTCTTTATGACGCTCTTCCTCCGAAGCGATGAATCCCAGAGGCTTCCGTAGCCATTCCAACGTAGAACAGATTCTCTCATGAATGCCAATCCAATCAATTTTTTGGTGTCCCGTGTGACTTTAAAGTTGAAGAAACATGCTTTCGCTACAGCACTTTTAATTAAAATGATGCCCAACACTACAAACACTCTGATGTTCTTTTGTTCGGTTTAAAGATAAAAGGGCGCTATTCCGAGTATTGACAACAAAATCATTTGGTTCACTTGCGGTTATTTACAAAAGTTAATCCAACTTAATGTGGCAGTTTACGTTTAATGTTATTTGCTTTGATTTTAGGTAAGGGGTTTTAACTAAACCAAGTGAAAATTGTATTTTATTTGCTAGGATGCTTAAATTATCTGCTAGTCATTTTGGGGTAACTTGAACGATAATTTATTCGACAGCGGGTAAATAGTGCATTATGTACCAGTAATACGTGACTCTACACAAAGAGCATTGTAAGTATGCTGGCTTTGAGCAAACTTCGCACTTAAAGTCAGCACCACGTGGATTGGACAAGGGAGAAAATGGATTCGCCGGTGGAGGAATGGCGGAACGGGATATGTCATTAGTAAGACAGGATCTTGGGGGCAATTGCGCACAGTTGGCTGATGCATTATCTGGACATAACTTTGTGAAGCAGTCCCGCTCCATCCTTAATACTAACCCGCTTAATACCACTCTGCTGTACAAACTTTTGATATTCTTCTAACCTACGTTGCTGTGACTACAAACTTAAACAAAACTTCCTAAGCCTGTGATTGAGAATGGAGGCAAAAAAACAATCTTCGCTGCCCAAAATCTTAAATATATATATTCTAATTTTAAGAATGATATAGCAGATTGCAGAAAAGCGCAGTTGAATAATTGGTTTTAGGGTAAGGTTTTACTAAATACAACTTATAATGCCTCACTGCCTATTCTAGTGGCACGTGTTCCACTCTCTCTAAAAAATGCACAGGAGCAAAATTGCGCAAGTGTTTTTAAAACAATACGGAATTTTTCTCCTTGGGCTCTGCCTCAGTTCTATTAAAAGGAAATAACTGGCATGGTTCAAAAACTGTAGCCTCCTGAGTCTTTCGTTGGGACTAATGAAGGTGAATTCTTTGGCTCAACGTATACATTTAATGAAAGTGGGAAATGAAACTGCCGGTATGGCCAGATTTCACACACGCGGCTAGGTCAATATGACAGCTTTAGTGACTGAAATTCAGCCAGCGGTTTAAACAACAAAGCACACATTGCCCCTCTCCTCTCTCGAGTCTTGTATCTGACGATCCTCTTAAAAGACCACCATAACGTAAGAAGAACTGGCATACGGTACGAGTGATCCGATATTTTACATCGCGTCAGTGATCCCTCTTGTCAATGGGACTCAGTATGGAGGTTCATACGCCTTGGGAACCAACTGCGGGGTGATTCGTTCTGCATGTACTTTTGGAGGCGCTAGTTCATCGGTCAACTTTCCAGGCGATATATGACTAGTGTTGCTTCAGCTGTTGATGGCTTCCTTGTAGAACACGGACGCGGAGCAGACGTAAAAGACGGACGTCATCTCAAGTCCTTCTGCTATGGGGTGTCAGAAGTTCTTCCACCTGCAGTATAGGCACTACATTCACATAGCTACAATTTCACGGGCTGCATAGTTCGGAATGGCAATAATTTTAAGTCTAGTCCACTTTCCGCCACCACCTTTTTAGCATCCCGACTAAAGAAGGCAAAATATGGAACGGAGCAAATATATGCTCAATCGGAGGAATGAATGAAGCTACCAGTCTATGCAACTAGGTCAATATGGTCACTCAAGTGACCAAAAGCTAACTGGTAGTCCAAATAGGCAAAGTATTACAGAAAAATCTTCATAAATATTATCATCATGTGATGCACATTTCTTTGAGTTAAACTTCCAAGTGAGACTTATTTAGCTAACATAGATTTTACTGCGATTTGTGGTCACTAGCTTCCCACGGGGAACGAGCTTCGGTACCTTGTTTCTCCGATCCCTGTGCTCGGTTCATAAGACTGCTAACCAGGACAGCCTCACCCCAGTCGGTCCACTCGATCCACGATTATGGGGGCAAATTAGGAAAAGTCAAACGCCAAAGTATTGCACTCAGGGTTCATTTTGTTAGGGAACATTTCTATCTCTGTGCAATTGGCTTCCATTCCGTCATGAATTTCGTGTTCGCCGCCAAGGCGCATTCAAACTGGTGTGCGTTGCATTTGCATCTAAAATTCCCAGGCATAGCTTATGATTCCGAGTCAGGTTCGAGGCAACTAGTTGACATCTTCTTTCTATGCTGCATTAAGAAAACAATTTTATCGCACGAGCATTCTCCAAGCCTTTCTTTATCTATTGCCAATGAATTGCACCAACTTTTAATGAATAATACATTGCTGTTCTTAATTTGGCAGAAGCCTTGGTTCGTTCAGATGCCTTATTCTAAAGCTTAACTTGATAGCAATTTTGGACCTACCGTTTTTAATTTAGCTCCCAAGCTTGTTTTTCGCACCCAAGTGAGAGTGGTGGTTGTTTTTTCTTCGATCACTTCGAACCCAAAGAAAAATGGTCACATTTTCAATAGGTAAGTTAATTCAAATCAGTCGGATCCCCTACACCTTAACTCTTCAATTCTGAGCTTACTTTTGCATTCACGCACCTTTAGAGATTAGCCAGCCTTTAATGAATTGACTTTTGTGTTCTTTGCATCCCTAAGGTACCTTAAGTGAAGGTGGGTTATTCATAAGTCATTCAAAATGCCAAATTATGCTGGTGATTAAGTTAAATACTACTATTTTAAAAAACAGCAGTACGGCACGAATGAAGTTTTGTTGTGGCTAAAATTTACCGCTCTGTGACTTCCCTGAAGACTAGCAATAACACGGCAAAGGCTAGGGTGGGTTGTTGACGTGCAATGGAGCCAGCGGCTACTACCTTAAGCTAAAGTCAAGTGCGCCTGGTGGTAGTACAATGGCGTAACTCCCAAGCGGGCCGCTTCTTTAGCCGTGAGTTAAATAAACAATTAATGTTTAGCATACCATCCCTCTTTTCGAGCGTTGGTTCTGGCACAACCCTTGGTCAATCTCTTTTGCATGATAAACATTTATGAGCTGTCCATTTGGGTTGTCAAAATTTTCGGCCAGCTATGAAGCCACTTGACGGCGAAGTCACTGATTCCTCCTGAGCTTTGGCCTCTATAGGAACGACATCGGGTCACTAAACGAAACAGAGCAGTTGGAATTGTGCCATGGTGATAAGATTTTGCCAGCTATATCTAGCTGGATCCCATCCAGCTGGTAAAGGGAGTTTAATTGGCATTTTAAAGTAGTTACCCCAGACAGCTACTGGCTTAGCCCAAAGACCATCCTACATAGTGGAGTTACCGTTGAGAAGCCCTTAAAGGACCCGTAACCGACTTCGACAGCAAAACCAACCATTTCTGCCAGCGCTGCAGTCTTACAGTAAGTAAAAGTGATGAGGAAATATAAAGAATCCGCAACTGACGTCATTGCGTCCGACCCAACCTGTTTCCTCACTCTTTGGCTTGAAGTGATGCAAACACATTGCCAGAGTGACCACAGGTTTGGGCATCCATTGGCTACTACCATGGACATCAACTATTATCCCCCTAAACTTTTTCAGAAAGCACCTTTTGCTCTGCCACGAAAAAATCCGGCGTGTAGAGCACCAGTGTTAATAACCCAGGGACAAAATTATATTAGGGCGCTTGAGATCTATCACTCCAATTTATCTCTTTTTTGCAATGCAAACAAAGAAAGTAGACGATTCAGTAGCATTCCAAGACTGTACTTAGACTGTGCATTGTGAATGTCCAGAAGGGCTTGAAAATTTCCGGTAGGATCAAGACCCAGGCCGCCTGATGTAGGTACAATGGAGGGCCCCGAGACGGTTCGGCACCAAAGCCAGGATTTAAACAAGCACTTAGGACATTACACGCTTGTCGACAGTTTAAGCGGTCATTAAAGCTTTGGACAGTCTTAAGCACTGTACCCATAACAATGCTAGACGTGAAAGCTTCAATAATGAGCTCCATATAACCCATGCCAAAGCAAAAATACGGGTGACCAATAGCGATCATTGCTGAAAGGGTAAAAGTTTTACAATTTACTACAATGCTTTTTTTGTTTGTTATGGTTACTTGAGTGGCCACATCGGCTTTGCCGAGTTAAGCTGACCTCTGGACCGTGGCGGAAACCCGAATCCTCAACTGCTTGCTAACTCTGCACATGTCATGTCCAAGCGTTGTGCCTTCTTTTGTTTACAAGGAGGTCTCGAGGCACTGCAGCATCTTTTACAAGAAGCCACAACAAAGGCATATATACGGAAATCGTCTAATAGTCATTCCTCTCCATTGGGTTGCCTGGGCAATATGCACCACTGGAAAATCCATTAACGGGACAAGCCGTGGGCGGCATAGGCTGGAAAAAAGCCCTATTTTTAAACGACGCCTTTGGGAGTGCGCGGAAGAAAGGGTGGTTTGTACATACAAGAGGTGTCTTAAACGCTTTCTGGTTATTTTGCTTTCAGTCGCAAATGATGGATGAAAGGGGAAAGAGGAAGGAAGGGGACGCGCGATCGCCTCCGCTTAGGCTAGTCACGTGACTGCGGGGGAAGGAGGTGACCCCGAAAGGGGGTGGAGGAGTCGCCAGTCCTGAATAATCAGCAAAGCTAACAAATTTTGCCAATGAAGCGTAGTGTTCAACCATCCATTCAAAGTTGCACTAGACACCAGATTGTGGATCGCATTAATTTTGCCCAGCCACTCTACCAAAAGGGCACCATCCTAATTAGCCAGACGTTCGTTTCCGGTGTCCGGTGATGACCACTAAATAGCAATCGTACCAAACAGGAGAATAGCGCATTTCAACCTATTAAATATGCATTGATTAAGTGTGATGAAAATAACTGCTCAAAATTGCACTCGAGAAACTTATGTTTTGCTATGTTTAAGACAAATGGCGAACAGATTTACAAATCAGACCGCAAATGCATTGCCTGTCATAAGTTGAAAATTTTGTGTTCCACTTCTTGGAGTGGGGTAGGCTTGAGTGTATTAATATTTAGCTTGTCAACTTTTAAGCAATAATTTTGGATTAAACTTTATACGACAAAATGGTGCTGATTTGTCACAATCCACTTTCACGAAGTCTTCCATCTCTCACACGCTTTCCTTCTCTGTAAAGTAGCGCAAACTATGCAACGGACTAATTCGTTTCAATTATATTTTAAACCAAATGTTTGCTTCAAATCCTGTCTGTAGCGGCATCTTTGGAAATAATGAGCCACTAAATGATGAAATGTCCGGCAGGTCTGGCCAGCATGAAAAGTCTGGCAGAATTGCCCTCATTGCGTCGAATGAGACCTAAGCTAAGATGCTCAGTTTGTAGCCTACTTTGATGCAAAGGAAGAGAAGTCATGCATGTAAGCACAAAATGTTACTTAGACTTCCTGCGCGAATCGCGTTTATATCTTCCTAGCTTGACAGAGCTGACGTTATGATGCGAGCGGTAGGAAAGCGAGTGTGCAAGAGACGTGGGGGAACATGCTCAGATTTTTGAAACTGCTATGCAAACTTTGAGGTAAAGCAACATCTTTTGCTTCAGCCTAGTCCTATGATTTATTCTAGCCATGGTATTGTACTTGGAGAACTTTAGGAATGAGCAGCTTTCAACGCAACCGCGACCTGCGGAACTGCTTCTACCAGGAGCACAAGATTGGCACATAATTGTAACCATTGCAGTAGGTGCATATGTCAGGCTTGAATACACGGGAACTGACCAAAACTACACCAATAATTACTTTTGCTACGATGGAACAGCAGTGTAGTCAACAAAATAGACGTCGGGTGGGTTACTGGTGTGCCTTTTTTATCACGACGCCATCTCCCTTTGCGGAAACCCAAGAGTAGCCTTAATTTGCCGCTAAAAGCCACTTGTTTGGCCATGTAAATATTCATTATTTAATTAATACCTTATATCGCCTTATGATAACTCCATTTGTAAACGACACTAGCAGAAGGGGAGGGAAACATTAACGCATTGCAAAACACAATCCAAGCGCAGGCTCTGGACCCCGTAAATCACTGTAGTAATTATTCATTAAAGTCGCAATTTGTAAAAGAATAAGTAACAACCACCGCATATTTGTACATTATTATTATTATTACCTCGGATGCCCCCAACTGAAAATCAGTAAAGCCAAGCATGCCACAGATGATGGTGAAAAGCCAAAGAAAAGTGCCAATCCCCAGACAGCAATCTGAAGAGGCAATGCAAAGTGGAATGGAATTTTCGTTGGGTTCTAATGAACTCATTCCGCATGCGGGTTGAAGTAAAGTTACTAATTTTTTATTTAAAATTTTCCTCATAAATGAAAGCTGTGATGTGTCAGGAATTGGAGCATCATTTCTTGGTACGATTAATCGCACCTCATAAGATCTTGCCTCGGTTAGACTTTGGACGCATCCCACTGTGTTTAACGCGAATGCGCTCACTGGTTGTTCGTTATTCAGTAAATATAAAAATGGGTTGGTAAAATCCATTTAAAGAACAATTGTACTTCGTGTTTATTCATGGGCACAGCACTTTAATTACTTACCTTCGTTTTGGAGGAATGGGCACTAAAGGTTCCTCCTCTGTTCTAACACACGATGGTATGGTTCTCCCCGGACCTTCTGCAAGTTGGCAATACAATTTCTGGCGTTGTATGATGCCTTCATTTGGACTTCTGACAGGATTCAAGGTACTGCATTGAAGACAGTCGCAAACGAAAAGATTATGGAAGAAATCCACTCCCGAGTTCTTTTATTGAAGGCGAATTTTTAACCTGGTGACTGAGAATATTCTACCAAAACCCCATACAAGAAGGACTGAAATGATGCTTTCCTTCTTCTGTTAACAACCAAAGCGGTCTAAGCCTTGAACGACTCAAGTAGCTGGTAACGGAGCTGCCGATGTTAATCGCAAGAAGACATAAATGATGTGAGAGCACGCAGGACCACTTTGCCGATTGATTCAATGAATACCATAGAGGTGAATGGTTGGATTGCACTGAGGCTAAACTGATGTGGTAGGAAGGAATGAATGCCACCTATACATTCCCAAAATCCAACAATTTTATTTAATTTCCCTCATTCTAGTGCCAATATTCTTCCAACTTAGCGATGGACAGGAGGGTTGACCACTCCATCGCTCCTTTCTGTCATGCGGTTAGCAAACAGGTACATAGTTCGAATCAAGTGGAATCATTAAGGAATTGTTTCCCCAGATGCACGCGAATTCGCTGATCGGTGTGAATGGTGCGTAAGCGTTTTCCATACATCGTCGACCCCGATGTAATTGCTTGCACGGTTGGCTGACTTAGACTAGCAAGACTCGAAAGGCAGATGCGGATGGCCTACGCTTTGACTGTTGCCTTGGCTTCTCTAGCCCCGCTTTTATGCTTCCGCTGGGTGACAAAGCCCCTGAATCTTTTGATTTGTAATAAATCAGCTACTCCAGTATTATGACTTCCTTCGTTTCTAGAAAGGGCTTAGAGAGCTGCGAAAACTGTGGGGAATCACATGTCGCGTTTCTATTTGATTAAGAAAAGACATCTAATAAAATTTTCAAGGCAAATCTAAAGCTGTCAGGGGGTTTTTGAGCAATTATTTGAATTTGTTTGTCCACAGTGTTCTCTTAAATATCATTTCATTGAGTACATATGCCTACCAATCATTTCCTAGGTTTCAGCGGCTGACGCTATCAGCTTTTATGTTAATTAAAAGCGAATGTTTATCTTAATCTGATTTGTACAACTTGTTCAACCCTGCAATAAAGGTGTCTAGCGAATAGAGTCTTCCCTGAAGTTAAAAGGGATAGAGACATAAATGTGGCGTGTACGTGTGTGTGTTTGATGTACGGAAGAACTGAAGGGCTACTGCCGTGGTCCACAGGCAGATTCACCTAACGAAAGCGAAACGCAAAGCGTCAAGCACCCACGAAACTAAAACAAAGAGAATGGCAGACATCTGAGACATTGTAGACGCACACCTGCCAAGGCGTTACTGATTATTAGGCACTTGCATTTAACGGAAGAAAATGGCTATATGACAAACCAAATAAATTGGTTTATTTAAGCTCTTTGTTAGGATAAAACCAATTCATGCGCAATTTCAACTTCCACTGGTCAGATGAGATCGAGGTTGTTAAAATGGGATGACTGCCTCGTCACTTTAGCTTGGATGGGTCCCCTTCACCAAGCATCTCGGCTCAAGAAGCTCAAATGCTTGACCAGCGATGATTTGCTCCCAATTCTGTGACCACGCAAATCTCACATCCATAGTTGTCACATTGAGTTTGTGTCAAGGGCTGTCCCCAACAGATTGCGATTCTTAAAACGTTTCACTTCTCTCTTATGGCATTAAGGCTTGGCAAGACCATATGGTGCGCTTTAGCTTGTCGCATGTCAGACACAAGACATATGGCTAGCCTCGCTGCGATTTTTCTTTTTTATGCTTGTCACGTGACTATCTTAATGAAAATAAGCTTACTTCTAGCTGTTTCAATTTTGCTCTGCTGCTCCATCCCAGATCTTGGTCAACAAGTAGCGAGACACTTTTCGATTGTCTCAAACCTCAGGAATACTCTACGGTAGCCTAGTTTTACCCAGCCTTTTTGCGTATAAAGCAAAACCTATGCGTTTCGCAGGAGGTTAGAGGTGAAGAATTTTGAGCCTCTCATTTATTTTTAAAATGATATTGCTCACGAACATCCTATTCCTCGCCTATCATGCACATTCCCACAACTTCTAGCAATTACATGTTATAATAAGGAAAACTACCGCTACGAATTATGATTTGATGGGAAATTTTTCACTGTAGCTCACCCACATTAACGGTTTCAGAATCGCAGCTCTGTTGTGGCATATTAGATTAGGTTTATTAGGTTTAGCTTAGTGAGGCATCCCTTCTGTATAAGACTTCATGCAAAAATGCCTGTGAATGAGGTGGCACATTATTTTGATTGTTCAGCTAGCCTTTCATTTTGGTTACACAGGGCACTGGCACTGCACTTTTACCCAGCAACTAGACATCTGAAACATCTTGGGGACCCACAGCCCATTTACCTTTCGGAAATGTATGTTTTGCCTTGGTTTCAAGCCCTATTGTCTTTATAGTGAATTCTATATGCTCTCAATCAGTGGCAAGGTAAAGCAAACGGCATTACAGAGCATTGGTTGTAGACTGGAAAACCGTAACGACTTTTACAGACATATGATTTCAAAAACCAGCCCCGGATCCCTGCTCGGAAGGGAAGCCTTTACCCAGTGACGCAATCTTGGCCATAAAATGCCTAGAAATTATATTACTAACCATTTACGACACGTGATATTTTCCCCACCTCACTGCTGATCGAACAGAAGTAAAAACAATATGGTTAGATTGTAACAAAGTAAGGAAATTACAGCATTGGGCAACGAGCACGAAACCTCTTTCGCATGAAATTATTTTGTTCAACATCCAAAGCTAAATGGCTGCTGTCAGACCAGCGTTCCAATTACTGGTGATAGACACACAAGAAAGTCTTCAAATTCTTCTCCCTTCAATTAAGTTTCTAAACAAGACAATTTTTAGCTCAACAAAAATTGCCAAGACATCCCATTAACTTTATAGTCCGAATTCGTCCCAGGTAGCATCTAATAGCATCAAAGATGTTTTGATGACTGTAACCGAGTGTGGCCAAAGGGAGGGCTGGGACAATACCGGAGAGATGAAAGCGGTTATGTTAAACCGTGTTTTGCTTATGAGGACATTAAGTGGTATAGCCATTGCCCTGCCGTCCAGCTGCATGGACCGCCGATTTCACCTGCAGTCGCATGTCCTTTGAATCAAGCATTTGTCATGGATGCTCACCTACTTTTTGGGCTTTATAACTGAACTGTAGTTTTGAGTTCTTGCTGAAGTGAAAAATGGACTTTCCATGAGGGTCATTCCCCAGCCGATGTCAAGTTCTGGAGTTCTGCTTCAAAAGTCCTCAATCAGTAATATTCCGAGCTTCTGGGACCGGAAACTGGTGGTAAAACTGAGCTATTGCAAAGTACCGAAGATAGATGTGAGGGTCATAAGACACTCAATTGCAAGAAAGGAAAGGCCTTTAAGATTTTTCCATTTAATTTACAACGTTGAGGAACAGAGGTTGGGTCTAATATAAATGCAAATTTAAGACTCGCTGTGTCTCTAAACAATCTGATGTGGCTGCGTTTCCGAAAGGAATGTATTTTGCATCGATTAGGGCAATTTGTTTTTTTTTTCAAGACTGACCTCAACAGACATTTTAGGGGCAAGTCACCTCTATTACCCCGTAAGCTTGCACGTGAGAGAGTCAAGGAACCTATTCAATGGATTTTATGCTTAACGAAGGATTCTAAAGTACCCGCTAGGTATGTTGCGCCAACGGCGGAAAAGTTTCATCTACAATGCAGAAAGGAAGATGTTGAAAGGTCATTTTTATGGCGCGTAAGGCTAATTTTATCACCACACATGTAAATCGAGACCCGCATCCCTAGCAAAACATATAAGAATAAATTTAGTGTATGTCTTGCATTTGTGGACATTTAAGACACTATACTTGCACTTCCGTGGGGCAGTTCAGCCTCCAGGCCATGCTGATAGTCACCCAGTCTTTTCTAGCATCGGCGACACGTTGTCCCCCTCCACGCAAAAGAATGACTTAAGGTATCGGATTGATGACAACAGGAAAAGGACATGATCCTACTTACCAACTACCTGATTTATACTACTGATTTACATACCTTAACTTAATCGAGGAAGGATAGGCACAGTGGATGAGAGGATCGATGATGGCTTCTAGTAAAAGATTAAAAAATGGCATCAAGCTTCCTAAACTGCCCTAATTTAGTGCTCTACAGAGGCGTTGTCAACAAATGAAGACAAACAAGTAATTAAGTGTCTAAGAAGGCCTTTACAAAGCTCTCGAGGAAGTAGAAACCAGGCAGACAAGACTGAAAAGGAGCGCCATGACAGCATTTTTAAATCGTGCCCTCTGTTAAAACACTCTATTCTTGGCCTATTGCTTAATAATAGACATGCACAATAACAAATAGTTTTCTGAATAGCATGGAAGTCCAGATCCAGTCGTAATGGATAGAGAGATCAGTGATGGTGGAGCCAAGTATTGTTTCATTAACCACAAATTCCATAAATCGCCTGATTGTGACAAGAAAACGCATATGTGTGTCAAATTTAACACTTATAGTTTGTTTAAGGTTGCATGGAAGGTTCTGCCGCCGTACCTAGGAAGGACAGCATGGCCTATGGGCAACGCCAATAGTCCTTCAGCTAGGCGCATTTCTCGTCCCAGTGTTCTATTTATTTAGAAAAGAATTAGCAAAGGCTTAAGAAGCCACGAAATTTGCTTTCTTTCACTACTCTAATCTGTGAGCTCTACTTGTATGGGATGGATTGCACGAAACCCTTTTACGATTGCAAGTGTTTCACACCGGAATATCAGCAGCTTGCTGCAGGATTGCCAATATAACTCACCATCGGCACCTCGATACAAATTCTAACTGCTTTTATTGTATTTTAGGCTGCTTAGGTTAAAAAATGCCTTTTGGCAAAATCTGCCGCCTTCCTTAGTAGGCTTTTATCACGTAAAAAGTTCAAAAAAAGTTGCAGTCGTCGAGGCTTCCTCAATCAACAGAATTACACTAATATCGTTAGCACGCAGTAGAAGTGGGATTGTAAAGTCATTTTATGAATTTGTCGTAAGTTCGCAATAGCATTCGATAAAATCTGATCATTCTGCCAAAGTCAGCTTTGACAAGTCATGCTCCTTTTTTGAGTTTTGTACACATTCTATCAAAGGATACTTCAAAGTGTTGCAATGCGACGTTCCCTTATTCAAAATACCGCAAATTCGCTTCAAGATGCAACTAGATTTTCGCTTTGTAATTTACTAAAATAACTGCAGTTTCTCCTAAAAGATCATTGAAGATTTCGCAAGCCATTGACAAAAGTAATTGACAGTTGTTGAGCCGTTGGCCGATCTTTAGCTTCGCCTGCTATCCTTCATGCATGCAAAGTTTTATTCTGCCAATTTGCTTCGGGATCTTTTTTTCATGGTGTTCGAAAGTCTTGGAGCAAGAACTTTTTTGACCAGTTGTTCCAGGTTGGTTTCTTCTAGTACCCACAGTCCGTTCGCTAGAACTTGGCCACCAAAGCTAAAAGGCAGGTTGCAACATGGCGATCGTAATTCGTCCACACTCGTTTGCCTTTCAAAGAATCGTTTCCTGTTTTATTTAGACGGCTTTGTTTGAATAGGATGTTTTAAACATGTGTGGAGGACATATGAGAGGATTTCTAATTAAGCCTTGGACAAAATTTTATCCTAAAATGCCTTATCTTCCCACATAAACTTATGCCACTCATAACTTAACCGCTTGTCGTTTGCACCATTGCGGTGCATTTTTTTGGAAACTGTGTCACCTTGGTTACCTACTAGTAAGAGCCTCAACTTTGTCTCAAAGGATGATGTGATTTAAACATCTTTCATCACTTCTTGACCAAAACAAAAATTAAAACAATGTTATTTCTTAATAAGGATTTCCAAAGTTGCTCTTCGTTTGTTTACTTTATTATAAATGGAAAGGAAAAGACAGCTCCTGTGGCTTCTACGGGACTTCAAGTGCCTGTGCAACCAAGACTCGGGAGTTAAACATTCAGTCGAAGTGCTATTTATTGGCGGGAAAATAATAAAAAGTGAGTAAGCACTTCCAGACAATGGAGCTACATGCAAATAGGAAGGTGCGTAAGTTCAACAACGCTTATCCTCTGACGGTTCCTCAGGATCTGAAGCCATCTCCCGTTTAGTATCTACATCAGGGAGTGGGAATTGATATCACCGTCCGGCAGGGTGTTCACTGCTTGTTGTATGACAACTGGACTCAAAGCAGAACAATTTGGTAAAGAAAGGTCTCGCGAATATTCCGTTTTGCAAAAGTTTATCTCTACTACTCTGCATTGCGTCCATAGGCTTAGTTAACGACCGAAGGAATGCGCTCTAAGACTGTGTGAATGGACTCCTGCTTACATCTGTGATGAAGACCATAAATCTAAGCCCTGCGGTAGACTTAATTCTCAAAATTTAATAAGATCAAAAAGCGCTAACGCGCCACAATGGAAAAATATGAGCAATCCATTATTAACCCTGGAAGTGGCTATAATTAAACGTCAAAAATTCTGATTCCTGAAGCGCTTTGGCACGTCAGTAATGTGTAGAAACGTTGCTTGCTTTGCGTCCACTTCTACTTCGTGCCAGAAAGACTAGCACGGCTGGTTTAATAGGTTTTACAGCTTGTGAAGTAGGCAATGCTCCGAATTAAGTTAGAGATGTTATTCATAACCCAATCAAATGACATTTGGAGGGCACAGAATAGTGCGCATGAAAATAATTTGTAAAGCTAAAAACTTACCAAATGTTAAAGTTTTCGATTTGAAAATGGGAAGAGTCATAGCGTGCTAAGCTAGGCTTAACACACGGAAGGGCTGAAATGTAGCGTTTTGTTTGTTTGGACTGTTGGTTGGTCCAACACATTGGTGGCGGCCATCTTAAACCTAGCTGCGTGGGCTGGCCTCCGGGCCATGCCGGCAGCCCCCTTCCTTTCCGTCTTGAATACAAGGATGCTCGGGGCGCTACAAAATTGCTGCTTGAATGGCTGCCCAGCAGAAGGACAATTACGCAACCAAGGGTGCTCGAAAGATAAGTAGACAAGTAGACAAGTATTTAAGGCATGACTCGAGCCCCTCCTCGCTTTGAGCTCTTTCCCTAAGTAAACTCTTATTACATCAAAGCCGATGCTGTAGGAAAAGCCACCACGAACTAACCGCGCCAGTGATCGAATTTGCACGCAGTTGAGAGGACCAGACTAAAGTGTCGCTTATCTCTTGTATTATTTCTAGTAAATTTCCAGATCTGTTTTGTTTGATTATGTTTTAGGGTAAAAAGGATGCGCATTTTCTCGCCGATGTCCATCGCTAATCATCACACCACTAGTCCAAAAACAGAGGTGTAGGATTAAAGACGAAAGGAAAAGCGGTTTTCCAAGGGACGAGGATATTCAACCATTCCTCCTCACTGCCTTGTTCGCGCATATCTACCTGGATCTCACTCAGAATGCATTTTGGCCTAGTTACAGCAGACAGCTCAAATAACAAACCTTTGAGATGTCCACGGCTGGAGGTACTTCACTCGTTTTTAGCTCTCCTGGGTAACATTGTGCCAACGATTGCCAAAAGAGGCTGCTAGTCCTGCATTTTTCCGTTAGGATTAGCAAACTGTAATCTATGTCAGAACAGATGTCCTTTAAAATTTGATTTGCTTCTCTTTGCCACCACTGTAGTATCATACATCACCTTTAAAATCAGCAGTACCCATAATTCAAAGGAGGAAGGGGTTAATTTTATGCAGAAGCTGCCTAAAGGCTGCATCGGGCGGTGGAAGTACAATGCTAGAAACTTGATTGCTTGCAAGACGGAGACAAAGAGTTAAGCAGACAATCAAAGTACCGTACTGCATTCTACACCACTGGCCTACAGCTGCATTTTAAAGTCTCGTGCGTACCGGAAGCATAATTGTAGGCCAACCCAAGTCCACAAGTTTGCGTCACCCCGTGGGCGGATGATGGTGTCTATTTTAAAACGAAGTGAGGCTTCTGCCCCGGCTACTTGCCTTTCTACAACGTGAAACTGGTAAAACTCCTTTGCGTTTAATTATCGCTTATCTAAAAATAATTTGTTAAATGGGAATATGACGAAGTGGGAACAAAGTGACGAGAGAGGGGAGGACGTGGGCGGCTACTCCCTAAACTAGCCTTTCATTTAAATTTGTATTTGTAAAGTGTGAATGAAAATACCTAACATACATGACAAGAATCTGTATGCATCAAGTTTTGTTCAGTCTTAAAAAATAAATGCACTAAACTGCAGTGTGGAAGTCGATTTAAATTTCAAACCGGTCATTTCGAATTGGTTTAGTTACGATAATATTTTTTATGCAAGAAACCAAGTCGGTTGCTACAACTAACAACACGAAATTCTACAAGTGATGTGCAATTTTTCGAAATCAGTAATTTAAGAGTTCTTTTTAGTAGCACCACCCGAATGACACTTTTTTCAACAGCAGTTGTTCATTTCGTGACAAGTCCTGCAACATCCTCCACAGGTGCAGAGAAAAGGCTTAAATTTATCTTATAGGAGATTCTTTTTAACCCGCTTTTCTCTCCCACTTAGCACGGCTCTTGTCACCTGGAATTTTGGAATGATTGCAAAGAGTAGAGATTGTGTCCGAATGAAGGGGCGTTTTTGCTTACCCCTTAATGGGACAAGGTGAGCGAACTGTACATGCTCATTCATGCTAAGATGTGCGCTTAATCAGGGATGAAGGATGTCATGACAGTCGTGCATAAGGTAGCCGCATGGATTGTAATCTCCAAAACTCAAGCTCATCGTCACGAGAAGAGCGACAGTCCACTTTCATCCCACGAGCATACACAAACAGGACAACTTTCCTTAGGAAATGAAACCACGCATAATTTTTTTTAATATACTACTCAAATGCTTGGGCTAAAATGAGTATCACGCTTCCCAGTGTCCTATATTTTTTGGGATAAAGCGTAATAACTCAAAATACTGTTCAAATTGTTTCCTGCGTCAAAACACCATTGCAATTGCATTTACTTTTTCTCTTTTTACTTGCTTTAATCCGAAGTATTCATAAGTCTCTCAGAACCGGAGCAAATGCCTGTTAATATGCGTTTTGACATGACAACCAAACAGTTCATTGGTAATTAGCACTGAGCACAAGGATGAGGAGGTTTGGCTTATAAAATTCTACTTCTGTAGACTCTTGGACTTAAGCCACGTAAGTACCATGCCGGAGAGGCGTGATTTTACCAAGACGATATTAACCGGCTGCAGGTCCAATGGCTCAATTTAAAGTTCTTGTGCAAAATAGATTAAATGAATCTGAGAATTCTACGAAGCTCTTGGGTAAAGCAGAGATTTGGGTCACAGCGGTGCAAATAGGACATGCCATTTTCTTGTTTTTAGTTTTTCTCACACCTAGTTGAGTTCAGCATGCGCACCACGAAGTAGCTCATTTACAACATATTTGTAGCAATTAGGATTCCAGATAGCGCCAAAATTTACCAGTGCCTCTAAAAAACATAAGTAGTATAAAAAGAAATTTCACACTTACGCTTCGATTTACGGTATTGAAAAGCTGCACAACTTCTTTTTCATTTTTGCCTACATTTTAATCGAAAAAATTGTCTCACTTATAAAAGGCGTCTAATATTAACGAACCAAGTTGCTAATACCGCATTCTCTTGTTGTTTACGGATGCTTTTTGCAAGCTCTTGCATGTTATCAACGTAAGTGCATCTACAACGGCGCAGGCCAATAGGTAGCTACTTTGCTTTTTCACAAGCTCCCAGACTTCAGTATTTCGCATCCATCCATATTGTGCATGGCTGGATAAGCATAAAATTATCAGTATTTCATCGCTTTGAACCTTTCGAGCGACAATAATGAACAGCTTGGTATGAAATGCATTTAAATGAGATTCACCGATGCGGTATAATATGCAAAGGGTCTAGGATTTTCGGATTTCTAGTGGGAATCATCTAGCCTAAGATATTCGTGAGCTGAAGGACGTTTAAGGTTAATGCTTGTGCAAGGCAATACCTTTCTATTTTAAACCACACCTATCCAACTTGGGTCCGCCATTTACACTTCAGCCCCATTTTAAAGCGCAGAAAGAAGTTCCATCGTTGAAAAGCTTCAGAATGTACTGCTAACGTACGGAAGGGATGGGGCTACTGGCATGGCCCTGCGGACTTACCACCTAGCGGAAGTAAAGTAGTTGCACTTTGCCAGCCCGCGAAACCGACACGAGGGAGTTAAACCAGCCATATAATTTTTATAACGCTGTCAAGAGCAATTTTGCACAATATATCATTCCACAAAGATTGTAGCTTAAAATTTTAAATGAATAAATTGTTTCCATTGGGCGGACGGCCAACTAAGTGCACCTTCGACTTTCACGGCTTTAAGAATTGCTTTCAAAGTTCAGAACATGCAGAAGCATGCATGGCATTGTAGTAAGCTAGTAAGGCGCATTGTTTGACCCACGAGATATGATGTACCCAACATGCTCATTAGCCTGAGAAATAATGTCCTTGCACAAATAGGAATGTGTGAATGCGTTTAAGAACAAATTAATCCCCCACCTCCACCATTTTGAAATGAAATTAATTAGGCTATCGCTTTTTCTCAAACAAGGGATTTCTGACCTCCTGTCAAGAATAATGGGAAAGCCATTAAGTTCACTTAAATGGAACACATTATTGTAATTTAGCTTTGCAGTTGCTAGTTGAGACGAAAATGTTCCGAGGCAGGATTTGGTGGATAGAATGTCCTTTTACCACTTTGTGTGGTGATGTTCTGGGAGTTACGGGACAGTCAACATTACGATAGCAATTTGAGCCATTTCCTGAAACAGTTTGCAGAAGTGTATGTTGGCATGGATCCAATGCCACACCTCGTGACAGATGAACAAATCACAACGTTGCAGGTATCAGCATGGCCTAAATAAAGAGGTAAATGAAAAGTAAAGCTACAAGTAACTCACATTTCCCAATCTAATCGGCGTTAACCCCCTACGCCGTCGGCGTTTCAGGCAAAGTACACAATAAGGGAGATAACGTGTCAGGGCAACGCCACTGACTCCGCTCAGCACTTCCGATCCAATCAAGAGTTTCTTTTTCTTAAATAATTGCATTGAGGGATGGAGAATTATGCCGGCTATCCGGTGTGCCCATAGTTAGTCGCAAAAACCCTCGCCTAGAAGAGAATTACTTAATAGGGTACGGTGCTTATAATAATTTTGCGAGGTTAAAGCTTTGTGTCTCTTCCTCCCTTCTCCGTTCTTCGGCGCTGCATAAGTTCTACTTAACTGGTAGATGGTATTTTACATAGACAGATTCTTTCCAGCCCTTCTTAATAACATTCATATGTGACGCCGAAGTGAAGTAGTTTTCAGCAGGCAAACGGCTCATCGGCTCTTTTGTTAATGTTCTTCGTCAATCTACCGTCCACAGCGTGGATCCCTCTTAGCGTTGGGGTTTAGCGCATTGCAATAAAAATCCGAAATGATGTACTTTTGGGTTGGGTTTGCGGGTCACTGAGCATTTTCTGAAAACACAACAGATTTTTCTGCCAGGTCGGAGGAGATGAGGGCCTCTGGCACGGTCCGAAGGCCATGCTGCTCAGTAAATTTGCACAAGTCAGGCCTTGAATGCCTGCAAAACGAAAAAGAACATTTGAGTGCGCAAATTATGAGAAAAGTTACACTAATTTCGTGTCTAAAAATGTAGTTTTTAAAATGATCTTAAGTGTTTAAATGAAGAGGCTAACCACTCCGTCTCTTAAGAGAAATTAAGCTGTCATTTTTTATGCGTCTATTTAATATGCAGGAAATACTGGCTGCGGACATCATGAGTTATGACATAAGCATTTATAAATTAACACGTACTTTTGTTTCCAAGCCTATTTGGGTGCTGGAGGCTCACCCGCCTATCGGAGGCACGTTGTGCATTATCTACTTGGCACAGAAACTGAATAGCATATGTCACTGAAATACTTTTTTATCCAAAATTTTTTTAGTAAGCTATGCATTCAATCACTTTTCTCTAACCAAATTTGAAGGGCTATTGTTTCGACGACATTTTATTTAACGCCAATTTTGACATTAGAAACTGTGTTGGATTTTACTCTCACTCTGTTGCCACATTTCTCTGACACAAGAGAAAAAAACGCATAAACATAGTATCTGAAGTATTATTCTTACCTACACGAGTGATAAAATACTTTTGGGAATTATAATAATTATGCAAAGACCGATCTGTAACACCCAATTTTAGATCCTATTCAAAATACTGAGCCTCGACGAGATGACAGGCAAATACGGCATTCTTGTCATCTTAGTTGACAGCTAAATTAAATATAAATGAAGTCGCTTGTTTATTGTCCTACACCACCGCTATCTGAGACGAGAAATCAGTTGACAGCCCCTACCAAGGCCCACTCCCATATGGTAATAAAAATTGTCTTAAAATCTCTTAATTAACGTGGACCATCTCAGCAACGCCACAATTCTGAGCAATCATCGCTTAACAAAAACGTCTACTTTCCTTGGCATTCACATAAGATAACAATTATTCGTATAATCCCGTTCGTATTATGATGCTCTACTCAAATTTTCCGAGCATTTTGGCGTGTTCGGTCAAAACCGCACAGCAGGAGCGAAGTTGGAGAGCCATCGTTAATCGTGTTTGCAGTTGTATGGATTCTCAAAGTTGCATAAAAAGATCAGCCCCGATAACAGGCGCTTTTATTGCCTTTACCTTAAATTGTATTTTTGTTATCACTTGTCGTGAGTTTAGTTATCCCAACCTGACTAACTATGCATTTGCAAAATGCTTCCGCGCTATATAAAATTGCCATCTAGCATAGATGCTTAGGGCAGCGCGTTTTGTATAGCCGCTAAGTTTTTAGCTTTGATTTTTTAGAGCACTTAAGAACCGACCAGTGTGCCTATGCTAGGCGACCTGACCCAAGGGTCACGCAAATGTCCCCTCAGTCATCTTGAATGTTGTCGAGCATATTCTGCTGCACAATATTTGCCGGTGTTGTATTTGCAGCAGTGGAAAGCAAACCCAATCTTAAAGAGCGCCATACCAATTGCTGTGTTTTGATATTCAACCTATTTTCTACTTCAGCAGGGATAAAACTAACAACTGGATGCGACACCAGCGTCACAGAGCTGTATATGGTGATTGTATGAAGGCAGCACAGAAGCGAACACATCTAGCTAGATGGGAAATAGATATTAATGGCTGGATAGCACTAAATTGAAGACAAAATGACAGGGGGAAATGGCCACAAGACCTTATTCTCCAAAACGACTTTGGGTTTCGCTCCATCTTTAATGACTCTACCGCTGAGCCGGCTTTTTTATGATCACCGATAGACATCTGCTAGAGAATGCACATCCTTCCGCCTCCGAAAGAATTCTCATACAAGACAAAACTTCAAGGCAATTGAAGTCGTTCAGATGTATTAGTAGCAATTTGGTCAAATTAATTCTCTGCTGCAGAACTAGAGGATGTCTATCCTAAAACGCCGACAACGTTGTGATCATCGAAGTGGGAGGTTGATTAAGGGATGTACCGAGTGCGAGGCTTAAAGGAGAAGGAGTACCATACACCACATGGCCTGTTTGCTTCCTCGGGCTCCGTTTTAGTCTAGTGAACGTCACGGCCCCCTGGATGTGTCAGTGACTCCTTTCCTCTGTCTGTTGGCAGTGCAAGTATTCCTCATCATTTTTGCCTTCCAAGCCTTTAAAAGATGCTCAATGCAATATGCTTCCTCCTCGTGAATTCCATTTGAGTAAAAGCGGCGATTCCAGCATGTGACGAATTATTTGGGATTAATAACGAATTTGTAGCTAACTGCAATTTTTGCCTAGGGAAACCATTCAAGCACCGAATCCTCTTATGAAACCTCCGAAATGAATGCGGTTACGGACTTATTTGCTCAAGAGATTCATTTAAGGGCGTCTCAGTGAGCCTTCACATTTTTTCTATCTCGGTGGTTTGATTCATCTTTCGTTTTGGTTGAGTGCTGCGTAATTGGGAATCCCTTTTGCTGGTTGCAAAAACCATGCTTCCAACAGACATTCTTCTGCCCATTTCGTCAACCAATTTAACAGGCTTTTTTTCACCAGGTGCTAAGTTTACGTGCCTAAAAAGCCATCACCGTCCAACTTAAGCCTCCTTGTAAACCTCCTTAGTTCACTTACTACCAAAATTTATGCTGTAGGTTATTAAACACGCATATTTTATCTTGAGAAGTGAAGCAGATGGAATTTCAAGGTAATATCCATAAAACGGTGTCTTTAAAATGTCAGAGGATGATAAGGACGACAATGTAGGAGAAGCTATTAAACATCCTTTATAGGATTGTTTTGTTTTATTATTCGTCTCAAATGCTTATTGACTCAAATGTCCTACTTCGCCCTAAATGCTTCCTATCCAAATCCATGTGCAAACGACGCACGTTAGTAGAAGCAAAAAACGCTCCTTTGTAAAACCTTATTAGATAAAGAGCGAATATTGGTGCTAGAGGCAAGCATATTGTGATACTTAGTTTAGCCCTTCATGACTTGGCCTGCGACCCATGTTTGCGGCCATCCGGTGGTTCAGCATGGCAACACTTTATGCTAGCCCCCAGCAGTATGATTTCTTTCGTCTTCAAGGATGGCTTATAGGGCTATGGTCAAATTAAAAGTAAACCGCTTCTTAAAGTCTTAATTGCAAATTGTGCCGGACATATTTTCTAACAACTCTGGCTTGGAAAAGAAGTTGTTTTGATATTTTGAGGTCTAGTATAGGCGAATGGACTTAATAAGAGCTGCGCTGACAGTCCTTTGACAAGGCAATGGGATGGCAATGGAGCTATCAATGCTAAGTCCTCCATTTGTTTCAATGCACGTATAGGTAGTTGCATTTGATGCACAATATAAAAAATTTATGCCTTTTTTGATGCTAACATGGTGTGCTGTGATAAAATCTGTGAGACCGCATCACATGTGACACAATGCAAATAGGGCGTTTTTTAACTGATGGGTAAGTTTCGGGAGCGTTGTTTTGTGAATACATAAAATTGGCCGCTTTTCCCTTCTATTGGACCAAACTGCCACACATAGTGCTGAATTTTGGCATTCCACATAAATGTTGCTTAAGAATTATACTAGTTTTTAGAGGAAACAGAACTAATATGGCGTTTTAAGTTCTCTCTGCGTTCAAAATAATATGCAGAAGTCATATTGCAGACATACGGAAGGGGTGGGGACCTACTGGCATGGTCCAAGGACTGTGCTATCCAGTGATGGCGCATTGGCGGAGGTTTAAGTGTCTCAGCACCAAAACGAAGAATTATGATGTAGCTGAAAGCATTAAGTAGTTCACGGATTCACCTTTGGTCTGATGTCAAAGTGTAGCCGGTGCAGTAAATAAAACGCGCCTTTATTTAGAAAAATGTCTGATCGCAGGGTACCAGTTCCTTCTTGGCGGTTCCGCTGGACATTGACTTTTGCCCTATTTGTAGAGTTAACTGAGGGAAAGGGAAATGTGAGAGACATTTTGCGTGTTTGTTACTGTCTGTTAGAATAATGACCTTGAAGTGGAGTCTCTTGATGAAAGGAGAGCTTCTAAATTAGTTTCGTTACAACCGGATTTTATCACCTTTCTAAGTGCCACTTTGTCCTTACAAGAACAAGGCCAAGTCATTTATTCGTTTGAGTTCTACCTGATTGTTGAGAGATGGGGAGGCGGTCCATGCTGATTTAAGTAAAATAAGTATAAAGGCATGTAGGCGACTCCTCTTCGGACGTTTTTTAGAGTTCTTGCAGACTACGGCTACAGGTAATTGTCAAAGAATGGCGTTATTATTTAACAGGGCCTCCCATCTGCAACAAACACCCTTCTTTTGTCGCGTCAGTGCTGAACAATCAGTAACACAACTTAGCTGTTGTTGTCCTCTACGATTAGGTTTTGTCTCCACCGACCCCAGTGCAGTACCTTATGTCTTCACTGATGTCGGATGTGGTCATCATATTATGGCAGCTGCGAGGCCACTGATAGGGCTTAAAGGCCATGCCGCCCAGCGGAAATACAAAGGCGGAGCCTTAAGTGTCAGTGCTAAACAGGTATCGACGGACGGTGCAATCACACACCAGTTCTCATCCGTCCCCAAGCGCTTGTCCATTCCTCACAGAGGGCATAGATTTCATGGGCTCATTTTTGGCAGCTCTACATCTATGCTTTCGTGTAATTTAGCGCTTTAATGCACTTAACTTTTAAGTTCTGATGCGATTGGACAAACACTTTAGTGCTTGCTTTCTCCAGTAAAGTGAGTCGCATCAACCAAGCCGTGTCACCTCGCAAAGTCTTTTTTCTCGGTATCTATCAACGCTGCTAATGTATCATTTTTAGGGTAGGAAAAACCATAACTTCCTTTAAACTGAATAATAACTGCTTTAGTATAGTCTCCTTTTACGGTGGCTAATTTAAGCCCGACCTCTGAACTCGTATTGCTGCTTTTAACGTTTGGTAAAGAAATTGACGTGCAAAATTAGGATTCCAGATACCTCTGATACATCTTTGCAGTCACTAACAGGAAATTTTGCCACGAATTCGGATATCTTTCTGTGTTAGTACAATGTTGGAGGCATAATGAACGGTGGGATCCTTTTGAAATCCGAAAGCAATGAACATTCTAAACGAAAGTTGAACAGCAATGTGGTGTTCCACGGTGACTTCTTAAGTGTAGGCTATAAATAACCGATCGTAACTTAAACCCTTACCGAGTGAGTAATGGTGGGAAGTGACAAACTCCCCACATTTTTAAAAACGGTGACATTAATTTGATTTGTCATGAGTAGCAGCCTAGACGGCAAATTTAATAATTCATTTTAGTTTAAATTTCTCATTTAAAAGATTATTCCTTACTTTTAATTAATAAAATTTATTCATCATTTGATGGCACCCTCGAAATTTTATAGCATCAATTAATTTTTGTATGGTAGTAAATTTGAACCACTCGCCAGAGCCGCTTAATGCACTACGCATGGGTTTTGGGTAAACTTTATTCAAGGAAAATAGTGCCTGCTAATATAATTTGATTTTACGTTTAGCTCACGGTTTCTGTCACGCAGTATGGAAGGCTTTGCTGTTTGTGCTGCCGCTAAAGGACATGGCCCGAGGGCGGTACCTGAGGGCCATCAACCCTTTGGCACAAGGCCAAAACACCTTCACCTTAGTATTTTGAGTCCCTTGGGCTTCAGCAAAGGGTGTATGCCCTAAATCACTAAATGCCAACTCTTGGCTTTACGAAGGACGGGGCGTCTTGAGTATCGCAGAGTCCGTGAAAGCTCCTACCAAAGGAGCCAAAATGATATCTGCCTTCGATAAGTTTCGTACCACCATTTTTAACAGAAATGCTACTCACAGTAGAAATGACAGGATCCATGAACCATTTGCAAAATTTTTAAACGGAACTGTCTGCAAACATTTATGCGGCACTTCCTTCTCCTCGCTACTTGCTGGATGGGGCTCAGATTGTAACATTGTTAGGTTGCACTGATTTACGAACAAAGTAGGAGGGAGGCTAGTGTCCGATGCCTTGCCTAACGAAAGCATTATAAGCTACGTAATTCATTGACTATCTCTGTTTTGTTTTAGTGTTCTTTGGATTAGCACTAATCGCATGACATTGTCAGCACTTTTCGCTAATAAGCGAAATACCAGAATCGGTAGATCTGTCCAGTGGAGCCAAGCACTTTCTCACTGACGCCTTTGTTTGTAAAAGCCTCTTTTATAGCACCAGCCACTGGGATTGAAGTTCGAGAACGATTGAGACCATGCAATGCTTTGATTACTTGGTTACCTTTTGTTCCAGTCATACGGACCCTTAAGACTCTGCCATTGTAACTCCTCTCGGTGGCTTAGACTTTAAGCCATTCCAATAACCTATTAGATCTCATATCGTCCATACTGCCTTTATTCCAACAACATTGTCTTGAATAGTCACACAGAGGCAAAATTGCGAGTAATGCGAATGCATAAACACCTTTTTGGCTATGGCACGTTTCCATTGGTCACATTCTCAGCCTTAAAATGCTATGAGATGGAATAAAATTATTATTAGTGTAATAAATTGAAAAACTTTACTGGTTTTGCATGAATATTAATCGCCCCATGTGGCCGCGGCTCGCAGTTGCTATTAACTCCATCTAATGCACGAGTGCTAGAACCTGCCGCAGACAACTGCGAAAATAAAACTGCTCTGTCATTTTTGACCTATGCATAGGGATTTGTCCCCTAACTGAACGTCCTCTATAAGGCATAAAAAGATTTTTGGTTGATTAGCTTACTAAAAACCTTTTTTTTAGTATTAGATGATGGTCTTTAAGTGATCATTTTTAAGCACACACATCATTCTCTAGAGGCTTTTAGCAGGCGCTATAAAATACCACACTCCAACTGCGTCGGGGCATCAGATGCGAATGTACGATAATGCCAGGTAAATGGTCCACACACAGCCAGGGCCCATTGTGGTCTTCTTAAGATTTGGGCTTCGAAGGAATCTCTCTGTAGCAATTTATCATTTAATTTAATTCTGCAGAGGACTGCAAATAAATACGAGAAGGAATTGAAGACACTGGAAAGAACTGTGGCCTAGAAGCATTTGCCATCACATGTACCCGATTTCCTGTTTCCGTCGTAGCACCAGTTGGCATTACCCAAACCTAAATTGGTACTTCACCCTCCCGTAATAAAACTACTGCAACCGCATTGAGTAAAATTTTCAAATTACTCCAATTATTCAAATCACTCTGGTGCATGCAAATCGAGAGGTGTGAGGTAACCTGACATTTGTTGCCAAAAGTCTACAAATAAAGGAGCTTAAGTCGATAAACATAAAAGTGACAACGCTTATTGTTGAAAAATTTCACAAACTGCTTTGCGTTATTTCCCAAGCATCGGAAATTCTCGCACAAAGTTTATGAGTTGCATTCGGAATTAGCTATGCCTTTCAATACCGAGTCCGATAACTTTAATGGTAACGCCGCCTCAAAACTGATGCCCACTTACTGTACACAAAGATCTGCTTAGCCATTTTCACTTTGGCGATGCTATTGGCCAATTCGCGGAGACATTCCATTGGCCTTGTCTACTCCTCCTAGCCAGTGCGAAATTACAACCAAGTGGACCAATCAATTCTCCCACCCTGGCTATCGAAGGCACCCCAACTTAATTTTCCATTACACACCTACCAAAAGTCAACTTAAATGCTTCTAAACTATGTTAATTTACAATAATGCTTCCGGTAGGTCCTCTTCTCTACTGTATTCTTGCAAACCGCTCCGCACCAAGCACAATATCGGTCACGTTAAATCTTTTCCATTGCTTTCCATCCTAACTCAACAAATATATGCATATTCTTGTTGTTTTTTGGATGTTTGTTGGTAGGAAACACATGTTTACCTATGTTTTCATCGGCGGCAACTTAAATTTAACAAAATTCTAGCAAAATCAACTGGTTTGGTTTAAAATAACTGCACGTAAAAGATTTTAACTGATTCAAAGTGATTAAGACATTTGTCTTTTGAGCCGATGCCCTCATATGCCATGAGGTAACAACGGTAAGAGTTTCCTGCATTCATTATTAGCTTAATTATTTTGAGCCTTTGGTCAATTTTGATAAAGAGGCTAATTTATGGCACAGAAACTCTATTTAAAGGCGGCTGAAAGAAATTCCAAATCGTGCAGCATTCCGCATTTTGTTTTCCTTCTCTTGCGCTTTGCCCTCGTATCTAGCCGGTAACCGCATTTAAATTAACGGCATTCTGCCGCATTTACTAAAAAATTGTCGGCAATTTTTTTAACTCACATCTTTTCCTTTCGCATCTGGTAATACGGGTCGGTTGAATAAGTGGCAAATCTGAAACCTCGGCATATGTTCCCCGAGCGGAGCGACTTTTGAAAACTAACTTCTGTGTGTGTTAAAAATCCTAGCGTTTGAGGAGAATTCTCCGTCGCTCCCTTGGCATGATGAGCTGCATGAATATGCAGACGATACGTAAGCTTCGTTGAAATTTTGCGTACACAGACTTCTAGGAGGGAATGACATCGCTGTTTTATTGTTTAATTCCCGGTTTGGGGGATGGCGCACGCTTTTGCTAAGCAAGTGTCATTAATGCGTATTCTATCCCGGTGTTGTGCCTAATTTTGTCCTCATAGAAGTCTTTGGACGCTGCATTGCGCCAGCGTACTCGGACAACCGGTTACTTTTAATGAAACCATTAATCACTTGTAAAATGAAGCCACTCTAGGTAGAAGTGTTGCACCCCCCGTGGCGGGGTGCCTCTGCTTGCAGTAAATGCCAAATTGAAGGCTTCTGGAATGACAAATTAATCAAAAGAGTTGCTACAGTTTCCGATCCCCAAACGCTTGACATTTGATGTTTCGATTACCGCTCGGCGACCTGCCATCAGTCCCAACGCACAAAATCGCTCTCCAAACAGCTCATGAATTTTTCTCCCCTTATTCTCTTTGTGAGTCTGCCACATTTTCGAGACTCGATGAGATGTGTGCGCATAATTAAGGTTGTTGGGATGAGGGATAAAGTTTCTTTCAAACAAGTAATGCAATTAACCGGTAGGTGGAAGTTAATTAGAAAAATTTGAACAGTAAGATCTTGTTAATTAGCTGAAATGGACTTTTATAGCATTCTCTATGTCTATTTAAGCAAAAAACCACTTAAAAAATGGGAAGTTAGGTTGATTGGCGACACTGAATAACTTTTTGTGTCAAGTCGACTCACTCTCACCCTTGTATTAAACATTTAAATTTCGGTTGTTTTTTTTGTCGTTTAGTTTTTTTAGGGTACCTTGCTTTCTCTTTCTTTCGCTTCTCAGTCTGAAACAATGACCGCCTTTGTTAAGCCTTTTTATTACATGAGCGCTTATGTTACGTTAAACTCACTTACGCAAATCGCGCATTCCTTTTTGCCGGCCATGTAACATGACAGAGAGTAATTTAACAACATAAATTTTATGCTGCACTTACTTATTTGTGCCCTCGATGTTCTATCGTAATCGTCAGATATTCAAATGAGAAAGAACACCGGAATCGGATTATTTTCATTTGTCTTATTAAATACACATCTTCAAATAGAGTTGGGGTCGCTACTTATTCTATTTCAGCGGACATGTAGGTGGCGGTGAACTGGGCACTCGTACTGATTTAATTGCGTTTTCAAGTTTTATGGTACCAAGGCATTTCGTAGCTCACCACTCTTGTGCTCAAAAGTGTACGTTTTCATATTTATGCTGTCCTGGTTTTCACTCAATGTACCAACCAAACTATTTAATGCGCAAATCAAGGGCTCTCGTTTAGCCCTCATGAGCAAGGGATTAAGAATTGACGCCTAAACAACGGTAAATTCCATATCCTATTCTTCAAGGATGCTTTACAAACGAACTAAAAGGCTTCCACTTAAAAGTACTGCACTTTGTGCTCAAATGGCTTCAATAATGTCCTATGCTTCCATGTGGAATTGGGGGTCTCTTTGGGCTGCCAATCTCCTTCCCCCACCCAAGCGCATTTTTTACACCTTCTGACACCGCATAAAGAAAAATAAATTGTCTAACTCTTATGCTGTTTTTTTTACCTTACAGCAGCAATAAACCTTAAATATTTATGCATTTGCAGGAAGACATAATGGAGGTGCCCCTGTCAGGATCTTTGAATTTCTCTGCTGATTTCCCCAGTAATAATACCTCGCCGGAACCAGCTGGAGTTTGCTACGACACCTCAAAAAACGTGGTGAAGATCCTCCTGACGGCTGTTGCTTGCCTGGGATTGGTGACAAACTGCATGATTGTCATCGTCCTTACTCAACTAAGGGGATCGCATCCTGTGGGTGGCGGAGAGCGCTCAGCACGGTTCAACCTCTTGGGTCTGGCGATCGCCGACTTCTGCATTTGCCTTTCAACTCTTCCTCTTATCTACTCCAAGAGAGCCTACAAAAGAAGTGACATAATGCTGTACTACACGCTCTTTGGCCCAGGTCTTGTGTCCACCTTCCTCACCGTTAGCGCTTGGATGGTAGTTCTGGTCTCCATTCTCAGGTATCTGGCCGTTTGCTGGCCTCTCAAGTCCCGCTTCTACCTTCGATGCAGAAGTGTCATCTGTGCTATTGTGTCCATCTACTTGGCTGCATTTGTCTTCAACTTTCCTTTGTTCCTTCAATATGACTATGAAGAAATTGATCCTTATGAACACGAGACCCCAATCATAAGTGACGTCAAGTTTGTGCATATTGTCGACCGGATTTATCCACATTCCGATTTGCTAAAAGACATCTACAACATTGCGCACATTATCTGCACCAATGTTGGACCTTTTATAGCAGTTCTGGTAACAAATATCTCTGTGATAGTCGCTTGTAAAAGGAGCGAAATTATCTGCGAAAATTTTGAGAATGCGGAGCAATTGAAACTAACTAGACCGCAGACTAGCTCCTCTGTGAGCACACCCAACAATCGGAATGCAGAATCTTCACATTCACAAAAAGTCTTCAATGCTCAACCACCATCTTCAATCTCCCAACAACGAACTGTACCGCGTTGTCACAATCTAAGACCTCGAGCCCTTCATCGAGTTACGCCTCTGCTACTGGCTGTAATTTTTGCATTTCTGCTCCTCTCTACACCTTTTGGAATAGTTCAATTTGTCTGTCTCAAACTAATCGACAAAATTGGCCACAGGATAAGTGAAAATAACCAACTACTTCAACAATACTTTATCCTTAACCGTCTCCTTGAGTGGACAAACTTTCTGCAAGTTTTTGGTTGTGCGGTGAACTTTTTCCTTTACTTCATGGTCTCGCAAACCTTCCGGCGCACAACAAGGCGCACATTTCGACGAATTCTTCAGCGTTTTCGCAGACGCAGAGGCCTGAGTCATTTGTGCGCATATATGTTTTCGGTATGTTGTTGTGAGGAGCGACGATCGTGTAAGAATGAGGCTTACATTGTACGCGTCTACTCCCCGATTGAATGCAGGAATCACCAAAGGCACAAACGACCGGCGGAACCTTCGCCCTTGTACCATGAAAGAAACCTTTTATCACCTCATTTAGATCTGCAACAGCAATTTCGTCCAAAACCAGAGTCCTCTGATTCAGCCAATCCCGCAACAAAGGAGGCAGAACAAATTGAGCTACAAATGCAAGAGGGTTTGAAATGAAGATGAATGGTTTTACATGAGCGCAGCCTACTTTGCTATCGTAAATATATACAAATGTGTATTTTTGTATAATGTGACATCTTGCACTTCTTTATTCGCTGAACTCGGCTAACTCAAGAGATGGTAACCAGTGTCAAAGAATGTTTTGGCAATTGATGCATAATTTCCAATTTGGGTTAGTACCTAACCATTGAGAAGATTCAGCACTGACAAATTCCGCTGCACTTGTCTATAATGCCTCCGATGCAAAGGTTACCAAACATGGGGGTTAATGCCCCTCATTTTAAGTTGCCGAACCTTCCTAGAACCCCCTGATAATCTTGATAGTTTTTTGTTGACCGATTCGGGCAGCAAAGACCGTTTTACTTTCAGTTTTTACGTCACTTATACCTCGGCTATGGTATGATTGACACTAATAATTAATGAATATTTTGTTAAAAGGCACAGAATGGAAAAAAGTCTCATTTTTCTAAGTGCGCCACTTATTATTAATCGGAATGATGAAATGGTCTGCGGAATTGGATGACGATGCATTTGAAAAGGGCTTAATTAAAGCATGCCAGAAGACTTTTTTGTTATGCTGCTAAATGGAAAGGTTGAAATGTTGCAAGATTATGATAAGGAGTTGCTTTGTTTCCTTCAACTTGTTTACTTCAGTCTCGCATGACAGTTGCAGATGACAAGTCAGGCCAGTATCACCATAAAGATACGAAAGAAAATAGTGCTTTCTCAATTATATTTACACTTTAAAACACTATCGAGGAGATAGTTTGTACATTTGGGACATCTTCCGTCATACTAACTAGGCGACTCTAGATTTAAGGATAATTTGTTTAAGTGAAGCTGGTAACTGTCTTTTGAACCGATCCCTTAGATTTGGCACAAGCAGTAGCGACGTTTTGTGGCGATTGCTAAAGTCATGTGAAGTTGTTCAGTACCATCCTGCGTCCACTCCTCTTCCCCTTCCATTTCGAAACTCTGCAGCTTAATTAATCAAACCTAGCCCAATTCCTTAAAAATTGTTGCACAGTAGAGAAGTCCATCCTATACTATAGTTAAAAAAAATAAATCAAGTGCCGAAGTCATTTTAGGGATGACAAACCTAGGGTTAGGAATCCTATGTTTGACCACAAAGAAGTATGCATCGCTCTCGAGATTAAGATATCAAGAATGTGGGTAGAACATTGCGTTAGCGGTTACTTCAACGGAGAAGAAAGAGCCATGGAACATGGTGGGAGTGGAGGATCTTGCTTACAAGCATCATCAAATACGCCTGCAAGCCTGCGCTTGTCGGCTGACTGACTTATGATGAGGAGCGGTCGTTGTCCACGAAAGTTGTTCGTAAACTAACGAATGCATCAAGAGGTACCTCCACACAATCACCTACATTGCTTCTAGAGTACGACTTTTATGCAATCTTTGAGAAGGAGACAGAAATGGTAAACCGGCCTGATTAGGTCCCGTCATTTTCCAAAGCAGCGTTAGACCTAATCACGCACCCAATCAAGCCTTACTCATGAGAGAGCTTTCACTTTGGGCTCGGAGCTAAACACTGCCCAGATCCCTAAAGCAATCGCACTGTAGGGGAGTTAAAAGGCAGTTTGAAAATAACGGCGCAATAGAAACGGGAGTGACCCGAGCTAAGGGCATTGAGTACAGGGCCAAAGCCTTTTAAACAGCTAAAACCTGTACACTTGCATCTCATCGAGAGGGATTTCGATTTTAAATGGCAACCTTAGGCTTGCATTCGGTTGCTATAGGGCTCGACCATATTTTTGCTCCACCAACATCAAGTCATGTTTGCGAGTTTAAATTAATCCTTTTGAAGATTAAGCAAATTAGTCCACATTTTCGTGCAAGGCTGTGCAGTCATAGTCTCCTACTCTAAGCACTAAAAATTGAAAAAAAAATGCGACAAGCTCTGTGTGGTCAAAATTCAATTTGGCATTTGTAAGCGCCCACTATTTACGCTCTGCCTATTATTTTTGTAAAAGACAAACAAAATGGTGATTGAATCTCAATTATCATTGCCTATTGTTTTGAAAGAGCTACCACACAATCAAAGCCACTAATTTCAAGCCCTTACAGTTGCTCGTATGACTTAATTACCTGTCTTTTTACATTAATTACCACCTTTAGCTTCTTTACGGAGGTGTTAGTAAATAAAACCCCTGGACTGTGATTCATTCATGCCAGCAGCTCCACCACTGTTCCTTCCGCCTCGGTAAACTCACAATTCTTTTGCTGCCTCCATATTGCCTACAGCAGTGAGTTTGCCTCCCCTCATGGTGGAGAGTCGACTACTTTCAAATCTGTCATTACGTGCAAAAACCCAACAAAACTAGTTGATTAATTCGCAGCCGGCAAAACAAAGTCGAACTTTAACAGTTGTTATGCACGGAATATAATTTGTGAATTTGTTATGCTTTAATTGTTTGACTCATACTTTTAATGAGAGGTTGTGTAGGACTCCACTACCTTAGCCAGACGCCTTGAGCTCTGAGTCGTGTCAGTAGACACCCAGACATTATCCATGTCGGCAGTACAAAACCCGCCTCAATAGTGCGTTTCATTTTGTCTTCACAGCCATTTCCAGACCGTCCAAAAGCTAATTTTAAACAAGCATACAGTGACAGGTATATTTTATGCAACCATAAGAACGAAGTTGAAAACGAATTCAGTGTTCGGCTGCTTCATGTGCTTGTTTAAAAGTCGCTGAAAGGAGGATTCATTGAATCCATTACCATCATTGCCTTTGTAACTGTGGGCTACCAAAAGGCTTCACCATCAATAAAACTCATTCCTTTCTTACCACTTTTATCAAAATGTCAAAGCTACTTTTAAATGCTACAAGGTAGCCTTTCCAGGACTGTAAGTGGATAAATAAATCGACCTGGACTTTCAATCTGTTAAAAGCCTGTAAGTACTGTGCTCCAAAGTGTTCTGCCCCCCCCCCCTCTCAGTTCACCCTCCATCATGAGCCAAAATTTGTAAAAAATGTATCAAAATCATTGCGTTAAAGCACTGTTCCACCCCTGTTGATGAAGATTAAATTTTTAACTGAGTTCCAAAAATTATTTGAAGCTGTAAAAGTGTACCTTTCATTACATTTCGAATAAAATCACATATTGCTGACGAAGTCCTAGAGCAACATTGACTGCGTTGTTAGAAAACTACTAAACTTCGTTTTTTAGCGTGATTGCAATCCTCTAGTCATCCCTGATGTTGATGACTGAGAAGCTGCTGTCATGGCTCAGAGGCTGTTTTGCCTCGTGAGGCACAAAGATGAAACCTTAAGTGGCCGCGAAATCAAAAGTGACGAGCTGAACAAATGATTGAAGTAGCACATTTGAAACAACTGCTAAGTGCTTGAGGTTTCTCCGAGAATGATGTTTCGCTCGTGTGGTAATAGCGTGGAAGCACACGTTTCTGCCCTGTTGTCAAGCATATATGCTAAGACAGTCCAAAAATTGTTTCAAAACGTAAATTGACCAGTAGGCCAACTGTTTGCTCTTACACGGGTGGGAAGTATGTGGGTTAAAATTACAGCCCACCATTTTCATTTCAATGGGACCATTTTTTAATGTTCCCTGAAGTTGCATTCCAATCAGGGTGCGAACCTTAATGACGCTGCCACGTAGTTCGCCACACTTGATTCTCTGTTAACGCGTCTTCCCGTCTTACTTGCTTTACCCTTATCATAGCTGCACTTTTCATCCCAGTGCTGGTTTTAATGCGTGGAGGGCCGAATCGGCCGAGCCGACTTCCAACTGCGTAGAAAAAGCAATACATTAGAAAAGGAGAAAATCTATCTTAATGTGTATTTGTGCAGTAATGGACATAGCACAGGTGGTTATTAAGGTGCCAAAAATATGCCCAAAAAGCACGCAATTCACCGATATGAAAGCGTTTTGCCCAATAACCTCCAGCTGTTAGGCTAGCAGTAAAGTTAGGAGTAATTTTGCTTTGAAGGTACAGCACCGCATTACGTACTGAGTTGGCTGACTTTTAGGGCAAATTATTGCAGAGAGGTGAAAAGTAATATTTAAGCCTAGGTGGGAAAATTGAGAGGTCGGCTCATTTTAGTGGACAAAAAAATGCACTCCACTCTCTTGCGTGTAGAGCCGAGGCTTTGGTTTTTAGCTTGGCTTTTATGACGAGAAATATTGCAAGAAATCGTTGCCTTGCCTTAATAAAGGCAGTGGCATTTAAAATTGCATCATCGTCATTGTTGGGTGATGGTCCATTCGTCTGCCTGGGCGTCTGCCATCTTTATGCGTGATTCGGATGGTTGCATGTTGCTAGCAATGGAGGGGCGCTCCCAATTCATTGATGGTTCTATCAAATTCTTGTGTTACAATAGGTGGAAAGAATAAGTGACAGGCACTTTTTTAGCTTTGGCTCTATTAACTTAAACATCAAAACAACTGAACTTTGCAGGCAAGGTCATTTAATGTGTATTTTTGGACAGTAACATATTGTTTGCTTAAAAAAGAAATTTGTGCATCTATGAAACTGAAAGTGAGCCCACACATGCATCAAATTTCGAACGGCTTTAGGTGTTTTAAACCACGCGGACACCTCGTTCTTTTCCATTTCGTGTGGAGGTAATTTACCCCCATCTCTTCCCAACGAAGACGCATTCAGTGCCTCTGCCGTAAAACATCACTAAGAAATACGTGCGGGTTGTGAAATCAGAGGTTCGTGATGATGAGCTTGCGTTCGTAACTAACACAAGGATGAAATAAACACACTCGTTTTCAAAAGATCCGAGGCAACCTAGGTACTAAAATCCTCTAAAGGCAATTCCTGGCTAGAAATGCAGTCAATCACAGCCAACATTTATTTTGGGATTCCGGATCCAACTAGACTACTTATCACACAGTTTAGGGCAGTTACTCACCAGAAGCCATTGAAAAAGGTAAAGCTGGAGATGACTTTTTTATTGGAAGTTAACTTAATCATTTACTGTTATCAACTCACTGCACAACAAGTTTATCCCAGATTTGTTAAGCTTTAAGCCATTTTATGATATCGACCAAATTTCCTCTTCACATAGTACGTTCCCTTTTTCGTGGGCTTTCCAAGCAACTTGAGCTCGGTCCCTTTGATTTTATAGGCTTGTACTTTCCAAATAAATGAACTGTACATTCGTTTAATTATTTATGAGTAGACTGAATTGGCAATAAGCAAGCTTTCGCATTTATTAATCGTACAAATTAAAACCTTTGTGGTTTTGGATTTGGTCTTTCAAATCACTTTGGACGGAATACCTTGGCCTTCATGATTGCGACTGGGAACTTTGATTTGAATTGGCCATACATTTTACCTCTAAATTAATATCGGCATCTACTCAAGAAATGCTTTAATGCTGATGCATAAAAGCATCTTTGGGTTCAAAAGGACGGTCAAGTGCTTGCTGCCGCTTGGTTGCTTTTGCCACCGTCTTCAAAGCGGCACGCCATGGCGCAGGCGGGTGCGTGGCTGAAGACTACTGAAGGGATTGAGTTTCTAGGCAAATTCTGGTGTGAGGTATCAATGCCAAGCCCCCAATTCTAGTGTTAAAAGCTGTGGTCACAACCAAGTTGTTGCCAATGAATTATTAACGGGAATGTGTGGCTTTCCAGTCCTGCAGGTTTTACATTCTGCTCCTGGAGGAGGGTATCTTTCATTTGGAAAAAAACAATTTCGCTTCTGTTTCTTAAAACCGTGTGCCTCAAAACAGCTCCACTTTAACCTAGTCTGGAGGTCTATTCAACGATCTAATTAAACTTCGCATTCTGTAGTTGCCTGCAGCATACGCGAATATGGTCTCGTCGTCCATCTCTCTATAGAAAACTAATTTTGTTATGCATTCCTTATTAATGTGGTGGAATTTTCGTCGATGGCAAAAGCAATCTGCAACCTCCTTAACTGCGAATCGTTCGACTGTGTAGGGAAATTTTAGCCTGCAAAGTTAGCAACCGTCAACACCACCCTCACGAATAGAAAAGGGGTTTTGTTTACTGCCTGTACACTGTTTCATTCGTGAACACTACCTCATTTTTATAGGAAAGCCTTAAAGTTTGTCGAAATTTTATGAACCGTTTAAATGGCACACCCCATACCCGACGAATGAATGTGCCAATAAGACGCAAAATATAAAACTGTCGTAAAAATTTGGTCATTGCTTTATTTTCAACATTTGTTTGAAACACGTAGTCTAGAATCACTCATTGACTCCTCTGTTAGCTAGTGTTTAGCGCTCCTTTTTTCCGTTTGCAGTCGTGATGACTTCAATTCTGCAGAGGTAAAAGTTGACTCTTTTCTTTTTTAACCAATTTGTTTATTGACGGATTGTTTTTAGGTTTTCTGCCTCTTTGCGCATGCTCAAAGAGTCGAATAACGGTTGCCAGCATTCTAAAATAATGAAACTAGTCGCCACCGACTAATAGGTCGCTTTGTCTGCTACAAAATGGTCCAATGATACTACTCATGTTTTTGGTGCAGAAGACACTTTCTTTATTTGCGGTAGATGTTTTTAAAGCTCTTTCACAGTGTTCAGAACTTCTCAAAAGGTCGAAGGTTAGCCCAGTACTTGAAGTGAACAAGAATCGCTGGCGTAGAGGCTACACCCCCCAAAAACTGGAACCTTTTAGCTTTCAAAAAACGAAAATGCTGAGGTAAAATCACCTAATCAGTGGTTGATCTTTCTACTCTTAAATGATTTCTGCAAAAAATTCCATGGTTTGCCTCCTGCGTTGATTGTTGCAATGTACTTGGCAATCTAAGTAAAATACGTACGAATTGACCATGTCGTCCACTAAATTTTTTTGCAAATTTTCAAAGATTTGTGATCCTGCAAAGCCACTTATTTCTCTTTGTAATCCTATGATGTCTAAAGTCTTCCATTGTTTGGAAATTGCCTGGGGAAAAGGCAGTGTGCAACTTATCACCAATGTCTATCAGTAGTCGTAAGAACATTGGTTTAAGAAACACTGTCGTGCAATAAAATACGAGGTTTAAAATAGTTTTTGGAGAAATATGGTTTTGTGTATGTGTCCTTCCGCCACTTTGTTCTCACCGCTGCATTGCGCAGACCTATTTGGTAGAATTCCAATCAGCTGTCAGTAAGACGGAGGGTCTCCGGCGTATTCGCTTAATTGCCAGCCTCATGGAGACATGGCCGATTACTGGGGCGGTCGTCCTTAGCACTGAGACGCTCTGGGTGTTCTCCGGTGAAATAGGGACCAATAACTTGAAAGCAGAATACGTCACCGTCGTATAGATGGGCCATTTGGGTATCGGCTTGGACTGAGAGGTAATACGCTCGGTGGGAACTCGAAGGTGGAACTCTAAATGCCCGCAGAACCAAAAAGAAGGATCAAATAAACAATCATAGCCATAAATTTACATCTTGAAGGAAGAATGAATATAAGAGTAACCAGGTAGGAAGGTTTGCAGTAATGCTTTTCATTATTTTGGCTAGTTAGGTCATTTTTAAACGTGTTTATGTTATTTTTAACGATGCACCCATAGATAATATCCAACGTGGTATCTCAGACGCTGCAGCAGAGGTAATTTAGAAGAAGATTTATCAACACCAGCATTCAGTGATACACTTAAGGAAAATTTAGGTCGACTCAAGTCTCAACAACTCCCTTACCATCTGTCTTCCTTCAGCAAGTAGCAGTCGTCCTCAAAAAGCTATTACCAGGTCGAGAGATGGTTCACTTTCCCTTTGTAACAAACAAATAATCATAAAACCCTAACTATGGAATAAAAAGAAACCGTAAGAAAATGACGAACAGCGATAGCAGTAGTTCTTCTTCTTAATAAAAGAGAATGACAAGTAACACTTTCTTCTTAGAAGCCAAGGCCATTTCGGATATCCGTCTTTATACCCACTTAATGCACCACCGATCACTTCCATTAAAATTGTAGTTCCTGGAAAATTTTTATAATGCATATTAAAATCCTCCGTTATTTTGCCATCTGTGCATTGTCAGGCTGAACTTGAAGGTGTTCTCTTCCCTGGAAAATGAACTGATGCAAAGCCTACAGCAGGAGATTAAACTATCCACGGCAGTCAAACAAATTGCTTTTAATACTACACTACGTAATTAATGTGGCACTCACTAAAAGTCATATATTTGGATAAGATAACGGTTCAGATTCCGTATATGATGTGGTAATGTTTACCCATGCCCCTCCTCAGAATGTTCTGCCTGCAGGTTAGTTTTAGGCACGTAAATACGTTACCGTCAAAATATCACTTTGTGCCATTGTGTTTACGTCGGCTTGATCAAAGTGGTTTGGAATTCGAAAAGACTGCTGTGATACCGTCACACGATAATTGATGAATGACTTAAAAGGAGGTGGTTCGAGATTAAAAATAGGCAAATATGCTTTGTCCTATAAATAAAAATTCACCTTTTATACAAGCAGTAGATATTGTAAATCACGTCCTTTTTTGTGATGTTGACCAAAACGATAGTTCTCATTTTTGTCTAGCCGCCAACCTTTTATCTAAAGTTTATAGAGGTGCTTCAATCCTACTGATACAAAGAGGAGTGGATACTTTCAAGTCGGTAATGGCCGGAACATACATTGTCAGGCAGTCACGTTACCGTTAATCAGATGGTAGTGTAACGGTTGGATAGGATATAATGGTGACGTCGCGTATGAACAAAGGCGTAATGGCCCTCTACAAGCACAGTACAGTGATGGAAGGATCGAACAATAATTCGGTGTAAGCTATTTCCAGGACTATCACAGGCCTGTCAGAGACGATCTCGGCTGTGATAAATATCAGGCGAATGCAACATCCCCCCCCCCCCCCCGATATTTAATCTAGAGCCTGTGGTGGCATTACAAGAGAACACTCCTGCCCTGCAAGTAGTTAGGATTCTTTTTCTACAGCTATAAAAACTCAGTGCACGTCATCCTGGCATGGGCCGGCTGCACTAGAAAATCATTTTTATCATAGAAGCTTGACAGACATCATTTGCAAGGTAAATTGGGCATGATGGTGCATAATGCTGCTTAGAGGGGCAAAATTACCTTGCCTCTCTAAATTTAGTAGTGAAAAGGCAGATTTTGCATAAAAGGCTATTCTGAATCCCTAGAGTGCACTTCCCCACATTCGACTAATGTAGCCGTAATTGACAAGTCACACATGAAGTGCTTTGTTTGTTTGTACTGTTGGTTAGTCTTACACACTGGTGGCGGCTGTCTTGAACCTAGCTGCGTGGGCTGGCCTCCCGGCCATGCCAGCAGCCTCCTTCCTCCCTATCTTAAATACATGTATTCGATATATACTTGGCCTTCTCTTCGTCTCCTAGGGATGCTCGGGACGCTACGGTGGCGGCAGCGGAAAGCGGGTCCGACTTTGTACAGTTACCACCCCGATTTATTTTACGGGTGGCATTTTACAACAGTGCGAAAGAAGTGTCTGTGCTGAAGGGCTAAGAGCAACACTAGTCTTCGATACCTACCCTATTTCCGTGCTCTATAGAATAGCTTTTAACAGCTGAAGCGATTCCAACCGTGGACCATCTGGGAAGGCGACTGGCAAACTAACGTCGCAACGGATGCATTGCTGGTCGGTTGAACCTCTTACTCCGAAGTTACTTGGCAGGTTGGGCGAACCTCCAGGTCGAGTCGCACTGCCAAGAGAGATCACTAATGTGGTGTCAAGCCTTGCATCATTTGCGTCGAATGTGGGCGCCTGGCACGGTTGGCTCGTGAGTGCTTATCGCAGCACTGATTGCGTTGTGATAGCTGACGCGGGAGGTGGATCGAGAGGAGCGTCGGAGACAACGCTCAAAAGAAGAGAGTGACCATATGGTGTTTGTCTGGACTGGTCTTCCACACTGGCGGCGATCGTCTTGGACATAGTCGTGTGGGCTGGCCTCCCGGCCATGCCAGCAGTCCCCATGCTTGGGATGCTACAACACTATTGGAAGTAAGCTTTTACTACTATGAGCACTTGCTCAACCCTTAGCCAACAAAGCATTTGACTCTATGCCGCAATACTGACCTTTTTTTCTCTTTGAACCAACCTTTTTACTTTGTGAGCACTTAGAATTCCACCTTTTGCTTCCACTGGGCTACAGGGCTTTAGGCTATGTCAGTAACCCCACTTCGTCTCTACGGTCGCGCTACACGTTTTACCACATCACCGTATTCTTTTGCGACTTGGAGTGCTTCAATGCTAACCTAATCACAAATGGCATGATTTTTTTGTGGCTTCATAATTGCAAAATGTGAAAAATAGTCTCCTTTTTGGTTTGTGAGAATAGAACAGTCAGAACTCCGCAAATAGACCTAAGAAGAAGATTTCTGATGAGCAGATGATGAATTTTTACTGGATATCCACGTATGTGTACAGATACGTATGCCTAACCATACAGGCTCTTTATTTTGGCATCTTCTATTGTCTTAACTCAATATTTTATCCACTCTCTACGCTGATGATGAGTTAACCTCTTCACTGATGGGACTTAATATGCTTTCGGGGACGAGATGACACATTGCACTTATGACAGCTGTATACAAACTTGCTTCCAGTGGATTGTATTAAGGAGCTTGTTTCGAGGCGACAGCACTCAGAATTTGCAAAAATGATGGACTGGCTGCTGATATGTAGACCTATGGAGCTACAAAATGCAAGACTTCTAGGGGCTGAGTAGGGAGTTAGGAACTTCAACCCTCGTGTTATCCGTGTCATGGTTATGGTTGCCAAAAAAATCTCCTCAAATTCGACAACTTAGCTCTAAATCCATCCATTTGCATTGCGACCTGTGGTGCTTTCTCTTTCTTGTTTTGCTGTAAAATGTTGGACAGCCTTCAGCTTTGCCATCCTATTGAGTCTCTTTGGATACATTTTCTCTTAAAGGTGAGTAAAAAACCTAGATATCGCGTACCCTTCCTTCACTCAATCAACTTTCTTTCTAAAAGGCTTCCAGCCCAAACATTTCCCCCTATCTGATTAATAAAAATTCCTTTCCTTTATTCAGGCTTTTGGAATGGTGAGCCGAAATTTCCACTAAATCGGGAGAGGGCAGCAAACACTGCCTTACCCTTAAGGTAAATTTCAATTTTTTGGCAGCTGCGAAAAAAAAGTACTTCTGACTCATGGTTTTGTTGGCCACCATTGAACGGTAATATTTTGCAAATCACACCACCCGGTCGGACCTGAGAGCAAATGAAATGACACCGAGCTGATTAAGTAAATAAACAAATTCCGACCGTGCAGACTTGATGCCAATGACGGGGAAGCTGTTGCTGTGGAAGCTTTGCTAGTTATTTTAGAAGAATTTTATTAATTAGGCCTAAGAAACAAGACAGCAAAGTGCAATAAATCATGTTTATAAGTACCAATTCAAACAACGCCTATCAGTGCCCTTTGACCTCCCTGAAGACAAAATAAATTATGACTCAAGCGCGGAATTTGAGTGGCAATCTGTAGCAGGGCTCGGGCTCTAATAGATTGATCCGAAAAGCATGATGCTTAGCAAAAATGCAAAGGTCGAGTTCTACGTGATGCTGTTAGAGAAATGACAAGTTAAAGAAGCAAACAACATATTACCCAACATTCTCCTTCTTTGAGAGTTACTTATCGCACTCTCCTCCATCATTTTGTCATCACAGCATAGTAAATGCTGTAAAAAAACACCAACCAGTTGATCCAACCATCGAATTTGGGCTTTTACAGAAAGATGTCAGCCTTTAGACTTCCTGGTTTACCTTGAAAATTCGATTGGATTCGGAGTTTCGAACTGCTTGGAAACTCTATCAGTGAAGGGGAGATGGGCAGACGACCACGAATGTTCATCGCTTCCCTTAAGAGCGTTGGCCTAAAAGAAGTAAGAGATGTTCCTATTCACCATCTTGTTCCCAGCCAAACATCTATTTGAGTTCAGCCTGTGTTGGTTTAAATAGTGATATCTTTATGTAGACACCAGAGGCAATTTTTTTGAATGGTTTGTTTTACCAGGCAACCGTAAGCCTGCGGAAGAGGAGATCGGAGGGTTTGTCCAGTGGCTGCGTCAATATCAACCCTCCTGCAGAGAGTTATTACGAAATCTTCACAATGGGATCTAGCATTTAGTAAACCAAAGTAGAGTAGGTGTCTGGCCACCGGTGTAGCTCCCCAACGGAATTGCTGAGGGACTGCCGGCGAAGTGCCGTAAGAATCACAAAGGCGGAGGATTGAGTGTTTGCAAAATTGAAATAGATTAACAAAACATGGCTTTGCAATCCTAGCGATAAATCAGCTTTTAAATGAACCGCTCGTGAGCATGCCACTCCTCCTGCTAATTTTTTACTAGTTGATTATCTTTATTTATCTTTTCTTCTGTGTGGCTTCATGATCACTCAGTAGTGTCAAACACCGACGAGGAGACGCATTCGTCTGAGAGGAGGTAGGACTAGAGAAGTTTTTGATTGCGATGCCATAGAAATGTCCCAAACCCTTGCTAATTGCTGTGACCCTGGTAATTATAGGGTTTCATTTATAATTGAATGCATTTAAGGTAGCTAAGTGATTCCGCCCAATGGTTTAAATTCTTCATACATCCATTTGCACCTAACTTTGAATAGAATGAGCATGGACCTATACGCGCCACAAACTGAAGGACTTGCCCGAATCTATTGCGCACAACTTTTTGCAAGTCGGACACTTAAGCTTCTGTATGATGGTGTGGCCTCCGGACGCTGCCATTAGGCGTCCAGGTCTTCTGCACGCCAACAATGCACCATTCAGCCCCAGCATTATGGCATGAATCGAATGAAATCCTTATGCGGTAAAAATTATTATGGAATGGAAACGAGCCCCATGGTTCCACTACTTCCTCAGAGAAAAAGAGTGAGTCATACCTTTTATGGAGGGATCAAATGCTGCTCCGGCTTGTCATTGGTCAATTGATGATTTGCTAGTGCTCATGGATCACAAAATGTATTCACAAATCTATTAATCTTTTTAAAAGGGACATTTAAATTTGAATAGGTTTGGCATCACATGCATGAACTTGTAGCACAGATAGCGTACTGCACAACTCTCCACTTATTCAAGCGACTTCCCTGTTGTTCCCTGTTGTCAATCATTAAGGCAACAATGGTGCCAAAAGAGCTTCTCATAAAGCAGAGGTGACTAATTCAGTCATCTCTTCTATTAGGCGAAATGAGTGGGGGACTCAAATGGAAGATGAAAGCAAAAGAGCAAATGATATCCTGCAGCCTACGCACTCAATATGTTGGTCGTATTTCCGAATAGCGTTAATTAAGAGGGGTTAATGAGCTTTTCATTCGTAAACCCAAATCCCCTTCTGTTTTGCGTATCCGATCTTCACAATTCATGTTAATGTCACGAAGCTAGTTCTCACACTTACAAAAGCAGCACAAAACAAGCATCTGAATAGCCGAATTTGCCACACATCGGTGATTACGTGAGGCGACAACGTTGATTCCTCTTAGGTTGCCAAACGCATGAGTCTTTTTTTCCATATTTTCCATCTGTTTACCAACTGCACCGCTTAAGAGCCTCACGTTAGAGTTGCTGCAAGATTTATTTCTCTCCCACAATGACGTCAGTTGGTTTTGAGATAAGTGAGGTTATAAAAAAGTAGCAAAAACAATGACGGGTCTTAATGGGATTGCTTAAGTCCAGTTTAACTGGATCTTCTTTAACTGCAGCATAGAATTGTTAAATGTGATATTTCGGTTGTTTTTTTAGGCTTGTTATTAAAATTATGCCACAGTATGCACTGCGCTCGAGCATTGTCTGCTTTTGCTTTCAAGGAAGTCCAGGAGGGCCGTAGTAAATGGCAGCGGGAAAAAAATGACCACGAGGTAGAGAACATAGTGCAAGTAAAGAGTTGCCTCACTTTATTGGCCTCTAAATGAAACTCTGGACTTCATTTTTCCCCTTGGTTAAGGAACCATAGGAGTGGACGTTCTACATTGCTTTTGATGGGACAAGAAAGCGAATTTAGTTGGGCCTGCTTAAGTTAAAGCAGCGGTTAAATTGAAAATATGAAGGAAATAGAGAATATTGAGACTTTGCCACTTTTAGGATCTGCAAACTTAATTTCGGTGTCAATTTTTAAATCCCTGGCCATACCCACAGCATTTCGTCTCCCTTGTGCATTAGTTAGCCCTCCAACGCAGTGGTGCCATTAATTGCGACCTTGAGGATGACTCGGAGAGTTGCATTTCCCATGATATTTATAAATGACTGGCGATGCAAGCAGTCGCATTAAATTCGATATTTTGAGGGCATAACTTCGCCAAAACTTTCTAATTACTGTGCTCACACCCTGTGTTTTTAGCTAGAGGAGTCCAATTTGAAGCCCTATTTAACCGAGTGTTAAAATAGGTGGGTAGCCTGTACAGGCTTAAACAAGAACGGAGTCAAATAATGCAGGACGTCACTACACTCACATACATTTACCGTGCCGTTCCCACCTTCAGGAGCCTTCTCCACCTCCAGCAACAACACTCATTAAATTTCCCGGTGTGCAAGAGCACTTGGATCTTAACGCCCACGACTTAGAATGGCGACTTTAATATAGCTAGATCTTTTCCCAATTTGTGAACCTTACTTCGCATTCCAAACGCAAATTTAAAAAGAATTAGCAAAAGTCGAACCCCAACGAGGAACCGTGGAAATGATGTTATGCATCGCTTATTTCGCACAAAAGTGCTGATCAACCGTACATCTAACTAACATTCACTCATCTGGTAGGCATTTGGGTACCTGTTGCCCATTTGTTTGAATTGCACCTTAACTTGGACTAATTAACAGCTCTAGAGTGGAATTTTGATTGTCTCGCTTTATTTGATATGTCACCTTAAATATGATTTTAGAGCAAAAATAGCGCTGATTCCAGCCTTTGATGGGAATACTTATGGGTATGGGAGATGCCCTCTTCTACCGTATAAAATGTCCTATTCAGTGGCAAGTAGCAAGGCAGCAGTCCCGATAAATCTAGTGTGGTTGCCTTCGTCACTTGTGCCTCCGCTGTGTTATTGAAAATCTGTAGTTTAACGAGCAGAAAAGCCGGAAAGGTACTGTTATTGCCTATATATCACACTTAAATTCGTTTTATATCCACTAAGGTATACAACACTAAAATGCGCAAACAAGCCTTCTCATTAAGTTTGTGTAATACGTCTCTTTTTCTGACTGCAAGTTTAAGTTTTGGTCGCTTGAGTGACCTTATATGGGTGAGCTCTTCCCTTAGCCAAGCCAGTAGCTAAGCAATGCACACAAAGACATACTCTGCTCTAGAATTATGCCTACTTTAGTCTCGAATGCATCCCCCTTAAGCTGCAGTGTATTAATACCACACTTTGCGTCAAAACAACAAATACCTTGACTTAGAAATGAATTTGGAAGGTAGCGTCACTACTGCAATGCTTTGTTTGTTTGTTTTAGCCGCTGGATGGCTTTTGGTCGCCTATGTGGTCTTATCACCTAGCAGTGGAGCTCATGCTAGTAATCACATCCTTTCCGTCTTCAACGGAGACTCGGGACACTACAGTGATGGAAGCGGAGAGCAAATCCGCCTTCGTATTGTTCCTGACCCCGAGCTATGCCACCTGTGACATATAGCAGTGGCGGAAAAAGTGCTTGCACTGCGGAACGGCGTCCGCCCTCGACATTCACAACATTCCCGTGTTCCCCAGGCAGAACGTGTTATCCCGAAGTTAGTTCCCAAGTCAAACGAACGTTCAGGTTGAGTCCCTCCATCAAGGGAGATCGGTGACGTGGTGGCAAGTATCGCCCCCTTTGCGCTAGACTGCGATGGCGGGCACTGTTAGCTCGTGAGTGATCCTGGCAGCACCGGTACACTCCAATGTCTGAAGCGGGAAATGTACCAAAGAGTTTGTTGAAATAACGCTCACTAAAGAAAGGTGTAGCGTTTTGTTAGTTTGGAACGTTAGTTGGTCCGACACATTAGTGGCGGCCACCAGAAACCCTAACTGCGTGGGCTGGCCTGCCAGCCGTGCTAGTAGTCCCCATATTTTCCATCCAGAATACAAGTATTCTGGCCCATACCTAGCCTTTTCTCCATCTTTTAGGGATGCTCGGGGTGCTACAAAGGGCCTATGTGGTGCTTTGCTTGTATGGACTGCTGGTTAAACTTCAATCACAAAGGTGGTCATATTGGCCTAGCTGCGTTGGTCGGCCGCTAACGATACCAAGGGCCACATTTTCTCCATCTACAAAACATGTGTATAATATGCCGCCTATGTTTCTTCTTTTCTTCTGTAAGGGACACTCGTTACGCTACACCATCATGTCCTGCAACCATAATCGTTGGAACCAATAGCCATTTCTTGCGCCATAATTTTCAGCCAACATGCCAATTTTATAATTATAAATTCGTAGCATAATTAAAATTTAATTTCACCAAGGTGCATTAGGCCCGAAGCGATAAAGTTTGTTCCTATTACCAAGGTATAATGAAAATATTCATCCTAAACCCCTACGATTTGGTTGGTTCTTGCCTTGCGGGACTTGCCCTTGGTGTGTACAAATCACCCTTACTTACTAATCGCTGAAATGGTTTTCGCACTTATTATTTTTATCCTATGATTCGTTTAGCCTGCAGATGTACAGATGAAACTCGACTCTAAGGACGAAATCAAAGTGAAAAAACCTGATCATCCGAAAATATCGAAGGTCACGGTTCATCCTCTCGTTCTGCTTGGTGTCGTCGATCACTATAATCGTGTGGGTAAAATCAGTGGAGGTCAAAAACGTGTTGTGGGCGTCTTATTAGGTGCACTACGTGGAAGTGTCCTTGACGTCAGCAACTGTTTTGCAGGTATGTGAGTAGCATCTCCAACCATTCGTTAGTTCCCTTCGAGGAGGACCCAAACGACCTAAATGTTTGGTTCCTTGACAATGATTATCTTGAGAACATGTTTTCGATGTTCAAGAAAGTGAACGGTTTGTGCCTTTTAACAGCTCTAATCCTGTATAGCTCGTGAGCGCATCGTCGGCTGGTACCACTCTGGTCCCAAACTTTGCACAAATGATATCAAAATTAATGAACTTTTTCGAAGATACACACCGAACTCAGTGCTTGTAGTGGTTGATGTCAAAACGAACGAAAGCGATGGGATTCCTACTGAGGCCTATATCGCTGTTGAGGAGGTCCACGATGTGGGTATATTTAAACAAGCCTTTTACATCTAAACTGTCTTCAAATCAATTTACACCCATTCAGTCTTCCATCCGGCTTTATTATACGCTGTTTCTATGATGATTCCTACCGGCCCGTTTAAGCTGGTATTTTTACGCATGCTGCACGTTAACGGATCCTAATTTATGCAAAACAGTTCGGATGGTCTTCCCGTTACATTCTTAGACCACGAATGCTTGATTCGTTGTTGCACCCTTGACTTCTCTGCTAGCGCTTTTACTTTGCTCTCGTTTTAATATTGCTGTTTGAACCGACCTTTTAAAGGATGGAACCCCGACGACAAAGACGTTTGATCATCTTCTCTCCGAGATCGGTGCGGAGGAAGCTGAGGAAGTTGGTGTCGAGCACCTCTTAAGGTTGTAAAATATGAACTGCTCTTGGGCCTCCCATACTTAATATTTGTTAATCTGTCTCGTTTCATTCCCTTAGGGACATAAAGGACTCCTCCTTAGGTAGCCTGACTCAGCGAATTGATGCTAAGATCAGCGGTCTGAGCGGAATGCTTCACCAGCTGGAAGAAATCCAGCATTACCTCCAACTGGTTACTACCAAACAGATACCAATCAATCACCAGGTGATGTATAAGCTGCAGGACATGTTCAACCTCCTTCCTGACGTGCGCATGCAAGATATGGTGCGATCCCTAAACATGACTTCCAACGATCAAATGCTCGTTATCTACGTGGCCTCCGTCATGCGAGCGGTTCTGGCCCTGCATGATCTGATCAATAACAAATTGGCCAATCGAGAGAGTGAGAGAAATGAGGATGAAGGCAAGAAAACCGCCAAACCGGCCGTGGCGGGAGACCAACCGAAGGACGAGGCGGAAAAGAAGGCTTGACTCGATACAAATTCTGTAAGCAGCCCGTAACTCAGCCCACAGAAAAGTACTTGCCCCCCCCTACGAAACGGTTTATTGGTGGACTTAAGGGACCAGAACGAGCATGGGCGATATATCTGTTATTAGGTAATTAATACATAAGAAAGAGTTCGTGGTAAATTAAAAATCTCTTAGGGCTTCTTCAGGGACGAGATTGGGGATCCCATCGACTATGCGGTACGCGATACCAAGTTCTTCGTTTATGAGGAGTTGTCTCTCACTATCTAGCCTACAAGGTTATCAAAAGCGGGAAACTTGCTTGAGCGGTTTCTTACTGAGGGGGCAGACCAGAACTTCCAAGTGCTTCGGGTCAAATGCGAGCGTTGCGGATGAGCTGTTTCGGAAATATCTGGGGACTTTACAGAGGAGACGCCTCAACATTACCTAGTTTTCAAAGCATTAAAGGTAAAGAGATTGAGGATTCTGGTAGCAAAAAAAACTGAATCTTGGCTCAGAGGGGTTTATTATCACCAATTTCAACAGTGGGTAATTTAGAATCAGGGAGCATTCTCTCGAAATAGGCAGGTCGGTACGAAGTGCTGGGTTGTATAGGAGTCCGGTTCCGTGTTCCACAAGCTTCACAGATGGCCACGATCCCTGTTTTGTGGAGTCGGAGGCGACCGGTTGTGCGAGAGTCAAGGATGAGGTGGCATCCTCGACAGATTGATCGGCGCATAACTGGAGACAGACGAACACGCGATTTTTTAGCCAGGTGGAGAATTTGGTTAACGCATCGACGGCAAATGAGGTGACTCATCTGGCGTTCAAAATCGCTAGATGCATCGAGAGGTGGATAAACGCAGCTGTACGCTTGACGGTAGAGGATGTCAATTTGGCGATGAACGGGCGATGGTGTATCGCTCGCCTTGACATTCTAAAATAAGGTAAAACTGCATACGAACAAGGCAACAAGCAAAAGTAGCGTCAAAGGCAACAGTTACCCACTTTACCCATACCGCGAACTCCAGTGGTAGTGCAAGAGAAAATCTGAGTCATGAGGTCAAAGTTAACAAGTTAATAGCAATGTGTTTCAAAAATTTTAAATGTAAAAATAAAAAATTTATTTTTATATTTGTTTATCTTTGCAATCCTAGCGCGCTAGCTTCATTCCAGTCCCTGAACTAATTTTGGACCTCGGGGGTCCTTTTGTAATGTCAGGGCTTCCACCACGTCCTGTTGTGCACTCAGATGTACCGCATGGATTCGTTGATATACTCGAATCTCTTGTTGGTTTCGTGTCTCGTCAATGTGGGTTTCAGTACATCGAGCAGCCATGCCTTCCAATACTGACGAACTTACTCATATCATGTGAGTTACCATACAACTTATGTATTTGTAATGCCTGTCGGGACTTTTGAACCCAAGTGACAGCATTTGCTTTTTGATCTGCAGTCTTTGAGTCACTTGCCACAAAAAGTCTCGCCTATGCTGAAGCAGCGAGTCGGACAAAAATTGTTCTAAATGATTTGGTGCTGGCATTTATTGACTTTGGGTTCGAGCTTTCTCGAATATTCGAACAAGGCAGGCACTGCCCAATGCCTGGGTTTAATGGTCGTAAGTTTTTGTTTCGAATAACGTATCTTTGTTAGCAAGGAAGGGCTATGGGTTATGCTGTGTGTGGTCTGAAAAGTAGCTCTAGACACCTAATGATACAAAATTTTGAGCGTATTTTTCATGCTAAATCCCCTTAACGCAAGTTTCGATCTAGGACAAAGGTTTTTTTGATTGACTGAATTGGATTTGCCTTTAACTTTCTCTTTGCCTACAATCCTTCGATTTCTTGCCGCGAATTACTTGTCGAGATTACCTATGCATCTGACTAAATCATTGACTTTTCGCTGGTCTTGTTTGGAATCGATGCAATGTAAGTGTGTTCCCGTTTACCTTCGGTATTATCAAAGACGCTCCGCCCAGGTAATTCTACCCAGTGCGACCTGCAAGCTGGCACTTTAGTTGGATTATACCCAAGGGATTACGTATTTCTCTTTTGCCCCTTAACTCCGTCTTTGTCGTCTACCTACTATCAATCGTTGCATTTAAAGCTGCTGCCCTAGGCGACCCAGCCCGAGGCGTAGTCTGTAAGGCTGTGATTGGTCCAAGTGGAGCTCCAATAATCCCCTGCACCGTCAGTCTTCGTAACGACGCTGTCAAGCCCGTAGGGTCCGGCGCAGCAACTCTGCCTGCTGCGGGCGGCGCTGCATCGGGCATGGCAGCATCGCAGACCACTCCCAAGGCCCCTGCGCATCTTCTCCTCCCACCATTACCCGAACCGCACACATACCTGGACTCTAAGGTTACGCGACCTCCACCAGCCCAGAATTTGGCCAGCCTGCGACGGCAGGTGATTGATCAGCGTAGACAGATGCAACTCTCGCTAACGTCGTATGTCTCACTTGGGCAATCGGTGGATCATTTGTTTCCAGGGGATAGAGAGTCCTTTCCCAGTAAGTGGATTTCGTGCCTTTGACGCATCCCGTTAAACGCAAAGGAATTGAATCGTATCGGAAAGGTGGTGTCTTATGGGTGTAATTATACATTTGCTCTGTGATGCTGGCGAAAATACCAACCTTCACTCTTACCCTGGAGGTTATTACCGTTTTATTTGTCGCTTACTGGACATAGCATTTTTTTACTAACCACTCTAATGGTTAGCTGGGATTTTTTAACTCCAATCGCTGTTTGTTAGTACTGGGAATTGTTCTTCAGGACAGCGCGTTTGCTTACATTGTACTGTTCCGCCGATAAGTTCGCCGTATTTTGATAACGGTAAGGGTTTCATTTTTAATTGTGAATAACTAGACTCTGTTTTGACGTAATCTGCTGTGTACGGTACGTCATTCGCTTATCTAACCGTAACTGCGCTGCCCTCTAGATCTCACTGATCCTTAGCAATGGCTCCTTAAGTAAACGTAGATCAAAAGTTGTGCTTGTGTATTTTCGGTTTCCCTGCCACTCAGGTGTTGTTTTTTGTAAATCAGATGGGTTTTTGCACACCACTGTAATAAGGTTGGTTAGACTTTGATTTCGACCTAACAATTTTGCATGCACAGATGCTGTGCTGTTTGCGAACTCATCTCAGTAGGTGAATGTGGCTGTGAGGCATCTCCACTTTAACACTGTAACATTTTCCCGGACGTCCGAGTGATTTATGACAATCAAAACAGGAAACTGGCCCAAATCGCAATCTCTCTGCTTGTAATTCCATTGCACCCATTGAATTTATGTACAGGATGCCATCAGCGAGGCGGTCGTCATTTTCCGGTTCATTTTATGCATGAAAGCTTGGTGAATTTAAGTATTCATCTCTTGAAGATTTGATGTGGTGTTAAGTGAAGCACACAAAATCCTCCCCTTATTTGCAGGTACATTACCAGTTTCCTGCATAGTGGCATGGGTTATGTGATAATCACTTTGTTAAGGTCGGAGACCTTCGCTTTCATTTTCTGCTGCAACTTTGTGAGACAGCCTCAATGAGTTTTTTGGGTGTATTGATTCGTCCTAATGGTAGTTTTATCAAAGGTAAAGCCGCAGTCTATGCAATTTTGAAATCAGAGATTGCGCTTATCTAGTTCCGCTCCAAAATTTTGACGATTTTTATTGATGTTTTCCAACATGAACTCACCTTTTTCAAATAATCACCGCTTACACCTGAGTTGCGACGATGGAATTACGACATTCAATCAACTTCTGTTGTCGATTTCTCAATCACAGTGCTATTGCTTTGATGTGGACGATTCTTGACGGTAAACCGCTTATTCGACAAAGTGGTAAGGTATACCCAGGCATCCAATTGTCCAAATTTCAAATCTCCACCTGTTTGTGGGGTCTTCTAGAAAAAGCGGATGTTTTAATCTTCCACTTCAACTAATTTTTTTAGCTCAGCGTCGCGGCTAACTGCAGACTCTCCTTACCGGATTTTGCATTTTGATGCTCAATGCTAGTGTTCTGGTCTTTGGCTTAACTTTCAACACCATAGGACTTTGATTTCAGTCCCATTAGTAGGTGGCCTTTTCATAGTTGTAATTCTGCGTTGATTCTTATTACTTTTTGACAAGTACCTCAGTGCTCCTCGCAAATTGAAATAAGTTATGTACCTACTCAAACCTCTGTTGCCACCCGCCACCTCGAATGTCTAACTAGCTCCGTCATTCGGCTCAATTGATTTCCCACTGTTTCACTCCTCTACTGTTTTTAGTTTTGTTGCCTCAGCCTTCGAGTAGACCCTACATCTCCGCTCTTTTGGCGGAGTCCTTGCCGGAGTCGGAGGAACAGGGCAGTGATGCGACGAAGTCCATGGACCAAGATTCAACTGAAAAGGCTCATTCTGCCGATGGCTCTGCCTCTAACTTCTACCTCTGCAAGCCCACTTTCCCCAGTGCTTAAGCTAACTCAAGACACTTAAACTGTAGATAGGCAAAGAGATGCTCAGACGTTTGAGGCGAAGAACGTACCTACTCATGCTTTTCATTGGCTTCAGTTATAACATAGTAAGAGGTGTGTATCTAGGCCTATCCTCGCCTTTAGGCAGCTTACCACTGAGACTAGCTTAAACGATAGGCAATGCCGGTGAAGCCTGCTTTTAAAGTTGCTGGACCAGGCCGGAGGGCATTTCAAAGGTGCTTGATGAATGGATGTATTATCCTGAGAATCGGTATCTCAAGTCTTTTCTTGGATCTGTGACTATCAAACTGTCCATCTTCGCAGCGCTATGGTTGCACTATTTTTGTTGGGAGCTCAAATGGCTGCGTGCACGTTTTTGGTACGAGATCATTGTCCTATTTCTCGGTAATAAATAGAATAAGCATGAGCTATTGGAATGTTTTTGCCGTTTTGATGATATTTTGCTTGCTCTACTGGTGAAAACATGGGGTAATGAATTCCATATAGGCAGCTAGTAAGATGAGGCTGGTGACAATGAGTTGTGAAGCCATCCCATTTGTGGGAAATTCTGTCAAACCTGTTACTAAACTGCCAGCAGTTTGCTCATGCCTTGTGAAAATGAGTCATTCCAAATGTGGAAACAAGAAGGCCGTGACGAGGCAGCTCCAACAGCTTATACGGCTTACGTGGTCACTCATGCTTTATGCAGCTAGCAAAAACGGTCCAAGAATTGAGTGGCAGGATAGTTTTCAATATATAGGTCAGTGACTGAGAGAGAGGTACATCTCTGGCCGCGCCCAATTGTCGTCCTCCACCATGTTCAGAAATTGGGCCGACTCGCAATTGATTCAAGTGGAGAGGCGTATTTTAGATTTCATCAAAAGCCAGGATGGCCTATGATTTATGCTCTAGTGGTTTTGAAGGGGTCATTTTCAAATGCAGTCGTTATGACTGTTTGATGGTTCATGAAGTTCTTATCTTGGGTAATTCGATCGCAAATTACCCACGCGGACTAACTTTGCTTAAAATTAAGGCAAAAAAGATGAGACACTAGAGATTATCCTGCAAGATGTAGAAAGTCGCCAACTGGGTGGGTGAAAACTTTGCGAGTTACTGTGCTTGTCACGTGTGCGACGCATCCTCATTGGTTTGTGTTAGTTATTAATATTAAGTCATCGCCAAGAGATTGACTGGATTCAGGACAATAGGATGGACTACAAATTGCTTTTGATGACGAGGGTAGCATTTCCTCAAAGAGAACACGTGGTCTTTGGGCTATCGTAGTTTTCCTCCGGGTGTCGCGCCATAGAACGTGCTAGGTCAACATTGCACAAACCAAAAGAAAACAATTTGAAGGTGGGCTCACCTTACCTATTCTTATGAAAAGCAAGGTCCTCTGGTTAGTTTAAATCTTATCACTAGCTTTGACACCCTCTCGTAGCATTCAGTCGTGGGATTCTAGCCTATCGATCAAACCATTTGAATAGCCCTGATTGGCAGCAGTTTGGTGACACGAAGCACGACACTGAATCCAGCCTGAAACATGGCCATTGATCCCGGAGACTCCAGACTACCACTGTATCGTAATGGAACTGTTAAACCGGTGTGGCGAAAGCTATCTCCTTGTAAGAGCGTGGGTCTTTACCTCCTGCACAGAGACTATTGGTCAAATTTCCAACTTCACTACGAGGCGCTGCAAAAACAGAAGTTACCAGAACCGTCTGTGTGCGGTACGAAGACTGAGCCATCATGGGAGCCTGGATTTAGCCCTGAACACAATGGGATTGTCGAAGGGATCGCACATGTAAATCCCTGGATGCTTAAATACCGAACTCAAGTTTACGCCGAGATTGAAGCGCGGTACTGCATCCATCGTACCGAGCTGGATACATTTGATTTTGAAAATGATAATGTCATCTTCTCCACAAAGGTGACATTGAATCCCCCACTCTGTGATGAAGATACAACAAATTGTTTCTCTACTCCACCAAAAGATCTACATCGATACAGTGCAGAACTTCGTCAGCTGTATGAAAAATTAGGCGGTCCATGCGCCTCGAAGCCTTTGAAATTTGAAAACCTCACGTCTTCAGGTGTTATACCTGGAAAGGCATATAATAATCGCATGGAGCACACCTTTGTTCCGCCTACCGAAGCTACAAAGTGTACAGAGCATCCAGACTTGCCCTACGTCACGTACAACTTCCCATTCCGTTTTGATATCAACAGCGGTCCCGATTCAATCACGCTCAAGTCCAACAAACCAGCTCCCATTAGTAAACGTCCCGCACCAAAGAACAGAAGGGAGCTCTATCTCGACGCCATCTATGGTTTCCATGACGAAGACGATGATGAAAGCGATCTTGAAGAGCCCAGTTCTGAATGCAGTGTCTTTCTTCCGCGGATTAGACACCCGCGCCAACCAATTGAGATGCAACGAAAAATTAAGAAAATAGACTTAAAAATGCAGTCTTTCAAAGATTGTTTTCATGCCGACTCGTACCCCTGGCGTCGGCGGCGCAAAATACTTCCAAAGGATGGAATTTATTGGACGGTTCGCGTGTACGCGTTGCATCCAAACACACTTCGTCCGGAGGCGAAAGATCTAGCTGAACTCAAGATTCGAAAGCTGACCTTTCTTCCAATGAATCCTAGCCTGCATTGCCGACCGCCACCGCAAGTCTTGAATAACTATCATCTAGCCGTGGTTGGGGAGGAGGAATCCCATGTTGGAGTGATTACATTGGCTGCAAAGTTGGATAAGATTTTCTACGTTCCAGGTGATCCAGTCCATGTAAACATGAAGATATACAACACTTCTAGCAGAGTGATACAGCAGATAACCGTAGAGGTTGTCCAATACATTCGAATAGCAACGCTTAGTAATCGAGTTTGGAGAAGCGTGATTTGCAAGCGGGAGATAACAGCAGAAAATAGCGAAGCGGAAATGCCCATTCTACCAGGAACAGAAAATCTCCAACTGTGCTGCCGGCTCAACCCTTGGCCAGCGGAGGCGCAGTATGCCCACCTCTTTCGTGATAAGCTTCACAAAATCCGTCCACGTGTCCCAATTGAAGCGGAAGCATTCACGCTGAATATGCCAACTGCGCCAAATCTATTTTACGGTGTTCAACAACCAGCACGGTACGAGGAAGTCCTTCATTACTTCGTCGGCAAACGCAAGCCAGCATTCTCTACACTACAAAGGATTGTGGAAAGTGTACTAACAAGCGATTTACCGATCTCTATTAGAACTCCCCAGTCACCAGTAGACAATGAGCTGTTTGAGGAAGACCCGTACGAATACCATAGTTGTGTCAGACACAAATTGAAGAATATAGAGAAGCAGTGTTCACGAACAGCATTGGATGAACCCCAACAATACCCCATCTTCAAAGATTACGAAACTCACGGAGAGGGGCTAGACTACCCAATCGCAGTTCAGCAGATGCAAACACCACCATGTACCCGGTGTGGCAAGACTTGTGCGTTGGAAGACCAGCCGATATGCGTACACTATGAGGTTGTTGTCAGCGCAGTCCTGCGTCCGCAGAATCTACCCGACCCTCTGGCTCAAGACGCTCTTTTAAATGACTGTCAATTAGGTAGTGGGCTATTAAATCCCCCCAAAGGGGAGATAATTGGAACAAGAGGACCCAGAGTTGCCCTACCTGCAATATTTTCGGTAAAAACACCCCAGACAGAGATGCCCATCCCAGTTGCTAATTACAATGTGGATCTAAGAGAGGACACAATACCACAGATCGAAAATAAAGCACAACTTTGGGAGCCGTGTGATGGAAGGGGTTTCTTTTTAGTGAGAGAACAGCGAAAAGTGGCGCCATGTACTACGTTCGACCAAAATAGGCTCCCTTAAGGGCTCATTCAAACAGCACATAGCCTCAATAAAAATTTCAAAATGCACAATTTTGAGTTTCGAGGACTATCTACGTTATTGCAAATATATAAGGTGAGAAGAAGACGACTCGCAACTCTAGGACGGCTCTGCATTTTGGGACACATTTCTAGTTAAATAATGCAAGAGGCATGCATTCGATCCGCGCCTCGCTCTAATTCAACCGATTTTAAATCATTCATCTCAAGTTTCCGACTTTTGTTCATTAGTTTTACTCCACGATTTAGAGGATTTACAACCCCATGGCACGCGATACACCATTCGGATAAAGCGTACCTGAATGAAAAATGTGCAAGCTATAAAGCGCTAATCGCATTTATTAGTTACACCAAAACTTCGTCGTCTATCGGTGTTTGAATTCATTCTCATTCCTGCCTGTTCATCGAAGTAGTACCCAAGCATATCTACTGATAAATCAAGACCGTCCAAAAGTGCTTTAGGCGTGTATTTAAGTCCATAAAGAGAGCCATGAAAACACTTGTTGTTGGCAGCATAAAAAAAGCTTCAAAGGTTCATTGTTAATCATTTATAGGTAAACGATATTTCGGAAAACTATTTGGCAAGGCTAGCAGTCATCTACGAGGTTGGTAAGAGCTCACGGAGGTATCACTTAATTTACAACAGCTAAGATAAACAATAAGTAAGATTATGAAATAATAGGCGGACTGTTCAACGCAAAACGAATCGACTGTGGATTTCCAGTCATGCTCAAGTACTAGTGATTCAAGAAATAGGAATTAACACAGGCATATATTTGCATGCCTTCCGCTATACATAGGAACCGGGGAGCAACTACAAACTATGGCAATGGAGAGAGTTATTTAGGATTGTAGGTCAAAGCACGAGTTCTGTAATCGACCTCACCATTGGCGATTTCGGCAAAGAGTTTGTCCTACGATGGGAGACAAGAAAGACCAACTTAGATCCAAAATTACAAGCCAAGATGCAAAAGGTCTACCACTGGCCTTACTCTGCGGCGAGCGAGAGCGTAATAAACTAGTGCGACTGTACCAAAAAAGACAGAAGTGACGAACACGCCTCGGGTGGAAGGCTTAAGGTACTCCGCATACGTAACGCGGGCGGAAAACCAGCGCTGCATGTTGGGGTCATGCTAAAAGGCAAAACCAAAAGCTACATCATAGAAACCAAGCCAGAATTTCAAATAAAATGGCGATGATATAACCGAATTTTACAAGCTCAAAGCGAGAGCAGATCAACGCTCGAATTGGCTACTCAAAACGGAAACCCTTTACATACAATAGCACCCGTAGGAGGTTTGAAGGGGTCGTTCTTGATCCTTCTGTACTCCTCTTTCATAGCGTCCCGATACCTAGCCCTAGCTTTAATAGCAGCTTGCTCGGCAGGACTTTCATGGTATGTTTTCCAAGGATCAAAAGTGACACTCGGCATGACAACTAAAATCCGCGCGAAAAGTTTCGGACTAACTGATCCGAAACTTACATAATATAACTAACTAATTTAATGTAAACGAAGCCTAAATAAAAAATTTTGCATTTAGTTGCGTCAAAAGCACTTTGAATTTGTTGCTTTTAAATATTTTTCTGCAGTCTTAAATAAAAATTTAAAAATATTTAATTTACAGTTATTGCAAAATTTTTATGTGTAATACACTAATTTTGCTATATAGTTTAAATCTTCTAACGCATCCGCGAATGCACTGCTACCGCGATGCCAGCGAGTTTTGAGGGGTGTCCCAAGGTGCTCACTGTTTTCAGCTCATTGGTGTGGCAGTTAGCTTCATTGTTTCCCTAAGTAGTGGTTATCTTATTATCATCTTAAGAGTTCGACTTCATTTGAGCTACGGAAAGCGCCCGACTTTTATTTATCTTTTTCAAACCACTTCTTCGTTGCAGACTTTTGTCATAAACTTGGTTATGCTTGATCTTGCTACGTTGGTCGTGTCAGCCAAGACTTTATGCTTTGCTCAGATTGCACTGTTTTCCGTCAGACTGGGACACGATGCAAGCCAATGATTGCTTTTTCTTTATCCAATTTCTTTTGAATTCATTGGTCCACTTTTTCTTATACGGCTCGTTAGGTTCGAAAATAAGGCGAGGAACAGACATGTTGGGTTTTGTTTTGTCTTGAAACAGGAAGTATGGATGCTGATAATGACAAGCCCAGTATTTCTCCAAGTGGAACTAGTCGGGGACGCAGAAAGTTGAAAAGTGGCCATCAGCGCTCAAAAATCCCGGATGGAACAAATGTGAGTTAGTTGCGGTTGCTACATTAATTTTATTCCATGGATATTGACAGCTGGTGGCTTTTATTTGGTTGAGATACAGGATAGAATTGGTTATTGCTAAAGCTGTCAGTAACTAATCGCGTAAATAGCATCTTGTCGCATTTTATGGCGTTCATATGGACTATATAAGCTGATTTAACCCATTAATTTCTCAAAATTACAGAATCCTTGTTTAAGAGAACAGCTTTTCGGCAGGAGGTTGCATAATACGTTACGTGACCAGGATGACTTTGAACAAAATCTCCGTCAGTTGGATGACGAGAGGATTCGTTCCATGCCTCCCAGATTTTGGTAAATTAATGTGTTCTTTTCTTCGTGACTGTGAACTTTTTATCGCAACCTCTTGAATGCAAGAACTTATGGAGGTGTGCATTTTCGTTTCTTACTAGAGAGTTCAGCTTTTGCCAATTTTCCTTCGTTTCCAGTTATTGAGAACAAGAGTGGGAGGACCTCTGATCATTTCATCTACTGGAATTTGATTCTCAAATTCAACCTAATTCATTTTTGGTTCTCAAACCCAAAAGTACTCTTTCGGTTTTATTCACGGAATCTTCCCTATTTTTGTTTTCTGCACTTTTGCATTATGGGGAGTTCCACTAAATGTCAAAGCAAGGAACAGATTTCGATGTTTCGTGTGTTGGTCATGTAAGGTTTCACTTGGAGCGCTTATTTAGCTGCATTCTTAAAGTTGATGACGTTTCGAATCGAATGTTCTTGTCGTTTTTTGACACTCAAAGTTGTATGTCGCAAGGTAATGAAGTAGAGTTGCGTTTTATCTCAGAACAGGTGAATTGTATGCGGCTTTATGAATCATTCATTTCGCTTGACCAATGGCCATCATGGTATACTCTCTTTCCTCCTCCCCCTTTAGCGCAGCACTTTGTCTCTAACAGCAGATCCACAAATCCCTTCACCACAGTTCGTATTATCGGCCTTACTTCCTATCTGTCCCTTTTGCATGGAATTATTTGGTTTTTTTATTACTGATGGGAGGCGATTGTTTTCAGTGACTCAGCAGTTCGCGGCGGGCAAGTGTGTAGTTCATTGACGGTAAACCGGCGACCCAGAAGAGTAGTGTCGGTACGGGACGAGCGGCTTTGAGAAAACCATTAGTGTTTTTTCCACGTAACTAAGGCTTGAATGCAAGAGCCATTTTTTAACAAAAGTTAATAATGCGCGATACGTGGGCATAGTATCGCTAAATTGTTGGGTCGATTTGCATCAAAAACTGCTGAAATGTTTTTTTTATCTGAAGTGTTGATTTGTGTGTTTACTTTAATCGTACACCGAAAATCCGGTTGATATGGACCAAGTCTGATTCCTTTCATTCGCCGATGGTTCTTTTCTACTTATTAAGCCACTTACTGACCAGTCTTGAACTTATATTTTCGCATGAATAATGCTTGCTATCCCTAAATTTAGTAAGTTGCCTAAATTTGTCTAAAAGTTAGAATGCGCTGGTTTTTGTGGCTTGCAACGATGCCGAAGGCCTTCATCCGTGCTCTCTTGTTGGCGTCCCAGTTGGGGCCCGGAAATGGTCTGGGTACAGCAATTGTTGCTTTACCATGGTGACTAGAATAATTTCCGCAATGTTACTAAACCCAGAATCAAAGCAATACGTAGGTCATCATAAACCTATTCTATTTAGAAGTTGTTTGTATTGTAGGAAAGATATGGTCATTCGTGTACAGTATTTGCTGGATGCGAACCGTCTACTACGGGCTGATGTTGCCCATTTAAGTGGTGAGCACCACTGTCCCCTTCACACCTGTGAGTTGCTATTTGTGGAGATTTTTTGCCACCAGTTCTGAGATGGGACGTTATTTAAGTTCATTGTTATCAGCGCAGAACGTTTTGACAGTGTGATTTCACTGTGTGTAGCTCCTAGGAAATGCTTTCTTTTTGATTTCGAGAATGAATCTAAACTGAGTGGTGGGCGAGGACATACCATCGGGGCAAAATACACATTTGCTATTGGCATGACTCGAAGGCCATATTCTTTAAAGCTCACATATCCAAGACAAACAAGGCATTGCTAGAGAATTTATCAATAGAGCGCGTTCTTTGTGGCATTCGAATCTTACTGTAAAATATTGCTTTATTGTCGCTTTTTACTATAAGGCATTGTTTGTATCCCTTTTCCCCTTTTGTTTTTGCTCAACTTTAATTCATTATTAAGACTGAGGACCTCATTGAATGGAACAATATGTTCAAAAACTTTCAATGAAGGCGTTAGTAATTTTTGTGTGCCCTTATTTGCATCTGTTTGAAGCCTGCGGTAGCTTATTGATTCGGGTGGATTTGCCTACTTTTACTATTTGAGTAGGCATATAATGGGCTTTGATCGTTTTAGGCAAATATTCTAGTGGATGCTGCGCACAAGCGTTCTATGCTACGGTTCCGGCACCAGTAGGTTTTTTTGAATTCGAAATCGCAAGACTTTGTCTTTCTTTGGGCGAAAACAAAGTATTTCGCGTGCCTTGAAGGCGAACCATGATGAATGCGACCGCCGTTGTCAGGATCTGGAAGATGAGGTCGAGGCGTTGAAGAGGGAACGATCTCGTCTTAGGCAACAAAGCTCTTCTGTTCAGGATCTCATAAGGTAGATGTGTTACTGCACTTTTAATATATGCTTTTGCGACACAAGTAAGACAATGGTAATTTAAATGGAGTTATTTATAAACCACAGTTAAGCTGGCACAGGATAAAGTTTGAGTTTGTTAACCAATAAGATTATCTTTTGAAGTAGGGTTAGTGTTCATTTGAACAGTTCCGCTTGGACGTGTTGAGGGCTTTTTTGATCAGCGAAAGCAACCAAGCCAGCTGGTCATAAATAACGATGGTTTCTGGGAATCACAGTGAAAGATTTAATCTAGAAATAATTTGTTTCCTAACTATTTTGAAGTCCCAATTCAAAGACTATTATCTGTCTTCCTCCGCTAAGTCCTTTTCCCGGTGTTTTTGAAAGGCTTTAAAGTGCAAGTTTCACCAATCACATTCATTCCTGGCGAATGGATCGTTGAGAAGGAGTCTTTTAAAAAAAAAAAACATCTCGATTGCCCGATTACTTCAATTATTTGGCAAAATTCATCTGGTAAAGGTTGCGGCAAAGCATAAGCAATCTCTGTTCAAAGGTATGGTTCAAAATATCATCTTTGTCAGCCAAATATTTTAATCTACTTTGAATTACTTCCTAGTGATGATTCTTCAACCGACGTGGCTTCCTATTGAGTGAACTGAATAAATAACCTCCCAAACTTCTTTTTTCAACGTCCTTGTAAAAGAACCTTCCATTTTATGCTTCTGACGCTCGGATGAGCCTCTTTGAATAATCTTTACAGGGGAGTCCCTTTCTGGCTACCTGTTCTAATTTTCACACATTGGTGTAATGACCACGTCCTCTTTATAGCCCTAGTGATTAAGTCGATTACGGTGGTGACCCACTTTCAAACTGTAAAATGACAGGTTAAAAAGCGTTGGTAGTCCACTCACAATTGAGAAAACGCATGTCCACTGTTTATTCAAAGGCAGGCTTAGATTTTCGTTCCTCATGCTGCCAATTTAGAAGAGTGGATAATGAAGAAATCAAGTATCACTCTTTCTGTTTTGTGTCTTATGTTCGGCGTTCGAATCAGCAGTGCGTGACTAGCATAAATACTTCGCATCGTACGCGTTTGGTTAAGGTTCGCTAAAGGCTCAGGTCTTATTCTTCGTTGCGCTGCATTGTCAGGAGGCTGGATCTGAGACGGCCTATTCCAGCCGAGTCACAAGGTGGAAAGTGGGGTTTAGTCCCCTCTTGTGAAATTGGACAAGCAGTTCCTTTCGGACAACTTGTGCCCTTTAACAAAAATACAATCCTAAACTGAAATCACACTCTTGACCTGATATCGACAGTACGGGCATCCTAAGCCTGTTCTAGGCCGAGTATGCACAATTTAATGCCCAACCTTATTAAACACTGTTTTAGGCTAATCAATTGATGGGAGATAAGTGTCTCTCCTTTTATTCACCTACTCTTTTAATTGTGCTACTTTTTCTAGGTCCATTGGCCAGAGACAAGTAACGCTACAGCGTGATCTCATGAACAGCCGGCACTTAGAGGCCGAAAACGCCATGCAGAGGCGCTTGGTAGGACTATTATTCCTGACTTCTAATCGGCTTGTCCTTACTTTAGTTATTGAAGCTCTCCAGTGAACGTGACGCCCTTGTCAGTGTGGTAGGATTTAAATTTTTTTACATCGTCTTTGCAAGACTGTGCAATATGCTAACTTTGTCCGTGAAAAATAGGCAAACAGGTATTTAAGCTAATTTTGTTTGTTCTGCTAATTTCACCTTCGATCGTGTTACGAGTTAATTCAGGTTTGCACTTGTTTGCATCATTTGGCAACCTTCACCTTCATAAAGTAACATCACTCTACACAGCAATGAATGGATGATGTGCCCCACTTCTAATAGTCAGTGCACACTTCGCCTTACCAAAATCTTCCAAGGTGGCAGGTAGTTGCGGTAGTGCTTTGAATCGAACAGCGTCTCATTAAGTTGCGTATGAGCAAACGCAGATATCATCTGAAGGTTTCAAACTCGCTACGGTTGTTTGGCGATACGAAGTGGGGTGGAATCGTGTGAACTTTTCATAGACCCCGACCTTCTGTTAGCAAAGTTCTGAGGCGTCTGTGGTGGTTCCTAGACTCTGGTACGCCAATCATTTCGTGCACACTTGATGCCTGAGGCATATAATCCCAGGTAGTCCACGCACAGGCACAGGTAATTCGAAAGCAAACCTGATGATCTGGGGGGTTGGTGTTTTCGAGACGGTGGTCAGATGAGGTTGAATGTCTCAGGATTGACTCACAACAAAGCCTTCCAGGCAATCGCCGAAAGCTCGAACAATTATGATGATGTATCAGGAGACTATCTAGAAGAGTATTTTCTTTGGCACTCTTCAAGACCTCAGTGAATGTGAAGTTGGTAATAATTGGATCAGCAGCAAGTTAATTTTGGTTGTACAGTGCAATAAGCCATTATTTTACCATCGTCATTTCATCTCTTCAAATTAGTATTAGCGAATCTTGTGAAGCGATTAAATAATAATTTTCTCATGAAGCCATCACTGACTACCTTATTTGTCGTCGATGAGCTGCCTTTTGACTTTGCTTATTCTGTCCATCTGCATTATCATGAATATTTGCATCCACTGGTTCAGTAGTGCCAAAATTGTTGTCCATTCTGACCGGCCGCTAATCTCTGTCCACTGTCACCTTGACCATGCATGAGATAACATTTAAAGCAGCGATCCTACATCGTCACCAATTTTGAATACTTTAAGGGTAAAATGATAAGTTTTGGTCAGTAACTGTTATAAGCCCTCTACGCTGTGCCTGATGTGCTAATGTCTCCGGCCTTCTGGTATGCGCTGTCAATGACAAACGGGCGCAACCACTTTGCTTCCTTTGTCCTAGCTGAAAGAAAGGGACATAGGATATGCTCATCTACTTCAATCAATGCGGCAAAATAACAAATCGTGGCTCCATGATGAGCAGGTAAATTTTCTCCTTCCCTTAAAGCTATTGTATTCACATTCTGCTAACTTGGAGCAGATGCATTTGACTGTTACATGGCTTTATTCCCTCTTATCCGATACTGAATTTTATAAGCTCTACTTTGGTAGGCATGTCAATAAGATGCCTACATGCATCAAAATATATGGTTTAAACTTTTGTGATGCACCCTTTTTAATGTGTTTTTTTGGCCCAAGGGGAATTCGCAGTTACAATTTAAAGTGAATTTCATCTTTTATACGTACCGTTCTGAAACTTCTCTGAAGTTCAAGGAATGGATGATACTAGTAAATAATAAGTAAGGAACTAGTGGTATGTCACGGTAGCAAGACTATTCAGCGAAGGCAAAGAAGCGAAACCTCAAGCATTCCTGAAACCAAGACGACGAATTAAGCCAATCATCAAAGCATTTCATAGTCCCCGTCTCCTTTCGAGCATCAGCCTCAGCGGTTGCCTTGGTCAATTTCTTGAGTAAAAGCCTCCACGAAACCACTGCATCATTCATCCTATTTGCGTGCAACTGGGAAGCTATCTGACTGCCACGTCACTCATTCCCCTTCGCAGTTCTACTGGACTTGAAGTTTCGTCCCGTTTGGAAACTACTAGAGGGCGGTGGAATGCACAGACCATAACGGATGTTCACCGGAAGTCGTAAGAACACTGGCCCAGAAGCAGTCATTTAATAAAGGACTAGTCCTAAAATGATTTCGCGTGAATAAGCTTTCACGCCTGTTTCGCCAAGCTACTTTGACCCTTTCAAAAGCTACCCAGCCACTTATTCACCTAGCTTCTATCCAGCTGATAGGGAGGTGGAGAAACCATCCCCATACATATATCGGTGACATTCCCATAACGAATATTTGTAAATGGCTCACAGCCACATCTTTAGTTGTTAATAGTATTTCTTGAAGGGGCGGGCTATTTTTAATCCTTCCACTGGAGGTCATCAGAGATTCCCCCGTTCGCATCACATTCCCTTCTTCCGCCATCTTTGGGGCTGTTGTTCAATAATCGAAATCTGGGCAGATGCTTTTTGCTACAGGGATGGCTCTCCGTTGTCACCATTGTGGTACTCGGAGACCTTCCCGATGACGAGAGAGGACACAATGTTTGGGTAAATTGTAAATTATTTGTGCATAGGGGTCTAAGAGCTGCTGACATAACTTGGAGGCTGTGCTTCCCAGCGAAAGTACAGAAACGCCCTCGAACCGATGTAAGTGCTACATGCTTATGGTAAATTTAAATGAAGCTTAGACCTGTATCACCTCTGATTTTGCACCGAAGTTGTGATTTTCATTAAGTCAAAACACAAATTAATGGCCACATTCATATTGTTTTTGTATGAATCAAGAAAATGACCTCAATTATGGAGGTCAGGGAGTCTCTGATCTTGTCAGTGTGTTTAGCATTAGCCACATTAACCACCTTTCATGCACAAATCTGCAAAGGGTCAACTTTGGCCATCCTGAGGTACCGTGGCCTTAAGCAATTCTGCCATCCACCTTCTTCATTAAGCATCCCATCTCTGATCACATTGGCATTACTCTGCGTCCGATGTTAAATTTTATCATGCATCTTATTGTACCAAACTTTTTCTTCCTTGAAATGCTACAGAAGTACTCTTGAATTACTTAAAGTACATAATCTGGCTGCATCGAAACTTCGCAGTAAAGTGTGGAATTTAGTTCGAAACTAACCGATGTGTGAAGTAATCTTGGTACGCACCAAATTAAGACTATTTATCTTATAATTACTTACCGCATGTCAAATTCGACAATTTTCACTGCTTTAGTACCAAATGAATCTCAAAACTGCTTTCAGTGTTTTGGCATTTGTCAAAGCATTTGCATTGGTCCATTACCTTCGAAATTTCCGCTCAGACAATCTGCGCTTTGGCAGATCTTGCAATTTTCAAACTGATTTTAGAATCAACAGCTTTGCGTCCCATTTAAAAGAGACTTTTTACAATGCACTTTTTTGGAGTCAATTAATCTAGCAAAGAAATTTTAATCATTGAGCTACTTTTATAGCAGTTTGATTCTAACTTTGGTGAAAGTTCAGGCTGCTTTTCTGCTCTGAGGGGTGATATATTTTGTGAAAGTGATTCCAAGCAAAAAGGCATCCGAGGGCGCCTCGAGATGCATTTGGTAGGAATTTTGTCACAGTAAATTAATCATTTCCAAGAGGCAAATCCAAGAATATTCAGTCCAAAAAAGAGCTCATTTAAAACGCCATGCTTTTCTGACATTCAGATGACCATCAAAGGCATAAACTAGATTCTTTTAATTTCTACAAAAAAAATAATTGTTGGCAGTGTTTCGAAGGCGTTGCAGAGTGACATCCACAGCGTCATTTCGCATGCATACAGTCATTCCTGTCGCCTGATATTTGTAACAATGAAGATGCTTCAGGTTTTACTGCCTTTGTGATTAACTGACAGGGTAATTGTGTATGCACAGGCCGGTGTGCCAGGCGTATTGCTCACCCTCCCCACCACAGACAGTGCAAATTCCGTTTTCGACATGTCGAGAGTCGAATTGACAGTGATTTGTCGCTGCAAGTTGGATAATTGACAGGAGGTGTCAAGGTATGGGTTAAATTTTATCAGTACCATTTGGTGCCCATTTGTTCAAATTAGGCGATATGATTAAGTCAGTGCCTGCACGCCGTTGACTTTTATTGTTAGTCCACCTTACCTGTTGTGCCATGGGTGGTTTGAAGTGTTCAGTTCAGTCCTAGCTCAGATCTTCCAACCTTTTTAACATTAAAATCGGTTGGTAGGAATGAAGTGCTCAGGCCACTCACTTCATAATTTATGTATCAGTGAATAAAGTCGTCGAGGAGAACTCTCATGAGCATTGGCACTTATTTTTCCCTCACAAGCTCCCCATAAGTAAAGACACTTCATGCGTAAAACTGAAACATTGAAAATTTATGGCCTCTGTGACAAGACCTTCCAACCGCACGTGTGCATGTAACAAAGTCGGCATTGTCATCAATCTTCTACCTTATGCTGTCAAAAGCTAACTCTCCTAGACGCGTTTGCTCACGCTACACGAGCACCATTCCCTTTTGCTTAAGTGCACAAATCTCTACTCCAATCCCAACATTTCAAGGCTTGCAGATACGGGCTCTGTGGCAGTGGCAGTAGTATGTATCGCATTTCCCTTTTTTTTACACTTCCCTCTTTCCTAAGGGGCAAATACCAACCAAAATAGAAGCTTTGTTTTTTTTCCATTTACTTTCTTTTCTGCCTCGTTTAGTTAACCCACCGTGAAAAAGAACTGGAAGCTCTAATCCAGAGGTGAGTCCAACAAGGTACCGTTTCAAAGTCCCCCAAATTAAGTGGCCTCCATGACCCAGTATGGTGAATGAAAGCACTGTCTTAAAGGCGAACTTTACCCTGGACAAACTATTTCAACTCGCCTTGGATCATATATCACCCTTCAGTCTATTCTAAGGTGTAGAATTACTCTGTTTACTTGTACCCGTATCGAACATCGCTTCCTTTATAGCATTGGGGATAAAATAAAGGGGTGGTCGTTTTTTTGTGAATAACAATCCAAAGTTAGTGCGCATTCGCGTAGAGCATTAATACTGTCGACAATTTAGGTGTTGCATGTGGGAATAGCATTAAATACATTTGATTAGTAGTTATGTGGCAAAAATAGCCTAAATTTATTGGCGGGTGTTACCTAGGTGGTCCCCAAGTCATACAGAGGGACTATTGGCTTCGCCCAGAGGCCGTGCCGTCCAGCAGAAGTACGATCGCGGCGCTTTGAGTGGCCACGAAAGCAGAACGGGGCGTTAAGTAAAGACTAGCATTTTTACAGAGCTTCACTGTCATCATGATGCACCAGTTCGTTAAATCTTGAATACCAATTTGCTAACATTGTAGTCAATCAGTGCATTAACTTAATTTTAATGTTGACGCCGTCCTGTCATCTTAACAAGGGGGGTGGAGTGGCTTGATGCAACCCGATGTGTGGAATGCATTTAAAATGCAAAAGTCCCATTTCACAGCTTGTTTGTGAGTGGTTATTTTTTCCATCCTTTCATGAATTTGCATGAGGCTTGGGAGGATGTGTCAGTGGTGGGGCTTTAATGAATGCGCTTACTGCTGTACCACCAAAGAGGTGGAGTCAGATCTGTTAGCGCGTATTCGGTTTTGGACGACACTTTAATTCCTTTTATGGAATCGCTTATTTCTTTTACTGAAGTGCTGAAGTTTTCAAAAAACCTTGAGTGCATTAATGTTAATAATGGAATGGGATTTGCCTTCTCGTCCTCTATGGGTCTGTATGATGAATTTTAGCTTCCTTACCAGTTGCTCTCCTCGCCATCCTTGTAGAATGGTAATGGATGTTGAGGTTAAAACTACTCCTACTCTAAGCACACTAGTATGCTGCGTGATCTAGCATTAGGCTGCGATGTTAGTACTTTCACTTCCACTGTCACGTATATATGACGTCTTGGTTTTCACGCCTATCTCTTCATTTTACTTATGTGCAATGTTTTTGGCTGAAAAATCGAATCAGTGTATGGGAAAGTAGTATAAATATCTTGTACTATAGCGAAACAATCAAAAGGCAACATCAAGTTGTTTGATTTTCCCTTAAACAGCCGGTCTTTTCGAACATTTTAATATCGTCCCCCAAAAGTAAATTGATCAAATCCTTATTGCATTCACCATCCACACAGCCCTCATCTGCTTTGTTTCACCTGTTTTTCCTGAAAGGTTGTCGGTACATAATTACCAGCTAAAGCATATGCTGAATTATCAGAAACAACAACCGTCCTGGAAACTTGACATTTCTGTGATTAATTGTCGGGCCTTCTAAACTCCTGCGTGAACTTATGCCAAATTGGTTCTCTAATTGCCATAAATGTCACTTGTGATTGTCATATTTTACCTAAAATTCTTTTTGTTTCATTCCCAAGACTCCTTGGCATGAGTCATTCTCTGCTGGACACTACCGCCGCCATGGAAACCGCCTCTAAGGGGGAAGTTCTACGTCAGGTGATTTGCTTTTTCCGAAAAAAGATTTTATGCTTTGGAACCTTAAATGCTTGTGTTAAAAACAACAACTCTGTTCCATAGACATAGAAGTGAACTCAGGTGTTGCGTGACATCGAGTCCATTTTTAGGCATTTATGTCTATAGCACGTATAGCTGAGGCTTCAAATGTCTAAGGCCTGACGTAGATATATGAAGTGTTGCATGTCGTCTACCGTTAGTCTTGGATACAAGGTCCAAAAAGCACTGGACGACGAGCATTGGTCTCCTGCACAAGTCACCTAGCTCAGTTGTAGGAACCTGAAAACGCTTCACTTGGGCTCGTTTTGCTCTTGTGACGTAACCCTTCTACCCCAAACCCCCGCTTCCTCACCTTGCCGAAAAATTTTAACTATTCTAGCTTCTAGAATGCTGAGCATGTCGCATTTTTTGTTAGTCTGCCCAGCTTTTGTTTCTTTCATATTCAGTCCATTGGGAACGCAATTCGAAGCTCAACTTCTTCCACAAAGCTGTCCTCTGAAACCACCAGCTCTCTCTTCGTTCAGTAGTTGCATTCTCACTAAACAGACTCGACACCCGTTCATTTTCAACTCGCCTCTATTGATACACAGGTTTGGGGACGAGACAAACCTCCGAACCTATCACAGAAAATGCACAATTTTTTTCGCAATTATAGGAACATTGTCATTTATGTCTGAAACCCTTGCATTGAGCAATCAAGAATATTCGAAGTGAACCTCAAGTTGTGCGGTGGCTCAGAGTGTTACTTAAGTACACCAAATATTTCATTGTTGTCAACGTCCTACTTGATTTGTACATCAGTAGTAGGCTGCGTAGTCAAAGTCCTAATTTATGCTGTGATCTTTTGAAGTTGACTAATAGCGACTTGATAGTTTGCATGCTTTCATACTTTTCGGTAAATTAATGTGGAAAAGTCTTTAGTTATCTCCTGCAGTGTTCCAGACTGACTTAGTTAAGGAGGTGGACGTGAATGGAAACATGGCACTGATTACTTGACTCGAGGCACTGTCAATAAAGTATTAGCGTCGCATTTCACTTTCTCTATCTTCCAGCATGGGACAAATTAAGAACGCAGTTTTTTGGTTACCTGTGAGCACTTTTTTTCGCATTTAATCGCCTTACTGTGAGTTTTCACAGGAAGTTCACTATCGTGCCTTCGGGTAGATTTTTGCTTGGTTTTAAACCATTTATTTCTACACTTGTTACCTTTTTCGAAATGGCAAATGAATCCGCTATGGTAGCATCTTATTCATTGTTTATATGTCCATTCCATTTCACCTTCGCTACAAGTCTCTCTTATTATTTTTTACCTATACGGTGGTACATTTACACTTTTTAGCTTGAACTACTTTCTTTTGCTTCGCTTTTTAGGCTGAGAAATGATGTGTAAATGGAATCCCAAAGGCACAGCCTGGATGCAGTTGCCCAATTCCCACGAACACGTTGTCAACTGTCCATTACGCCGATTATTTCGCGCCATTTTCAGCATTATATGCAATATGCTCTCATGCTGATTCTTACCTCGTTAACTACATCAAGCGTAAATTATCCCACCGTTTAATCACGAGTAGACTACCCTAATCACTAGTTTGTCAACCCTGGTGACGTGCTTGTGTGTCAAAATGGCATGTGCCATAGACCGCTATGATGATGGCCTCATCTAATGCTGGGAGCTATATTTGCTTTATTCATTTTAGTAACTGAAGATTAAATCAAACTTGTTTGACATCCCTCCATGTGGTTTGTGATCCAGCTGGCAGCAAATCATTCCTTGTTCCGAATCTGGGTTCCTACATTTTGCCCAAATTGACAAACAAATCACGCTTGGAAGATTCAGAACTAATACTTTACATATTGATTGATTGGAATGATTCCCTCCTCCTGAAATAGAGCGCGCGCGGTGAAAACGGCAGTTTCTAAATTAAAAATAAAAGACAAGGGATTGGGGTTAAAAAAGCTATATATTGCCTCCGCACGGACCAGGCACCATAACACACAGGTGTCCATAAAGAGTTCAAGTACACACAGGGAAGCATAGGAGTAAAAGGCGTAGGAAGTTAATATTAGCTCGATTTATCATCTCATAGGAATGCGTGGAATTGGCGTCGCCTGGAAGCAATAGAATTGAGAGCGAGAAAGAGATGGATGTTGCGCGAGAACGGAGGCCATGGAAGGAGTTGGTCACAGCCACAGTTGGATGGAGGGGGCAGCCTCAGCAGCAAAACTCCTCTGGTGGTGGAAGCACCAGGTCCTCTGGATCGAAATTGCCACCTTGTGTGGGTGGGGGAGTTATTGCCGACATGGCGGAGAGGGAGCATGGATAGACACCAACCCCTTCGGCTGCACTAGGGCGCCTCCTGGGACTAAAGTCATCGCTCCCACCGGTCATGGAGAGTGGGCGTGGATGTTCGTTGGGATGGAAGGCGGCGCGGTCCCGTCTGCGAGGTCCAGACGTTTCATGGCCTCGGCGGATAGGAGAGTGGTAGTGTGGAAGGAAGGAGAGTTGCGGTCGAGGCACAGAATGGACTGGACGACCCGCTGTAGAGTTGCCGACATAGCTCGGACGAGTGATGTGGCGCAGGGAGGAAATCATTGAATCCGTGGCCCCGGTGTAGGAGTTGAGGCTTGATACGTCTGTCCCAATGTCCTGAAACGGTTGTTATGCATTGTTTACGTGCTTGCTTAGGCGTTGAACCGGTCCAGTTACGGGTGCTTCTCAGCTGTCGCAGTTGCTTGGACTACTAGTTTATCAGCACAGTTTCTTAAACGACAATTCTATCAGAACTGCAGCAAACTAAGTTGAAGGCTCGGTTCGTCACTTATCGAATCCCAAAATTGTCCTACATTTCAAAATTACTTAGACACGAAATGCATTTTGCCAAACTTTTTCATTTTTAATTTGCTAAATTACGTGAAAGTCCTGCGACACAGCTGAATGCGTAACGGAACTGCGAAGCAAGAACTCGTCGTGTTAGTTCATATAAAGGGAAAATTGGCCTTAGTTTTCTAGTTTATCACAAACTTTTGGTGAATTCAAATTCTTTTATGCTTTTGAAGGTGCGGTTTTCAGTAAATTAATTGCATCCCATGTAACCATTTATTGCTGAAGCGATGAATTGTTTCGTTCCATCACACGATTCATGTCTGAGATACCTGGGTCATTAAAAAGCAAAAACCGAGTGATGTGTTTTCGTGGCCTATTTCTAATTCTAAGGACTGAAATGCCTGTGTTTTTCCACTCGGCCGTGAAAAGTCGCATTCACTTGATAGGCAGCCACGGTTGTTTCAGGGATGCAATTCCAATTCCACAAACAGCTAATGGGTGTGAAGGAGAAATGTCTTTCAAACCCCAAAAGGCTGTTTGTCTAATCAGTACCGGGGGTTAGCATAACTTAAAAGACAATTTATGTAACGCCCTTTATCGGCGGTGAGTAATGCCCACCGGAGGTTAAGAGCGCCAACGCCCCTGAAACGCCACGATTGGCCAACACCAAGGGCGCTAGTAAACGTTGCGTAGGAACCGCTGGGCGTAATGCATGAACAAGAAAATAATGCAATAAATTTTCACGAGGTGAATGACTAAGACAAGTCAAATTCAAATTGGAGAGCTCATCTTGTCAACAAAAGTAGTGCAAAAGGTTTCACCCCATAGTTCAACATCAATTCTAGCATAAATTGCTTTGTCATGCCTCCATTAGCCTCGGAAGTTTATTAGGCACTAAAATTCATTGCATAACACTGCAGGTAGCGGCATGAACAAAGTGGACAAAATGTGATTTTCGGGCTAAATGAATGAACATATATAATCTGCAACGTCGCACCAGTTTTTCTAGCAAAAGTAATCGCTATGCAAATGGAAGGGTGTAGGAGAAATAGAGAATTTACCCCAGTGAATGAGTTAACAGTGTGTGATTTGGGAATTTGTTGAAGAGTGCGTTTGCCCGAAATTTGCATTTGTCGGATAGCGTCGGCATACTTTGCGTTTGGAAATTTGTGTCGAATTCTATAGTCTGCCGCCGTATGAACACGTGGGGGTGGCTGTCGACTGCCGCCATTTCGACTATCCGCGATCTGAGGCGAAACCGTACGCGGACCAGCTCGGCTGCCGGATTGACTGTAAAAATTCTCGTCTAAAAGGATCGCATACAGAATTCAAGCACTTACCAACGTTCCAAGATCAAAACACCGTTCTAATCAGATCGCTAGAGTTCTTGCTAATCAAGTATTAGCCACCGACAGCGGGTTCGTACGTGTTCGGAATAGGCTTAATTCAGCACGTTTCAGTGTGGTCTAGGTCGTTGGAAGGGTCTCGAAGTCGTAACTAATGTATCTGACCTTTCTCACTGTGGTCCTTCACAAATCTATCAAGTACTCCGCAAGCACTCTCCTTGTAATTCCCAAATACGACGTTTTTACCTCTGAGTATACCTGCTCACGCACTCAGTCTTTGCAATTAATGGTATTAAGATAGTTTGGACGCTCTGGTTTATCCAGAAGTATATTATTCACTCATAAAGTATTTAGTGAGCTCTTGTAAGTAGTATATAGCTATTCTGCAACGAGGTCAAATGTAATTATTTACTTGCTAGTGAGTTATCCTTAATTCAATTAAGTAGCACAGGGAGCATTAAAACGACAAGTATTAATTGTTCAAAGCCGTGGTTTTACTTCTCCCCCTCAAAAAGATATGTGGCTTTTAATGGTGCGTTTTGGGATCAAATTAACGTCTTTATGAAAGGTCTCCATTCCGATCTCCCATGCACCAATGATTACCTTAGTTGTACTGCATAATGGATAGCAGGGCTCGGATACGTGTAATTACCAGAACCACTTGTAGTCCCCAATTAATGCATACATTATACATAGATGAATTGAGAGTTAATGTAACGTCGACTCAAAGAATAGTTGCATGATATTTGATTGGACTGACTGTGGAGGGGCACACACCTCCTGCTTAGAGGAATTTAAAGGGATTATTTTCAATGCAGGTTGGCTAAAATGAATCATGGACACAAAAGGGGTGGAAAAAGTTAAAAGCTTAAATATTTCTGTCTGGCTATCTGTCTGTTGCATGGTCTGCCCAAGAAGAAGTCAGTGCTGACCTTCTTACATTCCAAAAAACCGAAAGTTGTTATGACGACAGGCTTTTTGAGCTACGCCACAAGGATGAAAAGTTATAGTTTGTAGAGTTGAAGAGTTTTAAAAGGCGACGGTTTCGTTCGCTGTTCTGATCAGTCGCTGAGAGAAACAAATCCTTCAAGAAGTATTTCCTTATTTTGTATGGGGGCATTTCGGTTCTTTTCCTTCTCTAGAAATCGTGTTGATTTGTCACTGATTTGTGTCGTCAAGATAGACAATTTCTTGGTGGACACTCAAGACGACTACTGGATTAAAGTAACGCTGCAGTTTACTTATCGACAGAATTCAGATAGCAATTGATTCCCAATGTTATCAAAATTCAAAAAACAAACCAGTGAAGTAATGTCAATTAAGAGAAGCACCGGAAGCAATGAACTGGAAGTATTTTGCTTTCAACAAACCCGTTTCACCATTCAATGTTCCAGTTTCAATCAGCTTTAAGTTACAAGTGAACCTACTGTTGAGGTCCAAAAACGTGATAATTGAGAAGCTCTTTCAAAATAAGGTGGAGGCACCTTAATGTGCATGGGAAATAAAACAGAGTTCTGATGGACCTCTAAGAGCGACGCCTGAATTCCCCCTTCTCCCCTGTAATGCACAGGATATTACGGTCCACACGTGACTCATCTATAGCAAATATTTGGTTTCCTACCTGCGCTGGAGACACTACTCCCGTCGGGCGAAATGCATTGACTGTGCGGGGGCACATGCATGGGCAGCATAGGTGAGTAGGGGGCGGGTCCGTTGTTGTGGTTCACACGTCCTGCCATGCTAACACTGCGCTGAACGATGGCTTTTGCTGTGGAATTTGATGCTTCACACGCCATAGTGCTATGACGTGAGATGGCAAAGTGCTCCTTTTGGCCGGGGGCAGGTTCATCAGATTTGGGACGTGTCACCTCCAGCACCACAACGTTGGATTTCAGGTTTTCAAGCAGTTTTACCACTTCTGCGTGAGAGGCTCGAGTCACATCTCTGTAATTGATCTAAATTAAGAAAGGGGAAGTTAAGTACTCAGGCAATTTCCTTTACGGCAGACCATCCACACTTTCAGTTCTACATCCGTGACAACTGCGGCAGTCCTTCCATTCCAAACAGGTTAGGGGAACTCTTCATGGGTGACGATATAACATTACGGACTGATTTTTGGCTCAACAACGGTAGGCATGTTGTTTACCGCATTTTCGGTTAATTTTACCAAATCTGGACACCCTTAACTGCGTAATGGTGTCCTGCCTCAGTAACTATTCAAACACATTGAAGCTAGATCGTTGTGACGAATTTGACCAAAAATGCGGTTTTATGAGGTCACAAAGTCTGCGTAGAATCTACTGGGTGTACGCATTTCCAATTTCCTCCTTAAAAGGTGGATAAATGAACTTTAAGTCCTTCACCCTAAGGTTATTCACAGCATGCATACTATGAAGCATTCGGCGAGGAGGAAAAGTAGTCTAGTGTAATAAAACGGTCAAGGATAGGCCCCCGTACACACTTTAGCATAATGTCGTATCAATAAAATAATATCAGGTCGTCGAGAGGTAACCTTTTAACTGTGGTTGCTTAAAGCTTGACCTCCAGGCGACTATTCCTAAGTGATACCGGGGACAAATCCGTTCATTTTAGAATCTGCACCCTACAACGCTATCGCTTCCGTCTGTTAACCATAGAGGCCAGCAACTGCCCGATATGGGACGGAGGTCAAAGGACAGGGGATTTTTACAGTAGTATAGTCTAAATTATAGAGTTAAAAGCTTTTATAAACACTTAGCGCTAACTTTAGGTCATTTACACAACATTCTCAGGATAAAAGACCATAGAAAGTCTACAGACGGCCCAATTCCCTGCTATTGAAGCATGAAAACACGTGGGAGCGTTGTATCCAGACCGCGTAATGGCCTCATTATCTTGCGTCAACTAGACGCATTGGGTCAGACTGGAGTTGAGACACCGCGTCGCGCTGGTGCCTAAGAGCCAGCTGATGTGAAAGCAGTGCAATTGGCTACGCGGTTAAACCTGGTGCAAAAACCAACTGAGACATTTTTGCGTGAGAAATGGCAAAATTGGCATCTAGTCAGCATAGACGCCAAAACAAAATTGTGATGAATCCGCATCTGACTTTAGTTTCATTTGGAAATGCAATGCAAGGGCAGCAGTAAATGAACAGGTTCGGCCATGCATAAACAAGATTTTCTTGGCTAGTTTTCCGGAATCTTTTTAACTTCTAGGCCGCATAAGTAAAAAGTACGGATTTCAGACCTGAGAAACTTGATCTGTCTTGTGCAGGTGTAGTACACATTTTCAGGATCACTTCCAAGAGTGGACAAATTGTTGTGGCGGAGAAGGTAGAAAATGATCTCAAAATATGCCATGCTTTCGTGTCTGCATTCATAGACCAAAATTATTTGGTTTACTCTGTGCAGCAGATTTGAAATTCCGCGGCATTCCTGAAGTGAAGACCACAATTTCGCTGTTATACTGGGTACCTTTTCCTTGGAAAATAGAACCCACATGCACATTATAGCGTAGCGCGTTGTTACCTCACTAATATGCATAAATTATGCATTTCTGTCAACCTCTAGCCCGGGAGATCCGCTATAAAAAAAGGCATAAGCGTTGATAGCGCACAGCTGGCGTCACATTTCCGACAGTACACCAATGAAGCGGCCATTTTTAGTCAGAATAACCACAGAAAGGGTTGCATTCACGATGCAATTATGATAGCGCTTTTAAGCGCAGCCAAAAGGGGTCAAGTTAGGTCGGCGAGTGTGCTTATATTTGGGAGTTAGATGGAATTTGGAGGTAAAGAGAAATGCCTGCCTCGCGTGCACAATGGCAGTGTGCTTGCCAAAACGGGTTACGCGTTCACACATGCGCGGAGTACAACCGGAGAGAATAGGAGAGAGGGGCGAGTCAAATACACCAACTTGGTCTTCACTAATCTTTTGTGTGAATGTGAGCGTGCTCGCGTGTGCAACAAAGTAATATACCTCTATCTCCTCATTCTCACCGTATATTTGGCTACGGCCGCATTGGCAGCGGTGGTGGTAGCAGTGACTTAAGTGATTACTCACTTGCATGCATTGCTGTGCATGGGAAGGCCTCTACGCCCCTCCATTGGCATTTTTATGTGCCTAACTATCGTCATATTTTCATCTCCTTGACGTATAAGCACAAGTAACACTCCGAAATTAAGTCAAGGGGAGTTTTTGTAGCATGTTGCCTCCTCAGTCATGCTGAATGTGATGGGTAAGCCATCAACGCTATCGACCTGTCAACAGTTGGAAGCATCAACAACTGTTCTGGTTGTGAACACAAAACACACCTTTGATGCTTATGGTCTTGACAACAAAATACTTTCTAGGCTTGAAGCTGAAATGAATGCAACGTAAATGTCAAGTCCTTTTGTCGTGATATTTTGTCCACCATAAATAAAAGAAATCAGTCCGTTTCAGCCCTCGATTTGATTGACTGCCTATGCAACGAGCACTTCTGAACTTCTGTTGTCTCCTTGGGGGCAGGTGGGAAAATCCCCTGTCAGCCAGTGCTGAAAGATGCTACGGATTTGGGGTCCTGCCTAGAGACACACCTACCTTTCTCATTTTTACCCTTTTTCAAGCTGATTCTTTTTAATTCGTGCTTGTTGCCATTGCTGTGGCACCCTATCGTGTGTGATTCACGCATGGAATAGCGGGTTTTGTGTACAAACAATTAGAACCGCCGACCATTCATGGCCTTCAGAGGTGGATTGCTTCTTCCGCCAAATGAAACACTCCATTTGACAACTCCATTGCTCTCGAATCTGAGGTCAGGAGGTCAGAGTCACGTGGGCACTTCGGTCCCCTGGGAAAATAAATTACACACGCACGTGCAGTTCTGACTGGCTATGCATTTTATGTTGGCACAATTTTTAATTCAGATGAATCAGTGAACCCCCAAATTAAATGACAGTAGCAAGTTCACACATACACACACTAGGAGAAGAACAGCTGTTATCATTCTCCCTTCTCAGGCGGCACTGGGATCACAACAATTCCAAACACCGATTAATGAAAAAAGCGATCCATCTATTCAAGCACACAGGATGGTAAGTATCTTGTGGACGGATTGATTGACCACGACAACGGAATGCGAAAATTTGTATGGTTTAAACGATCAAATGTAGCATTCGATAAATTACACTTGCTTGTCTAATTTTAACAGGAGTAGGAAAAATAGATTTACCTTAAGTACATAATCGCCTGCACGGAGACCAGCGCTGAAGGCAGGACTTGCGGGCTTCACGTTTTTGATTTGTTGGAGACTCGGTTTTGTGGGATTGGGCACAAAACGTTGAACGGCCAATACGTCTATTTGGATAAAAATATGAAATCCTCATAGGGCAATCGTTGTAAATTTTTCATGGTGCAGATTGCCTTATTTTGAGCAGTCACTTCAGTTACCTAACCCTCCTAAAATGGCTTACAGTAAACCCAACTTACTCTGTACAGTTCCTAAGGATAGGCCAAGGGTAGGAATGCGTGGAGCGTCAGGTAAGTAGGCTTTGTGAAGGACCACGGTACGAGTTATTCCACTCCCCCTTTCTCTTGTATCAACTCCAGAGGACTTGGCAGTCATTGGAGTGGGTGAACCGGCTCCTGATCGATCTGGTGACACGATAGGTGACCTTGGGAAATGGTGCGTGTCGCGTTGCCTAGGCGACACTGGACGTGAAGTGGTGCTCTCTACTACCGCGAAGGGATTGGCTGGGATGGGGGCACTCTCCCGACCTGTTGTCGATTGTCGCATAGGCACTGCCCTGTAATAGTAAAACAGGAGGTGGATGAGTGCCGTAGAAAAGCTTTAATCTCATACACGATTCCAGACAGCTAATCTCGTTCGTTTTTCGTGCCTTATTCTCCATTTGACCAGTTTAAAGGAGTTATTCTTAGCCACCCGGACCTTGAATTCTTTCGAAGCATTTTCTGTTAATCTAAAGTCATTGTCGAATAGAGAATCCGGTTCTTTGTTTTTCCAATTCATGAAGCATTTTGAATGTCCATATATGAATTCCAAGTTGATTTTCTTTCTAACGGAAGAAGACCACCTAATTCCTTGTTTCAGAGGTCTATAAAAGGATTACAACTTGTCTATTTTCCCCTCCAAACACTAAAAGACCTTCACAATGAATTCTCTTAAACACAACTCTAAATGTTGTTCCTTTTTCCCCAACTTCACGTAGTTTATATCGATTCAACCATTCTTTAAGCCGGAAGCAAAATCTGTGTCCAAAATCGCTTAAGTAACCATGAATGACACTTTAAACTGTCATCTAACTATTTTGTGGGAGATTTTACAGGAAATTCCTCAAAAACAGTTTTGCTGACTACAACTTGCTTCATATCAGGGTCCGAAGGGAAAATCGACCACCACAGCATAGATACTTCTCCGTTTCTACCTGCCGTCAACACCTCCTCTAGTTAACCGACCAGTTCAACGGCCGTTAAGCCCACGTCCATTACAACCACACAGCCGGATTGTTTACTCCATGATGTTGTGTGTTCAGCTCCAAGGAAACTTATGAAGAATAAGTGCTATAGCTTGAGGTCTCGAGTTGACGGAAGGACCTGAGGCCTTATTTGTGTGGCTTTGCCAACAAAAGGGCAAATATAGTCCTAATCGACCTTTGCATCTGTCACTGAGACCTTGTTCTTTGCTGAGTAGCTGTTTACTAGATTACGTATTCATCGCCCGAAACTTCTGACTCACACACGCAATCGTGTGGGAGTGGGTGTTCCATCTGATAATTTGAAAGCATACCAAATCGGTAGCCACCAGTTTGAACTTCCACACACAAAGCTATCGGTTCATTGTCCTAGTTGTTTTTAATAGTGTGCAGGATAAAGGTAATGGGATATTGAGGTCAGAAGTGATGATAGAGGAACCTGACGCAAAACCTGCTTCAACAAGTGTCACGCAGTACACAGGTGTGTGCAGTCACTTACCGTATGAGTGCGTTATTGCCATCACGAGCACTATCTTACAATCAGCACGTGGTACCGAGAAAAAAATAACCGTTGAAACGTGGAAGACGCGCGTACATGGAGCTCACAACTCAACTTCCAAAAGCCAAACGCCACCGAGCTTCCACTCGATACATACTGTGAATCAAAGTCAGCTCCTGGGGGATGGTAATTAATTTATTCATTTCCTTTGCCTGAGAGACTCTTTTAACATCTTGTGCAAAAATGGTGCCATTCCTTTGCCTAGTCTATCAGGTGTTACAATCTGCTCGACTTTAACGATAAATCGCAGCACCATTTATGAGGTGTCAAAGTGGCACAAGTTAAAGCAAGGGGCTTCACCTTCAAAAGCTTTCTACCGCCACACACGAACGGCGAAATCATTTCCATAGCATTAATTTACCATTCAAATTCAATTTTGGATAGTGGTTTTTACGAAACAAAATAGAGTATGAAAAAGTGGGGTTGGATGGCTGATGTCACCAAAGGTTAGGGCATCACGCCCACACACCTCAAGTTGCTCCTTTGACGCAGTTAGTTGTCTGGCTGGGGCAAGACCCACGCACGTGACAGGTGCCAGGTCTGAGCCGTGGTCATTGAAGGTCAACGTGAGTCACATGAGGAGGAGTGAAGGCTGACTTTTCGCGACGCTGTATCAATGCTACATTTTGCATCGCATGACTTGAAGCATGCTTTCAAATTAGCTGTCTTCAAAAGTAACTTACATAAGGAACGCTTTTTCTAAAAGAGGTGCGATTTTTAGCTTAAACCAAGGCTGATGATGTGGGGCCTGTGGGAAGCTTTGAATGACAAAAGGAAAAGAATTGTGGGTAAACATGCAAAGGCATGACAGATTACTGCCTTCACCTAATAAAACTGCTTGCCCTTATCTTTAAATGTACTTTTTCGCCTTGCATTGTGGAGGGTGGCGGGGTTCACGAATCTTATCAAAGGAAGATAGCGGCGTAGAGACACGGTTCTTGCTTATGGTACCAAGCATAAGGCCTAGAACCTAGAGGACCGTCCATTTCAATTTGAATATACAGTGGGGAGAGGCCAACAAGACCATAGAACCGAACAAGGAAAAAAATTGAATAGGCTGCCCAGGACCTGAATAAATGTGGCCAATTATCCTTTGTATTGAATCAGGACAATTTAAGAAAGTGTTTTCAGGAGAGTCGCCGTGAAATTTACAAAATGGTAGCAGCAACTAACTTGGTAACTACGTGTCATGCAGGAAATATCAGCTGTGGGTGCCAAAATGTGACACTACGTTGGCCGATTCTTAACATGAAGGAATGATTCCTTTAACGATGGTTAGCAATTGCAGCGGCTCTGTATAATCCCCATGAACAGGGCAGGATTGTTCAATTACCTTCGTACTGGAACCAGTTTCTCGATTTAATTTTTCTTGATTAGCTGTAAAATTAAATAGCTAAAATACATTTTTACCCACTTGCAAATTCCGGTTGCGATTACCAACTTAATGGGCTCAAGTTACAGCATTTACGTGCCAGTGAAGCTAAGAAAAATATGACCCATTCACTTGCTTTCAGTTCTTAGTTAGGCAACAAAGAAAAGAGACTAATAAGCCATTTGCATCATGACAAGAAAACTAACTCTCTTCTGGCAAGATGTGCAGCTGTGGCGGAGGAGTCCTGGGAAGACCAAGGTCGTTCGGGCGAGAGGTCTGACGTTGGTGCCGTTCTAAATCGACTTAAGGGCATTGTATCCACCTCGCTCGTCATTCGTGACTTGGGTCGACTCTGAACCATGGCTGGCATCATGTCGGTCACCTCATCATCCTCCAGATTCGAGTCCTCGTTGAGGGTGTGGGAAGATTTCCAACTCCTCAGGCGCCGAGAGTTGTGATTCGGGCTTGTGGGACGATCTGGGCGAAAATGGAGAAAAATTGTAGTCTTCATGGACTAAGAAGAGCCCTTGGAGAAGCCCTATGGAACTGATAAAATTTGAGCTATTTTAGACAATGCGAATTTTTCAATTTTAGAGTCCACAAAAGACACTCCTTGCATTTATTTTGCTGTAGTCCGGCTTCGTTCACAAAACTTCAATTAAACCACTTACAACTAGATTTCAAATTGTTTGCGGAATTACGGATAGTCAGTTATTGCCTGAATGCAAGTTGATGTCAAACGCAACTTCGGAAATTGTTGTGTCAAACACTTTTTTTCATACTAGAAAGTAAAATCACTTTATGAGATGACCAAGCCCAAAACAGCCTTAATGGATAAAAAGTAAGATTTTCTAGTATTTTGTTTGTTACAACGAGAATGGGGAACGCTCCAATGTGAAACAAATAAAACTTGCGCATCTTGCATATGCCTACTGACAAAGCGGTTGCGAAGACGCGTCACAGCTCGAACTTCCTTCCTTCCCTCCCATCACCACAGAGCGTTTACGCATTCATGGGGGCAGTTCTGCAGTCAAGCAAGTTGCAGCAATAATTTCACGAAATTTTGTGTTGCTTAGCCTATTATGTCTTTTTTATGGTACTGTGGGAAGATTTAACTAGGGAAACTCACTCTTGATTTACTCATTGTATTTACCACTTGTCCAACCAGGTGTGGAACATCTGGAGCTAACTTTAAAATTTTGGATTTTGTGGCACTTAATCTAAAGTGCTTTGGGGATCCTTTGACTCATTTTAATTGCTAATTCACATTTGGGTAGGCGCGGAGTATACTATTTCCTTAGGCAGTAAATCAGACGGTCGGCACTTCTAACGGTCCATCTGGACCACCAGGGGCTTAATTTCCACATTGCAAATACATTTAAGATCAAGATCGTCATCTTTTGCAAGGCCAACAATCCATGGGATTGAGTAGTTCTCTTCCTCCAGTAGACTGTATCGCACATAATGGTTAAGAGGATTTGGAGGGTCTGGGATGAAGTTCAAATTGACAATATAAAATGTTAATTTACCTCAAATGTATCAAATACGTGAAGGAGTGGGAAGAAAACAACGGGGATTTATTTCGTCCCACCAAGTGAATTAATAAGTGCTTAAAGAGAAAACCCTATCGACTATTCACCATCCTTCAGCACAGCAGTTAAAGAAAGATAAGGAGGGAGAAAATTTCAGGCTTAAACCATGCCTTTCGGCTATAAATCACATACAATGGACTTTCCAACACCCAATTGGTGCATTTTCCAGACATCGGACTGGGTTTTAAACTAAACCCGGCTATTCTCGACAATTCCTTCTACGTCTTTTTCGTACTCTTTGTAACTTCTACATTAATCAGCTGTCGCTAAGGAGAAAGATGGAAAGGCCGATGCTTGTTGGTGAAATAAGTATGTTCGCTAGCCCCAGTTGTATGACCCTAAAATGAAGCCGATTTCATCAGAGGTTGGAAATAAATGCGTCTTGTGACCCTCTTTCCCCTGTGTGTATTGTTAAGTATGTGGCTGTTAAAACCAGCACTAGTTGTGGTGTGGTGAAATGAAATCCAAATAAAAAGGAAACAGAGCCTGAGAAGCAGCAAGGGCTAAATCTCATACTCTAGAGCAAACACGCTTGAACAAAGCTACAGGGCATAATTTTCCATTCGTAGGTCTGAACTTCGACTTGTCTTGGTTTGTTTGCCATCATCACGCCAAAATGCAGGCTCAGTATGGTGAAACTTGATGCCTCCAACCACTACAAAAATCATCCATTTGAAAAGTTTTCGTATCCAACACAAGTTGGACAGATTCAGCAGTGATCAGACAGTTTGTTACACACAGTCTATTTCTGACGTCCACCAAATTATAGCTCAGTATGGAAGCACTAAAACGGAACTGTGAAGGAAGTTAATTAGCAATGGTTAATGATGCTTTCTTACTTTCCATTGGAAGGAATTAACACCCCCATCGCGATTACAAAACGCGGGCATTTATTTTCACATGCTTTTGAAGCAATTTACTGAAGCTAGGACGCACAATAAATACTCACGCTTTGTTTACACATACACAAGCCTCGCCTAAGAAGTAACTACACAAGTTGCTCACTTAGAGCAGCACACAGAAAACAACTCTCCGAAAAAAACGTGTACATTCCGCCCAGTGGATGGAAGAGAAAGAGGTGACTGTGAATAATTTACTTAGCAAAGGCCCCTTAAGCCCTCTCGCATAGTCCATTGTGAACTTGTGAAAACACAAATAGAGATGCCAAATTATTTCATCGAGGAAAGTTATTCGCTGCTAAGCTATTTCAACACCTACCCTGCCATCGTCGTGAGTGGACCACGACTAGTTCCCTACCTGGGTTCGCAAGCTACACATTAGACGTATTTTATGAAGTGTTAATGACTTAGGTTGGAGAGGAAAAGTTAACAAACCAACTAGCGTCGCAATGAACCAGCACAACGTCTGGGATGCGGAGACAGCCACACGCACAGTCACTTGCTGTAATCAAATGGGAGCCTGAAAAGGCATTTAGGCTATCGCCCACAGCTCTAGCCATGTTGCCCACGGTTTCAATCTTCCTACGCTCCTGTGTAAGAAGGTCTTTCGAAATAAGCCCAGCGTATTTCACAATGAGTTTCCGACATCACCGTTTCATAAAAAATCCACCATTTTGCTTGTGAACCCGAAAATTGCGCCCGAGTATTTAACGTAGCAGTAAATAGTAGAAGAAACCATGCTTTGAAATGTAGGTTCGCCAACTTTTCGGTCTTTATCTGCAAGAGTTGGAACAATAGTTGTGCTGCGTTAGCTCTAGATCGGGAAGTCGGGGCTTTCACCGCAGCGTTAAAACTGCGTAAAATGATAAAAAGTTCTCCCTAGGGCAATAAATCATATTTTTATTTTACTGTCGGTGTGGAGGAATTTGTTGTTAATGAGTTGGAAAAAGTGGGCCTCGCCTTGCTCTATCCCCAACTGCACAGACCAAAGGGAGTGTCAATAGCATGACCCAGCACATCTAATGATAGGCGCCTGAGTAAAAAAGTACCTAAAAGGGAGGGTCAAACTGCCAGAGGGATTAGGTAGCCAGTAACTAGAAAGTGAATTTCAACTAACTGCTCTCATTCATTGTTCTCATCACATCATTGCTTGAACTACCAAGAAAAACTGTCGAAAGGATTGCTTAGAGCCACGTGTGTGCGTTGCGATGGCTCAAAAGTTAACCTATCCAACTACAACCATCAATCATATGAAAATTCCCATGTTTTGTACAATTTTCATTAAGTGTGTAAAAGCGTGCTTTTTGGAAAATGAAAACCGTAAACTGATACATCACACTAATAAAACACTAGACAATTGTGCAAATAGGGGATGTGGTGACGAGGGAGACGGTGACAATAATGATTTGATACTTGGTTATCTATGAAAAATAACAACCTAATGGTTATTTTAAGTTCTAGTGCGAGAAGAAAATTAGACCTACTGGCTGCGTTTAAAACCTCAGTTAATCCACGCATGATCTTCTGACGTCGAATACGACGAGGGTTGGGCCTTTCTCGAGATGACTGGACAGCGCGAACCCTTGCCGGATCCTCCGTATCTCTTTTTTCAATACTATTCTTCTCTTCCTCCTCCAGGAAACCCATGAGATCGCCTTCAGAACATACCCGACCCCTGAGACGACACGGCGATGAAGGAGATGGTGACGGGGATGGAGGGGGATTTTGATGGCCATCGGTCACTGCTAAAGAAGCTTGTTGTCGCGAAGGACTAACAGGGAAAGGTATGGTGACACTCTTTGAGGGGCCCTTGCGTTCAGGTCCCAACACAGTCAAGGTTACGTAATGGTCCAATGGTGATGCCTGCAGAGGTGCTGTCATTGGTTTGCGTTTTTGGTTGTAGGTTGGAGCTGGAAGGAAGGGGCCGCCTGTGCAAAAGAGACGGAGCATTCACACTTTTCGAATAAGTGGTGGCTTAAAACCTGTTCTAACGTATTTCGCTTCGAGGTTGCGCAAATTTTGCGTTCGAGAGGTAGTGTTTGTGAGCGCGTGCCTGGAGAGGTGTATAATGCTACAGTTGTTAACCCTCGACTTGGCGATCAAACCGAGTGGTACAAATAATAGTTTAGACTCCTGGAGGGAAGAACTTTACAGAGACTTGGGGTTTGGAGTTCAAATTAAGTTATTGAAATTATGCGATCCCGTTTGGGATGTTCTTGTGTGAAAAGAAAAAAAAACACTTAATGTCTTAAGTACAGGAGGTTGGTCAAAGGGTTGCCTGTACCCACCTGCGCACACTTTGTTTCTATCAGCTTAACTAACTGCCAGTGCACCCCTTTCCTGGAATTTCCATTTTTTTTCAAACAACTATGGAGTCAGTTTTGCAAAGCCAACAGGGGACTGTTTCACTCAAGCACGTCCTTTACGCAAGAAGAAAAAAACTTGCACAGTTTTAAAAACTAAATGGAAATTAAAGTAGTGTCACTTCAAATGTTTAAGGGACAGTTTTTTATTAGCTTTGTGTTACGATGTTAGCACAGCACATGCTATTCCATAGCTAAATTTAAGATTGTGAAAAATGAGCTTTAGCGAGGAACCACAAAACGCATTAACGGGTTACACACATTTAAGTACCATTTATATGGTGAAAACACCAACTGGAATATTTATTCATGGTTTGACTAATTAATAAAGTTTAAAATTAGAAAGCTCAGTGATATTTGGCGTAGTGATTGAGCTGATAGTTCGGTGTGCTCGAATAAATTTCGGCTGGTGCCGCAGCATACACCCCAACGAAGTAAAAGTCAGAAATCATACCTTGCAAGGATTCCATCAAATCAAAAGAAACTTACAAATACTGCCCTCTGAGCCTCCAAATCCCTTTGCATTAGCACCAGCACCTCCCCGAAAGCTGCGTATAATTCCAATGACCTCAAGATTCCCTTTAAGCTGAGCTTCCTCGACGGGTGTGCGGCCAGCATCGTTGGTGAGGGTTGGATCAGCACCCCAGTAGAGCAGACGCCTGGCCGTTGCACACTGTCCTGCCATGGCTGCATAGTGCAGCGGTGTCTCTCGTCCGCATCCAACTATCCGGTGCAACTGCTGCTGTCCCCAGTTGGATTGACCCCCCTGCTGATTTGACTTGGTTGTTGAGCGGGTTGGAAGGGCTGGAAGACCAGAACGACCTGATGGTCGGGGAAGGGATCTGGCATTTACATCTGCACCATACATTATCAGTAGGTTGATTTGATCCGTGCGACCTAGCAAAGCAGCCTATGAAAATGGAGGGTATAAGCAACTTCCTGACAACACGATTGTGGCCACCGTCGCGCACCTAAGCTCACCTGATGAATCTCTTGCTTACCATCAGCATCATATATCTCAATCTGAGCATACTCATACAGCAATCGGTGGCAGATTCTCGTGTCAACATCACCGAGAATGTTGTGATAGAGTGGAGTCAAACCATTGGCATCCAAGGTGTTGGGTGATTGTCCAAAATCAAGCAGTGCTTTGACTGCTTCAAAATTACCTATGGAGGCAGCTTTATGCAATGCTGTCAGTCCATTTCTAGTCCGAAAATCTTTGTGGGCTCCACCCGAGATTAAAGCTTTGATCATCTCTAAAGGTCTTGGTCTTGCGACGGCCACAGACAAAGGTGATTCTATAAAATTGTTAAGCGATCATGGAATCATCTTCTCACCTTCTGTCCTTGGACAAATGAAGTTCGGATCAAATCCCTTCGAAAGATATTTCTCGACTTTTTTTATGTCACCCCGGGAGACAGCACGAAGAAAAGATTGTGGGATATTTTTGGATTTATCTTCTGTCGGCAGGTTTATTTGCGATGGAGAACAAAGACGCCTTTTTCGAGTAAACTATAATCAAAAAGGGATAAAATAAAGAGCTAAGTACCTCAAGATTGGTGCTTAAATTGTCAGTAATGTAGGCAGAGATTGGGCGGTCTTCTTCAAGAAATTTTCCATTCCTCCCATTGGAAGGCGGGACAAAAAGACCGCAATTTATGCTGTCGGTAATCTGAGATCCAAACTCCACAAGTATTCTCTGTTTGACATGGTTTACCAAGGCTTTTGGCGAAACAGATGCGTAAACTTGTTTTGATAAGGAGGTTATTAAAATCTTGATAATCAAGGTATTATTGATATCTTGCACACGAAATGACGAATCTGATGACGTTGCACCTCCCGAAAAGCGCCCAGAATCAGTATCACTGGATTGACTATTTATGAATTTTTTCATAATCCCGTATTGTACATCTAAATAAAAGCCGTTGATTAGTAAGAATGGTGGTGGAAATGTGCGTCAAATTAGAAATATTGAAAAGAAAGGGTATCAAAGGTATACGCAAACATACCATTAAGGTAAGCAATACAAAATAAACCAAAGGATGGGCGAAAAAACACATTAATGCAAATAGAAGAAACATTTTAAAAGTAAGCCTCGCAAATCCTGCCAAATTTGAAACGTAATGATACAATATTATGTATTCAAGCAATTCGAAAAGCAGTTGATTAGACGTAAAAATGGCTCTTACTTAAAAGTGAAATTGGAATTTACGATCAGCATAAAATGAGCTAAACCCCTTTATATGCAACCACACCCGTCTCATAAGCACGCCTAGGTCATAGCCAATGGGTCAAACAGATTATTCAAGAGTATAAACAAAGTATGTTAGGTCAAGCAATCATGAAAATTATTTTGATAAACGCTTTACTTAGCGAATTAAAAAAACTGCATTTGAACAAAGAATTTAAGGTTTTGGAAGAGAGTAAGGTGCACTGCGTGACAATCGGTACATTGGCAAAATTTGTTTGCATTTGAGGGCAAAAAAGCCTAAGAAAGTCCTTAATTACGTGTTTGAAGTTCCACTTAAAGGTTGACTTTAGTTCAGCCACACTACGAAATTTTACTGAGCATCATAATCTACCTCTGTTATTATGGTCGATTTAAATTAGCGGAATCGCTTCTCTCTGCAGACGTGCAAGTAGCATTATAAAGCACATTCCTCCTCTTAAGACAGCATATCTTTGGACAGCATCAGAGACCAAGCCCTTTCATAGTGTAGAAAAAATGCATCTTTACTATCCGATCTGGTTCTGTTTTAGCATCTCGCGTCCATTTTGGGCTAAAGCGAGCGGATTTTACGTATGTGTGTTTCATAAATAGGGAGAATGCAGCTGCTAACATGACCTGCTGGCTTTTGCAGGCGCCACTTTAGTCACTCTTAGGCCAACCGTGCCCGGCGCTTAAATTTAATGTAAGTGCGGCCCCGGTTAGAGTCTCGCCTCTGAGTAAGTCGTCTTGACGACAACAGGCACGTTCGGAGGAAGATGTTAGCTTGCCGGTCACCTTTCTAGATGAGCTTGCAGTCTAAAAAATATGCACCAATGTATGCGACATATTAAATCAGCACGATTCTGACGTAAACTCACATTTTCGTCCTTTTACGTGAAATGCTTCAACATTTTGTTAAGCTTGCAGTCTTACAAGCATGAGCATTTCGTGTGTTTGCACTGCTCTCACAAACGTGGAGGAAAAACAATGGGCGATCTATGTGCTATGATATTTTAGTGCCTGTGTTGCTAAGCATAATGCTACACAATGAGAATTCGTTTAAGGTGAAAGGAAGCACAGTACCATGGAAGAACCCAAATTCAATAAATGGAGGGAACGGGTCTTCAGGCGCAGTCCGGAGGCCAGCTTACGCGGGTGGAACAATGTGGTTACCTAAGCGACCAAAACTGGCAGGCAGGGGTCACAGTATTTCTACTTAACATGGGGAAGGCTTTGGATACTCAATGGGTTGCTATGGATAAAAGGAATCTTGTCGTTCGTGTGAAACAAGAGTTTATTAGCTAATTTTTATTTAAAACGATATAAAAAGTCATTGATTGGTTAGCGAAACTCAATCCCATCGCAGTAATTGCTAAAGCCTCATAGGTGCAAATTATGTGCTTGCATTTTCAAATGATTATGTCGCCTAAGGGTAACTTCTCTAATTTGACAAATTATTTTTTATTTTTATGACTTTTGCATTGCCGATGCAGACGATATTTCATTGACATCAAAGCCAGATTACGGTAACAATTTATTATCATTTAAAACAATTTGTTTGAATGGATGCCTGCACTTTACTTGTTGACGCCATCGCTTGTACTTGGTTTCGAGATGGGGCGCAAGAAGAGGAAGCAGATCAAGCCTTGGTGCTGGTGATTACTTCTTGCAATGCTCATTTTTTAGGTACTGTAATAGGGATTTTGAGGATGAAAAGATACTGATACATCATCAGAAGGCAAAGCATTTTAAGTGTCCTTTTTGCCACAGAAAGCTCTTTACCGGTCCTGGTCTTTCCATTCATTGCAACGCTGTATGTGCTTCATGTCGGAATAAGTTGTTTTAGGTTCACAAGGAGAAGCTTGATAAGATTCCTAATGCTTTGGCTCACAGAGCTAGTACGGTGATTGATATTTACGGCATGTCCGGAATACCGGAGGCAGATCTTCTTGAGCACGAGAGGCAGAAGCTAGGTCAGGAAGGTGAGGATGAGCCTCCAGAGAAAGTTGAGCGTGTGGATGACACAGCTAGTTCTTCTTTTGTTCCCCCACTTCCTCCTTTCCCGTTCATGCCCCCGGTTCCAAGTGTGATGCCGTACATGCCAGTTGTTCCTGGGGGGTAGGTGACATAATTTAATAATACGCCACCTAGGGTTCAGTCGTTTCTTCCGGGGGTTGTTCCTGCTCCTCCGCCGCCTCCACCACCACCTCCGCCGCCCCCACCGACGTCGGAGGCGTCGTCGACGTCAAATGATGTGTCTTCGCCAAAGCCTACTTTTCCTGCTTACTCGGAAGCTGAAATTGCGAAAGCTTCTGCTTCGAAGATAATTCGACCTGTCTCGGGCCTGAATGGGGTCACGGTTGAACTTGTTTATCCAGAGGAGGATTTGTCTTTGGTATGTCTACCTTTCCAGTAAATCGTTACTGTGTAGGAGGAATTGATGGCAGCGAAGCCCAAGTATCAGGAAATGCTTAAACGAGCATTGCAACCTCCGCCACCACCGCCACTCACTGCTATACCGACTCCGATGTTGCCGACCACGACTCCGGGCATGCTTTCTCCATACGTTCCACTCCCTCGGGGTGCTCCCGTCAGCACAACTGGAGTGCCCTTCATGCCTATGCAGCAACCAAGTAGGCTGAAATTGTGGTTTAAGAGTTTTGTTTTTAGTGTACGGAATGCCTGGTTACCCGCAGCCAATGGGACAGGTACCGCCGACCTGGATGGGGCTTCCGAACGTTCGGTTCTAATGCAAGTCAGTGGGTCGTATTAATGCCGACCTTAATTTTTGTCTGACGACAATACCCCATGAGATATTTGTATAGCTCTGCGTTTATAATAACGTGCGCAGTTTTAAATATTGCTTTCTTTCTTTTTTTATGATGAAGGAGTGCCCAAGTCTTCAGATATGCCCGGGTTACCGGTATGTCAACAACTGACATGTAGGTTCGCCTAAGTAGTGCGTAATTTGGTATTTACCTTCACATTATCACATTGAATCCACATGACCTGCTTCGCGGATAAGGTTAGTGGACTAACTTTTTTGGCAGGAATAGTCAAAGTGATTTCGTTCTCCTCGGCAAGAACGTAAGTCCATGTAATATGTGAGATTCAGATTAAAACAGCATTGTGCTGGATCTTTGATCAGTGCTAAAGCGCAGACAAGGTATGTCAAATATATCGTTTGCTCGACGAAAGGTCATTTTACAATAAATTGTAATCCGTTAAGCTGACTTTTTCATTACTCTCCGAATACTCGGGAGACGTGAGTCTATTCCTGAGTTTCGGTCGACGATGAATCGTCCTCATGAAAGTGATTAGATGTTAGTACTAACTTGCATTTCCGGTGATGGTTTTGTTGCGTTCGTACGCCTGAGTGCCTTCTGGCGGCTTCCACGTTTGGTAAGCAGGATCGCCTGTCCTCTCACCTGTGTGCATACTGAGCGAATTACCGATCAGCTGGCGCCGTTCTTGTCGCATGCTTTCGTTGGCTTATTTTCTGTGCCTCTATGATTGTCATTTGAGTCATGACGGGCGCTGCGCAGGTAGTACTGTTAAGACCAAAAAGCGTCAGCTAACTCGAGACGAAATTTTTCCGTTCACGGTGTGTGATCGCGTCCAAGGTTTGTCCTGGTGGTAGCGGATTTTACTCCTGTTGGGTCCCCCCCTCTTTTCCGATTTGTGGATATTGCGGCGACCGCCTCGCACTCTACTGCCATCTGGTCGCACAATCTTATTTTTCCGGAGAGGACGAGTGTTACGACGTCTGCTGTTGATCCTTCTGTGTGTCAGTAAGCCGGCAATTTTCTTGATTTGAACTGTTGGAGTTTGGCACATCCAAACATGGAATGTGCCAGGCAGCGTTGAAATATTTGTGGGGGTTATTGTCATTCGACTGGGAGGGTACGAGTCTTCGGGCAGCTGTTTTATCGTTTGCCCGGTGGTTCGGCTACCGTTGGAAGTGTCCGGGTCGAGTTTTGTCCTCTGGGTCTGTGCAACAGTCAAATTGAGTTGGTGTGGGCGTTCTCCTCGAGGGTCTCGCTTGCTCCCTTGAGCAGCATTGGCCTAGTCCAACAGGTGGGGAGTGGAGATAAAGGTAGGTGGTCGACGTTTTGGCAGTCTGACGCTCGTCCGGGACGTGTGCTGATAAAGGGGAGTGGCAGCTGCCTGGATGTCGGTGGTTTTGTTCTGACTTCATCGGTTCGAGGCGAGCGTGTCGGTAGATGGTGTGGGTGGTTGTTTTGACCAGCGTTAGGCAGTGGAAAAGTAGCTACTTGCTCGCTTTCTAAAGCCCGCCTCACGTAAATGTGACGCTTGCTGAGGAGAGCGGGAAACGGGGAGTGGATTATTTTTCGTAGTGACTGGCTTGGTCGGTCTCCGTGCGCATGAATTCCGCTTGTTCTTGTTCACCGCTTCCAGGCTTTAGGCGCTTACAGCACTATTTGTGACTTCTCGCTCACCGAAGTGGAGCGTTAAATTACTTATCTAAATCGGACATGACAGGGAGGGATGGAGCAGATGGCTCCACAGCAGGACTATCGGGGTGTGACTTCCATAGGTTGGCGGTTAGAATGATTTTTCGCCCAAGTGTCAACGCCCTACAGAGTTTTTCCTCGTACGATTTTGAGGCTTCGAAACTTAATAACTTTGCACTGATGCAGAATGCCCTCTAAACGCGGCCCTCAAAGTCAGGACGGGAAAACCGGGGCGGCGTCCCATATGCCCAACAGGTCTTAACGTGGCTTGCACTTGACTTCCGCTACGGTCACTATCCGTCTTGGTTCTGAACTCCTTCTTTCATTAGTATTTTGCTTTGGAGTTCAAAGGCGTATTACTGTCCGTTAGCATACCATCACACAGGTGGTGCGTTTTATTCACAAACACTACCTATAATCACAAAACATGAAGTGGGTTATGTGCCGACTCGGCTGCCAACAGGAGAGAAGTCAGGTTGTGTGGAATTGATGGGTGATCCTCTATTTCATGAGCTACACGATCTGTGGGTCTCACTGCCGCAGTACAACTTTTTTCCCGGTTACAGCTCAAGATCGAAGCAAGTCATCTAACTCGAAGGAGAGGAGCAGCATTTGAAATCATGTTTTGCGATTCAGCTCGTAGACGTAGGCGTCAATGGAAGCCTGGTCGAATAGCACGAAACGCACGTCAGTCAGCGACGTCTTGCTTTGATCAAGATATGTCTTGATCGTGCTCACAATGGTCTCGGCTGCCTGACTCTTGGGGAAATTGGCCCTTAAAGGAGGCAAGAAAAGATGGTCACATCAGCAGTGGGAAGAGGGTTGAGTGTAGGAGTTGGACCTCACTTTCCACTGCCAACGGATGGCAGAGCAATTGAAGCGAAACCGGCCTTCTCGGCGGTGGTTAGGCATCTCTGTATGGTCATTCTCAGATCACTGATACATTCAGCAGGGCGGTTTGAGTTCCACACCGGGCCATTCACGTGAATCACGTTGCTGGCTTTGATTCCGGCGCCTTTCGTCACAAAAGCTATAAGGGAAATAGTTCCGGTTGCCAAAATTTTGTCGATTAAGCTTATATTAGGCTATTAGATCATGCCAAACAACTTAAGACTGTATCCGACAGTTGTGGGATGACTGCCCAATAGTTGGAACTACAGTTATCTACCACCTGTTGGGATGTCGACAGTCTGTATGAAAGGGCAAACCGGACTGGTTGAATCATTGAAACAAGTGCCAGGTTCTACAAATTACCATCGTTCTTCTGTAGGTTGGTGATATTACTACGAGCATCGTCCATGATCTTGGCAAAGGCGGTTCCTCCCACAGCCACTAATCGGGATCCCACCATACCGCCCATGTAAAGTGTGCTGTTGGTAGGATTGACAATTGCGTCCACATTTATTCCTGCAATGTCTGTTTGAACTATCTGGAGGGTCTGGCCCAGAGGCAGCTTGATGCTGTGCAGAACTTTTGTCTTGGTGAAAAAAAAGAGGAACTTAGGCGTTTGTTACGGTGCGTTAGGAGAAGAAAATGGGGCCTTGGGATGCCAAACGATTCTTCTATCGTGAGCTTTACATAGCTTCGAGTTTCTCGTACAGACTACTCAGAAGTCACCACGGTGGTTTGAGTTGGATGCCCAAGTTGGGTACAGAGTGGACCAGTGTAAGGTTCAAGCTTGAGCAACGTTCCATTCAAAAGAAAATTGGAACGTCAAACAACTAAGCTGGATGAAGAAGCAGAATTCCCACTGTGGATCGCAGCTCATGAGTTCGGTGAGAAAGTATCGGCCATGATATTGTCTCGGGACTGGCTACACAACATAAGTCTTAGAAACAATAAGTTCTTGGCATAATAGGCACTGCTTGAAGCGGATTGGGCATGCCAACGAAAGCAATATGGCCGAGAAAAACCTGGTCAGGTCCTTTACAACACGAAATCAATCAAGCCTTCAAGAACCAGCAGAGGGAACCTTTCAAGTCGGGTTGGTGTGTTTGCTTCTTGCAGGCTGTAGGAAGTCACCCATGATCTCTTCGCTCGCCTGCAACCTTCAAGACTTTTCTTGCTGCTGATAAGTACAAAAACGTTTTCTTAATTTTATTATTAAGAATTGATTACTTAAAAGGCGATACCTTAACTGTGCTGGTAACCGTGGGAGTGGATGACTGCCTTGGTAACTTTTGAGGAAGCAAAGAGGGATGAATGTAGGGTGTGGTCCCGCTGAATGGAAAAATTACTCTCGACAACACCTATAGGAAATTTACAAAATGATTGCGAGCGGCACAAGACAAATTTAGGGAGCGTTAAATTATATACGCACCTTGAATAACTCCTCGTCTGCACGAATCGCTAACATAATGTAACGGGGTGATATTGTCTTGCGTCTGATCCCCTTGGCGACTCTGCCAGCCAAATCAACAACTTCGCCTAGTAAACCGGAGGATAGTAATTGATAAGTTGAAAAATAGCCGGCAGTGGTGCATTATCAACTGACTTAACCTGAAATTCGTTTACTGAAATGAGATTAAGTAGAGGAATCGAACCAAGGTGCGAGCAGTCCAGATAGACGTGGAAGTTAGCCTGATTGTAGTCACAGCTGCTAAATCCTTCTGAGTGTTAGCCAAATCTGGCACGGTTTAGGCGTTAAGGCTAATCGGGTTTTGTTAAACAGTCACAAAAAAACAGAAAGACAGTAACGGCCAAAGTACAGCAAAGGTAAACGCCTAAAGTAATGCCATCAGTGCTAATGTTCTATGCATTGGATTGACTTTTACACCTGTGATATTGCTTTTAATACGGTGATAGACTATTGATGAGGCTTGCACAGACAATGTTGCGTTGCACGCATGTGACATAAACAGTTCCATCAACAAAATTCATGATTGTAACAGAGCACTAAAAAGGCACTTATGCGCAAGTGAAAAAAGAAATAAAGGTGGTACTCGATAGATATTCGAGAACGGCAGTCAAATAGACTACTGACGCCATGGAGATTCGCACAGAGCGAGCCAGCTTGGAGGTCTTAAGAAGGCGGCGGACTCGAGCCACAGGAAAAACTAGTCCACATCGTCTTGATTTGCTAACAGCCGCCTTTTTGCCTGGAATTGCAAGCAAAGTTAGCATTAAACAACAAAATCGGGTGATTAAAAAGAGCTTAAAAGACCAATGAAGGTTAGGGTAACTCAATGAGCATGCAACCAAGCATAAAAAGATGAACAGCGAGGGCAAACAAATGCTGAATAGGTGATACGCCAAGGAACGACTTCCTTCTGGAGGTCAAGACTACTCAATGGGTTTTCTGATTAGGCGGTCTAAGGAAACCGAGCAAAAGACTAAAGTAAATAAAAAACTTAACTAAACTGCTGCATGGAAAACTTCTAAGAAAATGCTCAAAAAACGAGTGACTGAAAGGCATCTTAATGAATGTGGTTAGCGTGCCGATTAAGAGAAGGAAATTCGTGCGTTAAACTTAAAAAAAACGCCATTTGACTTACGACTTGGTGACTTTTTCATTGGCATGGTTATAACTTTACAGCTAATGTAGCAACTCTGTCTGTATATATGTGTACAGCGGCGATGTTGCAGCCCTCTCCGCCTATTGGTCAGAAGCAGCATAAGCTTTGCGTCATTATGCGCCAAACACCCTCCAAAACCAGTGGCTCTTCTAGCTTCTTTGATCAATGCTATTGTGCTACCTCAGGTGGTAAGAGATGGCTCGTTTCGAGCAATAAAATACCCAAACACCTACTTACTTCCCTTCATTAAAGGATTTTAGGTTTGGAGAACAATGCTGCACAAGTAGTTTAACAATGTGACACGACAGACGACCAAATTTCCCAGTCGTATGACTCAATGGTAGGCACTAATCCTTCAGGCGAAGATGGAGTCCAATGTCCTGGAAAGTCTGACAAATGTAAGCATTCTTATTCATGCCCCCAAACAAACTGTTTTGCTTTTCATTATCGTTCCCCATCAAAGCGCTTGAGGTTGGAGTGAAGAAAACAAAAAAAGAAAACCGTTCCGCGATATGTAATGGTTTGAAATTGCCAAAACAGGTGCTACAATAACCTTGCCTACCCAGTTTTTTTCCTTAATTCATTACATCTGTCTCAGAATCTTTGAGCAAGAAATTTCATCAATTATGCATAAGCTTTTACGATTCGCATAATTCTGCAAATCACTGCACCTGGCAGAAGCCTATAAACAATTCTAGGCCATGTCAGTTCCGCGATCAAGATTTTACACGAGGAGTACGTTCTCTTCTTAGTCATTAAACTTCCGTTGGGTGGACTTGTCTTTAGCCTCTCTTCTACTTTTCTCTGACTGCCGATCTCGGTTCCTGTCACTTAGGTGACCATGTTGCCCTACCCACGTGAGCTGGCCTACAGGTCATACCAGCGACACCACGCTGCCCTAGTGTCATACCACTTTGTATCTTCAAAGAAGAATTGGGGTGTTACAGGTCCATGGCTCTGCTCGAAGTAGAATAAACATATTCCTGCAATAGCTACAAAAAGCAGTAATTGATTAATCTCTCCCTCCCATATTAATAAGATTAGCAAAATACTTGTGCTTTTTAAGTATGCTTTGTAGGTCGGGGGTGGGGGGACTCTCCAACACGGTGGTTGAAGAGAGTGATCGCGCCTCAGATCCAAGTATGTCCCCGACTGAACCCCCCTGACCCCCTCATTTGCATTGCCTTATAAATAAAGATGTCAAAGGGAACCGAACCATCTTTAACTTGCAAAGAAAAATGAAAACGAAAAAGGGGAGAATAATCAACAATTCACATTTGCTTAGCTCTTCTAGAACTGGTCCAAGCGTTTATAAATTAAATTTAAAAAAGGCATTAGAAGTTACGCAGAGCTGTGAAAAAATGCGACACAGCATCAACAATAGCTAGTTGTTCTTTCTAAAAGAGAGTAAGCCTTAATTATATTTATAAATGGGAGAGCATCATCATTTCAATAATAGCAGAATTTTAATTATAAATGATTGCAACCTAAAAACCAACGTTATAGGTTGAGTAAGATATTAAGGAAAACTCGAAATCATGTAAGCTGTTGCAAGCATACCTCATGTTGTTCATCGACTTGTGATTTTGAGTGCTTTGTTTTGTTCAACCATTTTTTTGGCCAATGACTTGTTTTTGTTAGGCTGCCTTGCAGAGGGTTGGTGTGCTACTGTTTGAGCACGCTGTTTGTGTCAGTTCCACAGGTTTTAAAAGAGGTTCCTAGCATAATTATTAAATGTTTCATGTGTTCCTATGCCCAGTTTAACCTCGAAGTTTTGAAACACTTAACTGGAGAACGACGTATCGGCACCAAATTATGCAAGAACCTTCTGTATCCTCAACAACCTCTTCTCCTCACAAACTAACAACGATTGACGCCGAAAAATCTACCAAAGACGCTGATCCAAAGACGAATTCTAACTCCAAGGATACACAGGAACACCCTGAAGAAACCTGTTCTAATCAAACTCCTCTTACTGAGTCTCGTGTTAGTCGTCGCTCCAGACATCGAACACACACGTGTTCAAAAGCTGGAAGGAAGCGATCTAAGTCATCAGACAGAAGATCTTCTCGTAAATCTCGCAACCGGCGGAGACATCGTAGAACCCGCCGAAGTCGTTCAAGATCGCGGCATTACTCTGGAAGCCGACGGCAACATCGCAGAAGGCGCAGACGTCGATATTCCACTGAATCTTCAACTTTTTCATCATCCTACCGAAGTTCAAGTGAGAGCCGATCCCCCTCTCATCGTTCGCAGCATCGAAGACATCCGAGCGATTCATCTCAGCGAACAGATCCTCCGAATTCTCGATCCGATCATGAATCCGGTGATGCTCACTTGAAGACGGCGTCGCAAAGGAACAAGTCAATGAGTCGTGATGTATCACAAACGGCATTGTCAGAAGTACCGAAAGACAACACTGTTCTCACAAACGGGCTACCCAAATTAACAGCTACTAATCCTGCATTAAATGGCCTAGTTTCTTTGCTACTAAACACTACTAACTCTACCAATTCCTTGACGGATTTATTTGGTCCAGCGATTTATGGGATTGCAGGAAATTCCATCAATCCTACAATTCCGGCACCGTCTTCAAACTCAACGAGACAGGCCCGTCGGCTATACATTGGAAGCATCCCACTGGGCATCACTTCCGAAACCATGGTGGCATTCTTTAATGCCGAACTTCAGACGCGTGGTCTATGTCAATCGGTTGGTGAACCGGTTGTGTGTGCCCAAGTTAATTCAGAGCGGCACTTCGCTTTCATAGAACTACGATCAGTTGAGGAGACTACTGCTACATTGGGCTTGGATGGGATAAATTGTCTTGGCAGCACGCTTCGCATCCGACGACCTCGTGACTACTTCCCTCCCGGCACAAATCCCTCTCTTCACCCAGTCAATCATCTGAATGCCAACGCAATCTTCCTTACGGGAATCCCCACAAATCTATCCGAGCAGAGCCTATGCCGCCTCCTCTCTGCCTATGGGACTCTCCGATCTTTTAGCATGCTGAGGGTAAGTCCTTTCTTGTTTTCTTACGCCGCAAGATCCATTCGAATTTGCCTTGGACCTGTTTGCCCTTAATTGTAGTTTACGTTCTGAATCGCCGTACCAAATGGGTCTCTGTTCAAATGTCACAAATTGTTTTCTGTTCACTGGATTCCTGCAGCTTAGTAAAATGTTTTGCGCTCATTTTTAAAAATAGATCATTGTAAAGTAGTGCACCCGTATTCTCTTAAAATCCAGTTTTTATTGTTTCTGCGCACGTCATGCTTAATTACCACCCCGGCGCCCCGATATCCACACCCACGCCATCGCTTTCCTACTTTGCCAAGAATACCACAGCTCCTTAGGCACGCCTTCTCTAAAGCACTGGATTGAAGGAACGAATCTTCATAAACGTTTATATTCCTAGGTTTTAGTGTCCAAATTTTTTCATTTGTGATCTGGAGAGTACCTCCATTAGTTATCATGCTGTTTTTTTGAAATGCGCGTTTTTGTTAATCCACGGAAAATCTTATGGCGTTTCCACTCAACATAGGACCGAAAATGTCTACCTAGCTTGCAGAACTAAGTTAATCTTTGATCACGCTTCGATTTCCAGGTAGAAATCCCTACCATACCTTTTCATGGACCTATTTGCCCGGATAAGCTAAGAAATAGTGCGAATTGTCCGTCTCATTATATGCATGTAATTTACTTTACATGCGAGAGGTAAGAAAACTCTCTTCTAAAATGCAGTACGGTTTTACCATTAACAGTTAGCGGCAGTGGGAAAAAGTAGTTTTGCGTGCGAAAAATGATAGTTATTCCTGTGGTTCTTGAATAACATTAGAATCTAGCGGATCCATCGCTGTGCAATGGATCTTATGGCTTGCTCCCGGCGCAGTTTATTCTTGCCTAAGAGGTGAGGGCTTGTGCTTAATTCCTACATCGACAATGTTAGAAGTTGTAGTAATATCGCGCACCGACTTGTCGATTGCGGGCAATATTCGTTGACTTGTACTGGGCCAAAGACCGGCTCTCCAGCTGTCTCATGGTTTGTTTGCGTAAGGATACGTTCTTTCCAACCGGTTGCGACTTTTTTGGACTCTTAGTCTTACCAGTTACTCTTTATTCCAGTCAGTCCATTGTGCCAATGCAATTGGCAAGCATTGGAACTCTACTGTGGCCAAAAGCTCAGGAATTGGTTCATTTAAAATGCGCATGTGACATTGAACCCATAGTGTTCATACTGTGGTTTAGTGTTTTAGTGGCTGTCACCAAACAAGTTAGCTATCAGTCCCAGAAGAAAATTGAGCAGCACAGCTTTGCTACTTCATTGCTTTAGTGTCCTTTTATTACTTCCTTTCACTGCTTGTAGCCCGAGGATTGCAACCGCTTTCAAATCAGGAGTGTTCTTTATTTTAACTCTTATTTCAAGTTCATCCACTTCGCTTGTGGCTCTATTAGATGCAAATAGTTATCACATTTGTATGACGCCTATTCGTGTGGCTTGATAGAAGGAAGTTATTGGAAGTGAGAAATATTCTCTAAATTTTATCTATTAACTACAAATCTCCATGTTAGATTTGGCATACTCGGAGGAAGCGTGCGTACGTGTTTTGTAGTTTTTGATGACTTCCCCCCCTTCGCGTTAAGCGTACAAATGAAGAGCCTGATATGAGGAAATAAAGCAGGTGTTGTTTCTCCAACCCCCTAGCCTTGCTTTCAACATGCGTTTTTGGTCTTCTCCTCTTCTGTGCCTTGCGTAAATCAAGCGGTTGCCTTTTTCATTGTGCGCTATCTTGTAAGCCATATTCCATGCTTTTATGGGAACTAGTCACCTTTCTCGATCATCTAGATGATGTTTAGAATCTTTTTTTTGAGGTTTCAACCTCTCATCCTTTTGTTAATTATTTCCGGTTCTTTCTTGTTTGTAAAGATTAGATAGATTTATGTAATACTCATTTGTAAGGCCATAAAGGTCGGTCCTGTCAACCAATTGTCGTGATTGGTGGCTCTTAAAATGCGCAAACTTGATAGATATACCGAAGAAGGGAGTAGTGACGTCGGCATTAATCTCCTCGCTTTCTCAATTCAATTTTAATGGTTCTGTCTTTCTGCATTACGATTTTGAATCATAGCCGCGTGGAATATGCAATTTTGTGGGCAGTTATCATTTAACTTCGTGGATACCTGGAATGGCTTTATGGAACATCTAATGCTCCAAATAATTGAGCCTGTATTCAGTCATCAACATAAAATTGTTTTTTGGTGCTTTAACCTCAAAAGTAAATCACATGCGAGATTTGAGACTAGGGTAGATTAAGTTTGTCTAAAGGATGGAGCGATTGGTAAGCACAGCTGTGGCTAAGTAGCTTTGCCTTTCCAAACTAATGTCAGGGTATTTTGTACGATCCAACAAGGCAGAGGAAAGTTGAATGAGTTTCGTTTAACTTTAGACACTCTAAACGGCAATAGGCTTTTTTACTAAAATAGTTACATCTCTAGAAGCTTGAACACCACTTTATTAATGAAACAAATCATGTTGGTGGAAGAGAGTACAATTAAGTAATCGAGTTTATTTGTATGCAGTAGATACTGATAGTCCATATTGCTTGCTAAAACTGCTGTCTGCAGGCGTACAGAGCAACCACAAAGTGTCTTGGTGGCTCTTTGGGCTCACAGTTTGATTACCCATTTGCTTTGGATCCCGAGTCTGATTTCTCGCGTAATTCTAAGGCGTCTGTCCTAATGATTGTTTTTCACGTCCGTTGTTTGTAATAAAAAAAGATGGTTTTGTTTTTCTCACAACTGTTTACCCAGACTATGCTGCTCTATGCGATAAATCAGGACGCCTTTCAGTGTTTATACGGTGAGTGTTGCTGTTAATGTAGCTATTGGAAAAGTTAGTGACTCTCATCGTCTAGGAGAGGGTGCCTAAATGGATCAGGATTTCGTGTTTCCCTTTTCGTAGTTTTACCACTAATCAAGGATCCAAATGTATCTTATGCCCTTTCTCAGTCAAAGTACTGCACCATAAGTTTGTTAAGTTTGTATTTGAAAGGCATTTCTTGTGGCTGACATTTCTTGTGTTCGTGCATGGTAATAAAAGTTATTGGTATTTTCCCCTCCAAAATCTTAACTGCAAAGGGAGATTTCAAAATGCTACGCTTCGTTGATCCTTTGAGCTGCCTGTGCTGCTGCTGGCTCATAGCGAAAAATTGATGGAAAGTACCTGATAGCTGTTCCATAAAATCAAACAAAGTTAGAGATTGGTCCCTCCGTAAAGTAAGAAAACCATTGAGATAGAAAACCAACTGATAGTGTTGTGGTGTACAAAACCTAGTTGCGTTGTATCGATGTCGAACGCATTTGTCAATGTACATTCATCTGTGTGTGCAGCGATATGGAGCCACGAATAAACACAAGGAAATGGACATGTGCGGCCATCGCACGGCCATTTGGACTTGTTTGGGCACTCAGCAAAGCCGCATTAGTCAGTTTCTCTCCTGATCGTGGATGATGGGAAGTGCTGAAGTGCAAAAATGCTTTGATTCTTGGCCACACACAGCATTTGTCTTCGGTGATTTTTAGCGTAAGCGCCAATCACTGAATGAAATGGAAAACTCATTTTTCGAAGATACGAAGGCGTCTCTTGATCTTCACTCATTGTTTGTCACTTTTTCCTCTCAGTGTTCTTTTGACAACAATTGCGATGGCTTCACTGCGTGGGATAGTGAAACCGATTCACACAATCCTTGCGCACTTACCTTCCATTCATATTTCCGAAGTATCCACTTCTTCCGAATAGTCTTCCTATTTTTACGACCTTTTTAAGGGTCCAAGTAATTATGTGCGATGCTTTTTTTCGGCTCACTACCACTTTACTTATTTTGCCAAGATTCCCATAGTTTTTTTTCAAGGTGCTTAGTTCAGTTATCACTTCGCTATCAGCGCCGTCTATATGTGACGACTTAATTTCCCAATCTGAATCTGCTTGTGACATATTTGTGCCGTCCGTTGAAAGGCAAGTGCATGGAAGTGGAAAGACGAGGTAGAAATAATTATAAATAACTTTTCGCGTTGGGCCATTAAAGGAACTGGATTGCATTAGTTGAGACCGCTATGAGACTGGAATTCAACGCACCTATTTCTGTTGGTTACTCAAGCGCTCTCATTTGCAGTGGAAATGCGTACATACCCTTAACATTTCTGCTATGTTAATTGCCGATTCCATTCCTTTCCAGGAACGGACTGTATAGTTAATGTTTTACAGTCTGCAGTGTTGATGGGTGATGTTTTTGGAAGAAAAAACGGCTCTGATCACCCTCTAGCAATTATGTTCGGGGCAAACACCTGGATTCAGCTGATTTAAAACGTGGTTACCAACAAGGCTTTATTTTTCTCCTTCATTTTTTCGATTGGGAAATTGCAAGAAGCCTTGTTTTAACACCTCTGTTAGTGTCTTTCCCTACTTGACATGTTGATAACAACTGGCTCGCCTCCTGTAAGACTAAAATAAAAAAAACCAGTATTGTTGGATGATTTTCAAATTTCATCTGTTCTGAATCTAGCATGCCTCGGAGGCCAAAATTTGGCACGGGCTTGTTGCAATCTGGATTTTCGTCTTAGCGCTAATACTGAGTGCAAGTGGGAAAAGTCACAGAGAGACGCCAGGGATGAATTGTCTAATCTTAAGCAAGGCTAGTTCTACACACTAGCATGTAACTTACTGATGACTTTGATTGGTCCGTCTTAATAGGTGGATCATCCAGGTAAGTGTCTGGGTTATCTTTAGGGCCGTTATAGGACACACAAATGATGAGGTGACTTAAAGAGCCAGGCCGCTGGACGCATTAAGTGACCTGGGGAGAGTGAAGAAGAGGAAGGGCCTGTACATCGTTATGCCTGATTGAAACGTCTTTGCTACAAATTTGATCGCTCGATCCATTCGCTTCAAACGTTATAGTGTTGCCGGAGTTACGAAAATGCTAAAACCTTCATAGGCATGCATGTGTCCAGGGATGTTAGACTTAGTCATATTTTTCAGCATTTGCTCAAAAAGACAGTTATGCTTTAGGAAAAAATCTGGTGTATTTTGAGGCATCCTGAACTTACAAAAGTCAAAGCGCAGTGCAGGGGATATTGACCTAAACTTTGGGTTTAAGAATTTGAAGAATTTTGTGCTGCATAGGCTAATGCTGACGACCTAACCAGTCCATGGTTAAGTCCACATTACTGATGACGGGATGCTTTTTCGTCTCCCTGTTGCTCGAAGAAGTATTAATAGTGTTTCCCTCGAGTTTGCACTAGGTCGATAGCCAGTAGTATGAGGCAGCATCGTTTCAATGTGCAAATTGGTGCTACTATAGCAATGCTGTCTCATGCTTTTATACATTCTAGTCGTTCCCACAATTAAAGAGGTTTTGTCATTCAGCGTGCTTGGCTGGAGGTGAAAAAAAATAGCACCGTTTTGGTGATACAGACATGCTAAATACTAGGAGCTGCGAACAGCAAGCGTGGGGACCATAATGTTCAGCATTGCATGCAAATTACGTGAATTTATAGCACGATATGAAGGCTTTCCATCAAAATCATTCATTATGTTCTTTGTTAGCAAGTTTGCGATAGTGGGCATTGCCATGATATGTCAAATCACCCTAGAGGGATTTATTGGAGGCGCTGAGAGGCCATACACATTGATGGGGTACTATGGCACAGGGGAGGTATAAATTGTTGGACTGAAGTTGCATTTTACCAAACGTCTTTTTCTGCATTTGGTAGTCATCCTCGGCCCTTCCCACCGCCGTTTTCCTGTTTCATCCCTTTTCCTGTTTCATCCCTATTTAATTAGGAGGAAGATTTGCTAGCATGCAAAAGAGTTATAACAAATATTATAGTTTTGTTTGAGATCTCTCAATTCTGCTTCCTCACTTCCCTTGGCAGTATGTGACTGAGGGCAACACTAGGTAGAAGGACACATCTCTTAGAGCTTGGCCTTTATTATTTGAAAGTCGGTCTTGCTCCATTAGTGCTAGTTTTGCAGAAGTGAAACTGAGATATTCACAAAGGGGTTGCAGCCGTTTCGATAAGCCCTTAATGGCTGATTTCTGCAGCTATTTCTGTCTTTCGATGATTGGGTACTTTCTGTAGATAAATATAGCCAGGACTGTTGTTCCCATTGCTGCTGCCAACAGTGCAGCTCCTCGAATCGTCTCCGAAGACATGATGGAGGATGGATGAAAGCCTATTAATAGCCTTAAGCGCTGACGGTAGGAATAGCTAAGGGCAAAGATCAGTGTGAGTTCATGGATGCGAGAATTGTTATTTTGTCACATTGTCATAACATAAATCTGCCGCTCATATTGTCACAGGACCCACTGACAGCGATGCCACGAGGATGCGGGTTCTTTGAGTATACCGCCTCCGAGTCAGCCGATTTGGCTTGTCTGGGGCTACAGAATCACCCAGCCGGAGGAGGCAAGTTCTTCGCCATTCGTGCAGACCACCTGATAGCAGTTCCACCCTGCACACCCCTCCCTCTCTCCTCGTCACCGGCCACTGTCGCCGCCGTCGCAGCCCCTCAATTGAGCCCTACACCCGTCCTCTGTCTCGCCAACATGGTTTCGCCTCGTGACATTGACTCGCCCGAGGGTTACGCTGATGTCATGGAGGACGTGCGCAGTGAATGCCTTCGACATGGCGCCGTTATTTCCGTCCATATTCCCCAGCCCAATTCCTCGACTTCCTCGGCCTCCTCCACCGCCACCGCCACTAGCACTGGCACTGGCACCGCCACTGCTGGTGCAAAGCACTTTGGAAAGATATTCGTCGAATTTGCGACTGCACAGCAGGCTCATGCAGCCAGTCTGGCACTGGATGGGCGCAAGTACAATGGACGCACCGTGTCTACCAGTTTCTGTGACCCGGCGCGCTATGCGGCGGGGGAGTTTAGTTGAGGCACGAGGTTGTCAGAATGCGTGATGATTTGTTCTGTCTTGTCTCTGCTTACCTCTCTATGATAAAGTGTGGAAGGTCTATTTTTGAAGCGCTGAATCTGTATTTTCCCTTGCTCCTCCCTCTGCTTGTCGCGAGTGGTGTAACTTCATCTGAAATATGTAAAGTCCTGCTAATTATTTGAGTCTTCTCTTCCTATCGGTTCAGCCGTATAGTGGTGAGTGGAAATACCGGTTCTCATTTTTAATTAAGCAATTCTTCGCGCCTTAACTTGCATTTTCGCACCAAGTTTTTGACTGGTCCAAATCTCATAAGTGCTTAATACATCACCGATGTTTCACTCAACTGTCGACAAACATGAGCATAATCAGAAGCTAATCTTGCGCAGGCGATTTAAGGCTTTTTTTTACCTTTTGGTTTACTAGTGCATTTAAGCAATGCACATAGGTTATCATCGCACGTTTTTGTCTTGGGTCTCTAGATTTTGCTTTTTACCCATGGCCTCATTAAGTGATGCGTAGGTAAAAAACTAAAATAACTTTTAACATTTTCGAGGGTTCTTCTTGGTGGAACATTATCAGGCATGTTCTTTTGGAAGTGGGTTCTGTAAGTGATACAAACACCGAGCTTCGATTGTCCACGTCTCTTTAATGTTCCCCCTAACCAAAATGGAAGTGAAGTTGATTAATGCGACAAAAAATCTTGTCTACGTCGAATGTGAGGCATAGAATGTATCGGGTGAGACGAAACGGACGCGACTAAGCTATGTCTTAGGCGGGAAAGGTTATGAGCGTAAAAGTAAAGCGCAGTATCTTAATCTATGCATTAAGGCTTACCAGCCTGATTTGTTAATGCGGAGCTTGAGTGACTGCAGGTGGGGACATGATTGTGGGCAATGATGGGTCGAATAAGTGGTAGACATCTTCATCACGTTCAAACGTGACCATAATGCCTCTGTGTTCATAAAAAAAACATGTTGACTTGGAATCTAATGTAATCACTGCGTAGTTATCGCGACATTTGATTGTCTCAGATCCGTGGAGATGTCCGCGAACCCGATTTAGTTAAGAGCCATAAACCCCCCTGTTGACAAATGAATGGAGTGACTTAAGATTACGCCTTCGCTCCCTCCCTTTCTCTTCATCAGTTAATGGAACTCTCTGTGTCTTTCATCAAAAAATTTCCACAGGAGGTCCATCAATCCGTTCCTTTAGTGCAAGAGGCTAAAAAAAACACCAACCAATCAAAACCTTCCTCTGTGTGGAAGCGTTGGTGAAGTTGTAATAGACGCATCCTACTGTCTCAAGGCGGTTGCCTTGCTTGGAAGTAATTGAGCGCATTGACAAGCACCACGCGTAATACAGTTGTCGCAGTCAGGAGAAGAGGAGGCTCAGACTTATAAAAAGGCTCAATTTTGTAAATAAAGAGAAAACATTCTCTAGTGCTAAAGCTTGGATGACGTTAGCTTACAAAAAACTGCCTTTGAGTCTTGCCCTACCAGTTTACATAAAACCGTGAGTATTAAATGACCTTGGTAATTACAATGCTGTCTGAGCATTCTATCATGCGGTTCGCTCATACTGTGAAGGCTAATCAACAAGTCATTCCCATCACTCAAGTGTGGATTCACCGATAATTGACAAAGCAGTCGGCACGATGTACAATTCTCCTAGGGTATGAGCTAATGAATGGACTAGAAGCCTACCTATTACAGGCGCGGAAAAACAAAAGGATCATAGGGCCGGACATGTGAAAAGGCAAACGTTTCTATGAATGGCATTGTTAGGACAAAAGTGCGCAGTGTAGTACCAAATTGCTGCATTGTTTTCAGGTCGTGGAAATGGGTGCTTTGTTCCACTATGGAGGACTCGACATAGCAGCTACAGGATGATTGAAGATACCTAACATACCACGGTTTGAGGCAACCCGAGTGTTGGTCTATCGTAAAACTTGAACGTTTTTATTGAAGGCGCAGACTTTGCAGCATTCAATGATTACTTTGGTTAGCATTAATCTACGACATTTAAATCCGTTTGTGCGGACAAATTTAAAGCGCTCGTCGAATAAAAGACATTGGATGACTCCATCATCTAGAGGCATTCAGGTGCTTTACAGCATGTGCACTGAAGACACTTAAGAAACACTAAGTTTTGTTAAGGTTCTGTGCTTTATTTCACAATCCATACGTCGAATCTCTGCACAGACAATGGAAGTGACACTCCTAAATGCTCTGACTTAACAGTGAAATCGATGTGGTGCAACCGTTTCTATAAATGTGTCATTGCGAGGAGTAAAATGTGGTGCACTGAGAGAAGTGCGAGTCGGTACACTGCTTTCTAATAAGCCACATTGACACCAAAAGGATAGCTGATGCGCCGTCAGCGGCCTGGCCGGCTTGCACTCCAGTTTGCCATCTCCCGAACCGGTAGTAAGAGGCCAGCTTGGACTGGTAAAGCACGCAGAGCCAGGAATGAGGAGTAATTTAGAGATCTAAAACTAAGACGTTGTGTCAGTTGCGAATGCTACACGACTCCACAATCTCCTGATTCTTCTTTCACAAACAATAACTCTAACGATAGTTCTTTTTTGTGCGGAATGTCAGCAAAAGTTGAGAGTGAGGGTAAAAAGAGAGTGGTGCGAACTCCTACAAAGAAATTCAGTGCAATCCATGCAGAAAAGTTCGCGCGTCATCGACCAGTTCAGCTAAGGAAGATTCTTTCAGAGTTGATTTTGACGATGACAGGCGGTGACCGTTTTCTTCAGCCTATGATTAAGCCCTAGTCCAAACTTCCAAATTCGAAATCCAGTCCTTGCAGGTGAGGGTTGTACGGTTACCCCTCAAAAACTTGAGACATGATAAAATCCGTGTCCTGAAGCAAAATTTCCTTTTGTTGGCACGTTTGGATGTGGAATCTTATATTAAATGTAATCCTTGGAACAGGTTACAAATTAAAAGCATTTGAGTAGCCACAATAAGCATCAAATCCTCTAACATTCGGTTGACAGATTAGACTTCGCTGCGGGCAATGGCGGGGATTTAATGCCCTTTCACCTTAAAATAACTTAAGTGTTCAAGCGTTTAATTTCCCAAATTCAATTCCTTCACCTATTTCTTGCATTCGTAAGCACCAAGTAATTGAATGATGTGCCCGCTCCATCCGTGTTTGCCTAATCTCACCCTTCATCTTCATCCTGACTCCATGCCATAATATTCGGTGTTGGTTACTTCCATTCTAGCCTTCATACGATCGGAAGGAGTAGACTGATCAGATAAAAAAAGTCCTATTCACCTAATTCACCTTCTCTTCAGAGGTCGGTCGCGTCTGGCCGATGACTGAGTTCTAGCCTAAAGATTAGCTGCGGTACGTGTGAGCACTGCCACCACCATGCAGAACGGTAATAATCATTTGTAATCTTGAGTAGATCAAACGTAATTTAAAAATACAGCCAAAAACTTAATCTTCCATCTTGTAAACATTAATAAATGATATTTACGATCAAAATGGATGCCCAACTAGCGCTGTGCGGTCTGCGGCGTAAAGGCAATGCAGCTTGCGGATTAAAAGCATTCTAAAATGAAATAAATAATTAAAGTTTGAAATTAAGAGACTCAAAAAGCAATCGCTATTTACCAACAACATTTTTGTTTGGTTTGGCAGTCTAATTAAAATGTGTGCTTTACTTTGCCCAAGCAGCAGGTAACGCTTCGGCTGCTTGTCTAGCGCTCCACTTTAGTCGCGTGGACACCTAAAGCTCTGCCCTTGCCCTGTTGTTAGCTCTTCAGTTCTTCTATTGGATGCTGCCATCGAATACTCCGCCTGGTAGAGTGACCTTTTCGACTTTAGGAAAGGCTCGAGGCATCCCAGCTAGAATGATTAACCAACGTCGAGCGTTTTCACTCCACCATTGACTCCGCGCTAGCTTTTCCAGATAACTAGGCTGAACTTTATGCTTAGCTAAATTTATTTTGTTTAAAGCTGAGGTTAATGAACCTTGATTAGCTATAAAAACTGCGAAGCGTAACTTAATTTGAAGTAGCATGAAAACTTGAATTAATCATAAAAAATGCCTAAATAAAACCATGCCGACTTTTATGGTCCAGTTGGAATTTGCAATCGCGAGAGACATCTAGTCGAGGGAATCAATTGTCAGCTCGTAAAACACGAATAAAGCAACTTATTACCTCTCCGAAAACTGTTAAACGCGCTCTCTCCGCCAAAGCGCAAGAAATGCATCCTAGGTGAGGAGGTTCTCCTTTGTTTGAAGGGATGTCTTTTCCCCCCTCCCCCCCAAATGCAACACATGGAAGATCAAATTGCCATCGTAGGGTGAAAAGGAGCAGGGCAGCCCTGACATGCAGACGCAATTACGATTTTGCCAATCGATTTTACTTTACTCTTCCTGTTTTACTGATAAAAAGTCGCGAGTGAATGACTCGATCTGAATCTAAAATTTTCGCATGCCGTCGAAAGATGCGTAAAAGGTGAATCCAGAGTGCTCCTAATTTGTGCGATGCTTTTGCGCAAATACAAATCATTTCTAAAAGGATTTTTTCAGTGCCGATGAGTCATGTGTTAAGCAAAGAACTGTATGATTGATGACTTGAAAGCCATCACATGATTACGTCTTGTCCTCTGGTAGCAGTACCATCTGTTTAATCGAAAGTTGGTAGTGGCGATCTTTTGAAGTCGTACACTCAACTTTTATGGCTGTCCCAAGTCCGGCTGCGACATTTTCCCAACAACATTTGGTTTGATAATTATGTAAACAGTCACGCCTCGCTGCTTGCACTAGACGGTCTCACACCTAGATGGGCGAGTTTGAAGGGTGCTTTTAAAGTATATCCTTTTGAGCTTATTTTCTTGGGCTGGAGGAAGTCAATGTTCATAAATCAGCTTCCATAAAGGAGACTCATCTTAAACAAGCATCGAGTTTGCTCTCATTCAACTCGCCCGTTCACTTTAACGGCATAAAGGCTCGGATTACCTGACTAACTCATACACTGAGTTTCTGCTCGCCTGCTCTTGGGGTAGCTGAATAATTTTACTGCATCAGCGTTGCCGTATTCCTTTAATGCGCCTACAATCAGCACTGAAGTAGCAGTAGATAGTGCGGATTGGATGGTTGCAAATATCACAGCATTGTGGTAGTGGAGACAAGTATCATCAATCAATTGCCATTAACAATGGACGCAAATGCCTACCAGAAAGTGCTTTTACAGCATCGTGTTTGATACGACTTGTCTCTTGTCAAAAAAACACAAGAAAGGTGCAGCTCATATTTTTATTGAAGGTGCAACCATGCAATTCTTTTCCAGGCCGTTTTCACCATGGTAAGGCACCCTATTATAGTTTAGTCCAAATTATTTGCGTCGTTTTAGAAGAAGATTCTCGGCAAACGCCGCACCTGCGTTTCCAAAATTGGGTTCGACAAAGGTGCAGAAGGGTCAGAGGTCGCACAATTCAAATCATCATCTGCTTCAATGTAATGAAACAAGATTTGCAAAAAGAACTTTTGACATTATGGTGTATAAAACCAGATATGAACTTGGATGTTCATCGAATCCTTTTTAGTGAAGCAAGAGATGCAGAAACCAAATAGACCTTAGGATTGACTAGTTAGCCAATTTAAAACGATATCATAATAGCTGTGCTTTAATGCCTTTGCGTTTCGCAAGAGTGCATTTGGATGCAAGAATTCGTCAGGCCTATTTGCAGTCCAACTATCTTCCCGGATTAAGCTGAAGGCATTTCTTGAGTTCTACAGATAACGGTAGGACAGAGTTCACGTATTGATGGCTAAACTAAAATATGATCCAGAGTATCATTCATTTCATAATCTAAGCAGCTAATTAGATAAGTTGGTTTCTTTATGCCCCTAGACAGCTCTGTCTCAATGCAATTTTATCACTAAAATACACACTGATGGCCAAATGCGACGCTGGATTTGACCTGGCACACCAGGCATCACAGTGAGTAAATGCGAGCGTACAATTTGGTGTGGCCTGCTGCCAAGTTCTGGTGCATAAGTCAAGCGTCAATAATGCAGTTTTAAGCAAGTCACACAAGTCCAGTATTGCCGCCTGACCCTATCACCAAAGCGGCACAACCTACCAATTGTAATGCGTATTTATCGGTACCAGGAGAACTAATGCTTCCTATGTATGGCTGTGTAATTTGAAATTGCGGTACAAATAGTGTAAGTGAACCTTACGCATTTTCACTTCCGCGTAAGCATATGAGCGAGATTTTTTGTTCTATAGAATATGAAAGGTGATTCAATGAGAGGGGCGTAGTTGAGTTCTAACAAGAGTAATATTATAGCTTTGTTCAAGCGGAAAACAACTCTAGTGGTACATCATGTGAAGCACTTTGGGAGTGATTGACAATTTGCCTTGTCGCAACAGGTAATGACAAGAATGATTACTTCTTGCCCTGTTAGAGCCCATCAATCCTCCACAATGCGTCGTCTTCGCATTCATCGCATATCCACCATTTTTTAGACCAGTTACTTAAGATAATCTTGTTAAAATTACAATGCGAAAAATTAGGAAGAAAATGCTAATAAGTTATTTGATTCGAAACAGTGGGCTTTGGAAAGGGGAAAGTTGCTAGCACAGTCCTAGGTCAAACCCAACTTCTTAGTCGAACGAATTTGTTAATGCACACTAACAAAAAGCACTGCACAATCCTTTGTTACATAAACCGCATTCAACAAGAGAGACGAATTCGAGTTCAACAAAACATATGCGACATTGTTCACTTGTGTAGGGAGAAGAAATGAACCATTTTAGAGGCACTTCAGTCGTTATTCAATATCCGACGGCAGCCTGAGCATTTGTGACAAAATTAAACCAACAAGAGAGCGCTGATCAAAAGTTTTTTTGCCAAATTGGGAAAATGCATTCAATGGATATACAAAAATATGGTAATCCATGCGCAAAAATTTAAAATCTAGCATGGCACATAAGGCAGATTAAGACAACATCGGAAGTGAGTAGTATTCTAGAGAAATCAAATGTTCCAGGAAAGGTTTTGAAAATGTGAGAAAACTTGGCATTGATCTGCCTTTCCTAATGCAAAAAAATGCGAATCGACTGACATTTAAAACCAGCCACTCCTCCATTCACAACTGCCTCCTCCTAATTGATATTGCCACATTGGAGCTTTTGTTTCAAAAAACCTTTAAAGGAGCTTTCGAGCAATCTTTTGGATTGCCTTAATGAAAGTAGAAAATAGTAAACATTTTAAAATAAGATTAATTAATTAAGCTGAAGTAGCAGTGGTGAAAATTAAATGGCATACCACAGCGCTGCGAAGCAATCAATGCATGCTGGAAACATAAGTACATTTAACTGATGGGAATGGAACTTAAAACAAATAATTTTAAGGACTATTAAATTCCATTTCGTATTTTTTAACCTTAGGTTGCAATGCATTCTTCAAGCTTTATCAACTTTCGACCCACTACGAAAGCAAGCTTAAGCCTTACCTATCCACCATAACTTTACCCTCGAAAATACGAATTAAGATTTAAAAGACCCTCGAATTGTTTTTCTCTTTGTCCCATTCTCATCATTCAGATTTATGCATGCTTCCAGTGCGCTGTGATTTTCTCCACAGCACTGCGACATGACTTATCCTTCACCACTGGCATTTTAACCCTGCAGCACGAAGTCGTACCCAAACACGGCATGGACACCCACTATTCCCGCTGATTTCACCACGATGGACATATGGAACTGTTAAATTATTTTTTATTGTTGCTATTCGAGCAATTTCAAAAATTAAGTTGTCAAGGATTGAGTAAATTCTCCAAGTCTGGGTGGGTAACCTAGCATTGTAAATAGCAGCTCTCTCTCGTTCCAAGTTCAACGAATAGCTGTTGTAAAAATTGTAGAAGAAATGCGTAGTTTCATCACTGGGTATTGCGAAAAATAAAACGGCCTGTTTATAGTAAAGATTAGGTCATATGTAAAATAAATAAAATGGAAACAAAATCATCAATAGCTTGGAATCGCTACAATGACCATTAAAGCGTATTGAAATTTTCAATCCCAATGTTGCTAATATCATTTCGAAGTGCCATTGCACTTTAATCCGTTAGAGCAATTATTCAAAGGATATGTCAATCAATCAAACTGATCAATTGCCTCCATTGAACTAACAGAGGGTAAGGGTTTTTTAAGTTAAACGTTTTTCATCTATGAAGTTGATGGCCCTAATGTAACTAAAGAGACTGTAAGAGCAATATCAATCCCTGGAATCCGGATTGAACAGTGCAATGATTTGAGCACTCATGACATTGGGACCAATCAGCGCGAAGGCTAAAAATAACTTGTTAGCGATAACTTGACGACCTCCTCCTGTGTAAAACCGTTTAGCTAGCCAATCAAATTGAGGGTAGCTTCGAGGATCACAAATGTCGAAGGAGAAACTAAAACATACTAAACAGGAATAAGAAGCAAAACGTAAGGTTGACTGATAGAAAGGACACTTGTTTGTCAGAGGCTGACTGTTGTACAAAGGTGGATCAAAGAAACAGTGGTTAAGAAGACTTCCAGATGCAACAGACATGCAAGAAGCGGATGAGTTTATTCTCGTTAGTACTTTCTATTTGCTGTCTACCAAGATGTGTACAAGCACCCTGCCAACTCTAGGAAATGCTGCAATAGAACCATTAGTACTGGATGCTTAAACTGAATTTGGACACTTAGCACAAATTGGACCTGCTCCATCAGAGGTATGAGACCATTTTAAGCGCTAACCATTCTGTGGGGAATTCATGTCAAGATAAAGATGGGCAAAGAGCATGGCTTTTTTGAGTATTCGATTAACCTTCAGATGATGAGAGAAAGGCATTTTACATTATAAAATTATCGAAAACCATCTTAAATTGTAACTTTTGACAGTTTTGAAATATTTTTCCTTGTTTGGTAAAATCGATTGCTACATAGAAAGGTGTAAAATTTAGAAGTAAAGTATATTAGACGCTTAAACTAAAAACAAGACCCATAAAGGCGATTTTATGCCCTTCGTTGAACAATTCCTAGGTCAGCCTATTTAAAAAAGAAAAAAAAACGCTAATAACTTTGCGGCGTGGCTGAAACCTGGCAAAATTGCATTTCGAGAAACCCTAGGGGCGAGACGATGTCGCCCGGTTTTCAGCGCTTGCTGCTTCATTGTCGTCGGTGCGTTGGCATTAAGGTGACAAAAAGGAGAGCATAGGTGTGCTGCACTTATTAAAAGGAATGAGATGCTATTTGAACTTGTTTTATTGCACAACTCAGAGGTTAGCATCAACCTCTGCTCCATTCATCAACATCAATATTTCCAGAGACTGAGCAGATTGGTACTTGCACAGGGTTTCTAATAACAATTCCCCACATCAGATTACACTGCCATTTTGAAAGATTTAGATGTCTAATGTCGCGAACCTTAGAGATTTATAACTTTATGTATCTAAATTGACAATAACCTGTCTGTGATGAGTTAGAGAAAGGCAAATAGCAATTGTTTATCAGGAAGATAAGCAAATGGTACTTTTACACAATTGCATCAATGCTGCTTAAACAATGTCAGGACTATGACTTGCACCTAAAGGGAAGAGCTTATAAGTTAAAGCATCAGCTCTCATTTCTACGTTTAGGTACGAAATTCAGGTTGAATGATGCCCACTTCCCACTCACAAGTGGTTAGCCTAATGCCCATAGTTGTGAGTTTACGGTAATTCGTAGCGCTCCAAGTCTTCTTCACTAAAGGATAATATGTACTGCCGACGCAGAGAAGGGCTGGAAGGCAGCCGGCACGGTTGAAAGGCATGCTTCCGGGCAGAAGTGCAACGGCAGGGCCTCAAGTACCCGCGCAACCGAAAGGAGGCGTTTTCGGGTGACCAGTGCAATTCGTGCTGCATGCATAATCCGTGGCTAATTAAATATCAGAAGTGACAATAATCACTCCCAAGAGATGTTGAGGCTCCTTTTAATTAGCAGCTTGGCAAATCATCCCCTAATAGCGGGAATTGGACGAAATGTTCCCAATGGCGCATATTGCAGGTGTGACCCCAAATGTCTGATTTAAAAAATCACCAGAAATTTGGAAGTATAGCTAGCGAACAATAATTTTAAATGTCCATGAAAACCATGAACCATTGTAAATTACCTTTCAGGCTCTCTTAAATTGTCTAGATCACTAGCCACTTTCCAAGCCACGTCACCTCATGCTTTTATGCAAGAAAATGGGGTGAATGAAATCACTTAAGGGAGCAATAAAGCTTTGTACCCAAGAACGCTAACTGTTACACAAAAGAGTCAGTTTTAACGTGGTCAAACTTGGAATTTTCTAGCCTTAACATTATGCAACGAAAGATCCACTTGAATTTTATTAGGCCAAAGCACATTCCCTGTTATGGACGACCCTCTGTGTCTACGGAGGACAAAATTTTAAGACACTACAAAGGCATGCTTTCAGGACAGTTAGGAACAGAGTAAAAGCATGTTTCATCAGGAAATGCATTTTAAATTGCCTCCAAGTAGCAGACTACAATCCTCCATGAATTCGCTCCAAACGCTTCCTGGATCTACCTTTCATGTTGTGGGTGCTTTCAGAGAGACGGAAAGTTGTGGATAAAGACAAGTAAAGTCCTAAAGACCTATTACCAGTCCTCTTGCATTTTTGGAAAAATGACATTTTGGGATGCAGTGCCAACGTATCATGAAGAGCGGCGCAGTTGAAAGGCAGACTCCAAGTCGTTTACGAAGGAAGCATTTATAATGAGGCAGCAATAACATCAACAACAACTACTACGTCGATCACAATAGCAATCAAAGTAAACACTCAACATCACTTATAACTTATACACATTTTCTGCTAACAAAGCCGCACATACAAACTAGTAGTGATGCAGGCTGATGATGTATGTCGGGGTCTTACGTAAAATGCTAACCAAAAACTGCAGCTTCTTTTGCCCGTTTTGCTTGCTGAAGTTTGGTAAATAAGTAAAATGCAATGCATTATGAAGGCGTCCTATGAAGGCAAGACCATCATTGTTGATAGCGAGCTCATGCAAATACTGGAGCTCAAAACCACTAGCTTTGGCCCCTGAAGAAGCCAGTCTCACCATTTTGCCTTGGAACATGCTTTGCAATTCGATAATTTCACTTCCCTGTAAACTACCTGCAAGCGTTCCTCCATTCTCAACCAGAAGTGCAGTGATTCACAACCAAGTAGATTAAAAGACTTGATTTAGTGCAATGATAGAATTACATACAAACATGAAGGCAATGGTTAAAATGACTTCAAATGAAAGTTTAAGCTAGCAGTCTTGAACAAAACTGTGCACTTACTGTCGCAAATTGGTAAATGCTTTGTGTGCTTTAGAATACTTTAAAGAAAATCATTTTATAATAAAATTCGCTTAAAAGTGAGCGCCTCCAATGGAACCAAAAGTTTGACAACTCGACCGTGAGGCAAAACACAGCAATGGGATTTTTAAATGGATAACAATTAATGGATTACTGCATTCAACGGCCGCCGAAGTTTCTAAATAAAAGTGCTTCCTCGAAACACTTAAATGGGGCTAGATAGCACTCTTCGTATTGCGTTCATCGAGGAAATCCAATCACTAATCAAATAATTGCCTTTAACAGCCTCTAGTGCAAGAAAACCATCCAACGAAATTTCAAACCAGCTAGTGTCAAATATTGCGGATGAGACCTTGAGTAAATGCTCAGTGTGTTGAGATGCGGTTAGCAATACTTTGTGAGTTGGAATATTGCTCAACTCAGTTTAATCTAGCATGGTTTTCACGGGTCATTTTGTGACACTATCCCTCGGGGCGTGTTAACAGTCCCTCACCTCTTCGGTACGCTGGTAATATGTGTTGCCCGCACTATACTAGTTAGCCGCAGCTACAGCTCAGAACGAAATTGATGACAGTAACAAATTAAACTGATCCAAAAGACTCCTCCCTCTGTGCCCGCAGCCGAATCTCAAAGCCTCGTGTTGCTAGCGAAGAGGATCTACCACGAATGTATAAAAATGCTTTAGCATGCCAACTCGAAGGAGTAAAACGATGTTTAAATTTAAGGCACTGGTTGCTGTGTTCTCCGACAATGTCAAGCACCAGGAGAGAATCCAGGCCTGAATGATCAGGAGAATTCAGTTATGAAGGTGACCACGATGGCCAAACAAAGTAACGTCGTGATTAAAAATGCGATGCCTTCTCCACACTTAGTATTTAGGGGACTGAGCAGCACTGACAGGAGAGCGAAGTGGTGAGAAGACATTGAAAAAAAAGCATGGACTGTCGCTGCTTGGTTGTAATCGACATCAAAGGCTGATCAAAGTGTGAGCTGAGCCCAACCTTAAAAGGGAAGAAGAGCTGTCAGCACCAAATTAAAAAAACACCATGGGTTAAATACTAATAATGTGGCTTTAATCGGTGGTACTTATATTCCAAATTCCGATGATCCAATGCTTTTCTACCTCTTCCATGACCACATGCTGCCAAAAATCGAAGTAAATCTAAGATACGTTAGAGTTTACGAACATTTTTCAAATTAGCAGTAAATAAGTTGACATCTGACAGGATCAATTTAAGCATCTGTCGCAACCCAGACTCGATATTGAGGGCTATCGCGGCCAAATTACTAAGACAAGAAGTACCCAAGTTCTTTAACTTTAGCTTAGCCTTAATGCAATCGCGCAAAACAATTCCTTCTTGCATAATTTTGATAGCCTTTCTCAAAGTCAATGTGAATGGAAACATGCTTAATCTTTTCTTGTTGGCATAGAGACAAAACACAGCATATTATTTGCATTTCTGAGTCGACTTGGGTGGGTAGTAAGCATTGTACTCCTTATTTTTCGTGGCCCACCCACTGTCGGAATTGCTTGACCGCCACTTCTTCCTTCACAATTAGCAGTTGACACAGTATAACAAATGGCTTCATTCCCTTCCCCATTCGTCTGTCTTTGTGACTGTGGAGTTGAAATTACAAATGGTTGATTTGGCAGATTATCTACCTAACTTTTGGGGAAGTGGCGTTGTTGTGCTGTGCGTGTAAGCGTTTCGGGTTTATCTAGGGGCGAGGCGCGTAGAACGGACAAGCACTGGTGTGATCACCACGCGATTCCATTCGCAAGAGCCCCACAAATTATTTACTTCATTATTCATGTTTAAGGCTGTGTTTAGTCAAGCAGTCCATGAAACTTTTGCTATATTTGTGAAGCATTTTGCTTTGACTCAATCCCATCTCCAAAGAATGCACTAGCAATGGGTAGCTATTCTATGTTTGCATACAATTGTAGTGCCTATCCGCAACCACAAGAAGCACATTTTAACCCGAACCCAAGGTCTTAAATTAGGCACTTTTCCAGCTGCCACACTAGTCAAACAATGCGATTTCTTGCCCAAATTTTCTCCAAGTGATCAAAGTATACGAGGTTGATGTTCATGATCAATTTCAAATAATCACTTGTCCTTATTTCAATCAACGCTTGTAGGAAAACTAGTGACGAGCCAACGTTGCGATTCGACCGCACATGCTTTGTAAAATGAATGTTTGCTTGAATTCTTTGACGAAATTTGTGTGATCCTACTGGGACGATTCAAACTAGCTCTTTTTTTCAAATAGAAGCAGAAGTTTTACCCCGTTTTTTCCAAATTACCATGCGATTTTAACTATTACCTCGAAAGTTGAAATACTTAACATTGTAGATGAGGAAAATATCTGCAAGTAATTCTCTTGACTGTAAGTTTGACGTATGTACCCGGTGCGAAGGCTTGAAAGTTGAGTTGCCTTTGTATGAAGGACTGATTCTAGCCCATCTGATATTCTCATTGCTGACTTGATTCTTGACATTGCTAAGTAATACGTTACGATAAGCATCAATACTACTTCTGAGTCCCTGAGCTAGTTAAAGCATCTTTGACTTATATGAAGCATCAGAGTTAGACCTGGTCTTTTTGTCCTGTGTTCAAGTCACCACATAGCGCTCAAAAACGGATGCAAGGATGGCAGAGACGCCTCCTAATTTACCTTCTACAATTGTTCATTATGTTTTCGAACCTGAGGCAGAAGAGCAACCCGTGCAAGTTCTGGTGCCGTTAAACCAATTTCAGTCCCAACCATCAATATGTTTCTGCAACCGCTGCATGTGATATGGTCTAAGCAAGGCAACACTGATGCAGATAGTTCACCATCATGCGATTTTTACGAGTTTACGGTAAAATGAAGTGTTTCGGAATCCCACTTTCGTTTATTTAGAATTGAATTTGAAAACCTTAAATGAATCTGGATAATGTTTATCTAGTTAAAATGCATAACTTAACCACTGTCCTTCCAAACAGTCATCAAGTCTAATATCGAAGAAATTCCTTAACAAATACACCCATTCGTGCCATAAAGTGCATACTTTTAGTCTCGAGCAAGTTAGAAGGCGGAGGAATTGTTTGCCTCCTTGTTTCAAAGAACTAAGCCCAGCGCTCAAGTTACAGGCGTCGCTAATGGACTGATTTGATGCCAAAACATAAATTGCAATCCGTGGTTATTATTTAGTGTTTGGCAGCTGCCTTTCATACCCAGACAAATTGTGCTAACTACCCTCCCGCGAGATGCTTTGATGCACAAAATGCAGTGCGTTTATGCCACAAATCTTTTTGGCAGGTCAAACTCTGAACGTCCCAATGGGGTAAATTACCAATTATTTCTCATTTCGCTATGAAATTCAGACATTTTTCTCTATTATTTTAATTGTTTTTATGGGCGTTAATGTGCCGAAAGGAATGGTAGTGCCTAATGCAAAATCCGTCCTTTTGCTCAGAACATGGAGCTACAGTGAGGCTGTGGACTGAATTGAATGCTGCAGCTGTAGCCCTTTGCTTATTTGAACTGTTTGTTGGTCCTCCACATTTGGGCGGCCCTCTTGAACCCATCTGCCTGGGCTGGCCACCCGGCCATGCCAGCGGCTCCTTGCCTCCCTATCTTGAGTACATGCATTCTGATCTATGCTTAGCTTGCTCCTCTTTCGCTAGGAATGCTCGGGACACAACAGTGGCCGCGGTTTTTTGGTGGAACGTTCCATCTTGACTTATATGCTCTGCACTAACAAGGTGTTTCTAGAAATCTTAATATAAACAAATCGTTACAAGAGGTAGGCTTCACATCCAGTGCAACTCCATTTCCTCGTTAGACTGTCGTATTCCTCGACCTCAGCGCCTTATTTCAGACCAAGAGTTTATACTGTCTGATTAGAAGGTAAAAGTTGCCAATAATCTGAATTTTAGGCTCATAGATGCCCAAATGAAGGTCGAAACGAAAATTTTGACTCTGTTTATGTCGTGAACTCGGCATTGTTTTGGCCTTTGTATTAGGAAACAATGGATCCTGCTTTGTCTAATTTTGACTTATTAAAAGTCAGAACTGCAATTCTTAAAATGAGACGATCCCAAGCTGTTTATAATGAAAAGAGGCTTTTAGCCGTTATTAGCAAGTCAATCTTGCTGATAACGCAGTCATTTAGTTTAGTCTCTACAAGTTGCCAATGTCACGGGAATGATTTAGACAGTTATGCTTAAAATACCGTAGTTTCAGCATAGCAAAGCTCAATTCCAGTTATAGTACTGACATTTTATATAAAGCTTTCAAAATTATTTGCATGGGATAAAGCGCACGATGAAAAAAACTATGACCGGAAAGCCCTTTGTTTTGGCTTCACGTGCACGTAGGAATCCGCCTTTGTACTTCCGCTAAGTGAGGGTGGCCTTAAGCCATATTACGCTTTTGAATTGCGTCTATTTTCGTTATCTGGATGGGATTGGAGAGGCAGGACTCAACAGATGAGTAGATTTGAGGATTCGAAGTTATTTACTGCCAACCCGCTGTTATAGCTAGGGAACAAAATGAAGTGTTTCGACCTGCGCAGTTATTTGCAGCTTCAGTGAGAGTTATGCAAGACTTCAATGCAAAACTCTTAAAATACAGTTCGTGGATTTAGGCGTTGTGCAATGGCACGCATAGATGTGAGTTTCGGAATGCCAGTGCACACATCAAGGGTAAATGGATATGACATTTCAAGTTCATGTCATAGTCAAGTTCTTCTCATGGTTTCATTTATTAAATTGCAGAAGATGTAAGCGCCAATCACCCTTAATATGGCATAAATGGAGATAGACTGTGGCAAACATCACTGAACCACAAGTTCGTAAGGCAGATTACGGATTTTACATGACGATATGTAGCTTCCTAAGGCTGCAAAGAACTCGAAAGGCTAAGTGCATAGCTCCATCAAGTTCAGTCCCTATTAAGTCCAACCAACAGGCGCTGGTTGTGACCAGATTATCGCTTGGCGGACTCACTATGAAGTCAAGTCAAAGATGTTGATAAACTTAGCGCATTGTTTGCCATGGTGGTGGTCAGCAAATAGGACTGGATCGCTTTGATTGCTTTAGCTCTTAGACAATAAATTTAGCGTTTACTAGCTTGAGAAAACTATTTTCTTGGAGCAATTTAGAGTAACCAGAATTTTGTTTTCTTCATTTTCATCAGTTTCGCAGCAGAGGAGGCAACCTTAATCAGTAAAGTGACTTGGGTCGAAGAAGCAAAATTTGACGCACAGCGTTTCCTTACCTAATTACAAACCTACCCAAAAGTAATCCTTGAATGGTTTTAATCTAAAGGAATTTGATAAAAGAACCTTAGCATAACCATTAGCTAAAGTAAATAAGAGAAGAAAGATTGTTTTTTTAAGTGGCCATCCATAAATGGCTTAGACTAATGCAGCTCTTCTGAAGTTTAAAAGACTTACAGTTCCGGCCTGCGACCTCATTTGTTCCCTTCAAAACCGGAATCCCAGCATGCGAAGACTGAAAGACAATATTTAAATTAGCGCTTTGACTAAGGAATAATTACGATTGTATAAGTTAGTGATGACTGACTAGATGTAAAATCGAATACGGAGAGCATTGAACAAAATTTTCAGGAAACCTATAATGGGCAGAAATGACCCGCTTGCGAACCATCCAAATTTTAACAACTGACGCAACCGTTTTTCCATCACAATGGAGGAAACTAAGACCTTTTGTAATTTCTACATGGAAGGGAGGGAACTTTATTATGAATGCAACTCCTAACAATAGAAGATATTTATGAGCCATTTGGATATGCTGGTTTAGTGGTATGTAATAAGCGTGGAGTTGCAAGCAAGCCACTTTAACACGTGAATTAAAGCATAAATTTTTAAACGACTTTAATTAACATGCATTTGGGCGCACACTAGTTTGCTTCAATTAAATAGAGAGTGAGGGTGCCCTATGGCGACTTGCCTGTAGAATTCCACTGCAAGTGCCCGACCCTTTTATAAAGACCTACCAAAAAACTGCATACGCCTAGCTTATGACAACTCACTGCATCTTCGCCGGTCTGACATAATGGCAATGGTCGAGCTCCGATAACGTGACTAAGTTGCCAATGTCTCTCATCTAATCGGGTTTAGTCCCGTCAACTCCGCTTATGAGTTAACAAAAGTGGTTCATTTTTTCTGCTGCCAGACTTAGGCTCAGTCTATTTGACCATCTCCTAGATAAAGTTGTGTCCCCTTCCTGGCCCATGGAGGCCTTGTAATGCCTGTATCTGATTCTTAAACTTCCTTTCAGTGAAGACTGCTACATGATTAAATTGACATTTGGTGCATAAATATTGCAGCTATCTTCCTCCTACGCGAAGCACAAAAGCACCCACTAGTTACGACTGCATCCAGTAGTCCATCTATGCGTTTCTATTGCGGACATTGTTCCGAACTGCACCAATGCAGAGCTATTTCTACTACCGGGTACATCACTGGTGCAGGTTTTTGTTTGCCATAGACCAAACCCTTCTTAAACACTCCTCCCATTGAGGTAGTTAGTTGGCGAAGCAGCTCTGTAGACGAAATCAAGGTGTACGAATTTAGCCACACTGTTGCTTTAAAAAAATTAAAGCGAAGGTACTGATTTGTTAGTATGCTGCCTTGATGTGACGATAGGCATTTCCTGTTTACTCTGCAATACAAACAAACGAAAAGCTTGCCAAGATAACTTTACATGAGGCACTTGGTTTTGCTTCGACAAATAACATCAGAAGTGCGGAATCATCTAATTATTGAAAACATCATATTTGGAGCCAATTAATTGAATGGCGAAGAAACTCATAACTGGTTTTTTAAAAAATTATAAAATAAAGATGAAATGCACTTCATGAATTCCGCACCCATGCAAAAATCCGGACAAAATCGGTATAATCATGCAAATGGCCAGCCTCTATGCTCTCTTTCATCAAATCTAACTACGATGTACAAGTTTCACTCCCGCAATAGGGTTGTTGATGCCTATCATTCAAAGTTACATAAAATTACCGCGTGATTTTTGCAACAGTTATGCCCGTCGCATGTACACAGAGACTCTGCCATCTTTTGTCCCATTCTTCATATTGTTCTTTTCCATAAAATCGGCACAATGATAAATGCGTTTTTAGTGCACAAATATTGCAACAGTCTTTCCTATGCCAGTAGTACGAATCCATCTACGTTGTAAAACAGAGCACACAAGTCCAAATAGTCATCTATTGAAGGCGTTCGTCGCCAAGTGATCCTCGATGCAGACTTGTAAACAAAGGGTAATGAACAGTTGACAGCTATGCAATCGTAAAGACTCAGAAATAATGCCAAATACCATGGCACGCTCCCTTCAAAGAGACCTTTGTTTTGTAAAAATGCAGTTTTATTGAAATAAATTAAATCCTCAAATGGTTTATGTCTCTATTTAGTTGGTGAATTTAGCAATTCTCTGCCTCAGGACCAGTGTACAAGGCGAACCGAGTTTAACAACTGTCTGGCTAAGTCAAGGGTATCCGCTTTGGATGTGGATTTTTCGTTTGTGGATGCCACCGTTCACGTTGTGATGCTAAGGTATGTAAATCAATGTGGAAGGGGAACAGTTAAATGATTCATGTTTGAAGTTGGAAAGATTTTTGCTTAAGACATCTATTGATGGCACATTGGTTGCTTTAATTCTGCGCAATGTTGACGCCAAATAAAGAACCAAGTAAATGGTTTTAAACTGTTTTGGTCAGGGCCCCTTACCATTGAAGAGGGAGATATTTTGATTGTCAGGAGTTTTTATTATCGTGTTGGGGAATGTCATTGACTTACCAATGCAGAACCCGTGATTAGACAGTGTATTCCTCTGTGATCTCAGCTGTCTGTAGGGGTCTGCAGACCTTCTCTAATGGTCTAGTAAGTTGTAAGCTAATCATTCGTGGCATTTGGACTTTAGACCTATAGTCCAGAAAACACGAAAGACCAAGGTTTTGAACTATAAACTCTTTTACTTACATTTAAATAGAACTTGAGCTGACAATTTTGCTTACTGCTTCTCAAGAGATGTAATGTAACACATTTGACAAATAAAAGTCCAGTTTAGCAATGCCATTTCAACTGCGATGCTTGACACCTAACTGATAAATGGGATATCTAAACAAGGCAATTAACTACCATTCACCACACAAAATAATCGTGCGAAGCTACACTGAAATGGTCTCAAAAGTTGAACTTGTCAAACTGTCAGGTCACTTGGAACAGTGCTGTTTCACAAAGCTATTTTTGAATGTGTGGCATAGCATTGCTTACTCTAAGGTTATTTCACGCTAAGTTATTTGACTGATTACAATAAAAAACTATCCAATAGGAAGGACACCGGTATTTTTTTCTTCGTTTCTATAAAACCAAAGCCCTGTGATATCCACCTGCCGTCATGGTCAGTCCTGCCTATCATTTGACGATATGCTAATGCGCTTCAGATACTCTAACAAGACGGCAGTTGAGCTTACACAATCGGATAATTTGAATTTTACTCGCTGAAGTCTCTGTGCACACTTCTTACAATCAGCCAGTTAAAGGTTTTAAGGACTATCAGAGTTCCACGCACTCTGAGTTGTCGAATCAACATGGCTATGACTCAACTAACAACCAAGACCATTTTATGGTTGGCCATGCGTCCACCATCTGTGAGCTGTGCGAAAAATTAATATATTCGTTAGCCTGTCTTTGTCGGCTCGGGGTTGACCACCGCAATAAATCAACCCGATACGGTAGCACACAAAGGTGGGGACGCTCGCTAGCTAATGGCCGCCCACATTGATGAGACATGTCTGGCTCTCAATGCAGGCCTCTAGGTTCATGCGATGCGGGTGGAAAAATGCAATTAACTTTTTTTAGGCATTCAATCCTCTGTACAGAATGCAACTTCTAGCTAAAGTATCTCGAAAGTCAAGGGTCCACCTGTGTGCTTGGCTGAAGGATTTACAGTGTCATTCCATTTATCATGACCTTCTCAGCCTTAAGCTACTGTATAGATGCAAGTGTCAAGGGAGTGCAGAAGCTACCAAACATTGACAATCAACGCTTCGGGTGGGGAGATTCATCAATAAGATATCGTGTTAGCTGTGACAGCCAAAAATTTACCATCGAGATTCTATTTATGGTAGGCTCAGAGGTGACCACTTAAGTTTATGATTACCCCCCAGCCCAATTTCTAATTCAAAATCCAGCTTCGGGAAATGAAAGTAGGTTGCTGTACCGCTACCCTCTCTCAACTTGGAACATGATGCAACCCTTGTAATTAAACAGCTATCTTCTGTTAGTGCATTAAGACTGGGGCATTCAATCATGATGTCAACTTCAAGAATTGAATACAAGTTACAGACGCTCGGTTATATCAAAGCAAGTATCAACTTTACTAGCGATTACTTGACAGATTTGCTATTTGTATCGTTGGCTAGCCCAAAATTCAAAATTGTTTCATTTATAATCATAAATCTATTCCGGAAATCTTAAACAACGATTAGCTGCATAATTTTATGCACTGAGCTGCGTCCACCCATTAAATTATGCTCACCTCCTAGCCATGATTGCTTAATCGCACTTTTATCTCCTTTATGACACTTCACCTCACAAGTCATGACAACTGCTATGCAAGGTCTCGGGAGAAGTGGACTGATTAGATAAAGATACCTCTCATTTGATGGCGTTATTAAATGGCCATGGAAAAAGCAATTATGTAAGCTTGGAGCCTTTTCCATCAGAAGCCAATTATGCCTGCTCAGCCAAGAGTTTATCATGCATTGGACTTTGCTTTCTTATAGTTACATTCATTAAAGCGCTCATCACAACTACCATGCATTCAAAAATTTTATAAAATGTTGTAACACAACCAGATTTTATAAATTCTCTTAAAGGAGCATTAGGAATCAACATCATCATCGCCTAGACCAACATGAATTCCAATTAGAAAGCAAGGAGGAAAAATACAAGCTTAAAGGTGGTTTAACAGTAAGCACAACTCGCTAACAAAAAAAAATCATGTTCCTTTTTACTTCTTCTCGCCTTTAGATTTAAATATGCCTCGGTAACTTGTGCGATAACTACGAGGCAATTGTGTTGCATACCCAAACTGCAATTTTTTTGGGTCAAGTTGGAGGCCATTTAGACCTTAGAAACGTAGGTATTGCACGTTCAACCTAATCATATGGCGTTCACCGCTTTGGCAAAGACTGGAGTGCAACAGACAAAATGATCAGTTAAGGTCAATCGTTTCCATTTTGATGTTGAATGCATAAAAATTTATGCAGAAAACAGAACTAGAAATTAAAGCGTGCAACGGATATTGGGGCATAATTCAAGGTGTAAAATAATGAGATGTATTATTTGTTCAGCGATGCGAATTTCGACTGGACCATAGTACTACAGAAAGCCAACTTTCTTACAAAAAACGGCTGCATAAACAACGACCCTTAAATAATGCAGCTTTTTCGCATTCTGGAGCCCTGTTACCTAAACTTGCCTTCCGGAAGTGCAGGTTGGGTAATCCACAATTTGTTTAGAGGGACTTCCGTTTTCTTTATTTGAATTGCAAACAGTGGTGAAAAGGAGAAGGGAAATTTTGCTACACAGACGCAGGTGCAACGCACAACTCAATTTTGCCTAGCTTTTGTTCTCTATTTACACAAAAGCTGTAGGTAAATTACTCAATTTGAATTGCAAATGTATCAAAATTGGAGTGGAAAAAAAGAGGCCTAAAGCAATTCGATCCGGGCTGGCACCTTGCACATATAAAATTCGTTCCCAAAAAGTTTTGTGCTTTGTGCAACCTAAGGGAAAGTACAACTCATGATTTAAAAGCAAATGTGCGATTAATTTCATTTTTTTTTCTGTAGACACTACCTGTAGTCGCGCCCAGACTGACCACGGTGTGCTTTCATGGCATGGATGTCCTGAATACGACTTCGGTACTTTCCAGATCTGAACGCAACATAAACACTTATTTCAAATGTGCGCAAATTGTAGCTTTTCATTTTATAAGGAACTGTTCTTACCAGAATGTGTAGTTGTTAATGTTAATGGCGAAATGCGTTCGTTTCAGTACACAAACGGCCGGTAGTTACGTGACCTACGCCGAATTAGCCCCAGCAGCCTTTGAGGTGAAAGTCTGCTCTGAACACGCTTGACCATGCAGCCTTATTTATTATTGCCTGACAAAGCACATTCTCGTCGAATTCGTTCGTCTGCTATAACAGTTGTAAAGAGAGTGTTACATTGGACTAATTGCGAAGCGCTCATTTTATTTCAAAGTCGCGGCAAGTTTTCAAGTGCACAGTCTTACATCAAGTAGTTGGTCCAATTGTCGGAGGGGTTTTAAGGTCTAGGGTGCGTCTCATCTTCGAAGGCTGATAGCTTTTGACTCCATCCATTTAAAAACATATTCAAAATTAAGTACAGGGGAGCAGTCTAATTTATTACGCATTATATGCCCCTTAATCCATGCCAAATGGACAGTCAATTAGCAATCAACCATTATCGGTTCGATAAATGTGAAAATTACGGCATTGTGAAGGGGCGGGTAAATTGTATCATTCAATAGTCATTTGATGAGGTCCAGACGGTGATGGTGAATTGGTTTTTGGCAGTAATTATGATGTGGCTTTTACTGTCCCCACTCGTATCCAGATGCTCCCTCGTCTTAGCCAAAGATGTGCAAGAGTGTTGCTGCAGTAATTATTTACACCCACAGCTTTCAAGTCGTCTCAATCTCCTAAGTCCTTCTCTACCTTTGCAAGGTGCTTACAAAACTACTTTGTAAAATAATTTTAAATCATTTCGAGGAATAAAATGGGAAATCATTTGATTTGCGCATTTGAAATCGCCCATGGTTAAAGGTGTAAGAGGGTGTAGGGTCGCACAGTGTAAACCATCAACTGTGCCGAAACCCACTTGCGTTACAATGCAAAGTAAATGAGTACAATTAAACCAGTCATTAGACCTTTCCTAATCCACCTTACTAGCTTCCGAGCTGGCTTCAGAACGGTAAGACTTAATCAACACGATAAACAACCGAATCCCTTTTCAGAGAGTAAAATAGTATTCCTAACCTGTTCAGAAGGGGCAAGGAAAACTCACTCACAACAATGGTGCATTCAGTGAGCTAAGCTGCTTTTCCTTTTAGCTTTCAACATCTTCGTCTCATTGCAATTTTAAAATTGAATTGCGCACTAGGCAGAGTTAACTGTGTTCCAACGTGACGAACACCACAGTAGGTGAGCGTAAGAGGACAGTCAGGTCCGGCCTGTTTGCAAGGTCATGATACAGGTCAATTTTATGCATATATGTAGCAAATAAATGAACCGCCATTTACCACGTTTCGATCACATTACCTAGGTCTTAAACTGTGCGAAAATTGGCATGTCTCCTGTTCTAAATACTCAAATGATATGGACTACTTATTTATATGATTCTTAAAAAATAATTAGCATCACTGTGTCTTAAAATAGTTAAATTAGTAGCTTATGCGAACATTGCAAGGTGGTTTCGCTCTTGCATGGGCTAATAAAACGCATGATGCTCAGAATGTGGCGGCTTGATAAATTTAAGTGCCAGCCAGCGTCGCGAAAATGGAACTATCTAGACGAAGAACAGCGCTGATTGTTCTAGAAATAAAGCACTGTGGGACAGATTAGTGTCGAATCGTGTGTGAATAATTTTGTCTTGTCACCTGATGGTAGCAGCCACCCCCAGAGCACCATCTTCCCCATGCCTCATGGCTAATGTATTAACACAAGTTCCATTCAAAAAAGAGTCTTATTACCGTTCAATGTGATAAGTCGAATTAAATGCTACTAAAGTAATTGAAATGAAGCAGTAAACTTCCCCTAGAGATCGCATCCACTCCGGCGGATAAGCTGCATGGTCGATTCCAAGTTACAAACTTATGGTATATTCTGAAATACTGTTTTAAACGCTAACAAAAGTATCATGCAATTATTTGTTACATGAACAGCTCTCAATAAGAGAACCAAATTCAAGTTGGCCCAAACAATCGCCATAGCGCTTACTCATCCTTAAAGGGAGCATAAAAATTCTCAAAGGAATCACAACCATTTTTTTGATACTTTCAAAGTGGTCTGAGCATTTTGCGACAAGAGTTGCACGTCATGTGACAGGAGGAAGTCCCACGCCACAGTGAAGCGATGGCTACGGGGACTTCATAAAGATGGACAGGCAAATTTATGAAGGGGATTTCGAGTCTAAAATAGCAAGTGGAACCTGCAGGCAGGTGCTGCCGAATGCAACAGCAAAAGCAAACTACGTTCCAGTGGAATAATAACGTTCATAAATTGTTATAAGGATTGGAGGAACTTTCAGCTAGTTCGACAGCCGCTGCATTAGAAATATGATTTGACTGCCAAGTAAGCTAATAGCTCTTCAATTGATAATTTCAGGTGGGAGACCCATTTTTGTGCGAGGAAGACTTAATGATGAAGTTCATGGCTTTATATAGGAGAACAGAAGAGCTCTTGATAGTCTACAAAAATACTAGCTAATAAAGCTGAATCAACAGCAAAGGCAAGCAAGTGCCGCCCCTTTATCGCAGAATAATCAAGACATTACACACAGTCAGGTGATGAAAACAGAAGACTGAACTTCCAGCGTGCCAACTGGTTTTGGAAAGATTCCGAATTCCTCTAAATTGCAGTTTGAGAGTTTTTTAAACTGTGGGTTGCGATGACCGGCAAAAGCTTCAATACCATTTCAAGGTTTGGTTAAGAAAGAGGCGCAAGTATGTATCAGGAGTTTGTCACTTCATGGCTTAATGCATCAACTTCACAAACGGTACAGGCCTCAAAACTGGCTGAGGCTTAATGATACTTTGATTTACCTCACTTACGTATCCTATCTCCTCATTTAAGTCCGTTGGGTAAACTCAGTGATCTTTTCTGTATTTTTGCAGAATGAAACAGCTGAAAATGAACTTTAGATGGATGTCATTTGCATTTCTACGTAAGTATTACCTCCGCGCAAGGCGGCAGAAGATCAAAACCACCCAGTAGTTCCGATGATTTAATCATAAAAGGTGGATACACTGAGCAATTCAAGCATTTTATAGCACTGCATACGCTATATTTGCTGCGGATCCCATAAACGGAGATTGAAGAGAATAATTTGATTTAACAGTACAGAGAGACATCCAAACACACTTGACCTTATCGCCATCGGCAGCTTTTTTTCTTATAAAGTTTGGTAGGAGTTGGCCATCAGTAGCATCCTAAGGCTTACAAACTTACAAAAAAATACGTGTTCGTGTTGTTGGTTGGTCGTGAGTGATAAATTGGCTTTTAAAACAAGGAAACGCACTTTTGTGCTGGGCATATTTTGGATTGGGAAAGCGTCATTAGTTTGCGGTTTCTGCATTGTCTTCAAGAGTGCAGATAAATTTTTGCTAGCAATAGACCAAACGCAAAGTTTAAGCGTAAAATTCTCCAGAGGCGTTTCACTCCAATCTGGTGGAATAGTTCTCCATAGAGCACTTCATCCAGCCATATTTGCCGACAAGTCCACGCGTCCACCCATGTTGGTGTCAGCTGTTCATTTCTTTTTGGAGAATGAAGGAACGAAATCAAGCCAACCGTTAGCACAAGAATAAGGCAAAATTTAGTGCCCTTAGGGTTGGAATAAACTAATTTTGGGAATATGATTATTTTATTGACAGTATTTTATGGTTTTCTCTGGCGTTTTGTCAGTAGAACAATTTATGCCTAACCAATAAACGTGTTTATTTTTGAGACTAACACTGGTCAAAAGAGCAAAATGCCTTTTAAACATGAACAACGAGGAAAGGGCAAGGATGGACTGGTAGGTAAGACATGTATGCTAGAAGTCAACTATCTTGAAATGACAAGTTGAGGAAAGAGTGCATGCGGAGCTTTCAAATTGCATTAGATTAGGCTTTTGACAAGGGAGACTTAAGATAACTTTCATTCAGTTAAAAATTCGAATTCGCTGTCCATCTTAAAGCATACAGGCTCAATGTCAGAACCCACATTTCAGGCGTAAAACTCAAGTAAAAAGGCAGAGTTTGGATTTGATATTTTAAGTGCTGACCATCCTACGGGGAATCTGAGGGGGGAATTACTGCCGCTGAAGTGGCACTGGATTAAGGGCGGAGAAAAATCAGTCGTCATGTGGTGGGCGAAGCTTTGTCTTACATTTTGAAAATCCAGTAACATATTACCGACTCAAATGGATGCATTTTAATCACAATTTAATGCCTTCAAAACCCTTTCGCCTGTACTTCTTCCGCATCTTGCAAAATCTCATACCAATGTTAAAGGACGAAAATGAATGGTTTTTAAGGATGTGGCCTAAAATGCGAAACAAATTGGGCATTTCAATAAAACCTTCTCTTAAATAACTTAATCCCATTCACAAATCACTCGAAATCCCGCTTGTTTTTAAATAATCAGTAAGAGCAACACCGCTCACAACAGTGATCTACTGACCGTATTTCCAAAATTGCACCACAGCGAAGCAGGAAGAGGATGGAAACAATCAGACTTTGCCAATGCAGTGCCGTTGGGGTGCTGGCATGAGTCCGACAGAAAGTGGAGGAACGGTTCCTTCTGTTGAAAGGAAAAGGGTGTTATTTACCTCGGAAGCTTGCAATAATTTTTAACATATTCACCAGATCGAATGCTTAGGAAGACGACAAATCGGCATGTGCATACTTAGAATTACAGTTAACTACATCCTACATAAGGTTTGGGGAAAAAATGTTGTTCATCATCACTCTTTTTAGCTTTATGGCATTAATCAATGCATAACAATTAAAGTCAATTCATAGCCACTTATGAAGAAGTTCCGCTGCTATTTTGCATTTTATTGGCACAGTAAATTGCATCCATAGCCAAGGAGATTATTCGTTGAAATGTTTGAATCCTCAAAAGGTAGATAACATTTAGTTTTCAATCACTAAAGTGTTTCAGGGATCTGTTCGCCTGCCAGTAGTTCCATCGTTACGTTTCAGTGAACGAATATTTCTGTTTTTTTGTACCTAATTTCACCCATTATATCGTGAGAATACGTGAAGATGGTGAAGGATAGGTGACGCTGACGCAGAGAAGAGCTGGAGGGCTACGGGTTTAGTCTAGAGGTTGTGTCATCAAGTACTAAGAGTGCCTGCAAAACCAAAAAAGAAGTGTCAAAAACCTGGCCTAGTTTTCGCCTCGTGTGCCTAATTTACGGGAAAATGTAAATTTCAACTGAAGGCAGCTCCTTGTGAGAGGTCCGGAAACTCTTTTTGGATGGGAATTTTAGGGCGAATGGTACTCAATTTTGGAAGAGGGACAAAATGTCCACCAAGACGTTGTTTTTCAGGGTGGTGTTGATTGTCAATCATACTATAGCACCAAAAGCACTGCTGAAGTTCATGCCTTGAAAATTTCTCCAAATATGCTTTACTCTTTCACATCATCCAATTACTCCCGAGCCACATCAGCTCATGGATCCTTGCATTTAAAAGTAGAAACAAGTTCACCTTAGAGAATAACGGAGCTGTATAAGAGGTGATGCCAACAATCACTTAATGGAGCTAAATCAAGTGAGCGGCCAGCTAAAAGTGCAAAGTTTCATCACCAAAGATCTAAAACACTTAATTTATTAAAAAAATTAACTCATGGCTTCTGTTGTGGACAATCGGCCGCGCGGACTGCAGAAATGACATTCCAGGCGCTCAGAAGGCATGTTTGCAGGATGCACTGATTAAAAGCAGCAGAAACATATTACAACTTCGGAGAACTGAGGGCGGTTGTCGGTTGAGTGCGACACTGATCAGTCAAGAATAAACCTAAGAAAACAGTCTTCAATCGAAACAATCATCAGTATTTCTGGCTCCAGCTGAGGCTGAGTGGAGTGGGAATACATTGAAAGAGGCGGAGTAAAGACTTGTAGATTTGCCACTTGATCCAGCAACTTCTTCTGCCTCCTGCATCACAGGGAGGATGCATTTTGAAAGAAGTTCCGGTGTATCTTAAACAGCGGTGGCAAAGAAAGACAGACTGCATACACTTCGTTAAGGGGATTTTCGAAGAAGACAACAATCAAGATATCTAGCACAATAGCGATAGAGCAATCATTTAGCAGGATTCCATACAAGAAAACAATTTTTGCTGCCATAATTCCGCATGCCACCCAATTACGATGCGCGCGATTTTATGTCTGGTATATGCCGACGCCATAGGTAAAATGTTAAGTAAAACCGCAGCGTTTGGGGAGGTTTTACCTGCTATAGCGTGCTTAATTAATTGGATGGACTACAATATAGGAAGGCACAATCGAGACAAAAATCAAATGTCAGCATCGCGGTAATTTTTACACCGATGCGATTTTAGACTCTCAAAATTACTAGCAACAGGCACCGTAGAAGTAATCACTCAGACAAAGAAGGTATACCGAGAGGCTTTAGTGTTTTTAGCTTGACTGCAGGTGCTTTACTAGCATCCAGAAGCATGATGAGTTAATTTTGTTCTTCGGTAAAAGTTGCGACTTAAGAGCTTGTTAGGGGTTTGCAAATGATTTGTGCGTCTGCCTTCACAGTTCAGTAGCTGATTTGTGTACCTGAGATTAGTTTATTATGAAAGCAATGACTTTTATGCTAAAATTACACACTGAAAATGTTTTTAATCAAAAGAGAGGTGAGTGACCCGGCCATGAGTAGTGTTGAACACAAATGGTAAGATTCATTCCATTATTTTACAAAGACAGGTTTACTTTACAGCAAGTCCCAACTTTAGGATGTTTTTATTTACTGCATAGCGCTTAATGAATAGCCACATTCAAAGGCTGTTGGATTCTTGAGCAAAGGCAATTTCACGGCATGCTTAAATGAGATTGGATACCACTCCTCCTTGTAACATCAAAAAATCACCTTGAGAATCTGCTGCTTGCATTGGAGTTGGCATTTCAGTTGGTAAAAGTATTGTCCTCAACGGTCTCCAACGCAAAACATCTTTAAACTAACGCCATAAAGCAGTTATTTATGATTAGTATAAGGGCGCCCCCAGTTATACATCTCAGGCACTAGGATAAGATTCAGAAGTTGTGTAGATATTTGAAATTCCCTTTAAATCTCTGTTTAAGACTCCATATTTTGATTCAGTGGCGCTTCAGGCATTTGAGCTGCTGATAACTTTTGAATCACATTGCTGGTGGGGGAAAAACAGCTTAATACTGTCCAAAAGCAGCACTCTCGACATTTAGGGCCAAATGCTTAAACGTACTGTCACAGAAGAAGGTAGTTTACCAAAGTTGGACTGATTCATAAGCACTTTAATCAGAATAAATATGCTGGCGTCAACACTTTGGGTGTAGCCTCTAGCCGGTGCATTACAAAAGAGCAAAGCCAAAACTGAAGAAACAGAACTTGAACGACTAGGATGACTTCAATCATGGGGTTGGTTATCGCACACGCACTAAGAGAAAAATTGAGCGATTAAGCGAAGTCTTTTTAGTATTCATGCCAGCTAGGCAAAATTCAGTCGGATCGATGACTGAGCAGCATTGCATAAGAATAAAGTAGTGAGGTGATTTTGATATAAGCACTGGCTGTTTTTGCTGACCTGCCGACAACTTTGTGATGATCATCACTAAAAGGTGACCAAGATGTGAGCCGAGGCGGCTCTTAAAAGGGGAAATTTGACTGTCTAGCAATCTAATGTGCTGCTTAACTGCGCGTTTGATCACATGACCAACTAGGCCTCCGCGGGCCACAATCCAGCTCCAAGGCATGGCCTCTAGAGCATTTTATTATGCCCTCAGCCATTCTCTCATAACGACTTCAGGGAAGGCTAGAGATGGCAAAATAAAAAGCAACAAAAAGTTGATTACTGACAATCTAATTTCAGTTGAGGAAAATTAGGCTCTATGTCCAATTCATCAAATTCCCTTCCCACTGTGGGGAGCGTTTTAGCATAGTCTCATGAAATGATAAATATCGTTTAAGGCGGACCTAACAAAGGTTGTTTGAGTGACTTGTAATGTACCATTATTATAGCCTTCCAAGTCTTTCTGTTAGTTGGGGATAATTGAAGATGCCAAAAGGAAGTGCATTGCCGACGTGGAGAGGAACTGGGTTGCAGGTAGCATGGCCTGCGACCCTGCCCCCAGCTGGAGGTTAGCAGCCTAAATTTAGGCTTAGCCATAACGAATTGGAGGATCAAAGCAATCGTAGCTTCACAAGGTGTCTATGGTGAGCAAGTGGTTGATTTTTTCAATTGCGTGGGGTTGGGGATGTTGCAATAAAATGAACTCTAGAGGGCTTTGTTGTAAAGCGATTCCATACACACAAAATGTTTGATTTTACCCACACCCTGAAAAGCCTATAAAACAATAGCTTTCCTGCAAGTCAATGTGAGAAAAACATGGCATTAAAACAAGAAAAATGAAGGAAATTTTTGCACTTCCGAGTTAACTTGGGTGGATAGTGAGGCACCCACTGTCGGAACTGCTTAACCACTCCTTCTTCCTACACAATTTGTGGTCCACATAAGGTAACAAATAACTCCTCTCCATTTCTCACTTGCTTGTCCTTTTGATTATGGGCTTGAATTTACACGAGGTTGACCCAGCGATCCCTTAGCACCCGCTCTTAATGAAACAGTCGAGCACTAATTTGACCACCGCACAGGCCAATTAGGAAACGCATCATAAACCGCGTGCTTCATGGGTACATTATTTAAGTTTGAGGTTGTGATCAACCAAATAACACATAAACCTTTTCGCGTTGCGTACTACTGTGGTCTAAAATCCAAAAAAGCCGCTTGAAATGCGCCGCTGTTGTTGTCCGACCATTCCAAACCCTCAGTTGCAGCACCTACTCGTAATTTAAATAAACAAACTTTAACCTAGCTTCCATCCCTAACGCAAAACACATAACTCTTTGTTAAACTGGGGCAAATTTTTGCTAACATTGGTACAAACGATCATGTTTTATAATGGTAATGTCTATGATTCTATTGCAAATGCGCAATTCGCTCCGATAAGCTGGGTGAGCCACATAACTGTTTGAATAAATAGGGTTATATCATTTTAGCACTTCATCCGCTTTATTTGAATGGCTGTTTGATTTTCATGGCTTTCGGCGAGCAAACTCACTGCGGCAGTTCCGAAAGCTTCTTTAAAAATTAGAACCATTATGACGTCTCGTTTTACCTTAATTTTGTGCGATGTTACGTTAATACTCTCAGTCAAGAAGTGTCAAATGGTGACGACATGAGAACCAGCTCCAGGTGATTCTCTTGGTTGTGGATTTGCCATTCATATCCGATGTCTAGGCTTCTGTTAAGTCAAAAATATTATGATTTCGAAACCGCTTATATGGCAACCTCGCTGTGTCTACTCCCAAGGGCTGATGAGTGACCGGCGCAAAGCCATCTGCTATTCTTGTGCTGACTCAAATCTCCACTTCTTTAGGAAGAATGCGGCTAGTTACACAAATATTGCCCTCGACCACGTGGACAAGTATAACATCTTTTATAGGTTCTGAAAACTCGTTTAGGCTCGCCGTATAAGAGGAGGTCTCTTTATTCCTTTCGTGCAAACCATTTCGCGAGCTTCTGAATGGCTAAATCAGGCAGGAAAACTGTGGCACAGGTTGCATCCATTTAAGCAATTTCAAATCCCATTGTTAACACGTTAAAGCAACCAGTACATGTGCTGTAGCTTAAGTAATTCTGAAGTAGCCGGCCTTCCGTTAACTTGATTCTACAAATTAAAAATAAAAGCGAATACGTTAAAACAGCAGCTTGCTTCTTTTTATGCAAAATACGGCTTGATAAATTAATTAAATGAATTTCGTCATTTTTAAAGCGTGTGTTAATCCCAAAGTTTTAGCGACCAATTGTCTCCTCGAAAAAATCAGATTAGTCATGGGGAAAAATTCCAAACGAAACACTCTGCTATGCCGCATTAATTAATTTTAGCATTTCACAACCTTTCGACAATTTTTTTCCCCTTAATTCTATGCAGGCACTCCTCGGAAGAAAGTCAATGGAGGAATGACCCGCTCGCTTGTCGCCTTTGCGATAATCTCAACACCAGTTTTACGAGCCTAGCAAACGTAAGTAGGAGAAAAGCGGGAATGAAAAATGCATCCCTTAGTTGGGTAGGTAAAATATGTTAGCTGTACGTTCTAGTCCTAAAATGCGGCAAGACTTTTATCCAGCAAATATGACTAGGCAGTTTCCCGAAGTAAAATATCCAAATTCAGGGAAAGTTTGTAGTCATGGTTACCGTAAGATAATCCAAGTAAACAAAATATTCTGTGAATAAAATTATCAAAGGCTTCTTGTTTTATAAAATGCAGGTAGCTTTTTTTGCTAGGGGTTAATTGTCAACAAGTTGTTCTGATAGGTCACGAAGCACCAAAGTGGAAGACGTCATTCATTAACAATTCAGCACATTTGCTCTCTACGAGCGAAAGCTGTATCATAATGAGTTGGAACGATCAGTGCATCTGTGATTTCTAAGAGGAAAAACGATCCATTATTTTCGTATGGTTTCCATTGGGCAGAAGTTCAATTGCTTGCATTAATGACCAAACCCACAGGATGGGGAAAGCACCTGTTCCTATGCAAAAGTAAGACAGGCATGATTCAGCCTTAAGTGTAGACTTTATGTTATTCAAGATCACATTTTACTTTTTTTCGCGTCTGAAGCTTGTAGCTTTTTGTTGAAACCCATTTTAGTTTAATTGAGGAATGCGCGGTGCCTGAGTTTATCGGTAAACAATTCAAACGGCGCAAATTTTAGACGCATAAATGTGCAGCAAAGATTGAAATGTGGACTTTGGTAGTGTTGACCCTTAGAATGTGATAATATTTTGGTCTCTGCACATAAAATGTTTATTTTATGCTCTATTTTGCCCTTTTTTACCCGTTAAAAATGTACGTTAGTGAGATTTTTACGATTGTCTCACACTGAATAAAATCTCATTGGTGATGCTATCATTCAGCCCAATGCACGCTTTATCAAAGTCAAAGTGTAAAATGCTTTCGATACTTCCATTAAATTTAGTACTTTTACTTTCCACAATGCTGTTGCACCTCAAATGTTTGTGCAGATTTCGCTGAGGCAAAAAAGGCAACACAATAGCACGCTCTTTGTTTCAAGCATAACGTTTACTTAGGGCTCCGCCCTAATACTTTCCCCAAGCCAGAATTCGCCCAAGCATACCCAATTTTCCGGCCCACCCATCCTCATAGCTGGTAACTGACATACGCTGAATCCGGTGTTGTGATGTTAGCTTTCGTTGCAAAGAAGTGCATAAGAGTTGCGCCAAAACAAATGAATGGAAGCGATGATGCACCTTCTTCAATAGGCTGTCCGGCTATTGCCAAGAAATTCAGTTAAAACTTTTGTTGGAAAGAGCAGATTCTGTAGTGGGAAGTCGTCAAGGCATTTACTGTGGTGTACCTAAAATAACTTTTGGTGGATTTGGGTGATGCCTAGTGATATGCAAAGATGGTGATTTCAGGATACCAGGAGCATGGCAATTCCTGATATCTGACAGGTGTCAAGGGTAAATAAATACAAAATTTCAGATTTATATTTGCTTTAGTATGTGTCAAAATGTCATTTGTTGAAATGCGAGCAAACGTCATCACTTTTTGATTGGTGAATGGAGGATTCTTTTACTTTGATATTGCAAGAGCTAGAATATTTAAAACAAGTTCAGGTCATAGTCATGAAACCGGTCAAATACATTTTAACACTCAAATAGGCAGAGAGAGAGGCTGATTTGTTTAACACAGTAAAATGATAGATTTTTGAGAGCGTTTCTTCATGCATAAGCAAGCTGTGAATGCTCAAAATACACAAACGTATAAATCAGTCATGTCCAACATCTATCAGATTTAGCCGAAACCTAGAGAAATATTGAAGCACTCTAGGGCCAAACCGAAACAGCGGGCATGGTTTTCCTGATTTTTTCGAATTACGCGATTCGTTTGCGATATTTAGCGCTTAAGTGTCGCATTAGAACTCGCATGGAAAATGAGCTTGGCCCTCTGCTCTGAGTGATTCAGTTGAAGTTTCACAGAAGCCACTCCTCGAATGGGTGGTTTTCCCTACTTCTATTAACTTTCCACCAATCCAGACAGACTTGACAAGCTTAACAACTTAACAAACTTAACAAACGTAAGCACACCCTTTGAAATTTACCAAACCAAAGAAGGTAACTGGTAACATTTATGGCCATTAAGGCTAACATAAACCGTGCTTAAAGTGAGCCAGAACTGATAGACCATCCCTTTTAAGGCCATCCATATTTCCTTTGAGCGTTCCTATACTTCATAATTTTATAGGTCATTCATGACGTACTCATGTATCTTCTCGCATCGAAAAATGATCTTTGGTTGTGCTACTAAGACGGGAGTTTATGGTCTTTAAGCTGGTCAGTAGCTTACTAGCTTCTTTCAAACGCCAACATGGGTATGAAAGGCAGTTTTAAATGTCTAGGGAACGGCTGTGGGTTGAATGCAGAGCGCATTGATTGAGGAATGGTAAAAACCAGCGGCGGACGGGAATAGACTTGTTAAGATAGCATCGAACCTTTAAATAACTGCTGCTCCAATTTTGGTCAACTGAAGCTAAAAATATGACTATGTTGAAAATCCGAATGCGGGAGAGAGGAGATTTTATCCTTAATGCAGTTGCAGTCAAAAAGATTTGTTGCTACGCCAGCAGTGAAGCCTAAGTTGAGGTATTTTAGTGCCTTGCCAGGGAAAATATTCCTCGTTGCCTCTTAGCAACCTAAGATTTGTCGCTGCTCTTCTGAGTGATTTTTCGTTCACAAATTATCATTCAAGTGCTACCCTTTCACATATCTGTACATAAAAAGCACTGATTTGTGCAGAAAATGTGCTTAAAATTAAATTAATTTTAATTAATTCGAAATAAATAGGAAGGAGGTACGATTCGACAAAAAAAGATTGAAGGCGAGTAGCTTATCTGTCCATTGAGAACAGCAATAAGTTCCGTCATTTGTGTGGAAAGCGAGGCGAGATGACGATCGCGGCACATGTTCTTTATTCAACTATACACCTCAACAAAATTAGGGTAATTTTGTGCAAATCCAGTCTTCAGCTCTTCTTTTGCTTAATATAATTGCAATAAGTGAGCCGCATTAGCCAGTGACAACCATTCCATCGTGGCTGGTTCTGCAGTTTTTGCTAAGTGACATGCAATAATTAGTCGTAACGCATGCTGCCCTGCATGATGTAAGTCTACTTCGCAGCATTTTTAAGGTAGCTGTATCCATCTTATTTGCACAGCGAATACCTGCGACACTTGCTTCTATCACATTAACAGTTGTTTTTCCAGGGAACGCTCTCTAATGATGAGTTGCGTTGTCAGGGAATAAGTTTTGCAGCACTGCATCAACAAAGTAGACAAGTAAGGAAAGCGTAGAATGCAAAAACCAAAATATGGGATGAATATTTGAAAGTGAACATGTTTCCTTATCAAGGGAACAATGTTTTTCTTATACAAAATGTTTGCTTGGATTTTGTGGGTACTTTAGCTGCCACTGATACTCTTTGAATCGTGCATCTATCTGCCGACCAGGCGAATATTTCCCATAGGCAGCACGAAAAATTCATCGCGCAGGACTGCCATGAATTTCATTAACTGTCTAGCCGGGACTAGAGCATCTGTTTTGGGTACAAATGTTTCCTTTACAGGAACTACCTCTCACATAAAGACAGGTTGTTAAGATGCTTGGGTTCATAAATTAATGCGGGAAGAAGGCCAGGGAATGTTCTATTTTTTAAAATTGAAAAATATATCTGTAAAAGCTTTCCTTCCAGTAATGATTATAGCTTTTTTGAGTTTTGGGCCACATTAACCTCAAATAACTGAGCAAGCAGAGGCGATGTGGGATCATTTTAAGCAAGACTTCTTGTGTATTTAGGAGGAAACAACTTTTTGCTTTGAAGAGCAAGTGAATAGCCTTTTATCGTCCTATTGATGAAAACAATGGCCAATCCATTCGGGTACATGCTAAGACAACGTATTTCCCCACAATCAAAAAGGCCATAAAAATAATGGCCTTCTCTTGGCAATTTGGTGTTAGCGACACGCCAGAATAGCATTAGTGAAGCACAGTGGTGTTTGGTTCTTGGGCATAACTTTAAGTTGTAACGGCATAGTTTGCTTTAAGCAAAAGGTTACATTCTTCTTCTCCCAAACCTTTGAATGCACTTGCGCCAATAACTTTTGGAAAACCCTGGAAATGCTGGTTCAGCATTCCTTTCTTTCGAGGCAAATAAATACCATTCGCAACCTACGAGACCCAAAGTGTTTCATACTACTGAATGCCATTTTTCACGCATTGAGGAGATGAATATTTATTAAAAAAGGAACTTTTATGAAGCTGCTATCTGCTTTAATGGAGAAATAAATTTCACTTGCTAACTCATTAACCGCACAAGTTCGTATTATCCTAGTTATTTTTCCAACTAGTCTTAAGTGCGCTTCCCGAGTTTTTTCTTTAAAAATGAACACCCTCTCCCAAATTTGCATAATGCTGGCTAGTTTTGATTTCCTTCCTTTAAGCCCACACCCCTCCCACCGCCGACTTTAATTAAGCTTTCCACAGTGCTTGCGACATTGCCGTCGGGTGCCACAAACTTCCCAAAGCATATCTTCTCTTCCGAGCACAACATCACCATTTAGTGCATTTGCATTTAAATGTGAAGACCCTAGTTCACACCAAATCTGCTATTTTAATCAATCAACTAATTGCGCAGCGATTTCTCACCCTATCATTGCATGTGCTAAAATGAACGTCTTAGGCGAGAGGCGGTAAGGAAATGCAAGCCTAGTGGCTGGCGATATACAAGCCAAACGTAAGGGGGTAACGGAGTGAAAGTTTCCTCTCAACTACACAACTAGAAGGCTTCGCACTACTTCCAACACAAGTGTCGTGACTAATTCCAAGAACACTTATCGTTACCAACCAGCATGCTAAATTTTTAAGAGACGCACAGTCAGAGTAGATATTCAGTGATGGCAAATAGTTTTAACTTACTATGGAGACATCACGCAAAATTTTGCTGAGAAATCAAAGGTCTTTTAAATTTGCAATGCATCAAAGAACACGGCAAGCAGTAAGCAATGAAAATTGCCATTTTTTATTTACAGATAGAAGTTAATTAATATAAGGCAGAAATTATTGCCTTTATTAGCCCGAACTTTGGCGTCTGTTCGGAGGCTCATTGTTTTAGCATTCCACATTTACGTTTCTTTGCTTGATGAAGAGCATTGTAATGGAATTAGTCATTTATGCTTGCAGAGGAAACTGTGCTCGAGAGTGCGGGGTTCGGGAGAATCTTATGCGATGACTAAAATGTCTTTAGAGTTGCAAACAATTCGACTACGAAGATAGCTTTTCTACTCCTCTTTTCTTTTAGCATGGACTTCCAAGGAGCACATTAATAAAAAACCTAGGCATAAACAATTTAAAAATAGAGGCAATTTGTAGTTGGAAATGAAACGCCCCAATCTTGAAAATACTTAAAAACTCCTGTCATTGTGACGGTGACGGCTCACGGGTCTCAGACGGATTTTGTGCCAATACGATGGCAACATTGAAGATTTCGAGTGGGGTTTTAAAGTTTTTAAAGTTTGCTGAGGACAGATTCGTGTTTCCTCCCTAAAGTTCACCCATCCGCACTGGGTGATGACCTCCTCGCCATAGCAATGGACGCAGGTTTTGCATACGGATACATTTTGACACAAAAAAATATCCAATGGCCACACGTTGGTGCTACTAGGCTTGCATTACTTTAGACTCGTTGACATTTACCTTAAACAAACTTTTAATAAAAGTTAATTGCCCAAAGGTTTTGACCACCATAAAACTAGTGTTTGGGCAGTGCAAGCAAACATTTTGAATTGCCAATGTATGGCTGCTATTGGGCCACGAAAGGCTTTAATTTCTTCAAAAATTTGATTCTTAAGCGAGTCTCTTTCTATGCAGGCTTAAACTGCCAAGCTAGTAGGCCAAACTGAATATCACTCCCTTAATCAGACACTGAGTTGTACCAATTAGTTTAATTAGCACATAATGCAATAATAAAGCCCTCCGATAAGTTTTCACGAAAATGGCCGCTTTTGTGCACTGTTCTTTCTACCGTTTGACTGACAAGTCGATATCTTTAAGGATTAAAACACAGAAAAAAACGAATTTGTCAAGTTAAATGAAAAGACCTAATCTCAGAAACCTTTGTATTGGTTGTTAAAATCAACCAGTCAAAGGTATTGTAGTGGGTTCCAAGGACCATTTGAGCTCCATGTAGCCAATGCCACGTCAAATAAGACCCAGCTGTCAAATCGGCATTAGCGTGACTCAACCAACAACCAAGTCCATTTCATTGTCGACGGTGCGTCTATCGCTTGTAAACTGCTTGTGAAATTAATATATTCGTTAGCTGGTCTTTGTCTGTCGGCTTGGGGTTGACCACTGCAATAAATCAGCAACATGCAGTAGCACCCAGAGGTGTAGGTGCGCACTAATTAATGATCGCGCGTATATGGTGGCCATGGCTGTCTACCTCTCAGCACAAGTCACAATGCATGAAGCGAAGGGGCTATGAAAATGCGATTGCTTTGTTCCGGTCATTCAAGCATTCGTGCTTGATGTGGCATCGCAATGAAGTGTCTGGTAAGTCAACGATGCCCCTGAATGCTCAACCCGAAGGTTCGCAGCAGCATAAAGTTTAAGTAGACCGCTCAAAACCTCGGATTGCTGCAAATATGTGTCGCAAAATTTTAAATGCATCCAAATAAGGCATGGGATGATGAGAGAGAATGACACGCATAAATAAATTAGATTTATCTTGATGATCAGCCCTGAATATGCCGTTGAACATACAGCACGTTTACGAGTTTAACTGAGCTCTGAGATTAGTAGAGCAAGCTTAGCAGCTTTGCTTAATCAAATGGGACCCGACCTCAAAAACAAGGAGAATAGTTAAAGCCGCTCGCGCGTTTTAATCTTAAGTCCACCTGGGTGAACAAGCCGAGGCAGAGTTTGTGGTTACTAAAAAAATATACGACGACAATCCCGTATAAATAGCGACCAAATTTGAGACATAATTCCGTGAACCCAAGGCTGAACCCTTACTAAGAAAGGGTTGCCTTTGTTGGATTGGACTTAAGGGACGTATGCTGCAGTACGGCATGGGGTAAACTTACCAAGGAGGCATGAGTAATCAAATAAGCGATGCTGACTTAGGTTTATAATTTTTAATAAGCTTAACTTCTGCTTGGATTAAAAAGGGATACCTTGGAAAGCCTTTCGATGCAACAAGGAATGATGAGCTCTCACAAATGCAGCTGATGTGATAGTTTCAGACCCTTCACTTATGGCCGGGTAAGTTGATGCTGCTTGTGGCTTTTTTAATTCGCTTAACTACTGCCTATCAGTGCTGTGAATAATTTTTAAATTGACAAAGATGGCATAAAATTTCAAGGCAGATGTGAATAAAACAAATGACGGTGGTCAAAGCAATGGATGTCTCCTTCACTTATTGTCTGTTGTTTGAAGTTTTGTTAAAGTGGGCGGAAATATTTCTTGAAAGCAGAAAGGATTGCATCCAGCCTGCACGAGCTAGTCATCGAGGTCCACAACCACCCACTTGGTGCTAATAAAATAAGTTTTCTGCAGAACCATTGGCAGGACGGTTCTGCAGCCTCAGCCGATGTGTGCGGCACGTTGCTTGCGGGCACGTGTAGGATGTTATGGGTCATCGCTGTCAAAAACAAAGCAAATTTATGTGTGTCTGCACGGCCATAAAACTGCAGCAAAATCCCTTTAAACTTGTTGTGATATAATGCAAATGTAAGCACTACCAAAGAATCGTGGCTCCCACCCTCCTAGGTGAGTACTTTCATGCAATCTCACTTGCGCTTTTAAATTCCACAAAGGTAGTAAACTCATTAAGGTTAAAGGGATTCAAAATCCACGAAGAAATAAAAGATTCCGGCACTGTTTGTCTTGTCCATTTAATCTGGCCTTGAAGGCCAAAGAAGTGCTTAGTTAATGCCACCGTTGAAGCTGTTGCGTTTGAAGATGGAGAAGGAAGTAGGGACTTAATTTGAAAGAACCTAGCACCTGTTCTGACATAATGAGGACTTCATATTTTAGGTGATTGATGGAAATTATTAAAGTCTACATTAAATAAGGAAGCTTCAGAATGTGCATTTACATTACAATTGTAAAACTAATGGGCTACCATATGCTTAGCAGCCAGGATCGCTCAGAGAGAAAAATGAAACACTGTTTTCGATGAAGTATGTTAAATATGACCCAGTTTTTGCATGTTCTTTTAGATCGCGTTCTAAAGCGTTAAGAAGTCATACCATTAAGGCAGGTAATTTATTGCCTTAGGGACTGCTAGACTGGACTGGACGTCACATTACTGTACAATTGATGGAATCATGAGCATTCTAGGTGCTATAAATATTATACAACCGGACTTATTTGGCTAAGGTCCTACATCAGTGCTGCGAAAAAATCACTCACAAACAAACTACTCCAGCCAAACCTAATATGAAGGTGGCCACAACTTCGCTGATCCAATTTGTCACTTCCAGTGGGTTTGGACACATTCCCATTACTACTTGTGGAAAGGCAAAATCCCCTTATAATTGACGAGGTTCAGATACTTTTTTTATGCCATTCTCCTTTTTTTGTGCTGCTCAGTCATTTTTATGTCCCATCTCAATGGCGAATAGAGAGAAAAAGGAGTTAACAACGAAGATGGATGCTAAAAAGCGATGTATGGACTTAAGCAAATTGAATTTGGGAGAAATAATTTTTTTCTGCAGCCTAACTTTGTGCATTAAGAGGAAAGGCGAATAAATAAAACGGGTAACTCTAAATTCTATGACCTTCCAACCGGACTGTGTCATTGAGCAAATGAATTTGTCTGATTATCACTATGGCTTCTCACAACAGCTTTTGACATTCAGCTATGGATTACAGCACAAATGTGGCACTTTGATACTTCTTCAGCGACTGAAAGCAATCATTTAGGAATCCACCCGTTAAAGTAAACACAAATGGAATTCCGAACAGCTTTTTGAAAGGCTAGTTATGCCATCATCCAGAGAAGGGCAAAGGAACTCATCATAAATTAATGGAAGTTGCTAAGTTATCAAGAAAAATGTCAAAAGCTTACACGTCATAGCTTATCCTCAACTCACGTCAAAATCACATTGCTAAAAGGGGCTGCTTTTGGAGGACCATGACCTCAGACCAAACCACATGGACAGTTCATACATTATTTGAGTACATGTATGACATGGGCGGAGCGAACGCAAAAGTATTGGTTTTCCCTTCACGACTTTGCTTACAAAATCTGCAAAGACTTAGTTTTTTTCTCTTCTTGCGAGTTTACCTGTGTCCTTAATGCATTAGTGATGACTAACTTACCTTCTGCGGCGTCCTTAAATATTTAATAAAATCAGTGTTCTTTGGTTTAAGAAAATAGCTTGATTGGCGAAACTTGACGCAGCCTTGTTGCAATTGTGGTTTGTTATTTCGCCACGCTATTAACAAAATACTTAAAAATGAAACACTATCGGTGCTGATCGAAATGTTAGTGGAAAATATTTAAGCGTTGGTTGAATTATTTTCTCACCAACGTTAGGATTTAATCCTTCTTTATGACTCGCTCGCCTTTGGGACGAATAAGGGACATGCGATTGGGGAGGTAGCTTAATGAATGCGCTGGGATGACTGTACCGCGGCGTGAGAGAGCACAGGTGAGGCAGACAAAAGGCATGCCGATTACTATGTACGATCACAATGAGTGTCTTATCGTTAAAGTGGCGCGATGACAGAGAAATGCTTAAATTAATGATTCCGGTCGCACTTCTAATGTAGGGACCATTTGCTATCATAATCTTGCGCATTCGTGCCAAAAGTTCAAGGTATCAAGATCTTCGTGCACATGCGCGTCTTCGGTTCGAAGTCATCCTCCTCTATAAATTCAGCTGCATGCAATGAAGTAGCACTACGCATACTTGTCGTACCATGCAGTGAAACCGTTAGATCAAATAAGTTGTATTTGGAGAAACATAGCAATCCCATTGCGGCGGCCGGAATGTTACGAGAGTCTAAGCAAATTGCCGAGAAAATTCTCTCTTATCAGCAGCCGAAGAAAATCCGATGCTTCCTGGCTTAATTTTAACAAGCTAAGTGGAATATCGCCAAATCAAGGCATTGACCGTGTAGTGAATAATTTTGCTGCAACAGCCCCAAAGGAATGAGCAATCAAACTAGCTTCGATTTTGCACCCGCTTAATGGTTATTAGTTGAAGTCACGTCATTTAAACATGCAGAGTGGTGCTACGACAATAGTGCCGCCTTCCGCTTTCTAAACATCGGATTTGACATCCTCCCATTTGTCGAATTCGGCATGCTTGGGTGGAGGTCTAAAAATACCTTTGTTTTCGTGTTGCAGATGTGATACGCTAACGAGAATGAAGGTCACCACTCTCCACCAGCATATACGAACAACGCAAGCTGCAACAGGATGCTGCATGTTCGGACAGATCATTGCAGTGCGCTGAATTTATAACAGCACAATTGGCTTTTTGAAGTCACCCATTGTTTTCTTTGTTGAATTTTGGCGTTTGACACGATTGACGTGTTTTGCCATCCTTACACATATTTGCTGAAGGAGTTAGGAAGATGTAGGCACTGCTAGATATTGTGACATTTAAAGTCAATCGGACTCGCTACTTACTACATTCACTTGAATAAAAATGCGTTGGAAAAATTTGAAAGCTGTTCTTAGATGTTCTTAGTTTCCATTTTTGAACTAAAATTTACAGTAAAAGAGAGATAGTGGATACCAAACAAAGAATGATTTCTCATTTAAGATTTACATCAATTAGTGCAGTGCTGTTTGTAAATCCCTAAGCTTTACATCCTTCGCAAGATGAGCTGTGTCGGTGAATGATACTTGGGAGACCGCCAAAGACTGAAAGTCTTCCATGACTAGATCATTTCATGTGCTAGCACTTGCTGGGAAGATGTCCCCCGAAAATCAGTACCAGGTCGAAGTTTGTAGTTCTTGAAATTGTCTTGATTAATTAAAACTTGAACTTAACCTATTGATGGCAATTCGCTGTACAGACACTCAGTAGTTGATCACTACGAATTTATCCGCTAATATCAGCTACATTTTGGCAGCACTTCGATGGCACAACCAAAAAACTGCAATCTAGCTTTGTGCTTATTCGTTCTGAGCTGTAACTACTGCAATCCTTGCTACTCCACAAGTCCTCTTAAAAAATTAAAGAGTCGTGGCCCAAAGGGAGCCCATTAATGACGTATAGAGGAACTGCGGAATGACAGTGCGAACAGTTTAAGCTGAGGACAATGGACGTCAGTGGTGTTATGAATTTGAACATTACACACTCACCCATATTATAGTAAAGTAAGTCCACTTTAATTAATTTAAACCCGGTCTTGCTCCATTAGTGCTAGTTTTGCAGAAGTGAAACTGAGATATTCACAAAGGGGTTGCAGCCGTTTCGATAAGCCCTTAATGGCTGATTTCTGCAGCTATTTCTGTCTTTCGATGATTGGGTACTTTCTGTAGATAAATATAGCCAGGACTGTTGTTCCCATTGCTGCTGCCAACAGTGCAGCTCCTCGAATCGTCTCCGAAGATATGATGGAGGATGGATGAAAGCCTATTAATAGCCTTAAGCGCTGACGGTAGGAATAGCTAAGGGCAAAGATCAGTGTGAGTTCATGGATGCGAGAATTGTTATTTTGTCACATTGTCATAACATAAATCTGCCGCTCATATTGTCACAGGACCCACTGACAGCGATGCCACGAGGATGCGGGTTCTTTGAGTATACCGCCTCCGAGTCAGCCGATTTGGCTTGTCTGGGGCTACAGAATCACCCAGCCGGAGGAGGCAAGTTCTTCGCCATTCGTGCAGACCACCTGATAGCAGTTCCACCCTGCACACCCCTCCCTCTCTCCTCGTCACCGGCCACTGTCGCCGCCGTCGCAGCCCCTCAATTGAGCCCTACACCCGTCCTCTGTCTCGCCAACATGGTTTCGCCTCGTGACATTGACTCGCCCGAGGGTTACGCTGATGTCATGGAGGACGTGCGCAGTGAATGCCTTCGACATGGCGCCGTTATTTCCGTCCATATTCCCCAGCCCAATTCCTCGACTTCCTCGGCCTCCTCCACCGCCACCGCCACCGCCACTAGCACTGGCACTGGCACCGCCACTGCTGGTGCAAAGCACTTTGGAAAGATATTCGTCGAATTTGCGACTGCACAGCAGGCTCATGCAGCCAGTCTGGCACTGGATGGGCGCAAGTACAATGGACGCACCATGTCTACCAGTTTCTGTGACCCGGCGCGCTATGCGGCGGGGGAGTTTAGTTGAGGCACGAGGTTGTCAGAATGCTTGATGATTTGTTCTGTCTTGTCTCTGCTTACCTCTCTATGATAAAGTGTGGAAGGTCTATTTTTGAAGCGCTGAATCTGTATTTTCCCTTGCTCCTCCCTCTGCTTGTCGCGAGTGGTGTAACTTCATCTGAAATATGTAAAGTCCTGCTAATTATTTGAGTCTTCTCTTCCTATCGTAGTTTGACTTTTTGACACACACTTTAGGGTGTCTTATAACTCTAAGTTTAATAGGTGAAGATTATATTGGGTGTATCTGCGGACACAGGGGAATTAAAATAACATCTCACTACGAGTAAAACAAATTTTTTGATTTCGGCTACATTTGAGCTGTTTGTATTACGAGTACTTAAAAACGCTTTGATGCTGCTAAATCTGTAAGGTAAGCGCTTTTGGAATCAGTTAAATAAGGAGCCCTATCACATTATTAACTTTGTATAGTTTAATTAAGCCACTTTAAACACTCTCATTAGTCTGTTTGTCATTCTTAAAATGGGCTTGCAAACTGGGTGGGGTGGTACGGATAGGGTGGATGGAAATCCCACAGTTAGTATCTGTACTTCGCGCGTGCCATTGGCAAATACCACAAGAATACGTACAAGGCAGACGATGGTATCTTTTGCTTCCTTGCTCTACTTGCACTCGCATTCGAGGATGGCCTTCATAATTAAAATTATGGAGGGCAAAAGGAGATGGAAGCGTGCTCAACTGTTTGCTCTGTAAGCTTGCCATAAGAGGAAATGATGAGTAGTTGCATGGTTAAAGCGCACTTGTGGTAAGGTAAAGCCTCACTCCTTCAGCACTCCTTCCCTGCTATTCACAGTTTACCCCTTACGATCAAAGCGTCATTGGCCACAAATTCCAAGCATTTGATTTTGACCCGAAAATTACGTAATTTATAATGGTTGGTGACACACTCATTGTTAATAGGATGGGTGATTGAGATTCAATACAGTGTTGCATAAGTTGACAAAAACACAAAATATATTAATCAGGTTGATCCTTTAGCCAACTTTTGCAACTGTATGACATGAGCAGCTGGATAATTTACTAGACTGAGCCGTGTATACGCATTGAGCATTTTAATGTACATCGCCTCCCCCTCCACAGTCTTTTTGTCCTTCAAGGCATATTTCATTGCACTCACCGAAGGAGTTCAATGTTTCGTAGTTCTTCTTTTGCCCTGCCGCCCATAGAATAAGTGGATTGCTTTAAGGAAGCAACCATACATTTGACATTTACAAAATGAACACTATGTATCACAATTACAGTGCTTCAGAGTCGGTCGAGCTGCTCAGCTTCGGGGTCGGCACACGTTTACTGAATCCTGCCCATAAGGAGCATTTGTACGACTGCCATGTAATGTTACAATCGCTTGTTGTAATTTCCGAATAAAGGCTGCATGACTCAAAAATGCAAACAAGAATCTTGAATGCTGCTTTTACTTTTTGCCAGGTGGACAGCTACTGATTAACTGGGCATCTTAAGTGACCTAGACAACTTCGACAAAGCTGCTTTCGAAGCTCGAAAACGAAGTAGCAGACACAGTTAAATACAACTTTGTATAGATAATTTTACTTGTTGATTGCAAAGTTAAGACCTACCCAACTGACTTGACTTTATGATTAAGAGTGGCTTTGTAAACTTATACCTTACTTCCATAGCAAAAGTAAAAGCGATTTGATTGTGGTAAAACTTAACTTTTCCAAATTATCTTAGTTAAGCTTATTCTCACCAAGAAAAATAATTGCGTATGCGCAAAATTCTAATACTTGCTTGAGTGAAAGGAAGTCTCTCGTGCGGTAATTTCTTCCTTTCCTTCCTCTTTCCTTCTTCTACTTCCTATAACGGTATCTTTATTATAGTTGCTGAGCGGTTAATAGGTGGCAAAGAAATCGGAGTGATGAGATGGGTTTTTTACCTCCCGAGCATTCATATGCTCGTCCACTAAGTAGGAGTAAAAAGCATAAACTATTGATAGCACGTTAATGTACCCTCGTAGGGTGAATAATATTTCGAAAGCCTGTACGCAGGGGCAGTTAAGATTCAGTAGTCAATTTCACCCATGAACTACGCTTGTGTGATTCAGTTTGAGCATAAATATCCAAAAGAAATCAAGATTTGGGCTAGAAAAGAGTAAATCTAAGGTGCTTTTACCAGAATTTTATTTCCTAGAGGATTTCTCTGCCTATGCCAATGAATTGGGTGCATGATTTTGTGCTTTTTTGGACGTATTAACATCAGTTCATTATGGGGCCAGTCGCGCGTTGACTTTGTGCGTTGTAGTGCCAACTACATAAGTGTCCTAAACTCGACCTCTGTATTTATTAAATCGCAACACAAAAACTAGCAGCCGATTCAGTGAAGATGCAAGTAAGCGCTACTCAGTTTGGTGGACAGTTATTGTTTCAACTAAAATGAGATGGACCCTAATGGGAAGTCCGTTGGCTTGGAGACATTTTTCGGGGAACAGTGAATCGACAGTTTGGATGTCATCGGCCCTCGTGGAATGGACTTGCTCTAAACACGCTTTAACATGTCATCGGTGACCCATTTTTTATCGCTGCCGGACAAAGCATGTTGTCATCCAACTTGTCTGCATGTTTAAAGAGCATGAAGGCTACGTCGGAAGAGAAAATCACCAAACCTCTTGTGAAGCGCTAACTTTTTATCGTCAGCACCGAGACACTTCAAATACACCGTTCGGATACTAGATTCGTAATGAGTAGCAAACTAAATTTATACTTTCTGAGGCGTCTGATCTGCCACAGGGCTGTTATTTCCAACTCAAGAGGTGCATTCATAGAAACTTGCATTACGAATAATCAGCACCAAGAAGAGTCTTGTTAGTTCCAATCCAGAGTGTCATAACCGAAGGACAGACCAAGGATTCTGCTAATCATGCACTAGTTGTTCTTTCAGTGCGTCTCTAATCAGCACGGAGTTTATGTATATGTGACAAGTAAATTTTGTAAATTGGCTGGTTGCGCATTCTGTGGCATTACAGAAATTCGGATGAGATTCATTACTTAACTGTCGAGCGGATGGATAGAGGTGACCATTATTGTGCACTCACTTGGCGCCCTTTGTAATGCGGCTACCATTACCCCCATTCGCTTCGGAATGCTATCTCACTCCACTAAAATAAGTGAGAGAGCACAAATTCCTCGAGCTATGATTTAATGGAATCGAAGAATTTAGCTTGCATTACATTTCTCTACTTTTCCTCACGCACGCTGTTACTGCGTTGCATAATTTTGCCGCAATTCTGCGAAGACACTTGATAAAATCCAGGGTTGCAGCTTAAGGTTTGGGCAGGTGTTGAGTTACATTAGACAAACAAAAAATTATTCTGATGAAACGGGAATAGCATCCCTTAAAAAGAATTATTCTAAACACAATGCATACCAACTAAAGGCAACATTAAATGCTTAAGCCCAGCTCCTTCTTGACCAGTACAATGACTCTCCGACTAAATTTCAAGCTGACTACATTACAACCATATGCATTCAAAATTGTTTTTAATACTGTGCTTGGTGGACAGCAGTGGCTTCAACATGAATAAGAGCAGCAGTGGACAAAACAAATTTACAACTAAATATGGTAGCTTAAATCACCGCTCCTGAGGCCGGAGAAATTAATTATATGTTTTCCGCATCCGTTACAAAGGCTGTCTTAAAATGATTTTAAAGTTGAAAAAAATTTGGTAATTTTTCCTTCTTACGACAAAAGTGAGGGGCTAAATTTGACGCTGCGAGAATTCGAGGTCCAGTAGTGCAGTGATAGGTAAATTAATCACGCAGGTTTCAAACTGTGCGATAGTACGATCTCCGCTAATTCGGTCCCTCAAATGGCTACACCTACTCACTTTAATGCTCATATTTATAAGCGTTGGAGGAGATGAGTAGGCCTGCAAATAAAACACCATCATTGTCACTTAAAAGAGGCGCCAAAAAAGATCTACTTGCATATCTTCACCGTATGACACTTTGAAGTGCTTTTGCGCTAGTTTGGACAGAACATGACAGCAAACTTACTGAGGAGGGGATTGCAAAGTTGAAAGTTTTACACAATCCTTCATCGGCCAAAGGCCAATATGCTTTGGCTCAATCAGAAGTAAAAAAATCTTCGTCCATTTTGGCTACTGTTTCCATTGGCATGGTGAATTCCGAATGCTCATTCTCACTTTCTTCTGATTTCGTGTGTGGCACTAGAAGTGCCGGAAAAATCTGAAGTGCTTTCTGTCCAAGTTACAGAATTGCATCTACCATAAATCTCACAAAATTGGAAGCAGAGGATTCTCATGTTTTATCGATAAGATTAATAAATTGGCAGCTCGACGAAAGAGTCGCAATGTGAGACAAACGGTCATTCATAATTTATATTAGTAATTTGGCTTTCAAGCATTTGGATTGGGCAAAACTTGGATTACCTTTCAAAACATAGAAGAGATTTAAGCATAAACGCTTTAGAAAATCGCTTAACCTGAGGAAAAATAAAAGCGTATCCGACTTTCGCCTCATTTCTGCAATACACACCGTCACTCAAGGCTAACAACTTTTTCTTGGATTTTCGAAACATAGGAGGCTAAAAGTTTCGGGATAAGTGAAAAAAAGTTTGCCGTCATTTTTATGCCCCGTGCGTTCGAAAGCTCGGCCATAAAGACTTGCTGGGGACATAAAATGCACCCAGTTTCAGAAGATTTCATCATAAAAGTGAAGAGGCTATAGCGTTTTGGGATCGCTACTGCATCACACATTGCATGCATCTTCTGCAACTCCATTAACGGGGATTTGCAGGGGTGCAAACGGACATGCATAAAACTTCAGAGGCTACTGCGACAGTTTGTTCCTTCTTACCGATAGTCAAGCTATCAGTTCTGTTTCGAATACATATAACCATTTGTAAGCATGCATTCTAATAGCCATAGCAGAACCTATTTCGAATCGAATGCTCAAGAAAGATCAGTAATGCATTGATGAGTTTGGAATCATTCCATTTGAAAACTACCTTTTGGAATATGCAGATATCAGTAGATCAGATCTTTGATACTGACCTTTAATTGTTTAAAGGCCGTTGTGACCAGTTAAGGTTATAGATAAAGACCTTTAATTTCACTTACGTCAGTGGCAAAATTAAGCCAAATTTTGAGTCCTTTTATCATTGTAGTTGCTGGCGGCTAAAGACTTGACCACCTTAAGTCCGACAATGATTAAGCAAGAGGGAAATGGAGCCTTAGGGCAGAAACAAAAAGACAAGATGCAAAGATTATTTGGCGGATAAATGCGTGCCCTCTGAGGGCTACGAGACTTCCTTAGGGGCCACCTATCCTATGGGGATGCAAGCGAGTAAATCTCTGCATTCAAAACTGAAGAAAGTCATAAATGGGCAGCTGTCTTCAGTCAGAATGAAGTTCAAAACTAAAACCATGCAAAGTTCGGATGACTGGTTTAACCTTAAAACTTATGGAGTCTATTCGTTTTTTACTAACCTAGCTTTCAACAAAGGAAAATATATCTAAAACTTTTTCTTTGTAACCTCTAATGCTTTAAGGCGTGGCTTTTGCGATTGTTGCTTTGTGAAGTTCATCACTATCACAAAAGAAATGCATTACTTGGTAAAAGTCGGAGACCTTGACCAAAAAACCATAAGTTAAACCAAGCATTTTGACTAAAAAGTATAATCATTAAGCCCTCATCAACACAAGTTCACACTCCTTGTATAACCATCGGGACTTCTATTTATTTTCGACAAAGTCAGCAAAAAGAACGAAAGTCTACACAATGTAACTGACGGAGGCGTTGATTCCACACTCAGGAGGACTCGGTGTGGGGATTAGTGCCACCTAATTTGCAGCTTTGTCGCAACACAATGGCCAGGATATGGCCAATTAATAGGAAGGAAGCAGAATTGAACAGGTGCATCCATTAGAAGGCAAAGGATGCCATTCGACTTTTGCTTCGGCACGCAAATGAGAGTTTGTAGTAGTCATGAATCTCCGTGTCGGTCAAACTTCGCATTGACTTAAGGATGAGATTTGCACTTTTGATAACAAGATCAGTTTAAGTTGCCGCGGCTTTCAAGCAGGTCTTGAAGTGGAAGTTTCATAACTCTACCCCCAACCTCAATAAGTTAAGACTTTGTTTTTCACAATTTTGCCTTGTCCCATTGATGGAGGTTGATGTTAATCTATGTAGTGTGACTTATTTTGCTGCGTTTAATTATGAAATTTTACTTCCATAAACATAGAGTCATGGACTAACTGCGAAATTTGTAAATCGTTAATTAAATAGCTATGGAAAATAGGTGTTAAGCATCAAGTAGTGCGGCGTAAGCCGCAATAACATGGCGACCTAAAAAACTATGAGGCTTCCAGCGTTGTTTAGAATAATAAGAAGCCGTAACGCCAAAGTCAAACATGCTTGGCATACTGGCATAAAGTCCTTGCCACTTGGGGAAAGAAGAATGTGTGCCAAAAAAGAAGGATTGAATGGACAGTCAAGATGCTGTAGGGGACGATCTAACACCTCAGGATAGCATTACCTCTTTAAGAGGTGTACAAAAACTTAAAAAACTAAATTGAAGATAAACAGTCCTTGATCTTTAGAATAAAGTAAAAACTTAACAAAGGCTTATGCTTATGCCTCTATTAACAATGTAAAATTTTGTTTTGTCTGAGCTCACAAAAGTGTTTACAATGGCGGCGAAATTGCATCAACAGAAACGAACCGTTTCGCAGCTAAGATCACCTTTAATGCTATTTAAAGCAGATTTTTACCTGCTCTGCAACATTTACAGCATCAGCTACTTTCAGATTTACACATTCCCAAGTTATTTTGCCTGATAATATAAAGGAGACCAAGAGGATTCGCAGCTGGAACTCAGCAGCTATCTTTACAGTAAACTTCCGCCACTATTGCCTGAATATCAATACTTGCCTGGTAAAAGGCATAAACAAAATCCATCTATTCAAATCCAGATCTATTATGAAACGCTGGCCTACAAGAACTCAAAATGGAGGAGGTTTGGAGGGTCTCAAAGGCTATTTTAATGCAAAAATTTAAGCAAATGAAAGCTGAAATATAGTTTCCACAATATGTAGTAGGGTTTAAGCCAAAGGAAGCCAATTTAATTCATAGGAGGAGAAAAAACTATAAAAATGAACCTTAATATGTTTTTACTATGATGCCTGCGTCTGCCTTTAGTATTATGGCACCTAGGCAAAGCTTAGTTTAACTGCTTAAAGGGTTGCTAACAAATCGGCAACTATTTTTAACCACCGATTTTTGGGCAAAACGCCTGAAAGACTATAATTCCAAAATGTTTCGAATATTGGTAATAAGGTAAGGCGGAATGCATGCTATGTGTAAAAGCTATTTAAGACAAGGTGACTCTATTGGCAGATGCTTTTGTCGCTACCGCATCCGTGCAGATCCTCCAAGATTGATTCAAGTGGAATGGTGTCTGGCATATGCTGACGTCATCTATAAGTAGTTAAGACGAGCCTCAGTGCTTTGAGTAATTTCTTTTAAGGAGGCTTGATGAACAGTTTTACGCAAAAGCATGCTCAGAGAGAAATTTCAGTGTCGGAATTGCGGCCGATTTACCTCACCCGTACAAACTCGCATACTCCAAACCATCATTGTTTGATGTTAAAATGCAGGGCTTTGGGGCTGAAACCGCCTTTGTGAAAGACTTAACTTGAAATATTATTTGGTCATTACTTAGTCTACACGCACATAAATATTGTATAAGCAGAAGTTAAATTTTAAGGACTTATCCTGGACTTTGGCAAAATTTTCCCATAAAACAACGAGTTTGGGTTGAATTTGAGCTTGAATTAACATACTCTGTAATTAGAAGACTGAATTATTTACTCATCTTGTTATTTTTGGACATTTTGAAAGCCTCATTTTAGTTCGTTAAACAGCTATTCCTTTGTGTCCCGAAAGCATCTGGAGAGAAGCACATCCAACACACTACACTTGGGCGGCTCAGCCACGAAGAATGCTAACACTGCTAAAGCACATTTAACCCTTTGTTTTCAAAAACTGTTTTAACGAGATGCCGAGTGTATAACCAGTGACTTCCAGCCAGACATGGTCATACGACACACGTCAAAAAGGAACGATACCGCTCTTAGTTTTACTTGTCTAGTAAATAATTTAACAATTAAAAAAAACTACTCTTTGCATTTGAACAGTCTAATAGATGACTGGACAATTATTTTGACTGTCTCAGACAAGGTTTTGTTTAAATTTCACGAAATATTTAGTTTAATGAATGAAAATTTATTAAACTCGCTCCTCAGTCCTGCGCATTCTCCGTAGATCGCACTTCTATTCCATAGTACGACCTCCAGGGCAATCCAACATATTTTCAACCTTTCAGTTTGTAAGTCATACGCATTGTTCATGCTACTTAAGGTTGTTCTAACTTTGGCAATGTTCAACAACCTCAGTCTAAAAAAATGGCTCCGCAGATGCTCCAAGCTGGTTTCCCAACATTAAAATTCCCGAAGAAAAGAATCTGTCATGAATGAAATGAATCTGTAGACGCTCTGAGTAGAACGGTCTAAATAAATTAAATGTTAAAGACCATCTTTTATGTGTGTTATAAAAGGAGGCAAAATAACAGTTAAAGCGAAATCGGACTCAAATATTTGGTGAATTCCAGTGCAGAGCTGTGCTACTCATGCAAAGAATCAGATTGGCTGTAAAAGCAATGGTAAATAATGCAGATTGATGGATGGTCATAGAGCAGTAAAAAAAGAGATTAGAAAGGAAAAGAAAGTGCAAGTGTTGGCCCTGTAATTTTCTCTTTAAACTTTTATTTCACTATCCGACTAGGCTGTTGGACTAACTTCACCATTTGGTTTTGCGGTGAAGAGCAGCAGAGCTCTCTTTCCAAATAAAGCTGACAAATTCAAGGAAGACTTGGTACAGTGAAAATGCTCAGATATGCTAGCGAACTAAAGAACAAACGAATCTTTTCAGGCAAGGAAATCTAGCTACCGTTGGTGCTGGTTCACCATCTAGTCCTCGACGATCAGCACGGAGCGGTGGTGATTATAGAACTTGGCACATAACCAGAAAGGATTGAGAGACATGGAGGGATCTAGTATTTTGTGTACCACTGTGTCGTAATCCTGCTTCATGGCCAGACCTGTGGGCTATGTTACATTGCTTTGAGGTCTTCACGTTTCTCATAAAATGCATTCTGCTACACTAAACCAGCCTATCGAGATTTAGGAAAACACCGAAAACGCTTGCATATACAAGCCAGTCATTGTCAATATGATTTTTAATGGCGAAACTTATGCCACAGATTTGGATTTTATAATGACTTTAGTAGATGAAGCTTTCCCCTATCAGTCTCTTTTACTTAAATGTGCAAAGAATTGTCTTTCTGTCTCAAGACTGAGTAATGGACGCATTTTACAAGAGAGAAATAAATCCGTTCTGGAATGTGGTACGTGAATTATAAATAAATCAAGGAAGCGAAAACACTTTGCAAATTCTGCCAAACTGCTCGCATTTCCGCTCGAATTTCGTGTTCCAATGTGGCGTGAATGTCACCTGTGGTCTACTTTTACAAACACGGATGAGTTATAGGCAAGTGTGGATGCCAGTTTGAAAGGAACCATTTAAAAAACGTATACTATCGTATCATTAGTCAAAAAAGAGTGGCCGCAAAGTTTATCACCAAAAAGCAATGCAACAAAATTTTTGGTAGCACAAGTAAAAGAAGGCTTATTTGGTTTGGATTCAAATTCAATAAGTCGAAATTATTTTTTCGCAATATGAAACTAAAAATCTGTCACTGAGATACACAAACTAATTAAAATCTAGCACACGCAAGTCTTATGTTTGCAAGCGCACGCCCAAAAACGCAGGTAGCAGCTTCACTTTGATGCCCAGCGCAGACTTGGACTAAATTAAACCTCCCTGCGGTAGGAAGAGAATATGTGACCGAGGCAGGAATTGCATCGTCAACGCAAGAAAATAACTGAGAAGATATTAGCCTGTTCAAGAAGATCTGCTGCTTAGCCTAAATTATCGCGACAAAATCGAAAATTCTGGCTTAACCAAAGATAGGAATCGAGCACTCAGGGCATTGCGTCACGTCTGCGATCTGCTGGTGGTGAAATTCTGACCATATCAGCAGTTCAGGGGGCTTTGAAAAGTAGGTTAATGAGAAGACGTGCAGAAAGGTCTTTTTAAAAAATCCACTGCAAACTAAACTTTTAAATGTGCACACATTTGAACAATGATACGCACCATGAGATGCTAAATTACCTACATAATGGTATTTCTAAACTGTTGTGACTTTTGCCGATTTGTAGCGAGGACCAGCAAAGCGACAAATGTGTATAAATGTTCGGCGCCTCCTTTTAGTTGTCGTGATTGGAAGGATATGCGAAAGTTTCCTGCTAGCATGGGGATAAAGTGGAGCAGATGACTTTAGCATTCCTGCGTTGACTTGGGCGGGTAGTAAACATTGCAACTTTCGCCTTTCCAGAGACCACCCATAATGGAAATTGTCAAAAAATCATCCCCTTTGCAGCTAACGGCCGACATATGGTAGCTATAACTCTTTTGCCATTTTTAAAGAGGCCGTTTGTCTTTATTTATATGAAATTTTAAATTATGTGACATTAACGTTAATCTTTGAATGCTCATATTGTGGTGGTGGGAATGTGCCGGGTATTTGATATCTATTGCTTGAATGAGTGGTTTCAACTCTGCATTAGCTGCTTTTGGGATGAGAGTTTTTTTTAGGTTGGCACAGGCTTGCTCAGCATTTTGGCTGCATGCATTAGGCTCGAATTAGCAATGAATGATTAATGCAAGTTATTCAGGTAATGCTCCCTCTGGGAAGTCAAACAAACGAATTTTGAACCAAACGCTACCTCTTAAACGAAACCGGCTTGTTATTCAGTTGGCCTTCCTGCAAAATGTCCTTTCTTTTCTAGCGCCAAAGCAGAAGAAACGCGAATATCTTTCAATGGAACTGCTTACAGCGGTGCACAATATATGCTGAACTTTTGTCCGATGCAGCAGACTGATACTTTTTTGCTTACTCAGTGGTGGATTGTTCCAAAAATTAGAAAGGGGTTAACTCTTAAAACGGGATAATGGCTTGAGGTGCTTCAGTGATGCCGACTTATCAGTAATCACCGCAGCCATGTGTTTTCCAACACCCCTGATTGCTTATTATTGTTAAATTGCAGAGAAAAGGCTAGTTATGTACCCCAAATACCTAAAGCATATAAAAATAAGTTAAAGAATTGATATCTTATGCAGGCAATTCAACTGCAATGCTGATGGTCACTATTAAGCCATATCACAGATGACTTTGCTTCCCAAAACTTGTTGCCAAACGAAGTCAGAGGAATTGTTCCCATGAAATGAACCATCTTTTGGGACAGCTCTCACACTTGAGGACTTGGTTACCAATATTCTTGCCATCCGGATGTGCAGTTTGTGAAGGAAAAAATGGAAAGGAATGCTCAGCTTCCTCTTGTGTTCAGGAGTTGGTAACTTTTACTTTTTATGCCCAAGCCAGACATGAAGGTGAGTCACCTCAAAGGAGCTGATCAGCAAAAGATCATGCAATCCAGGGAGCTTAACTGGGAGCTAACTAATCTGTTATGTTGCTTTGCAAAAACAGCCTCTTGTCTTTGATTTGTTTTAGTTTACATCAAGTTTTAGACTTAATAAATTACTCATCACGTCGACTGACAGGTTAAATTGGTTTGAGAAGTTTTTCCTTAATTGGGAGTTATCATTAGCGCTTGAGAGGACTTAGGGGTTAAACAACATTTTCGATTAACTATAGTTGAAGCTAAACAAATACTGCTACATTTGAGTGGTGCATTTTTTAGCCACAAAGCACAGACGACCTACGTCTGTGATCTGTGATTTCTTTAGCAGACTGCACCAAAAAACCAATTTCGCAGGTGCACAGCCAAAGAACTTCGAGGATAGGTTGGTCGCTTCACTGACAGTGAGAGTCAAAATGGAATCTTCATTAAGCTGACATTGCATGTCTATCTTTAAGATGACAAAAACTAACCCTGACGTTGACATTGATTAGTTTTTTGCATGTTTCCTTCGAGTGGCTTTATAGAGACCTACTGCGATGCCTCTGAACAGCCCATGCTAAAAATAAATGAAAGATTTTCGCATTTCATTTTGATTACATGCACAATACATAAGCTGCCTTAAAAATAAGGCACTCGTTGCTGGAAGTGGCCGAACCATCTACATGAAATGATCACGAGTAAGAAACTGATATTTGCATCCTATGTCTGAGCTAAGAAATCAGCTAAAACAGGAGGAATTACTGCCCTGATTGTTTTATTGCGGACCAAAAACCAGGCGTGTGGTACAAATCTGCTTTGGCCGGTCCCAAGGGCTCGAAAGGGGCAGATTAGGTTTCAACTTCATTTCACTTTTTTGGTTTACTTTTCTACTTCTTGAACTGACCATCTGCGGCATTCAGTAATGCTACTTTAGACCATCTGAGCAAAAACACCGAAATGGGTGTCAATTCACTTGTTTTTTCCCACCGCCATAAATAAAGTGCTTCTGTTGTGATAGCGAAGGTCTTATTTACTCCCGTGCACAATCCATTAGGTGACATTTAAAATAATCGCCAAGATGAAAGAATTGTCTCTCAATTCACTGTCCATATTCAAGTCAGCTTTTAGTTAGGCTACGTTAAAAAAGGAAGATCATGATAAGCTGGAATCATTGAATTATCTTAAAGGTTTGTCTTTAGTCTGTTCACAAATAGGCAGGCATTTTGAAATTCCATTTCTATGTATTTCTCATTACAAATAGGTGACATCAATCTCTTCAACCCCAATTTTAGCACTCACTATGGAATCAAAGCCTTTCTTGATTGATAACCAATGGAGATTCCACATGTTTCCTACTCCCAGGGAGGTAATCAAAACCTGTTTTGTTGGCCATGTTGACACAGGCAAAAAGGAGCAGGACTATAAACTGCATTCCTCAAGTAGTGGCTTTGCACAGTATTAGGCTACTAAGTTGTTAGCCACATCAGTTCTTGAGGCAGCGATCCTTTAATTCGACAAATTTGACTGGTATGTTTCCTCAAAGCAAAATACTTAGATATGAGAAAATTCTTGAGTTACAATCCATATAAATGCTTGAATTACATAAACTGCATTTAGGTGTGCAGCGTTAGGCCTCCTTGGGGAAATTACTCAGGCTCAAGATTCTACTTGGTTCCAGATCAGTACTTCGATCCCAAGTGAAGGAGTATGGTAAGCTGCTGTGCTTGAAGGATTCGTACCTACATTTTTTGGTAAGCAATTCTACTTTTGTCCCTTTATTTCACTGTGATTAGGCCTTTCACTTACTCACACTGGACACTGTTGCATGCAGGGTAACTTACCTATTTTATTTCATGGAATGGATGACCAAAATCATAAAATAATGAGAAAATGCTTCCTTTTTTACCATAGAAGGGGCTTCGGTAATATAGCTCTTGTAATGTTCATACTTTTCCAAAAACACACTAAACATCGCAATTTTGCTTTTTGAGGGATTCCAAAATCCTAATTTCCCCAGAGAACATGTTTTTGCTTAACACTAACATTTCACCAACATATGAGGAACATACTTCGTCTGGCTGTGGAGAATGAATTGGCACCAAGACTCCTTACTCTGAACGCAGGAATGGGAGACCGTGGCTTCAAATGTAAAATGTGAGTCTCTTTGTGTTTACGTAATCACCACATCCCAATAGGCTCGTGCATGTTTTGTGAGTTTTATGCCCGAGAAGGTCAATTCGGGGTTTGTTTTGCTATGTTTCAATTAACTAAAGTAGAACATTTTGCCCATGGTGGTGAATTTGCCATAAACTATTACTGATGAACATAAGCCCTTCAGATTTCATTAACGTGTCTTGTTAAGAAGGCAATAATCAAGAGTGATCCGTGTAATTTACTGTTGCGGCAGAATTGATTGTGCATATGGCTGCATTTATAATGCTGTCTCACCGTTAAATTTCTAAGTTTTCTTCGGTGGCCCTTTATCATCAGGTGGTAACAAAGGCCACAAATTCAGATCTTACCCCGAGTGGAAGATCCTTTCGGTCCTGTCAGTTGCACTTTCTTCATTTCCAGGCCTTCAGTACGTTGACAACACATGTTCCGCCCCAATATTCTACATTTGTTTTCAAGGTCATGAAGCGCTAGGATTGTCATAGCAAAAAAGAGTGGACAACCCGGTAACGCCTATAGTTACGGAGTAAAATTAAATGCTAATGCTCCTTCTTGATAAGTAAGGGCAGAAGTGAAACACTGAAGGGTAAACGAATTGCCTATCGTTCTCCAAAAAGGAGCTCTGACTAACAATTTTCCTTGTGATATGATAAACTGGGAACATTTAAAGCAACTATTTGCCTCAGTCAAATTAGCACTATGGAATATTTAGGCCAACAAGCTATGTTTCAGGTCGTTCAAGGAAACTGAGGACCTACCATGATGTTGATTTCTACTCCTTCGCTTAGTATCGTGTGATATGCACGTAATACTTGCCATTTGTCAACAATAATTTACACTCTTCGGTATTTTGTATTGAATAAAAACAGTGTAAGCTCTTGAACATGTAAAAATAAATAGCTTGATTAAATTTATTCTGCAGGGGTTTCATCCATGCTTTAAAAACTTCTCTGACCCAAGGATAAAGTTATGTCTTCCCGATTTCCGTTGGTTCCATAAAATGGACCCACCCATGGCAAATCTAATGGCTTGAGTTAATAAACTGACAGTAAATGAATGACACTCTCTCAGCTATGCCCAAACTTACCTGAACATATTCTCTAAAGCATTCTATACGAAGAAAAGAAACGAATTAATTTGATTTTGTAACATCCTCCGAATGATTTTGACGTAATAGCATTATATTGCAATTAAAGCCTCCCCAGCTTTATGTGTTAAAATAAATGTGTATTTAAAATGAATTTACTAGGCGGGTGGTGATCATGGAATGCATACCTAGTAATAGGACGGGCTACATCACTCCTGATGAGGAGAAGGGGGAGGAGGAAGAGGAGACGATCAGTTTGTTTACTCGTTCCATGGGTGGGTGGGCTGAAAATAAAGAGGACAAACGTGAAGCCTTTAAAATCCAGCTCAACTTTTTAGCATCTTTGGAGGATTGCGATTTGAGTGTAAAATAATCTGTGAGAATTATTTTCTTGTCAGTCCCCGTAAATACTCTCTATATTACATATTCTCCTAGAGAAGACCTTGCCGAAGGCCAAAGAGGGGTTTAGTATTTTCTTCAGATGAATCGGGATTTTAAAATTGTTTCTTACCGTTCCTTAATCAAATGCATGCAAATCAGACAGAGAGTCTTCGAACTGAATGGCCATTTAACCCCGTGGGTGCTTTCTTATCTACCTCAAAATCCACATCTCGACTAAAAGGAGTTGCCTTCCATTACAGTAAGTAGGTTTCCTAACCAAATTCACTAGATCTTCGAATTTTTCATCTAGAAGCAAAAAAAGCCATAAAAGACCAATGGCTCCTTACTTGTGTTCATAACAATAATGGATGGTCAAAAGACCTACCGGGTTGGACGCATCCACGGCAATTGCGGCCCATTCTCAATGCTCTAATAGGCAAGGTAAACAATTTTATCTCCTGCGTAAAATGCATAAATGGAGAAAGCTAGGAGATTATAGGGTAGGTGTTGAGATTGCAAAAGAAGACAGTTTCGTGTTTAGCAAAGTTGGAGAACGGCATTAATTAATGGTTTAATTAAGTCTAAGTTCCGGCTGCTATTTAACGAACGTTTATGTTTTCTTTTTAAGCGCTCTTTGCTTTGTTGTCATTTTCATGGTATATAGAATCCTTTCAACATTTTAGACTCTGCTTTTGTGAGCACCTTTTATAGCAGTGAGGGAGTCGCAAATCTCCTCCCACACGTGCGATGACTGGCAAACAAGAATTCTGGACGGTTACAAGTGATGCGAGCCCAGACTCAGCCTCTCAATCGCCATGCACTCTTTTGGGCAGTAGGTTCTACCGATCTTGGCACAAAATAGAGTTTCGAGTAAAGGGTGCTTCCACGTAGAGTCAACTCACTTTTCAAATCGAAGCATTTCGGCCTCGAAAGTCTTCGGAACTTCCGTCAGGATGTCGATAGCTGCTCCAATTAAAAATGTCATGAATGTTTGTAAATACAAATTCGGCTTCAATGTTTCATTATATTTAAGTTTTTGGTAAGTACCAACACAATTATTCCAATAAATATACTTCAAGCATGAATATTATTATTAAGTTACACAAAAACGACTATTTCTATGAATTAACTAAACGTGAGCTTGTATGTCCGTCTGATAAGCATAGCAAAGGCCAAGTATTCAAACAATTACATTGAGTCAAAGCTGGGCTGTTGGAGCCAGACCCCTTACAGAGCGTAAATTTCATTCGCCCCTTTTGGGAATCAAGAGACAACACGGCTCACTACGTAAAAGTCGCACAGAAATTATAAAAACCAAATTGCAATAGGGATAAGGCATAAAAAATTGGCGTTTGGCAACACCTTTTTTGTGTATTAAGACATTTCCTTGTTTGGTTGGAATGCCTGACATTCTTGAAATCTTTAAAAAATTTCGCCTTTTTACTTTTTGTGGCGGAAACCATTAAGTTTTTCTCCAAGACCACAAATAGACGAGAAATTATAGAAATGAACGGATGCAACACTGAATTATCCTTAAAATACGAGACGGAGGCTTTAGACACAAAAGGCGCGAAATAATCTACTTCGGGAATCGTAATGGGCTAACGAGCCGAACAATCATAGCCTGCACGGGAGGTTGTTCAGCCTTTAGTAGTTAACCACACCGAGCTTTTACCTTATAAATGGGATACATAAGTAGGCAACAGGGTGTCAACAACTTCATAAAGTAAATGCAGGATACAACACTAAAAAAGTTTAAATCGAATGCAGTGCCGGCACAGGACCTATCATACATTACTCGCAAACAGTCTTGTGTTCTGTGCAAAATGAATGCTTGATGATTACATGTGAACCATTTTTATTTGCATCCCTAAAATGGGTTTCCCAATAGCCACAAAGACTATTGAAAAAGTTTGCTACGAAATACCCATTTAGTGAGCCAAGAATATTGCTCTTAAATTTAGTTTTGGAAGAATGGCCTTTAGAACAAACCATTGGTGTCCGACCCTCCTCGGCTCTTTACCACATCGGAAGGACTTATGCAATGCTTGTGTTATGTAAATGTGCTCTATAGGTCAGTGGCGAGAAAAGAATTCGAATGTGAACCTGGAACAACGCGGTGACCCCGCGGACCGCGTCTCGTCCCCAGCACAAACCCGTCAATCTCATTTGTCTAGTCTGTACCCGACACTCGAAATAAAGGTGTCAAAGAAGCTTGAACCTTCTGATAGCAAAACCGGTTTACGAGATGATGAGAAAGGATGATCGTCTTGCGATGTATGCCATCACTGTGTTACGTCCTCATTGCAGGCTCAAAATGGGCTTTGGCTTGTCGAAAGTACTACCTTTCCTATAAATTGCAAATTTATTTCTGGCTGTTTCGCTTTTGCCATTCTGCACGTAATAACGCACCATTCTTTATGCAATCATTTTTATCTTTAGTTTATTTATTATTCTTCGCATTGAATGAGGACAAGCATTAATCACAGACCTTAAGAAATATAACAGTTTGATTTGTGCAATGAAATGTAGATAGGAATTGTTGATTCACGAAAACCCGATGATGGCTTTATCCTTTTCTAGTTGTAGGCCAAAGCAAATTTCCAGGCAGTGGTAGTGCTTAGGAATTGCTACTCCACAAAGGACAGGATTGTGTGGTGCATTGTTTTGCTCTCAGCATTGTTTTGAGTGAATGAACTCTGCACCATGTTTACGCACAAAGTAAGCTTTAGTGAAGGCTCAAAATTATTTCCATCCAAGACCATAAAAACTGATAGAAAGAAAAAAGTTTTACCCTCTCTTCCCTACAACTTAAGCATTAGTTCCCGGAACTGCACGAGTTGTCTTTCGCCTCCCCATCGAGGTAAAAACAGCCTCTCACTTTAAAGCGACTCAAATGAACAGAAGGTCATGCCATTATGCTTGTTGATATTAGCTGGTTTCGTCAGTGGCAAAGCTACGAAATGGCATTGTTCGGTCCCAGACCTTAAAGACTGCACTTTGTAAATTGTAGAAAAAAGCCAAGCTAGGCATACTCAAGCACTATTTACTTTGTTTGAATTTGATATATCATGGCACTTTACCGATCTTTCACGCAAACCCATTGGCGGATCAGATTAATTAACCCTAAAAATAAACGCGCTCAGACAATTCCTGACCGTCCCACCCGTAGCTTTTTGTTACCGCTGACTAACGCGTCTACTTATTTTGGGGCTGCGAAAGCTGTGGCGGAGGAGCGAAACCTTGAGTCCATTACATACACTCCTCCCTCTTTCGTCTTTTAAGGAGTTGTGACATTATAAGAACTGGCTATTTTGCATAAGTGGTTTGGTTAGTGAATCTCACACATGCAACAGGCATATATTCGTTTAGCTGGGTTAAGACTCCTCCTAACGCATTTTTTTTTGGTAAAGCTAAAGTACAACTTGATTAAAATTCCTTCCACAACATGATTCAGTAGGTTCTTTGTTAAAATCACCTTCCGATGGATTACAGGTTAATGCAATGTAAGGCAAGTTCATTAAAGACATAAGTGCACTTAAATCATTAAATACCTTCAATCCAAATTCAAAAGCTTTCTTTCAGTGCAAAGTGAGTAATTTACTGGTGTTAAAACATTGCTTAAGTTTGCCACTGCCTCCGTTTTTCAGATTCAAAACAATAAATGGCATTAAGCATCAAATTAAACCAGTTGTAAATGGTGCAAGACTCCACCGAGGCAGGTAAGTCGAATAAGGAGAAGGCATTGAGGTTGCAAAATAATAGGCTTGTTTGAGAACTATTAGGAAAATGAAGGGCAAAATTAGTAGCCTGCCTAATTCTTAATTACCGCTGCTTAAAATGGCCTTCCATTTAACTGCTAATAACGCTCCCCATTTGCTTTAATTTTGCTAATTAAACAAGCACTAATTAAAATGTTATTCTGTTCTGATGCGACATCTATGATCCGATTCAGCGTAGAAGGAGGACAGTGGCTTTGTCTGAACATTTGCGGTGATGACGATGTTTGGTGTGTTAGTTCCAGACATTTCAATCACGAAATCATTAATCAGTCATTGGACAATAATTACCGCACTTTATACGCATCACTCAAATCATGAAATGCTGAGTCTTACACAACTAAAGCTCAAGAGCGAAGCCTTCTCGTCCCACCGGCGATCTAGAACGTGTCCCCCGAGCGCAAATGAGCAATCACGAATGCCGACTATATTCGGAATGAGATGATGCTAGAATTGTGGAATATATGTGCGAGTTAGAGTTGCACCAAAAGCAGGTTTGCAACTCCATCCAGAAGGATGTCTAAAGTTTGATTAGTTTTGGACTACTAACCCATAATTGATTATGCACAAACATTCTAGGCAATTGTTGATGTGATCAAACATAATACAAACAACTTTGCGTCAAAATGCCAAGGTAGACGTGCCGCTCTTCCCATGAATTTGTTTTGCTTGTCCTTCCATGTCAGTGCCATTGGATTTTCCAATTTCGCAATTTAAGACAGTTGCCTTACAGGTGGGTACTTTTCATGTGGTGAAACGTAGACGCATTTGCTCGGTGGGTTCCCCGGTCATAATGAGAGCTTTCATGAGCCAAATGAACTTAAACTTTAACTATCGATTCAACACCTCCTTAAAGCTTCCATCCTCTTAAAGTTGGAGGTGATTGATGAATCACAGTGTAAACAGTGCGCAAGATGGCGCAATTTCCCTCACAAACAATAACAAGAAACGTCCAGAATAAGAATTCATAAATAACTCATCTGTATGCAAAGACATTTGTCACTGGTTTCAAATTCCCTACTTTCTTGAGTATTCTATAAAAAGGTATTTGTGCTAGAATAGCCATTTCTATCGAGGCTTAGTTGGGTTGTCAGAATGTTTCATTTGCCGTAAATTAATGCTGAAATCTCTAATGGAATGGCTGCAACACCAACAACTAATTAAAATAGTAGAAGACCGATCCTAACATTAAGCACTCGCATTGATAGGGTTCTAGAAATGCACACTTCTAACAGTCACTCAAGAAACGAAGATTTTTAAAACCAAAAATAAAAATGCGAAGCTACACTACATTATTGCAATAATTAGGATGCCGCCTTACAAAATCGCTTTCAGTGAGACAGTGAAGAACGACCAGACATCAAAGCTTCAAAATCTTGGTCTATGCTGGCTTGTTTTTCTGACATTTTTTAAATTTAATACTGATAACTGTTAGCCCGACTTTAATAACGAAACAAACGCTGAAATCAAGAATCGCATGTGGTAAAATTGGGATTAAGTGCCACTGGGGCTCATTAATCTCCGCCTACGTGTTGATAGGCTAATACATTCCAAAGATTGCACCAAGTTGATGGTCATGCCATTGGGGTATTGTCTGATTCTGACAGTGGTGTGACTCACGTCGCGGCTAAGAGCACCACGTGGTGGTGCGGATATGACATTTGTAGTCTGCTCTTTGCTAGTCGGTCCAGGGCTGCACGATGCAGTAAATCAGCCCAATAAAGCGTCAGAAAGGTGCGTGAGTGCTTGCTAGTTGATAGCTGCGCATATGGGGTGGCTGAGTCTGCCTGTGTTTTAAAGTCCATCCTTCATCTTAAAACAAAGCCTATAGGGGAATGCGATTATTCTACGCCGGTCATCGTGATGCTGAACCTTCACCATTTTGAAAGCCATTCCGGTGTCAACCAATGCGATGGTGACACGTTGAAGTCCTGAATTTATACCGAGGCCGCCAAATTTTTTTGCTAAAAGAGAACCAAGTTATTGCGTTCAGTTAAAATTATCATAAAAGATTTGTATGAATCAATGCGCTGTGTCGCCAACAGTTGAAATTGCTTCCAATCCCAGTGTAAAACGTAAAGTTTGGGACAAATGAGAGAAAAAACGAACGAATAAAGTTGGCTGCGATTTCACAAAAAGAGATCGAAGCCCTGCAGAGAAAGCGATGCCATTCAAAATATTGTGCTACCACCTTACAACCTTGACCGCGGCAAGGTTTGCTGAAATCTTGTTGGCCAGGTGATTGGTAGGTGAAAATGCAAGGCTCTCAGACTGTTTGTAAGACTAATCGAGAAAATGCAGGCTATTGTGACAATTGCTATGGAGACTTCTGCAAATCATCACTGATGAAAAAGCGAATTGATATTGCTTGAAGCTGTGCCGGTTTGTGGGGTGCTTTTGCCACTTCGCTAGCGTTTTAATCCTTTTACAAGCCTAATCTTCCTTTAACATAAACAATTTATCTAATTTACCTTTTAAATTGATGGAAATAGCAAAGGCCCCTAAATAGCTAAACAAACTACCGGAAAAAAAGACATGGAAAAGTGGTCTTTTCAAAACTCTTTGAAAACAGTAAAATGTTGGGGGAGAAAAGACGACACTTTCTCTAAGCATAAATAAACTTTACTTCGTCAGCACAAATTCGCCACCTTTGACGGTGGTTAGTTATACAAGAATGTCAGAAGATTTTCTTTCTTAAAATAGATGATACCAGGAGGAATCCGCATTCCCGATTAATGCACGCAAATCCTGGATTACGATTTCCCACACCTAGAAGGATTTCATAGTCAGCACTGTCAACATCAAAACAGAAAAGCAAACAAAACAAAAAAACATCAGCAGTTGTTCAAATTGCGAGCATGTTTGTGCTTTAACTAAGCGTTCTACATAATCAAAATATTATTAGTTGTTTATAGTTTCACGCTCCGCATTAGCTAAACTAAAATGTTAATGCAAAAAAGAGCAAGAAAATCACATTCGCTTTTCCATCTCCAACGGAAAAAAAGTAATATGTGTGCATAAATTTAAAATTATTTGAATAGATAAAGCAATGGACTGAAACAAAATGCGCCTGATGCTACGCACAAAAAGGCAAAGGCGTGGAATTAAGGAAATCATGAGTTCCTCAATTTGATCTAGTTAAAGAATAATGTGCACAAAAAAACTGCACAGAGCCTTGGATGTTAATTAATTTTATGCCATAGTGGTGGATTAGGAAAATAAATGCACCATTCAAATTGTCTTAGCAACTAACGTTGTTCATGGAAAAGGTCTCGCCTTCTAATTCTGTTATGTGAAACCAACTAGCCCTTTACTCCTTATTGTATCACTCCTGGTCCATTTTAAATTCAAAAGATTATGTTGTGAGAACTCGATCCCTGACGCGGAGTAGGACTGAGGATCCAGTGGCTTGGCCCGGAGGCAACTCTGCATAGGAAGTACAAGAACAACCCATGGGTGAACCACTTAATGCCTGCATCGTGTTGTTTTGCACAAACTGCTGTGTATGTATTTTTTTTCGATCTCTTGCCATTTTAAACTACAAATTAAAGTCATCTATCGTCAGCCATATGCCTTCAACCTTCATTTACATCTATTTTAGAGGATTATAAACAAAGTCACTGAAACATGGGAGCAATAATTTTAGAAACTCACCCCAGAGAATTAAAATAGATAAAATGAATAATAAACGATATCAAAGAAGTTTATAATTTGTGGATAGATGCCCCAGAATCGACGACCTATTGGCTGCTTGCACGAGAGTCAGAGGTTCCTTTTAATGGTTCATAGGTAAGAGAGAGAGAGAGCCCCTGTAAAGCACTGCACAGCTCTGCTCCTTTCAAGCCCCTTTGATCCTTTCTTTGGTCAGAAAGACCTGTCACTAAATCTAAAATACAAACGATTAAATAACACAGGCTGTCGTGAATGACTTTCTTAGTTAAAACTGTAGCACTTCGCAGTTCTGTAGGGTAAGGTCTTGTTAAGCTACAGCCGGGTCGGGTTGATGCACCGAGTGGGCTTAAGTTCGTGCAACGTCAAAAAATTACTACAAGCAATTCTTTACTGATAATAAATATTTTTTGCAGTCACAAATTCTTGACATCAGGCTTTAGACATCCGTTATCTAATTTAGCCTCTATTGGCTTTAAATCTTTTGCCACGTAGATAAATAACCAAAAATCATCCGCATGAAGAATAACAGTTGCAGATGACCGTAACTCTAGGCTTATTTACAATCGACGGCGAATAAAGAGAAAGTAAAAAACACTTCTGGTAGACTTTATGTTATAATGTGCTTTGGCTCCTGATGCATAGCTTAAACTTATCGTAACTTCTTTCCGAATGTTGTTTTGACTTTCGAGTGCCCATTCAAATCGCGGTTAAGATTACCTTCCTGTTGATACTACTTTTGGTCAAAACTAAGGATGCGAATTATTTATTATATGGTCTAGTAACTGCAAAACCGTTTCAGTGTAATGAACTGTAACATAAACTAAAGCCCTTAAAAGCATTTTTGTTGATATTGCATCAACAATGGCTTGGTGATTTTGAGAAACGCAAGTTAATGGCGCCAAGACGCAATTTTAATCCGGAACTCCTCTCACGTTTTACCGTCTCCGTAATATATAGAATGCTAATACACTCCGTGCTTTTTGTGAAAGGATGATCCAAGTTTTGTGGATTTTTCATAGAGTTTTAGGAAACGCATGCTTTGTTACACCAAAATTTTACGGCTTACAGTATTAATGCATATTCCTCCTGGAGACGCTTGTAAGCCAGTGTCACTACCAAAGTGCTTGACACAGTTTCATTATAAATTAATGTGCGATTTTTCGGGCAGTCAACCAGTTTTAATTAAGGACGCATTATACGCTAAAGAACTAGAAAATTTTAAGCAAATGGAGACGCCTAACTGCGGGCGTGGCGCTCATTTCTTCGCCACTGTCCTTTGAAATATCTTACATTTCTCCAATCTGATAAGCTATTTAATTGCATAGTCGTAGATTTCGTCAGCGGAAGGACATTCTTGGGACATGGATGCGCTGTGCCTTAAATACCTTAAATCAGCAACAATATGTGCTGTCCTCCACTTTACAGCAGGTAGGCACAAACGTCTTATAAGACGTTAAGCATAATAGGTGTATACCAAACTAAGTAAAAGTCAAGTTAATCCGTTAGCTGGAACAGGATATTTAAAGCCGGCCATTAAAATTGTAATGGCCTCCTAAAGTAATTTTCTTAGATTAGAATTAGGCAGAAAAGTTGCGTGAATGCTAAACTAATACGATATCATAACGCAACTTAGGTAGCACTTTGGTGACTCGCTTTCTCCTTTTGTGAATAAGCGGGCCCTTAGGGCGGAGCAACTGTACTTCTGCTGGATGGTGTGGCTGGTCGGATATGATAGTGGTATCCTGGCCGTTCTGCGCGTGGGCAATGCATCTTTCCCTCTTGTACTATAACTTGTTTGACTTCGAGAAAGACTGAAGCAGCTAAGGCATTTGCACTAGATCGTAAGGGACATTTATTCTGGTTTTGCTACCGAACGCTAAACATTAGTGGGACTGATGAAGGGCAAACATCGCTGGTGAAGGAAACCCCAATGACCTTCAATGGAAACGTGATAAAAGGGCCCATCTTAGGTGATTGCCACGTTTTTTGTGGAAATGTTGATGGCTGTGAAATAGTTGCATTGCATTGTCATAGAATTTTTGATAGAGGCTGTAAAAGGACTTTAATGAAGTAAATTTGCGGCCTCTAGAAGGATAGAGAACAGACATGCGGGCAAAGGAACGATGAAGCGAGAACAAAGTATAGGGATGAATGGATTCAAAATCTTATTCATCAGAAGCTTTGCATATCCTGCCTTTTATTAAATTACTACTTTTTGGGTCATTTATCCTACGACCAGCGCTTAACATGTCATGCTAAATTCTTTCCTTTTTCTCGTAATAATTGCACAATGGTATGTAACCGTGCACACACAAATTCGTCGGCTGGCACAAGTCAGCTCCATGTGATGACCGATAGAAGGCTTTACTGATGGAAGCACTTTAACGAGAGTCCAAAGATGAGGAAAGCTGTGAAGTGCTTAGCACGTTTAAATCCTTGTATAGATTACACAGACGCCGTAGCCGTAGCCTTTAAATGCTTCCCTAAGCCAAAGGAAAGTTTTTAGACCTAGCATCATTACTTTTCACTTTGACTAGCACTTAAAGCCCTGCATAAAGGAGAAGCAAATTCGTCCCGGGCAGAAATAAACGAAATATGACCCTGACCGCCTGCAAGGATAGTCAGTGTATAAAGGGTAAGTCGCCGTGATTCTCATTAGCTACTGCTAGCTATTTTCATTAATCAGCTTAGATCAAAATTCAAAGTTATTGTATGCGCCTTTGTTAGTGGATCTATCCTGAATTAAATGCCTTTTATGTAACCTCGAACTTAATAAAACTTTCGAGACAGATAACATTATGTTAAGCAATGGTTCTGTAGTCCATTATTCCTTTAATGCTTTTATCTATGGAACCTTAACTCCTTGCAACTCACCCTCGTGCGATGGATGTGTGGGTAAAAATGCATTGACACTTTATCTTGTTGCCAACACATTATTTCCAAGCCACGAATCATTGATGGTGTTTACGCCTACAATCACTTGCTCCTGCAAAGTAAGCGCACTTTGATGCCTTTTTAATGATCATGCAGCCACACACAAACTCGTTATGTTGCTGACAGCAGTGATTCCAAAGCCTTTGATGCGTGTTTGTTTGCAACAACCAGCTTTTGATGTTTTGCACACGTCAATTAGCACTAATCCTTTTGAAGTGTTTGTCACGAAGACGTTATTTTCATATCAGCGGATGAGCATCCGTTACTAAAGTTCACTAACTTGTGCAAATCAAACTCATTTATTCCAACTTTTGGGAACAATCATCTGCTGCATTTTCAAAATCTCTGCCCTACTGTTAGGCATTTCCTTAAGAACCATTTTTGATGAAATGGCTACGGCTACTTTACATTATCTTTCGTTGTTTGTTAACATGCGGAGGTTTTGAAAGCTTACAACAGCATTGCCAATTTGAATATTAGAAACTGACCCGGTAGACGCTACTAACCGATTAACCTGTGAGTGAGATTTGAACATTGAGAGAGCAGTGAAAAATTTTAATAAAAGATGCAATCATAAATAAAACTAATTTGTTGATTATCAGTGGAGGACCCTAAAGATCCTCTATGGCTGTTTTAGCGATTTGTTACCTTTGTACATCAAGCCAAGTGCCAGTGAGGGCACCAGAATGCGAAGTACTGTGAGAAATTGGGTTGCATAAAATTTAAAGTAAAGCATTGACCTCATTTGCTTACAAAAGTACATCAAAACTCATCAAAACCGCTTTTTAAAAAAACGCTAAATGAACTTATTATAACCAATAGCCTAACCCATTCTTAGGCCCCAACTTCGTACTGACACAAAAATAACCCAAGCTGGCATCACTGTTTTCATGTGCCGGAGCTCATTAAGCTTCCACTGCTCACGTTCCATTGCAATTTATTCTAAACATGTTTTAAGGTTTTAATCTAGACCTTTGACTTGTTTATATTCGATAAGATACTTAAAAGATTGCATGAAACACCACGAACTCTGTCTGTACGAGTCGTAATCTAGTCCTCTCATACAGCTCATTCGTTGGTGATATTCGCAAGCAGGATCGTGCATTTAAAATATAAAGAATGATGGAGGTTAATGATAAGAAAAGGTCTCACCAAGCACACCCAAATTTGGGACCATATTCTGGTTTAAAAATTTGAATAACTGTGATGGCATAAGCATAAATCTCACCTTTCTTCATCGTCAAAGAGGTCCTATGTTAAGAGTCGCAGACAAACATGACCACGGAAGGCGCTCATTTTTCGAGCGAGCATGGTCGGATCGAGTAGATTTACTGCGGTGAGACCCTGGACAGACACAAAGAGCGGTGAATGGTTGCATTAAACTCGCATTCGGCTCACAAGTGGTGGAGGGTCAACAGACTTATAAACATTTGGCTGTGAGCGAAAGCTTTCAATTACGGAATTGATAGCTCCGACGCTTAACAACATCTCTATCCGGCTGACTGCACTATGGGTTAGAGTGATTCTCTGAGTTACTTCGATCATAGCAAAACACTGGTTTTTTTAAAGTTTAAATTACAGATTAACATCGCGATTGACTCTCGTTATTGTCACGTATGGAAGAAACTATGGGATTTCCAAAAAGAAGCCAAGCAGAGTGCCTCATCATTACTTCCTGCTGAAATATTCTACTTTATTTAGTAAACCCGAATAAGCAGTAAAGCAAAAAGGGTTACATCTTCAAACAAAATCGCTTAGTTTGTTAAATTTTATATCTAGATACTGTTTTTGAAGTCATTTGAAATGATAAGGCGTAACGTAACTTCCTATGCTTACGTTTTAAAGTGGAGGACATTCAACTACTTGGACTCTATATTCCTTTTACTCGTAAAAGACGATGCAAACGGACTGCTAATGTAAAAGTTGCTGAAGGCTAATAGTAATTTAGAGTCCAACTCACTACCGTTTGCCCGGTGACAAATCCAGTTGCATTAGTAGAAAATTGTTACAACCCATAAATCCTAAAACCCAGTTGTCAATCATTCTTACGTTTAAAGCATCCTTCAGGGCTTTTAAGGAAAAGGAACCTCAGAGTCTATACAAGATCTGAGTCTCGCACTATTTGTGTGGCATTGTTAATGAAAGTAATGTGACAGCCGGCAGCTTAAGGTTACTACTAGGTAAGCTTAGCCTAAAAATTTACGCGTTTTCCTTGCTAAGCAACACTTTAATTACAGTATAGGATTTGAAAATATCGCCCCTAGTTTTTCTCCTAACCACCGAAGACACTTTGCAAATTATCGAAGCAGATTTTAAGAGCGTTAATGAAATTCGGGAGACGTCAACTTGACATCGTGACCTAAAAATGGGCAGTATTTTCCAAAAAGCTTGCATCATTATGTATAAGAAGTGAAATTGGCTAAAGAACTGACGTCCACTGACTACGAGCAGCAAATAGAGTTCCCCGAATTTACCATGAACTAATAATCGCCTTGAAAATACGTTTCACACAATAGTTAGTATTCAGAGACTACACCACAGGTATTCATAATTGTCTCACTTGGAGAGACGAGTTCTTATGGTTGTGACTGCTAGAAATGTGGTATGGCAGAAGCAGAAGTAAATCCCTCTGGTGTACGTGCCAAATTTATGTACACAATCAAGCAACTTTGCAGGACAGAAGCGATATTTACATTTCAGCTGCCGACTTCCCAGTTTTGCGTCTAGGAATGAGATTCTTTGTGTTAACCTATTCTCTACAACCAAACATTGTATCTCTGATTTGAAATGAGGAGTTAATGTCAAACTGATGCCTCAGATGGATTTGTGTTCTTGAAGGGATTTTGGGAAACAGTATAGTCCCGTGGAGTTGATATGCATCCTCACTTGAAAAACTAGTGGACTGCCCTCATCAACTGCTTCACTCGAATTATGGAGCATCCGTCTGCTACATAAGCAAGGTGTGGGTTTGTTAGAACAATTCCGCTTTAGCTTTATCTAAGACGCTAATTCTATTGCGGCACCTCTGCCACCTAATCATGCATTTAAAAATGTAACCTAATGCCTCGTACACAAGGGTAGAATGTCACTTCGGTCGTGATAATAGGAAGAAGGACACCTAAATTAACAGCCGGTTAGCGTGGAAATACCGTACCTTCACAGACAGTCTGGAACAGCTTTGATGAACACCAACAAGGTGAATGGAAGATGCTTTCGAAGCCGATGATCTTCAGTCTTCAATACTGGTCAAAGCGGATTAGCATTACATGTTCTGGTTTAAGGACCACAATGAATAAAAGGCAAGGCAGTAGTTCCTTCCCTTTTTTACTTTTAAGTCCAGACATCGGATGCAAATGTCAGTCCTTTAATTGAGAGCACTGCATTGAGGTGGTTCTACCACTTCTGACAATGAAGGCCGCATTGCTTGAGGTTCTACTTCTTTTTACGACAAAAGCTGTTCATAGGCGTTGCGGTAGGCCTGCAGAAAGGCCATTTCAAAGGAAGCATGCAATCAGTTAATTCAGGCCAATTTTAGGACCAGTCTTTTGTGCCACTCTTAAAATAAACACGCAGTATCCGTCTGGTAAGATATCCATTCATTCTTTTTTCTAAACTCGATTTTCACACAATTAGTCTATACTAGTGTTGCAAAAATTCCCTCAAAGTGCCCAACCAAAATAGTTTACATAGTGCAATTTGCCGAAGTTAGAACCACTGATTCTTATCTAATTTTACTCATTTTCATTTCGCTATTTTCTTTTGTGCATGAACCAAAAATCTTTTGCGTCAATGGAAGAGACTTTATCCATCTTTGATTTTCAAGGAAGGTATTTTGGCAGAGTCTACCTTAAGCTACTTAAACAGAACCATCCAGAAGATTGTGTAGTCTCTAGAACTACCTAAGAGCCGGAAAATTGGCCCATATTAAGCCATCTTAGTGAGTAAAAATGCCGAATTAACTTAGCAATCAAAATGAGTAGTAACTCGGTGAAACTAAAACATGATGTTAAATCAAATACATTTAAGATGAGAGGCTAAAGTTATGTAGTCCAGTTATAAAAAGGATTCGGAACTATCTCTTTAAGATGTGTATCACTATTACATGACAATTTGTCTCCAATCATTATGCACGTATGAAATGTCGAGCCATGAGTACTTAAGCTCAACAGAAATGCTGACTACTACTTGATTCTTTACGAAGGGATCAAACAGCCCATTGGCAAGGATATTCTGCCACTGGCCCCTGAAACCAGTAGTTGTTTACATAAACGGGTCTGCAATTTTACGAGATCTTTTCGGATGAAGAATATAAGAGCCCTGTTGATCGTTCGTTGTTTTCGTCGTCTTCCCATTGACAGTCCTTAACATAAGAAGGTTCTGTCTTCCTCGACATCTTTATTTTAAGTACAAATACAGACGGGGATAAGTAGTTAGACTTTATAAGTGGGTTCAGCGCCTTCCATCTCGGTACCACCACACTGTCCTAGCATCGTGTTCGAAGTCCCTTCCCGCTACTTACCTACAAAGCACATTTAAAGAACACAGATATAACAAGCCCAATCCATGAGCGACTCATTGTATGAAAAATTATTTTTCAACGACTGCTATTTACTTAGGTGGATTCCCTTTGAAAAAGCTTAGTATTCTTGTCCGTTTTCTTATCTTGGCTGTGGTAAGCAATCGCAGACACTATGAAGCATCCAAGTACGGTAGCTATTAGAAGCATACGGAGCCACTAACTTGACTTATGAGCTAACATCAGTCCAAGGTCGATGAATACATAGACTGTAAGGAAAAGGTTTACGTATGGGCTAAGAGTGGTGACTTCTGACAGGTCTTCGGCATGTGAATTGCCATACTGTGAGGTATGCAGAGAGCATTTCTATCATCAACAAATGAACTTTACTACTTTTTGAGCCTTGATTTACTAAGAGGACTGCAAAAGGAGTAATTCCTTAGAGGCTATCGATTGATTTTAAGCTTTAATTGTTATAAGTGCAAATAGGAGCGATCCATACGGTTAAACTGGATCAAACTAACAGAAGCTATGCATTGTCTCTGCTTTGAAGTTGGTGAACTGTGTGTTTAATGCCAATTTTAAGCATAAATTGAGGGTTAAATTGAATTATTTATGGAGCATTGTTTATTAAAGTGCAGTATGATCAATCGAATGCCGAACTGCTTAGCGGGCCATCGCCATGGGGAAACGTTCAGGACACGAAGATACCATTTTACCAAGAGGGGACATTTAATGCCAACTACCTTGTTGTTGCGTTGTTTTAAAATGCAGCCAACAGGTAGCTTTGGGTCTGCATAGAGATTATTTGTCACTCGGCGTCGGCGTCGAACGTGATTGAGGGCATAGTGCCCGCGTAAATGAGGGACACACCAGTCCAACCCATTTCCTTTTACACCGAAGTTCAAAAGGTGTCACATTTCTTTTTTTCCGACATAAAACTGTTTCGTGTGTATCCGTTTGGAGTAATTTATGAAAAGATTGCTGAAAAGTGATAAAATTTGTTACGTTGTAGGCTTGTGGGAATTTATACCCTAAAGCTAACTATTTTGTAGGAACGGGTTGTTTTTGATTGAGCTGTCTAAAGCGGTTGACTATTTTATAGTCTAATCGGCAGTAAATACCAAGGGTGATCTGTTCCATGTCACTTATACCTAGCGTTCCAAGCTGCGGGATCGGCGTGACATCCTACTTGATTAATCCTTCAGTTCTGCTATGCTTCTTCGCTTCACTTCCTCTTGGTGGTGCAGTGGTGAAAACTCTGCCCTTCTTAACACCAAAAAGACATTTTATCACGATAAGATGACTTTCTACTACTTTAGAAAAGGCTCGTGCAAATGATTACCGCCATGAGTCAAGTCATTCAAACGAGGTTTGTTAATTTGTTCTTCAAAGGGTGGCACCTGCGTTAAGGGCCTGTGAAAAGTTCCCTGCAAAGTGATATTGAAAATAAAATCTGCCCATTGTAGTTTTCGAATGACCTTAAATAGTCTTTTACTCCGCGCCTACCAAAACAAAGCAGAAAAAATTGTAGCCCAACTCGCAGCTAATGCTATTTCATTCCGGTTTCACGGATTTGTACCCAAAGAAGGAAAACCCCCTTCTTTTGGTTATGTAAATTAAAGCATAACCAGGCTGCTCCTAAGTGTTTAAACTTAGGCCGCACATTAGAGGGCGGTGGGACATTACCAAAATCCTTGCTTCTGAAAAAAGCAAGCTTCTCGGAGAGGGTCTTTTTAAGCTCTTATCCCACAGTGGGATGAAATGCGTATACATTTTTTGATCATTTTCACACAACCAAAGAATAAGGTACCGCCCTATTCTAAAGCTATCAAATGACTATCTTTAGCAATTCAATTCATGATTTTGTGCATGCTAACAGTGGTAATCATGACACCTTAGAGGACAATATTTGAATGGAAATGGGGTTGCCATAGTAAAGATGCCAAAATACTTTTCATCCTTAATTTGTTTAGTATTTTTCTTTAGAAGTCAAATATTGTCGCCTGTTAATTCGGGAGTCAAGTGCAAACATCGTTGGCTTAGCAATGGAGAGCAATTTAATTGCGTAAAAGCGTTTTATAATTAGACACCTGTTTGACCTTCAAGAAGCTTTATCTTATTTCACAGAATGTATCAATTTTCCCATCCATAAGAAAAGATTGCAAGTGATAGAAAGTAAGTGTGCTGTGGCTGTGCAGAGCTTCAGGTAAACTAAGCTAAAAAAATATTGTTCCTGCCAAAACTAGGCTAACAATGATTCACATTTAAGTCTATCCAGTCGCGTTTTGGTCTTCTTACAAGTCGTAATAAGACAAAGCAGCATGGAAAGCTGCGCATTACCGACACAATGATGTTTTGATAAAATCTGTTAGCACAGCGTGCATATTAAAACACAGAATAGAATGGCCAAATATGGAAGTGAAAGGACCCTTGTGGCTTGACATTTGGATACGCATGCCTTTTCTCTTGCTGAGGATCTTCCCCTCCCGCCTTTAGTGTCTTTCCGCGTGGACTAACACAAACTAACCTGAATGTTAGTAAAATTGTTTTAAAGTCGTCCACACGTAAAAGCGTTTGACTTCAAAAGCGCTGATACATCTTGGTGAACTTACTGCAGGCGGAACTTGGCCGATTTGTAAGCCATATTGGAAGGAAAGCCACATTGCTTCACCGTAGTGTTACTGTGTGTCCGGGTTATGAAATTGGTCGTTCCGGAATAGAGTTAAGCAGAGCTATTATGGCCGAGTTTTAACATATTGAGGAGCACTGAAGTTCGTTTTCCATCAAAAACTTCCCCTTAAATGGGGTTTGAACTGATTTGCAGAAATTATTGCCTGCATTCCTTTTCCTTTAATTTTTGCCTGCTTCCAATATTTCAAAATCCCCCAATTTATGCCCTTTGCTTAGGGCTTGAAGCGATTAGGGAAAACCAAATCATTTCTCTACTCGTTTTACTTCTTAATGAAACGTTACCTTATGTTAAGCCAAACAGATGACAGTCACTTACTGTCATTACGGCATTCAAAGGCTTAAGCACTCGTTGTAGAAATGGTAGCGGGCAACTTCTGTTCTATGGCCTCCCCAAAACAACAGCTACCTTTAAGGGTCATTATATCCATGATTCTTGCTAAATATGAATTTGCTATCCAAGTCTGCGTAAACAATACCTTCAGTAGGTGGGACAGAGGTGAGCGTGTTTTCCGAGTCATTCAGCCCGAAATGTACCCTCTTTCCTTTAATGGCTACAGCTGTTCAAGTTCCTCTTTTGGACTTGCTTAGTGCGCATTTTCTGACTTCAGCATAGTGACAAAGATCCAAATTGGGCTACATTACTCCTTACACCCGATCACGTGTTAGTATTTTATCAGCACCGCCATCGGTATTGGTTGCTTCCCTTGCTTCTCTTCTTGAATAAATGTGAGTTCAGATGGTTTTATGAAGGATGTGAAGTTGATTACTAGGAATTTACTGAGGCATATTTTATTTAAGCAGAATTTAGGTATTTTTAACTTTTATCGTGTGGTTCACTTTATTTGCAATGGCGATAAGCTTCGCATAAATAAAACTAAAAAAATGCCTCAAAGCATAAAGCAGCTTTCGAGAAAACTCCGCAATGTCATCGAGTTCCCTTTCGAGAACTTAGTTGGACATCAACTAAGCTAGAGTTTCTATAGAATAGAAAGCTTTCTTCCGCTTTGTTCCCTGTATGGTAGTTTGTCCTTAAAGGATTCGCGCAACTCTGCTCAGGCACGTATCTTACGCACCACTTGGGCTTTGCACTAGGTTATTTGCTAGAAAACTATTTTTCTTCCTTTTCGTCCTCTAGACATAAGCAGCCCTGACACCAAAGCCAATCACCACAATAGAGGTATTGTAGGTGATTTTTGCTCGCCTTAATTGTTGCCCTCTCCTTAGCCTGATCTCCTTCCATAAGCATTAACTTCTGCATGTGTCCTGTCCAAATTCACAGCTTTGATAACGCTCTGTTAGACATCAAAGGCGGATTTAGCCTCTCACCCTCACAGCTGAAAGCCATTTGGCCCAAATGCGCCATCAACGTGTGTGGGTCCGCTGGATACCAAAGCCTCCTTCGTTTCAATGAACAAAAGTGCAATAGAATCAAAAATATTTGCGCCGTGCGATACTGTTTGCAGCATTAAGATGAGGAAATCAGTGCGAAAGATGTAAACAGCCTTGATTTTTATAGGAAACTTTTTCTAAAGAAACGAAGTTTTGAATTCTAAAATAATTAGTATTTTTTTAGTAATAATTGATTATCTATACGTGCTTCAGAAGTTTTAAATGTGGTATTTTGTTTTCAAGATCGTCGGAAGACAATCAGGTGGAATTCTAGTCGTCGTGGCATCCATAATATTACAGGCGTCTGCTTGTATCTGCGAGTTGTTAGATTAATGTCCACAATGCAGAAAATGTATGCAATGTGCGATGTGATCACTGTGATCTTTCCACATTGCCATGGTGAATTCTACGGCGACGATATGCTTGCTTTATGTTCAGCTAGGCCTGTCCGCCTCTACTACTTCGTGCCTTGCGCATGGAATTAGCGGTAAGCTTCACACGTCCCGGGAATTTCCTTCCTCCTTCCTCCAAACATTTTGTAAATCCGTGAATAGTTAATAGGTTTGCTTGAAATGGCTTCCAACAAACACAGAAAATACTTTTTTCGAGCCGTGACAGTTTATTTTAACTTCAATTTTGGCAGCTTTCAGCATGCGAGGTGTAAGCCGTGAATCGGATAACTTTGGTGCAATTTTAGCAATTTTTTCTTTTGTTTTTTTGACGGAAATTTGTAATATGTTTAAAAGGTGAACAAGCTTTTGCCAAATAGTCTTACCAAGCCTCAAATCCTAATTTGCATTTATTGTCTGCAGATTGTTTGTTATTCTTTATGGTTGCTATTGGTTCTGCATATTTTCAATGCATAGCCTCTATTCTCCATTCGATAAAATCCTTGGATAAATGGAAGAGACCTCTGCCTTCTTGCACTATCAAGAGCTCTAATGAATCCCACTTCGCAGGAAAATGAAAAATATCAATTAGCAGATTACTTTTTAAGGAAGGGAATATTCTCGTGTTAAGGGGCACTTCGTTCATAATGCGCAACTCTGCAACTCAATTTCATCTCAAGATGATTAATTTCTCCGGATAAATAGCGCTGAACAGAGTTGAGAAACGTTGGTACAGCACATAAAAGTAAATGTATTTACTTAATTAGGTAGGTATTGTGTTCAACTGATCGCATAATCTCTTTTTCTCTGTGCAAGTGTAAAAGCACTTAAAGGTGCAACACAAAATTCGAAGATCTGCGTACATTGAATATGTAAATCCTTCTAATAATAATAGTGGCATTCAATTTTCACAAACCGTTTATCTTTACAAAACAATTATCTTCGACCAGAGGGAAAAAATTGAGGGACATGGTCAGTCTTTTCTCTGCTCGGAATTTGAGAAGTGCGTGCAGAACTGCGATAGCTGCACTTCACTTGTGCACCACGGAGTTGAACTTCACTGTCGCCTCTCCTCAAGAGGACGGCTTACCTCACGACCAGCTGGCAGGCCGCGCCTAATTGCCCGATTGCGGTTATCTCATCGGGGCTGTGATACGTTGGCACCCCAGTTTGGCTCATGAACGCAAAACTGCTGCGATTTTTAATGCCAAAGCCACACTGGCGTGAGACTTTTAAACAAAGCAAGCAAATAACACTTTAGCATTATGATTTTTCGGTTCATGAATCTTGTGATCCACAAATTTCCTGTTAACTTCAAATTGTCAATAAGTGGGTCTTGTTTAAGGCTTCTCGAATGGTTTAAAATAGGTTTGTATGTGAAAATTATCACAGTTCGGATATATGTGGCAGTTTTGAAGCTAGCCTGAAGGATATTCAAATTGCTCATACAAAAACTATTTACAAAATGAACCCAAATCATTTTAAATTAAATTTTTTGAGGGAAAAATATTTCTGTTGCATATTAACACCAACCTAACACCCATTCACGCTTTCAATCGCAAGCTGCTGTAAATGCACAACCTTGGATCCCATCAAGTTTCCTCCCGCAATCTGCTATATAGCAATGAAGCAAAAAATTTTCAATAAAAAGGAAGGACCGCGAAGGTCGGGATGAACTACAATCACTAGTTTTGTTCTAGCGTTAAAAATTTTGCCTCTTCTTTCCTGCACTTCCTTCACCGGAATGAGAGTGCGTCAGGAAAACAGTGAATGCCAACAATGGTCAAAATATACTAAGTGCTATAAGAAACACTTCGCAAGCACTTATTCTTGTGCTTATTAATAGCATCGTTGCTGAGAGCCAAAATAAGCTTTTCTGTGCTTAATAGTACAATGCATGTCTGCTTGAATCTTACTCTTTATTTATGGCCTTCAGGAAACATGAACGCTTTGGCAGAATGTCTGCCAAAAAGATCTAAGCAAAATAATAAAAGGCGGATCGCTGTAAGTCGCCATCCTAAACTATACGTCTGCGAAACCGACGCAGTCTATGAACAAAGAGTGAATTGCAATGGGCTGGGCGATTTTTCTTCCAATGTAACTTTATTAATGTTGAAGCGGGCCAACGAATCGGACCATATCGTACGATAAGCGAAAGGGACAACAAATTCATGATCAAGAGTACTCGAGGCGCGTCTTCTTTCTAAGATGGGTGGCGTAATTCAGTTCTCTTGAGGCCAGACTCAGAGTATCTATGCAAGTAGTGATAGATCTTAAAGAGACAACTTGATGATTCGGCATAATTGGTACTGGAATAAGCCCATGAAAATGCCTCTGAGGGGAGAAGTTAAGGCCTCATAATAAATTTTTTGATCACCAATGGTAGATTTTTTTAACTAGCACAAAAGACATTATGAATCAGTAATTTTCTAGATAAAAAATTTCATTTAAGTCACTGGAAGGCCCAAACTCGGCACCCTTTAATGTTATTCTTTTTCCGCTCCACATTCGGTGCCACTAAAATTTATCATTCATATCTGGTTGTTTATCCTCAGTTTAGGCAGTCACTGAAGAAGAAGAGAAAAGCAAAATTGAGCTATTCCTTTTTCCTTTCACCTTGCAAAGGCTACGTGCCCGACAATCATGGATAATGCCTGCACCAAACCAGCCTCATTGGTCTGGGTGTGTGGAGGCAAAAGCGGAAGAGAGTAATGCCAAAATCATTACAGTAATTGCAACGAATTTATGCCGCGAGATGTCCAAAATAGATGAGCATGAGTTGGGCAAGGACACCGTAGGTATCCGTAAAATAGGTTCGGCCTAGTGATGTGGATGATCGGTGCTCTGAGTAGCAAGGAATGGGCTGAATAGTCATTTCAAATGAATAGTTAGGGAATTTCTCACCTGTTTATGTGGTATTGTGATGGATGCTAAGCATCCACCTTATTAGCTGGTCACCCTATTAGCCAAACCACTCTAGCTCAATCAAATGTTTGAAATTTATAATCCGTGTACTGCCTGTTTCGGAGGCATGCTGCGAAAGGATGAAATGCTTTAGAGCTCCATCGCTGCCGTAAAGGAATGTCACTTACAAGAGTATAAACAAGGAGAAGCGCTACCTAATTGCAAGTGCAATTCAGCTATGTGGCCATTCATTGTCACATCTTACAAGCAAGGTATAATTATAAGCCCGGGATGCGGCTCAGGTGTATACTTAATGAAGCCTTCATTTATGTCAATTGCACATAGATTCCTTTCAGTTAAAGGGACTTGCGACTTCTGCATAGACTAGACTAAGTAAGCAAGGGCTTAATGCTACTTGTTATACATACTTAGTATTCTCATTGTTAACTAAGGTTTCAAAGGTGAAAGCTTTCCTTGCCTGAGATCGTTGTTGTGGCCACTGCAAATCATACAGTGGAGCGAGAGACACTGTTCGTGATAAGTGGGTGAAAGGCGTAGGGCCTGACTTCACAATACCTTTGCAAAACAGAAAAATTACCTCATCGCTTTAGATTAGCATCCAATCAAGCTCTTAGTGAAACTGGTTATGATGGGCTATATTCTACAAAACTGCGGGATCACTAAAAATTTCTTTGAATCTGTGGCAATAATTTACACGTCATAAAACTTAATTAAACAAAATAACAAAGAACAATTTCTACAAATAGACAGAACTGCTTTGATTAAAACAGGATCAGGTTGTATATTTACTGCTTTTCTTAGAAACCCACTATTTTTACATCATTTTTCAAATTAATACTTATAAGAACATCTAGAACATATCAAGACGGTCAAATTATCAAGAATAGTGATAATCTTGCATGTCTCAGTTACAACAAGCGGAGAGAAGGCAAAAATGAGTATAGAGAAGTAAGATTTTACAGATGGTAGACACGGTAGCCTAAATGCAATTGCCTTCACACACTTCTAATCTATTCGCATTAGCCTGCAGGGTAGTTTAGTAAGGAAATTGACAAACATTGTTAGTGAGTTCTTTTGCCATAAACAAAGCGAAGGCAGCTGTGAAGTTGGAGGAGTTTATTAGAGGAAAAAGGAACGAATTTGTGCGTTTGCAGCACATCCTCTTCATGACACTGACTTAGCGTTCAAAAGGGTCAATGCCGCGGAACAAGATCGTAATGGCTAGATAGAGGGTAAATGCAGAGCTTATCTAAGAACCGGCCGTAGGTGGGTGCAGGAAGAGGAGGAAGTGGCATGAGGAATAAACTTGTTAGGAAGTCAGACCGACCGCAATGCAACCGAAGCTTTGTGCAGCCTCTCACAGTGGGAGCTTTCATTATCAGGCCAGCAGGTCTGCAATAATTGCACATCTATGCGCTTACATTTTGATTATTCGCATTTGCATTAATTCTTCTCCATTCGTATCAATAGCATTTGCGACTACTTAGCCCTTCTGTGTGCCATTAATAAGTCTTCTTTTATGCTGCTGACCTGCATTATGTCTGCTGCTATGGATCAACGATCTGCATAGATGGCAGCTGCAAGATCCTGATAGAGACGAATGTTAAATCCTAATTTTGTTAAATTGTATCATTCTCTAAGTACTGATTTCAAAGGCCGAATTTGCAAAGATTAACCACCAAATTTTGTCAAATCTGCGACAGTTCTCCTGCAAATATCGTGCTTTTAATTCTGCAAAATGGCTACTAGAAGTGCATCTCAGATTTTGCTTAATCAGGGTCAGCTGCAATGGCTGCTTCTATCAGTGCTGTACTGCAATAACTTCAACATTATCGCATAAGGTGGTCGGTGTATGGGGTAACTTCTTCGGTACGGCCCTTCAAAAGGTCTTTTGCAAAACAGTCTGTCTCAAGCCGCACCGAGGCATTATTCACACCTACGAAAAGGATCGGCGTTCTCAAGGTTGTAACTGTTCTCTTTTGCGACATTTTTCCGGATGTACAGAAAGGCTTCTAATAATGAAGCAAAAAAGCAAACTCAAACTAAGCATTTCAAATGGAATTGTTGTAGTAAAGATTTTGTATTTCAATTTTTGCCACTTTTGGCACCATGGTATCTCGTTACCAATTTGATAAAATCTAATAAGAGATGATAAGGTTCTTCAAAATGCAGCCTGCAATCTCGATCAATATTTTATGTCAAATCATCGTCAATGTCATATTTCAAATCCAATGCGTCACATTTGTTTGTTTAATTATGCAACGCCTTGTTGGAGTTTGCATTATATGGATGTAATGTGGTTATTTGTGACCTTTAAGATGGCAAACAAAAAGGTCTGTTGACCTCTGCCCAAGTGTACCAGTTGAGAAAAATTTTCCGCATTTAGAATTCCAAAAAAAAGAGCTCGATTAACGTGGATACAAAGGAAAGGCATAAAAATGCGACATTATAGTCGCTGAGGGCACCATTTTGTTAGGCGAAATTACATGGCCACAGGTGTTTACAGTCAATGGGATGTAAGCGCGAAACTGACTCAATGAATTACCATCTAAACAATACTGTGGCAAAGCTACCCATTACGCAGTCAGTATAGTCATAATTTAGCATGGGCCATTCGCATTAGATTAGGCGGCTTAAAATATTTCATCTTCCTTAGTTACAATATTTGAAGTCAGTGCTTTGAGAGGTGAATATGATACCATGGCTTACTTTCTTTAGCTAAGCAAATATGCAGCTCCAAATAGGTCATATCGGTTGATTTAGAGGCGAGTTACTCCATGAACCTATTGCCACGAGACGTCGCTGTCAGCGGATTCTATGAGAACAAGAGCGCCACTCCATGGAAATACAAATGCGTAACATTTCTAGCTCGTAATTAGCTGCACTAGCTACTGCTTAAATTTACTATTCGCCAAGGACGTTAATAATAGACCATCTTTAAAGCCACCATCCTCAACCTTGTATTCGGGAAATGGCTGAAGGCGCATCCATGGTAGCAGCAGGAGTCCGAAACACGTGAACTCAAATCCGGATTTCAGTTACCAAGGCTTCACTGAAACGGTGAGGATATCAATTTTGCTTTTACTTCTGACTCCCTTAGGCAAGCGTTGCTCAGTCTTTGGCACTACCTTTAGAGAACCATTCCGCTCCAGCCAGTCTTGCAAAGGATGTGATGATAAGGAATCTCAAGCAGTAACAGGGGTAGCGTATAATGTTGCATCCACTCTCTCTCGCTAATTAATACAATACAGCCAAGGCCAAAGTAAAGTTAAGGGAAGACTTTTATTTAAATGCTTAAGTTACGTTTCAATTTCTACCAAAATTTGGTGTCAGATATCTCCTCAATGTCTGCATATGTCCAGTGCCTCAAATAACTCAGTGCAAAAATGACAAAGCACGTCAATCGTGTCAAATGCCAAAATTCAACAAAGAAAACAATGGGTGACTTCAAAAAGCCAATTGTGCTGTTATAAATTCAGCGCACTGAAATGAGCTGTCCGAACATGCAGCATCCTGTTGCAGCTTGCGTTGTTCGTATATGCTGGTGGAGAGTGGTGACCTTCATTCTCGTTAGCGTATCACATCTGCAACACGAAAACAAAGGTATTTTTAGACCTCCACCCAAGCATGCCGAATTCGACAAATGGGAGGATGTCAAATCCGATGTTTAGAAAGCGGAAGGCGGCACTATTGTCGTAGCACCACTCTGCATGTTTAAATGACGTGACTTCAACTAATAACCATTAAGCGGGTGCAAAATCGAAGCTAGTTTGATTGCTCATTCCTTTGGGGCTGTTGCAGCAAAATTATTCACTACACGGTCAATGCCTTGATTTGGCGATATTCCACTTAGCTTGTTAAAATTTAGCGAGGAAGCATCACATTTTCTTCGGCTGCTGATTAGAGGGGCAATTTCCTCGGCACCATGTTTCGACTCTCGCAACATTCCGGTTGCCGTAACGGGACGGTTATACCTTACTCAAACATTAACTTCCGCATTGCACCTAATTCTGTAGTTTTCCTTTGTTTACGCAAAATTCTCTGAATGCTTAAGACCCTACTGACAAGGTATGGATACGTTAAGAGCACGGAACAATACCCCGGTTGGGACAAGTGCTACCGCGTGAAGCTGCAGTCCAATCGAAGGACACATGCTCAAGTCGAGGATGTGGAAGAAGTCTTCAATAACTTCGTTTATTCGATCATATTAAGGCATTTAGAGCGAATAGGTGAGATAGTAGTGGTGGATGGAATCCTCAACATAGTCATTTCTTTGTCACTGCACCGCTGCAATGGAGTAAAATATATTTTGATCGTACATCGTGACAGGCAGGCCTTTTCCGTATCCTGCTCGCATTCTCCCATCTCGCTTACTGCTACCAGCATTGCAGCGCTTTCATTAAGTCACCTCCTTACTCCTGTGTTCCATTTTCGGCGCGATAACAAAGGGGCTGTTAAGACGGGCTAACTCATGTCTTCGGTAATCTAACTGCTTCTGCAATAGCATTAGCTTTTACCTTAGGACACTTAATCAACGCATTAGTTTTTTATTCACATTTTATTTACCATAATCATGGTTATTCTTTAAGTGTTTCCGCAATGCATGCGACGAAACAATAAACAAAGATGACAACAAGACTGTCCTATGCTTTGATCATTAGGATATTTTCTTAATCCAAAGGATTCTATTTCATACACTTTGTGATGAAATTGAAGTTCTACCTAAATTAATGTCACAAGGTAGGCCGATTGTTACCAATGAGTCAATTGGACAGGCAAAAAGGAAAATATGCGAAACTCCTGACAATTCCTCATGTAAAATTGTGAAGAAAACACTGCGACTTTTGTGCTTCTACTGCCTATTTTACGCATGAAGTTAGACAATGCATAAACTCTCCATGCGATGTGACCCGACGTCAAGCTCCTATTGAGTTCAGCAACTCAGCTGTGCGCAAGCGATTGTGAGTTTACCTACAATATTATTCTACTGGTTCATAAGCATTGTTATCTTGCCTTGGGACTACTTTTCTTCCAAGTAAAGGCATAATTAGTCATCCAAAAGGGCTCACTTAGCTTCATTGGCGCTTACGTAACTCATGTGTTCAAAAATAAACGCCGTGTCTACAACAATAGGTAGAATTGTTTTAAAGTATGGGATTACGAGATAATAATGTGCCACATCAACCAGTTTTGTATCTGGAATAAAACAAAAAAAACTCCAGCGGATTGCAAATCGTCAACCCTATGAGACTGTGATATGTGAGAATCCATACATTTCCTTTTCTCTACGATTGGTCTAAGAACTTTTGTAAGCTTATTCCGACTTAGAAACATTTATATCCATTTTACAGCTCTTGAAGGCCTTTTTTAACAGACAAAAATGAGAGATGGACTTCAGCTTTGTAAGTGGCGCGAGTTAATTAGAGGGTTTGACACATCAATGAGCTAAATTTGTGTTTCTGCTTTTGATTACAGGAAAGAAATCATGAACGCAAGCTAAAAATATCACTTTTTAATAGTGAAGCATTATTTTCAGCTTAAGAATAGCAGCCAATTTTTGGCAATCGCCACCTTTATCACCTCACCATCTAAACGCTCTAACAGAATCAAAGCGAAGTAGCGTGAGATGATGTAAGGAAGGAAAATATTTTGCATTACGATTAAAAGTCATTCCCAGGGTTCTTACTAGTTGCAATGCAAATAGGAGAAGGTCCGCACATGCCTTCTTCTCACTTCATATCCATTGAAACTAATGGAAGGAACCAGTGATGTTGCGATCAGTTGTTTTCTGAGCTATCCGAGTTTTCATTGGCTGCACTGGCTGGATTTTGAATGCTCCTCTGGCAGCAGTGACGCAGGATGCAATGCAATTCTTTGGATGCCAATTTTTGATTTCAAATTAGCGGGTACTTAAGACTTTGCTTTGACATGGTGGTATGGCGTCCAGGGCACACCAGTAGCCCCTAGTCCATTTATTCTTTAATAATAGCTTTTGATTTCTTTTGATTTTCGAAAAGGCTTTAAGCACCGTCTGAAAATGCATATAACTAAGGCATTTTCCACACAGCTTACTTTGAAGACAGCCTCTAATCTATCCCTTGTGCCAGCTGTCAAAGCAGATGAGTAAGCCCATTAATTTTGCATTCGCTTTTCAATTAATCCGAGATTACCTTATTCTACTGGCCTAGGTTTACAAACTTCTTATAGAGTTTTAAGTCCCTGTACCTTGGAAATCAAATCTCATTTTTTCTCCTCCACCATTGCGCATAATGTTACAAAGAATGGCGCTAATCGGATGCTACCGTTATATTTAATGCTAAAACCGGAAAATGCGAAAAGCGGTGCAGGAATCTAATATTTTTTCCCGCGAAACACAAGTTTTCGCAGTCTCAACACCTTGTCACTCACTTTGTGCATTCTTTAGAAGAAAATGAATGCATCCCTGCTTAACAATGTATATGCTAACCGAATAGTCACAAAGATTTGGTGGTGTTTGCTATCACCTCAACTTGCTCTTCAATGCAGATTCGTTCAATAATTATAAGGGAATGTCGATGCTTCTTTCCTTGTCTTACAGCCATATAGGGTTTCGTTTTGATTTTGACAGCAAAAACTTCAAGATCTCATCCACCTGTAGGATGTAATGCATGGCGTTTGGTGTTTTGCACGCAGAAATTGGAACATCAGATTTATTTCTGTTAGTGAACTTACAGAAGAATCATTTCATCAGCTTCAAGTGCGCGGTCATGGTCTGAAATGGCCGACTTGTAAAAGCCCAACGCGTTCCTCCTGATTTCTGAGAAAAATTTCCTATCCTTTTCTTCAAAATTGTAATGGCTTTTGAGTTAAATTTATTTAAATATAGGTCGAGGGTGAAAGAAATAACCTTTTTTCTTGACCTTTATAACCTGCTCCATTGACATCCATTTTTGGATCTCACTATTTTTGTTGGACAAAAGGCTACTGACAGATTCGATAAAATTGCCGTCTGAGTTAGTAAAAAAAGTGAATGGAAATGCTTTAGTGCTCTGGATAACTAAGCAAAACAAAGGGAACCTATGTTGTGTCAGTTTACCACTTATTCATTCATCTATAGTTGCATGCACCTATCTTTCCTTGCTCAGCCTCAGGGTATCAGTTCAAAGCCTTCCAGAGTCTCATTTTAACCCCCGAATTTGAGTTATCATGATTTTTTTAATGCTACTTATGCGATTAACGCTTATTCTAAGCATCAACTGAAGGTAGAGCTACTCATTCCCTCTAGTTTTTTTTTTCTCAGCTAACAAGCGGCACCTTACATTGACTCGGCCTGGGTAACGTAGTGGCAATGAAACAATCAAAAGGCATTACCTTTCTGGTAAAGATTTAGAACTCGTGTTTGCACAAGTGAGTCTAAATTTACCCACTATTTTTGCGTTTTAGTCGCTACAAGGTGTTCATTTTTATCACAATTCCAACTCAGCCTGTTCACACATCTCCACACTACAGTAGGGCAGGCAAATAGTCCTAACCCCAATTTTATCAAACGAATTCCATTTAAGAATGTAAAACCATAACCAATGGCTTCTGATGACTGCCTCATAAATTATTTTTGTCAGCATTCATCTTTTGGGCAATAGCTTAAAACCCCGTTAATTTGTTCAAAATGCTGAATTTTTAGGAGTAAACTCCAAGTTAGCACCCAAACCCATCTGCATTGTTTAAACCTGTTGGCTTGTTTTCTCGTCTCACGCTTTGCCATTTATTACTAAAATTTACCCACACCCCCTGACTCAGCAAATTCACAAGTCGTTGCATGTTCCGCAGTGCTAAATGAGCATCTTTACAAAGACTCAAGGCCATAAATGGCCAAGTGGACAGTTTCACACTGTGAGCCATCAGACTAAACACCTGGAAGTATCTTTAGGCTATCGGACATTTTGTTTCAAGTCGCACTCAATATGAAAGTTTGAGTGAAGGAAACAAAAAAAATTCTCTTTTTTCCCTGCTTTAAACACTCTGACTGAATGAGGTGGTCATCAGTCCTCAATCGAACACATTTTGCATGACATTGTGACTTGCTGCCTTGATCTGGCATAAAGACTGTCAAACACATAGTCAACCGCAAAATTTTCTCCATTGTAAATCAAGTCATGCCACTGTCCAATTAACAACTCGAACCTATTCGATGCGGCATTAGCTACATGGGACCCTCATAATTCCTCAAACCCATTACAATGTCTCCAACTGGGTGATTTAAGAGCCAACCGCAGAGACTCCTAAGACTGAGACCTGTTCATTTAAGAAGACATCAGCTTACAGACCAAAGCACGAAAATGATGACTCACAATGGCTTTTGTTCTTCGTTGCCGCTATTTTTTGGCATAAAGCACTGCATTTCCTAAAGATTTTAACATTATAGAAAACAAGGTAGAGCGCCATCAATCTTTCCACTGAATCGTTTTTCTTTATTTTAGTAAGGCTAATCACTCAGTGTGAATGCTCTCTGTTTAAGGCAGGGCTTACCATGAAAAGATTTATAAGTTCTTTTTGAATTCTACCAAAATGTTGTTCGCTGTTAAAAAATAGCCCTTCTTGCGCAGCAACTAACACCCTTGAGACTATTGAAGTGCAGCTTCAAGTGTTAACTTTTGGTACTTAAGCAATCTGATTACTTAGCTTCAATCATCTATTTTATTCACCAAATGCCACTTATTATGTTATAAATGTCAATCCTAGAAAACGCCACTGCTTAGGCAGACGTTGTTATAGAATGACACTGCCCTTCATTCCATCACGGTATCATTCAGCTCATTCGCAAGCCACATTTCCCCCGCATTCCAACTGCTGTGCAATTTTATTTAAAAACGCTTCTCTGACACTTCAACTGCCACTTCAACTATCCCCTCATTTACCCATTCATCATTCTTAGCACAACGTGGGCAAAAAAAATCTTAACAAAATACCGAAAAAGTGGCATTGCACCTCCATTCATTACCCAGAGCAGGTGAGCATTGGGTTTAACAAAAGAATGACTTTGCATACAAAAGATGCGTTTTACAATGCAAGTCCTCAGTTGCTTTACGTGCATTTCTATAATGTGCATATTAGGCTCACTTTTATGCTTGGTTCTTGAAGCGTATCAAAGCGCTTTGCCGTAAAAAAGCAGCCAGTGCTGCCCAAAGTAATCGTGTCCAATATCGAAATGCCGGCTTACATATGTTTAACTCAATCGGTTGATCATACATTCATTATAAGCAGTGGAGTTATTAGCTTTTTAACGAATCTTGTCAAGGTGGCCGAAGTAGCCTAAGCTCAACTTCACTTATAAGTGAGAAAACTCGCGGACAGGTAGTGGTCACATCTTTATTCTTCAAAATGTGTCTATCTGTGTCTATTAGAATGATTGTCTCTAAAATTATAAAAATTTAAGGCGGAGCTACAGGCTTACTCCCAGCTATCCCTTAAAGGACACCCTAAATCCACGATGTTATCACCATCTTATCAGGCGTGTTCTTGGCACCTTTAAGAAACAATTTTCACAGTTAAAATTTTATTCTGGGTTCAGGATTAGGAAGCAATTATCACGATTAAAAGTTGGCCTTACTCGAAATTCGTTTCTGCCCAAGCTGTTGACCTCCGTACTCCTTAGCGGGGTGCGCTGAGAGCGAGGCGCTTTGGGGCTTAGCTTGGGAGCTGCATGTTAAGTCAAATTAGAATTTAAAGGATGATCATGTAATCTAGTTACGCATAGCTAAAAACCTTTCTTCAGTGTTTTCGTCTGGTTACAGCTCCTATTTAACACGACACTCAATAAGCCAAATTGCGTTCATCGCCATTCCCTTTGCAGCACCAATCAAAAGCGATGGGAATCTAACAAGTAAATTTTTTTGGACGCTGAAACGAAAGTCTTTGCACGATCGTAGTGGTCTTCTGTTGGTAAAGCTTTTAATATCCATTCTTTAAGGCTGCTTTCCTATTATTGAATTAACTCAAATATTCTTACGCAAAGTCAAGCTGTTCCTTGTATTTATCTGCCTTTCATTTTTATGGCTCAGAGGCAAATAATAGAAAAAAAATTATTGCATTGTTTACATTAAAGTATCTAGACCACTCACAATTGCTTCAGATGTGCCAAACCCGACTGGCGTGTTAAGAGTCCGTGCTCTGAGCTTAAGCAGAAATTTTTATTTGCATGAAAGTAAGTGCAGTTTTTCTGTTTTTATTTGACAATGGCAGAAATTCAATCCTTCGCTTAGGATTTGCCGATCAACCCAATTCACCTTGGGCTGACGGCTTTCATCTCGTTACGAGGTCGATAATCGTCAAAGACATCCCGCCTTGCAAACACAGTCCAACACACACTTATGATGCATGTGAGGAATCACTGCAAAACCAATTTAAGGCATTAAAAAGAGAAAAGCATTTCATGTGAGCTAAGGACCCAGCATTGATGTGCGAAAGGGAGCAATGATATGGTAATTTGCATCCCTGCGTAAGATTTGGGGTGAAGTCAGACTTTGAGGCATGAACTGGCTATCAGCTGTCTATCAATACCTTTTCTCTTGACTGCGTGCAATCAAAGTGAGGGAACTAAGACTTAATCAGTAGTATTAATTTGTAAGATTGAAACAGATGAGAATCCATCGTGGCGTGTTATGCAAGTGAACCAGAATAACGCGCATTTCTCAAGACCGGTCGAACGGGACGCTTGATAACTTTAATTCTGCGAGATCATTTGGATGGCGGACTTGAGCCCAGGTGGATATTACTTCGTGGAAGACCATTTCTTAAGAAATCGGTCCTTTTTTATGAATCGCATACTATGTTATGCTCCATGAGATAAAATGTTGTGAAGCTTAGTATTCAAAAATCCAAAGAAATTATATTCAAACTAACAATTTTTATCAAAAGTAATGATGTTAAAGAAACTGTAAACAGTATGAACCAGGTTTAAGTAGTATCTTAAAGGCCCAAGTAATCAGAACCGTATTCGTTTTTGCATTGATCAAACTCTAAGGTTACTCCAAAGAATTAAGCATTCTCGCGGTTCATACTTGGCATTTCGAAAGCCTACCAGTGTCAAACAGGAGAGAGCTGCCATCCCAAACAGATATTTGGGATTGTCAAAGCGTGAGCCTTGGATCAGTAGATTATTGCTCGCCCCCGACATAGCTACAAAAGGTTCGCTCGCTTATTCTTCAGATTTAAACCCTCATTTTGGAGGATAAGAAGAAGCAGCCTCCTTCCTTTTAAGGATAAAGGATTCTGCCTAAAGCAGTCCCAAAACCCAAAGTTGTTGGTTTTTTTTTTTGGTGACAGCATTACTTATGCCACAAGCGTTCTAAGTATTATTGATGGGTAAGGTTTGTGGTAATTGTTTAACTTCCATGCGGGCATTTTCTTATTTTCCTCTTCGATTTATCTATATGCCCTGGCATTGTGACGGCCGATCCCTACCCGAGTTGTAGTTTCTACAAATGACGCATCTCTACTGGGAATTGATGCTGCAGTCTCGGCTCAATAGCCTCTGAACCTAGTTCTGTGCAAATATTTTGGGATCCATACGCTAATTGCACAAGCAACCGAATCACCGTAATCGCTGTATGAACAGAGGTATACAGCCTTTAAAAGCAGGATTGGTGGCTGGCGAAAGTGTTGAGTTATTTCCAAGCACCTATTAATTCTGGAACTAATGATAACCTCCGGTATTGGAAGGTGTTTATTAGAACAAGCTGCTCAGCTATCTACCAAGTAATAAACTGCTCTGCACAGAAAACAATACAATGCTCGAGAGCAAAGCATATAGATGTACTGATTTTGCGCCTGTAAAACGCAAATGGAACCGTGCTGTTTGCATGGGAAGGCCCGCTGCAACATGCAAATACCAGAAATTAATTTTGTCACCAAACGGCCTTAAATAAAGTGCATAATAAAGCTCATAAAATGGACATGAAAGGGGCATTGTCACCATCCAATGATCGCAACGTAAGCTTACCTAATGCAAAGCACTAGGGATAAAGAATCGCTATGGCGCATTTCTGAGCAGCGTTGGGGAAATAATCACTACCGAGTGATCGAAGTTAGTAGCTTTGTTGTGTAAAAGAGGTTCGGGCACTTTTGCACACTTTAACAAATAAGAGTCATGGGCTGATACTTTGCGTAATTCAATTGTTTCCTTGTCAAATGCTTTGACCGGAAGGTGTAACACGAGCAGTGAAGGCCTTCCCATGCCAGTTATAGTAGGCATCCTCCTTCGTACTTAGTGTGTTAATTTTACTCATTTGAAGCTTTTTGTCGAGGTAAAATAGCACAATAAGTTAAATCCTAATCAGTAGATTCTGCTTCAATTCTTACTTCAAAATTAACTTGAAACATCTCACATCATATCGAAGCATAGTGCTCATCTATCAATGCTTCTACACAACGTAGGAACAAAAGTTGTGAATTGAGATATTAATTTGCTATTTAGCGTATCATATCCAAAAAACAGATCAGCTTTATTTTTAAAATCAGAATAGTAAAGCGCTACCTGAAGTTGTGTAATAGTCCGTCAACTACTCAAGTCTCCTGTAACTGCAAGTCGCCGAAACGTCTTCTCTCACCAATGTAATTACTCTTAAGACGAACTAAGCTGAAGCACGCAAAACAGCTACTGAGGGGTGGATGTGATGGGATTATAATTTGGATGTGATTTACAGTCAGTTTCAACTCCATTTTACCAAACCTTAAAATCAAAATCAAAACCACTGCATTTTGTGGCGCTTCCTAAACCAGGGAAACTTAAGTCACTCATCACCGATGGAGGCTTTGAGAGACTAATTTTGTAAGGCTGAAAAGCGTAAATGTTTTACACCTTTGAATGTTTCAGCTAACTCGTGCTCTCTTACAACGCAAAGCATTTTATTGAGGATTTAAACTTGTGCAACAAAATTACACGATGAGCTATGGTTGATGCTCCATCTTTTATTGTGGCGTCTGCTGATGCCTGCTAGGAAGCTGCTTGCATCACATTTAGGCGATATGTGTAGTTGTGGTGGTCAAATATCTTGTTAGATAGGAAAGATTATGGACCATTTACTTCTTGTATGGCAGCACTTAATATTGCTTTTTGGACTGCTCTTGTTGAAGTTTGGCAAGCACTTCCGTCCAAAAAGCATTTTTTTGCGTTTACAAGCTGGAAGCAACCAGATTTAGAGGCGAGTTCCTATAACTCTGTAATTTAACAATCTCTTGTACTATCTTCTAGTTTCATGAACAATCATTGACTATGCGAGATCTGGAGATAAACACTGCAATTGTTGGTGGCGAGAGCGTGGCACGCTGATCTTCGCTACGAAGGAGTTTAAATGCAACTCATCAGAATGTCAACAAGGGTTTTCGCTCTGCAGCTTTGGGCATCATCAAAACCCCTTTCGAGATATACAAAGCGAATCTTCATAATTTAGGCCCTGATTTGATTAAGCGGTATTTACTCAAATCTGTCCTCTGCCAAACGCTTAATTGCAAGCGTTTTGTCCGATGTTATTGGGATCGGCTGCATTAAGTGACTGTCGGCACTCTTTGCTATCCGTGCTCATTACTCATTACCTCTTTACTCGGTTTCGTACAGTAAAGCAGGAGCCGTTAAGGCCTAGAAGGTAGCCACAGCATCACTCACACGTGGGATGACTATTTCTAGAGGCCACATGTAAAACATGCATCCCTATAATTGTTATTTTCCCGTCTTAACATTGAAGCCATTTAGCGTGTTTGTTCTATTTGCTTTATGCTGAATATTATATGTGGATGCATAGAACCTTCACTGCCTTCCAAATCGTCTGGCAAGCTAACAGCCCTTCTGTGCGTTGGCGGCACATAATCCTTTGAAGTTTGCCGCCTTGAGGCGTTGGAGAGGACTTAGGGCCCCGTAAACATGCACGGCAGTGCCAATCACTAGCATATGAGAAATGCTTTCACCTACTGCACGTGAGAGAATGAAAAAAATGGTGATGGGATTTAAACTTTTTGCATCCCAAGCTTCAGAGTGATACAAATTAACAGCTACAGAAGTATTTTATATCATGGCTGGTATGTGGAATTCATCAAGTCAAGTATGTTGGAATGCTACTTGTTTAACTGCTTGATCAGAATTTGATACACAAGTAAATAAAGATTTGCCGCCACAGCTAGATCACCAGGAGCTTTTGACACAAGAAAACTCAATCCATTAGACTTAAGATGGTTGATGTTTGCTACCGTTTTGTGGACATTCAAAATGCAATGATAGTTTTCGGGAATGTTTCTGTTAGTTAGCTTAGCAGCCTTTATTTAGAGACATAACTTGCAAAATGAAACATAGAACAGACAACAAACTTTTCAACTGATTTGATTAATCGACTATAATCCTCTTTATTGCCCACCAATCACCGCTGCAAACGCGGCAAAAGCTAATAACGCCAATTTCCTCTGTCAAATTCGTCCGTCTCATTGAATGGGCTCCCCACAATAGATTAGGCTTTGGACGGTTTTCATAAATAGCATGAAATTAAGTCTACACTGATTTACTACATCTCATTTTTCTAGGAAGATGTCTGTGTGGTTTTTTTTCTTATTTTTGCTTGACATCTGCTGCAATAACATGATGCGTTTTAATTTATATAACCGTGGACTGAACTAAACACCGGAATTTTCACAAGATTAATCCATGCAAAGGATTCCTTTATTTGGAAAAGTAACATCTAAAAGTGGTTCATCTCTACCTTAAGGTTCATTATGTTTTCAAAACAGTCCGCGACTTTGGCCCCGGTTCTGACCTTGCATTGCAGCAATGCCACCGAGCTGGTTGCGTGGACCTTCCGTGGGATTTTCATAGCTTAAAGCATTCCTTCATCCTCAATGGACCAACTCCATGCTCCGCCAAATGTTAAAAGTTGATTTACCGATTTGTATCAGTAAGTGTAATGAATGTCTTGTTAGTGTGCTTGTACAATAGTAGGTAAAGCGTTGTCAAGAATGCTGGAGCAAGTAAACTCTCTTTTAGTCTGGATTATTTCGATCCACCAAAAATTAATTTCCTCTCACCTAAAATGTTCATCGACACTGTTTCTATGGTGTAAGAGAGTTAGTCAGCCTCTGGAAGACGTTCCTTTTCCGTCTCGAGTAATTTTCATGCTATGCTGCTCATTTCAGTTCCAAGAATTTTTGGCTGTTCGCCTTTGAACACTAGGTTTTTACTAATGATTGGTGAGTTTCTAATTGCTTTGGCGGTAACATGAGTGATTGCAAGAAGAGGTGGAATAAAATCATGTGACTGAAGTTATCTCAATCCGTGAGCTGCATCATTCCAACCTCATGAGCACTAAACTGTTGAGTGCAACAAATCTTAAGCCGTGATCTTTACACCACTCCTTCAGTCTCCAAAGTTTAAGTAGAGCTGACACCGTCGCAGGGGGGATTGTTTGGACTAAATACATCAATCAAATGCGCGGATTTAGCAAAAGTTTTCAGCATTCTAATTGGTTGACTCAAAATTTGAATGAACTCTCCAGCAGAGTGTCGATAATATTTGCACCTTAAAGCAGCGTTTTCTTTCATTTAAAAGAAAATTTCCATACAGCACTGGTAGCGATGTCGCATTGCTAAACGACCGTTAAATTAAGTATATGGGATTTTCTAACCTAAGGCAGAAATCATTTTCCCATCAACTAATTCGTTTTTTTTCCAACACTCAGAGGTGGAAGCTGTTTAACCCGAAGGATTTTGTGCCAAATGTCCACCACTGATGGTCAGCTCTGAGAAAACTTAAGAATGAGGTGGTGAAAGAAGCACGAGGAGGCATTGCCGATCGCGAAAATTTTCCAAGTTTAAGTGCTCATTGTCTCTTCTAAGCATTTGCACCTTCCTGGAGTCTGTGCAAGATATCACAGCCAAATCACAGGCAGCGCAGTGACGTGCATAAATGGCAAAAACGCCACGACAAAGTCCACGAAATTTGCAAGTGTTCATTTCGTGCCCTTTTTATTAATTTGAAGTCTTCTGACTCTGGTTATGCAGAGCATCTCTTCTCATCAAATGCCGGATTTTCCTTTAGAATGACTTTGTGGTTTTTCGTGCTTTGAAAGTATAGGAACAAGCATTAGATCCACCCGATGGATTTCAAGGGTCATTTGGTCTGTGGACCTGATGCATTGAAGCGATAAAGCTGCGAATTCCTGATGCATGCTTCAAGCTTCATAAATTTTGGCCACACCTCGAAGGCGCATCCAAGCTTCATATGCATTTCGGCCTTAAATACAAAAATAAGTAACAACTCTCAACTTTGTTCTCATCCAAGGAAAGTTTATTTTCTGCTAATTCTCGGTCGCTTTTGAATTGCGAGATTTAAATTGTCTACATGATTACCACTTTGTAGCTTTCAAAAAAACGCCTTCAACACCTCAACACCCCAGACAGTGATAAGTTAATATGCAAAGCTTGCTGTCGTTCATCAGTAGCATTCTTCTGAATGATCTTCTATCTGTCCGCATTACCATTGAAGTCATTTTTCCTCCTCTGCGAAAGCAATAATCAGCGCCTTGCTGTTAGCTAGAAGATTTTGCTGGAAGACTTAATGCTGAGTTATTTTCACAGTGGGTAAACTCACCTTTAAAGTACCTGTGAGGCGGTCGTAGGATCTTTGAAAATCCCCATGCTCCCCTTTAAATAGATGGGCAACGCAGCATTAGGAATTGTTAACGTGTCAAAGGATTACACAATGTTTATGTTAGCAACTGAGCCTAAGGCTATTCACGAAAATTGTAGAGTGGTATGACATGCGCCAAAAAGTTCAGCGTTTTAAAGCAAATGACTTCATAACATGTAATCCGGCGGTCCACAACAAAGTGCCACCTGACCCTTTTACAGAAAAGATCTGGCAAAAGTGAAAACGATGCCCTGAGGCAGGCTGTTGAGCTGCAGCAGAGCCATACTGAGCAATTTGTTCCGTTTGCCCATTGTGGTCCTTAATTGACGGGGCAAAATAATTTGCTAATGGCGTTATTTATGATCGATCCTCAAAATGGACCACTTTCTAGGCAAGTACCGCCATCTTTTGTAAGGGACTTGGGAATGACATGACGTTGGTTGGTACTTAGCTTTGCTATGAGTTCTTCATTAATTTAGAAGCAACTTTTCGCGGATTAAACAATCTCGTCCATTCTTTAGTCAAGACTGAAGCTACCTCAGAAATGGAAGCTGACTCTATAATTCACCCAAAATACTTGTGAAAATCCTCATACCTATAGAGATGGCAATCCATTTTCAGAAAATCATAAACCTTTCGGGTAGTTAAGGGCATTATAAAGTGAGTGGTAAGCGGCGTTAGAGGAATCTAATCAGACGACTTGCGAATACTTTACACAACTTAAAATCCGATGAATGGGCTCATAAATGCTTCAAAGGTGGTTAAGCTATTCTCAATCATGATGCTGGATGTTGTCTTTCGCTTCTGAGCATTGAGGCGACTTTCATTCGGACTTAACAACAGCAACTTGTTGACATTTAATTGTCAGCCTGCCTGCGATGCGTAGGTTCAACGTCAACAACGTCACAAACATTAGGATTAAAATGTTAGAATTTGCACGAAAATGGGAGGAAATGTGCTGTTGCTGCAATCTAAGGAGCAACCTAAAGTTCTAGCTACAATGAATTGTTTAATCACAAAAGCCATGATTACAATTGCACCTACAACGAATTACTTCTTTAGGTTAACTGTATACTAATGCTTATTCAATGGTCGTACACTCTCACACCGAACTCTTCGATTTCTGTGATAACAGCCTTAGCGCCTCTTTCACTTGAAAAACCTCACTTAAACGAAGTAGCTGATCTGTGTAAAATAAAATACAATATTTTAAAACTGTAAGGAGGTTAGCCTTCAAATTGCATGCCTGATTTTGAAAAGCATTTTTTTCCTTTGTTTGGATCTACTTTAAATTGTTCGACTGTTATCCCTTTGAAAGTCAATAGCTGTCTTAATCGACATTAATAATTGAGTAAACTGATAGTAAAATGAAGACGCTAGCGAAGTAGCAGGCACACTACCCAAAACGAGGTGATCACATGCAGTTCGCGTCTCTCTGCACAGCTTCAATGACCGTATGACTCTTCGCCCGACTAGGAATTCAAATGCAAGGAAGTGGAAGCTTAGTCAGCGTTGCACACTTACGAGGAAATAACGGGAACCGTATCAGGGCACATCCCATTATAAAAGTTGCCCGCGGGTGCCCTGTGAGAGCGATTCCAGACCCGGATAAATCCGTATGAAAGACCGAATTGGCGCATTTGGTCGGGTTGGGAGGCAGCTTTTAGATCGGCATTAAAGCAGCTAATGGTTGCGCAAAAAGAGCATTTGCAAGCAGGTATTACCTTCCTAGTACTTTATTCGGATTAGAGATGGCATCACAAGTATTAAATCCTTTAAGCCCTAATAAGTTGCAAATCCTCTCACTTAAGCATGCTAAAAAAAGGCAGGCTAAGGTACCGGAATTCAGTACCGAATGGCCGGAACAAGTATCAGTGTAAGTCAAATAAAAGCATGGCAAGCATCGGTTAAAGTGTCTTAGTCTTGACTCTTTTGAATGAAACGGAATATGCTGTTGAGCCATTCAGTACCTTGTTAAAGTAAAACGGCATATTGTTATCAACGCTAATGACAAAACTTAACAATGCATGGTAAAAGAGGGTCACCATTATCCGTGAGTGCATGCAACGGCAAAATGTACTTCTCAGAGGGTTGCCTGCTGAATAAAACCACTATGTAATCATGTTATTGTTCGCCTCAGTTTGAAGAACATGAAAGGACATTCGTTTAGTCTTAGAAAAAGGGACCTAGTCTGCAGAGGCGTAGAGACAAGGCAAAATTTATTTCTTTTTTTTGATGGTAAACTTTGATTACAAGTGTTTTGAATGGTCTCCACTCCCAGGCTTGAAGCACTTGATGCATTATTGGCAGAAAAAAATACAGACAAATAATGGCATAAAATACTAAGTTTATTCCTCTTAGCAAAACAAAACAGCCTGTCCTTACGAAGGCAATAGCTTTTTGGAAATATCTTTGTCATAAATTACCTTTGAAATGCCATATCCTTCTGAAAGTGCCAAGTAAATGAAAGGAATAGGCAGGGTCTCCTGCAATTACAATTTTCCACCAGATTTTCAATGCGGAATGCATTAATCTTAAAGGCTGTGGATCGAGAGGTCTGTGCTGATTGCTTATGCATTTACAATGCAAAGGTTTTAACTCCAGACGGAAGATGCAAGCATCTGCGCGGTGTTTATTACCATAGCACATGTTCGGGCTGTAACAGCGGACTAACAAGGAATAAATTTGTACTTTTAAGGGCACTAATACTATTTTTTATTTTAGCTTCATAAAGCCACTCATAACTGTAAAAAAGATGGCATAACACAAAGGCAATATAATTGTTGCCGAAGTATGAGGGTGAGGAGGCTACCAAAGACCATCCCCTTTGATCCTTTGGCGGCCATGGAAAAGAACAGAGTTCAGCAAATGATTATTTCTAAGCAAGGCATTCTAGCAATTATTGCGCAGGCTGGTTGATATTCAACAGTTAACCACATTTTAGAAAGCAAAAGTTTTAGCTCGTGTGCAAATGAGCGAATTGCTTCCTTAACCTAATCAAACTATAATATCGCATCGTCGGCAAGATCCGCATGTCTGTTAGATCTGGGGAGCCTGAAACCTGATAATGAGAATGAAAATCAAAAAAATGATGGAATAGAGCTTTGAGGGTTGTACTTTAGCATTAATGATAGACAATCTCCCCAAACAGTAACTTCTGCGTTGTGCTTGAGTGGGCGTACATGGAATTAGACTCTACTTTTGAGCTTTTGGTTCGTTATTTGCGTAACAAACATAAAACACTTAGGCAATACACTGCACCAATCTCTGAAGGAACTGGAATTTCGCAGAGGCAGCAGCAGGTAAGATTCTCATGACAAGTGTGATTTCAGGAGGGGATGAAACACACAAATTATGCCTAGCTACATCGGCTTGGTCCTGATGGAAACAAATTTACTTACTAACTTGCTTTACTTACCACCGTCTACAATTGTAAGGAACAGTAGGTGAATCCTTTCGTGTTTTAAGTTTGCTTTCTTAAGAGAAACGCGGTTTTTAGGGGGTCGCAAACAAAAGAGCTAACTGATGCTATTTATGAAGAGCAAAAAATTTTAAGTCACAAAAATACAAGCGTGTTTTTGCATTTTCAACTTAGTATTCCAGCACATTAAATTGTTTATGATGAAATTTTTTTTGTTACAAAGCGGCCTCTCCCACATTGGCACTTTATTGCACGCCGAAACAAACACCCGTAAGTTTTGCCCCATAATGAAAGAAGCAATAGCATTATACATGTGCAACGTATTTGGTTTATTTTGAGCTTCTCATTAAGAACTTTGACCAAAACATTACCAGAACGCAAGATTTTTTATCGTGAGAAAACCAATCATACAAATTTGTTAGATAAATGCGCTGTTATTGTCATATATTTTCAAGGTCTAGCCAAGGAGTGCATTTTCATTCCCGACCTTTTTGCTTCTGCTTGCTTGGCTCGTAAAACGGTTGCTAGAACCGTGTAACTAAAACCAGAAAGGAGGTGATGATTTTTAAAATGGTTTATTGAGGCCTAATAAGAGCTAAAGACAGGTACAACAAGTCACACTCAAGTGTCTTCCTTTGTTCTCTCCAATAGCTGAAATACAGGCCTTCTGAGGGGAGAATTCTTTTGTCAAGAGGTTTTATTGAGGTTTAGTGAACTTCTCAATCCAACCATGAAAGAAAGATGGGCACAATTTTTAGATGTTTGTTATTGCTATCAGTTCTTGAATGCGATGGTCGGCCACCTGCATCAACACTGCTTAGGGCATCACAAATCAGTGGCATAGCCAAGCCGGTTTTTATAACTTGAGAATGTTTTAACCCCCTCAACTTTTTACGGCTCCTATTTCTTCCGCCTTATTTCCATAGATTTTGTTGACCTATGTGAAGGCAGCGAATAGGCCTCTTCTTCTGCAGCAAAAGCTATTTTATCCCAAATTTTCCTAATGCTTGGCAAATGCCAGACATTCTGTACTCGGTCTGGTGGCCAAAAAATACCATCAATGGAAACCGTGCCACTGTACTTGGTGCCATGCACGCTTGAAACAACGTGAGGAATAGTTGGTGGCTTGGTACAAGTCACCACATTCACTTCTTGGAACTTGATTTTGAAATTTAACCAATTCGGGTGTCTTTGATGTCAAACCAAATTCTAGCGGAACACTTACTTTGGACTTTCAGGGCAATTTCTTAACTGATCCGTTTAATGAGAATGTCAAACCCAGAAAATAAAAGTACCAAATGCAGATAGATGGATCCATTTAACTAGTTTCAAACAATCATTACTTTTTAAAGATGCCTTGTTATTCTTTCATTTAATATTTTAGCTGACACACAATTGGCGCCTCCCATTAGCAGTGAGTCCGGCACTTTCTTAAATCTGGATGGTCCTTATCAACACACTAAAGTAGAGTGCAGTAAGTGACCGCTATCGCATAGATAGTCGACCACTCCCTATTCCTTAAGTGCCATCAGAGCAAAGTAAAAGGAAGATTATTCTGTCGAATATTTAACCTGCATTACGCTGCTCATTTCCTTACCTTGTTTATGCAACTATGAATGAGCTTGTTTGCAGTTGCAACTTGTCACTAATCCAGAAGGTAGCTTGCTTCCAAGCTAGCTCGATGCATAATAAATTAGCTTGAGTGAAATCACTCACCTCGAGAACGACCCGTCAAATTAACCTCGAACCTACTACGCTGTACACTCGCGGTGCATTGCTAAATAGAAATTGAGTCAATCGACTTTAAGGCCAGTGGCTAAAGCGATACAAGCCAACTTTACCAGGCCTTCAAAGTTCATTTTCCAGGGAGCGACATGGTCTTTTCCAAAATGTGTGCCTTCTTCTCCATTTGCGGTCAGTTAATTCAGTCATGCTTAAGGCTTTGCCCACTGACGTCGTTTTAAAGCTTTGAAAAAATGTATGGATATAATTGACTGCGCAGAATAAAAAAGCCATTTAATGTGATTAGGCAGGATGACAACTTCACTAACTACACATTGCAATCACAATCAGTGTTTACTTACCACCTTAGCTAGTGAAAAATTCTGCAAATCTTCTTGATGACACTTGTGAGAACGCGAGTTTTCTTTCGCATCTCTCTTCATTACAAATCAAGGGTTCAGATCCGACGAGTTTCTGAATCCGATACATAGCGATCCTTGTTCCACCACTTAAGTGACCAACGAGATCGCAGATTTTATCCTAATATAGAGTTTACTCAGCACTACCTGGTTCGCTCATCTCAACAGTCAACTTGCGGTGACCATCACTTCACTCAGAGTCACGAATTGATGACATGACATGTGAAAAAATGCTGTCATTTTAGTTAACTTTTGGTCTAAGATCCTAAGGTGGTCTAGCCAAATTTATCTACCCCTTTTAAAAGTTTAATTATCAAAGCGCACTTACTGAACCAGAAACGCCTACGCGACTTCCTTTAAATGCTCAACTTTAAATAGGGGTCGGGTAAATCAAAGTAAGTTCATTTGTTTTAAGTGACCTCGTTCTGTTGTAAGCTCACTCTCGGTCATTTAAACGGCATAAATAAAGTTTGCTCTTAGTCTTGGTCTCCATTGTATCTTGTTAACAACTATAGGCTCAAAAGAGGTTCGCTTGTCAAAGTAGCAATTAATATGCACTTTGGTTACCAGAACAACTATAGAAACGCTGACAATATGAGGCGCACACCCGGTACCTGGAAGTCTCTACACACTTTGCGACAAATTTTGACTATAATGCACACTTTACCTTAATGTCCGAATGATGGGTTCGAGGCTGTCCAATGTCACCTTCCTCTCCATACGATCCTGAAGCCCCGTGAAGACAATTATCACCACTTCATGCACACAGTCACCGAATGACGAGGATCAACGCATTCTTGTGCTCCATGAGTTGTGATGTGCGGTCCTGCGCAGACATACAAACAGCATTCAATAAACATACCAAGTTCACATGCAGATCAGAAAACCCATGGTATCTGAATAGCGTGGTAAATGAGTTTCGTGTTATTAAAGCTGTAATTTGAGTCATATTATCGCAAAATTGACAAACCAGATGTATTCGATGGAATGATACTTGATGTTCGTTTAGATCTTCAGTGATGCCTTAAGCAAGCTGATTGCGTGAGCTGGCTGTAGAAGCTATCGTGGTGTTAATTTTGTTGCTTAAATTTCGTGAAATGGCTTTCCATTTGGTGCTCAAGAATCAGTTTGCATTTAAAATGAATCAAAAAGCTTCTTCATTCGGCCTTTTTTGTGCACTTGATCAGGTGAGCTGCTGAGCATCAGCCCTTTTTGTGCCGCATGTTGGCACTCCATTTAATTTGGACTACCAAATCGGCAACTTGACTCTTGAACCTATTTGTGAGTGCAGTTAATATAATATAAACACTTAGCTGCCAATTTTTAGCCATATGGAATCATGGTTTTGGCACTGATCAATTGCCCACCAGGTTTCGATCGCAGGTGCTTGTTGCCAGAAACCAGCAATTACTCGCTTTGGACGTTACATCCATTTTCCAGAGCTTCATGTGAATTTAGAAATGTTACTGTTCTATAACCAGGTTTAGTAATAACTTGTACAACTCCAGAAAGGTCTGAGGTAGACCTTATATTTTTCTTGACAAAAATGCTGACTCGTTCTACATCGAGGAGCATGCCATCTGCTCTTTAAGAGGATCGAAGCGCATTGCAGTGTTAAATTGAGCTTAACCTTATATCGTAGCCAAAATATACGTCCATCCTCGTATTCAAACTGATCTGGTATTTGTGTTGAGCAACTCATGATCGGGAATGCTTAATTTTGCTGTTTGCAAAGCGTATTTCAAACCAAGGTGTGCTTTTGTTGGAACAATCACGTTAGGAATCACTTGAGAGATCTGAAAAAGCCATTTTTGATTAGAGTCAAAAACTGGATATTTTTTTGGCAGAAGAGGAAGGAATCCTTTCAGTTTGACTCCAAGCCACACTTACATTAAGCAGTGGCAACGTCCTATGCTTGAAATGCATGAGATTGCTGCCTCATTAACAAAGCTTTAAGATGCCATTGAAAATACAAAGTTATGGTTTTAAAGTGGGTTGCTTTTAGGTGAATTTATCTTCTATCTTGGCGTTAATGCCTTCCATTCGAAGCAGTGAATGCTAGGCCAGGAATGTTGCCCAACAAGTGCATGGCTGCCAAAGAAGCTGATCATGGACTTTAATCGCAGTTTCAAAACCATGTTTTCCTACCGCCAAAAGCGAGCTTCCTAATCCCACTACAATACTGATTGTTATGGAAAAAAGAACGAAGCAGAGCACAATATGGGCGTGGAAAATTAAAGACTGCTAAACAATGGCCACAAATTGGGCTTAATAGAGCTTTTAATTTATCTTGTTTATCTGTCAACCTATATTCGTTTAATAAGCTGCTTCACTCTCTGCTCTGCTATCTCCTTGCCTTCGTACATAACATCGAGTTTTTTACTTTCCTCAATAAAATTGAAAGCAACCAACTGTTTTAGTGGATGCATTAAGTCTAACGTGTTCATTGAGAATTTATACCGTTATATAAATGACTTTAAGGCCCTGTGGTGTGCTCTTAAATTAAACTTAGAAGTCCCATCCAAAATAACAAGAATCCTTTTCTGAAGCAGAAAAATGTTCAATTAGTGTCAGCATGGAGAGTTGAAGTGGACGCAAAACTGTCAATGAAGTTGAATAAGCATTCGTGCCAAATGGAGGCTTAAGAAATTACTTTTCCCTCATTACAGATTAACTGATCAACCCAAAATATTAGATCATAATTTCGAAGCACTTGATCAAAAATGCGTGTTGACAGCATGTCAGCTTCCCACTCGCTATACTGTGAGAGACCTCACCAGAGCTGTGCTAATGAACGCCTCACCTTCAGCAAAAAACTGTAGTTTGGCATTTATGAGCTGTTAAAACAAACTACCCACTCTCCAATCACATCATAAAGCACAAAAAGGGAGCGCAGTCTTTTTAGACACGAGTTTCTATGAAAAGCGAATGAGTTGGATAAAACAGGTTTCCTTAGAAAGCGATTGATGAAGGAGGGGAGGGCATATCACAGTCAATCAAACTAACCATGCGTACCTTTAGTTTCTTTCTCACCAACCAGGTTTGTATAAACAAACATGCAATTCAGCATTCAAAAGAGCGGGACCTTTGATGCATGATGGAGAAATTACACAAAATCACTTCAAAAGTGTTTTGCCGACTTGATCGCCTAAGCGCTCCCATTAGAAGAGCTACATTTCATCAGGCAGGGACCAGTAATGCCCTTGAGTGGTGGGATCTTGCTTAACTCTGTGGGAACGGCTTAAGGAATGTCGTTATACATTGAATTGCAACACGAATGAGAATAGCAATGCTAGTTACGTACCATCCTTCACAGAAAATCATTAAGAGGACACAATTTGCCATGCAAAATAAAGTTTGAATGATGATGGGGCGAAATTGTAACAGCGTAGATTATGGCGAATGCGGTCCTTCGAAGCTGTCCTGTATCTTACAGACATGGTTGTGCGTACCTACTACTATCTTATGGGACGACCGCTGCCTTTGCTAATAAATATATGAGGCGGCAAATGTTGCATAGCTGAGGCAAAAGTAGCTATTATTTGAACTGCCCTTGACTATCACTCAGTTACTCTCTGATGTAACAACATTGATTCTTTTGATAAAATAAGATCATCCAAAACAATCTAATAGTACGCCTGCCTCTTTCATCGCCTGGAGACGGCGCTGCTCAAGCTCAGGCAGTTGCCGTGTCATTTGTGGCAAATGCTCCAAGAAAACCCCTTTCTTATTGAGCAACTAAAATTAACTAATTGATTCATCCAACGGATATCATGTCTTTGCTTAAATAGCAATTCGTTTGCACACAAAGCAGAGAGCCTATTCTTTTTTGACAATTACTAGCCTAACATATTCCTCAATTAATCAAATTGCATTTACTGAATTCAAAAAATACATTCATTTAATCCACCAAAATGGTGCAAGCATGCAACCTTTTCAAGACAACAGCTGCTGGTAAACGCAAAACCTATTTTTGTTCCCTGTGCATTCTGTAAATGGTGAATACTTTGCAAGTGAGGAAGTGCCTAGTTATTCTAAAAGTAGTTGATTTTGGGTTTGCAATACTTCATTTTGAATCCTGTCCTTTTTTTAAATCAACACTGAAGGTTCCTCTCGAGAAAAGGAATTGTCTTGCGTTAATGGCAGTCAAAGTATTGCCAAGAATGTAAAAACAGGTGAATCTTCCACAGAGCTTTGGGCGGAGGTGGATATATCCTACGCCTAAGAGGCTAAGTTATTTGGAAACACCACATTTTATGTATCCTTGAATCGCAAGAATGTGGAAAAACGGGACACTTGGGGACTTCGCCAATGTAAGACTTGTGCACTTTGCTGACTTTCACATAAAGGTAACCATTTTCATTTAAAGTGCTGTTTACAGAGGGATTGAATGCTTCAACAATTCCGAACCAGCCACCAATGATTGCCTAGCGGCAATCAGTCCGACAGCTATCCGGATTCGAAACGTGAGTCGACAATGAAAGCCTTTGCACTTCTGAAGCCGTGAACGGCTTTTGTAATGGCGGACCAAATCTGCGCAACGTTACGATACGGAAGGACCGAGGAGCCATTGGTATGACCATTCCATTAATGGAAGCTCGAAATGACAAATGGCTACTCTATTAAATCCATATTTAATCCATGATTTAATAGATTAGTAAACCAAGCGTGCTTTAGTCAGACTTCAACAACTCAAAGCACTGTTGAGCGCTGTGTAGGCATTTTCTGTGAATCATTTGCTCAGCATCACTTTTAGGACATAAAGGCTAGGCCAAATGTCTATATTACTATCAAAATTTAACGCTTTATTGCTACTAAACTCACTTTTATGCATCAACTCACAAATTATACAATATTCTCTAACTCTCCACTGAGCATGCGGACTTGAACAGGGGTGAACTCCCCATTTTCAAGTCAGGTCTCTCAAGTATGCATTCGAATGCAGCATTTGGGCGTCATTTTGCTCCTTGCAATCCGACAATGTGCATTTCTTATTCAGGGTGGGGCATTAGCGCCAAGTATTACCAGTCTTGGCGGAAATAAGAGAATCGAGGGCAATAAGAAGTGGCATAGCGTAACAAATATTGCTCCATGGAAAAAGAGGCTGCACATTAACCAATAAAATTTTATAAATCCTGCTTTTAGCGAAATGCGCTTTTTATCCGAATCCTCTGCATTTTCAAATCTCTTCTGAGGAATTGCAGGATCATTTGCTTTAGATAAAAAAAATTACTCCTTGAACAGGTCAGTCTTTTGTGACATTGGATGCAACAACTAATTATTGCAAAATGCGTCTGCAATGAGGAAATCTTGCTCTGCTAATTTTTAAGTCTACTGGCATGCCGTGTTCGTCGTACTGAGCAGAATTACTTATTTTGCATAAAGTAGTACCATTCACCTTAGCAACTCATGGCACACTCTAATCAAAATCATTGTCGATTTTTTAATTGAAAAACGATACGGCATTTTTCCTTTTTAGTATATTAACTAATTTTGACCTCTTAAAGCCCAAGCGCCATGCACTTATGGTATCTCCAGAATTTGGCCCATTTTGAGAATTTGGCTTTATGGAAATGAGTCCGTCGAATTTGCCGGATTTCAATATTGCTTTTTGTAAGAAAAACTGCAAACGGCAACTTATTCACAGCAAAAGTAACTGGACTTTAATTAAAAGGTTCCATTCACTGTTTTTCTGTCCTTTTACTTGCTAAGCTTATTACCCCAAAACTGGAAAGCAGATGGTTCCTCCATCACCTTCTTCTCAATGAGTAAGGTTTTTAAGTACGAGCCAAGAATGAAATTAATAGCTTCCAAAAAACAAATGATCACTGCAACACGGAGCGGCTAAGTCTATTACTTGGGCTTGTCTCCACTAATGAATCGGGATAAATTCTGGTGGGATGATTTTTGCAGCAATTTTGGGCAAAATTTTAACCTTAGATTTTGTGACTCAATGTTATTTCCTTATATTTCAATTGGTAAAAAGCAAGAAATTAGTCTTCAAATGCTTACATTTGTAGGGAATTCATGATAATATTCAAGCTATCCAAGCCTACGTTACCTTACACCGAGTTTGGCGCACCCATCCATTGTGCGATTGTGCTGGTGGGAAAATTTTAGATTGATTAAGCAAATTTTAAATTCTTTGAGGCTTAAATTTTACCCACTATTAAATTCAGCGCTGGCAAAAAACGCAAACAGTGCATTTAGAGGCACCTCTGTCGTCTTCGCGTTCAGTCTGAATGCCCCTGATGTCTGGTCCATTTGTGATGAAATGAGGACCACATATAGCACTCGATATAATCCAAAAAATCTCTGCTCTTTCAAGCAATCAAAAACAACATTCATAAAATTGAGATACTAAGGGGAATAGCTGGTTACCTCGAATCAGCCACCCCTCAGTTTATGCTGTCAAACGAATTCAATTTGCATGATGCGAATGAAGTGAAAACTGACAACGATTTCAAAAGTGGGCAATATCCTCTCACTCGCATGGAAATTTTCATGCTCAAGCCTTCTGTTCCGATGCCAGCTTCACAAGCAAGCACACCATTTGGGGATGGTTTTGCTGGGTAGCATTAGTGTGGCTACGGATTGCAGCTTAGCGTTTATGCTATAAAGCGTTACTAACAAAAGGTGACATCAAACCCTCTAAGCAGCAAACGCTTGCGCATGAGTCATAGGTCATCCTAATGGTTGGATGGTTAACTCTGATGAACTTGCTTAATGAAAGGGGAACATTTGATCTAAGCAAACGCATCTTCTCTCCCCTACTGTGGCATACTTCAATGCAATGCATTGTCGATACTAAATCGAAGCCATTTGGAGCCTGGCGTATAAAATTTAACAGGTCAACATCATTGCTTCTCTAAGCAATGGAAAATATTGTTCAATTGCATGACCCCCTCTACAGTTGCTTGCATAGGACTGTTCCTGCTCGTAGGGCTTCTTCTCAAAAAAGCCGCTTGAACGTATGGAGAGCGCAAAAGCCAATGAAAAGACCTCTTAGCCATATTACAGAGAAGTTAATGGTCGCCTCCACAAATACACCTTTGCCTTTTATATTTTTTTGCTCCTACTTAGCATTTTATGCCTTACTTTAAGAAACCTGCTCAAACTGAATAACTGCATGGCTAATTTTATGGAAAATTTTTCTTTAGCACTTTCAGTAACATTCTACTTAAAAGTAAATCGGTCTCTGACTTGGCCGCTTAAAGATTATCAGTAGCTTAAAGGGTGGCATATGCATGAATTCTCTGTTTTCCTTCTTAATTTATTATTTATTTTTAGGCTGAGCGTAATTTCTCTGGTTGGAAACAAATGCCAGTGTTGCAGCTGCCTTTGAAGCACAGGGCTCATTGACTTGGTTCCAACCCCAAAAGTGCCAAAGGTTGACAGGTGCATGCTGATGGGTTAATGATGGGAACTAGTCAACTCTTAGGCTGGAAGCTACTACATCTGGCAAGAATTTTGTACATGAAATAAGTTGCATTTAACTCTACTGCAGGCAGCTATATTTGTTTTTTGTGCATATAATTCTACGAAAAAGCGTCTCGTCAGATAAAGGCGACTCATAAACTGGCAATTATTTGGGCAACTAAAGTTTTTTTGGAAAAAGAATTTTAGATAAACTCGTAAAAGGCATTAAAATGAATGCATTGGGTAGGATAAAACCAAAGCAAAGAGTTACCTGACTAGAGTAAATTTTTGCATTTCCTGATTTATAATAGCCTCAAAATGTAATGCAGAGCTAACTACGAGAACTTATATAGCAGCTGTTGATTTGGCCTGCATTTTTAGCTTAGCTGTTTTCCCACTGCTTTGCCTACCACATTTCCAAGGGTCAGCATCCCGCGACTGCTGCATCAATCTCACCTTAAATGGGCGCAAAGGTGGGCTGGCGTTGGAGGAATGGGCGAGGTTACTTGTCACCACGTGTGGGGCGTTGGCGGGGATGGTAAAAAATTGGCACTTCAGCTCAAAACACAAAACCACCCCGTGCATAAATCAACTCACAACGACTCTCATTGAACACTTATTACAATTTAGCAAAAAGTAAAAGGTTTTGGCGGCATTTCTCCATTTCGTTATTACGAAAAATTAGGTCTAGCAAGATTAAGTTGTTTTCTAAGTACAGTCTGAAATGACATTTTTAAATAGGCCTTCTAAACATCAATTTTTTTGACCGCTCTGATCAGTGGTGAGCGGATTCTGGTCACCCGTTAATTGCAGGTGCATTGCAAAGCTGTTCACTTAGCTTTTGCCTCCATTGCAGGTGCATTTAAGGCACCACCATGGCACTCCTGCAGCAATGGGATGCCCTTTTTCTGACTACAGCAGTGAGTTGGAGACTACCATTGGTGAGGATGGCGACGCTTCGAAAGGCCTCAGCAGTACTGCACTTGAGCGATCGCTGTTAAGTCCAAATCTGTATGCTTAGTCAGGCTGCCGTCTTGCCCTTTATGGCTGTCCGAGACGTTTTCAAAGCACATTTATGCTAAAAAATTGCTATTTTCACAGCCTTTGCTTTGTTAATAGGCACTTACTTGGTCTTGTAGCCCAAATAGCTATTCCAATTCTTTAGGATTCCTCTTTAGCAAAAAAAAATCTGCTTCTTTGAAATGTGCCGCTAATAAAGTCAGATATTTGCTTGTGCATCGTTGCAATGATATAAACAACATTATGGTAAGTGTACTCTACAATGCAGCACATTTGTCCGAGTTCTGTTTTGCTAAACCCTGTTAAGCGGCAATTAGCATCCTTCTCTAAGTACTTTTATGATCCTGGCTCTTAACTTTCACGCAAAAAATCATGTGAGGATATGGTTTGGATGTGGCTGTTGCCATGAATGCTAACGAGGATTTTTATAACTGAGCTTTCCACATCCTCATGGCATTTTTAGCGCCTAAAAAGGGTATATTTAACAAGACCATGCCCAAGGCTTAAGCCCTAGCCCATTCGTAGTCGCAGACCCAAGTTCAGAACCACATAACCTCACTTTCGCTTTGAGAAGACTACAACTTCTCAAAAAGTGGTTTGATTTAAATTTCAAACTTCTTTAGATTGGTATGCAGTGAGTGTGACTTCAATCACGCATATAATTTTCCGTCTAAAGATTGTAAAAACTCATGGATTTACCAGTGCACTACTTCTGAATCGCTGGCAGTCGCTAAGCCTAGGCAGTATGAAAAACATCCAGGTTTCGTGTCTCATTTTGGATTAAGCGATAGTGTGAGGATCAACAAACATCTGAAAACGAGGGGATTAGGCCTTTACCTAGCAGATGAAATGAAAGTTCTTCCTTTCTTGCGTTTGGCTTGGCATGTCAAATACTTCGTGGCAAACCTTTAAATTTATGGTTCCTCTGCTTTGAAAAGGGTTTCATAACACCGCTGCACAACTGTCATAGTTGGAAGAAAACACATCAAACCACAACCCATTGTTGCGTCTTAGTGAGAAATAGCTTCATAAGTTGCATTAAATAAGAAGGGGACGGTCTCAGTCCGCTTAGTAAAATAAAGTTGTGATAGGGTAGACTTGGAGGGTGCCATTTAAAAATGTGAGTTAAAAACATTTTTTTCTTTAAGAAATACAATCATCGAACGAGTGTGACCGTCACCGCTCCTTGGTAGGCGGGCCAACAATTGTTGTCAATCCTAAGTTGCCTCGAAAAAGAATGCAAATTTTGCCTTTTTAATTAATGCAACGATCTAAATTGGGCATTGCCGCCTATTTAGTAATTATACTTTGATGGTTGCTTTTGGAGTGCATTTTGCTAGCTGCGTCAATAGTAATCCGTGGCAATTTATGCAACAATTTTTCTCTTAAAGCACACGATTTGTATTGTAGTTGCCCTAAAGTCATCCAACTAATTTAAGGAGGGACCATTTATGTTGTTTTCGTCTTTAAGCGACCACATTCGGATTTCTATTCTTAAAATGCTCTAGTTTACGGAAAAAAAATTTCGCCTTCATGATTTAGGGCGTTCAGTATTCATTCGCTTATTTTCCTTTAGGCGTCTTTTCTTGGTAATCGGTACAATAAGGTAGTTATTCCGCAGTAAAGAAAAACCAACATTTGATTGCCCCTCGACTTGACATTTTGCAGTAACTTGTGCTCCGATTCAGCCGCGAAACTATTTCAAGGCATTTCCGCACCATTTTTGACCCAGCCCCACTCAGCAAACCTACCCTGACGAAGAACCTTTCACTTGCCCAGCTCAATGGAGAGCTCTAGCAATCTCCACACCTTTACCTTTAATTAAAAATACCTTTATGGTTTTGTCCCATTGACACTAATCGACAACGTCAATTAAGAGGCAGAAGGTGAGAGCGTCATTTCACTGCGTTCGGCCACACTCTAATCGTAATCATAGTGTCGTAAAAAGTAAATAATTTAGTGAGGTTTCGAAGAATTTTTCATCCTTTTAGGCATAGGTCGTCTTTGCTTCCGTGCTTCTACACAATTTGATCATCTGCTAAATGCCACTGCACCGATTTCTGAGATCCTAACTTTTTTCGGTTAAAAAACATCCCCATATGGCCGAAAAGCTCTCCTTACTGGCGTCTAGATGATGCACTAAAGCTATTCACAGCTTATCCAAGGTCGGCTCAAGCGCCTTTAAAACTTATATCCCCTCCTCAGCAATGAGTTGACTGCCGATTGAATGTTCCGATCTAGTCAAAGGCTATTTTGCTCTTCGAAGCAATTGATGCAGAGAAGGGTTCCGTAGTTCTTTTCTTCGCACCCACAAGGAAATGAAGCCTCTTCTTGTAGTTTATTTTGAAGTTTTCAATCAGCTTTGTTACATGACTAGCTAGGTGAAAATACAATGGATGATATTTACATGGAGTGACGCTACTCGGAGGGACGGTGTTGACATACAGTAGCGTTTTACCTATTCGTTCACACACCCGACGGGTTGCGACCTCTTACTCACAACGAAGAGTAGTTCATTCATGATGTGCAATTCTGCCTAATCCAAGCCTGTTCCATTATTTAAAACAAAATGATCTGTTTTCCGCCCTAAACAAACTCATGATTTGGCTTCGCATGACAAGAATCGTAGCTCATTCTTTCATATAGTCAACTGTCACAGCTTCAATCATATGCCCGAATAAGTGTAGAACTACTCTAACCTGACGTGTGGATTCGAAGCTTTACAAGCTTTAACTGTGCGGCCTTCTTATATCGTACTGTTGGCAGTCCTTTTATGCATAACCCTTCCATCAATGATTTATGGCAAAGCCGCCCAAACGACCGACTGCCGTTCTCCAAGGAAATAATTCCCATAATATGCTGATTTTTTGCACACATTGAAATCTGACTAGTGTGATAAAGTGGTTTTCGCTCAACTTAATTTGTTTACCATCAGTTTGTCCTTCTCATTTAAGTTTATGTCATTTGCGTAATGAGCAAATGTCAGTTCACTCCTAATGTCAACCGGTGTTTGCTAACCGTGATGTACGAACTTGTCAGAACAAAGGTGGCACCATATTTTGATCAGCCTAAGTGAAAAAAAAATTGCCCAATTTAATGAAAGTCGCAATGAAATGGAATTTTGTGATATAAACGGGGACAATTCTTGGCTCACTGGCTCCCTAAGACATGGCATTGATGTACTAAAGGTAAAAGAAACGCTCTAGGAAATAATTTATCCCTTCATTCCTTTTGGAACTGTAGTGCAAGCTAACAAATGCTTTGTTTGTTCTGAAAACTCTATGAACTCATGATGTATACATATAATCTATTAACCACTTGAGGGCAATGACTTTAATGCATCTACTTTAAGAAAGACACGAAACAAGTCATTTGGGTGCAGCGAAAAGTTGTGTTAATTACTTTTGTTGGTAGAAGTAGAGTTAGTAGCAACCTTAAATCTACGGGTTGATTTTGACCTCTTTTCCATCTTCCGCGTTATTTGCTGTTAATCGCTGAAATAGCGTTGCCCATGAACCACTTTGGAAAGTTCGTCACAGAGCTGTCAGCTTCACTTTAATGAAAAGCCAGATAAAGCGGCCAACTGGTACATTCATTATCTTCTTACCAGTTAATGAAACCAAGAAAATGATGGCTGAGCAACGATGTTGTTAAAATGATGCATTTGAAAGGAATAGATCTGAAGTGATGATATCTTCAAAAGCAATCGTAAAAGGGACGGTAATTATGAAGGTGATACTGTACCCTGGTTCTGTCCCCTATAAATAGCAAACATAGCAGTCAGACACTGGCAAATTTTTAGGGTTTTAAAGCAACGTTTAATGCATGGAATTTGTTACCCAAAAATGTGGACCGTTGGAAAGATAGTGAGAAAGATTTCATGCACTCCGGACTGTATCAAAACCATGGTTTGAATAAATGGCTGCAAACTAACCCATGTCAGGTCCAGACTATTCGACCTTATCTGGCCCTACCAACAACTCAGGACTCCCCCTGCGCAGAAAAGAGTTCAACCCTTTATAAAAGCTCGCGACTCTTACTCCCATTCACTCGCCCGTCTGCTTTTGCATGCAGAGTGCTCAACTGCTTAATAACCCCTCCCATTTTGGGATATTGTTAAGGATATCGTGAAATGAATTACAGAATCAGAGGGCGCTGCACACTGAAGTTTGTCATATTTTACAGTATTCGTCACTGGCACATTAGCACAGCGTTTATTATGCACCCAGTGACAAGCTTAGGGCTCCGTGGGACCAATCGACTTCCTCCTCTCCCTTTGACGGCTAAATTTTCCATTCAGCTGCAAATAAATGCAGTGCTAACAAGCAATTCTTAGTAGAACGGCTCTGAAGAAATCTCATCATTGACTCTATTTGCAATCTAGCTCCAATAATAAGGCAGCAGTCAATAACCGAGACTTAACCGGCTAAAAACGATTTTCATAAAACCTTTGGAACAAATCTCGCTTTCTGAAAATGGTTGATGAATAGTATTGTACTGTATTCACCACTTAAGTTCAATGAGTCGGCTTTTGTTTCTCCCCTCGTACCCCGATCCGCTCATCACTCCTGCACTTACCAAGGTCATCTATCAAAACCACTGCGTTGCATTTCACTGTTACAGAACGCTGCACAGTGCTACTTTACTGCATATGTTATACAATACTGTAATTTAGCAAACCTTGAAGGTGACTTTTAAAGATCTTCAGTCTACTATCTTATGAGCAGCTCAACCTCTCCACTGACGGGTTACTAAAATATCTGGAAACAGAAGGTAGTCTGAATCTGCCGCACCTAAAAATGCAAATTTCAGTAAATTGAGGCCATTTGGAAAGATCGAATGTTGAAATCAGCGGTTAGAAATATTGTTGAGCATTTGAGAAAGTGATGCCAAAATTTAAAAAGGAAGATCATATCCCATTCTTGCGTGAAATGGAGAACCGTCAGATTTTTTAAATTCGTAGCATCATTGTGCCATCGCACTACGCGGACGGGAAGCAACTGCAGCCTTTGATGCACATTTAACCACCACTTGACCTGTGATAATTTTTTATCTCAGCGTGAAAGAAGTTACACAATAACTAATGTCAGCAGCGTTTTGATTACCAGGTCTCAAGGTTTGAAAAGCTGAAGCATTGATGCCACAGGGTCATGTTAAGTGCTTCTTCTTTGCAAAAAACTGTTTGAATGCTGCTCGTTAAAATGGTATTTTAGTCTTACGAGCTTCATATAAAAACTTGCGGACTTGTATGTTAGCAACAAAAGGCTTATTTTGAAAAATTTGTTAAGTGGAGACTGCATTCCTTTGTTCAACAACTATCTAGTGGTCTGACTGCCATCCGTGCAGAGCCCTAAAGCGCTTTTGTATGTTATTTCACCGAAAAAAATTGAATTGCACATTGCATTCACTGATTCTGATCTTGCTCCTGGTCCACCTGTTTAAACAGTCTGGGCTATGCGAAAGTGACAGCATGAAGAACGCTGGCGAAATCTGCAATGAACTTGGCTAATCCACTTGCCACTTTAAGCACAGAGATAGGTGACTGATGCATGAGGAATTGTAACTCTACTTACTGCTTTACTTAGATTTGTTTGTCGCCCATTGTTAGATGCCACAGTTTCCACAGAAAGAGAATGCCTAATTAAGTGGCAGAATCTTAAGTGCATATAATGAGGCGCATCATTTGCGGCAAGTAAAAAAAGAGAGCCAAAAGATTAAACTCTGCATTTGAAAAATAGGCAGACCAAAGATTATTATTAAAAAGTAAGCATAGACGAGGCAGGAAAATGTTGCCACAATCTTCAGGTAACTTTTTTCCCAAATTTATTTCTGCTGCAGCGCAGTGTGGTGGATGACAGAATCAAGTAACTTCGGCGCAACCATGGTACTTTATTTTATTCAGTGCTAGAGTAGCCGCATGAGAATGCTGAATAATCGTAAGTCGACCAAAGCTTCAATTTTCTGTGTTGCAAGGCCGACAGGGCTGAGTTAGGGCCAAATTAAGGAGAGGTGACAATGTTTAGGGCTGGCGAAGAGGATGTAGAGAGCAATCAGTGAAGCCGCAGTCTGCTCACGCGAGTCGGAATGCCTTACTTTTTCCAGCAGATTATGAGGGTGGGATAAAGAAACCTCAGTTTCGTGGAATTGATGATAGTGAAACCTGCGAGAGATTAAAGCAGTGGATTATATGTAAAATTTTTATTTAGAGCCACCTTTTGGCATCCATAGATACTACAATTTACGATCAGGAATCCTCCTCCTCCTCCTGTTTACCGATGATGGTCCATTTTCCATTTTTCTGCCATGTTCTCAATAGTTGCTCAATTAGTAGTAAATAACCGCTTTAAGAATACAAAGGCGATTTCATTAGCTAGTCTTAGAACCTACATCTCATAGAAAGATAAGTAATACTGATGGCTAAATTAGCGGAAGCTATCCACAAAGAAGTAATTATAATGTCGGTGATTTTGTTGCCACCAATACGCAAATCAGTCCCTCAAAATGACCAAAAGCGGAACATGCTCGGTACATAATCGCAAATAATTGCCCATTTCGGAAGACAGAACACCTCCACCCTACGCTCATTTAGGGCGAATATTACCACAAGGGGTACTTTACAAATTAAATTTCTCTTTAGTAGATCATCGGCTGGAATACATCGTCTCCACAGGTTTTCTGACAAAGAATGCACTGCTCAGGAATTAGCAAATGGAACTGGTGTATTTGTGCGTACTAATCAAACAAGTCGCATGTTTGTCACAGTGGCCATTTAGTTCAGGAGATGATATGGGTTCACAAGAAGGCTTTTGTGACCATAATCCTATAAGTTGTCACAATAAGGGTGAAGGGCAAAAGGCTATTCATGACAACTTATTGTTGTTCACGGCTCCTTCGGTAAATCGCTTTGGGGATGGTCAGGCACGTCCAAACTTCGCCCATCATCACAAATGACCTAAAAATTGTTCAGTGCTTGACTTATGCCGAAAAACTTTTTGTTGTGTTAAAAAAGTGACAAATAAATCATGCGCAGTAAGGAGCATTATGGTCTTTGTACTCTCTGTTTGCAGTCCCAAACACACTGGCTGATCCGTAGCACAGAAACAAAGGCATGCATTGACTTATAGCTCTGCACACCGCATAAAAAATTCCTTTTGGTTGCCTTTCTAATGCAGAATTTTCGAATGAACGGTGACTGGGACAGTTAAAATGGGAGTAGCGCTACTGTCCTTACAATAATTTGTACCTTAAAATGCCATGAACCCATCAATGCGGAGTAGATCCAAGACTGGCACAATCAACGCTCTTCCCAACTGTATGATGCCGAAATCGCTTCTTCTAACCTCATTGAGTTTGCATATGTTTTAATTATGGGGTTATGAGTAATCTAAAAAGTATGGGATACTTTATTTTTTAAGCTTCTAGACTTCCCTGAAGACAGAAGATGGTAAACTGCTTTGAAGGGAGGGGAACGGGGTTGCTAGCCATGGTCCACGACCGAAGCCAGCAGTCAAACAAGCCAGTGTAACGATAATTCTAGGAATTCCTTTGAATAAAATTGTCTTTTTGGTCTCTTTTGGGACTTGTAAATAATTTGATTGTTACTTTCGTTCCTGCCCTTACGTCTCGTGGTGATGACGGCAAACAGTCAAACGTGAAATAATAAATGGCAGCAACGGTTCTTTGAGTTTAAATACATAACGCTGAGGACGAAAGGCGACTTAACCTGAAACACCCTTTGAAGTGGTATGTTGTTTAATAAAGTGCCTGCGGTGGGTACACATTAAATTGAAAAGGCGCTTTCGCAGGCAAATTTTGATGCCTACGAAAGCGTTTGAAAAATGGGTGAGACAAGGAAAGTAAGTGGTTCTGCACCAAAGAGGCGACCACATCCACCAAACTTTTATTTTGCTGCTACACTGATGCAGTGAAGGGGTCGCTTTGATCTTTAAAACAGTTGACAGGCCTTGTCTCCCCCTCGTGCCTTGTATCCCCACGTCACTCAATGCCATCCCATCTTATTTAAGCCGCCTCTCCGCTTGAGTGCTCCCAAAAATCCTTAAGGAAATCTCAGAAGCCTAATTAGGTGGCCGAGTCATGGGAACGAACCAATCCATCTCAGCGGTAAGTAACCTTCGTCTGTGACAAAACCAACCTTTACTTCAGTTCAAGTAAGAAAGGTTTAATACCTTACAATGAAGGAGAACTATTTTAGCCATTTCACGGCTTTCCCCAATTCCACGTTATCACTCGGTTTAGGTGTGTTCCGGTCCAAAGTACTCGTAAACGGTGTAGAAGTAAAAGTTAGTTGGATAATAGCGAAATTGTGTCGGTCATTGATTGTCAGTCTACCCTTTTAATTTAAGGATAAAAAAATTGCAAAGTAAGCAAAATATGAGGGTTGTTTGAAGCAAGCTGGTAGTGCAGAAAGTGCAGTAAATAGCCAGAAAAAATCAACAGAGATAAATAGCCATGTATCTTTGCCAATTCCTAAGGAGAACTTCAAAGACCCTAAGTGAGCTTTTTCTACTCGTAATATGTTTATAAAATGATCCAAAATCACACTTCAGGTGAAGCCAAACTCTCCATTCCACAATGCGACTCAGACGAACGCAGACTGGAAGCGATTCCGTTTGTAGCTGCAACGCCTTTGTACTTATTGCATAACATTTGCTACGCCTCGGTGAACTCAACTGCCAGTCCAGAGCAAAGCATAATCACCCTCCACTTCCAAAAGAATGTCTTAATCTCAACCACAAAGTGGAAACGAAGTCGCTGCTGCTGGAATTGGAGTGAAATGAAGTTCTGTGCTATTTCACTTTCGTATGCAAATAAAATATGGATTTTGAGACTTAAAGTATTAATGATTAAAAGATATACAGTCGTTAAAATGCCACCCCTCAATGTCCGTATATGTAAACATGGATGAACGCCTCTTTCTTTAAGTAATTTTGACTTACGCATGCGAACATTGGGTGTGTGGCGCCAATGCGGTGGAAGGCTACCGTTTGTTTGGCATTTTGACAATATTAAGAATAGAGGCACAAAAATTGGCTCCAAACATTTGTTCTCAAAGGTTTCGTGTGGATTTTTCACTCCATATGACCCTCACAGTGTTCGACGCGCATATAAGCCACGATTTTTGCGCTTTATTAAGCGTAGATGTGGACATTAAACACAGCAAAAGCACGAGATGGCTTGTTGTTTAATAAAATACCTCAACATAATGCACTGCATTTGATGGAATTCTCTTTATTTTAAATCTCTTAGTAGCCTAGGAATGAAGGTGTGCTTCTGATCAGAAACTCAAAATAGCGCACACCGAGGTGACATGTGAGTGGATAGGATCAAAAAACTTGTGTCTTAGCCTTTACCAAGTCTTCGCTTCTTTCTCGTACTACGATGCGTATTTACGGATGCACAGCACGTGTCTTTTAGACTGAAAGGTTTCCCACTCAGAAACCTGATGCTTCTTCTTCTGCGCAAGGACTTATTTTATCTCCGTACTTGATGGCTGCGCACTGCTTTGCTTCTTCAACCCTTCTATTTGGGTTTAAGAGTGGCGTGGTCTTCAGACTACTTTGGCGATGCATTCTCTGTTCACAGCAAATTGAAAAGGAAAGCAACAGCGCTATGTCTGACACTACTTGACTACATATGTAAAAATGGTCAGGAGGTTGTTGGTGGCAAGAAGAGGTCCCGATGCGCTAAGTTTAACAAAGCCAAAATCATTTTTTAGGTCAGGATAAGTTACGTGTCATAAAACATCTATCATATGGTCAGAGCCAATCTGGACTTAAAATACCCATAGAAGATGCACCTTTTCATTGTTCCGTTTAGCATTTTATTCTTGCCTATTCCATGCATAACTGAAGCAGCTAGATCGTTACAATCATATTTGTTTCTAACATTTATATAAGGTACCGAACCAAGGTTGGCTGGCATTTAATGCCATTATAGAAGTTGCGTTGATGCCCACAAAGTAAAAAAATCTTTCCTAAGATAGTTGATGGCGATTTCGGTGGCAGATGGGTCTGCTGGCAGTGAATGAAGGTTCCATGCTAGGAAAAGAAGTGTGCGTTTGAACAATAAAAATGAGTACGACATATATGTCATTTGCACTGTAGAAAGTTCTATAGTGCCTCAAATGAATTTCTCTGCTACAGCTACAGAGAATATATAATCGACAATTCCATCCCATAAATGCACTGAAAGCACGTCTTTCAAGCAATTTGATTAAGAATTCTGTAACCGGTGCCACTTGTGCGTTGCATAGGCGTACCCGACGACATTTCCATTTGTTATGTCACCTGCATTATTCGATGGAATACCGCAGTGTAGTGCGAATGGGGGCCACCACTGCAACCCTTCTCACTCTAACAAGACATTTACCACTTCTCACTAAGCATTTTCCTTCGCCATCAGCGAAAAGCATGCAACAACAAATTTATTGCTAGTAATACCGAAGCCTAGTTAAACCGAAATTCTTTTCTTGTACTATTTTGGGATAAGATTGGTGGAAACATGGCGTTCGAAGTCTTTTTCAATAAAGAAATGAATTTCAATGCAAAGGCCGTATCTGTACCGACGAGGCTTAGAAGACCTGACGATGCTGCAGACGTGCGCCAACGGCCATTCCACCTCGAATTTTACATCTGCGCAGCTTTACTGTTTGTTTAACCAAAAATTAAATTGTTTTATGATTTTAACCACAACCTAACAATTTCATTGCCAGAACATGAACCCAGTTGATGATATTCGCTGATAGCTGCTGTGATTAACGACCACACCACAAGCGCAATCAAAATTTTGTTTTTTTTACACAGGAGAAGGAATTCGGGTGCTACCTTTACGGATGGTCAGGCACTGGTTAAAAGTGCTAAAGCCCTGCTGTTTGCAGCTAGGTGCTCCAAAACTGTTCTAGAATATTCAATGCTGAATTCAGGTAAATAGAAGTGGCTGTTCAAATATTTGACATCAATTTTGACACGCTCTGTCATGGTTGCCGATTCTTCCATGAAATTGATGGTCGTGAAGGCTGATATCTTGGCCATAGTTACCTCCGTTGTGTCCCCTTGCTTAATTTGCATATGTTTCACGTTTGATTATCGACTGAGCAAGTTTTCCACAAAATGGAAAAAGTCAACGATACAGTAGCGTTCTGCTTCCTGAAGTGTGTCTTTCAAGTGGGAAGGTGGAGTGTTAAACCCTGTGTTGGTGGACTTTTTCTTCTACGGTATCAAAACGTCATCGTATTATGTAAGTAGCGGTCATCATCACTGCCCGAAATAAATCCAAGTGACCTCATAAAAAGTGTAAAGCTATGGTGTTTTAAAAACATTAACTAAGGAGAAGCTGGGCTATACTATAATAGGGGACGGGTTTATGGTGATCAGGGTTGTGCCCTTTGTTTCAGTGTTATCGGAAATTTCATGCAAAAGCAACATGATGCGTCACATTCACCTTGCTTTGGAAATTTTAGAATTCCTAATCAGCTGTAGCTCCTGCTTCGAAAAGAAGATCAAAATATTCTAAAATAAATACGTTAGTGGTAAGGACAAACCCATTCGAGTTAGAAGGCACGGGTAATACATAGATGCTTACATTGTTTTAATCACTCCAAATAGATGATTTGAGGCAATTTCGCTTGCAGTTTTAGTTGTGTCTCGGGTTCAGAATTACATGGTTCGTTGCACACACGGCTACTTAGATAAGCTGATAGCTCGCTTGATGATCTTCCAAATTCTTTTGTGTTTTACTCCGTGTTTCTTTTGTATGCTATGTCTATTTGATTGCAGATTTAAGTGAGCCTTCTTAAAAACCAACAGTGTCTCCACTGAAGTTGCCATATTGGGCAAACTCCATGCAATTTCCATGGAAATTGTCACATTTGTTTTAAGCGATTAAAGTGAAGTAAGACGAAAGGAAATGCTTTGCTAGTGCTTATGCACTCAAATACTGTAGGTTATTCAAGACGTCCTTGAACTAAAGATATTAAATGGAGGTGGTAGCCGAGCTCGACTTACCTAACCCTAACTGTGAATAAGTTTATCCATAACCCATAACCCTCCTCTAGATACGGTGTCCCTATCCATGGTTAAGAATTTAGTCTCACAGCCTCTATAAAGTAATAATTTTAGGCTCAAACTTGTTATTTTTGAAAACGAATGTCTTTTCTTCTGTGGATACAAACACTTATTTGGTAGGGCATTTCCATCTTCACCATAAGAGTTATTTGGCTCGATAAGGTTATATCTGCTTTTAAATCTAGCTATAAGACAAGGCAAGGCATTCAAGGCCGGCAAAACAGGATTAGTCAAGGCTTGTAAGTAAATGCAGATGCAAATTATTTCCTCTTCAGTGAGAATTTTAATGGAATACAAAGTAGGTACACTTTGGATGATATTAAGACTACTCAAGGCCATTCAGTAGGCCCAGTTTATTTTGTTCATGCGAGTTGCTGTGCTAAATGCTTGAAGCCCTTAAGCCCATTATGGGCACTAATTCAGATCTGCGAGGATTTTCAAAAAAGTTCCAATTCGTAAGGATGGTGATTACTGAAATATACTTCCTTCGATCACCAGATTTGCTTGGGTTGGGCGTTGGCGAAACCAAACTCTTTCACTGTTGTAACTTGAGATCAAAATGATAAAAAACGGTCTGTTAAAGAATATAGTACTGCTTGGAATCGAATGACGCAACAAATTTTCCAAGTTCTGGAGCCGAAAATCTCTACTTTTTGCACTAAGCTTAAAGCTTTTAATTTCTTTAAGAACTCGTCGCATGAACAACAAAAGGCAGCCACGATGCTCACTAAAACAAGTACAGTCGCTATACCAAGGATCAAAAAGACTTAGAACTGAGCCAAGTTTGTCAAGTGAAATAGTTTTTCTCTATACTCCTGCTATGGTAAAGCAAAATAACGAATGAGGAGAAAGACGCAATGACTTTTAGGAATTTACTACAGAGGAAGCTGACTAAGTGAAACACATTAAATGATGATTGCTTCCTTAAATGAAATACTTCAAGCACTTTTTGTGGCTGTAGCAAAGTGAGCTCGCGCTTGAAAAGCATACATTTGTAAAGAGACCTTCCCTTTACTCTTCCTCGCCATTTCCATCCTTACTATTGAGAGCTTTAATACTTCCAGACATCTGCATTAGGTGCTGAGAGCTATTGTGGAATGACTAGGTCAGACAGCCTAGGACGAAGAAGTGTCAACGTCCGGAGTGCCACCACACCTCTCCAAGATCGGTTTGTAAATTGGCTTCTCGCCTCCGACCTGCCAAGCGCGTTTAGAAGAATATAAGTAGCACATAACTTTTTGAGGGAAATAGAGGTATTTTAAGACAAAAAATAGGTGTGTGCAAAATTTTTTAAGCATCAATTGCTTGGTAGAGTATAACAAGTATTGCATCTTTTTAACTTGTGTGGGAGAGATTCTAATTAAGATACACATATTAGCACGATATTTGGAGTTTAATGACCCGTTTGTTTGGACAGCTGGTTAACTTTTTATGCATTTATTCATTTACTTGACCCTAGCATTGCCTCAATGAGGTTTTGAAGCTCTGCATTCACCTTAAAATTGAAGCAAATTAATAAACTAAACGGATTAACACTTGTTTAACAAAAGCTGGTTTACTGCAGTTAAGCTAGTGTGGCTGATTCGACTTACTCCTAATCCTCAATTGATGGTCAGCTCTAAAGAAGCCTGTCGTAGCTACGCTTGGATCATGTAATAGATGTGCCACTTAAAAAGATTTTGTAGATGAAAGGTTAGAGATCAAGCTAAACTTAGTCCTGAACGAACAGAACAACTTCCTGGGGTTTGAGATTTTCTCATTTTAATTGCTTTAGTCTTGTAATTATATAAACACATAATCTTCTTAAAACAGATTTGCTACGAAGAAACAGAAGAAAGGGAAAGAATACCCGCAACATATCTTTAAATCAATGGTAGAGGTACGGGATTTCTCATTTTCACGTGTCCCTTTTGAGCCTTCGACTTGAGCTAGTTTAATTTATCCTAGCCTGCTTGTTTCAAAGGGACGTGGGTTTGGGCAAGAATACGATCAGGAAACTAATAGGCCCAAAAGTGCTGGCATGTGATGTTGATTTAAAAGGTGTAGCTATGCATCGCTACTGTGTTCAGTGAGCAATGAGAGGTGATCAGCTCGGCGATTTTAGACACAATATACTTACCTATGCCTCTCGTGTGATATGCAGCTCTGTGCCTCCAACATGCAACAGACTTTTGCATTTACTTATTTTAGCCTTTGGATGGTGGAAGGATGCAAGTACATTGATGCCATAAGATTTCGTTATTTTGAACTTTGGTAACTAAGGTAGCAAAATCACTTTGTGTTCCATGGAAGTGCATAAAAGTTGGAGAGGAGTTGATCAAGCTAAGTATTCCTGTGACACAAATGGTGGAAAATTTAGGGCTCAGTGCGCTCAGTATGTATCGTCCCTCCAGGCTGTTACCTTGTTAATATTTTAAAATAAGCTGTAGTATTTGGTACATTTGGATTGCCGGTGGGCCCGGCGCATCGGTGGGGGCCAACTTGAACCTGGCTGCGTAGGCCGGCCCTCCGGCCATGCCAGCAGTCCTTTTCCCCCCTGTCTTATACATGCGTATTTTGATCTACGCTTGACCATCTTTTTGTCGTTTAAAATGCTACATGTATATTAGTGGGCATAAGCATATGCAAATTCTGGCAATTAAGAAGAAAGAAGATTTTATGACACGCAATTTTAAAAGGCAGTAATTAACTTTAGCTTTTAATAAAAAATTAGGCGCAGCTAGTTTTGCTAACGTAATTTTATAAAAATTAGTTATTTTATATTTATGCTACACTGGATAATGGTTTAAATTTGTAGTTAAGGGCAGACTTGTCCTTGAAACGGAAATACCGCGGAATATTTAGCATTTCCCGATGTGCTAAAGCGTCTGGATGCATTCTCAAAATGACTTTGCAATATTCAAGTTCAATTATATTGCTCTTGCTTGTGGATTTGGAGTTTTAACGCTTGGCTTTGCATTTCTTTTTATCTGTCGAAATTATGTGTATGATTATACTAACAAGGATCTTTTTCTACCATTTGGGATCCTGTTGGTCATTGCTGCCGCTCTTTTAATGATCACATTCGGAGTACGTATTGGACAGGACTGGATTCAAAGCACGGACTTCACAAAGCTGAATGAAGCCATTATTCCGAAGGATGAACCGGCGCAGCAGGATATGCAACCGCAATCACCTCAACACTCACTGATGACTGGTGCCTATAGCGCATTCAATACGCAGTCACCGATATAGAAAAACTTGTTTTCCACCTTCTATGCATTGATTTATATGGTTTGTAAGTGTTCACTGACGCGCGTTTTGTCTTTCGTGCGCTAAAATTTGCAACTGCATGTGCTCGGCAAAGTATGCGTACTTGGGGCTACAACCTTTTGCACATAAGAATCAAATTATTTGAGATTTTTTTGTGCTAAAATTGTAGGTTAGCTTTGATTATTGAACTTACTTCAACCGAGTCGGTCTTCGTATATTTGACTGGTCTAGTTTGTTTTAGTTGCATTTCCCTGCAATTATGCAAGCAATAAAGGGTATTTTGCATATTTTATTAATCACTCCTATACATTAATATCTACTTTGTGAAGTAAGTGCGATGACTTCTGCTCCTTTTTCCGCTCATCCTTTAAGAGCTTTGAGTTTGTCGTGCAAAGATTAAAAGTCGTCTTACTATTTATTATCCAGTAGTATGTCTAATACGGATTGAAGAGGAAATATTTAGTCGTGGCCTGTACCATTTGCCCTGACTGCCTTCGAATGCTATGTAGCTGCGACATTCTTTTAGCTTCTTTGAGGGATTGTCACCAATTAATATGTGGAGATTTAAAGCAGTCTTTGACAGTGTTTTTCCGTTTGAAAACGATTCGGTAATTCGTGGAGCTAAAATAAATTTGAAAGAATTTAAAAGGGTTTGCTTACTCTGGTTTTTTCACCAGCCTCCCGTAAACCTGTTTCATCTATATTAATGTTTTCGGGTTGTTTTGGTGTGCAGAACAAAGAATGGTCTGGATGGTAGTTAAATTTAAGCCGGAAAAAGGAAATGCTTTAGGTGAGAGCGTCTTCACTATGACCTTAGCTGACTTTTCTCCTTTATAAGGATCCTTGTTTGTATTTTTTTAAGTGATAACCACGCGTGAATAAGGAATGCGTTGATCTACCTAATAGTTTGGTTGAAAAGATACAAAGCTAGTCGCTTGAAACTTATTTTCTCATTTCGAACTTGACTATAAGCAATTTACTAGCAGGTTTTCCTACCACTTTTTAAAATGATGGTTAAGAGTACCGTTAAATAATTCAGTATTAGTATTCATGCAATCAAACAAGACAGCAATAAAAAATGAGGCAAACGCCTTGAATGAAAGGACTGGAAACCTTAATCAACTTGAGGTTCCTTCCAGGAAAGAGCGCATTAAATACTTCCAATGAGTGACATTCCAAATCAAATAGATCCTGTTTTGAGCCAAAGGAGGGGCATCACTGCATTACATCATTGCAAACGGGTCCTGTTACCAAAGTCCAATTGATAAATTAGTCTTTAAAGAATGAAAATAAAACGACTGGAAGCTTTTAGCGCATGCATAAAAGCTCTGCACAACAATAGAATCACAAATACCCCTGCAACCCTGACTTTAAAGCTGTATGCAGTAAAATCGTTGCAGTAGTTGTCGCATTCCTCACTTCCACCACTAGAGTTGGCACTAAGCCTAAAGGTTACGAAAAAAAGATTTAAACTGTTCGCGATTCTTTCCCATCATTCTGTCTTCGATAACATCATCGACTCGTTTTTGATGGTGAGATGCACAATTCTTCCAAATACGCAAATTCAAGAGTCGGTCATCATTGAATGCAATCGGTTCATTCTTTTTCTTTCTTTTTTACTGCCTTCTAACGCAATCACGCCAAAAAGGGTCACGACATGGTCCTAACCACTTTGGTTAGCAATCATTTCGTGATACGGCAAGTCACCGGCACCCAGTCAGCCATAGTTCGCGATTCTTCCTAAGTAAACTTTGACCATAAGTTCTTTTAGGTGATCAGTTGCTTTTTTTCAGTAATTAGCCATCAAAAAACTTGGAATTTTTCGATCTGAATGGGATGAGCGATTCAGCCAAACAGCCGAGAAGTCTAATTGCCAAGCTAAATTGCAGTGACTCCAAAGTAAGTTGCAAAAGCGCTAATATGGGTGCATTTTTGAAACTTCCAGCTAGAGGATTGCGTTAGCTTCACTGAAAATGGGATAAAATCTTACTCTCGCCAGCAGCAACAGCACATCTTTTTGACCAACCGAAGTGGGACTGACCTATTTAAGCAAATTTCTTATTAAAGTGGCTAGTCTGAAATAGAACTGCTACCTCTCTGTATAAGGTTCGCATTGTATGGCCCGACATCTTTATATCCTTAACTTGGAGTGCCTTTTTTGCGATGATTAATTAATCCTAACAAGTGCAGAGATTGGTTTGCGTTCCAAGTGTGGTGCAGTTTGTGGTTTTTGCCATAATGGACCCTTGGGGTAGCTTTCAAAGGCTTGTAAATGGAATTGTGGTTTCCACACCGCTTGTTTACGACTGCCTTTGCAAAATCTGCAGAAGTGGATGGAGCCGTCAAAAAATTGGATCATCAAATGTAAACAGAAGCGTGGCAAAAATATGGAGCTCAAATTTCGCTGATGATTCTCATTTAATCAATGCTAATCTTCAATTGGAGCTGTTTGATAGAAGTTCCCCTAGTCCATGATGGGTGCTGTTAAGCAGGGAATCCAGTAGTCAAAACAGTCGTGCAAGCAGTTCATACCTGTGCGTTTTAAGCAACCCAAAGACTTAAGAGTAGAAAACTTGGTTCATAGGGTGGATTCTAATCCGTGAGTGAACACAGTGTTAAAAAAATTCTCTTGGAACAGCTCAACTCCAAAGCCAAATGCTGTTATGATCGAGGCTCGTTGGATGCCACAAATAGCGGTGTCTGATTGATGGTCATATGCTTTGGTCAGATCCAGTCAACTCAGATGGCAAGGCAGGTCACCCTGGCAGACACGCGTCAACTGACCTCATGTAGTCTATGCGACTCAACTGAAGTCATTCGGGAAGCCGACATCCCAACGGCTGTGGTCACATTATTTGCTCGTTTCCATCCCGTTGTGGGTAGTGCTTCAGCCTCTTTCTTACATTTTTATCTCCTCTATCTAACTAAGATAATGGCGTCTAATATTAGATGCTATATAAAGGAAAACCAAATCACAAGGCACTTTAGCAATCCCCAAAGCATCAATTTGGGCACTTGAAACGCCCTTGGGCGTAACCTAATGAGAATTTAACATAATTACTGAGCTACCACGGAGGATCGAGTAATTTGCAGTGACTAGAGGCGTATGAACATCTAAACACGCTGCTATGCAATTATGGATGATTGCCTTGGCTAGCGTTATGCCAAGTATTGTGGTAGCTACATCAAACATTAATCGACAAAAAGTAAGCTCTGATAGTAAAAGCCAAATTGGAATCTATTGTGTGCTAGCCCAAGCGACCATGAGGGCAGAAATCTCCAAATAAGAATTTTATGTTAGTGACCCAAAGCGGAGTACGCCTTTATTTCAATATGTGGATCAGATAAGTCATCAGCGAAAACAATGGAACATGGTTTAGACTGGATAGGAAATGCGCAGTATTTTTCTCTTATTTTTCCATTCTTGGTAAATGTTGTCGATGATGAAGACAGTTCGAATCGTGCAACGCTTGGGAGGACATCACAGAGAATAGTAGGTTGCGGGTGTATCTCGTTAGTAGTAGCTTCCACATATGTCCATAATACGATGACAGACGACAGTGATAGTGGTGGACAACGCGGAACAATAGACGTCCGAATGTCTACTTCGGCCCAACAAAGACCACAGGCATAGATTATGAGACAATGAAATGCTCGAATTCTCCCAATTTCGAAATTATGATTGGGGCAAGACTGTCAGCTAGCAAAGGGATTGCATGTGGACCTCGATCCGACCCATTCCTTTAGTGTCGTGATGCGTAAGTGTGCAAATCACTTCACCTTGGTGGATGATTAATGAACAACTCTTCGTGCAAATGGATCAGACTTGGGGACTTCCACAAGAAGTGAAAATATTATCATTTGCGAGTACATCGAGTGCAAAAAGGTACTTTTGCTTCAAGATTGAAGTAAAACAGACCGTCTGGCGGTCTGGAACATCCACGCTTTGAAATTGGAACTTGAGGATCTCTTGTAGAATGCACTCGATGGTTTTCAGAAGCATTTCAAATTCTTATGGTCGTAAAACTTTTCTGCAGGAACTACTGGGAAGCAAGGCTAGTGCCGAGTTCCTTCCGCATTTTTCGGTTATTGGTGGCAGCACCAGATCCAAGCAAGTAATACACACCTTGTCATATTATCGATGCTGCGTGTGGAACCAACCTTGCATATTTCAAGGACGATCAGGAGAGCAGGGAGATCAACTGACAATCCGAAGGAGCACAGTCTGTCTAGGGCATAGGCGTCATGCTTGAACGAAAACTTTCCATCTGACCTTAAAACTACAGTCGCTTTTTGACCTCTTTCAGGGTGACATGTTAGCTAATTAAGGAATTGTAACCTTAAGTTATCTGTGAGCCAAATGTAAGCTATCGTTCCTTATTTAAAAAAGGCATCAACTTAAGCATCCTCATCAAATAATCTTATCCGGATTTCTTAAACCTCAGTTAACTGTACCTGTTGACGAGGGTTATAATCATCGGCTACGTGAATGAAAGGAGCAAACGCTGTCTAATCAGAGCCTGTCTGGAATGCTAATTAAAATCTGCAAATTTAAGGTAGGTTGAAGTCTCAGTGCAACGGAAGGATATCGATACTTCTCATCAGGCCCTCACTCGACTACAAAATATCAAGATTTTTAACGACTCCTATCCGATGGTTAAAGATTATTGCTCTTGATGATCCAAATAACTAACAAAATTGCAAGGGAACTTTTGTAACCAAGATAAATTCTAGGCTTGCATCAACGCCTTTGGTTGTTTCCTTTTTAAAACCTCTTATCCTGCATTTTTACTGCGGATTCAACAGCTCCAATTCTCCAGTTGCCAGGGCTCTCATCATCATCACGGTGAAAAGGTCATCCGTCCGTGCCCAGGGCCCATCAACCCTTCTTCCGCTTTACCAAATTGCCCATTCGGAGCCTAATCAAGGTGTCGCATAACCTTTTCAGAAGTTGGGATTACTTTAACGATACCAAATAAATGCATACAACTTGTTTGCACGTTTCAAATCATTTAACTGTAGCACTGAGGTGTTAGCAGCCACCATTGCTACCACCTCATATCAATGATCGCAGGGGATCAGGAGTGGTATTATAGCCTAACTGCAACTCATAAATTAATTGTGTTGCATTGTAGATCCTTCAAGCTTTTGTTTAAGCAGACTGAAGATGGTCATAAAGTTCACAAACTTGCGTGTACTACACTTATGATTGTATAAATGATGCTTGTTTTTATTGATAACCAAGGCTCGTGTTGCTAAGATCACCTTCTTTAGGCATGGGTGTCCCAGCCTGCAAATAAATGCATTTTTCGTGTGCCGTCTAGCTCATTAATGCCTAAGGCAGTAATGGTGGATGTATGTTACTTCAGTTTTAGGCACAAAAGTAGGAAGGCTTGTACAATGCCCGAACCGTAGGTAAAATGCATTTAAGGTGACATAACTAAAAGGAGACAAGGGCACTCCTGCGCGAGTAGAGGAAACTATTATGCTGCACACCAAGCAAAAAAGTGAATCTCTTCTCCTACAAGGGAATAAGTTGATGATACAATGTATTTTTTCATGCATTCAAATGACTGTGCTAATGATTCTAATGAATGCGGACATGATTAACGTTGCTTACAGGGTAGACCAAATGGTAAAGTTGCGCAATACTTCGATAATTTTGTAAGTTTTTTTTGTTTTACGTACCATCCATACTTCATTTCGGTAATTAGCCTAAGGGTAATGGCAGTTCTTCGTCTATTCTATGCAAAGCCAATGCATTTGCCCTCTTATTATTTACGAACTCGTCTATTTCAGGAAGGACTTTGGACGCTGTCTTTGTGACAGCAAGAAGTGAATGCAATTTTTGTGCCACCAACGCCAATTTCTGTCACCCAATGCCAAACTTTGACATGACAGGAAGTCATGTGTCGCGAATCGGAGAAGCAGTGATAGCCTCGATAAAAGATTTGGAGATTATGTTTATTAGCGGCAACTATCCAATTCCATGTTTTGCAGAGTCACTGTTAATGTCTGCGCTGGCACTGGCCGTATCTGCTAACCATCTAAAATAGTTCGTTACAGAGCTATCTGTGGGACCTCTGTAAACATGTTGATGAATCTAGTGCGCAACATTTCCGCCACCTCTCAGCTAGGTGAACAGCATGCGGATAGATGGGATTCGGTAGATCTGAGATGAGAACAATGCAACAATGTAGAGAAGACGCAAAAAAGTTATTCTCCACAAAACCATTTTAAGACTTGCTCTTTATCAGAAGACTCCGCTTTTAACCCTGTGCTCCTGGACTGGCAATAGACATGCGTGATGGCCAGTACTTTCCCCTTCCTCTAATGCAGTTATGAAACTACAAGAAACTCTTAATCCAGTGGAATTGTCAAAAGGAATCAGCGCTGCTCCAGCCAGATTTTTTCAGCTGCACGCAATTTTAATGACTGGCGAGGTTGATTGGTGGGTTCGTCTTACAGCACCGACTATGTTGTGATGACCGACGCGGAAGGTTGACCAAGCGAAACGCCGAGGAAGGCGCTTACGATGAGGAAAAGTTGCGCAATGCTTTGAGAATTTAAATCTTCTTTTAAATTACGTGGCCCTTATGGCTCCAGCATTGTACTTTTTCTGGACAGGAGGTCCCCGAACCATGCCAACGATTCATATTACTTTCCTTTCTTCAGAAGGACTGCAGTTATGCTTGCTTTGGATCCTGGAAAAGCGTCAAGCGCTCAATTTTCTCCAATTTAAATATGCTCTGTGAAAGTTATTAGTAATTTTTTTCTTGTTTCACTCTTTATGGCGACACGGCGCCACATGTACTAGGCAAGTGGATGCTGTTCACGGCCACTGCCATTCAAACGGAAACCGAAGTTTAGGTAATTCTACTTCTAAGTTGGTTAGAAATGCCTCGTGTGTCTGGATGAGGAGAATTTCATCATCAATTAATTCAATCCCCTCGAGTTTGCGTTTTAAATCTAAAAATTAAAGCTATATCCCGAAGTCAGTTAAAAAGCTTATTGCAATGGTTTCTCGCGTTGATGCCTTACAGTTTTAGGAACAAATTCTCAAAAAACTCATGTCGATGGCGTGATGCGGCCGATTCTTTGTAAATAAATTTCCTTTACTAACTGCGATTAACGAAGAGGTGAGTAAAATGCTCCACTTTCGTCCTCATGACGATAAAACATGCAGTACTGGTGTGTGTAAAGTGTCTTCTGCACAGAAACTGTAACATCTCAGGCAAATAATAAGGAATTGTTGAGGAGTAGCTCTGGACTTGCTTTGTTGTACCTACCTACCGCTGCAACACGTTTTCGCCACAAAAAATCCAGCCATAAAGACAGAAATACGCGCAGCCCTATCCAGAGTCTTTTGTAGCCAAGATCGTACGTGTGACCAAAAACAAACTGAACCAGGAATAAGAATTTCAAAGGTGTTTAGAACAAAAATGGCACTGGACCTTACAATTTTTTGGTGTGAAACATGATTTGAGGTACGGAATTTCGAAGTGTCAAATCATTGCCAGTCTTGCCTGTATTTAAATGGAAGTTTCGCCTTAACAAATACAAAGGCTTTTAATATTTTTTGTGTTAATGTGAACTAAATCCAGCCGAAAAAATGGCCAATTAAGGATCCTAACAGGGCGATTTCACTATGTAATCAGTTTTATCCAATGGAGAACAATAGGTTTGGATGACGGGTAACTGTTTCCTTTCACAACTACCATTAGTGGTTTTAATTGCGTTTTAGCTGTTTCATTAATACTTTAGATGACGTAAGTACATCGTTTCTTTACAATAAGCCTTAGTTTGGCAATGACACTGGAACGAATTCCTTCACTGCTGGCGTGGAGCAATGTCAGCTACATCCAAGGTAGAATAAGGAGGGTTAAGATGTTGGATTTCCAACTACCAATCAAGTATCGCACTTACTAACTCCTTGCAGATCCATAGAAGAGTGTCACTTGTGCCTACTGACGATCGAGCGGTTTTCCAAGCCATTAGCTATTTTAAAACTAAGACGAAACAGACCTTCTCCATATGAGCATCTATCATTTAAATGAACTCACACCATCAAAGGATAAAAAAGAGATCTTTTGGGGATAGGATGGGGACGCAGGAGAGAGTACAATGGAAATTAAGGTGTTAAGAGAAGAGAGGGAGTGGGCACTTGCTCTCTCCCCAAGAAAGCAATAAATTGTTTTCTCGGGAGCCAAATTGCACATCTTGGAAAATCTTCTTGTCAATTTTCAGGTCCGGGGTTGGTTAATGCATTTGCTGATAAGTACATTGCTCTACACACCTTCACAAGAAATCACAAAATCCTATGAGTTGAAGGGATCTGTATAGAAGAGGGTGGAGAGGCGTTAGAAGGTAAAAAGAAAGTGGTGCAGCAGGATGGGGTGCTGTGGCTCTAGACAATGCTGTCATCACCGTTGAGCATTACTTTCTCCCCACTTCCACTCCCACCACCCCCAGCACCACCACCGGCGCTTCTTGGGGCAGGTGGGGCAGTAATAAATCCAATTTCGGGGTGATGATGCCTTAGTCCCGGAGCTTGTGAATGGCCCAAGTAGTTGGGTATTGGTTCAATGTACTTCATCTCCTCTGCCGCCACCACATCTTGTGTCCGCTTGTGCCGATAAATGTGCCATAGTTCGCAGGCCAGATCGCCTGCCATCATGTCACCCACATTCATGGAGATGAGACGAATGAGAAAAATGCCGTCTGGTCGTAGGAAGTTCTCCACAAACTTCTTTGAGGCGCTTCGATCGGTGTCCTTCATTACACACATTATTTTCAAGTAGCGACGTATGAACTTGAGCCGGTAGCGCGCGAAACCCATGCGAAGGAACCAGTTGATAAAACTTATCAGCGTTATAATGCCCAGCACGCAGTGCCAGAACCAGAGGAAAATGAAGATCTTCTCCAAAAACATATTCAATGGAAGGACGCACTGAATTGTATACCTTAAAAGGAAATTTAAAATACATTTGGTAGTTATAAAGCAATAAAATTCCTGCCATTCATACTGCCATTCAAGCATCTGATTTTGTCTCACAACAAGTTATTCATCAAAGTACTTCAAACATTAAAAATTAAACGCTTCTGCAAAAAAACCTTTAAGGATTCTTAAGAGAAGATTCAGAGTGCTATTGAGAGTCCTTTCGATGGTTTCAAGTTGAATCGGTCGGCGAAGTAGCGACTATATATCTACAAGGTTGGGTTAAGTGCCATTTCAAACCGGCTACTCCGGTTTCTCTGGTCTTTGAAATCGCCCTTTGAGTCCACCTCTCTAATTAGGCATGGAAAAGTAGGTTTTTTGGTCAATGAGGTTTAAAATTAAACTAGAAGAGCAAAATCGAAGTTGAGTAAAAGGGAAATATAAAATGCATGTTATTTGCTCCGGTTGTATGGAAATTTTGTAAAATATTATTCCCATTTCCTCCACGTGATTTCTGATAGCCCAATTTTTCACAAGATTTTCTTGTGGCTTAAATGAGTGAAATTATAATGTTTTAAGTGTTTCCTGGGCTCCTCCTTGTAATTTTGCGGGTTATCAAGGTTCCGCCCTTGTGGTAGCCCCACCAAGCTCTCCTGCACATCGGTAATACATGCGTGTCTTAAAATTATTTTTTTTGCTTTTAGGAAAGTCGCGACGTGCTGCATGGCGAGCAGTGGGAAGCGTACCCAATTAGAAAGGGTAAATATCGCGATTTTCATTGTCAAATGACAAGCCCTAGTGTGGTAGATGGTGGGTACGTGCTATAGGTGGGAAACTTTGCGATCATCCCCGTCAGACAGACTGAAGGTGAAGTCCACGTCCAGCAATTGATCTGGGACGTCTTCTCGAGAATGTTACTAGCAGCTAAAGTGACATTAACAGCAAATTACCCACAAAAGTTCTTGCGAGGCTGCCTGTGGCGTTTACATAAAGACGCCGCTTAAGTGAACAAGAGATGCTTGCACCACTTCTTTAATTGCTGTGCACGATCGAGCTGCACATGGATGGACGGCAATGAAGCGAGAACAATGAAACAAGGATGAGTAGATGCGAGCTCTTATCTCCATAAAACTATAAAATGACTGCAATTTGGCCGGTGTCCCTACTACTGATGATGCGCATAAATGATGGTCTGCACAATCCAAGCATGACAACACTTCAAGCTTTATAGATATGCCAGGAGTAATCTGTGCCGTCGTGATCGAACATCTTCTCATTTGTTTGCTATTTTGATGACTGTCGCGGTTGGTTTGTGATGCTCGGTAGGGGGAGTTAATTGGGAGATGCTCTAGGGATGAAGCTCGGAAGAGGAATTAAAAGTCGTGCAGTAAGCTGATAAGTTGTTTACCCCTTCGTCTCAGTTCTGTTGACGCTGAAAGCTTCGCTTGAGCTTTTGATGGGCGTCACAGTCTTTGGGTCATATCAGTAGCCCCAACCATTTCGGACACCAATAACACACATTGTTTCCTGGTATCATGCCTTTCCATCTACAGAAAAGCTTCAGAAGCCAGATAGTATCTTCCCCAACGCATATTTCTCAAGATAAGAATCATCAAAGAGTAAAGAGAGTTTTGCTAAGTCGACTCATTTTTGTCCACTACACAGTCATATCAACTTCAAATCGAAAGGCATTTTTGGCAATTCATAAACATGAACTGCATGAAACATTTAGCTGCTATAGATAAATAATAAAAGTAGTGAAGTAATTATTTAGAAAACAATGCTACCCGGATAAAGACTTAAAGTTCCAAAAATAGTTTTTTTACTCATCACTTCAACAGCATCTAGCAACTTCGACCCGATCGGATTACCCTCAGATGAGATTTATTAAGTCTGACAGTTGGGACAGCCCACAGATGTCTGTTGTGATTAGCCATCCGGGAAGGCGATTAAAAAGGCTCTTTATAGCGAAAATTAGGCCAACTAAAAGGAAATCCGTCTTTGCTTTAATCTACGGTTTTTAATGCTGTGATGTCTGAAGTTTCAAATCGAGGGAAGAGGCTTTCATTGTGTCAAAGCCTAAGGCTCTTGGTAAAGTCATTATTTTATCAAAAATTTTGATGGGATTGCCCTTTGAAATTGTGAATTGTAGCTTGAGAAAGGCGCGGTAGTCCTAATTTTCCACTTACTGGCAAGAAATTTGGGGCGAACTCAATTTTGAGGGTCACCACGATACAACCGGTATCCTCTATTTGAGGTACCCTTGGCAATGGCAATGCCATTGCCAAAGGTCCTTTTAAATCCGACGCAATTGCCTTCACCAGTTATACGCACTGGGCTGAGATACTGCCAATCCCCGAGCGATGGATTCATCCCCCAAATCGACTAACTTTAATAAAGATAATTTTTCTTAAATAATGAATGAATGTGGGTTTATGATGAGTCGGTTGCCCCCAAGACGCCAACAGTCCCCATTGGGTTGCTGCTAATAGATTTGAAGGTAATTGCCTTTTTCGTTCGGTACTTTAAACAGAAATTGCTTCCACCTCAAAAGAGGGACAACTCTCATCACTTAGCTAAAAACCTGTGCTAGCTCATAAAATATCACGTTACCTTCATCGGAAGGTCAGTTTGTCGAAAACATTTTGTACGCAAAGATTTAGCACATTCTCTTTTCAGTAGTATGTAAAATTAATTGTAGGGAAAATCTCAGAGAACAAAATGCAATCACTAAATACGGCAATGCTGTGTAAAGGAATGCATAAAATACATTTTAAAAGGTTAAGCTGTGCCGTCTTTAAGAAAAGGGATTTATTTTATGCAAATGAGTGGTAGCGCTTGAAAAGGCGGAAATGCTTTCGCTTTAATCAGTAGTGTGATATGCCCCAAGCACTTTTACAATTGCGCTTGCATTCATCTCTGTCAGGGGAACAACTCAGTGGAAATTTATGCAAATTCGTATTCCCTTTGTTGCAAACGCCCTTTGTTGCGAAGAATTCTAACCTAAGTGGACAAGTGGGCATGCAAGGCATGCATATATCATCTTTGGTTGGAGGGTGTAACATCACTAAAGACGCCACGCTAATTCATCTTTATATAAGGGGTGTTTGTTTTTTCGCCACTTTGTACCAAGAAACCTTTGCTCACGATCAAAGTTGGGATTACAGTAGGTGGGTTCCTTCGCAGTCCATTTAGGGAAAGCTCCAAAAGGAGCTGGCATGCAGCTCCATTCTCATTTCTGCCAGTTCGCCAAACGGGGAGTTAATTTGCGCATTTGGTAAACAGTTGGTCAGCTTTGACCTAGACATTTATTTTCTCCTCACACGTCAATTCAAAGGAACACATCCCTGTTGCTAGTGAAGAAAATGGTCACCACATAGTAAGGCGGCAGTCGAAGGCACTCAAGCGTGGAGGGGGAGCTCTGGCTCTTCCGTGTTCAAATGACGCGACAGATGAGGACTTGAGACAAACAGTAACAAACTTAGATGAAAATGTAGCAAAAATCCTCAAGTTAAAAAAGAAACTCAAATGAATGCACACCTTATTGTCTCTCAGAATGCAACGCTCTAGCTGGAGACGATTACAAAGGTGCCTTAAAATCATGCACCACCGTCGCAAGTGATTCCGCCCAGTAAAGACGCAGCATACCTAATTTGAACAATATAAGCATTCACGTTAAAAAAGTATCAAACCTCATTTTATTTACAAGGGCACAAAAGCGCACGATTATTTTGCTTCTATAGGGAGACCCGACAAACAGAATACGCTGAGAGCCTCAGCCTTTCTGTGCTTGGCCGAAACATTTGTAGTCCTAGCACTATGATCTCTACGATTCAGTTAACTGCATCGGTGCCAACGGAAAGAGAAGGCGATCCTGGCCAGTAGCTACTTTGATTCCCATTCTCTCACACCAAGCTTTAACGCAGCAAAAGGAGGACATTAAGAGGATAGAAGGAGGTTGCGGCGATCCCTTGCATAAGGTCTAAACAATGTCAACCTTAGCACCAGCTTTAGCTCGGCGATCTGCCATGAACCATCTGGCAAAGCCCTTTTTAATTTGTCTACAATGGCTACATGATCGTGTCAAACAAATGAACCCGCGATACCGACGCCATGTCCCTTCTAGGTAAACAGAGCCATCTGTAACAATAATTGAGCAGCATTAAAATGAGAGCAAAGTGACAAGACTGAATAGGCGCAAAGCTTTTCTTTTATAAAGCTGCCTTAAAAGCTTGTATTTGTTAAACGGCTGCCTTTGAGCCAATGTTTTTAAAGACTATCGATGAACATGCGTGATGGTTGAGACGGTTTTCTCCTTCTCTATCACATTTTTAAGCGGGACAAAACTCCAGACCCAATGAAATTTTCAAAGATTGTCATTAACTTTGCGGTTCAACACATCAGCGGCACGCAAACTCGATGGTCGCCGCAGTCTATCCGTCAGTTTGCACATTTGAGGCACCGACTGCGTTGTGGAGGTCGACGATGAGATTGACGGCAGGTTTCACTGGATGGGATGCTTATGGTAAGAGAGGTGGTATGCAATGCTGCAGCTGTTCGGATAACTATTTTTTAGTTTTGTAGGCACTCCAGATTATGTAATTTTACTTCTCTTTAATAAACTGACCTTGGAGTCCCTGCAGAAGCCATCCACCTCTTTACACCTCAGTTTCAAGACCTATACCGCTTTTATGCATTACACAAAAGTAAAAGTTTCTATTTCTTGCAATTTTCAATCCTGAACGCGGTATCAGATGTGATTTGATGGAGTGAATCCCCTTCAAGCAGATAGTATGCAATTGTAACTATTAACGCTGATATTTTTATTAACACAAATCGTCAGACTATTCCTTTGGCTGTCTGCGTAATGGTAGAGAAGTCAATTGTCTAAGTGTCAAACATGTCAATAAACACATAATCCAAATGAATGATGCCCAACATCTGCATCGCCTTTCTAGCTAGGTGACAAATTTTGAAACAGAGGATGCACTACATTATTTATCTGGGCGTGGAACGGAAATATGAATGAACGATGCCATGAACTAGCCCTTTATAAAAAGTAGAATTTGGGTTGGCTTAAGTGCACTCCAACGCACTGTTACCGTCACTTTATTTTTGCAATCAAGTGAACAAAATACCTTTTTGAGTAAAGGGTATTTTGGAGGTTGGCTCGCTTCATTTGGAGTGAAAAGAACGGGTGGACAAATTTCGGTCCTTACAACTGAAGCAAAATAAATGTTCTGTCATGTCGCCTGCATTTTTATGTTTCGATTAACAAAAGAGTGGCATTTAATTGCAGAACCCTTTTGTAAGGTTTCTTCGCTTAGCTAGAAGAAGCGTTTTGTTCTGCACAAATGCAAAAACGGAAAAAAAATCCTTTTTTCGGGGCTAGCCAGCATTGTTTAACATCTCCACTTCAAATAATAACCAAACAAGTTATGTCTTCCACTTTTCATAGTTGGACCATGCTTTTATGGAAATGTTCTTCCCTAAATGCAGTCAAAATTTTGAAATAAATGGTTGTATTTAAAAAAACGTAGCCAGTCTCCTTGTAATTCACGCTCGAATACACAATTTGCTGTTTTGCCAAACGAGGTCTCTTTAGAAGCCTTTAAAATGCAAAAGTAATTTTATGTTTGCAATTGAAACCAACGCAATGTCACAGCAGCAAAGTCGAAACCGCTTCCGTACAGTTTTAGGTGGAGGAAAAACTTTCAAAAAAGGTCAGCCAGAGCCGTATTCCACACCAAAAACAATGTCTGCATTTCAAGCAAGCTTTGAAACACATTTGCGTAGAGAAGTATTTAGTCTTTAGCATGCAATGTTAAAATATGCAAGGAAAATCAGAATCTCTTAACTTACAATTGATTTTTGCCCAGTTTCTTGGCCTCAAAGTCGCAGAATGTGACACGAGGAAAGTTGCCAGAGGTGTGCCAGTCATTGCCCTGCAGCAGATCAATTAGCACTCGCACCCCATAGAAGGCTGTGTTTGTTCCAATAAACTTCTCCATCAGGATCAACTGTCCAACGATGTTGATTAGATAGAGTCCCTTCACGAAGAAGTACAGCACCACGAGGAAGTTGCCGCTTCTTCGACCGCAGCAGTTGTATCCTCTCGGTGTTGATTTTCCGCCTCTTCTGGCCATCTCCGTTCGCTCTGCGGGTGAAGCTAATCCTGCTGCAGGGCTGCTTTCAGTAATAGGATTGAGGGGCAGTTTTCTCGACCGCCTTCGAGATGATCTGGATCTTAAGCATGACCCTAGACCTCCTCGAGTACAGCCACACAAGAATCCTGCTGTTCGCTTGTGTCGCCGTGCTGAGGGAACTCCCAGATTTGGCTCCCCATTGCTGCGTTTGTCGCCACCACCTCTGCGCGCCTCCAATTCAGCTTTTGTGTATCCGGGAGGGGGTAGCTCGGCTTCCAGGGGGAAACGCTGCATGCCACGATAAGGAAAAGCGGAGACAGTACCAGCACTACCAGCGCCGGTAGAGATGACGCGCTTATAGTCGCGTAGACGGTAAATACAGCCTTCCATGTAGCGAGCAATGAAACGCACATTTTTGAGGCCGTGTTCTGGCAGAAGAATATTTGAGTCGTTGGCCATTTGCATAATGCGGCGAACGTTGAAGCCGGAATGAGAGTTGAAGAGACGCCAAATGAGACAGGGTAGGTAGAAAAGGAGAGCTTGAATAGCCATGAGGATGGGCGCCCACTGGTAGTAGAGAATGCGGGCGTTCTCTCGGTCCGCCATACTCTGTGGTAGACGTTTGGGCAGAGGTGAGAAGTACGTGTTTGACACCCAACAATAGTTTTCCGCATACTCTTCCCAACCTCGTGTGAACTCCTGGGGAATCCAGCATTGGATTGGTTTGCCTTCAAGCAAAAGATCCGATCATTATGTTCAAATCATGACTACATTATTTGTAACAACTTGTTGTAACAATTTTCAATGGAAAAGTGGTCCCCTAATCAAAAGAAAGATAGTGGCCAAAAGCGTGGGTTTCTTTAAATAAACTGCTAAAAATATGCATTGAGAGGAATAAATGTTGCCTTGGAAATTTAATCCGGGGGAAAATCCCTTCATTTGCACTTTCAACCAACCTATAAAAGAGGAGTGATATTTTTTAAGTCGCCATAGAAACGTAATCCTTATACGAATTATAAAAACGAAAAAGGAAGAACAAGACTGACAGACATACTGTTACTCCTCAAATTTTGTGAAATTCATGGCTGTTTCCTTCGTTAAATGCATGTGACTATGGAAATTCACAACGCGTTTTGATTTGTCTGTGAATATCATTGTGGAATTTAGGCCCAAATAAATGTACAGAAAACAAATTGTAATCCACTAATTGCAAAGCCATCTTTTAATGTCCAGCTTTTCCCCCTGCCTGAAACAAATGAGCAACGTCTTCTAGGAGTGACATCAAGTTTTAGCAGCAATAGGTTCAGCAACAAAGAGGGTTTGATATTTGTCAGAAGAGTTGGCAGTTATGCACGGTTCCTATACACATTTACAAGCAAGCAATGAAAATGTAGGGTTAAAGGGACTGTTAAAAAGCGACTCCATAGAACTATTCCTTTTTTTGCATTCGTAAATGCTCAAGTCCATGGCCAAGATAGATTTATGTAAGTGGGTTTTTACAATTGTGGTAAGTCAGTTGCCTTTAGTTCCTTCAGCCGCTTACGGTCTATCAATCAAGCCTAACACTCTTATTTCTCCCTAGTAATAAAAAAATGCTTAAAATTGTACAAATTCGCGACCGAAATGTGTGTTACCTAGTTAGACAAAGCAGATTTGCAAGCTGGTAGAGTTATGCGATAGATCTTGGTTTATGGACACAGGACGGCTTGTTGAAGTGTGTCTGCCGTGCTTAATGGATGCATTTCATCCAAAGCGTGAATGCATTTCAAGCAGTTTGGAGCTTCATCTGTGTGAAGATTTAGACGGAGCAGGTCAATTTGGTGGATGAACTCGATGGGATGCTCGTTAAACTACTGCTTAATCGCCTTACGATCCTGGTTGAGGTGAACCCATTTTCGGCTGTATTCAATAAAGATCATCAACATTTCCCCCGAAAAAAGGAAATAACTAACCTCCCAGCCACGTTTCGTTTTTGTTTTAGGCATTTATGGTGGCGTGTTCCCTCAAATAAGCCCAATAAATGAATAAAATCGACATTTAATGTCCTTCATTAAGCCTGGTTTACCCCAAATGAGCTGCATGAAGCAATTTCCATAGAGGCAGTGCAGACGATTGTAAAATAAAATTTCTTTTAAATTACATGCTTTGTGTGGTGGTAAAATGCAAAATGAACCTTTTTTTGGATTTAAACTGTCTGAACTAGGTGTCAATAAAGCCATCGTTAAACTCATCATCATTTTATAATTCAGCTTCACGTTAAAATTAACTCTCAAGTCTCTTAACCGGCATTTTTAGCGCTTTTGGTAGCCTTTTCCTTAGGTATGAAAAAGCATCAGCCAAATTTTATAATTGGCTGCATTTTTAGAGGTTTTGTTACGTTGTCTACAAACAGTGACAAAATTTTGTAGGAAGCATAAGGGGTGGTGGTTGCTACAAGTAAAATTCCTTTGCAAGCTTTCAATTAAAAAGGAGTTGATCAAACTAAGCTGGTGATATAACCGTAAACGCTGTTTACCTTTGGGGCGTTTCTTGCCGCCTTAATTAAGCAGGACGCGCAGATTGCGTTGGCAGTGTCGCCAAAAAATCTGCACGCAAAATACCGAAAGATTAAAACCTGTTGGTGGGTTCCTCATCTTCTCCAACAAGAGCTCATGGTCTGAGTTGTTTAGCTTTCTGCTAATTTTTGTAATACTTACTAACTGGGTGAAGTGTCACGTAATCTGCCTAGTTAAGAAGCGTGACACCTCAAAAGAAGACTTAGTCCAATCACACACTATGAGCATATGTCAACATTCAAATGGGGAATTTGATTGCGCAAGCTAAATCTACTTTATGTGTTAAAAATTGGATGAATTGTCGCTGTGCTCTTTTTGAACAAATAGTAGCTTTTATTGTAACATATTCTGCATTTTCATACCTCCATACCTGTCAAAAACGCAAATATTTGAGGTCTAAAAAGGACTCTCTTGTAATTGTTTCTACTTGTTCCCACTGCTTGCAACGAGAAATTAAGCTACGGAAACACGACTCATCTGAGGTGGTTGAATATGATAAATATCATTTGAGGCAATCGTATTCATCTGCTTTTCATAGTCGGAGTTGCAAAGATTTACTGCCTTGCAGGACCGGTGAGTCATTAGCTGATTTAGATAAGCGATTTTTGGAGTCTGGATGTTCGGTATTTTATCAGTGATCAGGTTGTGATATCCTTTTCTTCTTAATGCAAAGTCGAAACCTGTAATGAGCTAGCAGATAAAGTGGGATGGTTGGTAAGTGCATGGTCGATGCTTTCCGAACGGCCATCAAACTCATTCAACAGCATTGCATGCTCCCAATTATTTTTTATTTGATGCAATAAATCGCTCTCCCTAGAATAATGATTCTACCCCAACCGACACGCAACAGGGACATCCAAGGAGGGAGACATGGGGCGCATTGCTTTACGATCAGACTGGGTTAGTTGCTCTTCTAGTCATGGGGCTGTTCGCTCACTCCTCGGGTCACTCTGAGCTTACCCTCGTGCATCTAAACCAGCATAATGCATAATCATGAATCAGCATAGCCATTAAACTGTTGGTACAGTAGTTTCTTGAGTTAACCCACGACCCTGCCAAGTAAGACCACCGAAACTTGCCAACACTATGCTTGAAGCGGTATAGCTCCAAAATGGAAGGTTGTTGTTACTGATCTGAAGTGGTTTTAGGATTCGTACATAAGTTTACTCATACTATTCTCAATGAACTAAATTTAGAGGAGTATTTTATTTTGAGAGGGCCATGCATTTCTCAGGCGTAAAAAGGCCGGAATTAAAAGTGCATTCCACCATGGGATTGGTACTTTAATAACACTGGCAAGTCAAGTAGCAACCACCTCTTCTTAAGAGCACCATTCTTTCGCCAAAAGCAGGTGAAGCATGTTTAAAGAGAGCAGATTTTTGTAAATCAAACATGATAAAACGGTCCTGTAGATGTTGTAAAATTAGAGCGATTTTTTGTCTAAAAAGTTCCCACGCCTTCTCATTGGAAGGGTGAACATAATTTATGACTCTGATCTGGTAAATCAAGAAAGATTAAGGAAGGCTTGACGTATCTGTGTGATTTATTGGCTTGAACCTGAACTTCTATTAGGCACTTAGCACCCATTTACGGCTTATCATTTGGTGTGGCCAGGACAAATCATCCAATGCCATATTCATACTTATTCGTAATTCGCCACCCATACGTGGAACTACTGCCTTCATTTGGTACACCAAGAGATGGAATCTGGTTAATAATGCAGCGCAGATACGCATGTTTATTACTATAATCCTCCGTATGTTTTCTTTTAAGGTAGCATATGCACTGTCTCTGTAAAAAGTGGATAGTGCATCCAATTATCATTTTTCCAGTTATTGGAGGATCTTTTGCCGTTGTCCTACAAAACGCACATTAGCAAAAGTCCTAAGTCTGGGATGTGATGCGACTGGCAGGAGTTACCACTCACGCATAAATCATGCCTGGGACACCCAGGCGTGCGGTGGATGACCGTAAAGGTCATAAATCAATAAGCTTGATCCAACACCTGACGAGTTCGGGCGTCGGTGATTGGCAAACCCCAAAATCCAAATGCCAGAAATTGATTAGTAATGGCATAACATTAGCTGCATGTTATGCAATAGTAAATTTAAGCAGAGGTGTTTTTTGAGGAAGGAAATGGGATGTTTCATTGTAGTGCTTCACTTTGTGACACCGCTGCAATAAAAGTGTCAAGTGAAGTTCAATTTCAGACGGTAAAAATGGAGGGAGGAAATGGTTTGCGAGCTTTGAGTGCAAAATGGCGAATGTCTGAAAGATCGACACAAGAGGCGTGAGCAGAGCATTGAGAGATATGGACAACTGGCGAGTGTGTCAGTGGACCAAAACGGCACTCAAATTAAAATTTTGATGACGTGGAGGCAAATGGAAGGGTCTTGGTCAGCATTTTTAAGGTCGAAAGGTATATCTTTACCTTTTGTAATGGATAATCAGTGGAACTGGATAAGAAAAAGCTTTGTGGTCAAATCTACGGAGAAGAGTTGCTTTAATACTTTTCCTTAAATGTGCGACAAATTTCTTGCGCATCCTTTTTAGTGTGATTGAAAAACTGAGCCAGTTACACTAGCCCAAAAGTAACTCTCTCATCTACCGAAATTTATGTCACTTTTGACCTGAAGAGTGGAGACGTAAACTCGCTCGACACGTTACCATACGTGGAATTTGGTTGGTTTTGGGGCTGCGAAACCCCTTGGCCAACTCTTCTCCTTTAGTAAACCAAACCCTCCCAATAAAGTGAGTCACATTTGGATTTGCGTCCTGCTGCCGCACTTTAGGATAAAGCTGCCTTTAAAGCCTGCCCGTAATAGTACAGAGATGCCATCAAATTTTATTGCTTTGACACAGAACTGGGCCCGCAATGTGCGCAATTTTTATCCAAGCAAAAAGAAGTTGTTGGTTAACGTTGCTCTTTGAGGCTGAATCCCTCAATTCAACTTTAAATGTGTTAAACTTTGAGCTGAGGTCCTATTACAAGGTCTGTGTTGACTAGATTAGTTTGCTTTATCCTATGCATTCGCCATTTTATTTCAGTTTAAGTTTAATCCAAATGAGCGAGGGGGCGCAGATGTGGGAAGCACTTAATTTTTACTTACTTCATGAACTTGACGAATGGCCACTGAGCAATTTAAGTTCAGACGTTTTTGAGGCGGTCTCTTTTTTTAAATAGCAGAACTGTCTTTACACGTAAGTCATTCAAGTGTTCAGTCTGTTCCATCCTTAAATTTCTTTTTAAATGCGAACCGAAGCGAACCGAGTACAGCTTTTCGGATGATGGGTCTCACTATGGGAGATGACAAACTGACGAGGCTGGCGAGACAGTGTTGACAGGCTTCGTGGGATCACTGAACTGAAGACGCGGAAGCACAGACGGGTCTGTAGCACCGAGAGCCTTCCCAACGTGTTTGAGGTCACGACATAGGTGTGTCATAGTTGCGGTGATAGTATATACGGCTTTTCAACTTTTACATCTTCAGGTCAGTGTAAGGTAAGTCGGTAAATTGCACAGCCTGTGGATCAGATGTTGTGGCATGCACAGTTTTTCAGTCAGTGGTAGGGCTGGAGCCATCAGTCCACGGAATTAGGTCAATGGAAGGGCAATTTTGAGCTGCGTTTCATCCAGAGGTAGATTGCAGGGCAAATCTGCGCTACAGTTCAACTGACTGAACCATGGTTGGACTCTGAGTTAGAGAGTTCGTATATGTTCGTAGCGATACAACGACCTAAATATCATTGCATTACCTTCAATGCATGGCTTGTTTCATTTGCAGAGTCGTAAAGCATTTGGGAAACAGAGGACAATGCTCTTCTGAATTCGAGATTGCACAGCTTACAAAGCATTGCATTGCGGTGTTTCAAAGTAAACATACCTTTCGAATTTTTCCAGCGAGGCGATAAACCAAATGGCTTGCAAACGTGAGGCTGATTTCCGGCGATTTATGGGTTAAAGATGCGCAACTACTACGACAAATCACGTACGTGTAGTCTGTCTCCCATGCCCTACGTCTACCTCCTATTCAGACTGAACGAAGCGGTGTAAAGATATAACGCATTGAAAGGGTGGATGGAACGCTGTCACAGTGTTGATTCCATTCAGTATTAGTGACTACGCATTATAAGCGGAGTGATTTGTGCAGAAAACTATATTTTGCAATCATTTATAATTAGTTCCCTTGGGGATTTGCAAAAAGGTGTGTGAGTTGGGCAAGGATACGTAACAGAGAGTGTTTGTGGTGGTAAGCATTACTGTAAAGTATTAAACTCCAACGCACTAACTGCACACCAATAATACCATTAGTTTACTTTTGTCAGCAGCACGGCAGGGTGTTATCCCACTGTGATGCTGGCCTTACCCAGAGAAGGGAAGTCAAAGGCTACTGGCGAATCCATCTCTACTCTTGGTGATGTACACGTAATGACCGCAGTAAGTGGTAGCGACGGTGACAATGCAAGTATTGACACTGCCGATGCTGATGACTTACGAAAGATGAGCTACCTCGAATTCGCGAATGCCGTCTCATTCTCCTCGCCAAACGATTGATCGGTGTGGTGAGGAGATGACTGCCTCGGTTATGTGATGTCTGGATCCTCCTTTCAGCCCCACACCAGCGGCAGCAAGCATCCACTCAATGCTTTTCGCCTCTTTCTTTTTTTCTGCCTAAATAGCCTATTTGCATGACGTCTCTACTTCACGTTAAAAACGTAAAATCTACAGTCTTATTCAACCTTTTATTAGACTAACCTTTTAATTCGTTTTAACAGAGAAATATGGGCAAGTAATTATGCACTCATTAATACAATCCCATAAACGCCCACACATTTTACTCTATTCCCTAAACAGTAAAATGATCGGGAAACCTCAGGTCAGGCGCCGACCACCGCAGTGAATTGGTTATATGGTTCCACTTTACTTGGTTAAAAATAGTCGCATAAGCATTTCGACCGTGTTTATGCAAATGGATTTGCTTCTAAAATCGCCATTCTAAGTAATTAGGCTAGGAATGGGGGTCAAGGTGCTTCACATCTCCTGCAAACCAGCACTCCTGAAATAAAACCAGTTCATGGTAGAAGTGCGAAGACCTCTCGAGGATGCCAAGAAGCGACTGCATTTTCCAAGCAGCCAGATAAGCCGGCACTTTGGAGTAACTCCCTCCTCCTTGTTAGAGCTTAGCATTTACCCTTTTTAAGACCACCCATAGGCAACCCTTGTAATTTCGTGCACAAACCTGTAGTTATCGCAAGTGTTGGTGGGTGATTACGCATGTCTGATGGACATATTCACACGCGCTTACAGAGCGGTTAAAATCAGCGTTATTAAGGAAAATATTTTGGCTGACATCATTAAATTGCTTTTGCTACAGCTTTGTCTATCGCTTTAGTTTACCCAAATGTGCCTAGGAGCATTAGCTGATACGAGGTTTCGTCAAAGCACTTTAACCATTGTCATTGCCTTAATCAAGTACCTATAAACTGACTCTCTACATTGGCATAAGCTACTGGTAAGCCGAAACGCCGGCAGGGTGGCAGCTTTATTCACACTTAAGCAATTAATTTTCCAAAATGGCTTAAATGTACTTATCTGTAATGCTGTGTTAATGAAAGCATTAGAAGTGCAGCCAGGAATTGCCTTTAATGTACTAGTTTTTAGCATTTGAATAAATACCATCAATTCAGTGGATGTAAGGGAAATAGTAGAGTCTAGTGGGACGTACCAACATATTGCCGGATGCCGATAACGCCAATGAAAAGGAACATGAGGACACCGGAGAACTGATAGTTAAGTCGGTCCGCAAAGTCATCGTCAAACCGCAGTCTAGAGGAGCCGATGCGTCCCAGTTTACTGAGCTTCCAGACAAAGGTAGCGTCCATTGCCCCGTGACCGCCGCCTCCACCTCCGCTCCCTATGTGGCCACCGGTGCCGCCCGAGCCGGAGTGGTGGTGGTGATGATGGTAGTTGCCTCCGTAACCGCCCCCGCTACTGTCGTGTCCGCCGCTGTGGGAATCTGAACCGTAGAAGGAAGAGTAGTAGTGACCGTTACTTTGATGATGACCGTATCCACCAGAACGACGATAGTCGCCTGCAAACAAAGACACACATCGGAATGTGCGTTACTACCATTTCTCCACCTGCTGATGTCCAGTCTCACCTATTTACACACACATACGCTCACAAACTTGCAGTTGGTATGGAACTACATGATAGTGATGCGTACCTATTCTCTCGAATATCACCCATTCAGGAAGCTGGAACCGAACGGTGGCTGCTGATCTCTACCCATGGTCTCATCATCATTGGCGCATCCTTGCAACTTCATGCATCGTCAATATCAAATAGCTGCCCAAATTGCAACTTTCACTCAAAATTTTCTGAATATAATGTGGCGTAAGCAAAGTTTCCAAGTGTGGTTCTACCTATAAGGAAGCGTTCCTCTCAGTTTTCCCAGCCATGTTGTAAAAATGCCCTCAAAACGGTCGCAAAAGAGCTAAACACTGAAAAAATAATATTGCACTATTTGGAGAGTTATTAAAAAGCTATCATGCAGGTTATAGGTACAACCACTCATCGAGAAATGCAATCTCACCACTTCCCGGGCTCAGCGACTAGCCCATTAGAGGTGTTTACATCAGTGCCACTTTTCAGCTTCGACGTCAATGGAGGGGCACGGGGAAGGAGGGGTGACGCCCGAAATTTTAGAGAACAATATTTGTATGGTTGGAAAGGAGGCTTTTATTTATTCTCCTAAAAATATCTCGGAGCGTATCCGGGGTTCACAAACACACTGCCATTTCCGTGACAATCAACTCGGCATAAAAGGCATGAAATCGACAGGATTTTAAGCGTATTCTAAACAATACGAGAGTGAGTTAAGCAGAGGAGTGCACACTTACGTGTTTTAATCCTATCCACTCATTCAAGCTATTCATGCAATCACTTTAGCGGCTGTTGCTTTACAAGAAATTCAGCTAATTGGCAAGTAACCTTCGATTTATTTAGCGAAAGGAGAGTTCATGGCTGTATATGATTAAGCAATTAAGAAGGCGCTTTGAATTATTCTGTCAGTCGAGTAGGCAAACGGAGATGCTGATGGCTAGTTGCACGGCAACTGATTGAGTTCCTTCGAAAAACAAACCTTACACATTACAACACCTGACTTGCCCTATAAAGCTGGAAGCCGCATGCTGACTAATTATAATTCTTCATAAAGATTTCCTAATAGTGCACTTCAATTCAAACTCCATGGTCGAATGAGAAAGCTGAAATCGCACTTGCGCATTAACAACGAAAGCCGAACAGTGAGCGCAGTAATTTTATTTGACACAAAATCGCTGTCGTATCTGGTGTCACTTCGCGTTTTTCGTCATTACAAAAAGTGAGATAAGCTAAAATCAGATCATAGCATTGTTCTTCACACTGTTTATAGACTGAAATGCGCAGAAATAAATTGTGCCGAATCATCAAAACAGTTGCATAGAAGCAGTGAATAGTTTTTAAAAAAAGAACAAGAGGAGTTTGCGAAAACACTCTCATGCACCACAGTCCTACACTATGACATAAAACGTTTCCCATTAAGTTATTTGACTTAGCAGTAATCGTAGTGAGACTGGAGCCAAGGGGAAGTGTTTGCCTGCATCCATTTTTTAGGCTCAACCTGCCATGTACGTTTTGTGGGGTCGACAGCAGGGTGACAATAAGTAAGCCATCCAGGTACGTGTTTTCTCCCCCGTAACTGCTTCATAAAAAATCAGAAGCAGGTGGCTGTCACTTTCTACTCTTGCAAAATTAAAGAGACCGTTTCAGCGATGCCAGTCAACCTCGTTAAGGTGCTGCCACTTTGCAGGTGAATGCTCGAGGCGTTTAACTGTCTGGAATAATGCAGCAGCGGAATGTAATTAAGCTGCTTGGCATTTATGCATCCGAAAAGTCTACCCCTTCTGGGCTTGACGGGCATTCCCCAAAAAAAATAGTAGTTAAGCGTTCATGTTATCATGAACGTTTTAATGGTTTGAAAAGGGCTGTCAAATGCCGTAATTTGATTCACTTTAGCATTGCTAAAATCAGGCTTGAGGTTTTCTTTTCTGGTATGTATTTACTTTTGTGAAATATTTCTAAAAATTTAGAAGGCGGAAAAATGTTGGACTACCTCGGCATGAGGATTGTGGTTGAGGAGGCGTTTAAAGACCTTAAGAAAGGTTAGCTCGACCCTGCACATCTGCGGCCAGCACGCTGGGCGGAAATGGGGCGAACCCGCTGAATGACGTGGGAGTTCAAAAAATTGCTTAATGTTGAGCTGATTGAAAAAATTAAATGGATGTCTTTTTAAATACTTGGCTTTATGCAAGGTACTCATGCGCCTGCCTTGTAACATTTCCTACAAATTGGTAACATGTTGATCTCGGGCATCAATAATTGTGCTATTCGAGGGTGCCTTTTGGAATAATTGCGTTCAATGTACTCTAACAGAGGAGTTGTCACATTCTCTAGACTTTTCAGAATTTACAAACAGAAAGGAAGAGTTTAGCGGTGAATGCGCTGCAGTTGCCTTGTCTTCCACAGGATCGGCAATTCTTTGCTCGAATTGTAAACATTCAAGTGATCAAATTGATGCATCAAAGGAAGGAGAGAAATGCAATCAGTAAGCGCGAGAGCTGGTGCAATTTCGCGTCATTTGACACAATTCTTCCGCTGATCGGGAAAGCTAAGCTCGTCTTACGCTTTGAAAGTACAAGACTTTTGATCATATTTTGCCGGGCATGAAAAAGAATTTTGCGTTCATTGAGGAAAGCACTTCAATATCACTAAGTTCTTCCGCATGAATGGAATTTGTCACAAATAAATGGGTCAAGTCTATTCCTCCCATGGAGTGTTAAGATGAGAGGTGGGACAAAGTTGCGTGCCTCTCCTCATTGATAGCTGACAAGAGGTCGTAAGTTTTAAAAGGAAAAGGCGAACCTGGGTTGCCGCAAAGGCGAACACAATCATTCAATTTATTGAAGGCATTCTTATTAGGTTGAAGCGGAAAAAATGTTTCGCTTGATTTAAGACCGGCTGACTTAAAAGTGATTGAAAAGTAACAGATGCGACGTCAAAATGCTCCCCATTTAACGCAGCCTTAATGCAGACGAAAGACAATAGCTTGATGCCAATTTTGATACATAAAACTGAAAATTCTTTCACTTTTTTTCGAAAGCAGCCGATTTAATTGCCTGGTCACTCATCTATGTGCAATAAAAATGAGTGCGAGGGTAACCCCCTTATGAAATGCTGATCTTGACTTAATTCTGTCTCTAAAAATTAAGTAATTGCTTGTTAAACATTCAAAATGCACTTCTCATTTATAATTTAAGGCAAAAATTGGAGTCATTTTCATTAAATTATTTCCGTCTCACTAATTTTGCTGCTAATGTTCTCATCCTGGTTGGGGCGACGTGCACCTCAACCGGTAGAAGTTAAAACGATAGCCGAGTTCGGCGGTAAAATTAAATAGTTTTTTTTAGCGTAGCTTAAGTTTAACCTAAAATGGTAAAATAATTTCAAACAAGCATGCAAATCTTCTAAAACGGAGGCTTATCCGGGTTTTAATTCGTTGTCCAACCTCCTAATCGCATTGCCATGGAATATGCGCATTTACAAGACTCATGAGCGTAAGGTTAGCAACGCTGAGGGCGTAAGGTTTCAAACGAATCCCATTCAGTAAAATTTCTAGCTTTTTGAAATTAGAATAAACTTTTCTCTGCAGCCCTTTGTCCCCCTTTGATATATGCTGGTGAATGTTGGAATTGCGCCACTTGGATAAACAATAGAACTTGTCGAAGTGTTGAACATTATCTTTACGCCCATAGAATAAAAAGTAATTTCCTTTTCAAAGCAAACTGTACAAGAGCTACCACTGGATTTTGTTTCAGCTGCTTCTGACACTAGCACTTGGATAGGCTCAACAAAATCCCTATTTAGACCCCTAGAAGGCGGTTGAGAGCAGAGCAAAGCACTGTTTGATGTTTAAATTTGTAGGCCACTGTTTCCGATTCAGTTAGCCAGAGAATAGCCTCTGCAAGCTTTTCCTTGTAGTTGTGGAAACTGTGTAAAATGGAGACTTTTAATTTACACACTAATATTTATAGATGGCTGGGTAGCTTGCTACCTTGAAACCGCGAAAAACTTGCTTGTCACTTTAACAGAAAATGCGTGTAAGAAAAGCGTGAAAGTTGAAGTTTTGACTAAGCACTATAAACTATTACAACTGCTGAATCTTAAGGGGAAATTGCATTTGATGTAGACATGCCATTTTGGCTAGATGCAGTTCAAAAACGATTCGTCATTCCAACGAGATTGGCATTAATCAAGTAGACTTCAAAATATCATTGTCTGCCCTGGAATGTGGAACTTAACATCTGCAGCTACGCTACCTCGAAAATGAGACTTATGGCATTCCTGGAGGATGATGGGTGACTTTACCTTAAATCCCATCAAATTACCTACTTAAGATTGTAGAGCTAACTAAAGCAATGAAGGATAAAAGGACTTATTTTGGCGTCCGCTGTAGCAAAACATGCCCCTTTTTTGGTATGGTGAAAAATAAGGGATTGTGTTGGTGTGTTGCCCATCCACTTTCTTTATTCGTCGGAGACGAAGTGTTAGCCTCCCTTGGTCCAAGGTTTGGGTGTCATGTGCGCTAAATGACATGTGCAGCTTTTGAGGCTTTTCTTCGTTCCCCTGTCTTTACAAGCGGAATTTTCGCTCAAAACTTTAAGGGTTAAATTAAATTGAAGCAAAGGTTACTCTCGTTGGAAACTTGGCAGTTTTCGCAAAAAAAGAAAGGGGGATGAAGAATCGCTTCCTGAACTGAGTTGAAAAAGAGTGAATTTGTCCGTCCTTTTTCCTCTCTGTACATCAAAATGTGAGCAAGTTAAATGAGATTTAGTCTGGTTAAAATTGTTTGACTCTAAATCTATCCGCATGAATGGAATGTGTAGATGGATGAGGACAGGATTTCTACCTAGAGCCCACTCGGCATCATCCACTCAACTCAAATGCGATAAAAATTGACGATCAGTCTACAGCGAGGTAAAATCGTCGAGACTTCGAGTTGTAGTCAGTAAAATAGGAGACGTTACTTTTCACTACAGATAAACCAGCATGTACTCGACTTCACTCTCCGGAAGTATGCTCTTCAAGCTGTACACTTTGACAACATATTAACTTTTTTTTCAAATAAATGCTTAAGGATGGGGATGTTAGTGATAGTAAAAGATGTCCACAAAGTCTGCTGAATTTTATTGTCAAAATTAGCATAGCTAAACTGAAATTTTTTCGAATGAAGGAAGTCGAATTCGTGACTGTGAACCACTTTCATTCTCATTTATAAAATTATGTTCTGCAAAGTAATAAAGTTTAGGATCATAAGGGTGGCGTTTTCAGACCTTTTTAACAGTCATTCTCGTTGGTTTTACGAGAAGTCAGCCAGCATGGTAATCATTGCTTGAAATTTTACTCCACTGAAGGAGCCGCCGGCTTATGATCTAGGCAGGAGGTGCAACTGCTTTGCGTTTCTTGCGTGTTGCATTGCAGCATTTTCCAAAGGACGAATGAACTAGCCTCCACTGTAGCCTCTCGGACGGCCAAGAAATGGCCTCAAATAGTTATTGTTCATTTAATACTTTGCCGAACTTTAATCTTAAATAGCTTATCACTTACAAGCAGATTTTCAAGAAAGCATTAAAAGCTGCAGAGGTTAAATACAAACATTCATCAAAAAGGGCTCACAAACCTCGGGTCATCGCCTATTCATCCAGATCGATCCTTACTATAGAAGGACGTGGTATCTAGATGCAGAATTTCTCTCGGCAGCGCATCGCCTTTGAGCTGGTCACAAGCTCACAGAAGGGCGATGAGTGGCTTGAAATGTGATACTTTGTACTTTTGTGGATTTCAAAAGCGCAAGGCAGAAATCCACGTCGAGAGGGAGGTGGAGAGGGACAAAGGAGCTGAAAAACTGGCCCTTGTGTGACACGTCTATGAGTACCCAGGTAATCGAACACAATGAGGGAGGTTGAAAATCAGACACACAGGCGGAACTAGACAAACACTTCACCGGTAAATAGTGAATGCGAATGCCGGATACTGAGGTAAGAGAAAGGGTGTGGGCGTAGAGTAGACAAACGGAGCAGTTACGATGCCTTATAGGCAGGTTGCGTCAGACTGGGCAGTGGTTAAGGCTCCCAGTCACTTTTCTCCTCGCTCTACCCAAACTCCATTTGGGCTTGTCCCACCAATCAGTGCTCTGTATTGCCTCGACCAATGGAAAATTTCGCTCCATGTACGTGGGTTTGTGCGCACGTAAGTGATTATGTGGTCATCCGGTGCAAAACTGTATTTGTTACTTAATACCGCCCATGTAACCCCACTCATGCAACATGGGTTGGGTCATTTGCGTAACCTCACATACACTCCTCTAGTCATTCGCCTGTGCCCCTATTTCCAAAGTCAGTACAAATCAGCGCGTTTTACGCCATATAACTGTTCAACCATGACGCGTTTACCATTTTAATCTAGGCCCTGTTGATATGTTGATTCAAATTGCTCTTACAGCGTAAAAATTGTTTAATATATGTATTTGTACTGCGAAAGTGTGTATCAGACTTATTTTATCTCACCTAAAAGCCCCATGCGCTCAGTCAGTATGCTTCAATGAATCACGACTCGACCTGATGAAACTCATGTACAGTATTGTCTCAGATATGCTTTTAGTTCCCCGTAATCACACTCAAACATTCAATTCTAGCTATCTGATATGTTGGAAACCATTAATTCGATAAGCGAGGATGTTCACGAATTATAGCGCTAGGCTGAAGATGGTTAAGAATTGAGAGGCATTTGAAACCAGACGTGCGATCAATTGAAAGCAGTAAAGGCAGTTTGTTTGGTTTTTTTTGCCTTCAAACTTGACGCAAAGAGGTGGAACGCATTCCACATGTAATCTTGATGGTTTTTACACAGTAACCAACAGAGATGTTCTTTGACATTTTGCCTATAGTTGATCTCCTGAAATATTCGCATTCATAAGATTAAAAACCGCACAAAATCAGAGATTGAAACGCAAAATTGCTTGAGGTTTAGTTACTTTTACTCTTAAGGCATTTACTGATAAGTTGGGCTTTAGCTTAAACTTTCGTGCGTCCGTGGACCCTGTTGATACGTACATTTACGCATGCTGGCCTTATTATTTCCAAATAATTTCTTGCGACCAAAAAGTCGATCCTTACTGAAGGATTGGTGGTATGATGTGCTCTCACTGCACGATGATTGTGCATTTTTCCCCGAGAAATAATAAACTGTTTGCCTATGTTTCTGTGTGTCTGGTGTCTGCTTCAATGTTTGGACCTTGTTCGAGGAAAACAAACTGCATCATCCTAGCTAGTCATTTTGCCAGTCGTCCTGTTTTTCAAACCGATCGCCTGCTGGCACAAACGCGAGGATTAAAAAATGCCCATGTATCCGAAAATACACAAACATGGGGCTTTCTAGGCTTCTTGAGATATAAACGACACTGCAACTTTTTTGCAGCTTTCGTGAAACCTTTTCATTAAGTTAAGTTTATCTTGAATTTTGCTGCTTTTTAGCAATTTTCTGTTTGGGCGAACCGCAAGTAGGGAGAATCAGAGTAGTTCATACCTCGCCAAAATTTGTTCAAAGTGAAATAAAGCCATGCCTTTTAACAATGATTACTAATACCAACAAATGTTAGCTTTTCGTAGTAGGCTAAATCCATCAGTATTGGACTAATTATTAGCAAAAATGTTGCGGTGAGCGCATATGCCTGGAAGCATTTTTATAAGTGAGGTTAAATGCGGTTGATTCAATGCTGCCTAGGGTGGCTAATACGACAAAGGTGACCACCATTTTTGCCTACATTTGAGAGAAAGGGAAGAAAGTACTCTGATGGCCCATAAAACCCCAGCATGTACGGAGTCATTAAAGTGATGCCCTGCTGTGGTTTTCACGGATTGGATAATCATTTTATCACAGAAGACCGCGGAACAAGGGATTTATCCTTCCATATTGACTGTTCGGGAAAATGATAGAAGAAACAGGCTCAATTAAGCCGATCTCGCAAAAATGTAGGCTTTGGTTTTTTTTGCCCCAGTTTAGACAAGATGGTATGATGGTTAACTCATGAAGTGTCCAAACCGTTTATTCCCTTTACATGTCCATTCGTGTGCATAAGTTTAACTTGCCACTTAAAATTATAAAGTAGAATGTCAGTGTCAACTATTTTTTTGAACAAAGGTTATCGTTAAACCTTCTGCTTATGGCAAAACAGGGATTCAGTGGTTTTGCAAAGGAACTCTATAGCTCAACTCGCATCCATTATTTGAATGCAATCATCAAGTGTTGGCTGTTAGGATTTCATCAATGATTTATACCATTTTCTGTGGGATAACTAATGCGCCGGACGTAAAAAAGAGCCATTGGACTTTATAGATGTTTAGAGTGTGTACTCATCCTCATTAGTCGCATTATGCAACACGTTAAATAAGCTAGGCATTATTAGACAGATAATTTATCCCATGTTTCCCAGTGTTCATTTGTCCCTCCTGAAAAAGAGAACGTCATGTATCCTTGTTCAATTCAGGAGTAAAAAGGACAAGTAGAATGGAAATAAGTGCCTAAATAGTAACTAAAAATGGTTTTTAGCTGAGTTTTACGACTATAAGAGATAAAATTGTCCTAATAACCAACAAACGAGGATGATCCCTCATCATGTTGCGTGACTGATATTTTCTCCTCGGAAATATGTCCTTTTCATTAAACTTTGACCAAAGTGTTGTAATCAGCGCAAAAGGCGTGTTCCCAGTAGGTAGCATGTTTATAGAGTAGCCACAAAGTAGCAGTATTTATCCACTGAATAGATGTCATTATGTGTCCGCAAAATTACATCAAAATTCAAGGCTAGTACTCATGAATTGTTACTGTAAAATGGGGTTTATGAGCGTCTTTACAAAAACAAGGCCTATTGGAATCAAAAATACATTACCCGTGACCCTGAAAATCACACGAAATCGTTGCGCGTTTAAGTAGCAAGAAAATTACCCCTCTTGGTAAATCAATGGTAAAATAAATAGCGAGTGGTAACTGCAGAAATTAAAATGCCCTAAGTACGATCTCTCAATGCTAGTGCTATTTATTTTGAAATAAAAGGACCATCTTGTGCAAAATTTAAATTTGTCAATGCATTTTTCACCACACTGGAATGGGTATTTTGGCTTGAAATTCGTTCTATGCAAGAAAGAAGACAAGATAATTTACACGTGCGAGTGAATTTTTGAATGCTTGATCATCGTTATCTAATTTTTGGCATAAAATCATGCAATACGCTAAGGAAAAAGTAACGAAGGCTAGATGGACGTTTTAAAGGGACTTTACTATTAAAATTTTGGGAACAATCCCATTTGGAACATGTACTGTCGCGGTGGAGTGCTTACGTCCCAGCCCTTTGACTGGCTTCTCAGCTTCTTTATCGTCCGCAATTTAACCACTGGCCTCCCTTTAGGCCATCCCGGCTGTGCATTTGGTTAAAAATATTGCCTTACGCACTGGTATGCCTTACTATGTCCCTCGGGGTAGCTCGATGGACTGCAAAGGAGACATAAGTGAATGAGCTCCAAAGATTGGTGTCCGCTATAGACCTGCTGAAAAAAACTAACCTGAAAAGCGCCAACTTTTGGTAAGTATGCCAATCGCCAATGCAAAAAAGACCTCGGGCAAAGTCAATGAGAAAAAGCAGTTCCCTAAGCTGTTTACACTATGTTGGTCGTCACAGCGTTTTGTGCCAGTTTTCAAACATGATATATCTCCTTCACATCCTGATTCTAAGCGACTTTCCCATAACAGTGATTGGCACAGGAATGCACTTATTGTAGGGCATCAACCGGTTTCCACCACCGCCTATAAATGAATCGCTGCTCAAAGAAGCTGTTTTGGGAAAGAGCCAGTAAAATTAACTAACTGCACACTCGTGCTTCCACTTACTGATTTACTGTTATGCCCTCCTCCGAGGCCAAATTCACCTTTAAACCCTAACATGCATTTTGTTACAGGTTAGGGATGGTCTCGCGACAAGCGTGGCAAAAAAGCGATTGCAAGGGCAACGCTCTGGAATGGCGGTGATGAATGAGTTTCTAATATACTAAACTACGCTTTTCGGCCACCGCCTCGGTGACATTTTGTTCTGCAAAATGTTTCAAGCCTCTTACCCTTTTGTGCGCTGGGAATAAGACGTTTTTTGCACTGGTACGCATTATTAGGCTCTTAGGGATAATTCCGATGCCACGATGTAACAGAGTGTAGCTGTGATACAGAGCCATGATTTCCCTCACTATAATTAGTTTTCCATTCTTAAATTAGTTTTCTGACACCATTTAGGTCATTATTCTAGGTTTAAAACAATCTAATTGATGCAAATAAATGAATATGGAATCAACGTTGTTCTCGTCAATATTTTGAAGATTCTATTTATTAAAAACTGCGTTGAATTTCCCGTCCCACGCACTCTTTAAAATTCCAGAATGCATGTCGATGGAGGGGCAATGGAGACTCCACGAGGCGACTCATGCCACCTGAGACGGTTTTGCACTAGCGTCCCTCCCTTTAAGAGCATTCAAAATAAATCATGTGCGTATACGTCTGCATTCAAAAAAGGCGTCGAAAACATGAGCTGAATTTCGCTTCAAATCAGATTTGATGTTTGCAACTTTTAGTGACAAAGGTGACAACTAGCGTGATTAAGAGGCATGCAACGCGCAGAAGACACTTAGTCTGCTCCTTTTCTAACCATTTTTCCCTACAAAGTACAAAGAATTGCTTGATTTGGCTACTCATTGCCAAAAAAACTAAATTGAAGAAAAAAATTCTTACTTTTAAAATTTGATAGTCAAGATGTACTTGTAGGAATTGACTACAGTTATCTGTCCATATCAACGTATCATCTTGCAGATGTGGTAAACTTCTATCCCAATCAACTGGCTTGCACTTTCTAAACATAGGTTAACTCGATTTTGAAGGTAATTCACTCCGCTTCTCTGGGTACAGAAAATCTAGCAATAAAAAGCAACTTCTGTCCAATTTTGGCCGGATAATTTATGGTAAGTCTTCATTGACTTAATTTAAAGCTACTTCAGAATGAGAAAAAGACACCGGAGGCTGAGTAGCTCTTCCTACTTCTTTTACCTTTCCAGCTTACTTAAGTTAGCCACCGTCATTAAGTTTTGCTTAGAAGAGCTTTTTAATTTTAAATGGCAGATTGGCGTTAAAAATAGACCAATGCTAAGGTATGATTGAAGCGGTTTTGTGCGGAGCACTTCCTATGGAAAGATGCAGTGCAATCGACATGAGTATAATATTGGTAAGGAATACTTAATCACTGGCATAATTAAAGTATATCAAACGGTGTTGTTAGCGAGTTCACTCCATATTGGAAATGTTTGACTCCTTACGTTTGGCGGCAACCATCAAACCCTAATTAAACACTGGTTAAACAAAGGTTAATGTGATGATCGTCACATAATAAAATGCTTCCATCTGTTTTTCTATGCAATCTAAGCGACGCAGAACAAGGAGATTTCTGCGTCCTTGCAAAGTAATACCCGTGCATGCACATGCACACCTGCGCATGCACGCACCAATTAGATGCGAAGTTCACCTGAGTGAGTGCCGCTCAGCTTTTATCGATTGGTGAATTAGCGCGCACGTACACGAGTCGACATATTTACGCGCGCACGTGCGAATGGAGCGGGAGACGACGTGTCTGACGAGGCAGACACAGCAGCACTAGCAGCAGTTGTAAGAGTCAAAATCGTACTTTCGTCAAATTTAATTGAATCGTACAGGCAGTAACAATAAGTAGTGGTGGCGGTGGTGGCACTGGTAGTGGAAGTTTAACAAGTGGGCTAGTGAGGTATACAGGCATTAAGTTCTTCCCCTTTCCTCCTCTTTTGGCCTTTAATTCTAGCCCCTGGAAGTACAAACGATTAATCTTACTTAAGTTTATCGAACTATTGCTGCAGGTTACATGCCTTCTTGCGCCTGGTCAAGCTTTTTAGCAACGCCTAGAGGAGTAATAAATGCCCGGTCAGATGTCTCAACGTGGTCGAGTTTGGTTAGCCGAGATGAACATGAACCGATGTTCTTCGTAATGGCCCCACTTTATTGCCTGATATTCATCACTTTATACATCCAGTAGAGGTAGTCAGACGCAAATTTCTAAAATCAAAATGTTGCCCACTATACCAAAGTCTTCAACGGTCAAGGAGACCAGTCATAAATATTTAGATGATCGGTATTGTTTTTTAAATTCATCTCCACCTGAAAGGTCTTGAGCTGCAAAATGCTAATGTGAGATTCCAATAATGTACCCTGTAGCTTGAAGAGTGTCAGTTGGAACATGCATTGAGGCAAGGTGGTGTCCTGACAAAGAGCGCATAAATGCACTGCAAATATAGGTCAAGTAGAGCAAAAAGATCCAAAAAGTGATTGAAGCCAAAATAGGTTACAACTGGAAGAGTTGGGCAAACAAGTTCTCTGACAACTAATCCAATCACTAGAGCTATTTCATCAAATCGTGTCAGCACTTTAAAGTGACAAGATCCTCCCGAGTGGGGTAAATAAACTCCGATTTACAGCCAGCTACCAAATTTCGGCCTTTTTCGTTGCTCGCATTATACTATGAGGCAGACAAAATATTCATGCCATTTAATTACAGGGTTGAATCTACCGGATTAAGACTTATTGCCTTTTGTTTATCTCTTCAGAGAAACTTGGGTAGATATAATCAGCCAAAGTTACCCACCTGTCTTGGTATTTTAGTGTTCTCCGTTTTGCTGTGATTTAAGTTATAGATTTCAATCAGGTGAAAACTGTTTTCCCCTTTCTCTCAATATCAGATTACGATGGCAAAATTTATCACACCTGCGTTACTTTTCGCCTCTAACGTGCAGAGAGGATGTATGTGAGTGAGCTGCTGAATTTCCGTGCTTTGCTGACTGGAAAAATATTAGCTCTTTTTCAGAGATTTAAATGGATAATTAAGTGTGTATTGTGGGAGGGCTTTCATTCAATAATATGGGTGAACTTAATAATATATATGAGTGGATTTCTGAGAGGTGTTTGCGGATATAAGGGAGATGTAACTCTTTTTTACAGCAGCTTTCGCCTAATACACGCACTCACAACTGCAAATTGTTTCTTTTGTGTGTGTGTGTTCGGTGTGCGGTTGCATTCGCTAAAACCTGGCCCATTCGCATGCTCGTGCAATGCGTCGGAAGTAACGAGTAAGAAGAAGAAAAAGGAGAAGAGGGAGCAAGAAGGAAAATAATAGGGGAAGATTTGAGCAGAGAAGAGAGAAGTACGAAAAGTGAGCGGCAATCACATGCAAAGTGGGATGGATTTAAGAAACACGACTGCGAGCAATGACCTTTTCTGTGTATTTGAAGGTGTGTGTATGTGTGTGCACAGGCTTGTATACAAGACTTCGTGTAGTAGCTGAAAGCGACGACAACAGACGGCGCTTAAATGTACAAATCTGATGAGAAAGGAAGTCGCAACATGGAAATACTCGGAGAGAAAGGAGGGAAAAGAAGACAGGAGTTCATAGTGGTCCCACGGAGTGCATACACAACGGGGATTATCTTTCCTTGTGGTGAGGTCCAAAGGGTTGGGATTTCAAAAATATACCTAACTAGTCACTCACGCATTTCTATGGGGAGAGGCAATGTATTGCGAGGGGGTTGATAGGAGAAGTGGGTTGAGGACCAAGGGACTAGTAAGGGCCCAAGTGGACTCTATACAGCACTTGAGCCCCGATTAACCGTCTCTAGCAGCCGATTGACATCCTCTTCAGTTCCAGTAATCTTGGCTTGTCGATAGTTCTTCCACAGAGTTGCAGTGACATCCAAAGCTATTAGATCACTGGCGATCTTGGAGACGATATGGAGGATGAAGATTCCATCTGCACCGAGGTTTTGATTGACAAAACGAGTGCAGTCTCGCTCCTCCGTGCTAGAGATAAGTCGCAGTGCCTTCAGGTACTGCTTTATGTAATAGACGCGTCGTACGGGAAGCATGGTGTTAATGGTCCACTGGATGGTATTCATTACCGTCAGAGAGCAGAGAATGACGAACCAAAACCAAAGAAATATATAGATCTTCTCTACAAAATTGTTTATTGGGAGGACGCATTGCAGGGAGTAACTGAAATGACAAGAAGAGACATGAGAAAATGTAGTGCTTATAAGTTTAGCATTCTCATTTAATATGGCTGACCCAAAAACTGAGTAAAACATATCTACATGATGACAGCTCAACTTGCTGTTCTCAATTTAGACAACTTTTGAGAGACACAAAAAGCAATTATTTCTTGAATTGAGGGGATTTGGCTCGGACCAATTTGTTTAGGGATAAAAAGAGAGGCAATAAAATGGATGTCAGTACCGTGGATTTATAACTGTTGAGTAGAAGTGCTTTTAGGTAAGAGGTGGGGCATAAATGGGGAGGGGGGTTGGCTTGTTTTTCTTTTCTTTCGCCTCCATGAATGGATAATCGGGTGCAGCGAGCAAGGCAATTACATCGAGCCCTCCTTTCTAAAGCCTACCGCAATCCCAAGGGAAATTGGAGCTGTCCTGCTCTCTGTACGTGACAAAAAAATTTTCGCGGACTAAGACAGGAGACTCACGTGCCAACTTCCAAAGAAACATGCACACGCTTAAATGTGGTTAGGTGGAAAAAGTCAGCCAACTGTTAAGGTCTGTTTAATGCCTCTGCTTCTAAAGAAGGATTTGATTTGTTAGTGGTGGTGATGTTGACCTGGCTCTAGCAGAAAGGACTGGATTTGACAAATGAAATATCTCTTAAACTTCATGCTAACTTACTAAAAGGCCGAAAATTTCATTATGCTCTTTCCTTCTATTACACTGGTCAGCTCGGTGAACCATTTACTCCGTTAAAGCGAATGAGGAGGTCGTAAAACCGCGTGAATGCAAATAATCAGTTTTCGAAAAAACGAAGGCGTAAAAGAAAAAAAATTTGATCATAGGGAAGTGTGATCGACCATAACACAGGACAACTTGAGAAAATTTTAGAAACACAGATTTAGTGTTTGGTTTCACCTACCATGAAACACGTATTGTTTCTAATAATGGCAATTAATTTGAAGTTGCTTCAAAGCCCTTGAAAATAAGCTATTGATCTTCGGCCAGAAGAAGATTAGTTTTTCTCCACTTAATCTCGATTGCTTTGAACACTACTTAAAGAGTTTGTGAGTAGTATAGTTTCTGTGAAATTATTTTCAATTGCAGATTTATTTTCAAAATGCCGAAAAGTCACGTTTTTATTGTTAGCTTTGGGTGTTACAGCTATGACCTAGCAGTTGATGGTAGGTAAGTGCAATGCTCAACCATTTTTTTTCTAACTGTCGACATTTTTGGCTATCTAGCTGCGAAAGCTCTTGTCGGAATGACTACCGAACGGTTACTTTTTTCCTTCATTTTGAGAGCTATGTCGATTCATTCCATCATGAAAATAGTGTTGTGATGGTTCACTTTGTGTTTGGTGTAAGTTGAGCCAACTGTGTCCATGCATTTGCGACGATTTGGTATGAAGTGGACTGACAGTGATGCCTGTTGCCATTTCGCTTCTATTCCTTCAGTATTTGGCATCTAGAATTCCCTAAACTGCTCCCCAAGCACTATTGCAAATGTGGAAAGAGCTTTTCAATGGATAGCTTAAACCTTCAATTCAGCAGGTAGGTGACTCGGGTAGCCTTAACGCACGTGTACCTGAGAGAAGGCGAGAGAGTTTAACTAAACTGGAATTTATTGAAGTGACCTCAGCCGGTTTACCAAAGGTCAGCAGCACTAGCTAATGGAGAGATATTTTTCATTACTTTTCACACACTGCTTATTTGGACGCCTTGGCGAACCGCAGAACTTTATGCAACCTCAGGGGCGGGAACAGCTTCCCATGGCACAATCCAAAACTTGACAAAAATTAGACGTAAGCAACTTAGAAGATGAAATGGCATATTTGCCTTACTTTTGAAGTATTTGTCCAAATGCAATCCTAAATTCACGTTTGTTGTAGAGTGTTTTTCTGATTTTTTTAACGAATTGGAACGGTTAGTAAAGTTTTAACAATTAGCAATGAAATCTGAGGAATTTTCCAGCACCCCCCTCTCTGACTTGGAAGCGAATGATCAATGACTTTTGCTATGGTGAAGATAATTAACTTATTCATTAACTGCGCTTTGTGAATAATTGAACCTAAGAAATAAAGCAGTATTCACTTGGGAAAAAAACTTTCGTGACAGGGAAGGTGGGTGATCCTCAAATCATACATATTTTCCCATCTCTATGATTTATCAGTTAGACAGGCATCTTTGGAAGGATAAGAAAAGAAGACCTTTGACATGAGCATTTGCTAAAACTTGGGAAAAATTTTACCCAAACTAAAATTTGCTGACAAATGGGAATAACGTTGGTGGGCTAGAGCATACATCTAGGGACTTCGATAGCCTACTAAATGGCATTTTGACGGTAATTTTACTGCCCACAAACAAACACATTTAACTCATAATTCGCGTTTGCTTTTAAAAAAGGCAAGCAATAGTGATGGAACTATGAAAGATGTGTGAAGATCTGATTTGCTAAACGGTCGAAAACACCCTAAATATTTGCGTACGCGTAGATTTATTTGCCCTCATCTATGCCGTACGATAAAAGTTTTCTCCAGCATATCTATTTGAAGTACTTATTATTACACCTTTCGTTTGTTGAAACAATTGGATTTGTGAGACCAATTTTAACCCTTAAAAAGGTGGTTCTACTTAAATGATCCTATGAGTAGCATCAATGCCTCTTAAAACAATGTGCTGTTTACACGATTACTTAGCAATGAACGTTGGTGGCATAAAATCGTGGCAGCAAGATTTTATTGCTCAAGCTAAAGCTATCTATTTGCTGCTAATAAATTGTGAGTTTACGGTGATTAGGAATCTGCTAGTTTGTAGAAAATGCGGAATTTAAAGCTCATCCTTGCCTGCGAATTTCAGGAAAAGCAAGGCGCTCCTAAACTTGGGTCGCCTTTCTAGCGGTTTATATTTACCTGATCAAATAATAATGCCCTTAAGGATAAGTATCCTTACCTCCCACTCCTAGTGCTAGGTCGAAACAGGGCCAAAACTCCGTGCCAACTAAAGACTCGGCAAGATTGCGTGACAAAAGAAGGACCAAGCTCAGCAACCAAATGTCCTACTGTAAAACTATTTTTGTCACGAAGGTGGATATGCTTGGTAGTGGAGGAAACTCATAGAAGAAACCAAGTGTTGTTAAATCTTTAGTTTCTGGATTTCCTTCAAAAACGGTTACCAATCTGTCCCGTCACTACACATGTATGTGACATCTTTCGATGCTTTCTCTTCCCGTGGAGCGCACAAATGCGGATGCATGGCCTAAGAAGTCTCCCACATTGTCGTCATTCAAATCGTCCTCACAGAGTGTAGAACCCCTCACAACTCCAAATAATGTTGTCTCAGCCTTCTTTTGCTTGCCTGAATAATCACTATTTAAGGAATGCTCCTGCTCATCGCCACCTCAAAGCACAAAGAAAATTCCGCAGGCTTGCACAAGAGGCGATCTTTTTCTCATTAGAAAATACATTTGACTTGAATTTGTGCGCCATCCAAGGCTACTTATGCATTATTTATTTGCAGGCTTTTTAGGCAAAAAATGATTTGTTTTACATTTATGGCGGATGTCACGTTTAAAACATTTGACAAAAAGTATCTTTTTAGTTGGAGAGACTGCATTTCCTTCCTCCAAAAAAGTTGATCTTATCAAGACAGCATCGATTTTTATGCCATTACTTGCCACCTATTGACAAGAAGTTTGCAAAACAACACCCTTTTTAGTTTTGCTACTACTCATCGGAAGTAAAAATAAACGTTTTGTTATTTTCTATAGGTTTTAAATATTCTAAAATTTCAGCAGAAAATTAGAGTACACTCGAAGCCATAAGCAAATGATGCAAATTTCTGCAACTTTTTGGATTAATCGTATGACTAGTCGGAACTCATGAAGGCTCACAGAACTGCCCTCCCTTGAGCCTTGAAAATGCTCTGTAACGCAAACTCTCTACACGATGAGATCATGGCCAATCTGGGTTTAAGCGGATTTCGAGACTCCCTTTCCCATTCCTTAAAATGAAATAGTAACACGGGGAACCGTAGATGAGTCATACGTCGGAAACATGTACGGAGGCATGGATTAACATTATACCTGAACGGGCAATGCGACTGAGCTCATTCAAGGCCTCCTTAGCTATGCAGACGAGTGGTTAGGTAATACATCCACTGTTCTGTCACTGACTAGCTGTAGACCCATGCTGTCTAACTGTGCTAAATTTTCTGACAGCATTTTCCTTTTTCCGCCTTCGCCACTCTGCATGCCCATCTTGCCTTGCCCCAGAGGCATACACTGACTTCCACGTCAGCTCAACGCAAGGTCAAAATAAACGGGGGAAATGCGTGTAATAGAGACAAAATCTTCCAGAGGAATTCAACCAAAGAATTGTCGTAAGTGATGAGTGATGAAAGAGGTTGGGAAATGCTTAGTTAACTTGTGTGCACTAAGGACAGAGCTCATTAATTTAGTGCCTTGAAAATTGCGGACCGACTAGAATACTGTGGGCAAATTAGGCGCGCGAGTTGCTTTCAATGGAAAAATTGTGGAAAATTATATGGATAGATGCGACTCAGTGACTATTTCAGCTTATTTTATTTTGTTTGTGTCACAGATTTTAGCAAAATCGACCATTTAATTGATTCCATAGTAAAATCAGGACCATCATGTTCGGCAAGCTTTCGCTTCATTCTGTCCCCCTTTCCAACAATCAACGGATGCCGTGGAAATGGGTCCAGGATCTCGGATATGGCCAAAAGCAAGTATGGCTCGGGAATATATGGCGTTTTGCCGTGACTTAGCAATAAAAATGTTGACTTAAGACTAATTAGCATCCATGCAGTTACGGTTTGTAAATTTTAGGGCTAGCGCATCATAACAACTATTCTTGTAGCGTTTTCAGCCAAACCGCTTCAGCTTCTGTCGGTCTTGGGTAATGGGCAAAGAAAACAGCCGATTAAGTTTAAGGCTTTTAATTCTGCCCACCCCCCACCCCACACCTTTTTACGTAAAGTGGCACCTCTTTTGTCGGAGGTTAAGTGGCTGTGCCTGATTTAAAAGGTTATATAACATGATGACGTTAATTAATTGTGTTTTACCCTAAATATTCATAGCAAAGGAGCTGCCTTAAGCGTATAAATTTAATCAGAATTTATGGCATATTTTTAAACACATAAAATCGCAGGCTTAATAGACAGAGTCAAAGTATAGTTCAAATGATTTCATACTCGTAAATTTAACGAAACCTTCTACCTTTCAAATGCGGAGGCGACTGTACTGGACTTGGCCGTTTTTTAAAGCTCAGTAATGTGCATAATTCGGGACGGTTTGTGAAAAGCTTTGAAAAGTTAATCTGCAAAATAAGCCCGTGTTGAATAGGGCACTGAATTGTAGCGCATTATGTTAGCAGTCAAAGAAAACGCAAGCACGAATATCCCGTGGCTGGCCTGAATTTTGGGGCGGGCAGCATTCTTTCTCAAAAACCCTTTGGAGGCTGGTCGAGCTTGTGGGCTTAGAAGGACATTGGCTGTGATTTTGGATTCTTGGTGATGGTTTGCTGAAACTGCATTTGCACACAATTTCAGTCTTCTTTTGAGGCTCTTTTATAAAGTAAATATTTAAATTTACAGTGCTACTATAAAACAATTAGCTCCGACGTAAAAATGATGCAGGAAGGAGAAAGCAATAAACAAATTAGTTTTTGCCTCACTAACAATGGAGCATTGGGTTCACAAAAATAGCGATTGTTTGAAGGGAAATAAGGAGAAAGTTAACAAGAAAGAAAGAAAAACACGCAAAAGGTCCATTTGGCCTACGCCTTATTGTGAGGAAAGCTCCAGAAAGCAATCATCTGGCAAACCAATTACACCTAACTCAAAATTGGACGGTGTAATGTGGGAGGTCAGAAGTGGCGATGCTCGCCGTTAAAGGTGGGTCAACTTTTCGGCAGGCACAGATTGCTTTAATGGTGGCTTATGCAAATTTCTTGCAGTACAAACTAACAAAATGGCCTCTTCCCAGCCTCGGTGCACGTTTGCGTCCAATCCAGTTGACGGACCCAAAATCGGGTCACTGACCTTTAATCAATTGGTTAATGACGCTCTGGCCAGTCAGAGGGGAAAACGAAGAAAGGAGGCGAAGGGACTAATACTGACACTCTGAAAGTGAATCATCTTTGATTTAAATTTCTTCCTCCTTCTCCTCCTCCTCCTCACGCACACACACACACACATTCATTCATTCATTCAGCAAAACGATAATCTTTTTTATGAACGACCCTCACAGCAGTGGGGAGCAGTTTAAGGCAGACTATGTGCCGCGTAGACCAAAGCGGTAGCGGTTTAATCACCGAAATTCTAGTCCCAGTTGCCGCTAGATTTAGGCTTCACCATTCGATTTAATTATTGCTAATTTAACGGCTTCTTTCACCTCGGTTAATCTGATGGAAAAATGCTCGTTTACTAGGGCTGCGCCAAAGCTAGCTCACCGCTGACTGTCTAGATGAAGCGTTTGTTTTGAGGCCAGTTGAAGTGTATATGTGCGAAGTAAATTAATTATTTAAATTAGAACTATAAATCTTTGACCGTTCTTTCTGTATAACAATAATACTTCAGAGTCATGTCCCATAATAATCTAATGTGTGATTAAAATGTGATTAAAGATCTAAAATCAGGAATTCGTAGCAATCACATTTTGCTTATTTACTTAATGCTCGGTTAGAGGAGTGGATCACCTAGAGGCTCCGCTGCTCACTTCCATCCAGTGGTTTTGCTGGCGTCCAAAAGTCCTTCTCTGGTCGTCAGTGAGCATTCCACTCGAGTATTAAGATTTCTTTTCGCTTCAGGAAGGATTTTGTGTCCAACATTAACGATCTACACATGACTTGATGAAAAATGTTAACGGCAACTCAGTGCAGATCCTCTTTAGTCCCCGACGTCCTTGTACCTCTACCGAGGTGAAGAATTCGGAATTGTGGATAAGCAAGACGAAATTTTCACAGTATCAGCACGAACTGTAGCATAGTGGAAGTACACTAGCCTTCAGAAAGTAAACTGGCGTTTGTTCGTTCCTTCGTTTGAATAAATTAAGCAAATGTAGTATTCTCTCGTGTCCTACGTTTTTTTCTCATTTTTGTGGTAACGTTAAGCATAATGGTGTGGTAAAGTTTGTGTGACCTCACCGGACACCATTTCGAAAGGTCACTTTTACATGCTTCTAGTAGTCGTTGAGATTTATCACTACTCATTGGCAACATCGTAAACACTGCCCCAAAATTTGCGCTTTTTAATGGCTATGGTTGTATCCGGGTCTGATGCGAGGCCAAATTTAGCAACCGATGTCACCCTTTTCATCCAACTGTAAATTGACTCAATGGAATGGAAGGTTTTGCATTTTCTACCCATTTTCGCTTGGGTTACGGGAATTGGGACGCCAAATAATGGGCTTTTGACTACTGCCATGACTGCCAAACTAAAATAGCACCCATAATGGTTGTGCAAACTTTAAGCCCTGGTTTTATTAAGCACCTCCAGGTTAAAAGATTCTTTGTTGTCCCCTGGAGCAATTTGGCAGAGGTGTCTTGAGGCGGGAGCGAGTAATTCTCGTTGTGCATGAAGGCAATGCGTGGACGCGTTGAAAATTGGGCAGACTGCATCGGCGTTGTCGCGAGGCACTACCTCATTAACTCCGAAGTGTGGAAAGGGCAAATGCCTTAAAAATAAGTAGGAACACATTTCCCTTCAAAGCTAAGGGAGGACGTTTTATTGGACTGCTGTCTGAACCGTGAAAGAGCCATCCAACTCCACACTCAAGTAAAATAGCCTACTTTGAATGGTCGTTTTTTCTGTTATTTTAATGTTTTATGGTCCTTGAAACGAGGAGGAGAGAAAATTATAGACTAGCTTTTTTAAACCGTAAAAAAAATGAGGGAAGTGAAACTCGTCTCTCGAACTCTTTGGTCAATTTGGAAGTAAGTTCTCTCCAATGTGTGCTTGACTGTTTCGTCTGAATAACACTTACAACAGGCTTTTCACAAATACATTTTTTTACCACAATTTTTCAACTTATTTGCAAAAGTAACACCATTAAGTAAACTAAACCTAGCAAAACTTTTTCTTGCCTAACTATACCAAACATTTTTAAGATGAACACCTTTTTGCGAGCCAAAGAAAAGGAAAAAATGGAAGGATAATATGCCCAGCAAGTCTGTGAATGCTTAAGTTAAATCTTTTATGCAGTGGAAAATAATTTTACTTTGGAGGAGAATTGCTGCTAAAGCGAAGTGGGAAAAGGAAGTGGACGAGGGTCTAATCATTGTAAATTTAATTTGTCCGTGCAGTGGATGGGTTTTTGAGGAAGGCAGTAGATTGAACTCGAAAATACAGGGGGAGGAGGTGTGCACTAGGATGAATGATCCCTGTCATGTCAATACTAAGAATTGAAAACTTAGATGTGGTAAAAGGTGAGAGAGATTGCATGCTTAATTCTTTCATTATAATGATGTCTTGAAAAACGGCTTATTATCCACTGCAATCATCCTTGCATCCCATCAGTGTTGCTCTAACTATGTGCCAGAAAATGTGTCTGTTTCCTGGTTCGCAGGCCCTATTTTTGACTTCAGTTGGCTGGAACACTTAAAATTAATGCCTAAATAGGGGCGTCAAAGGTCTTCTATTCAATAAAAGATGACTAACCTCGCGGGCTTGGGCTGGCCCATGACTCGAACCTTGATATTGCAATATGTGACGCGAGGGAAATGGCCGCTAGTATCCCATTCCTCGCCCTTTGTGAGATCTTGCAGGAGTTGTAGTCCAAAAAAAGTGCTATTGAAGCCAGTGAAGCACTTCATCAGATAGATCTGGCCCAAACAATTGGCAATAAAGAGGGCGCGCACAAAGAGGAAGAGAAATGTTAGACGTGCATTGGGTGGGATGCCACAGAGGCATCGGTTCACAAAGGACTTCATGCGCCGGAATCGAGACTGCGACTCCGCCTGCTCCTCCAATGTGGCCACGAGACAGGAGACAGCTTTGAGGCGCAATTCGCGGTCGGGAATGGAAGCCTCCTTGGCGGATTTGAGCAGAAGGGGAAGACGACGTGAACAGACACGCCAGAGGAGATGCGGCACCCATGACATCATAGCCTGACCCGCCAAAACTATCGACATCCACTGGTAGTAGCCGATGAATTTGATCTTCTCGTACTCCAGCTCCTCTGCAGGAATGTCTTCGTGAGGGAGGAGGAAGTAAGTGTTCGAGACCCAGCAGTAATTCTCGGTATACTCCTCCCATGCTCGTGTAAATTCTGGAGGCACCCAACATTGGATCGGCTTTCCTAAAGTCAAAATATTTGTCATCTAAATATGCCTGCAACGCTCCTCAATTTCTGGCCATTACCCATAAACTTCTGCAATCATTTAATCCACCCTTTGAGGTGATTAGAGCAACTTTTTTGGAGGCAACCAATAAAGTCAATTACTCCAAAGATTGCTCGATGTTTTAGTTCAAAGGATGGGGCAATGAATCATTAAGTTTTGACACGAAAACATATTCCAACAATTAGCGTCCGGTCATCAGGTACGGAACTTCGCAGCGGCAATTCGTTAGGCAACTGTGAACAACCAAACAGTGTCAACTTACCGACACTTAAGTGCCACTTAAAGCTGTCAAAATGCTGTTTTTTACACATTTACATAAGCTATTTTTACGTGGCGATCCCTGTCAAATTTCACTCCCTTTAAATCACTTATCCTAACGCGTCTTTCATCAGCGCAACACGAGAATTTCTTATGCTAAGATGATGCTGGGAAAAGCTTAGCCTGTTGTTTTAGCAGAAGTAGGGAAAAACATTTAAAAATTGGGTCTGGAATGGCTTGTATCATATCGCTTCCGATTTTAGAGTAGTGCTTTACTCCAGTAAACTATAGGGGCAAAACAATGATAAGAGGTTGGTATTTAAGAAGAAAATTGCTCAGAGGTGCATTTAAGTCTCGGGACGAAGTCCAGTCCCATAAATTCGAACAGCAAATTTTTTTAAATAGCGCAATGTTGCAAGTATTAATTCAGACTATCTCATTTTTATTAATGAAGCAAAGATGCGAAGACATAGCTGTTTTATAAAATGCCACACGTTAGGGCGTTCCCTGAGAAGCATTATTAATCAAAAGACTGAAAGCACATCGAACACCATTTTGGTGGCATAAGGTAAACGTCATTTTTTAAGCCCATTGCCCTCTTTTGGCCTTAAAATACACTCATTAACTTAGCCAAATTGATAAGGGGTGTGGTGGAACCAACTCCCTTGTCACTTGTTAGAGTCTAATGCTAACCCCCAACATCAAAGGTTGTTAAAGGTTCCTTGAATTGCCTTTTTGCGCGACAGTAATGTCCAGCACCTTCGAGCAATGCGATGAAGTGCTTACACTCCCTCATAAAACTACAAGCGTTAGGCGACTATTTTTTATAAGGCAAAAAGGGTGATTTTGTAGACAGAAAATGGATGACTCGAATTCAATTGGAAGTCATGCGACAGTGAAAGAAGAGACGTTATTTAAGCCTATATGTAGGGCTTTTATTGCCGACTCGTTCAGAAGTAAAAAAGCCACGTGCATGCATAGACTAAACATTAACGAGAGGCGGGTGGAGTTTGCAAGCTCTTTTGGGGTGCGGGTGGCTGCTCCTGTTTTTCTGACGAATGAAATTTGACCAATAAAAGGAGCTTACTCTTGGGAAATTTTGGTTCTTTACTCCACGACCATTAAAATGTTGCCCAAGAAAAGCAAGCAAGACTAGTGCTTTTTACAACGAAGACGCTGTCCTTTAACCTATGCGACTTTCTTCCATTGTGACTGCGCAGGTGAACATAAAACGAGGTGAGGTAAGAATTTACGATTGTTGTCCCTTTTTGAGTTCCTCATGGATTTTGTAAGAAAGGAAAATCGTGCATCTTCACAAGCTTAAAAACTGCTATTTGATGTTTAGTGAGATGGAGAATCGCGGTTGGGAATTGAAGCTTGCAACTTTCCCCAGCGCATAAAAAGCACGGCGTTTTTAAAACTGCTGGATGACAAGACCTTATGAAAAATTAAAAAGCTTTGCGATTATGCGGCACTTATAAGCGTAAGAGCTGTGACCTCTTTAAACTCCCATCTCCTAGTCTTATCTCCGGCTAGATGTGAGCATTCTGAATTGGTGAAAGTTTATGGTTTCTATTAATACCCCAGCATTGCTTTTATGGAGTGGTGATACCGAGAAGAAGGCCTTCTGACCCTTCTCGTGCAGATGAAAGAGCATATAGGTCCAGAAAAATCTAATAATAATTAAGCATATCTCCGGACGGTAAATGAAAAGGGCTATCAAGATTCCAAACTGTTTTAACAATGGCTGTAGTTAAACTGGCTAGAATTTCAAGAGCGCTTGCATTCATTGGGGAATAACGCGTTGAGTGACACTTAAGCCAAGGAAATTTACTTACCTTAACAAAAAGAATCAATCAGTTTTGAATACCTTGCGAAGGAAATTTTTAAATTATACTGAATCCTGTTTAACGGCTTGACCTCGGTAGTCTTGACATTTGGCACTTCAAGAAATGCGTGCATGAACGCGTCCAAAATGTGTGTATGTGTGTGTGTGTGGATACGTTTGCAATAAACGCACGTCCGAGAGTGAGGAACTTTCCAAACTTTAAAATGCAGACTAAGTCCAAAACACGATCATGCAATGCGAAAAGTTGAGTGAAGAGCACTGGCACAAAGTCCCCACACTTCAATGAGGATTGGACGTACAGTTGCGGTATGTTGGAGGTTTTGAACATGGTCTCTCAATTTAAGAGTTGAAAACTTGTCTCGAATTGGTTCCACAAACAGCGTAAAACATCGGGTATTCCCAGAAAATCTAGAATTACACACTCAGGTTGTCACCAACTGCTAGTTCAATTGGATCTCCTCTGCATGAAACCGAAAATTGGTTCATAAATTTCTTTGCAGAAGTACATCCTGATGACCAATTTGAGTTGCTTGCACAATGGTAGCTAATATTCGCCGCTTGGAATTTCGTGGATAAGAGATGTGAAGAATAGCACATCCTCTAACTGGAATTTATGCTCCACTAAGTCTTGCAAAAGTTCATGCATTTTTCATTTAGTATGCCTGAATAGTACCTCGCGCGGGTCCTTCTGCGGAGCTGCCGGTTTGCGTTGGCCTAGCAACCTCCTTGAAATCCTTGTAACTTAATTTAGCCCATTCTTATCGAACATTATTAAGGCTTAGTAAACCGAGATAACCCAGGTTTACTGGCAAGGGAACTATTTGTCTTATGTGTCCCATACAAACCAACATTCGCCGTACTTATGAGAAGGGTAACTTGCTTTCTTACTCAATCCACCTAGACCAAGTTCATAATTCTACTTCTAAATTGTGTATGCGACCCGTCTAATGTACTTGGGAAAGGTTCTCATCTCGAAAAGTTTGTTATTTTGGTTATGATAAGAGCCTAGATGTGAAAGCAACAGTTTTTAATATAGTGATTGAGATGATGGGAAGGATGTGGGGAATAATTTGCCCTAAATGAGTCGATACTTGAGGAGTGGAGAAGGTTTGTGAAGAGGAGAAAGAGGTGTATGAGAAGCTTCCAAGGGAAGAAGGTCTGCTAATTACAGGGCAGTGAGACACAGCGAGAGAAAAAAGTTACTCTTCAACACTATAGCGACTACTACCCCTTGTCATTGCTACTTTTCTGCAAGTATTCTCGGGGCACTGCAGCTGTTTCGGTAGGGGCATGCTTGAACAGACGGCAGCGATCTCCAAGACTCCTGCCATTTAATGTCTCCAAAGAAGCATCTCTCCCGTAAGACGCCTTTTCATTTGCAAAGCTAATGATTAGTCAATGTATTTCAAATTTTTTCTGCGACAAAAACTACCTCAGTAATATTTATTTACATACTTCTGCAAAATGCCTTATCTTCCAAACAATGCATGCACAAAAGTAAGTGGTGAATAACGAAATGATTTATATCAGATGCGACCTAACTAGCAGGAGGATTCATAGAAGGTGATTAGTTGAATAATGCAGCAGCGGGAAAATGTAGGATAAGTTCTTGTACCTCTATTCTTCCTCACGACGATAAAATGCTTTGAGTAGCTTTTTAACAAGATTACACCATTTATTACCTCCAACCGCTAATTCAGATAAAAACTACTTCACGCTGCAGGACCGCGGTCCAATTAGCCTTGCAATAAACAACAGCAGTGACATAAAGGGAGAAGTGACTACTACATATTGGAATAATGTAACCAAATTTGAGTTTTGAAATGATTGGCAACCTTACCGACGTACTGTCGGAGACTGATAATGATGATGAAAATTAGTATTAATCCACCAGTAAATTGGTAGTTAAGTTGGTCAATAAAGTCGACGCCTTCACCACCGTAGGGAGTGCGAAATAGCCGGCCGAGTTTGAAAACAAATCCACCGTCAAGTAGACCACCGGCCCCGCGGGCCATGCCTCAAATTCGGCTCGCCTTGGGATGTCTAGGTTTGCTTAATAACGCGTCTCCCGTGTCGCAGATGCGCGGCGATGCTAGCATTTTGTCGGCCAGAGGGAGTGATCCATTTGTGTCGCTTCGGTTTATTATCCACGCGATCAAGGAGGGGTTAGCTAATGGGCCTTTCTTCTCTTTTTACTCTTGTCTGATTGTTTGTTGGACTGAGTTCAATTCAATAATCGCACAGCAACGAAGAGAACGAGAGTCCTACTGCTACTTTTGTTGGTAGCGGTGACGGAGAAGGTGATGGTGGCGGCGGCTGAGGTGGTGGTGGAGGTGGCGATGATGGTGGATGTGGGAATGCCAGTGTAGCGGTTATTGCTCATTCAATTATACCCCAGAGCTACCGCTGCTGCTGCCGCTACTGCCGATACGTTGAAGATCAGTGGAACTGCCTCATTGGCTCCCATTTGCCTTGCACATACACGTGTGCACGCACTGTCCACACACACGCGCGCACGCACGCACTTCGTTTGAGAACGAATTGACGAATGATTGCGCGCATTCGACCTTGAGGCTTTGGCTTCTCTATTCGTGTATTTGTGCGCACAAATTTACCAGCTATAGATGGCCAATCAGGACGAGGTGATGCGAGCCACTGACCAATAGCAATGAGGCAGAAGTCGCGTGTGGATTTGGGATGTTTGCGCGCTGGCTAGTGAACCTAAAAATAACCTTCCTTTCCAACGACTGCCACGCACCTACCCAGTGGTATAGTCGGACCGCATCTCTTCCCAGACCAGCTCAAACTAGCACGTACATGCGCGCAAGCACTCACACGCCCTTGCCCAAGGGAGGAAGTGAGGGAAGGGGGGAGGAAAGGGGATGAGAGGAGAGTCACGCCTGGGAAGATTGGTCAACCGTCATTAGAAGAAGGCTAGCCACCACTCAATTGACTGACACTTCTCCACCCACTTTTGGCACTTAAAGCATTCGCTTTGTGACATGCAAATCAAAGAAGAGCTGTTGATTATGATCAACACGGCTAACCGTCTTAAACTTAAGGTAGAGACCCTGCGGGAGAAAATCAGTTAAAATTTTAACCCTATGCTAATTATGTTAATTCAAAAGCAGTTAATATTACCGTTGTCATGCCTCTACTTGGATCTCATCAATTTATGAAACCAAAGAAAGTGGAAATTGGTTTTCAATAGGAATTTATGCGTGATTGTTTGGTGGTCACGTAATTTAGCGCCGATCCCTGAATTATCCCGATTCCGCCTACTGTGATAAAGGTAAAAATTTGTCGCTATTTTTTGGCTTAATTTTAGCTGGGAACAGGAAACTGAATTTAATAAATTGCAGAAATAAGATTAAAAAATAGCAGCAAAACATGGATGCAGCAATTTAAAACCCACACCTTTATAACAAGCAAGGAAAACTTTCCGGTCTAATCAAAAGCTTCAAATAAGATTGTGTGAAATTCAAGAGTTACGTTAATCAGGACTGGCCTATTGCACACCACAGCGTTTTTCAGTCACCAAATCGCACATTTTTATGGCCCTATGATCTCATCTGATACCAACTAGCAGCTTCAGTGCAGAGAAGTTAATTGAAGAAGAGAACAGTGCTACAAGGTGCGATATTCCTTAAAATACTAGCGGCAGGTAGTTGACTGCTAGCGTCATTCCACTACCATCAGAATTGGTTGCAGTAAACTGCGCACCTCGTAGATATCCCCTTCGCGGTTGTTCATAAAGCACTAGGAATCCAATTGGCCCATTTGTTAAAAGTTTTGAAAAACTAAATAAAACGGGTTTGAAGATGAAGTTACATTGATCAGATGATAAGTCGTAAGCAAGAATATTCCATTCCAGACGCACCTTTCTAGTCGGGCTGTCCAATTATCCAGTTTACTTATGCTAGTTTAGCCATGATGGAACTCAACGAGAATTACGATTCTGCCCATTAAAGGGTAACACTTGATCGCGCGATGATTTCATATTTCGTTAAGTTAAGTTCATGAAGCCTTTTAATCCTTACGCTGATGGTTGCCTTATCAGTCAACAAAGGACTGACCCAGTATCCTTGAGGCAAGCAGCTAAAGCTGCCCACCTTTTATGACGATACTTGCATTTTCGTTTGTTTATTTTAAAAGGAGGTAGCATGCCCTTTGCCTCATCGGCAAATGAATGGACTGTCCCAAAGACGCAAATGCTAAACGTAACATTGCTACTAACAATTTAACAGTAAATAATTTGTCACACATTTTATCAATCATTTATGTAAAATTTGTACCAAGATTAAGTTTGCAAAGTATGTTAAGAAAAACTTGTGCTCACTTGTACTTCGCGCCGACGCATCAGTGGACTCTTCAGTGTTGAATAAATTTTCAATGTTGAGTTCGGACCTGAAACCACTAATTGCCAGGCAGCATGCGTCTAATTAATCAAGTTACACTTCAAGCAGTTAATTTCATGCAATTTCCAGCGGGCTCACGTCATGCTTGAAGGTCGATTAAATGCAAGGGCCAGGTTTCGTGCTAAGTCAATCAATGTGTGTGTAAGTCGCTTTACTTATTTTTAATCAGTGTTCTAGTTTCGGAATAAAAATAGAATAAAAACGCACCTGCAGGGTCCCAGTCAACCTAAAGCATGTTAAAAATAAGTTTATTTAGCTAAATGTCCCATTTTTATGACAACGAAATAGGCTGTTCTCAGCTTCGTGAACAAACTTTGAGCTTGTGTATCTCAGCAAAGGTGGTACGATGCTCTGAATGTCCCAATTTTGTTGTAGGAACCGACTAGATAAGGTAAATTCATTGGGTTCTTATCTTTGTAAGAGCTGATTTTTGCAAAAAGGCAGAATAAAATGACTAAGGGGTAAAGCACAAACGCCACGTTTTTAATGTTGCCATTTCGAGGCTGGAACTTTTGGAACAATTATCATCCCGCCAATGATCAGAGAACCATCAGTGTTGATAATTTGAATCCGAATAGCTTGAAAGCACATTTTCTATGGTGCAATCAATCAGTAGACTTTAAGTTGGCGCCTGACAGGAACCGATTCGGGTACGACATTATGGTGTTATTTTGGGACATTTTACTGAAGAATGTTTATGTTGGACAGAAGAACAGACCATTAAAGCAAATGACGAAAAGATTCAAGCAAAATGTCATTTTGCATTTCGGTCAGCTACTGCTATTAAATACTGCTCTACCAAAAGAAACATTCACGATATGATGGAAACTTCCATTGTTAGAGGTTAATCGGACAACGAAAACGCAGTAGCTGAAAAAGGAATGTGATAATTTGAATGCGATAGACCACATAAGCCTACCCGATAAGACCTGTTTTTAAATATATTGAAATCGCCTTCCGTTTTCCACCGGGCTTAATCTATATTGTATAAGTAATGGTTCCCGAGGCACTCAAGGCGCCACCTCTGCACTTTTGCGGTGATTGTGGGCTCCGGCCTTAATAGGCATCAGCAATGTATAGTACACCGTGCTGTTGTAACTTCTTTCGCCCACTCTCTTCAAAAGTTTCAGTGCCCTATATTAATAGCAGCCGGAAGCAAACCCGGTCCCAAAGAACATCAACACCGATTTCAACTACTGAATACTAAATCATTAGACAGTGAAAAAGAGTAGAATCTGAGAATGGGAAAATCCCATTTTCAGCGGAATCACTGCTGATAAATGAAGTAGCACCAACACAAAGTCGCTACAGCGCTTTCTACGTCACTCGTATGAATACGACCAAGTTAGTAAACATACGATGCCTCAACCGACTCTCTGTTGGCTGTATTGAATGCAAATAGATTAAGTGGACAGCGTGGAATCGAAGGCAAAGTGACAGGGAGAAATATTGCGATACGTTTGTGCGCAATGCTTTTCTAAGTTCCAGTGGTCGTGCAATTGACGTTGCATATACGTGATGGACAGCACGTTTCCTCCTCCTTTCATTAAAGCTCCCAAAAGGGACCTATTTAGGGAGCTAGTGAGATCAGTAAGAAAAATGCCAATCTGATGACTATGCGCGTGATTGTTGTATGTTTTCCTTATAGCACTGAACACTTCATGATCGTTAACGCGAGAGGTTGACCAAGGACATCTTTAGAGGCGATACACAAACCACAGGAGGACGACGCGCTGCTTTGATGGTTTACCAGGATTCTTACTGCTACATCTCAGTTTTTACGTCAGCAGTGCGTCAGTCTCTCATGTCCTCTATCCCATTCCTGGAAGTCTCAAATGTGCTACAAATCCTTCCTGGATCATCAGAATAAAAGGAACTGTAGCATTTCTCTAAGTGTAATCCAATCAAACGTAGAGGCGAAATCGACTTCTACTATCGCGCCAAAATCTCGACCTAAAAAAGGCCATCATTTGCAACCGATATGTTGAAGCGATGCATATCCGCCATTATATATATTTTACCGAAAAAAAGGTTCTGGAAACCTTTGTCTGCACATACAAGAGGACACGATTCGGCTCAATTTGAGTTGATGGTTGAACGAGAAGGAATAAGCTTAGAGGGAAAAAAACCATTCGAGCGGACGTCAAACGCTCTTCAAAAGTCAGTTCACATTTTGGTGGTAGAATCAGATCTGAACCTTTGTTTAGCAAGCAATTTAATAAACCCTAAGCATACTAAAACATTGAGCTCTGTTCCTTCATCCAAATCCGTTTTGAAGACCTCCCCAGACAACTGTTGGCGCGTTTTTAAGTGGCCGACGACTTTGGAACCCATCTCCATAAGTCAGTTAAGTGTCCGTAGTGCTTGCGTTGAAAATGACTTAAGGCAAGTGCATTGGAATGGAATTACAGTGTTTGAATTAATAGTCATTGGATAACTTTGAGAATCTTGGAGCTGCAAATCCCTTATCCTCAGCCCAGACCATCACAGTGTCTTTTATTTACACATCTAGGCCCTTTGTATAGGCTGGTTATTAGTGAAATTCTTCGTGAAAATAAAAGGGCAGTTATCAGAAACAGGAAACAGTGCTAAACAAAGTGATTTTTTGGATGCACTTTTATGGTCAGCAAAATGCGAATGGGGACTGCTAGACTTGCAGACTACCAAAGTCAGCCAGTTGAGGGTCCCATAGAACCCAATGCTGCCATCAAAAATGGCACTAGTGACCGGCTTCTTGGGAAAGCAATTATGACAGTACATCGAAATTGATGACTTCATGAGTCGATAAAGTTCCAAGTCACATCCCTTATCTAACACTGCAAATTCGTCTCCCCACTGATTTATGTCCAAGTTTGTATTCTCCTGAGTTGAGCTCCTCAATGCACCAAGTGATTTTTTGATGTGACTTTTATCGTGGCACTAATCCAATGTGGTCAGCTTAAAAAATAAACGAACTGCTCGGTTAACGAGGATGTGCTTAATGCATTAAATCGACGGGCCGAGTAGAACCTTCCATTTTAGTGAGTTTAATCAGGAAAATGAGTCACGTAGGATGCCTTGACTGGAACTAATGCCCGCATTAACAGCAAACATACTCACTGGACTACTTTAGTAAAAGATTAGCTTTGGTATCAATGTGCCTAATAAAAAGGGATTAATTCTGTCAATCCAGACCACTCTTAGGGTAATCCATGGATGGACAAACAATAATGGCAACCGTGTGGTGAATCATTGTTGACGTTGCACAGTATAACTTCATAGGAATGGGTCGTGCAATTACAGTAAATGCCAGCTCCAATCAATTACTGGAAATGAAAGGACGTGAGAACCTGTTATGGACGAGGCACATCGGCTCCCCCCTCAAATGAAATACTAATCAAACGAAATTCAAAGCATTTTGACCACACTTGGCGAGAGGATGGACGCCTGGATTTACCCGCCAAGGCAGCAGTCATTCAGATGTACGTTTTTTCACTTCCTCTGCTTCATGGAGATAGCACATTAGGACCTTAGGCTAGCTTAAATGACAGAGATCGTATTCAACAACTTAATAAATGAATTTGGCATTTTGGAACCGATAAACCTGACTTATTAGCCCATATGAGGCCAAGGGAGGATGAAATCCCAAGGCCAGCCGCCTTCATCTCATTTACACTAATTCAATAACCAAGCGTCTTTACATCTGACAGATTTGTACAGCTTGAAAGGAGAGTTCAGGAGAGGCACAAACTTGACAGGGGTGACCTTTTTCATGACCCCAAAATTTTCGTCACCCATTGGTCCTCTCGTCTACGAATTTCCAACTTCCAGTCGAGAAGGCATAGCTCCAATCTAAGTCTTAAAATTCTTCTCCCACTCTCCCTCTATGTGTGCGTGTGTGTATGCGCAACCAACTGTCTTTGAATTTCTTAGACTCATTCCATTGTGTCTGTTGCTGTTTACGCTGCGCCTAGTCGTGCCGAGGGTTAGAACGCACCGAACAGAAGGCCTCAAATAACTACAGCTGACGCTCCAATTGTCTGCATTTCCAGTGCTATTCCAGCATTTTTAAAGCAGGCATAATCATGCAAGGATTAGATTGTTGAAGAGCTGAAGTTGCAAATTTGGGCTAAAATGTCCCCTTCTGTTTGAATGTGTCATACTTTAAGCCTCCACAAGACAGAATGCGGTGAACTTCAAAGCAATTTCTTCAGCTTACAGTAAGCACATTTTTACTGCCAGACCACAAAAATGTGACTTAAAAATGTTTGGTCCAAAGTTCTCGCATTTCAGGTGTGCTGGAAGGAGAATTTGCCTAATAGTATCGCGATGCTTAATGCATGGCAGAAAATTTATTTTCGGATTTTTTTCAATGTAAGCAATTTTAATGGTGGGTAAAAAAATTATCAACATCAGTCCAAGCCTTATTGTTAAGCATCTTATTTTATGTCCGCAAAATAAAAATCGAATGACTTTACTGGCTTCTTAACACTTAAAGTCGGTTTTGTGGGCACCATATGCTCCGGCTCTGGGCTCTCCCTGGGCTGCATAGCCCCTGGGCCTCATGAGCCCCAGCAATATCGTCTTTCGCCTTCCAGAAGGTCCGGACCCGATTCAAAACCAGTTACAACTAGACAGCAGGGAATGCAGCGCTGTTCCTTTGCTTTGAGAAATGTATATTCTGTCACTAAAATTGTAAGGCGCATTCTAATTGCTATTTCTGGCAGTAATCCTGAGTTTCACATTCTTTACTTCACTTTAAATTCCATATTTAAGAGTTACAATTACATCAAGTCAATTCACTTTTATTTTTGCTGTTAAGAATTAAACAAAAATGTATTTTGTCTAGTCTGTTCCTAAAAATCCTCCAAAACAAGTAAATCGCTATTAACAATTTTAAGGGCTCTCCGAACAGGCTTCAAATATTTCCGACGTAAAATTTTTGCAGCCTGTCAGTAGGGAAATTTACGAAATTGAAATAGAAGGTGAAGAGCGTGGCAAGTTAGCCAAATGGGCGCGTGCACTTTTTCCGATTCCGACCAGTTACATTTTTGTTTGGCCACTATTAACTCATTAATTACATGATCATACATTGGACAACCGTTGGAAAAGCCGTCGTACACATCTGACACACAGGCAGCAAAGCGTCAACAAAACCGCAGGGCAGAATCGGGCCTCCGCGATCGTGCATTCCATTTTAGTCAACCTCATGTACCTTCTGTTGCGTCATTGTTACTACACTCGCTAATGTTACTACTGCGGTCATTTCTAGACAGCAAGGAGTGTTTTCAGAGGCTAAAATAAACCAAATGTGTGTTTCTGATCAATGCCCCGACGGGGCATTATTAATGCTGTAGCCATTTGGACTGAACCAAAAATTCGTCATTTCATTCGCATTATTATCTGTCTAATAAAAAGAACGCAGTTTACGAGACTCGAATTGGCATATGGTGCTTTGTGAAGTTTGGCCCACATTGGGAGGTGTTTGCGTGGAGGCATGGTGTGAGATTTCTTGCGTGGAGCTTTTTAAAGATGTAGCTGCACCAACTTTATTCAATCGGTCCAATAAAAGTGAGGCTTTTTGTTGTAAAAGGATTACAGTCTCTACTAAAAAGGTGTGAACGCCTGCTTACTATGCATGCCACTTCTTTTACCAACTTCTGACCATATTGTCCACAAATTGGTAGAGTTTATGGACTCAGAAAGCCAAAAAACATATGTTGCATTGTTTGATTCGTCAACGGAAAAGTGAAACAGGTAAACATGGCGACTCACCGAAGGCTATTGAAAGGCTACGAAGCGACAGAGACGCGATTGAGGAGAGGAGTGTTACCTGCTGAAAGAAGGGCTTAAAATGTAACAGCAGTGATGTCATTTTAAGAAAGTCTATATTCTTGGCCAAAAAAGGCGACATCATGACCACTTGAGTTAGTAAGATAGAAGTGGCGAGGATTGCATATTGATCCCACCTTCATATTTTTTCCGGGCCAACTAGTGAAACTGTGTCTCTATTCTTCTTTTCTCACAAATGGGTGGAACAAACCTATAATGGGCGCAAGCATCACGTTGTGTTCGAGTGGGAGCATTAAATAATCCACCTCTCAGCAATAGGAGGTATTTGGACTACTTTAAAGGAGAGATGATAGAGATATGTCTGCTGATAGCGCTGATGCATGTGTGGGAAAGATCGTTTAGTGGGTGGGATGGTGGACCGTCTATTTGATTCCCTAAAATAAAGCATCCGGAGCGTCTTTTTTGGGGGCAAGGAGAAATTGCCACATTTTATGTGCCGAATGTCTAATTTCTTATACATCAGTAACCTTTTCTCAGGCTCTCCTTCACTAGACTACTTGTTTACTTAACCTTTAAATTAATGATTATGCAAGCAGGGATCCTTTTTAATAGGTAATGTAGTGACCAAACGGTGAACCGTTTCGCCTCGTGTCAGTAAAGCGTCATGCTAGCTCCCTCCAATTTGTTTTTTTTTTGCGCTAGAATCATAAAGCCGTGCAGAACTTGTGAAAAAGGTTGCTAAACTCATAGAAATCAACCCATTTCAATCAGCATTGTTTCTTCTTAGCATTTAAAAAAATTGAAGCAAAATGCATTTCTTATGAATTTAATAATAATAAGGCCTTGGATCTAGGACCTATTGGTCCCCTTGAAGGTTGCAGACAAGTTAAACTTGCTATCCAAGTAAAGAGCTAAGTGTATCCTCCTCTCCTTGCAGTCTAGAGGAGATTTATCTCATCGTAGCGCATTATGTCACTTTGAGATAGCAATAATTCCGACGGGTGTTACCACTGCTAAGCCTCGGCATAATGTAGAATACTTGCCATATTCTAACTGGATACGAAAAATGACAGGACATATGTACACATTTTTACAGCGTACATGACCTGAGAAAAGAAGTGATACTAATGGAGTCCATAATTATCAGATAGGTTCAAATGCGTTGGCATGCATTTTCTGTCAGCCTATGCTACGCAAATGCATCTACTCATGTCGTAAACCTAGTTCTTGAGTTTGAATGACTCGGAGAGTGGTAGAGTTTTCGTAACTGTAGGATAACTACAATTCTGAAAATTGTGTGAGCAAAAGTATAGCTTAGCTGGAACGATGAAACACATGGGACCATCAAATACCGAAATGTTGGTGAGAACAATCTTGAAGCCACGTAATTTTTGCTTTTGCATCAAATATTTGGAAAGCTATTCGCTTAAACTGCGTAAAGCATTACAGCTGGACAGAAGAACTAGTGCCCCCTTAAGTGTGCGGAGAAATGACTGCTCTGGCTTTGGAAGAAGACGAATTATCCTCTTCAATGTACTTTGTTCGTGAGAGCCACAACCCACCATTGAACCATGCCCGAGCGCAGAGTTAAGTTTTGCAATTTAAAAAAAAAACTTGTGCAAAACTGACCTTACAATAACAGCAATGGGGTGGGCAGGAGATTGGGTAAGTCCACTGAAGAGGCTACAGACTTTGTCCTGTGTGTGACACAATACAGAGCTCGATTCTCCAAGCGGAGGGGAGAGGGGAGAGATATTTGATCCACTTTGATGTGATGCACCCTTTACATAAACTCACCCATGCGATCCTAACACATAGCACCCTACACAACAGACAACAAGCTAACGTGTGCCCATGCAAGCACCAAGCCTCTGAATTCAATAAAGTAGCCAATGGGCAATTGGCCAATGGCCATCCGTGTGGTCAGCTGCCACTGAACGCGTTGGATTGGCTCGGCCAATGGGTATTTATTTTAACCCGAAGGGGCATACAAAGCAGTCAGGCAATCATTGTTTCGTATAGCACTCTTTCACACAGGCGTAAGGTCATTAAAGTGGCAAAGTGGGACTTTGAGACTCGTGGGATTAAAAAAGGACCTTGTAGTGTAGTCATATTATTTGGAAGCAAATGTATTTTATTCTGCGATTAATGCTTGCCTCAGGAATGGGACATAACTTGTAAGTGGAGAAAACTCGTTTATTCAAGCAATGAAATTTGCCTTGAAGATGACCTTCCGGTATAACTTCAGTTTTTTATTAGCCTTGTCAAAGACAGCTGCTTTCCACTTCATTTAGGCCCACATTCGCCTCGCCTGCGTATTCAAAATGGACTTCGTTTAGGTTTGCGTTCCTGTCCTTTATGGTAAGAATTAGGAACGCAAGAAGGCTGTACCCAGACGACTACATGGTGATGCATGAGTCGTACCGACCCCCTACGCTCATGTCACATAGCATCCTGATTTTGTTTCCTGTTTTTCATTCTCCTTTTGACAGAAATACTGGGTTAAAAAGTTCACATGATGTACATGGAATTTGGTGCCTTTATTTACCATCCCGCCATTAAACAGCGATTTAAACTCCTAATGTAAATGCTACTACAAATTATAAAGAAGTGGATCATGCCGAAAGGTGTGATCTCCACTTTATTATCAGCCGCCTACTGCAATAAAATGCTGACGTTTTGTAACCTGTGTGCTTCTGGTTCCAAATATGTTAAATTTTTGGATGGAAAGTACTCATTGGATGGAAACTTAATAGACACAGTACAATGGTATCACTTTACTGCCGATGTTGCTCCACTGTACGATCAGGAGGACCATTTTATTATGCTCTCATTAACTACTTTAAAGATAGATCTCAACCAAAGTTGGGTCGCGATATCGCCAGAAAGTGGCCCCAAAGGCGCATCGGACGGTCCCCCAAGGAAGTGCTTTGGGATTTGGCATCTCAGAAAATGCCTGCGAAAGTCGGTCTCGTGAATCATTAGCTGTCCCTATGCTTTCTGTTCAGTTTTTGATCTTACATAATGGATAGTTATTCCCGGACACAAGAAGCGCGCCTACCGCCTCCTACCCAATTACATCCTCTCTGATTACCGGTTTATCGCTTGGATTTTGGATTGCTTGCAGTTATTTCTTACAGCGTCGAATACAAATAAGTGTATCTGGAATTTCACCTCCTTACCCGACTAATCCATTTATCATGCTATGTTTCCTCTTATTTCTCCCTCAGTCATCGCCAACTGGTAATTTACTTGACTTTCTTTTTATGGCGCTTTAGTCTCCACATTGACCTTCGTGAACTCAATTAAACCGACCCATGAGTAGACGCAGAGGCGACTCAACTATGGTGAAGGATTGTCATTTCCACCCCTTATACTTTTAAGTTTATCAAAAATTGACCTCATTTAATCGAACAGTACGCCCTTCAGAGCAATTAAAAACATTTTCCAGGGGATGCTTTGGGCATGGTTAAGCGGATAAACGGTGCACCCGGGAATTGTTTACCTCCCAATCAAGACAGCGCACTTTTTTTACCATTCCATGTAGTCCGATTCGTGCTTACCATGTACACCCTTTTAATGCCAATGTACTTTGCAACAGAAAAACAATTTCCTAGCTCCAAAGAAAGAAAATCTCCTCAAATTGGCAAATCTTGGATTGGAAAAGGAGGCATTAAAGCCCATCAAGGTGGTTTTTTCTATGTCTAAATTTAATATCCTCGGATCTCCACCGTTGCTTGGACCAAACCAATGTCACCTGAGGGCAATGAGGGGTTGTGAAGATAATCCATCGAAAATACCAGGAGATCGGACATCATTCGCGTTGCCGGTGACAAGGTACAGGCTATGGAAATATTTAACTGATTAAGGCCTCTACGCACTTGTGTGGATGGTAAATTCCCCAATATCTCCCCAAATATTGCAGAAGTTTGCTTCATTTGGTTAAGTTTTAACAAAGATTTTGCACCTTACTCCTTCCATGCTTTAAATAAATGTCAATTCATTCAGCTGGCTTGCATGGAACTTCCAAGTACAGATCATTCAAGGCTGGCTGATCTCAATCAATTCATTGCTGGTTCCATTACTTACCAAAAGATGTGGGAAGTAGCTTAACGGGCGCTAAGTCAACGGCCAAGCTCCCCTTCCCCAATGACGCCAGTTTTGTTTTTAGTAAGCCTGGACTCCTTAGACAAGTGCCCAGCGATTATCTGCATAACATGTACTACTTCCGTTTCGAATTGCGCAACTTTAAGCAACATGCATCTCTCTTGATCACTCCTGCCCTCCCGATGCTTTAGACCTCCCACTTCCTCTAAAAAAACCAATGCTAACAAGTGCCGAGAAAAGCATTATGGACAATTTTTGAATCAACTGTTCTCACTCTGCGATATCGAAAGATTTTCCTCTTTCGAAAAGATTGGAATATCGTTTTAAAAAGTAGTAAATTATTGGCATCGATGGAGACCAGAATCCCCTTTGGCAGATTCAAAACGAAGATGGTAGTAAGTTCCCTCTCGACCCTTGAAATTGAAAACAGTGAATCTTCAAAAAGGCCGAAAAACCTCCATATCAAAAAGACTCCCATGAAATAATAATAACTCGGTAAAGAAAATCCCAGCATTTTCCATTTTTCCTCAGTCCTGTTCGTCATCAGACAAGCCCCGAATTTCTTCCTCGTCCAGCTTGAGAGCTCTCCAAAATCGCACAGTCATCTGGAAAGGGGTAAGAAGGGAAGTTTGACCTCATAAAACTGGTTAGGGGGTGAGACTACCACAATGTGGGCATTCGCTACCGATTCCGCTCTCGCTTCTCCCATCTTGCGTAAGAAAATGTCCGCGACTATAGATTACATCCGCCTATTTGTGCTACTACTGGCTGTGCTATGATGGTTGTAGGAGCTTCCTGCAGTGCGTGTATGTGCGGGCAGCGAATTCTGATGCAGCACCAGCATCAGAAAAGAGGAATGATTTTTTGTAGCAAAAAAATGACTAAATTAAGATTAGGTGTGCACTGACCTAGACTGACAAGCCCTAATTCAGATAATTCAACGCATTTCTGACTCGTCCATTGGGTGATTCGATTCTGATTGCAGATGCTTGTAGGTGAATTCATGTTGAATGGCTATTGTCCATTGATTTGGTCGTACCCTCTATGCTGCATAATGTCATAGCCCTCAGAGGCTTCGAGCTCAATCGTAAAGGGAATATTTTAAGTCAACATCGAATCTATTAGTACGATCATAAACCTGACCAGGGTGGCAATTCGTTTCTATTTCGAGTTATCTAACTTGCCATATTAGTTCCGTGACGATTTTTAAGCTAGAGGGGCAAAAATCTCTCGAAAACATTGTGATAGGACGCCTTTAAAACTGCACAAGAACTGTCAAAATTCAGGGTGCAACAGAAATACGTGACTTGAAGACGAATAGTTAGGCCTAAAACTTCAATACAGCACCACGCAAATATCATTGCCAAGGCGTATTAAAAGTACTACGTATTTTCGGAGCTGAGACCCACTGTAGAGAACGCAATGCACCCAGCAATGGGAACACGACAAGCCTCTGGGGAGGGAAGGAACATGTGTGCTTGTGAGTGTGTATGAGCGTTTCAAGGTGGAGTTGGCCATGTTTCAGTGCGCAACAAAGCGCTACATGGAAAAGCAGGAAATGAAGGGAGTGGGACTACCCAGCTGGACAAGAGATTACCTGGAGGCCAACCCTTCCCAATTCCTCGTTTCCAGTGGCGAGGGCAACATAAAGGGGGAGGGGGATCAGAACTATTCTTTAGCATTATTGTCAAGACTGAGGACGCAATTTGGAGAAAAATAGTGCCTTGAAAAAAAAAATTGTTTAGGTAGCCTAAGATTTAATAAATCAGACACCATTGTTGACATCCATGGCCAGCGACCTCCCAAGCGCTATTACCACTAACCTCGGATCTGCTACATATCACCTCATTGATCAAAAACGAAGAAAAATTGGATGTTTCAGCCGCATAATCGAAAAATTACAGTGTTGGGAACCTGTGAGTAAAAGATTGTGCCACTTTTTAGGGTCATTTCCAATTGAAGTGCTTACTTTTTTAGGAACTTATATTCATATGGCACAAAAAAGGCGAACCCTCCTGTTTATCAATAAGCGGTATCGCATTATGTGCACAAACCAACGTGCCACACTGAAGTGAATAAAGCACCAAAAAATCGCCATCAAAGCTACCCATTAATCAAGATTAAAAGGCACTCTTTCCCAGACTTGATTACCGCCATGGGATTTTGTCCACCAATCTGTCAACCTCAGAAGACACAAAATTCATTTCTCCTTCGCTATAACCAGTAGAATTAGATGCTGGTTTTGGACAAAATAGCTTGTGAGGTCCATATTTTTCCGCTGCTTACCGATTCCGTGTGAAATTTTCCCATTCTCAACCAGTGCGAAAGAAAGTGTATTCACCTTTTCTTCACTCCAAATAAATTTGCGCGATGTTCACAGGAACGGCATTGAAATCACAAGGCAGTAAAAGATTAGGATTTGGCCAGTTTTGTGTAATTTGTCGAGAGATTAAGTTCACAGGAAGCGCAATGAAGTGCTTTACTCTTTTCCATCGATGCAAATAAAATTGACAGCAAGCGACCTTCAAACATGCAGCGAGTATTCAAAATAACTTTGGTAGAATGACAGAGTAGTAAGGGCTAGGGGAAAAAGTGCTATGATGGATGACGAAATCAAGTCTTACTTCATATTCTACCAACGGAATTGCCATGGAATGATCGTCGCCTTAACTGCACGTCCAGTTATACACGCTCTTCAGTTCTCCCAGTTTCAATCTGTATATCTCTGTCCTGAACTTCTTTTAACAGCCTCCAACTCATACTGTCGACTGTAGCAGGATACTATTTAGAGCAATCCACCTACTAACGCCTGAGGGAGGATTCGAGTGCTGAGAAATGGCAATCCCCAAGGAGTGATCTTCGAAGACAGCTATCTCCTGAAATCACGCATGAATCTGTTAATTTCTTATGTATGAAGTCACAGTAAGCAACAGCATGAATCGCAAACACTATGCCCACTTCCCAATGGCTAATTGCCGAAAAAGTGCCCTACTTCCTATAGAGGTGAATGATATGGCAGTAGAAAGGAAGCGAGAGATCAATCCACGGGACAGAAATTGGAAAAAGGATCACAGTAGGAAGTGGAGGTGAAGGAAAGGATGGCAAGTAACCTGCCGGCGCAAAGATAGGCTACAATTTTTAAAGGTCAGGTTCTCTGGTAATGTGATTGGTGGAGCTTTCTACCAAGACAAATAAAAGAAAATTCGAAGGTGCGACCACAAGAAACGAAGCAGGTAATGCACAATTTCACTGTTTTTCACAGGTGCCGGTGAAGTTGGATCATCGGGCGTGAAATATGTTCATTAATTACTTGCTTTATTAATAAAATAAGATTTACACGATTCTTAAATATGACTGGCGCTCGAAACACAAGTGGAATGGATGTTAACTCAAATACAAGAAAAGTAACCGATGATTTTATGAAGTGTTTAACTACGATGTATAAAGCTAAGGCGTGTAGGGGAAAAATGAGAGCGCAAAACACTTTCATACCGTAATGTCAGCCACATATATTCCATGTTTGATACGACCGATTCGACAAAATAAAAGTGCCTGCAAGATATGAAGCAATGGGAGGCCTTATACAAAATGTCATTTTGTACGCGTCTAACATACTTTGCTTGGTGGTTCGACTAAACGCCCAGAGATGAAGTCCTGCACTTGAATTTCCAAGTGTCCCTACTAAAGTGTTCATTGTGAAATCATTAAATTCAGTACGACACAAGTTTAGATTCCTCATTCCAGAGCCCAACCAACGGCCAAAGTTAAGTAGGGCTAGAGATTAATGCAAAATGTAAACGTGCAAAGAAGTATTCCACCTAGTTACCGAAATTCTATAAAAATGAGGAGGAATTGACAGTAATAAAACTTTAGGCACTCACCTTTTCCGCCATTTTCCGGCGACCTTCAAGATCCATATTGGCGCCCCTGGAACGCATTTCCATGAGTTCTGGAAAGAGTTCATCAAACACTTTGCGATCAGAATCCTCGTCATCTTCATCTTCATCAGAGGCAATCTTTTGGTCCTTCTTTTTTTCCACTGGCTTAACTATGTTCGACTTCTGCTGTGAATGATTTGTGGGAGCGGATTCAGTAATAACCGACTTGGTGTCTAAAAAATTGTTACTTATATGTTACAAGCAAGCACATATTTATCAAGGAAATTACCATTCGCACTTACTTTTGAGAATAAGATTAGACCATTGATGAGCAACCAGAGCTGTCGCGATTCTATCTACTCCATACTCCTCATCTGAGTTTTTGAGATTTCAAGAAAAAGACAAACCTTCTTCGATTTCATCAGAATGAGGAAAAAGCTGCACAACCTCGAAGTGATTCTTGGTGGCCTCCTTAAAGACCTCTGCACGAAGATTTTCGTCGGATAACGAACCGCAAACGAGGAGTTGAATTGGAGCGTCTTCTTCCTCCTCCAATTTCAGCCAGTCACAAGCAACCGACCAACTTTTCGGCTAGACAAAAATGTGCGCATATCAGCATAAAAGTCGATGTAGAATTTTCTATTCAACTAAAAAGAACGTCACCTACGTTTTCCGTATCAAAACAGATAATAAGAGCCTCCGTATCTTCCATATCCGATTTTGGGCATGAGCAGGGGATCATATTTAACTGTACTGAGGCCGTATAATATTTACAATCAATGTACATGCAGCCCCTAGTTGTACTCGATTTTGTAAGTTCTAAAAAGGCGTAGATGAACTGGAACATACCATCGTAGACCAATTTAGCGATGCTATCTGCATGTGCATTAATAATATTGACTTGAGGAAGCATTTTCAAGGGGTTCCAAAAAAACTACAATGAGCCGGCTAAAACGATTAATGGAAGTAAAATTTAATGCCCGTATAGAAGATTTGAGTGACGTAATTCGATCTTGAAGCACACATCCATGTTTCTTTTCATGAGATATTTCAGCTATGGATGATATTATGTAATCACTCAAAGATGAGAGCACTGACCTTACTAAAACGCAAACACAGCACCTGTCAAAATGGCGAACAGATTGGCCTTAAAGAGCCCTTGGTAAAAACAAGATACAGCCAAGTATAGACTGAAGCATTTGAAGTTAAGACAAACTGCCCTATTCGTGCTTTGACTAGATCTGTGAAAGCAAATTATAATCAAGAAACCACCCAGCTTTACATCATCATGCAACAGTTGCCACGTCCTAATGCCTGTTTCCGAAAGGAAAAACGTTCGGTAAAGAGAGTGTGATAAATAAAGATAGCATCAAATAAAAGAGCAAAATTCAATTTTGATCCAAATCAGTACTTTAGTAATATCAATAAGCACTACTTTACCCTGAAAAAAACACAGCGCTTAGAACTTGACCGCTCAGGCCGAACAAGGACTCGGGCGCACATGACGTCAAGGTCGAAGAATTGTAATTATCAGTAATCCGGTGAGTTAGTTTATGCCAAGGCGAATAAAACCAATATCTGTTTAGCCTAACATTCGCCCATTCTGTACTTAATTATATATCTTATGGTAGTGTAATGCTAACACTACTTGGATTAGGAGAGCTCGTATAAACTTACCTGTAACTACGAATAAAGTACGGCTCTTTTGCCACAATCGCCTAGGATCTGATCAACACCAGAAAAGTAAATCAGCATATGTTACTGGTTTTTATGAGTTTTAAAGTTTTTCTTATTCGATAATAGGAGGGGTACAATTCTCCCAAAGTCTTTAAAAGCCTTTAACATCAACGAACTCATACTGCTAAAATGGAGAACTGGGGGGCGTTATCATGGACCTTTAAACTCGCCATAAATTGGAAGTACAGTTTTAGATAGTTGAGGCTTGAGGGTAATTAGGTACGCTTACAATATGTGTTAGACCACTTTACAAACGGCATATTTGTACATTTTGGCAGATTAGCACTAGTTTAACCAAGCTGCAGGTTTTTATATCCTCATTTCTACTTATCAGCCCACTTTTTCCATAATGCGTTATCAAATGAGAAATGGATTCTGAAGAGGGTTCCAATGATACAGTCTACAGTAGATGCTGCCTTCATAAAAAATGATGAAATATAGATGAGATTTGTGCTATCGAAGGTGCTAGCACCAGTGTGCTACCAACGAGGTCATGATTTGCAAGGCTGGTTCTTTGGTGATTACCACGCATAGAGAGCCCAACATCTGTTGCAATTATTACTCATTCATTCAACAACTACCGCAACAATCATTTGATCGACACTTGAAGAAGCCACTTTGGGTGCCCTTCGATCTGCATAACAGCTTATTTATGCATCCGGTAGATAGATGCTGAAAATTCTTGCCAGTGAGCTTAATGGTAGTTCTCATTCTTGGGTACCAAGCAGACACTTTTTGATAAGGGCTCATATCAATTGGAAGGAAATAACTACAATAATTTTCCTCTTTCATTCCACGCGGCAGCCGTAGCTAGCAGCTGCATTAGTAAGATATCCGTTTTATATCATCCAACCAGTTCAATGTTTCATTTAACTGTTTACGGTCGCATGGATGGGGCATAGTAGTCTTTGATTATGAAATTGACAAACATGTCAGCACAAGACAGTCATTTGCTAGCTCATCAAGATTTAAGTGCCTCGCGAATGGTAAAAGTGCTTTGAATTTTTTAGGCCCTTTCACACCTCTTATCAAGGATAGGAAATGGCCCAAATTACAGTGACTAGGACTCATTAGAAATACCTTCATTCTCCTCTCAGAATAGGTCAGCAGTCTGCACGATGTGGATGCCAGGATTGCATACACTAAGTTCTGGGTGCCTCAAGATCATGAAAGACGCTACAGGTTATTTCACTTTTAAAAGCCGAATAGTGAGTTCCTGCTACCTCGACAAGATCAGTGTTGGTGAACACTTTGTCATCAATGTTCTCACAGTGGTAGAAGTAGACCAGACACGGCATCGCCCTGCTCTTCCAAAGGGAAATGGCCAATGCAAGAGAGATATGCTGAAACAGTATAGTTTATGAAGCGTTGCATAAAGCAGCTGTGAAAGTTTAACTGTCTTTTGCCCACTTCACTTACCCACGGACTTAGCTCTCAGTGTAGCGCCCCGAGCATCCCCAGAAGAAGAAGGCTAGGTGTAGGTCAGAATACGTGCATTCTGGAGGGAAAGGAAGGGAACTGCTGGCATGGCCGGCAGGCCAGCCCAATCAGCACCGTCCAAGCTGGCCGCCACTAATCTGTGGGACCATCCAACAGTCCAAACTCAGAGCGTCTTGGACACCATCGCAAAGTAGGGGCATTTTAAGACCTTACAAATACCCTCTGCAATCGTATACTACAGAAAGTTCTTTGCCAAAAATCCTACAGGGAGACGCCAAGTAAGGTGATGCAAGTACCGCCTACGTGTGCTTGGATGGGTTGTGGACATTCCGTTGTTTGCATTAATTCGTGTCGCTGAAGCATATTCGACCGTTAAAATGGTCACATATTCTTCCCAATCCATTCATCTACTATCCCGATTTCATATGATTGATAAAGTCAGTTGCTTCTTAAACCCGCGTTTCGTTTTGTCTCAAAAAAGAGCTTTTTCGCTAAGGGCAGCTTTAGTCTCCCATTTGTATGAATCTTAGCTGTGGAATTAATCAGAACGGTCTCTTTTACTTGGTAGGTGCGAACACCGTTGATGGAGTGAATGTTGACAAGGCGGAAAATTACAAGGCCAGCAATGTTTCGCTTCTGCCATGAATGCTGTGTGAGTTTAGATTTTTAGCCGTGTTTGCAGCGCGTCATGTTTCGCCCGAAGGAACAAGAAGTCAAAATATTCGGACAGAAATTGCATTATAAAGGTACAGATGGGATAGAGGGCGACGGTAATAGCAGGAAGGCAATGACTCTCAGCGGAAGTACAAAGACAAAGCATTGCATTGCTTTCCTCTCCCAGGTGGAGTCATTTACTGGGTCTTTTCCTGGTTAGCCTCCCGCTCCAACTGTTGTAACGTAGTCAGTGCTTTTGGAAAAGCGCTCACGATGCCGGTTTGCCAATCATCAGGTCTAAGTGGAACAGTGAGGCTACTGACTTCTCTGGGCATTCTACTAGGTCTAGAGTTTTGCCTGTTTTAGAACGTGGTAACCATCACTTATGTCCATCACTAACCTAAATTGAGAGCAGTCATTAAACTAAAAACGAGGTCTAAAGTAGTCTAACTGAAATAAGGCTACGCGTCTGTTCCTCCTTCGCGCATTGTCTTCGCTTCAGTGCTGTCCACTTGTGCATGTCTAAATTCGATGCCACTGGTGAAGAGGTACTGCGTGTTCACCTAACTGACGATTTCATGCAGGCAATGTTGACAGCTTCGCAGTGACCATTCGTTGATAAATTACAGTTAGTGTCAATGCATTTGTCAATAGCACTCCTGTAGATCTCAAGACTGGAGGTCTATACAGATTATGTCATTTGTAGCTCGTATTTTCCTTGGCCACACGGTTGCATTTTGGGACTGGGTATGCTTCTCTCTACTGCTGATGAAATGCTAAGATCCATTTCTGACGCTCAAAGACTATACAATGCTGCGGCAATTCAAATATGCATAAATTGTCAACATTTGGTCAGGCTGGGTGCTATTAGCATAGCCTAGAAGTCATGGCTTCATCAGCAGAAGTTCAAAAGCGGAGCCCTCAGTGCTCACGAAATTAAAAGGAAGAATGTCATTGACATAAATGAGTGAGTAGCACCCTTAAATGCATTTTAATGAGTGCAATTACTCTGGTCCTTTAACTGTACGCCTGACAATATATCAGGGGTGAGAAAACTTAAGTCTTGGTTGGATGAAGGTTTTTCTTTTATGAAAAGTTTCCCACCAATAAATTTAGAGGTCAATAACATTTCCTCACTAAAAAAATTTAAATGCGTGTCAAAAGGTCCAGGGCATTGCATTTTGATCGTACAGCAGCACTAGTTCAACTATAGAAACGAAGAATAGTGTACTCTTTGTTCAAAATCTAATCTTTCCTTTTCTGAGAGCATCATTTGCACTAGAATGGAGGCAGAGATGCTCATCATTTGGGACCGTGTAGATTCAACCCCCATCATTATGATAAAATTACAAAGTTAAAAACAATCGGGGATTCGTTCACTGCATCATCTATCCACCATAAATGAAGTTTAGAGAGCACAAAGACCAGGGTTTGGGATGATGCATCTCCTAAACCACTCTATCAGTTGAAAGATTACGCATTTTAAAGACGCTCTTACAAACACACCGCATCATCCCAACGCATGCGCTCCGTTTTAAGGCTGTGTGAAGCTGTACAGGTCAAGTTCATCTCTGCCATCAATAGCTCACTCGATTGGGTGAGTAAAAGCAGCTTTTGCTAGCGTACGAAATTCGCAAACACTGAGGTGTTTTATGCCATGGTGAGTGGATCACTATTCGCTCAGGTAAAACACCATGTGATGTGGCGGGATTGGTCGGTCTGCCTCTTGACTGCCTATATAAGGCCACTTCCACTGCTTCACAATGCAGAGCATGGCAAAAGGTGAGTGTAGCAATCTTCCCCATTTGCTTAAACTAGCCAAAAATATCATTGGGCACGATAAGTAGCGGTACGAGGATATAGTCAGTCTACCAGTTTTGCGGGGCTTTCAGGGTGATTACATCTTCTTTCAACATCAACTTCTCATTATGCTTGAGAAGAGAAAAAGTAAATAAAATGACTGAAACCATTTGTATGTATGCATCAACACTTAACAGCCACACAGTTGTTCAGGTGGAGAGAGGTTTTTAGGCTAGAAGCTAGGAGTTAACCGAGTCAGCAATAAAGTGATATATAAGCTTTGAAACGTTTTCTGCCATTAAAAGAGCGCTATTGAATCGCGTAGATACATGAGACCCCTTCATGAGCCTGAAGGGTTTTGATCGAGCTTCGTACACACACTCTGGCCTTTGATCTTAACTAAGTAGTTTGTCTATACAGGGGAATGATGCTTCCTAATTTTAGGTGCCAATCGCACCCTTCTAGAGCAACCTATTAAAAGTAAATTTGATTTGCTATAGCTGGGTAGTGTGGAAGATTTTGTGATCCTCTCAACTCTGGTCACATTAACGCTACCGGGCTTTTTACTAGTTTAATTCTACTTGGTAGGACACTTTAACACTTTCCTATTTGTTAATAAAAGGACTAGGAGAGCAATGACTTTACTTTGGTAGTAAGAAATTAGGCAAGAATGTGCTTTTAAGGCGTCTTATTTTCACCGCCATAAAAAATTCATGTTTACTGGAGGTCACGCCAATTGTTTACTACCACATGAACTACCCTTGAAGGGACATTCAGCCAATGCTATCTGGCATGCACCGGTCACCAACTGACGTTATGGTGATAAGGTTGAAGTCCTTTGGGGCATTCATAATCGAGCATCCATGTTTAGATTCAAAAATGAGTATCATCACTGGACACCTCAGCGGTGAATTTTCCAATTCAAATGGTCTCCTTACAAATGTCCAACTCGGTGACCGAGTCTTCGATATGAATGTTCATGACGACACTGCAACAGCGGTCATTGCCTTCCAAGCAGTAGAGAATGAAGTGGGAAAAGTGACGCGACTATCTGTGGCCGACCTCCGAGCCACGGTTACCAAGTTGGCATCGGTACTGCGAGAGAAGCTGATGCCTCTTTTGCAGCAACGAAGTGTGGACCTGACTTCTGAGATGGAACAGAGCAGGATATTTCTGGCTACCTACATTACGGCGGGAATCAACCGTGTTCTTCTTCAGGTAATGCTCACTTACCTCAAAAGACCACCAGCCACTGTGAAAGGGCTACCAGTAAATGTCACATCGTACGCTAAGTTTGTAAAGTGATCATACTGCAAAGGACTGATCCAAACAGTAGGCATGCTGCTGTGCAACTCCAAAATCCTTTGACTTACAGTAAATAGTAAGTGTAAGCACTTTTTGTGCCTTAAAAAGCGCGTACCTTGCCAGCGGCACGGTTGCCACTTCCAAGCACCAGGTTATGTACACATCTGATTGGATGGTTGACCCAAAGGCTTCGTTGATTCACAAAAAGGGTTTAATTCCTTCTTATGAGAAGTATCAATGATCTGTCATCCCGTGGTGGTTCCAATGCTCATTGCTTTTGGGGCTTAAGGCTGTCAGGAACGGCCTTTTCTAACTCAACAGAAAGGCACCGAAGTGGTAGATAGGCGGACACGTCGAGATCACGCCTCCTCCTTGGGACAACTCCAGCATTAGGCATCTCTTTAATTACTCCTCCAGCATTTTCAACGTAGCTCAAATACTTAGTTAACTTTGGATTGATAGCAGGAGTCGAAATGATCTCCGCACTGTTTCACTTTCACGAAACCCATTAAGCAACAATTCATTATAAAGCGACTGGCTTAATTTTGAAGCAGTCTTAATTTTTATTTACTGGATGTGTAAAACTCTCGATCAAGTCACCTTACTGCACTGCATAGAGAACTCTTAGTGGGTTTCGTGAAGCGTATGCATGCTGCACCTCATGAGAGAAGCTCTTCCTTGGTGAATTTCCAACATATTCAAGTAATTCCCCCGAAGAAAATCCAATTGGGCTCTTGATGGTTTAAGGTAAGTTAATGCAAAAGTAGTGGAGAAGAATTGACACGTCATAGAAACTGTGCCAGTAGAGCAAATAGGTAAAACTTGGGCAGAAAATACATTGGTGATCCATGGAAGGAATCAAAGCTACTAACCTGGCCTCCAGACCAAGCCGCCTGTCAAGAAAACAGTAGCAGCTCCCTGTGTAACAAGTATTGCGCAATGATGTGTACCAATTAAGCGGCCCAGTGACTACGAAATTCAGGGTCTTAACATCAGCATGGCTAAAAAAACTAGCGTCAACTGATGGGGTCAACTGACCTTTACCTTGCCTGAGATCGAGTTGCAGTACCACTTGTCACTTCATTCAGGGGTGGATGCTTTCACCATAAGTGTGTTACGCATAATCGCAAACTTGTAGGTGTCAAAATATCCTTTTTTGACTGGCATTATAATGAGTTGATCACATAAAAACCCAGAAACCCTCCTTTTTGGATTTGACAGGTAAATAAACAGTCGCACATCATTAAATTGTTGTGCCTGGTTTTGGTTAATAATTAATGGTCACATCGAGATGCGTGTGAATTTGAGGACTTCATGTGGCGTTTACTAAGCGAGAATGTCCCAAAAAATTTTCAGAAAAAATTTGCTGAGTGTGGTTCGGTAACAAGGTGATCACCAAAGCAATTTCTTTACACAAAAATTGATGAATCTCTAACATGCTTACAACAAGCGGCTTTATCTTTGGATTAAAATTGTGCTCCAAACTGACTCAGCCATCTCTGATTATTTTTCCAGGCTGAAAAGATAATCCAAACTGAAATTTCCTAATGGAAGAGTATTATGTTCAACAAGGTTATTGTTCTTTGTCATAGCTTGCGTGCATGCTTTTGCGCCTGGTCTACATTCCAATGGATAACAATCTCTCCAAACAACGAATGGCCAATATTGCTGAGTTCTTTTCTCCAATAGCCATCATCACTGATGATGCTTCTGTCAAACCTACGCTTGGTCATGTCCCTTTGTTCGTCTTCTCCCAACTACTTAACCAAGCTGAAGCAAGTTGTTATCGAAAAGTGGAGCCACTTTTCACGGGCATGGCAAACCCTTTAATTCTACTGCTTTTCACTTCTGGGAGCACTTCGCCAATTCCAAAGGTCATTTCACTGCGAAATAATCAGCTAGCCAATCGTCTCTGCTGGCAGTGGAGTTCCACATCACCCTTAGCTGGAATAACTGGCCCACGCCTAGCTAAAACCTCCTGGCTCTTTGTAGACGCCTTCACAGAAATGTTCGGGCCTTTGTTAGAAGGGCAAACGGTTATTGTTTCTGGAACATCCACTGTCGCTACTGAACGACTTGTCTCCGATGTTGATTTCCTCGGACGTTTGGTTAGTCGGTTTCAGATTGCACAAATCACTAGTGTGCCTTCACAGCTTGAAGCTTGGATGCGGCAACTGGATGGGAGAGCTGAAGCATTCCGATCTCTCCGAGCAATCGTATCCAGTGGACAGATACTGACTATTACTTTGGCAGCTAAAGTGTTTGAGGTATTCGAACAACGACCGTTGCGGTTGTTGAACCTCTATGGAAGCACGGAAGTAGCTGGAGATATTACTGCGTCGGCATTTGATAGTAGGGAAGAGATCCAGTCTAGAGCAGCAAAGTCACCTGCAGGCGATCTTGTGCTACCCGTTGGAAAACCGATACCAAACGTCGAGATATATGTTGTCAGTGGAAATTGTGAAGATGGTTCAGCTAAGGTAGTGGACAGAGGCGAGGAAGGTGAGGTGTTGGCATCTGGTGCTGCAATCCTTTTGGAGGAGCCAGTCATGGTTGATCGGTCTCCAAGGTGAGTTCAACTACCCAGTTTGAATCGGCGTTTAACTACTTTAATGCTTAGCCACTGACGACGTGTTATGATTTCTTTATTTATTTTGGAGTAAGTCTTCGGAAATAATGCGGTCCAGAATGCAAACGCTTGAATTTGCTGTCTAAATTTCCAAAGTACTATGAAAGAAACTAAAATGAAGTGCGGCCAGCTCTGACTAAGAATTAACCAGTTGCCGAGTTTGTCTACAGACACTTGAATATAGATGAATAGCTTTTTTTAAAACACATGGTTTTTTGTTACCTTTGTCGACAGATTTAGCATTCAGAGCAACTCGAGTTATCATCCCATGTAGTGCGAACCGGGTTTTGTTCGTCATAGTCAAATGGGTCGTTACCATCGCTGTCAAGATCGGTTTACATTGATTTAAAAAGATACCAGCATTAGTTATTAACAGCAGCTACAAAATTTTCATTTACGAGGTGGCACATAGGCAACCGGTCCAGATATGCGCAATGTTTTAGTGAACTTCGAAAACAGGAATCGAGACAGCTCAATGGCACTTTGGTAAGGAGAATGGCGTTCTCCTGTCTTAAAATGTGTCAATTGAGCTACCATATACCTCTATTTTGTTGTGCATCGGCTTCCATAGGCAGACTGTTTCTCTGATGGCCAATTCGTTATCCACACGACTCTGTTTCTCACGTATCTTTCGCACTGGTGATGTGGGATTCGTCTGTCCAACGAGTGGTTGCCTCTGCATCACTGGACGCGTAGACGACATGGTGAAAGTGAATGGCGTAAAGATCTGCGTTGGTAACATTGACCAACTCTTAGCTAGACTCCGATGTGAGGGTGGAGTTTTTGCCGGTCTTGGTACAACCTTGACGATTGCTGTTGAGAAGGGCGAGACGAGTACACGTCTGGTCTGCTTCTACCAGCGTGAAGTCATTGGTGACAACGCGTTCACCAATGCTGATCTTGCCGAGGTGGTGAGAACCCATTTTTCGGCATTTCTCAATGTTACCTTCGTGGAGGTAGGCATCATTTAAGTGTCTTGTATTTCTTACAAATTGCTTAATTCCTACTCGTTCGCCTCTAGTATACACAGCCTACAGGTTGATGGTCAATGGTGGTAGGTTAACATTGATAGTCCCCATCAACTGCGGCAAGTTTTGTCAACCTATTGTAATCGTCTGCCACAAATTGAGTAATTTTACTCTAAAACGGAATCAATTGCTAATATCGTCATCAAGTTTTGTATTTCATCAGGTTAAACTCCTGCACCGCACCCTGCGCCGACAGACAACTAAACACACGACCTGTTTGTATGATCGCAATCGTTACGACTTGGTCATATCGCTTTTTTTACCGCGAGCATCAGCTCCCATATATACTAAGTTTTATCCTTTGTTTAAGCGCAATAAGAAAACTGGTTTGTCCAACCCGAATCAGATTAATGGTTTCATGGTACAAATTCGGCATCGTAGGATGGTAGAATACGCCACTGCCATCCCCCCCTTCATCACTGTTGAGACCTGTAGTTCACGGTTAAGCTAAACTTGGGAGCGTTACATTGCTGTGTGTAAAACCTATCATTTAGCTTCTATTAAACCACCACTAGGCTACCAGCATCCCGTGTAGCTATGTAATCATAACTACATTTTATCACATCAGGCGCCATGTATTTGTTATTCGCCTCGATCCTATGTCTCGCGTATGTCCGCTGGCTCATTCGTCTCCTTCACGTTCAGGTGCCTTCGTTCCCTCTTCAAAAGCATACAGGGAAGATCGACAAGATGAGACTGCGACAAGACTTTCAGAACGGTCTCTACGACCAGGTGACGTGTCCAGTAGCCAACATTGTGAAGGCCGAGACGCTGGCAGTCGGTAGCCAACGTGAGGCTATTCGGAAGGTGTTTGCAAAGCATCTCGGTCTATCCGAGGCTGCTGGAGCCAATGGAGAGCCCAGTGATGAGAAGGACTTTTTCCTCATTGGAGGTGATTCAATCACGGTACGTGAGCAAGTAGGTAGTTGCAGGAGAAAATTAAGCGGATAAGTCAGTAAGGACTAACGTAACAAAGAATGCTCTTAAATTCATGCTTACTGCAGACGATTGTTTATGTTCAAATTGTCGGCATTTACCATCTATCAAGCACATCATAGGCTGGTACGTTGATTGTTGGCTTTGTTGTTTTTCACACGCACACACACACACTGAATTGGACAGTCACAAGCGGGTTCAGTGTGAATTCCAAGTGGCGTCTAGCGCTATAGCAGCATGGGAAGCTTATAGGGAGGAAACTATCAGTTTGCAAAACATTGGTAAGCATTGGGATCACATAACTGCAAGCACTCAAGCGTTGGATGATGATATTTTTAGCATTATAATGCAGTGGACAATTAAAGAACTGGAAGGGGGGTAAATTTCAAGCAAATACCCAAAGAATTGAACCATAGTTAATTAGTACGGCCAGGATAACGATGAACAACTCAGGCCAATGGGAGGCGAGATAAGCAGAGGAAATGGTAGTTGAGGCAATTAAAACAGCCTGAAAAGTGGTACGTGTGCCAAACTGGACCACTTTCTTAAAAGCCTGTTCTCCTATTTGCATTTAGTTAGGTACGGTTGACATTCCTACACTATAGGCAATCCGCAATGCGTTTTCTAGCCACAAAGCGGAAAAGAACTTTTCATTTAAAGCCCGTACTAATCGAGCAATTTTAACTATGTCGGTTCACACTCATAATCCCAGTTTTGCTCAGCTCCGGTCGTATTTAAAATGCCCTGTAAGATTCGTTTTTGAGAGCGAACGGGCTCGGAAGTATTCTTAACCTATGGCATCAGTTGAGTGCATTTTCTGTCGAGTGGCCGAGCACTGATTGGGTGCCTTCGAGGAAAGTTCAAGTTGCTGAATTATTTAGCCTCTGCAACTACAAATCTATCTCAAGGAAAACAACCTAACTCAAACCCAGGCTAGAAAGGTTGATGCTGGTGACAACACAAGCTGTGTGATTTATGCATTAACTACAAGAGTTATTTCTGTTAGAAACGAGAAATACATTGTCAGAGGTCAAATTAGTATTCTGTGCAGATGAATGATTGAATGTAGGTTTCGTTCCTTTTTAGGTGGCAATTATAGTATCAGAATTACGAAAACAGGGTTTCAGAGTAAGCCTAAACGACTTCGCTGTGAAAAAGAAAATTGGCGAAATCCTAGACACACTCATGAGTCAGCCTTACTTGGGCCAGGAGAAGCCACCTTTAGCCCTCACAAAGAGACTTTTTGTTCGCGAATATCAGCCGAGAAAAACATTCTCTGATCAACCTTTCCACGATTCGTACTGTAGGGAGGTGATTGCTAAAGTTATCGCCGAATCCTTTGTGCAATATGAGCCTTTGGCGCAAATGATTAATCTGAGCGCAAAGACAATGCGTCAAATTGTTTTCGGTCGATTGCAACAATTTGAAAATATGCCAGGTCTAGTATACGTAGCAGGATTCACCCATGGCGATCCTGATGGTCCACTTGAAGCCCTGCTTCCTGATGTCTGCGCAGCGATCCTAGGCTTCCCAACCTCCAATCCGCCCGCTCCGGGAGTTGAAGACCCTCTTTATTACCACGTGGAGGCGGCTTTTGAAGTGTGTGATATCGAGGCTGGTGAACTGGAAGATGCCAGTAAATGCTTCTCCTCTGGCTTACTTGGGGCAAAACACGAAAACATAGATGGCGGAGAAAGGATCCAACTCCTGACTCTTTTGGAAGAAGCATTCATTGATGGTGTTAGGAGAAGTGGGTACACAACAATTCGATCCGTTAACACATCTGTGGTGACGCAGGTAATTTTATCAAAAACAATGACCCCGGCAACCACGTTTGTCTTTCGATCAGGGCTTAAAATGATGCATTCATTCCGCACCTTACAGGTTATGGCAGAAGAATTAGGTTACGTTCACAACTGCACTGTGAACCTCGCCAACATCTTGGCTGCTCGAGGAGTCAAATGTGATCGCAAAAGCCTACTTGGTAAAGTGGCCACGTTGAAAATAGACGTACAAAAGTGATTGGACTAAACTCCCTCCATTTACGAAATTTTCATTTGCGTGACTTCGAGAAAATTACTTTTGTCTTCAATGTTATTTGGCGACTATTTTCTTGCTTATCGTCTCTTTTCATCCCGGAAATTTGATTTTTCAACATAAAAGGACTACGGGAATAGTGAGATAAAGAACAGGAAAGTAGAGCAGAACAACAAATACTGCTTTGCGGAACTAAATTTAAAGGTGAATTCTCTTATCAGATTCAAGAGTTGAAAAATTAGTAATTGGAATAAAAATGGTGAAATGTGGTGGAGCGTGACCTATTTGTTTAACCCTTTGTCTTTGCTGGACGGGCAGGATCCCAGTTATACTGGCAGACCCGATTCCTGGTGGCTCACAACGATGCTTCATGTGCCTCGGTTTCAATCCTACCGATTAAGCGTTTGTAGCATAAATATATCCGTAGCAATGCCTGGTCCATAGCGTTAAAGCATTAAAAAACAAGCGTGGATGGACTTGAATTCTACAAGCAGTTCAAGCACCATTCTGGCCTCGATTTAGTCCAAAAATGGACTATTGGCTCAGTTATTAATTTCCTGGCACTACAATATTATAACAAATGCAGGCAATACGAAAAATACAAGCAATCTTGTGGTGCTTTGTTTGTTTGGTTGTTGGGCTGGTCTTGCACATTAGCGGCGGCCATCCAGAGCCTAGCTGCGTGGGCTGGCCTCCCGGCCGTGCCAGCAGCCACTTCCCTCCCTGTCCTGAATACAAGTAATCTGATCCACGCTTATCTCCCTCTTCGTCTTCTAGGGATGCTCAAGACACTACGAATACAGCAAATTTTAGCTTCCGGAACTTATTCTCTCTTCCAAACTAGAACATTTTTTGACCATTGTAAATAAATCAAACTCAAATTCCGTAAGATTAAAACAGATAGTTTAAATCACCAATTTAATAAATTTTAAATTTTACAAATTAAATGTCATAAAATACATTTTTTTATTAGGCTTCATTGTTCTAACGTGCTGATATGGGTGTCTCAGTCTTAAAAGTCTTGGGTGTTGAGCTCTAATTAGGCTGTGAGGTCTTTCTTCTGCTGTGCACCCATATTGCACCTTCCTTGAAAGGACGCATATTCTGTGAGTACCGCCTAGTCGCTACATCCTATCATTGATGGCGTTAGATGCTAAATTTTTCCAAGATATGGGAGCGGTCTTGGCCGAAAAGGATTCTGAAGAAGCTCTGGAGAAGTAGCTCGCGCACTTCATTATTTCTTCTTTCCAGGTTTCGCAGTGTCCTTGATTACGTAGCAAGTCTCTCATCGTCCCTTTTTGTCGAAGCCGTTTCGAACATTGCAAGCATGAGTAAGGACGCGTTTGTGTAATGCTTGTGTTATAGTATTTTCATCCTTGGTAGGTTTACCACCTCCAGTACTCTTAAGTAATTGCGGTGTTTTTTGCATATTGTAGTATGTCAAGGTACAGTTACAGTCATCATAGCCCGTCAAATCGGTACGGAACTTATTCATTACATTGACAGTTTCCCTGACGACCAATTAGTCATTTCTGCCTTCGTACAAGTCCTCTCACGACTCCAGTCTCGTGTCATTGCACTTGAGGTGCAGGTAATCCAGTGCATTGTGCTTCAAAGTTGCTTTGCTTTAGCTGGCTAATTTACGAGATCTTCTTGCCCAACGTCTTGTAAAAGTCGGTGACCTTCGAGAAGCTGTTACAGTACTCCGTGGGATACCTATCGATTCCCATACTTGGTAGCTAATCTGATTTTATCCATAACTGGATTTTGTTTTAATCTCACCATTGCCGCTGTCCTTAGTGTTTACCCTGACGAATACAAGTTAGAAATATGCTCCCGTATCGTGGACGGCTTCTTCAAGTTGAAAGAACCCGATAATGTTGAATCGGCAATTAATTCAGTGTCGAAGCTCCTGAACAGTTGCAAGGACGAACGTTTGAAAATGCGTTTCAAGGTGTCTCTGTGTTTTTCTCCAATCATATTCGTATAGATCGCCCAGGCACAACTAATGGATGCCAAGCGAAAGTTTCTAGAGGCCGGTCAACGATATGTTGAGTTGTCGATCCGCTTCCGTGAGATCTCAACGGATGCTGAGAGAACTGCCTTTCTTGAGCATGCACTACTATCTGCTATCTTGGGAGGCGCAGGCCAGCAGCGGGCCCGTCTTCTTGCCTTTCTCTACAAAGATGAGCGTTGTCATGCTCTTCAAGCATTCCCTATTCTCGAAAGGATGTGAGCTACTCGGTCGCACGAAAATGTAGCTTGAGCTGTTGTCGACTGCTTCTGTTTTCTTCTACAGGTATAAACAACGTCTAATAAGTCGGGACAATATGAGAAGTTTGCGCCCCCTCCTCATTCAGTACTATCCTCACATATTCGGTGATGAAGGGCAGCAATTAGATGAGGTTTTGGAACGTGTTGTGGTGGAACATAATATGCTAGCTGCCAGTTATCTCTACAATAACATCACCCTGGAGAACCTCGGTGAACTATTGGAGGTTGAAAGTAGTCAGGTAGGTCTTGCTTGATTCCTTCATTGTCCTCTTAGGCTGAATCCATTGCTGCGCAAATGATCGAGGAGAACCGGATGACTGCGCAAATTGATCAAATCGAGGGAGTTGTGTATTTTGAAAGTACGTCTTTAATCTCGTTGGGCATGTCATGCTCTTATTTTGAGTGAATAAGGCGGTTTCTCGACTGCTCTCAACTGTCGCGGAACCGCGTATCTGCTCAGGCGTAAATGATTGGATTGTCGGGCCAAGTGTCATGACAGAAGGGCAGAACTGTTCTTAGGAAGATTTAACGCGTGTAGGCGTCCGCTTAGTCGGGTGCGAGCTTCGCCCTGATATTTACAGATGAAAATTCTAAGAACCGGCTGCCGAAATGTGGGCTTTAGAGTTTAAGATGAAACTGCAAAGGCATCGTGCTTGTGGGTTTTTGACTTTATTTCTGACCTTTGGTCATTTCATTCTTGACGTCTACCTTCATTTTTGAAGAACATCAAAATGAGGCAGTCGAAAAGATGGAGAGTGTTTGAATTGAGGCCCCTGGTGTAATGCCAGCAGCTATATTTCGTGCTGACCCTTCCTGTATGCGAATTGTAGAAGACAGTGGGACGACATCGGCGAATACGCGCATGCAGAATCTGTGGACCTCGCTGAATCGCATTCTTGAGGGCATTGAAACCGACCATCCACAGTGGGTTGCGGCTCGATTGGGTGCTGTATGAAGGGTCCTATAAAACGTACCCCACTTCTGTATAATTTAGTGTAATGTTGAAATGCCACGCCCGTTTCTTTGAGGCTATCTCCTTCCTCTCCTCCCTCTTATCAAGCTTTGAAATGAAGAGTGTTGCGTGGGGTTTTAGTGATGAACGTACGCCGGATACTGTGATTGCAGACATTTGAACGTGAGGGGTCCGTGGGGCAGGACGCCTTCTATGCGCAAGTTTTTGCTTTCCGGGTCGTCCCGTCAAATGGGCAAACTCTACGATAGCTTCATCGCTTAAGCTCTTTCATAGACATAGCCATTCTTCCGCAGAATCTTGGCTCTTCTGAGTATCATTTGAAGTGTTGGCTGCAGCAGTTTGTATGCCACTTAAAAACTCGGGGTGTGCTGGGTCGCCAGCGTCTCGAGTTGGGTTCTCTGACTCATTAAAAATATTGACACAAGCTATTTGAAGAATAGTGGTCGTGAGTTATCTGCTTCACCCGTTGGCTAGGGTGCATCGTCAACCTTGTCCGATGTACAATGCAGCGGCAGCTCAGAGCTTGGAGGCTGCGATAACGGAGAAGGGTTATGTTGCGGAGCGGGGGATCATCGCAGGAGTGGGATCTTGCACACATTAAAAATTATGCTACAGCATAACCCTTCCCTTCTTCAGGCACAGCCCTCGAAGCTATCCTTGATCAATCCTCCTCATCACCACTACAGTACAATTAATCGTTTAGCAATCTCTCTCAAACCATCAATGCTAAACTCTCAAGTTGACTGCACGTGATAAGGCATCTCATTTTGCCTTTGATACACCTCGGCATTCTCATTGTATCCCGAGTCTTGTTGGAAATGCACCGATTAATACTGGAACGTGCTCTGCAAGGAAAGCATTTTGTGGATCGCTTATTGTTGATGGGGAAATTTGCCCGAAGCTGGGACTAATTAAAAAACAACAAATATAAAGCGTAGAGCAGGTGTAGCGTATTGTTTATTTGGGCTGTTGGTTGGTCTGCCATATTAATGGCGGCCATCTTGAAGCCAGCTGCATGGGCTGGCCTGTCGGCCACGCCAGCAGTTCTCTGGCCTTCCGTCTAGAATACACGCATTCTGATCTACACCTGGCCTTCTCTCCTTCTTTTAGGGATGCTCGGGGCGCTACAGCAGGGGTCTAACATTGCACATTATTCTCCCCATTTGTTGTTTTCCTGCAGTCAGTAGCGTCACGAATATGTCACTTGCTTATCCAAATTAAACCCCCGTAAATTTGCCATGGGTGGTTCCACAACAGCAATTTCCCAACCGTCCAACTCTGTCGGCGATTCAGCTTTCAGTACTTTTTTTTGTGAAAATTGTTTTGGAGCAGGCAGCAAAGGCTGAGGTCACTTTTAAACCAGTGGACAGTGTGGCACCACGCGTATCAACGCTAACCATAATTAGAAAAGGCACTGTGGAGAACCGCACAACAATAATGTACAAAGGAAATTGAAAGAAATACAATGAGGGCCAATGTACATAGCGCACAATTGAACTCCCTCGAACGTGGCAGATTGCACAAGCTAGGCAGCAACAGCTTTTCAACCGACCATCCACAGTGGGTTGCGGCTCGATTGGGTGCTGTATGAAGGGTCCTATAAAACGTACCCCACTTCTGTATAATTTAGTGTAATGTTGAAATGCCACGCCCGTTTCTTTGAGGCTATCTCCTTCCTCTCCTCCCTCTTATCAAGCTTTGAAATGAAGAGTGTTGCGTGGGGTTTTAGTGATGAACGTACGCCGGATACTGTGATTGCAGACATTTGAACGTGAGGGGTCCGTGGGGCAGGACGCCTTCTATGCGCAAGTTTTTGCTTTCCGGGTCGTCCCGTCAAATGGGCAAACTCTACGATAGCTTCATCGCTTAAGCTCTTTCATAGACATAGCCATTCTTCCGCAGAATCTTGGCTCTTCTGAGTATCATTTGAAGTGTTGGCTGCAGCAGTTTGTATGCCACTTAAAAACTCGGGGTGTGCTGGGTCGCCAGCGTCTCGAGTTGGGTTCTCTGACTCATTAAAAATATTGACACAAGCTATTTGAAGAATAGTGGTCGTGAGTTATCTGCTTCACCCGTTGGCTAGGGTGCATCGTCAACCTTGTCCGATGTACAATGCAGCGGCAGCTCAGAGCTTGGAGGCTGCGATAACGGAGAAGGGTTATGTTGCGGAGCGGGGGATCATCGCAGGAGTGGGATCTTGCACACATTAAAAATTATGCTACAGCATAACCCTTCCCTTCTTCAGGCACAGCCCTCGAAGCTATCCTTGATCAATCCTCCTCATCACCACTACAGTACAATTAATCGTTTAGCAATCTCTCTCAAACCATCAATGCTAAACTCTCAAGTTGACTGCACGTGATAAGGCATCTCATTTTGCCTTTGATACACCTCGGCATTCTCATTGTATCCCGAGTCTTGTTGGAAATGCACCGATTAATACTGGAACGTGCTCTGCAAGGAAAGCATTTTGTGGATCGCTTATTGTTGATGGGGAAATTTGCCCGAAGCTGGGACTAATTAAAAAACAACAAATATAAAGCGTAGAGCAGGTGTAGCGTATTGTTTATTTGGGCTGTTGGTTGGTCTGCCATATTAATGGCGGCCATCTTGAAGCCAGCTGCATGGGCTGGCCTGTCGGCCACGCCAGCAGTTCTCTGGCCTTCCGTCTAGAATACACGCATTCTGATCTACACCTGGCCTTCTCTCCTTCTTTTAGGGATGCTCGGGGCGCTACAGCAGGGGTCTAACATTGCACATTATTCTCCCCATTTGTTGTTTTCCTGCAGTCAGTAGCGTCACGAATATGTCACTTGCTTATCCAAATTAAACCCCCGTAAATTTGCCATGGGTGGTTCCACAACAGCAATTTCCCAACCGTCCAACTCTGTCGGCGATTCAGCTTTCAGTACTTTTTTTTTGTGAAAATTGTTTTGGAGCAGGCAGCAAAGGCTGAGGTCACTTTTAAACCAGTGGACAGTGTGGCACCACGCGTATCAACGCTAACCATAATTAGAAAAGGCACTGTGGAGAACCGCACAACAATAATGTACAAAGGAAATTGAAAGAAATACAATGAGGGCCAATGTACATAGCGCACAATTGAACTCCCTCGAACGTGGCAGATTGCACAAGCTAGGCAGCAACAGCTTTTCAATATCAAGCATCATTATGGCCAGTACGCTTACTCGTATTACTTAAAGGAAAGGTAGAAATGGAGGTCCCAGAATAACGGTAAGGCTTATGCCAGTAATCAGTTGAGTGAAAGGCCTCGTCCATATACAGCTAATTACGCATAAGCGTCTCACTAACGCTCAATGCAATATGAAGATCAACAGAATTAATGACAACATGCTTTCGTCAATTGGTCTTGCCTAGTAAACAATTTCAAGCCAACACGCACACACTGTTGTGCAACAAATATTTCTAATAATCTTTTAAAAAGTAAGATTTTTGTTCTTGTTAGTTAAAATTAAAGCGAATATATTTTTTTCAGCATTTGTTGTTTATATGGGTAAGAATCCTCGCCACTTCGCAGGATCTTTGACATCGGTAGCGGGCGTGTTGGGTACGCAAAAAAAACAAAAAAAGATTGCAAAATTTTATAAAAACCAAAAATAAGATGTCGACTACTGCTGCACAGAATCAGAATCTGCCCCAGGCCTCCCTCTATGTTGGAGATTTGCACCCACTGGTTACGGAATCGATGCTGTATGCCACCTTCTCCAACGTCGGTCAAGTTCTGAGCGCCCGTGTATGTCGTGATGTTGCCCGTCAGTCGTCGTTGTGCTATGGATATGTGAACTTTGAGAATCCGAAGGATGGTACTTATGTCCTTTCTCTCACATTGCTTTTAGCTGAACGTGCATTAGAGAGCCTGATATATGAAAGTATTCTTGGTCGTCAGATTCGCATCATGTGGTGCGTCAGGGATCCCTCTCTTCGCAAATCTGGCCGTGGAAACATTTTCATAAAAAACCTTGATAAAGGCATTGCTCAGAAGGACTTGTATGACACGTTTTCTCATTTTGGGAAGATTTTGTCTTGCAAGGTTTGTGCTACTTGTATGTAACAATGCTTTAGATTGCTATTGATGAGTCCGGGAACTCGAAGGGATACGGGTTTATCCATTTTGAGGATGAGGAGTGCGCCGAATCGGCAATAAAAACTGTAAACGGCAAAATGATTAACGGCCGAGTCGTTTATGTCGGGCCTTTCATTCCTCGGAGCCAGCGCAAAGCCGCTACCGGGAAGCCGAAGTTTAATAATTGCTACGTTAAAAACTTTAGCTCTGAGCTTACTGATGAGGCTTTCAAGGAGATCTTCTCCGAGTTTGGTGAAATCAAGAGTGCATGTATAATGCGTGATGACGAGGGCAAGTCCAAAGGTTTTGGCTTTGTCTGCTTTAACGATCCTGACAACGCAGAAGCAGCCGTTAATACTCTTAATGGTAAGGAGGTGAATGGACAAGCGCTTTATGTGAGTCGTGCCCAGAGAAAGGCCGAGCGCCAAGAAGTGCTACGTCAGCAATTTGAAAAGCAGCGCAATGAACGCATTGCCAAATACGCGGCGGGTATTAACTTGTATGTCAAAAATCTGGATGATTCCATCGACGACGCTCGCTTGAAGGAGGCCTTCGGGAAATTTGGCAAAATCACCAGCGCCAAGGTCATGACAGATGCTAATGGTACTTCCAAAGGTTTTGGATTCGTCTGTTTCACTTCACCTGAAGAGGCAAAAGAAGCAGTAAAATTAAACGGGACTCTCTTGGGCTCAAAACCACTCTATGTCGCCCTTGCTCAGCGTCGCGAGGATCGACGTGCAAAACTGCTCGCTGAACATCAGCAGAGGCTTCAGTACAGACCCAATGTTGCAAATATCCCCGCGGCACATGGACTCCCGAGCTTTTTCGGTCAACCCCCCTTCAACCCAACTCAGAGGTTCTTCCAAACTGGAGCACCCTTGGCGTCCCAGCCTCGCTGGAATCGCGGTGCTATAACGGGACCTCAGGTTCAACTGGGTCACCCAGGAATTGGTGCCACGCCTGCTCTAAGACCAACAGTGGGAGCCCCTTATGTTGGTGGTTCGGGAGCTATGACTGCGATGGGGCAGGGTCAGTTAGCCCAAGGCAACTTGGTTAACCCTCAATTTCGTGGTCAAACCGCCGGCCGTAGCATGATCACGAGCGCCATACCAACTTTGGGCGCTGGAGCAACAAACGGCATAGTTGCCACTGGTGCTAATGGCCCCCAGCAGTACGGAGCTCAGCGGCCAAATATACCTGCACAGATTCTTGGCGCTGCTGGAGCTGTTCCTAGAGCGACTATGGCGGCCGTCACAGCTGGCATTCGTGTAAATATTCTTCTGAATATTTATCACTTTCATATCTTGATCCTTACTACTTAAGGGTGTTGTTTGCTTTTAGCCAAACCCTATGAACCAAGCGGTTCGTTCCATTGCCCAATCCAACGTAGCTGTGGCAACGCCAGCTACAGCCACCTCAGCTGCGAACGTAAGATTTAATCAAACAGCGAGGAATGTAATGGCACAGCCACAACCTCCACGCGCGATGGTTTCTCCGGTTCGTTTAGCCGTTAGCGAACAGGTTCAGCCGCAATCTTCAGCGCCACCTCAGCAGCACCAGCTGCAGCCTCAACAACAGGCCCAGCAGGAAGAAGAGAAGAAGAAGGAGGTTGAGGATGGGGCTCCTCTGGACCTGACGTCCGAACAGCTAGCCTATCGGCAGTTCGTTGGGGAGCAGCTCTTCGCTAAAATACAAGCAATCAATCCTACGAATACCGGAAAGTTGACCGGAATGTTACTTAATTTGGGTCCAACATACTGGGAAAAGATGATTAATTCAGAAGAATACCTGCATCAGAGGGTGAGATAGGATGCCGTACTCTTATTGCTTTGATTACTCTGCTAATATGAGTGTTTTTTTAGGTGAATGAATGCATCCAACTTTTGGAAAAGAAGGAGAAGGATGAGCAAGCCGCTCGGTCTGCTCAGCCGGAGGTTAAGAAAACTGATCGTTCTTAGACCATTTGGGCTACCAACTTTGTTGGCCGTCTCCTTGTCTTGGTTCTATAGATGATTGGTTTTGTTGTGTTGGTTGTTCTATAAATGGTTGTAAAAACACTCTGTGTTCTTCCCTAACAGTTGATTTGCCCTCTTCGCTTAATTGGTCCATGGTCTGTTAGAAACCCCTGCTTGGCGTTGAGATGTGATGAGTCGCTAGGTCCTTAAAAGCATAGGGCTTAAGGTTGCCTCCCGACTTCTTGGTTTTGGGTGCGTGTTGGTCAGGTCAGTTAGCCGTTGTTACACTGGGGAGTGCGGGTAGTGTGCCAACTGCGGGTTTGGCGTGGGCGATGTCACATGACTTCTTGGCCCAGGCGGGGACTGTGACGACACGGTCGAGCCTGCGCGCTTCCTCGTGCCTTAAAGGGAATAATTGTGCTTAATCGTCTTGCTAAGCTTTGAGAGCGTAGTTGTTGTGGTTTATTTTTATTCACTTCCAAATAGGCGTTGAAAGAAGGCATGGCTTTTTTCTTCCTTTTCGTTTGAAAGTTATTTTTCGTTTTGGAAGTTGTGTTTCCTAGTGATTTTCAATCAACGCAAATCAGGTGTGGTCAGGTGGAGTTCTCGTGATACCACCTAAAGTGCGATTCCGTTTCAACTAAAGGCTTAGTAACGTTTGTCTTTAACTTGTTAACCTCAGCTGAATAGTTGTTAAAGTTATTCTTCCTTTCGAGTCATAGTGTCGTAGGTAATTCAGAAGCGTCGCAATCGTGAAGAATTATCAGTAATGTAACGGGGTGAGAAGATTTAGCGTCAGAACGCCATTGATCAGGATCTCGATAAAATCTTTGCAACTAATTTTGTGTTCACTTCTGACTCGCTTTTATTGGTCGCTTTTCATCTGCGTTTTCAACTAGTGACAAGGGAAGTTTATAAGGAGTGAGGCAACAAGAACCACTGGGATGGCATTTGTCATTCACCCTTTAGTGCCTCAGCACACTGCAACGGCGAAGATAATGTTGCGCCCTTCATTCATGTGATGGTTTATTGCACAAAATTGGGTCACTTTAGGGTGGGTGAATTCGAAACTTAGCGAAACGAGTTTTGCACACAAAATGAAGCTCATGGGCTCTTTAGAGGTCAAATGGTACACACTTTAAGCGCACATCGAGAAGGGAATGACGCATTTTAAGGTCGGAGGTGTATGGAATGGTGGCCTTGTCATCTTCGCAGTGCCCTTAATCGACTATTCTCGGTTTAGCGCAACGGAAGCGAATAAAATTTGCTCTGGTTGAAGATAAGGTCGACACCCCCAGTTTGTGAGGTACTGCTCTACCCTACTTTACGAAAATCCGGGGTTTGAGGTCACCACGTCTACCCTCAGTCGCCTGCATTGCTTTCGTTGGGATATGCTGCCAATTTACTAAGCCCTTTCAATGCGTCCAGCAACTACACCTTTTCTGCCACTTTTTCATTTTATATGGGCAATGTATTGCTGCGGCATCAAGGATGCCCTTAGTACCCTCACACACGCTACCCTTGAAAGAGCTTGTCTCACTTCGTCTGCGATGCTGAAGCCCTGCTTTCAAACCCATGTCGTTGGCATTCTCATGCAGTGAAATGAGCACTGTGAGCATGTACGGGTGCCTGTCGGTGCCATCGTAAGCTGACCTTTTAGAACCACAAATGATTGTTCCCTGTGCAATCCAGCCACATGTCTGGCTATGTGCCAACTATACAAAGGGGAGTAAGCATCCAGCAGGCTGACTGAAAAAATAATCAGAAATGGCTGTCGTGATCGTAGCCTGGAAAACGCTAGGTTGTACTATCAAAGTGTACTATCAAAGTGCTTTGCTGTGATAGGGCACCGCCCCACTGTGAGGTACTCAATTATCTGGAGCTTATAGGCTTTCAAATGCGGGAAATTCCCTTCATCCCTACGTAGGATTGCACTACTCTAACCATCAACGACATCCAACTGTCTTATCTTGCGATCTGCGTGTCAGCCGTAGGCGTGCGACGAAACACAGATGCCACTTTTATGCTGCGTGTGCCACCACCAGGATGGTATAATTTGTGCCTACAAAAGCTACTCCCCCTTTGACTTGAACCACAGACGCTTCTAGAATTAGCTGATTTCTCAGACTCGTCAAAAATATCCTGAGTTAGTCCTCTCTTAACTTCACTTTCGCTAGGACAGAAAATTCGAAGAGCTAAAATAGTGACGGTAAAACGTCTGTACTACGGGTTATGCGCTGGAGGGAAAGGACAGAAGCCACGATGTCACGGTGATTAGACGAACAAAGGCTAAACAAACGGTTAGAAGTCGCTACAACGTGTCTAATCCTCTGTTCACTTCAATGCATCGACATTCATACGGGTAATCCCTTGTTTTCGCAGCAAAAATGATGCCCTCAGTTTTGGTGACGGGCTATTCAGGACTCTTTGTTGTATCTCTACCGAGATACCCAACCTCCTAGCCATGCCAGTGGGACCGAAACGCCTTCATTACATCCTCCCCGTCTGCAGGGAAGTCCCAAAGCTCCACTTTGCGCCCATCTCACCGTAATGCGTGCGTGAGGTTCGGTTAGCCGCTGGAAAGTGTTGGCGGAAGAGAGTGGCAATTACCTTTTGACTGTAAAAACAAACGCGGTATCATTTAAGAGCAATGCTATGGTAGTTCAAATTTGATGCCATCGTTAAAGTAGATAACAACAACTCAGCCGCTAAAGCCATCTTACTTTTAAACAGGTATTTGACCTCATAGCGTCACACGAGCCACGATGCTACCCCCAGAATAACACAAAGTCAGCTGACTCGACCCCATGTGATAAGCGATATCCAATTTTGTTGGAACCTAAAGGCTACTACTGATAGGAAAAGAGTAAGCATTCTGAGATTGACAGCCGTCAAATTTTGGCGGGCCTCACGAAAGAGACGCGCACACAAACCAAAACCTTAACATGCCCCCTGGGGATTAGTTCAACTTCTTGGTAAAGAAAAATTTACATCAAGAATAATTGGAGAGCTAATTTAAGGCGTGGTAGTGTTCCTTAAAGTGCCTCAATAAGTTGAACAAATGTGGAACAATAAAGGTGCTCATTGTGCAGGAAAGCCATTTCAGGGACGCTTTATCGAATCAGGCGCCTTCCACACATTTCGGCTGTACCTAGAGAACTATGTGTAGACACACACTTTTGGAACAACTGCCCCCAGATCTTGCGTGAAATACTTCGCTTTCCCTCGCTCCACAAACGCGGTACGAGAACTAGTTAGGAGAAAAGGGCATTAGAAATCAAAACGCCCTATCAGGCAATATGTTATCGCTTAGTCTGTCGGAATTAGTTACCTCTGAAAGAGTGAAAGTTAAGATCCCAAAAGACGAGGAGCAGGAAGAGGTGAACATGCTATGAGGTCTTCCTGAGTTCGAAGTGCGTTAGCAAGAAGCCGCTCAAGTTAAGCAATGGACACAAAAACGAGTATATCGAAGAAAAACGCTCCGAGACTTTCTAAAATTACCACATCTTCAGCAATAGAAACGCCTTGAGGCATCACCTCCTCTTAAGGTCAAGTAGAGCAAGTTCAAGAGATGTAGGAATGAGACGAATGGGGCTCCAGAAGTGTGCATCCACTCACAAGGCAAACTATGGAAGGCACTGCCATCTTTCGTGTACATACATTCTAAACGTATTAATGAAGAGAGTGCGAGAACTGAGAAGAGGCTATTTGGGCTTGGATTTCGACCAAAGGAAGTCGTAAGCGGTTGCATCAAAGGAGTCCTCGAACCCAATGTCCTCCTGCAATTCCAAACGTGCTCGCGGCTTTCGACGTAGGAGACGCCGAGCTCGTTCCTCCTCATCGCACTCGTCAAGATCCAGCGGTAACTGAAAGGTCAAATGTGCAAAGCAGTGAGTGGTTATCCACACTATTAAAGTTCAACGGAACAATATCAATTTTATTCACGCGTTTAACAGCGTGCACTCTTCACGTTTTGCAGGTTTCAATTTCCTCTTGCATTTCTGTCAACAGTCAAGTAGTCTTTTTGCATAGCCATAGCAACATTCCATACAGACTGATCTACCCTACGGTAATGCACAGAGGAAATTCCGATACTAATGCTGCAGCGTAGTTGACACGTTATTAGGTGTGGAATTACCGACCTCGAAGTTCTTTGACCACCGAGCATATCGAAGTATTTGTAAAAACTGAGATCAAACTGAGGTAAACCGGTACATTTGAATAAAATACGCCTCAAAGGGTCAGTTGCTTCTAAGAACTTCTATTTGGTAGCTGGTGGCTTCCTCGTTGCTTGAAGGAATATGTCAATCCTATGCCGCAAAATATGGTTCATGACCATTAACCTTCAAACCGCTAAAGGGTATGACGTATAAGCTGGTTAGCAGCCACAGCATTATGCAGTTAATCCAGGACATTATCCCGTGGTTTCCAAATCCAGTAGGTGCAAGTCTACACACCAATCCCACTTGATAGGGACGAATGGACAGTCACCTTAATGACGCAAATTGTTACCTCTAGTCTTTTCATTAAAGCCAATTTATTTGATAATCATCGAATTTGAGGGAATAACAAAGAGGTCAAATCGTTGCGGGGAAAGGTTCAAAGAATGCCTAGGACTGCCACCTCAATAAGTCTAGTTATGCTGAGGCGCACACGATGAACGAAACATCTAATAAAAAGTAGAGTTCATGAAAAAAGTATGGCGCACAAAATGAATGGCGCCAGCCCGAAACAGTGATGGTTCTCATAACCAAGCAGTCGATCCACAAGTGAGGACATTACGACCAAGAGAGAAGTTTACCTGAAGAACATGTCTTGGCTCCCTGTAACGAATCCGAATAGTTGCGCCATTAGAGAGAGCTAGGTAAACAGGATACATCCGTCCATAAAGCTCACGGTTCAGCCGAGTTAGACACACTCTGGTGGAGGATGGATAAGTAGGGGCTCTTAAGAGAAGCATAAAGACAGCAGCTGATTTACTGCTATTACCCACCAAGTCATACCAAAATTTCACTTACCTTGTACAAAGAAAACCAAGAGGCCGGAAGAGACTCCGTAACTTGGAGGCTTGGAGAGCCATTATTACAGCTTGGAGTGGATGTATTAAAAATATTTTGTGAGACTGACGCGAGGTGTGCTAGATATACTGAGCAGTCTATTTTAACTATCAAGTTTAAAGTAAAGGTGATCCAAAATATATTACTTGGTTAAATAGCCCGCGAGTCCGAAGCAAATACTACACGCGACAGGCAACTAGCATAGGCTGCCATCCGTGCCCAGCTTACACACCATTTTAAAGATATGCTTTAGTGATGATGCAATTCGTTATATAATTTTAAGTTCATCATCGCGTTATGTCAAACAAGTAAAATTCCCATCCGGATGCAAGCCTAACAGCCAAAATTATGGGCAGAGGGAGGAAGCAATTAGCTCTGGATAGTTTAGAAATTAGGTGGTTTTTTCCAAGGTCACTTCATCTCCAATCGTTTCATAGGTGATGTACGAGAGTAGATGAATGATGTCTGCGCTTGCGTGACCAGCAATGGACAGTGTTTGGCTAGCGAAGCTGTTTCGAGATCTAGAAGAGCTGGAAGCCGCTGCTGAGAAGGTAGTAAGCTCTCAGGAAAAATGCAAACTGTATGAAATGAATCGGAGGAAGTCCCAAGAAGCATTAAACCGGCTGAATGACAGCAATGCTCCAAATATCGTCTGGACTTGCCTTTCCCACCAATTTTTTAAAGTTCCCAAGGATGGTCTTAAAACTGCTCTCAAATCAGACATGAGCGCATTGTCTACCGAAATAAGCTCCCTTCGAAGTGAAATCAAACGCGACCTGGCGAATCTACGTAAACTTGAAGGGAAGGAACCCTTGAAAGGCTTCAATCTGAAGTCCCTCACTAGGGATGAAATATCCGCTGTTACTGGAATTTATTAAATGCTTTTAACATTTTAATAATGAGTGCTTCTGTCTCTGTTGTGCTTTGATTTTTAATTGTCGGGCTTATTTATTGGCGCGGTGGTAGACTTCCTATTTTTTCCGAATTTGTTGCATGAGTGTGCTTTTGATTTTCCTCCGCCAATGTGAGCACTGCTTCTTTCTCAGTTTATCATGGCGCTGAGTCTGTTACTGCAGTACACCGATTTCGTTTTACCTTATATGGGACTTTGATCTATGCATTTGGTTTAGCCCAAGAAATTTTCCTGTTTGATGCAGACTCTTCGGAGGCATTGGTTAATAGGCTATTAAAGTTTCATTTATTATTTGAAGCCATACAACATTGCAAGTTTCATTCCTGCATTCCGATTCCTGGTGTTAACTGTGATCGACTCTGTCTTTCGTTGAAAATCCTTTTGTTTCACCAGAGTCGAGTTGAGTTAAATTCTTCATCCTCACCCCACAGGGCTAGATGCTTCTAGCTTTCTCATGGAATGAAATGTCTTGGCCATGTAGCAGCTTGACCCTTGTAAAAATTCATTTGATAACCCTTTTTCGCGGGAAGAACGAATTCGGTCAGCCTATCTTGCTTGTCCCAATGTCGATTTTCCCGAAGCGGAAGCCGGTAACCACGATGATTTCCCATCATGCGGAAGGGTTGCATCTCATAGGCTGGAGCGAATCAATTGGCTGTCTGATCGGATAGGTTTAAAGCGTTGAGCAGATCCTATGGTACAGTCGTTTGTTCTGTTTGCTTTCAAGCCCTTTGCATCTAACTTGTTACTTCTTAGTCATCATAAGGCCTTTGTAGCAGCGAATCTTTCAGCCCAGAAGAAGGTGATTTAACTAACTCGTTTTGATCAAAAAATGGACCATTGCTACTATCTTTAATTAACGAACTCCATGGGCGGTGCATTTCCTCCTTGAGCCAGACGCATTTCCCGTATGAAAATGAATCGAGTTAATTGCCTCATTTAGTCTCGCGAAGGTTTTACTTAATTTGCTGCTTTTACAGGCCGTTCATTTCCCTAATGCGTTTCCGCTTCAAGCAATGAGATGGTCAATTTTTCATGTTGGCGATATGAAACGTCCACCCCGGAACTTATTTGGATTGTTCTCCTAATCGAAGGGTGGCTCAATGCCTAAAGGATAAACCATATGCCTTGTCCAATCTTGAGCCGATTTTGCGTTTCCGGAAGTGGGATTACGGTTATTTTCTGTTCCCTAAGAATTAGTAAGGCGGTCCCAATGTTAAGCCTTGATTCAAGCACACCTTTCCCTCACCACTGATTGAGTCTAACTATTTGACATTGGTCGCATAGGATCAGATCATTCCAAAACCACCACAAGACAAATCGCATAGGAGGTATAATCCACTGACTCAGGAGTGGGTGGTTGTCTCCCCGAATCGCATCAACCGACCTTGGGCAGGGGCCGTTGAAAAGGCATCATCCGTTTCTACTAGTGGTTCTGCTCCCCAGGCATGTGAGGATTCCGCAAAGCCCAATCCTCTGGCTCCCGGTTCAACACGTTCCAGTGGAGTGGTGAATCCCTTCTATGAGAGTACATTCACCTTTCCCAACGACTTTCCTGCCTTCGTACGTGCTGCAAAATCTGCCTTGACCCAATTTTACTTTTGCTTGTGATTACTGCATCCATTTAATGCTAGTTTGGTATCTTTAAAGGGCTTGAAAACTTCATCATGCATTCATGCACTAGGTGTTTCCTTCATCTTCGCCTGAAATTGCATTATTTTGGCCTACCGCACCCACTAGCGGCATCCAACCTTACTTGCAACATGCGTGCCATCTGTTAATAAGTAACAGAATACGAGCCACTTTCTACCTCATGTAGCACCACCAGATTTGAACGCATTTTATGGACGTAAAATTAAGTCCATCTTTAATCTTAGCAACGCTATCATCAATGCCGTCCAGTGTTTCACTTGCCCGCCTTTGAAGTCTGCTCTGATCTTCACGGCCTAAGTAAGCAGAGTATTTATCCCCTTCAATTAGTTCACTGTTGTGAATGGAGGCGTCAGGCTGATTTTGGTTGAGCCAGAGTCAATTTTTTTACGTGATCAAGCTGATCTGCCAAGTCGGGAACGACACTTTATGTGGAAAATAAGTACTTCCTTAATTTGGTATGATTTTGCTTAATAACGACAAGTTCTTTAAGTGTAACAGCTCAATGTGACCAAACGAATCATGTTCTCACCTGAGAATGTGGGAATTGGGACAGAGCTGTGCATAAGTTTTGACTTTGGAAGATTGAATGCAGATTTCTTACTTATTCGTGAATTTTAGCCGAATCACTTGTTTTCTATCTTTAAAATCCCGCGCTTTCATTCTTGCCTTTTATTATTAAAGCGGTCTCCTTGTCCTTTTGTTGTTATTGATACAGCAAAATCGCGCTGCGGCAATGCTAAAAGTTTTCTCCCTGGTTTCTATGCCTGGGCTAGAGTGGACTCACAGTCAGTTCTAGGATTATTTTTACTAGCTTCTCTAAAGACGCTATTCAGCCGACCAGTGTGGGAGGACTTTTAGCCCGCAGAATGATAGAGACTGGGAATTGGGGCAGAATAGCATGCCACTCTTGTGAGGCTGCAGTGGTTATTATCAGATGAGATTGGACCACCAAATTAAAAAAATCATCAGCAAGATTACTTCACCACTTATATCGTCGTTAAGTTGCATCAAGTCGCATAAGCTGGCGTAGTTTGTACTTTCCTCCCTGAGATGTAACACGATCTGGATGATAAATTACAGTTGCATCCAGCTCGTCAGGCGAAAATAGTTGTAATCCATCAATGTTTGCAATAATAGGCTATTTGCCTTAGTTTTTTTCGCCTCAAAAGTAGCATACAAAAATAGCGTCTTCGGTTGATGGCTCGGGGATGCCAAGGGGAATTGGTTACAAGACATGGTCTAGTGACTGAGAGGCTTTGTTTCTAACCCATGCGACACATCACGCATTTCAAAGTCTCAGTCAGCTGTGCCATTGAGACGGTAGTGCCTCACAAAGCTAGGCCGTATCCATTGTTGAGTCTCGAGAGTATGCAATGGATAATACATACAGTGGCATTTCGGCACCTCATTTCTCTTTATTCAAGTCTGTTGCATTAGCGACGTTTGGTATTTCGTCCTAACTTCAAAGGAAAGCAGATAGTTGACTGAGCCAAGCATTTTCTCTTTAACCCATTCACTAGCATCACCATTTAAATCCTGTTGGTGCCTTGCGAACAGTTTGTGGGCTTTGGGCCCACTAACACCTCTTTGCCCGGAGTGGTAGGACAATAATAGCTGCACTCTGGCTTATCACGGAACGGGTCATTTCACACAACTTTCTTGAAAATCAAATTCCAACCTGGATTCGAAATATACGCAACCAACCAATGAATTATTTATGGTCAAGCATAAATCCCTTCCCAGTGGTCTGTTTAAAAGACAAGGTCAAGATGGAACGCACACTTTAGGGGGAGTGATTAAAAAGGTACGGGCAACCAACACGAAACCCCAGAGACCCTAGGAACTGACCAACCTACTGTGTGTTGGAAGTCCTATAGTAAGAAAAAACAGCTTTAAAGAGAATTAGGAAAGCGTTGATGATTCACCGTTTCGATAACTAAGGGGACTGGTTACAAGGTTAAGGAAGTGCAACGGATTTCAGTCTCTTGGGGCGACGTTCAAAGAGACTTAATCGTGCAGCGGTAGCACAGAGAACAAATCTGAATGGTTCGGACAATCATAATTGGTGTTAGAAGAAGATGGAGGTTTCATGCTTCCTAATTTGATTGCAAAGGGCGTTTAAAATATCCCATCAGCATCTCATAGGTTGATGAAGAGTCAGACTGGTTAGAGGATCTATGGAGCTGCTGATGTATGGTCCAATCTAGTTTCATAAAGTATTCCTTAAACAATTTCTTATTTTTTAGTCGGCACGTCCAGGAGAAGTAGCAAGAGATTTAACGGAAGACGCAAGAAAGGCGCAATCCAAGGATCCTCTGTTCGCTTGGGCTCCTGCCACAGGGGAGTGCTACGTGACCTGCTTTCATCCTCGTCCTGACCTCACCTTAGCTCTCATGACCCACGAAGAAGTTATCAAGGTCATCGAGGAGTGGGCCCACCTCACCAGTCAATGCGCTGACCGCGGATTTCAGTGGATTCAGATATTTGAAAACCGTGGCGAGCTCATGGGCTGCTCTAACCCCCATCCACATTGTCAGGTGAGCAAACCTGTACAAGTTTGGAATCGGACTTACTATGGATGCGTGGAAGGTCTGGCCAAGGCGCTAACAAATAATTCTGCTTCGGTATACTGCCGCTGTAGTGATTCGAAGTGCCGGAAATGGAAATTGCTTGTTACAAAGTATGCTTCATAGCCCTCTCTTAATTTAGAGCGTTATCCTTCGAAGGGAGTATCGTAGTTTCCATCAAACCCATTGACGTCAACGTTTTAAGCACTGACGATTCGTTTTGGCAGTTATCGTTTGACAAACAGTAGTGCTCCAAGTCAGTCCCATTTAATGGTGAAGTTTGCCCCAAAAGCTTCTTTCTTATGAAAATAGAAGGATATGAAAAGATTTTTGATATTTTTATTCACTTTACATTCGATTTACAAACCGTTCGCTATTTTTATGGGTTCTGACCTCGTATTCGGAGCATCATCAGCTTCAAATGAAGAACAGAAACCCTATACCTTCGAGTTTTACCAATTAAGCCTTAACTTTGTAGAATAACTTAAAGTTCGAATAAGTTTACCCACTTTTACCTACTTTTTCCCATTTTTCTGGACGTTGAACGGACTAATGTCTGAAAATCTAATTAGCAAGGCCCCTTCCAGATCTCGGATCCACTCTGAATGGAAATGAAATGTGTGGAAGCGATACAAATCAGACAGTGGACGAGAAATTCTGTTCTTAATTGGCTCGACAATCCTAGCAACTTAAAGTACTTGTCAGTGTACATTCATGCAGGAATCACCGCTGTTTACATCATTTCCACTGTCTGAACATCTAACCTCTCTCCCGAGAGCCTTGACTAAGGTGAAGATTTTGTGCCACTTCAACTGACGAGTAATTTGTCAGGATGTTTACGCCCAATGCGGAACCTCCGCACCGATTAGGGGTCGATCAAGGCCTCACATAAACTATTGTTTATGTTTATGCGTGTGTATGTGCTTCCGCAGTCAGCCACCTTTTAATTCAGTTTCAATGGCTACATCAGGTTTGCTTCCAGCAGAAGGTATTGACCAAAAACTGAGATTTTAATCTCACTGTATTTTGTTTGGTGCTTTCTTATTCTGTTCTTTTATTAATATAAATTCAAGTACCATTGCTCGCAGTTTCTTACGCAAAATAATAATTCACCAGATTTCAGTCATGTCTGAATGAATTTTTTTAGCATAGAACTCTGTGCTTTTGCTGAGAACAAAAGGGCCAACAGAACACTGGCATGGTTTGAAGACTGTGACACACGTTGAAAGCACACAAAGGCGCAGCCATAGGTACTCCCAAGACCAAGAGGGCGAGCTAGATGTGTAGCCGAGATTAAAAAACAAGAAATTTGCTAAACTTCGTGAAGACTTATGTCCGGGCCCCTTCACTGTACTGATGCGAAGTGAACTGGGGGTTAAAAGCATGAATGTCGTACTCGAGGCCTATGCACGACTGATATGGATGTGGCACAGATAATTATGCGCATGAAATACACTGAGTTTCTCAGTTAAAAATAACTCAGCTGCTAGCTGCAGTGCCCCAACGTTTTCTTAAGAGCTGAGGAGCTACTGACTCGGCCAGGGGGCCATCCCACGGGGTGGAAGTACAATGGTCGTACTCTTGAGTGCCTACGCAAACAAAATGTAGAGTTGAGCAAACATCCGAACTGATCCGTGCCACGAAAATGGTGGTTGAGACTTTTGGGTACCTATAAGAGTTTTCAAAGCGCTAATTGCGTGGCATCCTGCAGGGTATTATGAAACGAACATTGAAATTTGACAAATATGCTACGTGGCGTACATTGTCTGTTCACCCAAAATCAAGGAATGTCGTTATTTGAGGAGTTCTTTATGCATCAACTGGGTATAACTTCGCTTGTGTTTGATTTCCACTGACGTAAACACCGAATCTCATAAACCATCCGATTACTTGGCTTTACCATGATGGTGGTTTGCCGTCTGAACTAAGAAAAGGCGTCCTGGTGAAGCGGCCTATGTCTTCCTTGAAGTGGGAAGAAGCCATGTAGACACGGTGGAGACTACGCTACTAATGTACAGAGGAGATGAAGCTATCGACGTGACCCCGTGCCACGTCGAGGAGCGGAAGTACAAAGGCGAATTCGTAAATCGCCCGCGTGAGCGACACGCGTGGTTAAACAGGCGAACCAGTACACTGAGTTACGTTATTCCAGAATTTAACACAAACATTTGCACCGGATACCTTATTGAAGGCTAGCCATGCTTTATAAAATTTTGAATTAATGAATGACTAATCTTTTGGCTTGGACGTTTTTCATGGCATTTTTTTATTCACAGGTCAAAAGCAGTGACCTTGGAGGAGAATACTTTAGTGCTGATTGCTGAAAGGTGTTCTCCAGGGTTCGGATTTTAGTCTGCGATCTTAGCTTCATTATTCCTTCCCACTGCTTTAGTTGTGCTTCAAGATGTGCTTGCCGCTTGCAGTGTAGCATGGGATAAACCAAGATCAAGAACCATTTCGTCTAATTTACATAATTTATGTATTTTAAAGCGATTTTTCTCGAAAACGCACAGCCTATCTAGATCACTCTCTACGCCTTGAGGATTCTGTATTTTTTGTCCCTTTTTTGAACTCACAAACTGTTGCCCAAGCCTGTGTAAAACAGCTTCAATGCTTACAATATACTAGGGGTCAAGAGAAACTGGTTTGATTAGAATTGTACAGCTAGCCTCCGTTTGCAGCTCAATAAATAACCAGTAGCTTTGGGAAACCATCATAAATGCCAGCGTGCTGTCATGAGTACAAGTTGAGCCCTGAGAAGGTCATAAACTGCTGGTGCGAGGGCGTGCTGCTCATTAAAACTTCTCCTGACATGATTTAACGTTCCTGTTTAGCTAGTCAGCTAATAATGAGCGTTTCAGCCTTCCCCGGTGTTGCGTAGATTAATAATCCACCGTTGCACAGGCTCTTCAGCCAGTCGCTATGCGTTTTCCACCATCACTCAGCGACAGCTGCCAACAGCTTCACCGCATAATTGCAGTTAGGTTTTTAAATTTGTTTCGACACCTTACTTTAGTTCTAATTCACTGATAACAAAATATTATTTCCCTTATGTTTCTAAGTGGCGCGACGCTAAATAATGAATCAAAAGTGAAGGTGAAGTCGCTCCATCATCCTTTCGAACGTAAATTTGAATTCGCGGATGTTTATCTGTCGCATGATTGCCTTGGCCGTGTTATTTCTCAATAGTACTTCCATAGCGGAATTTTTGTTTCAATTAACAGATATGAATTAGAAATTGGTAAGCGCACTGGTCCGAGAACCTCTTTTCTAGGTGATTTCGCTACTTTCTGCTTTTCTCCACATAGAATGCGTAGAGTAGAGTCATGAGATAAAGTTATTGGAGCTCAAATTGAAGTAGGCAGAGGAGAAAGCTTACCCGCCCACATCTGCCTTCTCCACTACCATTCAGTAAATTCCCTTTTCTAAGGAAAAATTGAGTCGTGTAAACTGTTAAAATACTTCCAACAGCTTTATTACGCCGTTCCGCTCTCTGAATTCACTTGCCATCTTCTGCATGAATAATTTATCGTTTACGATGTCAAAACTATCAATGGCTTAGGCGCATACCTGCGTTACGGCCTTCTGAAAACTTGCTATCTAAACTTTTCGGATTCAAGCTTCACAGAAATTTCACCGTGTATAAATCCGACTAAATATACTAGTAAACGATCTCATCAAATGGAAAAATGTTGTGTTTGACTGTTTCCTTGTGCTGTGGTCAAAATTAACGTTTGTCTGATAGTAAGTCTAGTGTCCCTTGATTTCCCTAAAGACGAACAAAGGCATAGTATTTACCATCGACGTCCAGAAGTTGTGAGGGCCTACGGGCATGACCTGGCGGCGACGCAAAATAAGGACAAAAAGCTGAACAAACAGATCGAGATATTGCATAGCCTCTCTCCCTTTTTGGGTATCGTCCACAGCGCTTCTCTTAGTCAGCCACTACAATACAGTCAATGTTGCATGAAAAACGCCCACAAAACAAACGCGCCAGCAATCCCACTTGTGTGCAACTGAAAAAAACTGTCTGGTTTTCTCCTCAATAATCGCTTACTTCTAATCCACTTTATCTGAAGTTTCGTTTTGTTTGAGAATTACTTTTGAAAACGATGAAGTGTGCTGGCAATCACATATGTCTATCACTAGACACAGCAGCGTTGACCTAAAAATAGCCATTTATTGAGGGGCAGAGTTTTGGTACTTTCTTAGGGTGGTGTTTCTGTGCCTGTTCTACCTCGTTAAAGTGCTCTTAAATGCTGTCCAATCGTACCCACGTAGATTCAGTCCATCTGGTGGAAAGCAAGAGGTGGTACCGCGTGATAGCTTGATTGGCTGTAGACAGCACCATGATGAACATTTTTAGATGTTTAAGGCTAGCGCCACTCCAGCTGTTGACATTGTCCCTACTGAATACAGGATGGGACTGTGTCCAAAGGTGGAAGTCACTTTCAGTTTCTCTGTTTGGGAGATATCACAGATTCTCCCATGTACAGCACATCATTTTCTTTTATCATTTTTATCTTTAGTCCACCGTGATGGTAATCAGGGTATTTGTCTCTTGGGATCAGGTTTTCTTTCAAATGCCATTGCTGTAGCGGCCCGAGATGGAATGCAAAATGCTTAGGTTGGCTCGCGGAGGGATTTGGGACTACCGCCGTGGTCCATGGGCTACGCTACCCAGAGAACACTGAGAGACGGTGCCTTAATTGCCTGCAAAACTACTAATCTTGGCATTACATGAGAATGGTTGCTGCATTTCGTTTGTTAGCTAAGGTGTACTATTTTGGAACTAAATTTACGAGCTCATAATCCTGCGTGGGCCATAATCGCTCAGCAACATGCATTGAATCAAGTGCAAAGTGTTAAATTTTCATTTCTTTAAACTGAATGTATCCCATGTCAATTATCACATTTAATATGTCGTCGTGGTCCGTTTTCAAGGCTAAAGTCAACGAAACGGAGCAAACACATTTCCGACAAGTATTATAATCCCTGGCACTTCGAAGAATAAAACCTGTGTTTCAAAGGTACCTCAATGTTTTACTTGTTTGGCCTCTGTACCAACTTTGAATCGAATTCGAGAGGACTGCGAAAAGTTAAAGCACACCTTCCTGGAACTTTGAACTGCTCAGGTTTGATAGCAATAATTTAGCTTTACTTTTTTCAAGCAGAGCGAAATTAGTTTTCGTTGGCCAGTTGAACTTTATTCGCCATTCTTTTGTAGGCATGGGTGAGCGACTTTATTCCCACACGAGCGCTTCGTAGCGATTACGGTCAAGAGGACTACTACTCTTGTCACGGAACTCTCCTTCTTCTCGACTACGTGAAACGCGAGTTAGCCGTAAACGAGCGCATCGTGGTGGCCAATGCTGATTGGGTAGTGCTCGTGCCATGGTGGGCTGCCTGGCCCTTTGAGTGCCTCGTAGTCCCACTTCGACGTCACATTTGTCGACTGAACGAGTTAACTGCTGATGAGCAATCCACACTAGCTGACGTCATGTCGCGCATCTTGGTCGCCTACGACAATCTCTTTGAGACGAGCTCACCCTACTCATTCGGATGGTACCAGGCCCCACTGCAGGCACCACAGAAGGCTGTCTACTGGCAGCTGCATGGAATTTACCTGCCTCCGTTGTTGCGCTCTGCCACAGTGAAGAAACATATGGTGGGATATGAGCTCTTGGCTGAAGTGCAACGTGACCTGACGCCGGAAAAAGCAGCTCATTTACTAAGGAACGCTGCAGCACGAGAACATTATTCCAAAACGCGGCATCAGTAACAGCCTTGCCCCCCCCCCCAGCTTTTTTAGTGTTTTTAGTAGTTTATTTCTAGTTGATTGAACAATCATGGTGTTGTTTGGATGCCTGTAAAATTGATTATAACATCGAAATCTAATATTTACCTTTTCGAGTTTCTCCGAAGATCCAATTTGGCCTATGAGATTGGATACAATTGCGTTATTGATAGTGCAAACGATCTGGAAGACAGAGTTTTGTAAAAGTATGCCTGGGTTCTAGCTTTGGTGCCTAGGCTCATGATGTCACTCCGATGTTGGTGATTTGCAGCATTATTGACATTGATGGTATAAAAGGAAAGCTGATGGCAGTCTTAAACGAGTTGACACCATTACCTGTTAACAACCATCGTGACTGTTGATTGATAGGTCGGGGGTTTTCCAGAAGTACAATAAATATGACTGCGTTTAGGTCCAGAGCCACTCTTGAGGTTCGTTGGGTCGAAATTTCGAGGTACTTGAGGTTTAGCTGTTTAGATCTTGCTTTTACTCATCCAAGGCGCTTGTCTACGGTTCGATTGTTATTGTGGTACACAGTTTACTTATTTTGGAAAAAAATTAGACCCAATTCCTTAAAACCGTAGTTTCAGTCTACCATTTCTCGTCGCAAGAAAATGTGTTATTCTTTGAGCTTAAAATAGATCACTCTACTCTCATTTTATTGTTGAGAAACGAAGGCTAATCTGGTACAATGAGACATCGGCTAAAAGTTACCTTTCGCGTGGATGTAGGCAAATTCATTCGCTATAATCCCAACTATCAGCAGTGGTACATTACAACGCTAAATTTAAATCTACTGATGGGAATTTTCATTCCACCGCTTCGTAATAATTTCCCTCCAAATGCATCACGTTATCTGGGATCTAGTTAAGTGCTACCGAATTTAGCTTCCGAATCGCAGCGAACACGGGTGAAGTGTCCTAATGTACTTCTCAGGTGAAAATACTTTGATGTTGCAAAGAGGGAGCATCATACATTTCCAAATTATAAGGAAATCGTTCTCAATTCAAATCCATGTAAGACTGAAGGCTAAGTAATTGTCGCACCCATTGTTCTACATGCCAAGGATATAGTGCGCTTTTAGGACATTGCACTATAGAGAAAGGGAAAGGGGCAGCGATCAAGCCCTTGCTAAATGATTTGGAAGTGAATTCAAAAGGGAAATGTGTGGGGGATATTCGACCAAATATGCCATAATCATTGTTGTTCCCATTTCAATGCAGCTACAACAATTCGCATTCAGTCTTCGACAATCGGTTGTCAATCAAACGGCCTTCCAACGTGACCAAAAGATAGAGGGAGAAACTCGTTAAAACAGTGGTTAGTACCTTTAATATCGTGCATGCTTCCTGTGCATGTAGAGCATTTTACTGCTAGGCTGCTCAGGCTTTGAAATTGTGACTACATCAAATCTCATGGCCGCCCCACGATGAATTAATCCAATGCTTTAAGCAGATTTTATCCTCTCTGCTACCCACCGCTGAGGGAGATAATTTGTCACCACGATTAGAAACACCTGCTAGAATAAAACCTGTTCCCCAAATTATCCGCGAACTTGGCAATCATTAGTTAACCACGCCCTAGCCACCCACCCAACTATCTCATTGGTGTTTTCAGGTGTCTGCGTTGCAACTCATTCTTTGGAAAGAGGCGTGTTTCTACCCTTTCCTTCGCATTGGATTAAAGCATTGTCGACGTCTGTAAGACGGTAAGAATGAAGTTTTGAGAGCTCCAGGTCCAAAGTGCTAAGTCTCCTGTGCAAATTTAAAGTTCTTTCCGAAGGTCTTTTGTTTAAAATTGATTTTTGTTTGATATTATAAATTGCTCATCACCAATAAAGCTAAAACAACCTGGATTTAGAGCTTTTTGTCAGTTTTCACCTATTTTTAATCGACCACTTAACCTTTAGTGGGACTGGCTATTCCTGCAGTGCCCCATTCTTTACGGCACAGCCGCGGTGGATTCCATATGCCGAGAAGCTCTCATGCCACAGCGGTTGCATTATTAATGACAGGAAGAATAATCTCCCGTTCTTTGATACGACATGATGGGGTTGATCACCCGTGCTGGTCAGGGCACTCCACTAGTTCGGGGGGAATGCCTAAAATAGTCCGAATTCTTTCTGATAGATTAATGCAGGTATCACATTGCTCCTCAATAAAAATGCCCGACGACGCATCTACTTAAAACTGGTGCACAAGATATCATGGTCACTTAGACAACCAAATTAGACTAATAATAAGGCGATAAGGTCTCCTTATTGCGTCTGCTAATAACGGGTAAAGGCATTGTAGACAGGGGCAGGAGTGAATAGCGAACGGGTACATTCTGGATACCTCTTTTGTTAAGAAAAATTAACAATCAAGACCTGTTTATTGGAGAAGAGAAAGTCAGTGCTCTGTGTCCTTTGCGATTGTTCTATTTGATAAATTGTATCATTTATGCCAAATGAGATGCTTTTATCAAAACTCTAACTGTATTTGGTTCGCAAGTGGAGAAACATTTAGCCCATTCTGGAAGCCATTCACTTCGTGGAAGTGTTCTTAGGATTTTTCTGACTTCAGCGCACCAATTCACACTCATGATGAATGTTCTTTGGCATCGCATTTGTTCTGCATCTGCCTACCTGTTGTTTTGTGAAAGAAATCACCAGAATGCCGGGTTTAGAAGTGAAAGAGGGGAAACTGTAAAGCCTATGGGTATGTCTCGACATCCACTCCAAGTGGAAGTAGGGACGGAGCTTTGTGAAGGAATAAGCACAGAAGGGAATGCCTGCTCAACTAATAAATCATTTAGTTTACCACCAAGGCTTACCATACCTCCTCATGAAGGTGCAAAAGGAGAACGTAATGCAGAAATACAGGTAGGCCTGCTTTATTGAAAAACATGCAGCATATTAATGCATACTTTTGTGACTGATTTTTTTCTGTAAGCTGCGAACGAGATGGAACTACTTGGGTTGAATTGAATTTACTTGACTATTTTAAAAATCATTAAAATACTTTGGATTAACTCATGTAAGTTCCGTCCATTTTTGAACAGGATTGTTTATCCTTCCGATTGGGTATTTTATCAATATTTTATCGTTACTTAAGCTCTTTGCAAAAGAGGAATGGCAGTTTTACATATTATGTGTCATTGTAGGGGTTGGATGAATAGGACGAGAAAATATTACAGTGATTATCAAGGGGACACTGATTAGATGAGTTGAAACTCCTCCTTAAGAGACGATAGTTCCAGATCTAACACGATTATATTGTCCGATTGTATCTTACGTAAAGTTGAGTGCAAACGAACATTCCATACTACTTATTTATATGCCATAATAAAGTTTTAGGCAGCAAATTTCTCAAATGCTTAATCATAGGCGCATTCAATGGGAATCGTCGCTACATTTCCGTTGGAAGCGATACTGACGAGACAGTTAGTGGCACATGCTATTCAGCGAGTTCTACCTGATGAACTAGTTGCCTCTACACTTTTGTTACGGAAGTATTCGTTATGGAGCTAAGGTCGTACCGAACTTTAACAAGCCATTGCAGTAAGGCAAAATGGGTGGCTGGGCGTAGTGAGCAAAATTTCTGTCTTGTGAAACCACACATGGACTTATTTTACCACTTGGAAATGCACCATGGTGTGATGATGGTTGACCAGCTGCAACCATGACCACACAAAGTGAAAAAAGAACACTGTTTGACCAATGGAAATCTAAGGACGTCAAGTGGAAAATTTTAAAGCAGGCTGTATGAATTTTTGAAGTGTTTGTGTCTCGTTCACGATAATCTTAAGGTTAGTTGGATAACAGGCATAGTCCTAGCATTTGACCCATTGGCAAAGGGTGACAGATAATGAAACCTAATTGAATTACAAAGGGTAGGAAAGCGAAGAACAGAGTACGCAACGGATTTATTCAACATCTGTTATAGCAAAGGAATTTCAAGGCTCGGTGCAGCATTTTCTTTCAACAAACACTTACCTCTTCTTAGGAACGACCAGGAAAAGCGAACACGGAATCGGAATCCTCTCCAATGCAGCAAATTCCACATATCCCCATCACAGATCAAACCCTGGATTTTGCGTGGCTTGTTGGATAGAATTTTTGCAGACACTTACCTGACTTTGGCTCAATGGTTTCAGGCGCACAGGGCACTTTTGAGCACACTTTAGCCTATTGATGAATCGCAATTGCGTTCTTTAATTACTTGCAGCGATCTAACCCCGTGAAATGAAACTTCGGCGTAGCTCCGCATATGCATTTCGTTTTGTGAGAACAAAACCAAATTCGGGTAAACAAAACAAAACCTCTAATTTTAGTCAGTCTCACTAGGCAGGTTTAGCATGGCTACTACTACGTCAAATCGGCTCCCACTGTCCGGACATCGTAGTTTTCTATGGTGCTACCAACACTTACCTGAACTAGTAAATTTTACTCGTCACTAAAAAAATCAAGAACATTATTTTGAAATGAATCGTCATTAAAATGTCCTGAAGAACACATACCATGTGCTTGTAGCCAAAGCCGTAGGTCCAGGTGTCACCTGTGAGTGAAAGTGGTAGTCAAAGCGTCCATAACACACTGCAAGCGTGTCACATTCGGCTGGAATGGGAAATTCGGTGTCAAAAGCACCACACACACCACACAATGCATAGGCAATGTGGAGGAAGGCTGTCAAGTAAACCATTCATCTATTTCTCCACATTGCACTTGGACTAGAGAGAAGTCATCATCCCCGCCATCGCCTTGCCCTACCTCAGTCTGAGAATTCCACCTTGCAGTACCTACGTGAGGGTGATAACGCTGGAGTTTCCTTTCGGCTTATGCCTAAGACTTACTTCAGTTCAGTAGACTAATTTTAGCTACGTAATAAATCGGCTCACTAGATTATGCCCAAAATTTCGTATCTTAATTACGAGATCAGAGCCTAAAGGCGGATTTTGTGCACCAGTCCCATCCGCTAAGCTCTCCACTTCAACATAAGGAGGTGCTGGATCCCAAATTACAAGCTGTTTACCATTATGATGGGAAAACTGCAATTGACTCCTTCTACTGCCTAATCAAAAAGAGAATGGTTCCAGTTTCTTCAGTTCCCTAAATTTAATCCATTACGACCTAAATGCCTCACTTAAGTCACCATTATCGACAAGAGAAGAAAAATGAGAAAATGACAGATGGTGGTGCTGACTTGAATTTCGATGTCTATGAGGCACTATCAGGTGATCCCCATCACCTACTTTGGTTCCAGCTCCCTCAAGATTCTCACGTGATTGACAACTTTTCGGAGTTAAAATCTCACCTGCCTGAACAAAGTGACCGGAATGACCTACCAGTACCATTTGCACTTTGTTTATTGGTTCAGCAATGCTATAAACCATCAGAGATCCGATACAAGAATTACACACCTTGAGATGAATGCGTGACCTGATGTTGGTGTACCTATCTAGCGGCAGGTTCACCACCGGCCTCACATGCACATAAAATGTGAATGCGCCAAATTATGCCACAAAAATACTGGTTGGACAGAAGTGAGACTATTATTTGGTGAAAAAAAACAACCCCTTGGTCTTGAGATGGGTACTAGAATGCCTCAAATGGCGACATCTTGTGTCACAAGGTCTATCAACAGCCGCAGCCACGGTGATAATTTTTTTCTACCGGAACCCAACAGTGACCGTGCCAGACCCCCATTCCCAACTATAGTATTACTCTAGGACATTGGATGTGATAATCCTTAAAACCTAGTCTATTGAGCTAGCTTTACCACATTTGGAGTGGACAATTTAAAGTTTGTTGTAGATTATCCAGCAATGGAGGTTGACGACAGGTCGAACTGGATTTTGTCTCTCCGTAAGCTCATTTCCATTGGGGACGTTTCAATACGTGAATTTAAGAAGCAGTGTCCAGAGCAGAGACCGTAACAGACGCGAATCACGTGCCTGTGGAATTATGGTTTATTTACGGCCTGCATTACTAATAATAGCGGTAAGGCAGAAAAGCACCAATTCTCAGATCGAAAGAGCCAGGCCTTCCTTAACTAAGGCAACAAGGAGGCGTAACAGGTACTCAGATCTTTCCATTATCCTGAATTTATGTGCTGCAGCTCATCAACTTCAATTGGGGTCAAAATTTTTAAACGTTCCAGTACAATCACTCTCAGGGAGGTAGCCTCACCTCCACGACTCTGTATCCCTGACCAAGATAAAAAACTGCTTTGCTTTTGCGCCATTCCAAACTGGCAATCATCAAAACACGATACCAGTCCACTACGTCAAGCATGATTAGTCATCTGATAGAAGCATAGTTGCTGCTTTAACTTCTGAAATCCAGAACGAAAAAAAAACGCGATCCTCCTCAACCTACTGACTTAAATGTGTGCCTTCCACGATCATATACAAGTGTGTCCAAAAATTAGTAACCAGACTGAAAGTGCTGATCCAGACTTCGATCGCAATCAAAAGCAGAAGCAAGGCGGCATAACTGGAAGCTCGAAATAAGCGTCACAAAACAGTCAAAGTCAAATTGCCACACACAAAGCCGCAATCAAATACACCCCATAAGAATGCCATAGTGAAAATTAGCGCACAAAACTTGCGGACAGACCAAAGTCAGATTACATACACACATATTCACGCCTCATCAATATGTATATATCGTAGAAACCAGCAATGCAATGCAAGTTCCTGTACGGGTCTCCTTAGAGAAAATGAGGGAAAAGAATACGCAAGGACAACAAAGCCTGTACAAGATGCCCACGCGGGGTAAGATAATCACACTGCAATCGAGAGGACACATTCGCGTGTTCTCCAACTGCACGAAGGACGGAGGCCGGGTCAACGAATGCGTGCGAATATGCATGTGTGAAGAAGTGACAAGTGCTAAAAACAACTACAGTACCACAAAGAAAGTAAATGCAGAAGGCATTGGATCATTCACATTTAGGACTTTCAGTGGAATGAGAAATGTACGGGGAGGGAGAAGAGCAGAGGAGGAGCAGGACTCTTCAGAACCTGGGGTTGGGATCCTTGTATGGTGCTGCTGCTGCTCCTCCTGGCGCAGCCTGTTGTGTATAGTCAACGCCTGAGTTATTGAATGTCTCTTCCACGTATTGTCGACGATAGTTTGCAACCTGTTGACTATCGGCACCACCCTGCTGCAGCATGGAGATCTGCTGCTGATTGCTGCTATTGTTATTGTTGCAGCCACCCCCAGCAGCCGCTGCGGTAGTTTGGTGGTGACCGCCGGCAGTATTGCTCGAAGAGGACAGGGCGGCTGGTTTCTGTTTCATCAAAGTCCAATCGTAGACGGAATCCCAGGCAAAGTCGTAAGTCTTGAAAAGCTTTCGAAACAACCTTCGCAAGAAGAGGTAGTCCGGAGGTTCCTCGAACACCAGTTCACGTGCGTACTGAAGGTATGTCTCGAATTCCACTGCGTAGCCTCGACACAGTTGTTCCGGAGAAGTAGCCAGTTTTTTTTCGTAGATTCTCTCGTACTTTTGCTTCTTTGTCGCGGCCTCGTAAGAAAATAGAGTGGGACTAACAGGTGACTAGCATTATGGACCATTAACTACTAAATATTTGACTCTTCAGAGCACTAGAATCGCTAATACATTTGAGACTAGGAAATAAAGTTAACCAATACAAGAAGCCGAGTGAAAACGTATTCACATCCTAACCACACGAGAGGATGGTGGTGAAAGTGGGGGATACACTTCAAACCAAGGAAAAATAACACTGCCCGAAAGAAATCACCAGTTAACAGAAGATCCGTAGAAAGCAAGCAGTAATCACAAAAGAAATGGTATCAAAACTTACATATGACAAAATAAGCCAAAGTAGCACGCTGAAATATTAACCTAAACCAAAAGATTGCCATTTTCAATCTGGTGAACACGAGTACAAACATCGCTTGGATGAAACTGAGAGAGATGGGCAACAAGACCCGCAATTAAGGAACTAAATACGTCTTGAAGCGGGCTAATTCTATCACTCAGAATAATACCTACTTTACCGAAAAAAGCAATTGCACACCACGCTGATCGCAACGAAAAGTAGTAGTACCGAAAGTGGGAAAAAGCACTGACCTTCAGAGCGTCGCAAAGCAACCCAATTTTACAACTTTCCACGCATCGACCAGGGCTGCCAATCGATAAATGTTAAATTTCAGGTGTCTGCGACGATTGGGCATGCAATAATAAAGCTTCCTTGGCCCTAAATCGCTATTAAAATCTAACAACATGACAACCACGTCAATCTGTCACCAGAGGGGCGCGTTTTAGATACAGCCAACGCACGTTTAAACGGGACAGGATGCTCGGGACGGTCGCGGGAGTGATGCGTAATGCGGCGTGACTAAGTAGGCAGATGAATGTGGTGAATGGTAGTGTGACGAACGTGGGTGGATTGTAACCACAATCCGAAGGCCCTCCTAAGGCATCCAAAGCAAACAAAAACATCCCCTTTCGGAAATCCATTATTGTTATTTATGTGAAAACCACATGAGAGCAAAGAATCTTAGATGTGTGAATAGAACATTAGAAATTTCCCAGTGGACAGAGATGTGTACGTGCGTGGATCACATTCCAGCATCGCATGTGCCTTTGGGTAGCTTATCAAGCTTAAAAATACACGAAAATGCAACCAAATATTTTTGAAAGCATTCAATTCCATTAAACAAATTTCCACGCTTTTAGTTATAAGTAGTCGTCAGCGTAAATGCCAAAACTGCTTGAAGCTGCCCCCACCATGACACGCTGGAACACCAAGTTCCGTTACCATAACCGCGACTTAAAAACACAAACAGCAAACACAAATGATGACTAAAACGACCTATAGAAAATGGTAAGGTCCCAGCGGCAACGCCGCCATTGATATTTGCCCAATAAAATTAAGCAGCAAGGGTTCGAGTAGTTGATCGAAAGATTAAGCTATCAGAGATAAAAAAACAAAGGGTATTGAGGCTACAGCCTAGAAAAAGCTCATAATTTGTGAGCGCCAAGGCACGGAACGGCTGCACACACACAACTACCGCCATGGCGCGACAAAGTGGGTTGGACGACGGCTGAGTATAGACTCCCAATCAAAAAACAAACCCCAAGTGCAGTACAGGTAATAAAAGGAACTAGTCGCTGTTTGTCCAAAATGCGCATTAAGACCCATCAGGATTATTTAGAAAACCTATAAATTCACGATGCATTTTTCCAAAGGACTGCTAACATACAGTTATCCTCTTTGAGGGATAAAGAGGAGACGCATCATCAGAACAGAAAATAATTAAAAACGGCGTCCCTCTCATCCACATAAAGTATTTGACAGGCAATAAGGCAGACCGAATGGTTGGATAGTCCTCAACAGTTTTTAGCCAACGCAAGAGAATTACGGCGTCAATCGATATCCAGGTTCCGCAATGCAAAACGACCTAAGGGCATTCTTAGCCATCAAACCTAAATCTAACAAACGCACGTAAAACCGACCATTTACAACTTTAGCCGCTAATTCTAAACAGAATATAAACAAATGGAGTAAAAGCTAATCGTGCACCAAAGAAACCATTTTAGGCTTAATTCCCATTTACAAGCGCGAAGCTTTGTTAGCAATAAAGCATATTTCGCCCATTTCCATTGGGCACTTTGTATAGCCCCAATGTTATTATGGCATTAAATGCGAAGACTAACGCAAACACTAGTCACACACAAAGCGCAAAATAAACAACACTTTTATAAACAAGTGACCATGCGTTTTGCAATTTTCGAGCTACCTCTGAGAGCAAAAATAATGAAAAACACTCACTCTTAAGCCCTGCCACGGAAGTTGACCTCTAAGGAAATACATAAATACGTATCCCAGGGATTCAATGTCATCACGCCTTGACTGCTCATGACCAGCATGTGCATTGATGCTAGCATATCTGGCAGTACCTGTGAGATTCTTGTCATCCCGAAATGGTATATGCACCTTTGTGCGACTGTCTCTACATGATGAAGCAAGTTTAGGAAGTAGACCACCAAACCTGTATTTCTTGGCAAGGCCAAAGTCAACTAAAAAAAGCCTGTTGCATCTTTGGCCGATTCCCATCAAAAAATTATCTGGTTTAATATCACGGTGGATGAGGTTTCTGGAGTGAACATATTCAACACGCCAGAGCATTTGCTCAGCTAGCATGAGGACTGTTTTCATAGAAAACCTCCGACCCACGTAATTGAAGAGATCCTCTAGACTGGGACCTAGCAGATCCATCACCAATGCTCTGTAGTCATTCTTCATTCCATCAGAACCGAACCAGTGTATTCGAGGAACGGCGAAAGTGTTCTATGAATTGTGAGAAACCGCAACTACGCAATACCTGGAGAAGGCGATAAATTCTACTTTCATAGACCAGTTGCGGATGTCTAGCGTTCATGGGTTCTAATTTGACGGCAACCTCCTCACCGTTGGCGATGTTTAGACCTAGATATATGTCACCGAAAGATCCAGCTCCGATTTTTCTTATAAGCTTCCACCTCTTGGCAACAATGAAATCATAACGATTTGAAGGACCCAAGAGCTCCATTGCGCTAAACTTCAACGATAGTCAGGCACGATCCGCCCCGCACTAAGATAAAACTACAACGTTGTTTTGAAGGGACCAGTAGGACATAACCTCCAGTGATTTAAACAATAGTGAGAGTTGGAGGGCTTCTTAAAAGGCTGCCTAGGAAAACAAGCTTTATAAATACATTCGTCTAGGTGTCCTGAAAAATGCTTTAAGATGGCTTTAAAGATTAAATTGTTAAGTGGGTAAAAGAAAAGTCTGCCGCCTTTGCAGTAAATTGTTAAAAGGCCTTTAATTTATTTGCTTTAAAACGGTTAACAACTCACTGCGCTTGGATCTAGCAGCTAACGAAAGCTGCCAAATGCCTATCTATAGGCCGTATGGTGGCATTTTGGGAAGTATAATTCATGGACACATATGGTTGGCAGGTTCACAGTTCATTTAGAAGCTGCAGCCAAATTGCATGATTAAACCGATGTGAACGCTGATGACCGAGCTTTCGTGATGGTACACTTGATCATTTTGAGTGTGACGTTCGCATGTGCCAAGCCTCCAGTCAGCAAAAGGGTGACTTAACTTTTTAGCCGTATACGTTTAATATTGCGCGCTCACCTCTGTAGCGCCCCAAGCATCCGTAAAAGACGGAGAGAAAGCTAGGTGTAGTTCAGAATACTTGTATTCTAGACGGCAAGGAACTACTGGCAGGCCAGCTCACGCGGCGCCGTTCAAGGTGGCCACCACTAATGTGTGGGACCAGCCAACAGTCCAAACAAACAAAACACCACAACTTCAATATGTACAGTGGCACAGCATGCCCCTGACACTCAAGCTCTTATAATTTGTCCTTGCGTCATTCCTACTGTTGGTGCGAAAGAAGCGCGTACACTACCAATGAGGAAATCACAAAAATCTCATGCTCTCTATGAAAGCCACTAACAACGTCCGCGGCACTAACCGTGAACCATATAAAAATATTCAATTCTGTGGATCCTTCACCATACCTGCATTAAGATGTCAGTAGTGTGAACAGACGTAAAATCCCATTCCCACGGAACTGCATTAAATACCGTACCCTCGTCCATAACTCCCCTTTTGGGTGAGTGTTCCATCGTAATAAACAGCAAAGTTTCAAATCCCCTGATCTATTTCCGTAACTTAAATTAACTTCCAGATTAAGAAGAATTGCTCAGAGGGATTAGTGGTGCTGCAGCCAAGCAGTTCCTGAAGTGCGTAGAAAATTTGATGAGGCTGACACAGGAGGCTTACCAAGTGAAGAGCTAGGACGACAACCGTTGGTCTCTTAGCCATGCCTGTAGCTCCAATCTCTTCTGTTCGCTGAACACATTTTGCCCTAAAATCATGCCATTTTCTGCCCTAGGGGAAGTGTCAGCTGACCACAACCTTTCATTGCCTGGGCATACTTAAACAACCTCTTCAATTTGGCGGATGCCAAATGATTTTGACAAAATTCCTGTTTAGTACAGGCTTTAACGATGGTAACGACAACAAATCTTCAAAATTTTTCCGATCACCAGCACTCCCCTCCGGTTTTACAGTAAGGTGTCATAAATACCACTAGTCGTTACCATGGTTGAGTAGGTAATTGCATTAATGAGCGAGAGCATGGACAGTTTGTCTCCCACAGCCAAACTGGCACTTAAGATCGATCCTTCGAGGTCTTTTGGAGGATTGGAAGACTATTAGCTTGGCTCGAAGGCCACATCGACGGGCGGAAGTACGATGCTTAGGCATTAACTCCTCACGCAGCTAAAGGGATAATTAAAGCATCGAACTTATTCCTGATTTAACAAGTCATGATTTTATGCACCATGACGGAAACTGGCCACCAGTGCTCAAAGCTGTTGTGAGTTATAGAGGATTGGGTAAGGTTAATGAAAATCCTAAATCGTTGGCATCATCTGGTACAACTGAGAGGTAGTTTTTCATCAAGAGGGCCATTCAGTAGCCGGAATGGTGATGGGCGCAATGCACCTAAAATGGGAATGTCCTAACACACTCAACCGCAATCTAACCGATTTAAACGTCCAGGTTACGACGCTACTTGACGACTGGATTGTTAAACGAGGTACACTTGGCAATGAACTCCAAATATGATGGGCAACATTCGCACCATGATGCAGTTTCATGACATCACCTCAATTGCGGTGATTGATGCCAAACTGTGACAAATCGGAAATGCAGAGACGTTGCTCAAAAGGAGAGACATCACGTGCTCCTCTTGTAGTTCTTATCATGCAGCTCGAGTTTTCAAAAATATCACATCGATTGTAGCGAAACAGTTAATCGGATGACTTCTCCAGGCACGTGGTAGAACAGATTGGGATCAACACCATTTGCGCTCTCACGTAAGGTCAGCTATTGCCAGTCGCCGCATCAGTGCTCATTTTTGATCACCGCAGTACTTGCAAGCTAGTTGCGCCTATTGAAACACTTTGCCAGATCAGAAATACAAGGTAACACACGCTCACTGAGAGTATGCGATTCAGAACAACCTATTGCTTCCAGCTAATCCGCCTTTAAAGCCTCAAAATACCCAATTTTGCTGAGTCCACCCCTTAAATATTGCCATTTGAGCATAATTTCCCAATCAATTACTACCTCTCAAAGTGACAGCATTGCGAGAGTTCCATCGATCCTAAAGCAGGAAGGCCATACTTTGAGATGGGACACTTACAATGGGGCCTTGAACCCGCTAAAAGACTGAACTCACTTCATCCCCCTTATGTTCAACTATGCTTCACCATGACCTCCACAGGTTCTCCACTGGAATGTATCTCACCAGACAAATTCCCTTTCCGATGATGAGCCGGTATGAGAACAGAATTAGAGCTTCTGTGAAGGTTCGTAACCATAAAACGGCTTTCAAACACTATGTACTTACAAACTTAAAAGCTCGTGCGGTCAGCCATAGTGACAAACAAAACAGATGTCTGGCAAGCATAAACTATTTTCATACTGCAAGTTTTTCACTGCAGATGATAACCTACCTTCGTTTCTCAGCAAACAGACAACAGCCAGTTACGCATGCAAGGAGGTGGAAATTTTATAAGATAAATTAGCAAATCAAACAGGAATGTCAAATAACATGGGTTCAGATGACGAGAGTAAACACGTAAGCAAGGTTCGACAGAAATTAAAGGTTCTTTTTATCTTCCGGCTCCATAGGAGGTGCAGACGCTTGGTTGTACGGTGGAGCATAGAAGGTATTTGGATCAGATGGATAATAATACGCGGTGTTGACTAAATAGGAGCAGAAGCCAGTGATTACTATGGAGAGGATAACGCAGTAAAAGAACATGTGCATCACAAGTTCCCAACTTCCATCTGATTGGTGTTCAAGATGCATTTTGGAATCAAGGCTGAATCTGCACTTCTTAGTAGACATTAATTAGACCAGCTTCTACAGAAAAAAAAATGCGATAGACGCTGCAATACTTCAGTGACCAGATCGAAAAAGCACTATCTTAGATCACCAAAGCAGAATCTAACAAGACCATGACGGAGAATAGTAATGAATACGGCGTAAAATTGGGAAATAAATTGGATAATATGGCGAAAAAAGGACTCGATATATTGGTGGAAAGCGTTAGGGCTGAAATTGCCAGTAACTTAGCCTCAAATCATGTCCAAATGGTCCTAAAGTGTAGGCAGATGTTCCAGTTATGCCCACCGAAAAAAACGCTTAAATTCGCCGAGTTCAGAGAGATTGGAATAGGCAGATAGTATAAACACATTAGTTGTAAAGTGGTTGTCAACGTAACCGCCTCCTCTTATCTACTTGTTACACGGAGATTGTTCAAAAATAAAATGGTTATTTGAAGTGTATTCATCGACTGCAAACAATCCAACTACAAAAACTACAACCATTACTGGAAGGCCACCACCATCCGGAATTTTCGTGAAACAATCACGATACCCAAAGTGAAGAGTTCCACACTGCAACAACAGCAACCACTACAACAACTAATTCGATACATGCCACAAAAGTCAATTACAGTCACCTGCAAATAGTCACAAAAATGTTTTGTCCACGCAATCTAAAGCTCACAATACAACCGACCGAGTACGGAAAAATATTTACTTAACTGATCGTTACACCAACTAGTTTAACACGCTAAAAACATGAAAATAAAACTTCGGCTTGTCATTTCGAGATATGCTCATTGGACAAGAAGGATTCGGATGGACTCTAAAGAAATGGTAAGGTGGTAAGATCATATGCTCGTAAAAAGTCAAACTGACCCCATAAAATAACTCTCCCTTTTTTACGATAATAAATATATGATTTCAACCTTAGCGAAATTTAGAGGTGCATTAGATTCATCTCGCGAAATAATCAGACCTACCAGATGGCGGACCACCGGCCGGATAAGGCGGCATCGAGCTCCCCGCAGCTGCCGTGTATGGTGGCGGTGGATTTGGATTTGGTGTGTAGGGTGGTGGAACAGCACCGGGATAGGGCGGTGGAGAGTTCGTCTGGTACAGGTAATTGACTAGAGGCAAAATAAAACGTGTCTCAGACGTCTACACGCCAAAGTACTTACGAAATCCAGACGAACCTGGTGGTGGAGAGAAGGAAGGATGCGGCTGCATAAATGAGTTGTAGTAGGGATCATTCACGAAAGGTGTGTAGGCTGGAGGAGGGCAAGCGTAAATTTCACAAAGTGGCGGAGCGTTGGGAGTCTTGTAAGAGCTCTGTAGTTTGGAAGCTCGAGTGCCAAGCTCAAGAAGGCTCTTTCCAAATTCAATCGCCCCTCCATGGTTAAACACTAGCTTAAAAGGCATCTCACCCTGTAAGGAGGACGGATACAGAAAATCAATACGTTATCATGAACACTAGCAGTTGGCGAAGTGTTATCTCACCGGCCACTGGCCTGATTCGGAAGACACAAAGCCTTCAATATGATTGGGTCCAAACGTCGGCTGCTTGATTGCTACACGTTTCATGTAGACGAAGGGCATGCTTAGTGAATTAAGTGCCGGACTTTTTTCTTTTGAAAGAAATATTACCTAAATCGTAAGAGAACGGAAACCTGGTTACTCGATGTGATGTAAGATACGCGGTTCCTGAGTACCGCCCATTAGGCTGCTGACCCGAACCGGAAAGTGTGAGCTTACATCCATCATACGTGACAAGAAGTCTGAAAGTGGAGCGACAGAAAATCACCTCACCTCTCCCCGTAAAAGAGGACTACTCCCAGTCCGTCCTGTGTGTGAGCCGTATTAATTGACATAACACGTAAGACGAACACAAAAATGAAAAATAGTCCAGTGGTACTGGACCAGAAAAACAACCCCCAATTATTTGTGGCATTAATTTCACAAGCAAAACACGGACTTTGGCTCATTGCTTGATAAGAAACATATTTTATTGGCGATATAAGAAACTCATTGCTGCAGAAATTTATAAGTAAATATTAGACTTGTCATAAAGAACTCCTTTTTATGCGTTAAAAAAAGAAACGCCTCAGAAGAGGAACAATTTAGAGTCCACGTTTGTTTATTTTGATTTTCAAAGAGTCTGTTAGTCACAATTACAAACTATGAACCTCAAGTTAAGTAAATATGAGTTTTTCATTTGACAATGCATCGCGATCTTCTTCTTGTACGAACAAAAGGCAACAGTGTTTGGACCGCCGGTTGGCCTTTAGTGACTGAGGTGATCGTTTTGACTCAGCCGCGTGGGATGGCCGCTGATCCTTGGCAGTGGGTCCATTTCTCTATCTGTCCTTTTTTCGCCTAAGGTTTTAGGGGCGATATATATGGTCTACACGTTTCCTTCTTTTGTGTATTTCCCTTCCACCTACGCCCAGAAAAAGTCTGGGGCTGAATTTGCTTTGTTCCCGTCACTGGTCCATTAAGGTGGTTTTACTGAATCCGAGTATTCATGAGGTGTTTTATGGCTAAGCACCGAACCAAAAATAAAATTGTGAAAGAGAGCACAAGATTCAACACAGTTTCGAAGAATGCTGTTTCGCTTTGCCACACGTTGTCGACATCCTAACGCAACCATGGTGGCGTGCACGCTAATGAAACATTTCCAGATTGTTGCATGACTGTCCTGCGTCCGTTGTTAGTAGTTTTCATGCAGAGCACAGAACCAGCCTCTCTGTCATGAGCTGTTAATGATTCTTCCATTGGTAGCATACGCATTTCTTTCAGCCCCTTGAAGTGAGGTTCGTTTCCCACTGCCACTACTTTATTGCTTTTAGACCTGCTGGGGATGTGTAAAGATATGATAAGCTGTGAAGGGAAGGGGCTGGGACTGTTAGCATAGCTCAGCAGCTTGCCCACCTAACGAAACAATAAAGCGCATCGCGACAGTAAAACGCGGTACCTAATAAAATGTGGTTTAAGCTATGCCACCAATGCTTAGAATTTTTGCCCAAAACCCTCAATTTATACCAAGGCTTGAACGATTAAAGGTTTTTGGTGCCATATTCTTTCCTTGAAGGTATTGGAAGACTGAACACTTGGGCAGCGTATGCCTTGCCAACCTCGAGCGACACACTAACCGGTGGAAGTGCAACTGCTTTGGCATAAGAACCATTGAATCAAAAACCAAGAATTAGGTAGATGATTAGATCGTTACAGATCGAACACCACAATCTATGTGCTTCATTGTCGTAATATGGCAAGTATAAATTTGCACTGTCCTTTGACCAAAAACGGTCTCAATCCATCTGCTTGAAACGCATTTTACTTCGCTCTCCAAATCCAAACTCATAAATGTTATGCGAAGTACATTTGTGACTCAAATTGGGTTGAAATTTAGGGGTATCACACATACGTGACGGTATTTGTTAGCATCAATCTCTGTGAGTAAAAAAACTGTTGCCATTAATTTTCGTCAAAACTGGAAATTACTTGATAAGCGCCGATTCTCGTAAAGGTGCACTTTTGCGAATTCACTCGATTTAATTTACTGTTAAACTGATCTGCTGCTCGTTACCGTCTAATGTGACTGAACTGGCAGCTTCTATGCATGATTTTAACTCAAGAGAAGCATTTAATGTCCTCGTGCATCATGATCGTGAAATGAATTTTTACTTATTTCGTTACCTAGAACGGCATTTACTAAAATAAGGTAGACACCTCATTCGCCTTCCTCTCGAACTTGTAAACAAGTTGCTGTTTACAGTTAAACTGCTTTTAAAGCACTTCTATAGCGTTTAATAAACTTGTAAGTAGATTCAAATGAAATGGTAGGACAGACGGGCTCCGAGATCTTGCGCTGTGCGCCTTAGTCCTCTCAACCACATGGTTAGGTGACATTTGACTTAACTCACATGTAAATATCTGACTCCACATTTAAGCCTTGGTCAGAGCCCATATGGCCCACCAGGGTTAGTCACGAATGCCCAGAGCGACTGGTTAACGTTGGACTCTAAATGACTGCTAGAGCGTCTAAAGGTCACCTAAAGTGCAGCCAGAGCGACATCAGTCAATCAAGAGGGACCGATTTTAAACTCTAGCATAGCATTCAAAAGGATTGAGGCAGGCTCCGCAATGCTTCGTCTGTTCGGACTGCTTGTTGGTCTTCGGTCACTTAGGTGACCGTTCTGACTTAGATGCGTGGGCTGGTCTCTGGACTATGCCAGGAGCCGCCTTTCCTCCCTCTCTTGAATACATATATATTCGGCCTTGTACTTAGGTAACTTTCGTCTTCGATGGATGCTCTTGGTGCTAAAGGCTCCACTTAAATTACACTAAAGGCTATTGCATGTCAGCATTGGAAGATTTCGTCTGCATCTTTGTAGTCAAAACGCATCCAAGACTAAGTAATAAGCACCACCAGATTGGTACGGGCTATTTATTCACCAAAGTAGGCTTTCGTCTGTTCCTTTGTTAAGTTGATAAAAATGGTGACAATGTGATGCACACATGGCTCATTAAAAGTGCATTTTTGGTTCACCCTTTGAATAACCTTGAACTTTTGCCACATTCGGCAATAAGCATACATAATTGAAGAGATATCTAAGCACTTTTCTTCTTGAAGAATGGCAGTGTCATTGCTATACTTAACTGAATTAGCAAACTCTTCATTTTGGTTTAGCAGGCATTAAAGGCTTAATCTTTGCACCCTCCTCGCCTTGGGGACGACCTTCTGGCCATGACAATAGATCTTTAGCCCTTTCCTGCGTCAACGGTCTATCCATGAATCCTCGGCCATCAAGCAAGACTTGGGAGCCTTACTGGTGGCAGAAGGAAAACAAACTCGATCCTAAAGAACTATTTTGACTTCCTTTCTTAAATGCGTAATCTTAACGCGACGAATGAAGAACGTAGGCTCGAGAGGGGAACACTTGTAACGACCTCAAACAGAAGAGCTGAAAATGAAATCTACCTTCAACGAACACCGCAGTCCTATATCCTGCACGAATAGCATTAACAAACGCAGCAAATGGCCGCAATGCATCTTAAAAAAGATCATTACAGGGCTCTCTACAGTACGTGCGTAAATGTATCATTCAAGTGAACGTACAGCATCTCCTTCTCTCAGTAAGATATGACGGGGCAACGATGGAGTGAAAGCAATGCGCTTGGGAGAAATAGGTAGGGAGCCTCACCTCCGCGAAACAATTTTGTACCCCGCTCTTTATTGAATGACTGCTTTTTATGCTGCAGACATACGTGATGCCCTGAACGTCCACTCTGTCCCTCAGCACAGTAACATAACAGGATAAAACTCGAAAAAGGGATAAGTGACGTTGCAATAAGATACCCCAGCTTTTCACAAATTGGCTGCTCCGTGGGTGCTTTTCTCACAGCACCAGCTATCTTGTGCTGGACGACGCAGGAGGTTACCTAAAGAGGGAGCACAGGCGGTGATACTGAAAAGGAGAAGGGTGCTATGCTATACTTTAATTGCTGAGCTCTTTTAATATTGAAGGCATCTAAGGCTCTACCTTTGTACTTTAGCCGGACATCTCTTGCCTAGCCGTTTCTTGGAAATTTGTGAAAATTACTCACGAGTACTCTTATTTGGTTCCTTTTTGGCTTATCGATGCTTTACTGAGATCCAACGCACAAACGCGCTGTCATGAAAACAAACGTTTTCCGAATGCAGAGCCGATAATGACTACTTATCCGGGCACCCAGGGCATAAGAGTCGATTTCACTATTCCTACCTCCAATTCTCGATTGTCAAGTGGATGCGGAAAGGGGGCAAAGGCAGGAAGGGGATCACAGAGTTCAGATCGCACACATCTGCATAGCTATAAACTGGGCACCGAATGGTGCCAGTGTCACTCCAACGCAGTGCCGCACCCTTTCCATATTTTTTAAACACTTCAGAGCTACTGTAGTCCTACAAGTAGCTGACCATCGATCTCCATTTTGACAGAATAGCTAAACAAAATTGATTTCGATCCAACGTTTCCCATGCATCCAATAGCAACACGATGACGTACCTCCAACAACAGCTAGGTAATGATATCTCTAACGTCTTATCTCCTCAACAGTGGCTCCAATATGCTGCCCTCCTGAGACTGATGCAAATCGAACGTCAAAAGGTATAAATGCCATGTTTATAATTCATTCACGGCGAAAAAAGGAGTAGAATGCATGGTCAAAATACAAGTTCCAAAATGCTCAAGCAAAGAGACTAGAGTAGCCAGTGACAGTGCAACCATCGTTTAAATGGCGGCCTGCTCCTGCACTGAAGCGCTCATAACAGCTGGCAAAATAGACGGCGCAGGCGTAACGGAAGCGACAGCGGGGGACACCGGAGGTGGTGGTGCCATACTAGCACCAGAGGTTGCTGTTGTAGTTGGCGTTTGTGGCACCAGATTCGTAGGAACAACCACATTAGGAGCAGGTGTTTCCAATAGGCGTCGATGAAAGCCCTGGAGAGCAGCCAATGCTCTGTTGTCCTCCTCATCAATCAAGTTAAAACGTGAAGTGAAGGCGAAAAAGTGTTTCGCGATGGTATTCATGTGAGCCACTAGATCTAACTGCTCCAAATGGCTCACATGGGCGGTGTAGATGTGCACCAGGCAGAGTAGTAGTTTGCGGCAAATGCGAGCCGCCTCTTCGCGTAAATCAGAGGGTGAAAATGCCTGACCCTGTCTAACGGGAAAGATTCGCGCTGACTGTATCGCATCATTGCACTCGGAGAGTATAAGACTGATCACCTGACGCACGGGTTTCTTCGCCTGCGCAAAAGAGTCGGTGAATTCCACGTCGTCTGTGGCTTTCGAGGGACTACTGCTTCCACCCCCACGACACAAACAAACTTCGTAAAGGGGGTCAAAAATGCTGCACAGGTTCTCGACCAGTCCGATCGTGTGGACGGCGATCCATTCGTCCTCTTCCAGTGGATGCTCGGGCTCCACAAGGAAAGGAAAATCAACAGGGGTGTTACCTGCGGCGGCGAGAGAGAGCTGTTGACGCAAGAAAGACGGCTTGAGGTAAGGAGGTGGCGAGGGAGGGGGAGGCGAGGGAGGCGAATGTGCGTCTGAGGCGGTCGATGTGGAGGCAGCTGAGATGACGGCAGAGGCAGAGTTTGGAGACGACATGGAACCACTTATCAGCCCACGACTAACGCCTCGAGCTTTGCCCATCAACCACTCCATTTCGAATGGCGTTGATCCAACTAGGAGGAATAATTGGAAGCAAGTTTATGTACTTTTTGATCAGAAGAGTGTCACAACCTGGCCCAACATGGATGCCACCAAGTTGAGACAGGTGATACCATGTGAAAGTTTACTAAACCTCGACAAAATAACTTAAAGAAAAGTAATGTTTGTGGGAAAAGGTAGGCTTTGACTCGTTTGCGGGATCGCGAACATTGAGCGTATAAAACAACTCTGGATAAAAGACCGAAACCCTGGGCCAATTTAAATTTGCTTTTGATTAAACGACCTAAAGAACCCTAGCTGCACCAATTAACCGATTGGTGACCAAATGGTGAATAGGAATAAACAAAGCATAAGAGTATCAATGACCCTAGTAACATTTAGCAAACAGAAGATAGTTCTTAAAGGCAGCAACCGGATGGTGTCAGAGCGTGATGATAGCATATGTTTTAAGGGGAAAAGCACAACCACACACCTCGTGAGCTTAAATATGTGAACGCCTCACGAGTTTAAAAACGCCATCATGGATTGGCCCCTTTAAACAACAATCTTATTAACTTATTAAAAGACCTACATCTAAAAGCTTTATTAATTTTTACGTAGATTGCTGATAATTTTTGTGTTTTAACTGACATGGCATTAATTTTTTTAGTGTAACATGCTCTATTTGTCCCTTCGAAACAGAACTAGGATTTTCCAGTTTCATCAATGGCGTGAAATTTATAGGATAAGGATAGCAAAGGATGCTCTAACAAAGTTCTGAACTTTTGGTTTTTATTTATGTTACGAAACTACGCTTAGCTCATTTGTAGATTATTTCATTGGTTGTGACCGCTAGGAAATCGATAAACTGCTGTGGGTTCGCCTCTGTTATTTTACTCTAAATTAGAAACTGTAGTGTCTCGATACTTCCGTGAAGGCGAAAGGAAATCTAGTAAAGGAGTGGAATATGTATTCGATGCTACATTACGCTAAATTGTTAGTTTTGGCTATGTAATTAGCTTTGTTAAGACTTCAGCCTTCAAAGGTTGCAATCGTGCGCATTAGCACTCTCTTTCCCATCCCCGTTTCACACCAGCCAAACCACGCATGCTCGCAAGCACTTGAAAAGAAATCGACAATACAAAAGAACATATGCTTGGGCAATTTATGACTTCACAATGGAAATTAAAATCACGTGAATGTAAAAGAGTGAGGAAAATCAATGGGACCTCAAAGAAGTCAAAAATTTGAATAAATGACCCAAGAAAAGCATGGAAGTAAGAACCCAACAAAAGAATGCAATCAAAGTGACTAGGCCAAGGGAAGAAGTGGAATGGAGGTGGGGATGGTATGAAAGAGGAGGATGTACAAGTTGCTCTGTCACTGTGAGCACGTTAGCATTCCTGATATGCATAAAATGGAAGAGACGGATATTCTCCCATTTCAGTATTTGTATAACTGTTTGGATTAAACTCGAAATCAGGTTATGTGAAGGAGCTTGCGGACTCACAACCTGTAATGATTCTTACGACAAACTTCTGCGCTCACTTTCTTCAGTGCAACTGTCCGATGAAGAGGGCAAAGGAACTGGAAGCTTTACTTAGATTTTGGGTTTTCTTTGGTTGCTGATATGGAATCTACAGACTCTGTGGCGGTGGAGCCTTCTTCGGCCGATTGAAAAAGCTGGGATTTTTCTCGAAATCTTTCATTGTTGATTCCTCCCTTAAAGCAGGCAGCGATTGTTCTGGCATGGGACGAAGCAGTCTGTGGATGTGATCCAGTTTCATGACCTGCTTGAGGAAGATTTACCTTATCAGAGGTTACTTCAAGATGTGAACCTTTTGGAACAGTAGTTGTGGACTCATTTTCAGAAGACGCAACCTCCGAGAGTGGTAGTTGCAAGTAAGTCTGAGCCAGCATAGTACTTGCACCGGTCGTGGAATCTGGCTCCAGCCCTTCATTCTGTGCAAAGGATGTTGTTTTAGAGTCATCGCCTTCATTGCGCTCCAAAATTGATGATAGGTGACCAAAAGTAATTTGGGGTTGATGAGCGACATCTACTAGGTGGGATACCGATTCTTCGGCTGGCTTCAGCTCACTGACACTTATGTCAAAAGCAAGGGAGGATTCATTTCTGTCTTCGGGGAGTTCGGAAAGGCTGCTGCTGAGAGAAGTTGGGGGAACAGTGGCTTCAGTCACTAAATCAACAGGTTCGGTGTTAAGAGAGGGATGACTTCCGTCGGGAGCAGTTTGTTCAACCACCGGTAGGGATTGAGCGGATGAGGATAGCGAACTTTGGCGAAATGAGACCAGGGAGTTCGCCTTTCTATGGGAGGCTAATGCCAAGGCAGAAAAAGAGAATTACGTTTATTCCCAAACCTAGATAAAACCATGCTTTTTGCAGAACATTCCGATACAATCTGGTCAGAAATTGTTCCACTCTCCTCCCATTCCATTATTTAGGCGGGCGATTCCAAACGCAGAAAAGCAAATTAGCATTGGAAGAATATACCTTAACGTCTATGTCGGTTTCCTATTGAATTTTGCTGCTGCGATTTGGCTTGACATGCCTAATTTTTTCACTTAACCATCAATTTCTACACCTTTTAAACCGACTACTTATCAGAGCCTCATTATTATTTTCTAATGTAGAAAGGCTACCTACAGATGTTCAAAGTGAGATAGTTGGTATCATCAAATTCCAAGCCCAGTAATGTGCTTGAATAACCACTGTGGAGTAGGTAAACGATGTTAAGTGGACTACTGGAATCTGCCCCAACGTACCAACAGCTGGAAGACTGCTTCGAACCGGAACTCGACGCCCATCTTTTTTGTTAAGGCGATCCTTTCCGAGCGTTGGCACTGGAGAAGTACATTTGCAAGGTATGCCACCAGACATACTCGCATGTCGAGGATTCGAACGCTTTAGCGAAGACCTTGACGGGTTGCCTAGTTGTCTACTGCAAATAGGATCGGTACAAGTTACGGAAGCTGAGCTGCCGTCTCGAAAACGTGGGTGGAATTTAAGCATTATGTGTGTTTGATCCTCTGGAAAGCCGGCGTCCCTGCGCGCTGACTCACTACCCGTCCAAAATGCCGCTAAATAAAAAACAGACAAAAAACCGTGATAATTTTCTCCATTAACGCGGTTCGGTTTTTTGTTATCCTTATGGCAAAGCAAATGGAAGGATAAGCTTAAGAAGGGCTTCATGCAGCAGTGAACGGTTCTGTGATGGATCGCAGGGAGACCATGCAGAATGCGTTGGACAACAGTAAGCTACTCTGTCATGCAGTATTTTCTCACCATTTACAAGTCTATGTACAGGTGAATTAAAAGCGGGGATTGACAGGCTTTAATGCCTGCCACCACGTCTACTGGAAGAAAGACTTGGTCTTGTCGAAGTGCTGGAGGAATCTGATTTAACTGACTGGGTCTTCTGCTTCCTCGGACGTCCAATGATCATGGTTTGCAAACTTCGTCCCCTACGAGAAGGGGATTGCGCGGTAGCCTCAGTGTGGGTCATAGCAATGGTTTGGGGCATCACGATGTAGAACTCCCCACTCCCGGACGTTTCGTTCAAGTCTCGGTCATCCTTACGGCACCAATGACTTCGCCGTGATCCACTCAAACTGTGAGTGAGTTGTGGCAGCGAGGCGGCCAGATGTTTCGGAATGAGCTTCAACTCTCGCGGTGCGTTAATGTCATCGGTGGGACTTGTAGAGGCCACTGCTGCCATGTCTGCCAAGCTTGACAGTGCGTCACCGTGAGCTGATTGGAGGAAGTATAAATACCTCTCATTCAATGAAAAAATTAGACTTACTGTCCAAATCAAGTTATCTAACAGAAAAACGAAAAGGCCTCCTTTTGAGCCCAATCACACATTCGTTGCAAATGCTTTGTGATATAGATAACGTTTTGGTGCACCGGACCGAAGCGAAATGAAACCGGGTTAATCCAAATAGATGACCGATGCACCGTAAGGCGCAGGAAAGAGTGAAAAAGTGTAATTTGATTGGAAACGAACATGCCATTGGACTTGTTTGCTCGAATTGGTTCAGTTCAATTAATTCCGTGTTCAAGGAAGGAACAAATCAACAATGCACGGAACGTCAACTTCCCCAATGGCAAAAAAAAAAAATTTGAGGAAGATGAAAGTGATTAACTTAACTCAAAATAAGGTAAAAAGGGGTTAATGCATTTTACATTTACATTTGCATTTACATTTATTAATGCAGTTATTTGTTAGTACAATGAGCGGCACAGCACCGAATTTAAGAGTTAAATGGTGGAATAAAGCTCTCCTTCCCTTCTCGACACAACTTACACAGTTTTCCTCGTTCTGTCTCCTCATCCGTATAGAAACAAACTATACCAAGTAGAAATTGGCAATGAGATGGCGAGACTTTATTTGAAAGGAAAAATGACAGCACGGAGGTCTCTTTTATTTATCGCTGTCATGCATTCAGACAATGAAAATCTGGATAACAACCTGATGCATTTTAGATGAAGCTGTTAAGACAGGTTGTCAGCACCAGTTCGTGCACTTCCTAAGCAAACATGGCTTTCAAACCGTTGTCAAGCAGTATGACTTATTAAACCCACGGTCAAACAATGTTTATAACGCGTTCCAGCTCATTAATCCAGGGTAAGAGAAAAGTCTCAACGCAATGGTCCTACCTCGGCAAGGATCGTTCTTAACCAGGAATTCCGTCAAAGGCGTCCATCCACCACCTACCCGAACCATCACGTTGCTTCGCAAAATTCGCACCAGTCTCAGCTTCTGTGAGTCACCGAACTGACAACAAAAAAGAACGCAAATAACACATTCGTAATCCCATTAAATAAAATAAAGTGGACGGACAGCGAAACTCACTTTGTACATGTTGCCGTTGATCTTGCTGATGCGATACGTGTTATGACAGGTACACAGGCTGGTTTGGTGCTTGGTCTCGTGCTCAATAGCACTCCCCTCTATTTTCGACAAGTCTAGATGATGCGATTTTGGCACCGTGGCAGACCGCAGAGCTGTGTTGAACTTCTTCATGTCGATGTATCCGTCGCCATTTGCATCCACTATACTCGCTACAACTTCCATTTCAAGTCGAGACGTTGGGAATTCTGAAAATGGGTGACACAAAGCGGTTAGGGCATGAAAGATCATGTAGCAATAGGAAAAAGCGCATTTACTAGATTCCAGTATGGCATTCACAAATTCATCCCGTGAAAGACGTCCGTCTCGATCCAGATCATATCGATGGAACATATCGATAAGACGTGCTTTCTTACTATTCAGCCAATTTAAATATCGCCGCCTCCAATTATCGAAATCAAAGGTCTTCAATTTTTCCACCTCGTTTGCATGCGCCAGCCGCTCCTCCAGTGCTATTTGGCGTGCTTTTACAATCCTCACCACTCTGTCCCATTTTTCACACATCTCATTCACCCGCACACTTGCGTAAGTATGAGCATGATCTCCTGATGGATGGTCTGAAGCCTTTCCTTTGCTGCTAGTTTGCCGTTTCTTGTCGAAATCGGATTTGCGTGCATGTTTAAGCACTTCGTCTCGTTGAGAACGTCTTTTTTCTAGCTCTGATTCAATTTGACCAACTTCTGCTAGCAGCCGCTCAACTTGGGATGTGTCGATCTCAAATCCAATTGAACCACTCTCAAAACGACTTGAGGAGCTGGAGGAGATCTCTGAAGTGACTTCGATTGAAAGTGGACCCATTGAAATTGTCGGCTGAACATACATACGATCGGAGCATAAGATAACCTCCGTCGTGTTGAGCCAGCTTATTAGTGCGTCCAATGTCAATCGACGTTCGCGTTGATCCTTTGATAGCTGTGCCAATTTAGCTTCCCGTTTCTGCGACCAGTCTAGCATCTATGAGACACAAATATTCCAGTGATAAATAAGAAGATGCAGCTAGTTAGTCAACTTGAGACCAGACACTCACTTCCTCCCATCGAGTGTTCACAGCGTTCATCCACTGGCGAATTCTGGAAGCACCATTGGGATTATTTTTGCACTCTGCGAGAATCCGATTTCCCTGAGCCAGACAGCCACATACACGAGACTCTTGGTCAGCCATACCCGAGGTTATGGCAGCCACTTCGGCGTTCACCGACTTATCCTCAGCTAGCGGATCCGTGCAGTCCATCACACGAGGATCATCACCCTCAGGAAGAGCGCTCAGTTTGCGTAGTGTATACTCGGCGCCCGCACAGTAATCAAAGACATCTTGGCAGGACTTTTGGAATCCCTCAGCCTAGAGAGAGGTGAGAAAAAACGGGCTTAACAGTCCTATGTAAACAAAAGCGAGTTTTGATTCAACACGTTTTCTACTAAGTTAACACTATTATGAAGATCAATGGCCAACGCTCCAATTTACGGCGCCTTCAAGCCCTACTGCTTCGATCAAACTGGAGAAACGGTTTTTACCCCTCGATTACTTCATGGCAGAGTAACGGTTGGAAGTAGTAAAAAGATTAGCCTCCATGCTATGGATCACATTAAAAAATATTGCTGTCCTAGAAAGGTGCATTAAGGAAAATTTTTGGAATAACTCCAACTTATTAGCTTACGATTTTGCGAGCCACTTTGAGATTATCTGAGCGTGCTTTGGCTTTTAACTGAACCTTTGTCCATTGGGCATTGAGTCCTGCCAGCTGCTCCTGCATCACGAGGGAGTCGGTCAACTCGGCAGCGTCACCACTTCCCTCTGGTCTGCATTTAGTTAGCAGTTCGGATGCCGCAGTCTGCAATTTCGTTACTGAGGCTTCTCTTTCCTGTAGTTGGGCTAGCAAGTTCCGGTGAGCCTCCTCCATTTGCTGGGTAGACAGTAGACGATATTTTAAAGTTGCTCAAGAAGTGGGATATGTCGAAAATATCATCGTCATAATAAGGAAATGGAAATTTGACTTTGACAGTGTCAAACAGCCTATGTTAAACAGTAAAATAGACTAATACCTTGACTATTGCCTCACCTTTACAGTTTCAACATCACCAGCACAACCTTTCTTCTCGTTATCGTCTAGAAGACTGTCAATTTTGTTGATCCATTCAAAGAGTGAAACGAATGCATCTTTATACTGACCCGAACGTAGCAGAGCCTCTTCTAGGACCTTTTGCCTGAAGGATGCCAAAGAGAAGCGAGTTGAGTACGATCTTCCAGAGCGAACTCAAGAGATATTAATTAATTCGCACTCACTTTTCAAGTGACTTATTACAAACAGCATTCCAGAAATATTTTAATTCGCTCAACATGCGGTTCAATTCAACGAGGTCGTCTCGAGGCGCCCTATCCTTCACTTTGATAAGGTGTCGCCTTACCGCGTCGTATGAGGCACTATGAGCACCTAGTTCGCGCTGGAACTCACGATGCTGATTCAGTTCACGCAGGAGCACGTCCGGTTGAGTGCTCACCGAGCACCAAGTGCTTTCTTGCAGTCGAGTGTTCAGTTTTTCTTTTAGCCAATCTGTCAGCTCCTTCCATGCTGACACCAGTTTCTGCGACTCCTATAAATGGGGATACGGGGAAATCGACACCATACTTAGACTTAACTTATAAGAATGCGAATAAGATCAGTTCACTGCAATTACATCCGCAATGCCATGAAGTTTTTAGGAGTTCATGCGATGGTCCTTAGCATTCCTACCAAAAAGGGTATCTGGAAGCTTTTCAGATTGGACGAAATAAATGAATAGTTGAACCCAAAGATTGAAATAATTGAAATAAGAGCAGTAATCTTCAATCAGGAGTGTCGATAAGTGCGAGATTACCATTCATCGTTTCTAGATAGCGAGATTTTGGTTTAAAAGTTCCATCCAAGCTGTACGAGCCCATTTTACAAAGGATAACCAAGTACATAAAGCTTGGTCGAAATACCGACACGAAAGGAAAAATCACTCTTCTGCATTTACTAGAAGCTGCCTTTTCAAATGAGATCGTAAGAATAAACGACTTCATTTTCGGCAGTAGCCGCCTAACACGCAAGTCGATTCAGCGGTTATAGTCGCGATGGATTTCTTCTAAAACAAAAGTTCCGACTAAGCGGAGACAAGTCGAATGAGACAGTTTAGCGAAACTTGACCTCGAGAGCAGAACTAAAGTATCGCGCCTTATGATAGCAAAATTTTCAAGATTCCTTTCAAAAGACTGACTATTCGACGCTTTGATGGAAAGAAAACTTAAACTGTGCCAAACAGATAGGCCTATAGTCTGGCATTCAAAAAATTAAAGAAACTAAACCCTCTGGAAAGTTGCAACAAACGTAGCCATTCAGCAAAAGTGCTACAAGTGAAGAAAGGGACACGAATTGAGCAAAAAATCACCTTGAAGGCAGCAGCGAACTGTCGATTCCTGTCAGCGCTTTTCTGGAACAGTTTCTCCCATCGCGAATGGGCACTGGCTAAGAGGTTTTTCACGAGAACTACATCCTGTTCCAGTGCATTGGACCCAATAAATACAACTGCGCGATCGAGTGGTGTCAGAGCGGCCTCACGCTTTGAAGCGATCTCGCGCCGCAACGCTATTTGGGCAGGGAGTTGGAGCTGCAGTGTAGAGGGAACAAACGAGATACCAGGAGCCTGGTTGATTCGTCGCTCAGCCTGTGTGAGCCATTGAATGAAGTCCCCGAGATCGTTGTGGAAAGTCGCAACTCGTTCTACACCCAATTGTACTTGTTTGAGGCGCTCCTGTGTCTGTTTGGACAGTTGCGATTGCTGCTGGCTCAGGCTGTCAAGATGACCCACTAGATGATCTCGTGTGCTACCGGCGGATGCTAGCAGGCCCGCCGAGGATGAACGCAGATCGCCAACCTGGTGAAAAGAAAAATTGGATCAGTTGAAAGACTTGACTCTGGTCTTCCTTTATAATGAGTGAATTCTGATGCAACTATAGAACTGAGGCATGAGTTCCATCGAACTCTAGGAGTGTAGTTTCAAGTTATTGCGCTAAATTACCAAATCAGCGTACTATCGCGTTGTTAATATATGCTGGAAGGGTTAATTTCCCCTCAGCATATTTATGTTAGTTTCTGTGCTGTTTCAAGTACCTGTTTGCCAAGCTTTTCGACAGAATTGTGCAACTGAAGGAATCTGTTTAGACTCTGCTTTGCACTGTCGGGCAAGCCACCGATGAGTCGAGCGCCAGGAGCTGAAATTTTTCCTTCAAGGCGTCGGCATTCGCGGCGAAGCTCATCCAACCGGCTGTAGAAGTTTTGAGCCTATCAAAAAACAATCACCAACAATTTTAGAACATCCAGCCACTAAGGTCAAAGAAATATGTCGAACTTCAGTTTCATTTCATTAGGAGCTGATTATGGAGTACTCACTTCTCGAAGTGCTTCCTCTACCTTCACCTGTTTTCTCACAACGGATTGTTTAAGTTTCTCCCAGGCTCGATTCATCTGTGCCAACTTTGTTGAGACTTGTGCTTGCTGCATAGCCTTTGCCTCTTGATTTATCCTAACTACGTCTGGCTGCCGCCTTGCTGCATTTGTTTGAATTATCTAGACAAAATAACGACAAATTGAGGCGAGATAGAGATTCCTGAATCAGGTACTTGACCATCATATCATCAACCATGAGATTTGCTTACCTTTGCCCTAGACAGTTCAAATTCCAAAGACTTCTTGTCCCCTCGTGACACTGAGATGCCGTCAATGTTAGCCTGCATCATTTTAATCCACTGAATGAGAGCGTCCAAAGCGGAGTCGAAATCGCCAAGTGCCATCAGCTTTGTCTGTAGTTCATGACGACGATGATTAATTGCATCATTGAGATCACTCCACCGCGTAGTCGCTGAAGTAAGCATCTGTTGAACTTGGGCCCCATGTTCTTCCTCGCCGATGCTACTGCCAGCCCTTGAAGGTGGCTGCTCCAAACCTGGAAAGTATTGACGAGACTTCCTGTAAACATAGCCTATACATAATGCAGGGTTAGTAGCTAATGTGAAAGGATAAGTTTTCTAAGGTCATAAATATCTGAAATTCGTATTTAACTTTGCAAGCAACTCTCATAGTTGAGTAGTCGAAGTCAGTCAAAATTACCAAGTTTCTTTACTGAAGTTGTATAATAGCACGTTCTTGAGCTCAGGTAGCCAAACAGAACCTTGACTACCGAGTGGGATTCACGACTTACCTTCAGAAATTCCTGCCACTGACATCAGCTGGCCGGCGACCCAGTTCAAATTTTCCAGTTGCTCATGTTTCGGTGGAACCATGGCGCTCCATTCTTCAAGCCGCTTCATAAATTCCAAAACGGCATCAGTGCTACTTGCAACTGACTCAATGGCCTCAAACTCATTTTCCGCCTTTCCAAGTTGTTCCACAAAAGCATCCAGATCGGTCTAAAGTGATTAATGCTTGAAATAATGACAAAACTCCAAACAGAGCAAAAATAGTTTTGCTAAACTTGCCTGAAGCTTTTGAGCCGTAGCTAAGTGATCCCCTGCTGCCACGAGTTGTTGTTCACAAGTAGTCGTAATATTCTGTGCGATTGCAGAAACCTCTCGAATGGCGTTGTTGATCTCCTTTTTGAGAATGCTCTTCTCATCCTCACTTCTTGCCGCCTCATCAATAAGCAAAGTGATTATTTTATTCCCAACGTCTCTCAAAGCATTTAGCCGCTCCTTGGAATCTTCATGCTGCTTTTGAATGCTTTGGAGAGCTTCAATTTGAGAGGTGTAGGTTGACGGCTCCAGAGGCAGTTTAGATGCACGTCCAGATATCACAGCGTCCACGGAACGTCGTAGCGCTATCAGATCCCCTTGGAAGTTTGACAATGGCAGCCAAAACTCTTCGGAAGCGAGACGGTGTGCCTCAACTAGACTGGTGAGGCGTTGAGACACCTTGGCATGCAATTGAAGCCAGTCTTTTTGTAGAGACTGGGCTCTATTCAATACTAAAAACCAAATTTTGAAAAATAAGGCACCATTGGGGGAGAGAACACCGATTTGAGACACATTCCAGTGCAGCATGCAAATGGAGATGGAGGGATACCATAATTCAACGATGGTTTCATGCACGATAAATAACACAATAAATGATCTTTTCGGTTCGGGCAAAACTTACTCTTGCCCCGAAACATGGCTGAAAAGTGAGGATATTGGGTTTGAAAAATCAAAAAAAAAACTCTAAATGAATGACATCACATTATAAACTCTGCGATCCTCACTATTTGATCATAATGAGTATTTACTACTTCATTAACACTCTTTCGGCGTAGTTTTACCACTCAACTTACCTACTATTTAAATGAAATTTATGATTGTGTATATGTTAGACTCGGAAATGGCACTAAGGATTGATAGCCAGAGCATAAATGTAAGGATGGGTATGTTAAATTGGAATTGACAACTAAAATTCCATACCATTGGCATCAATTACAGGCTGCGCCTCGAGTCCAAGTGCAAGTGATGGTCGTTCAACCGTGCTATACATTTCTGTGGCAGGACCTGACAAAAAATCCTCAATGGAACTTGTTAGTTCCATCAAAGCGGGTAACCGGCGTTCTAGAGTGTCAAGAATGGCTTTGCCTTCAGCAATCTGACCACCAAGGTACTCCGACCGCATGCTAACGGGTTGCTGAACTCGAGTAGAGGGAGCGAAGGTGGTCAGATCGAAATCTGGTGGCATGTGTGGAGGTGACAGATCATGGCTCGGTGGTTCCAAACATACACCGATTGTAGCTGCCAAATCACGCGATTCATTCAGCAGCTCATTCAGCACATTCAGTCGGTCGTTCACCTAAAACAGACATTTCAGCCCATTGGATAGGAAATGAACGGTTTCCTGGGTAATGAATGAAGTGATCGGCAACACTAAGGTCTCGTGTTTAGAAATTCCTATGGTCAACAAATAGTTTTTAACGGAGGCTGCATTCGAGTTTTAATGTCACATGCGTCCCAGTGGCGACCTTATTCAACTGCGACTAAGGTTACGCATTTATTTGTTGCGAAGCCTACCATGGAGTTATAACGAATTGCAGATTGAAATAACAGGTATTTTCGACGATAACTATGCTAATAAATGTCAAGTTCTTAAAAAGGGGCAATAAAACGAAATCTTACGTCGATGGAGTTGGTGACTGCATCCTCAAGATCAATTGACCGATTTCTAATTCGTTTGGCGAGTTTTCGGAAACGCACACTGCTCTGATGAATTTTGGTGTTGATATCAGCCGCCTCAGACGGCGCTGTCAGTGCCGAAAGAGCAGTGGCCGTGCTTGAAGCCTGTTCCAGAGTCACTTTGTAGCCGTCGAGTTCTCGCTCCAATGTCTGCGTTGAAAAGAAAGTGGGAAATTTACAATGCCAATAATAAGACGAGGTTAAGTTGAAGGTGCTTATGTGAGGTGTTTGAATCTAACACTCATCGTTAGATTCAAAAGTGTGTTGCAACAGAGCTTAATTTGTGTAGGTGAACGCGCTATGCTGATCACCTCTCGTAGAGACTTGAAACGAAAAAGTGATTATGTATTTCTCGAAAAAAATCTTTAGGTAATACAAAAACCCGATCAGGAACACCAAACATTTAGAGGAACCACGTGAAACCTGAGGCCTTCCCGGTTACCGAAATCAAAAAGCACCAAGGAGATAGGGGCATCCAAGTTTTTGTGCTCAGGTCCTTTGAACAATCATCCAGGGAGAACTACTTTACCCACACTATTGCATCACCATCAGTTTAGCCGGGAATAAACATTTCTTTACACCTCCCTACCAAAGTGAGTTGACGCAATTAAATAGGGTTCCCAATACGTTTTATTGCACTAATACATGATGATACTTCGCTGGGGAGGATGCGAGCCCGCACATGCGTAAAATGCAGGGAAAAAGGAAGTTACATTCAGCGCTCACTTTGAAGTCATCCTCGCGGCCCTGGATAATGTACTTTAAGCTAAGCATTTAATGTGACTTTACAGGCCTGCAATCTAGCAATCATACCTTTGCAGAAATATGCAGCTTCTTAAGTGTATCCGATTCTTCCTCAACAGCCAATGGGGCTATGGGAAGTTGGTCAAGCACATTCTCTGCTAACGTCATCCAATTGTCCAGTCGTACAAGACTGTCGAAAAGGGATTTCGAAAGTGCCAATGCCTGGTGAGCGCGAGCATCCGCGGCGTCCAGCAGACCGTCGATATCCTTGTTCTGCTGTATAATCCGCTTAATCAAACCTTCTAGTGTTGCAGCCAGGTCCTCTTCTGTGTTACGATAAGGCACTTTGTTCAATAGACGCTTCGCCTCGACAAGATGGACCTCAATCTCTGGTTGACGCCTTGTCAGTTCAGATCGGAAAGCATTCAGCCCACTGATTAGACGACCTATTTGCTCCGCACGAGCCGGCAACACCGCGAGGTTATAAGAAGCACCCTCTGCGCCAGCATCCTTTTTGAGTGTGAGGGTCTCCCCGGATGGCTGACCTTCAGGTTTTGGATCAAGACGATGCATTGCTTGTTCTAACCACTTCTCATCTCCCCTTAATTTTGAATACACATTCTTGACTTGCATGTCTAACACTTGATCCTTCTTTGCTGCATTCATCGTCTATAGAAAGGAAAACAATTGCGCATACATGTATTTGCCGAGAGTTTAATCAAAAAAGGAGGAAAGTAATTTACCTCGCTGCACAGGTTATTGAATCGGGAGATATTTTCAACTGCAAGGTCACCAATTGTCATTGGGTGACGCTGAGATGGTAGATCCAGGAAAAGACAGTTTGGTAGATTCTTTTGAATTTCTTCCAGAGCACCTGTCAACGAAACTACATACGGCTTCACTTGATTATTCAACTCATCGCCTATAACCTTTGTGCTTTCACCATCTCTTAGTCTGGACTCCAGTTTTGGAAGTGTTTCAGTAAGAAAGGCATTTGATTCAAGAAGACGACTGATAGCTGATCGAGCGGATTCAAGACCCTGAGATGCGTTATTCACTTTATCAAACAGCTCAGTGAATGAAGATCCAACGTGTTCCATCTTATCCTTTATAACTGATGCACTAGAACCTTTGAACAAGAAAAATTTGGCTTAATCCTCCGAGAAGAAAACTAAGAAGAAGATATGACTTTTACAGCCTACCTGGACACAATCCCAAAAGCTCGGTACCGCGAGTTTGCAGTTGGATAACGCTGTCAGTTTTATTTGCACATTCTTGAGACAATTTCTAAATAAACGACAGCCTTAACAATGAGTGGGAAAGCGACGCTTGAGTTGACAAAAAAAGTATCACGTACCCCTAACTCTGCAACTCTGTTCGCATGAGTGATGGCTGGATCCCGAACGATCCGCAACTTGTTGAATCTGAGTTCAGCATCCGCCAACCAACCAAGGTAGGACTCGTAGAGTGAGTTAAATTCCTTCAAGCGAAGCAAAACATCAGACACTTTGTCTATTCGAGAATTGACTTCATCAAAGACATTCTGATAATCATCGATCAACTTGGCTACGCTGTCTGGATGTTCTTCGGTTTTTGCAGCCTCGGCTAGAAGCTCCAAGCTTCCACGTCGGGATTGAAGGAGGTTTCGAAGACATGCGAGTTTATTCAGCATCGCATCCAACTGTGCGGCATTTGTTGATGAAGACGGGATTCCCTGCCCTTCCAGTTCATCATGAACCTAAAACGAAGGTCGTTCAAACTAACTTTGGCAACTAGCAGCATTAAAGGGATGTCATCCGCCTTTTTGAAGCCCAATAATTTAGCGCACAATGAACCCAAGCAAGTCATACAAAGGATTTATTTCGGGAACAAAATCGCCAATAACTAAATGGAAATTATTGTAAACTCAATATCAACATCTATACACCTCAGCAGCTCGATCTAGTCACAATCCATGCGAAACTATTTCAACATCTCAGCAAACCAATGACCCTTACGCTTTGTACGAGGCTTTCTAATCGCCGAATGCTGTTGACTTGTGCTGTGGCGATGGTAGACGTATCACCAACACGCTCCTTTACGCTGCCAACCGCATCAAAGAGACTCTCAACTGCTGCCTTGGTCGCATTTAGATCCTGTTCGAGTCCGCGCCTTCCAAGGCCTGGTCGACTCATCTCGCTTAAAACTGCACCCGTCTTTTGGAGTTGCTGTAACTGACATCTCAACGGTGTCAAGTACTGACGCTCGTAGTCTTCCAGTTCGTCTGGTGTCGGTGGAGGTCTGCGATTTAAATACGATAGAAAATACGCTAGCAATAATAAAAAGCATTGTAGAGACATTAGTAGCCTTTTTAGTCTACCTTTTTATCTCAAGGCCGTAAAAGTAATTCCTGTTTGCCCTCTGCTTACTTTATTAATGCCACCAAATGTTAAGCAAGAGTAAAATTCGACAAATTTAAGGGTTTTTGGGAAGACATCCAATGGTAAAATTTGCACTGAAATCCCCCTATTACCATCGAGGTAGATGCAGTTAAGTTCTATTGAATAAAACGAGACACTGAGACCCATTTGAAACGCTTTAAGATCGTTGGTTAAAACATACATTGTCCCACCCCTCCAGTTCTTCAGTACGTATTGCTCAAGGTGCCTACTTTGGTAACTGTTAGGTGACATTTATTAGTCATTTAATGGGCAGTGGTGCAATGCAGTGAGTTGAACGTTGAGGGTACCGAACACTCACTTATGAGGCTGAATAGGTGAGGAAGTGCGAGCATCAATAAGACTGCTTGAAAGAAGTTTATGCTGATTGGCAAGCTGCTGTACCACCCCGATCTTTTGTTTAAGTCTTTCGGTAGCCTCGTCTGCAGCTTGAGAAATACGACTGGACTGTTTCTTTAGATCTTTCAGGAAGCTTTCTAATAACGAAACTGGTGGTAGATCCTTCTTGTCGCCCTTGAGAGACTTCAACGCAGCGTTACACTGTGCCAACTTTAAATGAGACAAAAATATATTTTAATCAGCAGTTGATCGGCAAATTACGTGGTAATGTTAAAATGAAAGTCCTGCTTACTTTGTCGGTGATCTTATTCACATCTTTTAATCTGCTTGAAAGAATGTCCGGATCCAAGGCTGCGTTTTCAGAGCTTGCAACTTCGAGCTGAGCCTCCAACTCATCCATACGGCGCTTGATAAGATCTGCACATGTCAGAAGATTAGAGGTCGCCTTTTGACCATCCTTCCCACCTTCAATCGATCGCTTCAGTGAAGACTCCAGTCTTCTGAGATGCTGACGCAATTCTAATTCCTGCTGTCGTAGAGGTTGTGTGGATTGACTTGAGTTCTCATCACCCAGTTTCAACAGAGTCTGTTCGAGATCGCGGAACTGGGAATCAAGAGGTGGGAATTCATGGTTCATGACATCCCGTTGAAGGAGTTCTAATCTGCTCGCAAAACCTAGGTCTTTGAGGAATTGCGATTCTAGATCATTGATTGTAAGCTGTTGAGCTTGCAAGTCCGTTTCAATCGGTTTGCTCTTGGAAAGAATCTCTTGAAGAACCTCCTGTAGCAAAATAAATTGAACAATTTATTTGCTACTCCAAAGTATCCCATAAAATCTTATGGCGATTAAATTACGCGTTTGTTGGTGTATCGACGCCTGACGTGATCCAACGAGGCCTGACACTTTTCAAGATTACTTATATGATCCGGACACAACACCTCCGCTTCTGCCAGAAGACTTGCCAAGTGCTTGTCACGCGATTCAATTAACGTCATGAACGTTTCCACTCGCTGCATCGCCTTTGCTAAGCTGGATCTGGTTACTGGGTATGAGCCACTCTCAAAGATCGGGCACTCAACGGCTCGCGACTCCAAATCTAGCCAAGCCTGGAATAAAGAGAAGAGATCGTAGGCCCATGTTGTAGTCCAAAAGGAATTTCAGAATCATCTAGTTAATTTATTGTTTGCATCGCAAACAAAACATGCGGCAAATACCTGAAAAGCAGCCATTCTTTCTTCCAGATCGTCAATTTTACTTGTCTTTGAATCTGTTTCGGTTGGAGCTCCTTTACCTGGCTCTGATTCACCTCCTTCATTAGTTTCTGCTGCTGAGAAATGCTCATCATTTAAGCCGTTCGTCTAGAAGGGAAGAAGATGGACAATGAGAAATGTAAATTGATGGATTCAAGATGGGATTCAACAATTTTGAAAGTACTTTTTCATCTGACTCGGGAGGTTCCAGAGCAATTCCCTTCAACTTAGCGGTTTCTTCGTCTTCAGGAGGAATCACTTGTTTACTTAACCTAAAATCACGAAAATCTGGCACTACAAGCACAAATAGAGTTGCACATTGGAAGTAACTTCAGTATTACGGCCAAAAAAATTATCAAAAGAAGATGTAGCAGGTTTAAGTTCCTAAAAAATAGGCTGATTCGGAGGATAAAGATCAGTACAGATGCCTAAAATGTGAGCTATTAGCAACTGAGTAAGTGGAAATTGAAAAAAATAACCTACTCTTCCAAATTCCACTTTTCTGGAACTGTATCTTTTTGTCTGGCACACAGAGCATTCTGAAGCGTTTCTAGCCGTGACTCAATAGCGCCAATCAGACCATCAAAACGTGAACGACAGCCACTAGCACGGGTCGACAACTCCGATGCGTCGGTAGTAGCAGCGAGAGAGTTAATAAACTGCCCTGCTGCCTCTTCGAAACTGCGAATCATCGGTTTGGTTTGAAGTAAACCAGATTGGAGGAAAAGTAACTAAAATGATAATTGGGATGGTTAATACGAAGTAGGGATAAGACTCGTCTGAACCCATGAGCCACATCTACCTTCTGGAGTTGGTCTTTAGAGACGGGAACCGTGGAGAGGGTCTCAAATGCTCGTGAATGTCGACCGAGTTGGATGTCCAAATCATTGTAGCATTGGTCAAGTGCGAGGACCTGTGAATATATCTCGGACAGCTCTGCAACTCTATGTTTGCAGAGGGTGTCCAGTGCTTGCCACTTCTTTTCAATGTCAGCCATGTGTTCACGAATGCGACTGGATCCCTTTTCAGCTCCCCTCTGGTTGAGGAGCTCGTTTCCAAGTCGTCTCAGACCGTCAATTTGCGGAGCCATAGCCTCGAGCTCATTTTTGAACCTGAAGAATTCCAAAAAATGAGTAAGTCAAGTTTATAACTCTGCTCGCACTTCTCACTCGATATCAAATTATGATGTGTGGAAATTCAAATCTTGATTTGATCAAACACTTGGACTAAAAACCTAGAAGAAGAGGTAGGATCTTAGCTTTACATAGATTTTTATGCTGTTAAGAGCGAACCGGGTTGTACGGTTAATTGTTCTACCTGTCTAACTTCTTGGTCAAGGTAAGAATTTCCTGAAGGTCTACGGAGATTAGTTGAAGCTGAGAGATCTGATTAAGTTGTTGAGTTAGCCATGTGTCTGCCTCCGTGAAGGCATTCAAAAAGGTGTCCAAGCGTCTCAGAGAGCTTGCAGCAGCCGACTTCATAGAGAAAGCCCTATTTTTGAGTTTCTCACAACCATTTCTCAAACTTTCTGCATCTACAAAACGTTAAGAATGGGAGATTATGTCCAAGGGGAAAGTGCCGATTCAATAAATTAAATCAATCACAAGAGTTCACTTTACCCTGTACCATCTTGTCATCAGATGAGCTCCCTGATGGTTTCAAAAGATCACAAGCCAATTCCACCTCGCCTTCCAAGGCATTACACTCAGTTGTGATTTTTTCGAGCTCATTTAATTGTTCACGAAGAGAGGCTTCCTCGACAGTCGAACGATTGACAAATATGCCAGCATCCAGGCGTTTCTCAAGGCTCTGTAACCAGTCGAGCAGTTTCCCACGTTTGGACTCAAACTGATTGGCGCGTAGAAGACGTTCTTTGCAAGTCTGACGTTCCCGACGGATTGACTCAGCTAGATCTAAAAGTTCAGCTCGGACTGCAGCTGTTTTTTTCTTAACCGCGGTTACATCCGATTCTCGACCCAAATCAGCGGCCTGTAAAGCCAGTTTATCTATCATCTCTTCGAGTAGCTTAAATTCGGCCGTTTTGGATTTATTCATTTCCTGAGAAAAAGAAATACACTTAGCAACAAAAACCGAATCGCTAAAAATAAAAAAGTAAACATTGACATGCCCATCACCATTATATACCTCCATTTCCCTCAATCGCCTATCGTTCTCCTCTTCGGCTATTCGGCCACTTCTTATTGCAGACAAGTCAGATCGAGTAGAGTCCACAAATACGTTGACAATTTTTGACGCTTTGTCAACCAGCAAACTTTTTTGATCCAATTCGTCCAATATGGCCTTGTCATGGGACAACCTGCTCCGTAGCTCCGCGCACCTTTAAAAGAAAATAGAGAAGAATGTCTGGTGCAGTCGATTAGCAACGGAATTTGAAACGAATGGTGTATCCACGCCATTGTGATGTCGAGTGACCTCATACTTCCTTTTGATTAAAATCACGAATCGCAATGATTTGGTCAGTATAATTGAGTAATTGGATGTATCGTCCGTTTTGCTAATTTTAGCATCAAGGACCATGCCTAATGCAGACCACTCAAGTAGCCTTGCGGTGGATAATAATGCCGTCATAACAATGTCACTTGCAGTATAAAGTCTGTAGATATTGTTAGAATGAGCCAACTTAATTTTTAAGCCAAACTCACTTGTCTACCAGATCTTGTGCTGCCACAACCTTCTCTTTCGCCTTTTCAACCATTTCTTGCCGCTCTCCTGATGTCTTCAGCCTATCATACTCCTCTTTTGCTGACCCAAGCAAGGCCTGGAGCCCAGGCTCACGAGCAGACAGTTCGGCCTGTAGTTTGTTATTAGTTTTACTAGCTTCCACCAGAGTCGACTCATTTCTTCCACCTGCTGCAGCAATCGCACCCGCCAACCACGCGGACACATCCGCTAGGGATCCATCATTACCATTAATAGCACTAAGAAGGGATTTTAGTTCCGCCTCCACAGATGTTAATTCTTTAGACAAGACAGAAAGTCGAGCTTCTTCAGTTTCCAATGGTTCCTTCAGACAAGCTCTGATCGTTGAAGGTGGTACCGACACGGCGGGCAGTTTGTTTTCCGAAAGATCATTCGCTTGCATATTTAAGTTCTGGAGAGTTAATCAAAATATTTGGGTCAAACTCCTTATTTGATTGGCATCTGACTTGGATAAAACTCACATAAAATCGCATTCCATGTATATATGTGTTTATGTCACCTTTGGACCGAATTAATGGTAGATAGTAAAACACATCAATTAATTTATCACTTGAGAAGATGGAAATGAATGACTTGCCTCAAGGGCTGATTTGACGTGTGAGATGTCACCTTCCAGAGCAAAAATGGAAGAGGCTTGGTCTCGCACAAGCACAGGATTAGTGATCATTTGTGGGTTCACTGGTACACGGACACTGGCCTCACATCGAGGATTAACATCCACACCAGCAGCGAGAAGTTTCCGAATGACCTGTCGGAAGACCTTCTCCGCCGCATCCAGAGATTCGCGACATTTGGTAAGCCCTGTGGTAAACTCATTGAAGCCAATCGCAGCACCGGAGTAGAGAGAGGAGTAGTCCCTTGCCAAAGCCTCCAGTTCACCGAATTTGTTTTGCGTCCATTCGACCGCCGTTTCGACAGAGGATACGACACTCTCGGTGGAGGCTTGCCTGGCAGGAAGCTTGACACCGACAAGCCTAGCGTATTCCAACTGAAATAAGGCAACCAGAGTTATATTAAAACATTTATCGCATATTATTTCAATAAAATTGTGAAATCAGTAGTATAACTAGTCGATACTAAGGAAAGCAGTATCATTCCATTGAGGAAGAGGACTAGCAAAAAAACGACAAAATATTACCTTAGATGAGTTGTACTTTTCTAAACAGGAGAGGAACTTCTGAGCACTTGCTGTGACGCTTGCTAGATCCGTCCGCCGTGAGAGTAATTCGTGCTCTATACGGCTAATCCGAGTCTCCGTGGCATGAAGATTTCCAGGATGAGGTGCATGGATCTCCGATGTTTCCCTAAGTGACTTCTCAACGGATGTGAGCCAGGCTTTAAAGTCCTGCAATTGGAAAGTCAACTGCTCCAGATTGTCTAGACTATCAGCTAGAAGATGTATCCTCAAATCTGCCTCCTGAGTTAGCTATAAATAAAAAAAAATTGTAGGCCAAGGTAAGTCAGGCGAGTTCGTTGCAACTTTAGGACGTGGCGCTACCTGTTCAAATGCCGAACGGAGATCTTTTGCTTTGGTTTCCAAAACACTTCGCTTTTCTGAAGGAAGTGAGGTAATGGCTTCCTGAGCTAGCAACTCAGCCCTTTCACAGACAGCTAAAGCGACTTGTTTGTGGGTTAGAAGATCATTGTTGACTTCCTTCATGTAAAAAAATTAGTCATTTAGTTGACCCGGCTAAAGGCCATAAAAATGCCATGAAGCACAAACAAATTAACCTACATAGTAATGATCCAACAGTTTTTGATTGTCATTGTCATTAAGTGAAATCGAACCTTCATTGAAAATGCCTTCCTGCATTATCGAAATCCAAGCCAATTCAGCATCCAGTTCTTTAAGTACGCTGCTAAATAGCCGTACATAATTTACCTAAAACAGAACAAGTAAAACCAAGAAGAAATGCATGGTAGGAGATTGCAAGAAGAAGCTGGCTTGCAAGCAAGCAGGCAGACATTAACATGCCGTGATGGTAAAGAAAAAACGAAGAGTCAACAGTATTAAAAAAGCTGATTTCACAAAAGCGACAAAAGCATGCTAAAAAGATTAGCGCTGTTATTACCAAAGCAACGCGTTTATCAAATAATCAGGTTCGGCAGTAAAAGGGACCGATAAAATATGGTATAGAAGAACAGAAATTCCAAATAATTTATGGTAAAACTTCGCAAAACACTGCACTAGCATGAATACAAATACAATGCATGCGACAAAACAATTAACACAAAAAAACTGAAAATGATTTACGAAAATATATAAAAGCATACAAACGATGAAGAGGCAGCAAAGCAAAATATTAGCAAAAAGCAAAAAAAGAACCTTTAGAGTAAAAGAACTACCTCTGATTTAAGAGAACTAGAGGGACCGCCAAAAGAGGTGCCAATACAAACATTTTGATCTTTAGCAAAACGCAAGCCAGAAGAAGAAGCTTCCTCCATTATCGGGGATAAATCGCCAGACATATGACCGGAGGAGGCAAATGAGCGCAATTTAGGACAAGGTAAAGCAGAGTGCCCAGATGAAAATATAGAGACGCCAGACGGATAGCAAAAATTATCAGAGCCAACATCAGAAGAATACGAAGGCAGAAGAGGAAAATGAGCCAACGTATCCGAGGGAGAAGGCGAAAAAAGATTATGTGCGGCACACCTTTCAGATTCAACGAAAAGATCCGCTTCACTATGACCACCTGCTTCTTCCTCAATCACTCCACCTTCCGGCCATTCCCACGAGGCCTTCGACGGCACCACACCAGCCTCAGCTTTCCTTGCCAGCTCCTCCAGGCACGGTCGACCACCGATGTCACGCAGCATGCCTCTCTGACTCTCAGCACCTGCTGCACCAACTAAACCCAACTCATCACTCATGCTCTCCGCACCAGCACCAGCACCAGCACCAGCACCAGCACCTGCACCTCCACCTGCAACAGCACCTGCAACAGCATCACCGACTCCACCTCCATCTGCACCACCAACTGCTGCATCACCGGCCTCAGTGCCAACTCTGCTCACAGCTTCGCTGTCCAAATACGCGCCTTCCATGTCAGACGTGTCGGTGGGCACAACAGACTCCAGCGCACCAGATGGCAGCCACTTGTCGCCCTCACCTGCCATTGCGCCTCCTCTTTCATCTCCCCTTCCCAACAACTCGCCTCCCTCCACATCCACCACCGCCACTGCGACTGCGCCTTCCACCAATTCACCATCACCTCTGCCTACACCTCCAGCTCTCGCTTTACCTTCCACTTCCACTTCCACTTCCGCTTCAGCTCCGGCTTCGGCTTCGGCTTCGGCTTCCGATTCCACTTCAACTTTAACTTCGGCTCCAGCCCTCCCTCCAGCTGCACCTTCACCCTCACCGACATGCGTCTTCGCTTCTGCCTCTGCTTCCGCACCCCTTCCTCCTGCCACTCCTCCTGCCGCTCCTCCTGCCACTGCCACTGTCGCTGCCTCCGAGTCTGCGTCTGCTCCCACCTTACTCTCACCTTCCCTTTCCGCTTCTGCTCCAGCGCCAGCTCCAGCTTCAGCTCCAGCTCCAGCCGCGGCTGCAGCTGCAGCTCCAGCTTCAGCAATATCAACAGCAACAGCTCCGGCTACAGCCTTGCCTCCTGCTTCCGCCTCGGATGCGGCCTCACCTTCACCTTCACCTTCTGCTTCTACCACCACATATGCTTCTGCATGACCTTCTGCTTCTTCCTCACCCACTCCACCTTCCGGCCATTCCCACGAGGCCTTCGACGGCACCACACCAGCCTCAGCTTTCCTTGCCAGCTCCTCCAGGCACGGTCGACCACCGATGTCACGCAGCATGCCTCTCTGACTCTCAGCACCTGCTGCACCAACTAAACCCAACTCATCACTCATGCTCTCCGCACCAGCACCAGCACCAGCACCAGCACCAGCACCTGCACCTCCACCTGCAACAGCACCTGCAACAGCATCACCGACTCCACCTCCATCTGCACCACCAACTGCTGCATCACCGGCCTCAGTGCCAACTCTGCTCACAGCTTCGCTGTCCAAATACGCGCCTTCCATGTCAGACGTGTCGGTGGGCACAACAGACTCCAGCGCACCAGATGGCAGCCACTTGTCGCCCTCACCTGCCATTGCGCCTCCTCTTTCATCTCCCCTTCCCAACAACTCGCCTCCCTCCACATCCGCCACCGCCACTGCGACTGCGCCTTCCACCAATTCACCATCACCTCTGCCTACACCTCCAGCTCTCGCTTTACCTTCCACTTCCACTTCCACTTCCACTTCCGCTTCCGCTTCGGCTTCGGCTTCGGCTTCCGATTCCACTTCAACTTTAACTTCGGCTCCAGCCCTCCCTCCAGCTGCACCTTCACCCTCACCGACATGCGTCTTCGCTTCTGCCTCTGCTTCCGCACCCCTTCCTCCTGCCACTCCTCCTGCCGCTCCTCCTGCCACTGCCACTGTCGCTGCCTCCGAGTCTGCGTCTGCTCCCACCTTACTCTCACCTTCCCTTTCCGCTTCTGCTCCAGCTCCAGCTCCAGCTCCAGCTCCAGCTTCAGCTCCAGCTCCAGCCGCGGCTGCAGCTGCAGCTCCAGCTTCAGCAATATCAACAGCAACAGCTCCGGCTACAGCCTTGCCTCCTGCTTCCGCCTCGGATGCGGCCTCACCTTCACCTTCACCTTCTGCTTCTACCACCACATATGCTTCTGCATGACCTTCTGCTTCTTCCTCACTCACTCCACCTTCCGGCCATTCCCACGAGGCCTTCGACGGCACCACACCAGCCTCAGCTTTCCTTGCCAGCTCCTCCAGGCACGGTCGACCACCGATGTCACGCAGCATGCCTCTCTGACTCTCAGCACCTGCTGCACCAACTAAACCCAACTCATCACTCATGCTCTCCGCACCAGCACCAGCACCAGCACCAGCACCAGCACCAGCACCTGCACCTCCACCTGCAACAGCACCTGCAACAGCATCACCGACTCCACCTCCATCTGCACCACCAACTGCTGCATCACCGGCCTCAGTGCCAACTCTGCTCACAGCTTCGCTGTCCAAATACGCGCCTTCCATGTCAGACGTGTCGGTGGGCACAACAGACTCCAGCGCACCAGATGGCAGCCACTTGTCGCCCTCACCTGCCATTGCGCCTCCTCTTTCATCTCCCCTTCCCAACAACTCGCCTCCCTCCACATCCGCCACCGCCACTGCGACTGCGCCTTCCACCAATTCACCATCACCTCTGCCTACACCTCCAGCTCTCGCTTTACCTTCCACTTCCACTTCCACTTCCACTTCAGCTTCCGGCTTCGGCTTCGGCTTCGGCTTCCGATTCCACTTCAACTTTAACTTCGGCTCCAGCCCTCCCTCCAGCTGCACCTTCACCCTCACCGACATGCGTCTTCGCTTCTGCCTCTGCTTCCGCACCCCTTCCTCCTGCCACTCCTCCTGCCGCTCCTCCTGCCACTGCCACTGTCGCTGCCTCCGAGTCTGCGTCTGCTCCCACCTTACTCTCACCTTCCCTTTCCGCTTCTGCTCCAGCTCCAGCTCCAGCTTCAGCTCCAGCTCCAGCCGCGGCTGCAGCTGCAGCTCCAGCTTCAGCAATATCAACAGCAACAGCTCCGGCTACAGCCTTGCCTCCTGCTTCCGCCTCGGATGCGGCCTCACCTTCACCTTCACCTTCTGCTTCTACCACCACATATGCTTCTGCATGACCTTCTGCTTCTTCCTCACTCACTCCACCTTCCGGCCATTCCCACGAGGCCTTCGACGGCACCACACCAGCCTCAGCTTTCCTTGCCAGCTCCTCCAGGCACGGTCGACCACCGATGTCACGCAGCATGCCTCTCTGACTCTCAGCACCTGCTGCACCAACTAAACCCAACTCATCACTCATGCTCTCCGCACCAGCACCAGCACCAGCACCAGCACCAGCACCAGCACCTGCACCTCCACCTGCAACAGCACCTGCAACAGCATCACCGACTCCACCTCCATCTGCACCACCAACTGCTGCATCACCGGCCTCAGTGCCAACTCTGCTCACAGCTTCGCTGTCCAAATACGCGCCTTCCATGTCAGACGTGTCGGTGGGCACAACAGACTCCAGCGCACCAGATGGCAGCCACTTGTCGCCCTCACCTGCCATTGCGCCTCCTCTTTCATCTCCCCTTCCCAACAACTCGCCTCCCTCCACATCCGCCACCGCCACTGCGACTGCGCCTTCCACCAATTCACCATCACCTCTGCCTACACCTCCAGCTCTCGCTTTACCTTCCACTTCCACTTCCACTTCCACTTCCGCTTCCGCTTCGGCTTCGGCTTCGGCTTCCGATTCCACTTCAACTTTAACTTCGGCTCCAGCCCTCCCTCCAGCTGCACCTTCACCCTCACCGACATGCGTCTTCGCTTCTGCCTCTGCTTCCGCACCCCTTCCTCCTGCCACTCCTCCTGCCGCTCCTCCTGCCACTGCCACTGTCGCTGCCTCCGAGTCTGCGTCTGCTCCCACCTTACTCTCACCTTCCCTTTCCGCTTCTGCTCCAGCTCCAGCTCCAGCTCCAGCTTCAGCTCCAGCTCCAGCCGCGGCTGCAGCTGCAGCTCCAGCTTCAGCAATATCAACAGCAACAGCTCCGGCTACAGCCTTGCCTCCTGCTTCCGCCTCGGATGCGGCCTCACCTTCACCTTCACCTTCTGCTTCTACCACCACATATGCTTCTGCATGACCTTCTGCTTCTTCCTCACTCACTCCACCTTCCGGCCATTCCCACGAGGCCTTCGACGGCACCACACCAGCCTCAGCTTTCCTTGCCAGCTCCTCCAGGCACGGTCGACCACCGATGTCACGCAGCATGCCTCTCTGACTCTCAGCACCTGCTGCACCAACTAAACCCAACTCATCACTCATGCTCTCCGCACCAGCACCAGCACCAGCACCAGCACCAGCACCAGCACCAGCACCTGCACCTCCACCTGCAACAGCACCTGCAACAGCATCACCGACTCCACCTCCATCTGCACCACCAACTGCTGCATCACCGGCCTCAGTGCCAACTCTGCTCACAGCTTCGCTGTCCAAATACGCGCCTTCCATGTCAGACGTGTCGGTGGGCACAACAGACTCCAGCGCACCAGATGGCAGCCACTTGTCGCCCTCACCTGCCATTGCGCCTCCTCTTTCATCTCCCCTTCCCAACAACTCGCCTCCCTCCACATCCGCCACCGCCACTGCGACTGCGCCTTCCACCAATTCACCATCACCTCTGCCTACACCTCCAGCTCTCGCTTTACCTTCCACTTCCACTTCCACTTCCACTTCAGCTTCGGCTTCGGCTTCGGCTTCGGCTTCCGATTCCACTTCAACTTTAACTTCGGCTCCAGCCCTCCCTCCAGCTGCACCTTCACCCTCACCGACATGCGTCTTCGCTTCTGCCTCTGCTTCCGCACCCCTTCCTCCTGCCACTCCTCCTGCCGCTCCTCCTGCCACTGCCACTGTCGCTGCCTCCGAGTCTGCGTCTGCTCCCACCTTACTCTCACCTTCCCTTTCCGCTTCTGCTCCAGCTCCAGCTCCAGCTCCAGCTCCAGCTTCAGCTCCAGCTCCAGCCGCGGCTGCAGCTGCAGCTCCAGCTTCAGCAATATCAACAGCAACAGCTCCGGCTACAGCCTTGCCTCCTGCTTCCGCCTCGGATGCGGCCTCACCTTCACCTTCACCTTCTGCTTCTACCACCACATATGCTTCTGCATGACCTTCTGCTTCTTCCTCACTCACTCCACCTTCCGGCCATTCCCACGAGGCCTTCGACGGCACCACACCAGCCTCAGCTTTCCTTGCCAGCTCCTCCAGGCACGGTCGACCACCGATGTCACGCAGCATGCCTCTCTGACTCTCAGCACCTGCTGCACCAACTAAACCCAACTCATCACTCATGCTCTCCGCACCAGCACCAGCACCAGCACCAGCACCAGCACCAGCACCTGCACCTCCACCTGCAACAGCACCTGCAACAGCATCACCGACTCCACCTCCATCTGCACCACCAACTGCTGCATCACCGGCCTCAGTGCCAACTCTGCTCACAGCTTCGCTGTCCAAATACGCGCCTTCCATGTCAGACGTGTCGGTGGGCACAACAGACTCCAGCGCACCAGATGGCAGCCACTTGTCGCCCTCACCTGCCATTGCGCCTCCTCTTTCATCTCCCCTTCCCAACAACTCGCCTCCCTCCACATCCGCCACCGCCACTGCGACTGCGCCTTCCACCAATTCACCATCACCTCTGCCTACACCTCCAGCTCTCGCTTTACCTTCCACTTCCACTTCCACTTCCACTTCAGCTTCGGCTTTGGCTTCGGCTTCGGCTTCCGATTCCACTTCAACTTTAACTTCGGCTCCAGCCCTCCCTCCAGCTGCACCTTCACCCTCACCGACATGCGTCTTCGCTTCTGCCTCTGCTTCCGCACCCCTTCCTCCTGCCACTCCTCCTGCCGCTCCTCCTGCCACTGCCACTGTCGCTGCCTCCGAGTCTGCGTCTGCTCCCACCTTACTCTCACCTTCCCTTTCCGCTTCTGCTCCAGCTCCAGCTCCAGCTCCAGCTCCAGCTTCAGCTCCAGCTCCAGCCGCGGCTGCAGCTGCAGCTCCAGCTTCAGCAATATCAACAGCAACAGCTCCGGCTACAGCCTTGCCTCCTGCTTCCGCCTCGGATGCGGCCTCACCTTCACCTTCACCTTCTGCTTCTACCACCACATATGCTTCTGCATGACCTTCTGCTTCTTCCTCACTCACTCCACCTTCCGGCCATTCCCACGAGGCCTTCGACGGCACCACACCAGCCTCAGCTTTCCTTGCCAGCTCCTCCAGGCACGGTCGACCACCGATGTCACGCAGCATGCCTCTCTGACTCTCAGCACCTGCTGCACCAACTAAACCCAACTCATCACTCATGCTCTCCGCACCAGCACCAGCACCAGCACCAGCACCAGCACCTGCACCTCCACCTGCAACAGCACCTGCAACAGCATCACCGACTCCACCTCCATCTGCACCACCAACTGCTGCATCACCGGCCTCAGTGCCAACTCTGCTCACAGCTTCGCTGTCCAAATACGCGCCTTCCATGTCAGACGTGTCGGTGGGCACAACAGACTCCAGCGCACCAGATGGCAGCCACTTGTCGCCCTCACCTGCCATTGCGCCTCCTCTTTCATCTCCCCTTCCCAACAACTCGCCTCCCTCCACATCCGCCACCGCCACTGCGACTGCGCCTTCCACCAATTCACCATCACCTCTGCCTACACCTCCAGCTCTCGCTTTACCTTCCACTTCCACTTCCACTTCCACTTCCACTTCAGCTTCGGCTTTGGCTTCGGCTTCGGCTTCCGATTCCACTTCAACTTTAACTTCGGCTCCAGCCCTCCCTCCAGCTGCACCTTCACCCTCACCGACATGCGTCTTCGCTTCTGCCTCTGCTTCCGCACCCCTTCCTCCTGCCACTCCTCCTGCCGCTCCTCCTGCCACTGCCACTGTCGCTGCCTCCGAGTCTGCGTCTGCTCCCACCTTACTCTCACCTTCCCTTTCCGCTTCTGCTCCAGCTCCAGCTCCAGCTCCAGCTCCAGCTTCAGCTCCAGCTCCAGCCGCGGCTGCAGCTGCAGCTCCAGCTTCAGCAATATCAACAGCAACAGCTCCGGCTACAGCCTTGCCTCCTGCTTCCGCCTCGGATGCGGCCTCACCTTCACCTTCACCTTCTGCTTCTACCACCACATATGCTTCTGCATGACCTTCTGCTTCTTCCTCACTCACTCCACCTTCCGGCCATTCCCACGAGGCCTTCGACGGCACCACACCAGCCTCAGCTTTCCTTGCCAGCTCCTCCAGGCACGGTCGACCACCGATGTCACGCAGCATGCCTCTCTGACTCTCAGCACCTGCTGCACCAACTAAACCCAACTCATCACTCATGCTCTCCGCACCAGCACCAGCACCAGCACCAGCACCAGCACCAGCACCTGCACCTCCACCTGCAACAGCACCTGCAACAGCATCACCGACTCCACCTCCATCTGCACCACCAACTGCTGCATCACCGGCCTCAGTGCCAACTCTGCTCACAGCTTCGCTGTCCAAATACGCGCCTTCCATGTCAGACGTGTCGGTGGGCACAACAGACTCCAGCGCACCAGATGGCAGCCACTTGTCGCCCTCACCTGCCATTGCGCCTCCTCTTTCATCTCCCCTTCCCAACAACTCGCCTCCCTCCACATCCGCCACCGCCACTGCGACTGCGCCTTCCACCAATTCACCATCACCTCTGCCTACACCTCCAGCTCTCGCTTTACCTTCCACTTCCACTTCCACTTCCACTTCAGCTTCGGCTTTGGCTTCGGCTTCGGCTTCCGATTCCACTTCAACTTTAACTTCGGCTCCAGCCCTCCCTCCAGCTGCACCTTCACCCTCACCGACATGCGTCTTCGCTTCTGCCTCTGCTTCCGCACCCCTTCCTCCTGCCACTCCTCCTGCCGCTCCTCCTGCCACTGCCACTGTCGCTGCCTCCGAGTCTGCGTCTGCTCCCACCTTACTCTCACCTTCCCTTTCCGCTTCTGCTCCAGCTCCAGCTCCAGCTCCAGCTCCAGCTTCAGCTCCAGCTCCAGCCGCGGCTGCAGCTGCAGCTCCAGCTTCAGCAATATCAACAGCAACAGCTCCGGCTACAGCCTTGCCTCCTGCTTCCGCCTCGGATGCGGCCTCACCTTCACCTTCACCTTCTGCTTCTACCACCACATATGCTTCTGCATGACCTTCTGCTTCTTCCTCACTCACTCCACCTTCCGGCCATTCCCACGAGGCCTTCGACGGCACCACACCAGCCTCAGCTTTCCTTGCCAGCTCCTCCAGGCACGGTCGACCACCGATGTCACGCAGCATGCCTCTCTGACTCTCAGCACCTGCTGCACCAACTAAACCCAACTCATCACTCATGCTCTCCGCACCAGCACCAGCACCAGCACCAGCACCTGCACCTGCACCTGCAACAGCACCTGCACCTCCACCTGCAACAGCATCACCGACTCCACCTCCATCTGCACCACCAACTGCTGCATCACCGGCCTCAGTGCCAACTCTGCTCACAGCTTCGCTGTCCAAATACGCGCCTTCCATGTCAGACGTGTCGGTGGGCACAACAGACTCCAGCGCACCAGATGGCAGCCACTTGTCGCCCTCACCTGCCATTGCGCCTCCTCTTTCATCTCCCCTTCCCAACAACTCGCCTCCCTCCACATCCACCACCGCCACTGCGACTGCGCCTTCCACCAATTCACCATCACCTCTGCCTACACCTCCAGCTCTCGCTTTACCTTCCACTTCCACTTCCACTTCCGCTTCAGCTTCGGCTTCGGCTTCGGCTTCGGCTTCCGATTCCACTTCAACTTTAACTTCGGCTCCAGCCCTCCCTCCAGCTGCACCTTCACCCTCACCGACATGCGTCTTCGCTTCTGCCTCTGCTTCCGCACCCCTTCCTCCTGCCACTCCTCCTGCCGCTCCTCCTGCCACTGCCACTGTCGCTGCCTCCGAGTCTGCGTCTGCTCCCACCTTACTCTCACCTTCCCTTTCCGCTTCTGCTCCAGCTCCAGCTCCAGCTCCAGCTCCAGCTTCAGCTCCAGCTCCAGCCGCGGCTGCAGCTGCAGCTCCAGCTTCAGCAATATCAACAGCAACAGCTCCGGCTACAGCCTTGCCTCCTGCTTCCGCCTCGGATGCGGCCTCACCTTCACCTTCACCTTCTGCTTCTACCACCACATATGCTTCTGCATGACCTTCTGCTTCTTCCTCACTCACTCCACCTTCCGGCCATTCCCACGAGGCCTTCGACGGCACCACACCAGCCTCAGCTTTCCTTGCCAGCTCCTCCAGGCACGGTCGACCACCGATGTCACGCAGCATGCCTCTCTGACTCTCAGCACCTGCTGCACCAACTAAACCCAACTCATCACTCATGCTCTCCGCACCAGCACCAGCACCAGCACCAGCACCAGCACCTGCACCTCCACCTGCAACAGCACCTGCACCTCCACCTGCAACAGCATCACCGACTCCACCTCCATCTGCACCACCAACTGCTGCATCACCGGCCTCAGTGCCAACTCTGCTCACAGCTTCGCTGTCCAAATACGCGCCTTCCATGTCAGACGTGTCGGTGGGCACAACAGACTCCAGCGCACCAGATGGCAGCCACTTGTCGCCCTCACCTGCCATTGCGCCTCCTCTTTCATCTCCCCTTCCCAACAACTCGCCTCCCTCCACATCCACCACCGCCACTGCGACTGCGCCTTCCACCAATTCACCATCACCTCTGCCTACACCTCCAGCTCTCGCTTTACCTTCCACTTCCACTTCCACTTCCGCTTCAGCTTCGGCTTTGGCTTCGGCTTCGGCTTCCGATTCCACTTCAACTTTAACTTCGGCTCCAGCCCTCCCTCCAGCTGCACCTTCACCCTCACCGACATGCGTCTTCGCTTCTGCCTCTGCTTCCGCACCCCTTCCTCCTGCCACTCCTCCTGCCGCTCCTCCTGCCACTGCCACTGTCGCTGCCTCCGAGTCTGCGTCTGCTCCCACCTTACTCTCACCTTCCCTTTCCGCTTCTGCTCCAGCTCCAGCTCCAGCTCCAGCTCCAGCTTCAGCTCCAGCTCCAGCCGCGGCTGCAGCTGCAGCTCCAGCTTCAGCAATATCAACAGCAACAGCTCCGGCTACAGCCTTGCCTCCTGCTTCCGCCTCGGATGCGGCCTCACCTTCACCTTCACCTTCTGCTTCTACCACCACATATGCTTCTGCATGACCTTCTGCTTCTTCCTCACTCACTCCACCTTCCGGCCATTCCCACGAGGCCTTCGACGGCACCACACCAGCCTCAGCTTTCCTTGCCAGCTCCTCCAGGCACGGTCGACCACCGATGTCACGCAGCATGCCTCTCTGACTCTCAGCACCTGCTGCACCAACTAAACCCAACTCATCACTCATGCTCTCCGCACCAGCACCAGCACCAGCACCAGCACCAGCACCTGCACCTGCACCTGCAACAGCACCTGCACCTCCACCTGCAACAGCATCACCGACTCCACCTCCATCTGCACCACCAACTGCTGCATCACCGGCCTCAGTGCCAACTCTGCTCACAGCTTCGCTGTCCAAATACGCGCCTTCCATGTCAGACGTGTCGGTGGGCACAACAGACTCCAGCGCACCAGATGGCAGCCACTTGTCGCCCTCACCTGCCATTGCGCCTCCTCTTTCATCTCCCCTTCCCAACAACTCGCCTCCCTCCACATCCACCACCGCCACTGCGACTGCGCCTTCCACCAATTCACCATCACCTCTGCCTACACCTCCAGCTCTCGCTTTACCTTCCACTTCCACTTCCACTTCCACTTCAGCTTCGGCTTTGGCTTCGGCTTCGGCTTCCGATTCCACTTCAACTTTAACTTCGGCTCCAGCCCTCCCTCCAGCTGCACCTTCACCCTCACCGACATGCGTCTTCGCTTCTGCCTCTGCTTCCGCACCCCTTCCTCCTGCCACTCCTCCTGCCGCTCCTCCTGCCACTGCCACTGTCGCTGCCTCCGAGTCTGCGTCTGCTCCCACCTTACTCTCACCTTCCCTTTCCGCTTCTGCTCCAGCTCCAGCTCCAGCTCCAGCTCCAGCTTCAGCTCCAGCTCCAGCCGCGGCTGCAGCTGCAGCTCCAGCTTCAGCAATATCAACAGCAACAGCTCCGGCTACAGCCTTGCCTCCTGCTTCCGCCTCGGATGCGGCCTCACCTTCACCTTCACCTTCTGCTTCTACCACCACATATGCTTCTGCATGACCTTCTGCTTCTTCCTCACTCACTCCACCTTCCGGCCATTCCCACGAGGCCTTCGACGGCACCACACCAGCCTCAGCTTTCCTTGCCAGCTCCTCCAGGCACGGTCGACCACCGATGTCACGCAGCATGCCTCTCTGACTCTCAGCACCTGCTGCACCAACTAAACCCAACTCATCACTCATGCTCTCCGCACCAGCACCAGCACCAGCACCAGCACCAGCACCTGCACCTGCACCACCTGCAACAGCACCTGCAACAGCATCACCGACTCCACCTCCATCTGCACCACCAACTGCTGCATCACCGGCCTCAGTGCCAACTCTGCTCACAGCTTCGCTGTCCAAATACGCGCCTTCCATGTCAGACGTGTCGGTGGGCACAACAGACTCCAGCGCACCAGATGGCAGCCACTTGTCGCCCTCACCTGCCATTGCGCCTCCTCTTTCATCTCCCCTTCCCAACAACTCGCCTCCCTCCACATCCGCCACCGCCACTGCGACTGCGCCTTCCACCAATTCACCATCACCTCTGCCTACACCTCCAGCTCTCGCTTTACCTTCCACTTCCACTTCCACTTCCGCTTCAGCTTCCGGCTTCGGCTTCGGCTTCGGCTTCCGATTCCACTTCAACTTTAACTTCGGCTCCAGCCCTCCCTCCAGCTGCACCTTCACCCTCACCGACATGCGTCTTCGCTTCTGCCTCTGCTTCCGCACCCCTTCCTCCTGCCACTCCTCCTGCCGCTCCTCCTGCCACTGCCACTGTCGCTGCCTCCGAGTCTGCGTCTGCTCCCACCTTACTCTCACCTTCCCTTTCCGCTTCTGCTCCAGCTCCAGCTCCAGCTCCAGCTCCAGCTTCAGCTCCAGCTCCAGCCGCGGCTGCAGCTGCAGCTCCAGCTTCAGCAATATCAACAGCAACAGCTCCGGCTACAGCCTTGCCTCCTGCTTCCGCCTCGGATGCGGCCTCACCTTCACCTTCACCTTCTGCTTCTACCACCACATATGCTTCTGCATGACCTTCTGCTTCTTCCTCACTCACTCCACCTTCCGGCCATTCCCACGAGGCCTTCGACGGCACCACACCAGCCTCAGCTTTCCTTGCCAGCTCCTCCAGGCACGGTCGACCACCGATGTCACGCAGCATGCCTCTCTGACTCTCAGCACCTGCTGCACCAACTAAACCCAACTCATCACTCATGCTCTCCGCACCAGCACCAGCACCAGCACCAGCACCTGCACCTGCACCTGCAACAGCACCTGCAACAGCATCACCGACTCCACCTCCATCTGCACCACCAACTGCTGCATCACCGGCCTCAGTGCCAACTCTGCTCACAGCTTCGCTGTCCAAATACGCGCCTTCCATGTCAGACGTGTCGGTGGGCACAACAGACTCCAGCGCACCAGATGGCAGCCACTTGTCGCCCTCACCTGCCATTGCGCCTCCTCTTTCATCTCCCCTTCCCAACAACTCGCCTCCCTCCACATCCGCCACCGCCACTGCGACTGCGCCTTCCACCAATTCACCATCACCTCTGCCTACACCTCCAGCTCTCGCTTTACCTTCCACTTCCACTTCCACTTCCGCTTCAGCTCCGGCTTCGGCTTCGGCTTCGGCTTCCGATTCCACTTCAACTTTAACTTCGGCTCCAGCCCTCCCTCCAGCTGCACCTTCACCCTCACCGACATGCGTCTTCGCTTCTGCCTCTGCTTCCGCACCCCTTCCTCCTGCCACTCCTCCTGCCGCTCCTCCTGCCACTGCCACTGTCGCTGCCTCCGAGTCTGCGTCTGCTCCCACCTTACTCTCACCTTCCCTTTCCGCTTCTGCTCCAGCTCCAGCTCCAGCTCCAGCTCCAGCTTCAGCTCCAGCTCCAGCCGCGGCTGCAGCTGCAGCTCCAGCTTCAGCAATATCAACAGCAACAGCTCCGGCTACAGCCTTGCCTCCTGCTTCCGCCTCGGATGCGGCCTCACCTTCACCTTCACCTTCTGCTTCTACCACCACATATGCTTCTGCATGACCTTCTGCTTCTTCCTCACTCACTCCACCTTCCGGCCATTCCCACGAGGCCTTCGACGGCACCACACCAGCCTCAGCTTTCCTTGCCAGCTCCTCCAGGCACGGTCGACCACCGATGTCACGCAGCATGCCTCTCTGACTCTCAGCACCTGCTGCACCAACTAAACCCAACTCATCACTCATGCTCTCCGCACCAGCACCAGCACCAGCACCAGCACCTGCACCTGCACCTGCAACAGCACCTGCAACAGCATCACCGACTCCACCTCCATCTGCACCACCAACTGCTGCATCACCGGCCTCAGTGCCAACTCTGCTCACAGCTTCGCTGTCCAAATACGCGCCTTCCATGTCAGACGTGTCGGTGGGCACAACAGACTCCAGCGCACCAGATGGCAGCCACTTGTCGCCCTCACCTGCCATTGCGCCTCCTCTTTCATCTCCCCTTCCCAACAACTCGCCTCCCTCCACATCCGCCACCGCCACTGCGACTGCGCCTTCCACCAATTCACCATCACCTCTGCCTACACCTCCAGCTCTCGCTTTACCTTCCACTTCCACTTCCACTTCCGCTTCAGCTCCGGCTTCGGCTTCGGCTTCGGCTTCCGATTCCACTTCAACTTTAACTTCGGCTCCAGCCCTCCCTCCAGCTGCACCTTCACCCTCACCGACATGCGTCTTCGCTTCTGCCTCTGCTTCCGCACCCCTTCCTCCTGCCACTCCTCCTGCCGCTCCTCCTGCCACTGCCACTGTCGCTGCCTCCGAGTCTGCGTCTGCTCCCACCTTACTCTCACCTTCCCTTTCCGCTTCTGCTCCAGCTCCAGCTCCAGCTCCAGCTCCAGCTTCAGCTCCAGCTCCAGCCGCGGCTGCAGCTGCAGCTCCAGCTTCAGCAATATCAACAGCAACAGCTCCGGCTACAGCCTTGCCTCCTGCTTCCGCCTCGGATGCGGCCTCACCTTCACCTTCACCTTCTGCTTCTACCACCACATATGCTTCTGCATGACCTTCTGCTTCTTCCTCACTCACTCCACCTTCCGGCCATTCCCACGAGGCCTTCGACGGCACCACACCAGCCTCAGCTTTCCTTGCCAGCTCCTCCAGGCACGGTCGACCACCGATGTCACGCAGCATGCCTCTCTGACTCTCAGCACCTGCTGCACCAACTAAACCCAACTCATCACTCATGCTCTCCGCACCAGCACCAGCACCAGCACCAGCACCCCTTTTCGTATGTGAACTCTTTGTTCCTTCCTGTTTCGCTTTTTTTATTTTTTTACCATTGCTTATTTTTTGAATTGCGTTGTTCTCTGTGGATCTGCGGTTTTTATTTAATCCTTGGTTTTCTTCTGGTTTTGTCTGCGTTTTACTTGCCTTATATGGTTTTTGGGATTGGTTTTTTTCGGTCATTTGGGCACTCTGTTGGTACTTACCTTGTCCTTTTTGTTCTAATCCCCGTGTTTGGTCATCGTCTGGCTCTAGCTATTTGCCGAATTTGGCGTTGTTGAAACAGTTTTTTAGAATTACGTCATAACATTAGTCACACAAATTGACGAAGCAAGCACAGCATATGATGGAGGCAAGCATATATGCATGATACAATGGAAATACCACGTTGGAGATTATGTGGGTAAGGTGGAAAAAGAGATAAAGAAATGATTAGTTTAGATACTTTTGCGATAAATAAAGAAAGCATGGACTAATGTATTGCTTTATTGGCATTTATAGTTACTTACCGACGCTCTGGATTTATTACATTTGTCCTCTTTTGCTTCTACCGAATGAGTTTGTTTTTCACCTTGAACCATTTCATGTTTTCCTTCAATCGCAGGCTCTTTAGTCTTTTCATCGATTTCCTCCTCCTTTTTAGGTTTTTTTGGATCATGCGATGCATGAGATTTGTTGTAAGCACCTTTCTGTTGCAACTCCTTACTTTTCTGAAGGGAGTTAGACCCCAGTATTTCGAAAGGGACGGATTTGGGCACTATTGAATTATCCAAAGTTTCGGGGGGTTGGACATTTTCTTGTCGTTGTTTAGGGTCAAATTGCTTTTTTATTGACAAACGATCTGCTTCACTTTCGGACTGCTCATCTGTTTGAAGATAAGTTTCATGTCCATCGCAAACTTGTCCAGTTTTTTTCTTAATGCTGAAATTTCCGTCAGTTGTACAAGCTTTGTCTGGTTCGAGGCCTACATGACCACTTTCACTTATCTCTGTTGGTTCGTTTTGTGCTCTTGTATGTTGTTGTTGATATGATTCAGATTTGTCCTTTGCCGCATTATACACCATTACGCCAGCAGCTACAGGCGCCCCAAGTGCAACTGCTAGAACACCACCAACATTTGCTAGCATCTTCTTGATATTGGAACCCCTTTTCGATTCCTTTGGGGTGTCTGTGAAATTATCGACAGATTGTGGATTTTGGGAAACAGATTCTTGAATAGGAATGCCATCATCAGGTTCTCCCAACAACATTCCATTCTGGTTGTTTTGCGCACCTGAGGTAACCAATTCAGGATGTCCTTCGAATGCACTTTGATCGGACCCGGGTATCGCTGCAGACTCAATCTTTTTAGCGTTTCCCGTTGAATCAAATTCACATCCCATTTCATTGCCTTGAGAAGTAGTAAAATCGAATCTTTCATGCCTTATTCGGTCTAAGTCTTGGGATATTTTTATTGTGGAATCTACTTCCTGCTCTCGCGCATCTACCTCATTGACAAAAGTAAGAGAACCGAACGTCTGCTTCTCATCCTGATCCATTGGCTTCGTCCTTCTTTTTCTCGATTCCGAACTAGGCTTTCGTCCAACTTCGGTTCCTTCAAGATGTAGGCCGTATTCGCCAAAGGCTAGAGTCTTGTCAACAGAGTGTCTCTGTAAGTCTTTAACATTGGAATAAAAAGATGTTTCTTGGCTCAGATGCAGTGTGCTACTTGTCGGCGGTATCTCGTGTGTTAATCGATCCTCAGAATCCACTGAATTCAAATAATCCTGACTTACAGATTGAGCCCTTTCAGTGGAATACTGTTGTGAATCTTTGGATTCGGCTTCATGCTTTCCGTTCGCTTTCCAACCCCCTATTGGTGGAGACATTTGCTTAAACAAGGGGCTCAAATAGTCTTCTTCAAAAGGAGGTTGCTCTTCACTGCTCACCTCAGGAATCTCCATACTGGGTCGTAATGAACCTTTGTCGTGGTCCACAAACTCTATCCCGTTCGTATCAGCTCTCTTATTCACATTTTCATCATTTTCTCGTATTTCTTTGGCTTCCAGTCCTGGTGCCTCTCTACCCTCCGTGCTCGTTGAGTTCAAGCTATCTTGTGCTCCAAAGATGCGGCATTCTGCGGGAATCGGAGATTTGAGGAGCTTTTCATCATTTTGGTCCTGAAATATCGTCTCTTTCCTGGTTGGCACCAATTTAACAATAAGCTTTTCAGTACTTTCTGACCGTGCCGCACCATCGATGCCCACGGGAGCTGTTTGAGTGTCGATTGCAAAAGCAGTCTTTTCGTCATAATGACACCGTAATTCTTTGCCGCCGGCTAGAATGGAAGACCCGTATAGATCTGTACTCACCCGTTTCGTGTTCTCAATACCATTAATCACAAGTGTGGCTTCCTCATCCTTTCTCGATATGTCGTCGGTGCTGATTTGATCGCTCTTTGGAACAAAACCTTCCTCAAGATCCCCAAAACTTTTATTTGCAGTGTATTTAGAAGTATGACTAGAAGCAATCTGCTGATTATCTTTGTCAGCAGGAGACTTAACTTGGCTTTCAGAAGCAGTACTTCTCTTAATCTTTTCCCGGATTGACTGATAAGCCAGATTACCACCAACAGCTGCAGCACCCAGCGCAACAGCAAGACCCGTTCCCACTTTAGTCATGGCATCGGCCAAATCGGATCGCAACTTTTTGGTGTCAGGACCAAATCGTTCCTGTGTTTCGACACCTTCCATGGCCACACTCGTGACAATTTTCTCGGCTTCGTCCTTGTTTCTGAGAGGACACGTTACCTCAGTGATGAATCCCTGACCGTTTACTTCCTGATTTTCAGGCGCATTCGTGACCTGCAGCTCGCTTGTTATGAAAGTTGTAGTCAAACTGCCATCCGTCTTAGGAAATGGAAGGGTGGATTGATTCTGTCCTGAGGGTGTCCGTGTTGATGGTTCCTGAATGGCATCTAAACAAGCCAATTGTATTAGATAAGGCATATTGATGGGCTCCTCGCTCTTCAAGATGGCAGTAAGTGTAGAAGTCTGACGGGTGACGGGGTCTTTGATAACTGTTCGATTGGCATCAATCAGTCCCCCTCTGACGGCTTCCTTTAAAAGTAGACGATGTCCAGTGTAAGGATCATTAACAAACCCAGTTTGCCTGTCAACCCAACCGAGACTAACAGCGGTTTTGAGATCCACAGGGGCAACGACATTAGGTGATGATATTGAATCAAAGGAAGTCTTAACAGTTACGTAAGGTGATGGACGAGTTCTGCCACCAGTGTCACCAATATCCTCCTGTAGCTCAATACATAAAGAGCGATTGAAAAGCAACTCATTCACCACATTCTCTGGGTTCGTTGAGATCAACTTATTTACTGGAAGATATTCTTGTGATGTTTTAAAATAGACAACTGTTCTTTGACCACATAGAGGTCCTTCGAGAAAGGCATTTAGTATTGACACATAGTTAAGAGTCTGTGGGTTGAGGACTGCTCTGCTTTGGGAATTAATCAAATGGAGGGCTTGAGCTGCGGCGTAGGGAATCCTCTGACCACGACTCACCCTTTTGCGACCAAAGGGCTCCACTTCTTCGGGAAGCAAGAGAGTAGCCATTGGCCAATGCAGCCAAATTTCTATGGGCGTAGCTCCCTCATGCAAATAGTGGGCCACACTTCTATAGCACCCTGTCCCTTCATCCTGAACGAGAGAGACCTCCTCGTCAATGATCTTCATTTCAACGGCCTCCTTCAAAGTGATTTGTCGCATCGTCCGAGTTGTGATGATTCCCGTCGATGGATCGAAACGTCCTGCTTGAATGGCTCTTGCAAGACTCATCTTTTCTTCTGATGCCTTCGCATTTAGTTCTTCTCTTTTCTTTTGTTTTGATTTTAGAGTGATTTTGGCTAAACTCATTTTCTTATCCCCTTTTGCGTGTTTTACTCCATGATGTACTATGATCGACTGGAGGTGCGAGTAGTCTTCCGACGAGATATCCTCAGATACTTCACCATCAGCTGCATGCGCGTTATTTGTCATGAGAGTTTTCAGCAGCTCGTTTTTCCAACTTGCTTCTGATACAAACCTTTCTGCTCTCGCTATAGTGTTTGCAGCCTCTAGAACACTTGCAAGGGAATAATAACGGGTTCTTAAAGCTCTAGATTTGCTGGCGTCCAAGTCGCCACCGCTGATTCGAACAATGATGGAGTTAGGATCTATAAACCTCTGTTCCACAGCTTCAAAGAGGTTCACTTGGGAGACGGCACCACAGGCACTTCTAAGACGACCACTGTGAAAATCGATCCAGCCGCGTCGAAGGGCCGTGGCCAGGCTCAGCCGGTGGGCTGGTTGAGGTTCACGAGGAGTTACCTCGATGGTAGGAATATTTTGTGATGCAAGGCGCCGAACTAGTGGTAGTTTGATTGCCGAAATTGCAGTCCCATCGGTCATGGTGACAGGCACAAGGTTACCCAGAAGATGTAAATCAAGGGGCAATTTGGAGCTTTTGGTCACGACCTGTGCAAAGAAGAAAATAACTAAGAAATGAATCCATCGGTCCATCCTGCTCGGGTGAAATTGAGTAATATTTTACTTAGAAAATGAAAAACGTTGGAAATGTTTCCGAAATGCAAGGAGCTTTTTTCAATGAAAATAAGGCATGGATTCTTATTCCACTAGGCAAATACCTACATTTGCGTGGTCGGATTTGGCGATCTCTTCCTGTTGAACAAATAGGTCTTCTTTTTGACTGAAGGAAACAGTCAATGATCTGACAGCTAAATCTCCTTCTACCGTGCGATAATGAATGGAATCAAAAGGTCGTGTAGCGAGATCTTCACAGGGCGGACGGAGTTGCGGAACAACTCGGATCAAGCCCTGCTGATGAGCATCCTCAAGAGTGATGGTCTCTCCCGTTCCTGTGTGGAGGTAAATTCCGTAGACAGGGTCAACGAGATTTGAAGTCAGTGCTTCTTCCACTGGAATCAATACCCTCGCATTGACATCATAGATTCCCTCCACAATGTAGACGTCATGCCTTTTATGGAAGATCTCAAGCCAGTAAGTCGTCTCACCAGTCTGTCTAGCAGTCGATTTTGTGAAGATAATGCCAACTATGACGCTCTTTTCCAGAGCTTCCCCAACTGTAATCATCGCTCCAGAACCTGAATCATAGACAAGGTTGCGTTGGACATCCACGCGACCCTCACGAATCATCGCTCGTGTGATGGCTGTCTCAACACGGAGGGACTGTCTTGGTGATGTGAGGTAGAAGCCCGAAACTACACAGTATCGCGTGATCTTGCGCCTTAGAGGTCTGCGCTTCATTTGGCTCTCCTCTGGGGGTACTGAAGGAGAGACCTTTCTTCGTCTGCGACGACGAGACCCACCAGTTACAAAGTAGTCGCCTACGTCGTTGCTTTCTAGACCGTTGGCAGAAAAAGGTGAGAGGAGAGAACGCGTGCTCCCCGCCGATCGGTGGGAGGAAGTTGTGTTGTTGACACTTCGAACCTCCTCAGCCTCATCGGTCTGGAAGGTTGGAAGATGAGCATCCTTAACATGATGAGTGAATAATTTAATAATACATGATACCTTTGCCTTTGCAAAGAATGCAAGAGCATTAAATGCTGTTTTGTACTAATTTACCATATTTCCAATCACCATCAGGTTCTCACTGATTTTGCTCTTCAGCGCTTGGAATTGTGTATTTATATTGGCCACGGAAGCCCCCAGAGAAACGAGGTCTATTATTCCAATGCCAGGTGGTCCAACAAATCGTGTGTTGGCAATTTCCATAGAGGCAAAGGGTAGACAACTGACCGCACGTTTGTAAGCATCGCCCTTGCTAGATGAGTCCTTTAAAAAATAATGTTCATTGACACTTATCATTAGTGCAAATGCTTTAAGGAAATTGAACTGTTATTGTTTGGATCGTAAAGTAATGGCCTAATGGAGAGCGAAGCTATCAAGTAAACAGACATTTGGTATGCAAATTATTATGTCTGATGCGTGTCGTACTTTGGTGAAACAAAAAATATTGATGCCGGTCTCCCTACACCATATTTTTAGGTATTTTTAAAAGATTAGGCAAGTTTTCAGTGCATAAGAATGCAAAGTATGGAAACTCAACCGTTTGAATTCAAAGTTTATGAATCACAAGTTCATTACTTATGTGCATACAAGCAAAGTGCATATGTCTTACCTCCAGTAAGTGGGTTAAAAATTCACAGGTTTGATTGAGCTCCTTCAACCTGGCCTCGCAATGCACAGCTTCAGCTGAAGCGCGCTCCAAATTCCTTGCTGCAGTACTTGAGGCGAGATTCCCATGAGGACTACTCTTAATTCTCTTTTCCACGGCTTCAACAAGGTCCGACGTTTCCCTCAGCCACAGAGACAAACCTCGTCGCAAAGTGATCGCTGTTTTGTAGCTTTGGGACACTTTCGTTAGTTCCTGGTTCCTGAAGGGTCGACGCAACGAATCGCTTTTACTGTTTCAATGACGATCCTGACCTCATAATTGCATTAAGGTAAAAAATGTCCCCTGATCATTATTTTAGTTCTGTGCCAAGTAGGTGAAGTTATCACCGTTCTTCTCAAATTATCGTTTTAAGACTTGGAAACTGTGCACCGATTTTCTAACAGGGACTCCTTATTTAAAAATAAGTGTTACGGGAAACCCTCAATGACAATCTGAAGGGGAGCTTACATTGAGTCGATCTGGTTGACTAGGTTGCCCAATCTTGTACTGACGGAGGAGATTGACTTTTCCAAAAGGGACGTATTCGGAGGTGGCAGGTGGTAATTGCTTGCACTGGTGCCTTTGGTGATGCCTTGTGTCGATAGGGCAGTAAGGTGATGAGGCAACTGTTCTAGCATCTTCCTCAATCCACCCAGCGTCAGTGTCACATCCTAGGCGATCACAAATGCACAACATTCAGATTCACCCCTTCCTATTTAGGTAGAATTCCAACTTTGTCAACGACTTATTCCTGAATATACGGGAAGTGTTTAGTTTGTTTGAATGTCCCATTACTTGCTGTTTTGGCTTTTGAAAGGAAGGTCTATTAAACGGTTATTTTGCGACAGTATTATCATTCATTGTGGCTAATCACTGGACTGGAGCGGCAAACAGCTACTGCAACAAAGTGGGGATTTTCAGATATGCCTCGTATTGGCTAGACCTTAGACAAACCGAATAGCACGCCTTTCAAGCGTCACAGCCGGTAGACAACGTTCCTTTTCATTTATTCTGTTTAGGTGTGTATCATGCTAGAAGAGCAGAAATTATGGCAAGATGAAGTCCAGTTCGCTAAATGTTATCATTTAGCACTATAATTCCTGTTCTTGCTATAAAGTAGCACAAAATCAAAGTCAAGAACTTCATACATAAGCTCCAGGTAGTTTTAAGCGCTGGCAATAAGCCATCGGGCTGAAATGAATATCTGGTTTTGATTGACACGCAAGATTATAGTGTTTAATTCTCTTGCACTTGTACAATAAAATCGACTGTCATGCCTCTTGCTTAGAACGTCGTGAATTTCTCTTATGTCACAGCTCTGCCAGTGCCCAATGTCAATTATTCATGTCACAATATAGTGGAGGCCTAAAATTAAAGGTTTCGACGTGTAGCCAGGCGAAAGTAATAGCAACTCACGTTGGAATAACTCAGTAAAGAACATGGTGGATCATTACAACTACCTACCTCACTCTTTGGCATCATGGTAATCAAGCAATCCGGAGTATTTACATGGAGAATTAACTATTGTGTCACATTACGGGAATTAATGTGCTTTTAAGGATCTTGGTACTATGAATAGTTTACCAGAGGTGTAAATCTCTTATTCACATACCTTTAATTGGTCATGGATATTCTGAACGCCGTTGGCTTCCATTTCAGAGGCATCACTGCGCAATGACGACTTGGAACTAGAGAGGTTCTGTCGTGGTGAATGGATCCGAGCTGCAATTTCCACCACCTTCTGCTCGGCCACAGCCAATTCGCGTTGGAGACTGTCAAGACGCGTGAGAATAGCGTCCACTTCGGCTAGTCGGTGCGCAGTCGCCTTCCCTGCATTGGCCAGTTCATTCGCCGCGGCTAGAAGGGCAACGCAATCCAACTTGTCCTCGGCCGGCCTTCTGCACGATGAACTCTGCCCATTTGTCATGCGTTCCAAGTGATCTCTTATTTGATTCACGGATCGGGACCACTCCTTTATAAAAAATAATGCGAAACCAACCAAGATGAGGGGCAAGCAAAACACAGACGGGACGTAAGATGAACGTTTAAATTGACTCACTTTGTGTTCCTTTAGTGCAATCTCCAAAGTGGCTAACTGATTAGAAAGAATTTGCTGAGTTCTCTTTCTCAGGTGATCAGCCAATGCGTTGAGTGTGGTCACAATGCGTTTGAGATCCGTAGTTGCATTCTTCTCGACGGCGTCAACTGCACTACCATTCCCGTTTGGTAATGACTCGAAGCACTGCTCGCTCTCTTGTTGAAATACCTCTACTTCCTGAACTGGCTTATTCGCCAGTCGCATTCCAACCAGGTGACGTTGAGTATCCTCATGAAGTTGCTAGATCAACGGAGGGAGGAAAATGTGTCTGTGCTTAATAAAAACTGACATGGCTACCTTATTGGCATAGCCGGAAAAAGGTCCTGTTGAATATTTGCAATGCTTTTCCAAGTCTTTTGCATGAAACGTGCATAAAAATGAGACAAACTTTATCGTGCGGCTGTGAAGTTGAGTTGGGAATGGCTTATTATAGTCGTCTAGAAATAATAAGACAAATTCACCACTCATTTTCTTTACATTCATGCAAAACTTCGGACGGAAAACAATTCCCATAATTACGCCAGTCTTTAACAGGTTGATTAAGTAGTCTACTTAAATTCGTCGTCATTTATCGCAACGCCAAACCAGTTTACAATAAAGCGGTTCACTGATTTAGTGCTCCCACATACTAAATATGCCAACGTTTTCGCATAAAATTTTGAGTAGAACCAGTTACCATTTTCTCACAGGAAAATCGAAAGGGAATAGCAGAATGGAATCAGAAACTACAATTCACTGGGCATTTACCCGCATGAGTTTTTGTCCTTCAAGAGCTGAAAGTTTGGGCAACGTTCCAGGAAGAGCTTGCATTGTGACCTTCAGCAGACGACCATGAAGATCTAGCTCCGTATCGGCCCAGAGAACTTGAAGACGTTGAAAATGTGATATCAGTTCATGAGCTCTCGTTTTGGCTTCCGGACACGGGCTGGCCGGCAAGAAACAAACTGATGGAGCTTCTATTTCCTCCCCATTTGAGTGTCTTAGCTGAAGATGTCAAGGTAGAGGCATGGAAAGAAGTCTCAATCAGCTCAGCAGTAGTGCTGTTGATTCATCTGAGAAGGACAATCACTTTACCTTTAGAGTGAATTCGCTTAGCCTTTTAGAGACCGTCATTTGCTCTCCCTTCTTAAAGTTTCCTGATGGCCAAGTGACGATGGCCGGATCACTTTGTTCTGGAGCCAACTCCATGTAGTGGGGTTCACTGTTGGGTGCGAAGAGACAGATGGAAGTTACTGGCTCGTGAGGATCGTTTGGAGGCACTAAATCGACAATTTCATCACTCGATTCGACCAACTTGTCCACAAGAAAACCTTGTCCTCTAATCGCCTCGCCCATATCCTTCAAGGGTTTTGAAAAAGGATAATACACTCGGCCCATTAACTTGGTTGAGCTAGTACAAAAATAGTTTTAACACTCACGGCTATCTTCTTCATAAATTCACTAGCGATTTCAACGCTGATTTTTCCTGATGCTGCAGCCGATTTCAAGTCATTGATCTCCTTCATTTTTGTGGTAAGGAAGGTCTCTATCTCTTGCGCTTCAGTAAAAAACTGCTGGAATCGGACAGTTCGATCCAAACGGGTTTCAAGACAGTGGGTCAATTGAAGCAGCCACGCCCAGTGACTGTCCAATGAGGTCAAGTAAGTCTGTAGGTGAAAATTGGGTTTAGTCTATGTCATGGAACACGGAGTATGCGTAGAAAAGTAAATGAATTCCTTCTTCAATGCTTTTGCCAAACACCTCAATGACATTGGGCGTCCGAGACAAAACAATTATGCAACTCCTTGCACTGATCTCGTTTTTCCAGTTCTTAAAACGGTTCTGTAACCTGAGTACACTTTGAAAGGGGTGGGAACCTAGTCTCCACTTCTCTCTCATCCCAGCATACATCTCGCATTTGACGTGGATAACTATCAATGCGGTTGAAGACGCAGAAATTCCCACAGCTAAAAACTGAAGTTCTTACTTGAATTAAGTCAAAGGATGGATGGCCCTCAAGATGCAAAGTTGAGCCAAGGGTGCTGATTTCGTTAAATTGCTGTTCCTGAGATTGAATTTCTCTAAGTAGACCCTGAAAATCGCAAAATGGATGAGTTTTAAACTAACATTTTTAACCAAATTTTCAGCACTGCGATTGCTCCAATGTGGCAATAAAGGCTACACCAAGGCAAGGAGGCATTGTTATTTGCCCGTAACCAAAGTTAAGCCAAAGATTGCTAAGCCGAAGGGAGTATCGTCCCATGTAATCACATGCCACTAGAGATATTGAAACGACAGAACTGAAAATTGCTTTGTGCGCTTTTTTCCTGCCTCTCTTCAGCTCTTAGTTATTCTGGTCGTAAACACTCCCAATGATGTCCATTCATTCTGTTATCAGTTAAGTCCTGCCAAGATGATTAAGACACAAAAAGTGACCGCTTCTTCGGCTTAACTTTTTCTTCCATTCTGAAGAAGCACAATGCACAAACACAACATTAGGTACTCACTTGGACGAGGTTAAAATTGGACTAGAAATAGAGGGTAAAGTAATTGTTCAAATAAATAGCAGCAGATCACTAAATGAGGCAGAGGTAAGTTTATTAGTCTGTTTTCCTTGAAGGTTAGGGACTACTCTAGTCACTTTCTTTGCCCTAACGGAGTGGGGGTAAGACGAAGAAAAGATTATCGGAAACAGCCGAAAAGAAGTGTCAAACCTGCTTAGGGGTGAATAAATACTCTTTTTTTTAGCGACCAGAGGCCGATGTGGAATTTTGCAACCAATTCATGGACACTGTGGACGAAACTACGAAATAAGCTTCCCTTTTAGGCAGTAAGACACTCTACCATGTATAAGTTGTACAAGCTGGGAGAAGCCATTACCTATTGCAACATTTGTTTTTTGGTAAAAATTCTTCTTTTCACTTAGATTTAAAGCAGGAAATCCATATTCAGTGCTACTATAGCATAAGGCGAGGTGGTAGATTACCCGAAAGAACTCGTAAATTTCGGCAGACTTTAAGTCATGCGGTGAAGACCAGATTCGCGTAACTTCAATGACTTCTTTCTCTCGTAACCACTGCATGGAGTTGCTAGCACGTTCGACGAAGACAAGGAGGGAACGACCGAACTCCAGGCGCCTTTTGGACTTTTTCTGAAACCCAAGAAGAAGGAGTGTAGGTTCAATTCCGCAGCCAGTGAACAGGAGCAGAAAAGAATAGCTCACCAGCAGTTCATCATACTGACTTTCAATTTGGTTCATAAGAACTTCGAAAAACTTCACATCATCGCCAGACACTTGAGACCTCAAAGCCCGACAGCCTTCAACTTCGGAGTGAAACTTTTCATTCTCCTTGTGGACAAGCTCAAAGCGCTTTGTCGCATCGGCAATGGCTAATAGTGGTAAGGAAAGATTAATACACGAGAAGCCTTGTAAGGACTGCAGAGTTTATCACATTAGTTTACAAAGTTCAAATCATTACTTCAACATATCACGTTCTTGAGGTGGTCGATTTTGAAAGCTTCACTACCTTTGTGTTCTAATTATGCATTTGTCTTAAAAAGAAAAGCACAACGCATTGAGGAAGAAGCTACAATACGTCTTTGTTCCATTGTAAGGTACTGTCGTTTATTTTTAGCATGCTTTTGTAAGAAAGGATGCCATCTTGGCACCAGGGGAAAAAGTAGTGAGGCACCCGATAAACGTTTCCAGCACTAATAAATGTAGAGCGATGATACTTTCTTAATGCAATTCAGACCATTCACGTAATACTGTCACAAGCCCACCACAATCGCTATGGTAACACAAAGTGGATGGTCAGCACAAAAAATCTTCGCGCAAATATCCACCCTGACCTTGGGGTAATGTGATGGTGAAACTTTGCACGGAGTAATCTGCTTGAAATGTAGCAAATTATAAGTAGAGTGACACTAATCTCCATCTCATGGAATGGACAGTGAAAGTAATTACTTGAAAATCGGTTTCGAGTGGATGGTACTCCAGGCAAAACTGATCTCTTTTGGATTATAGTAACAATTTGCAACTCGAGGTTTCAGATAAATTTATTGGCTTGAAAGCTTAACCGCCCAAAGTGCAGGGATGAATTTGTTTTTGTTCGTGGAACTTCTCCTACAAAAGCAGCGGATTTTTGTCTGTGAAGTGTCATCAAGGACTTTTGTCTCGATTCAGATGTCCTGAACTTTTTGAAAGGGTTGAAGGAAGCTGGTCTGTTTTGCCCAAATTCGTCAGCGAATTACTCCACTCCAAGGGAAGGCTAATTAATTATTTCTACTTTTTCGTCAGCAAACACTCCTTTCAATCTAAACTATGGTCCCGATCTAAGGTTTATAAACGAGATGTAGCTTTGCGTTAGAGCACCAGCCAACGTACGAAACTTTCCTAAGTGAATTATTTTTCGTGTGCCTAGGTAATAACATGATCTGACACAATTTTATTTTACCCTACTCACTTATTCGGTCATAGAATCCCTTACTCATTTCTCTAACGTCATATAGGTCAATCGCGAGCTATCAATCTTAGTTTCCATCATGCTGAACAGCTCCCTCATCATTATGGTGTCTAGCGCTCATGGATAGCAAATGTATGTTTTCAACACTAGTACCCAAATTAATACATTTAAAAGTTGAAATGCGACACCAATATGGCATAAGAACGCAATGAAGCAGTATAGAAAGCTGTTTTAACTCAAGAACCACCAACGCATTGTGCTTACACTTCCGATTATCACCAAAGGGTGAGTTTGCAATGGTTTCTTTACGCTCTTGTATCCAATCTAGAGCGGCTTGTAGGGCGCCAAAGTGTTTGCTTTGTTTCACCAGCCACCTCAAACTATTGCCACTGCGACCACCAAGAACGGCCGTCCGAGCATCACCGTTGGCTCGCGAGGGCTGAATCCGATCTCCTGATTGGCTCAATGAGGTGGCCTTGAGGAAGTTTCGGCAGCGTCGTTGCAACTCGAGGAGGCGTTGATGCAATGTACACACTCTGAAAAAAACATATCATTAGCATAGGTGAGATTAACACATAAGTACCACTATACGACTTGCCAGATTATTATTTAAACTATGCCTTCGCATCAAAACCAAAAGTTTTTACATTTCCTCCATAAATCCTATTATTCTTCTGCGATTTCGTTTTTTATGCACACTGGCTGAAACAGGCATTTATAGCTTAGGTGCTATCTAACAAGTGTTCACAAATTGCCCATAAAATAGAACTAAATCTGGTTTACTTCAAAAATTGAAAGAATAAACGTACATAAGGGAGCAAAGCTATGAACAGTGTAAAGCGAACGTACTTTCGGTAAACCTGCTCCGTTCTGATGTAGCGCCCATTACGAAGAATTTGAACTTGACCAAAAAGATTATTTACACCGGTTTCGACAACTTCTAGTTGCGTCATCCACCGTTTTAATTCACCGTCAGTGTCAACCGACTGTGCCGATGCAAATTGAGATTCCATCTGATAAGATATGAATAAGTAAATTGCATGGATAGAAGTTCCAGTGTATACTAATTTACCCACCGTTCTAGACTTAATTAAACGGTTGAATACTTTGGTTGGTAAAATGGCTTTGATGGATTCACGTGATGACACCTCGTTTGGTAAACAGTTGAATGTGAAGTGGAAATCCTTTAAGGTAACTCAACCGTCTTGTGCGGTGTGACTTTCCTGCATTAAAGGACTCACTTTATGGGATGTACTATAGTATGCCTTTTAAGATCGTCGTTGTAGGTGTAATGGATAAGATGGCCTTGTGTGGCATTCACTGTGGACGCATTTCTGTTGGCCTCACACTTTTTCACTAACTTGAATGGATTCATGCGTGATTCCATCCTCCTGGAGTATAATAAAATGCAATTCGAAGCGGAGCCCCTAAAAGTTGTCTCAGGCGCCATTCATCCCAGCTCACGCAAGCCAGTGGAAGGACTAGTCAGGGGGTTTCATAAATCGCCTCTAATGTTCGTCCCCTCTGCCTAGGGTTTCGCACAGACTCAGTGACGGATACAATGGTTGGCCAGCCCAGACCTGTTGGCATTTTCGGTATGGGCGCTAGAGATCAGGATCGGGCTCTTCCATGCTTCCTTCTTGCTCGTCTCAGTGCAGAATGCGACTTTGATTGTTACTTAAACGTACACAAATTTATGGCATTGGTAAATTATCCCTTGGAAATTCCAGTTCACAATTTTTGGGCAGAGATTTTAACCGTGGTAATTTATGTTCAAACGATAAATATGGAAGGAGTAAGTTTTGAGGGAGTCAGAGGCAGCTCATTTGCACATTGAAAAAAATGCCAAGTTGAGTGAATCAGTGTGTGAAACGACTCTGAAAAGCTAGTACCGATCACATTCCACTGGTGCTGCCTAAATCACTTGCATTTTTCATTAAATCGTCTACCAGACATGAACAAAAATACAAAATAAGTGGGAGTGACAGGCGAAAGGAAAAATTCGAACGAAAAATTTACCAACCTTAAAACTCCAGATGGTGCTAATGAATATCTACTTTGAGGTTCTAGCACAAATGGAAGAAAGAGGTGGGTTTACCTTCCTAGAGATTTCAGTTAAACATTTAATTGAAACTGATCAGCATTCTTTACCTTCCAGTCCCTATTGTCTCCAACAACCCTAGCCCAACCTAAGACATAGTATGAGGACACATATCACAATCCGAGACATGCCTTCCTTCCCTAGGAATAAAATCCAGTGTATTACCCTATTCCTTCTTGTAGAGGTCGTGAAATACTCCCAAATACTGTGATAGCGCAGAGAAATACAACAGCTGAATAGCCGTTGAATGAACCGATAAGTAACCTCAAATAGTTCGCAATTTGCCTTAGCTATTCACCATTCCGATGTGAACAACGCCATATTTTCGAGTCATCGCAGTCGAGACACCGCGGCAAGTCCGCGTGCCTTTCTTATTTTTGTCTATGACGAACTGAAGGGTGGATATAGTGGCAACTGAGAGGCAGGTGAATTGCAAATTTATGTAAAAGAGGATGCAATGGAATGAGTAGATGTTCGTCTTCCGAATAGACAAGTCGAGTTATGCCAAATCTCTTCCCACCAAAGCGATGGGTCAGCTACAAGAAAAGGTCCCAACACTACTAGTTCAACAATATTGCCAAGATAAAGTGGAAAAAAATTGAAACAATTGGATAGCAAAAGGGATTACGTTGCAGAATGGGGATGATCACCATTCTATGAAGAGTTATAATGTCGTCTGTCTTACTTGTATGCAGGTGACATTGCCAGGCAATTAAGTTAAGGTAAAATCGAACCCGACAAACTAGTCTGTATTTTTTACCCACCAAATCCGCCAATCTGGCAAATAGTGAAAATATGTTGGAGTGGGGGGGGCATACCTCATTCATGCGCTTTTCCAAAGCAGCTTCCTGTGTCTGAATGGCTCCACATTCCCGTTCTATTCTTTCACCAGCCAACTGAAGGCGCTCCAACCGAGAAGTCTCCGCTGCCACAGCCATTTCACGTTTCTGTAATGCCAGCTCATATTCTTTCCACAGTCGGAAAATATGTTCAATCTTCATGAAAGGATCAATTGTCAACAAATTCGCATCTGCAGCACTCTAGAACGCAGAACAGACAAGGTGTCCCCACGTCAGTTAGTTGGAAAAGCCTATTTTTCACATGCAACAGCTGTTTAAGCCTCTAAACGACTGTTTCACACATCTTTTATCACTGACTAGTTGATTGTCTAGTCCAAAAAAGCAGTCAGCTACCATGACAAAAGAAGAACATTTAGAATTAACCAAATGAACCGAGAGAATCAACCCGACTCCCTAACGCAATAGACCTCAAACGTTTTTTTTTTTAATTTTTGGAATGGAGGCGCACTTTTTCGCCACCGCTAGAAGTAGACACGAGTCATTTCACACTTTGAATGTAAACATTTTGGAACGTATTGCCATCACCTCTCCAAACCGACCACAATTAGGATAACAAACACTCATGCGCGGATCCACTTGCATCCTGGTTCAGTTCACCTTGGCTAGATCAAGTGTGTAAACACTGGTGCAAATATGAGCCCACGCAGATTCCAGGCGCTGGATTTTCTCAGGCGAGTTTGTGATGAAAGATAACTATATGTAGAGCGGGCAGCAGACCGTGCAGAGAGGAATTAGTCACGGTTGCTTGTTCAAGGTCGTCGTGAATGCCAATGCAAGGGCTGACGTCTGTGCACTGGGATGAATCAGTGTCAAATGATGCTTGCGTGAACTGGGCTTGGGATGGAGCGGCTTGCCTTTCCTGGCAGTACGACTAATAGACCGCTCATCAAAGGCACTTGTAGCCAACAGGTAGATCGACGGTGTGCGGTGGGTCAAACGGTGACAAACGCCAAATACTACTAATTTTTTAACTTTTAATTGATAATAGGATAAATTAAGGTGTTTTGAACTTAATGTCCGACTGGTCACACATTGGCATAAGCAAAATGCGTGCATTCATTAAATCGTCCACACGGGAGACCAAACGAAATGAGCAATTCACCTGATTATAACCCTGAAACTTAAGACACCCATTTTTCCCCTCTCGTTCAGCCATGGCTGCTACCGTTCATAATTCCCGAAGGTAACATCCTCATCCCAACTACTTGGAGCATTTCGTAGCTGGAATGGGAAGGAAAGTGTTGGAAATAGTTGCAGTTCAAAAGTAGAGTTTGTTTCTTCAACTCCTGCTAAATTCGTCAGCTACTCCTTAGCTAATAGAAGGGCTTTCATCAGAATACAATTGTGAAATCATTGAAGTGGGAAATGATTGCGTTATCCAGTTCAAATCGGATAATTTGATTTCTTCTCTGTGTCATAATCCTGGTTTCAAGAAAGTTGGCAATCTAAACACGTTTTTAAACATAATTAATACTGATTTTGAATGATGGAGAGGAAATTTTCAACATAAAAAATATTTCCTTGACTAAATGCTGTCAGTCGTAAAAGGTTATAACTGTTATCGATGACGGTTGTGAACATTGGAAAGTGGATTCGATGGTGCCGTCCAGCCCAAATTAACTTGTTATAGGGCTACGAGAGACCATGAAGCTGAATCGCAGACAAAAACGATAAAGGGTAGGAATAAAAGCTTCCATTTCCATGAACGATTTACTTATGCGCGTCGGTACGGTATGACCGCTATTTATAATCCTATGGATTTTAATCTTCTTTCACAGCAACTTTTTCCATGCCGACGTTCACTCAACGGGAAATTCTCTTCAACATCTTTTGCTTGTTTCTCCAAAATGATGCAGAAAAGTTTCTGGAAATACAATTGTTACTGTATCCAACATCGCAAGACTTATGCATCATTTTAGTTTAGAGAGAAGCAGTAGCAGCTGTACAGGGTTCTGTACTTCCTGCCTGAGAGCCAAGTGGGTGGTTTCATCGAGCAGGCGAAATGCACGAGAATTAGCCTTCTCTGATGAGGTTGATCGAAAAAATTGCAACTTTGACACGTGAAGGGAGGAGACATGATTTACCATACTCCCAAACAGAAGTTTCAGTCCCCCTATCCCTTTATGGATATTTCTATTTCAGCCACCGAAGAATAGGATGAAATGGGCTACAATAGTCTCACTGAATGGCCATATGGGAAAAAAGGCACCAAAAGGAGGATAAAAGTACAGGAGCGGATGCTATTTATCATGGGAGAAGGCAAATCCTTATCGAATTCCATACAATGGTCAAAGGGAGAGGAGGGAATAAACACGACACTATTGAATAAGTAAGTGGCAAACAAACACTTTTTCGAGTCCTGGGTAGTGAGGTAGGCAAATCTGTGCCACTGAAATGGCTCTTTAAATAAAATCCTCCCTCCTTATTTTGGCTTAGCAACTTAAAAGCATCACAATATTTGGCGTAGCGCGACTCTCAGAAGGCACAGTAAATATTTTAGTAGGACAAAAGGTGAAAAATCCTCCGTTTTCTTTTCAAACTGAACGAAGGAGAAATAAGCAACTATCAAGTACTTCCAGCTGTTAGAACACACAGCCGATTCTCTGTGACGACTATAAATGGTGAATGATTAGTTTAAAACTATAAACAGAAAGTCAGAGGGTGGCTCAGTTAAAATCTGTCTTCCTTAGTGATGTTTCCTCCCATTCGGTAGAAATGCCGCAAATCCAAATTTCCGTTTCATTTTCGATGTGATATGATCACATTGATAGGAGAAAACACCGGAAACTGTGAAATTATGGCGAGAGAGCAGGAATAAGCATACGTTGTTCAGCTTGTACTCGACTGGCAAAACGTCTGGTTCTCAACCAAGAAATTGGTTTTAAAATAGCCTTAAAGAGCACCAACCTGCAAGTCGGCATAGAGTCTAACCAATTGTTGACGTTGTCGTTCTCTTAATGGCAGCTCTTCACGCCTGTGTAGCTTCAGATCATTGACGACCTGCTGTTGCATGGATTCTAGATCGGCAGGGAAGTGCCGAACAGCCAGACGGTCGCATGTCGCTCGCAACCACTGGATCAACTCGGCAGCAAGCAGTCGGTACTCAGACCAGAGAGTGCGTATTTCCTCAGAGACATCTGCTGTTGTTACTAGTTGGGATCCAAGCGGTGGCGGTGCCAACGCAACGTCCACATCTGCTGGAAGAGGCGGAATTGGAAGAATTTGACGGCAACCAGTAATGAGGTCACGCGGTGAAAGAGCAAGAGCGTCGTAGAGGGAGGAGACGTAGACTATCACCGACCGGCTATCAACTGTGTTCTCTGTGCCGACCATGTCTGAAAAAGTGCAGAAGGTTGTTATTTCCAGTACTGATGATATGCAACATTCAATGATGCATCATTTCAACAGTTGTGTGATTCAATTCACAGGGCTAACTCCGTGATCCATTCACCATCCCATTATAGCAGAAGTAACAATTGGAAGACTCAACTGGTCATCGTAAGAGAGGATGTACGCGACATCCATCGCTTATTTTCAAAAGACATAATTTGAAAACATTTCTAGTCGCACCACACTAGCACCTCAGAGTAGGTAAGCCATTCAAAAGACTACAACGAAGAGCTCCCTTTAAAATAGGTGGTCATTCTATCTAAACCACAGGAGCTGGTATTTTCATACCATACAAGACAGTTGATACCATTGCTGGACTGAATGACGACTTTCAAAAAAGAAATAAAGAGGAGAACTACCACCAATGCCTTTCGATCGGTAATTTTGTTTCAACTAATCGTTAGTTTTAATCTTCAAGTCTCTGTAGTCCTGCACCTCCTTCCACCTAAACGGGAATGCGGTACGCATTCTCAAATCTCAATCTGGGACAACTTCCTTCCGCCGTAAATGAAACCCAGTGCAATGCTTTTGCTCCCCTTGCCCGGATTATGTAATGCTTCCATCTACTGCCAAAATCAATGATGCGAAACGTGGGATGTAGAAATGCAGAAGTACAACAAATGAAGTCCCGTTGAACGAACTGCAAAGTGATGCATGACATGCCAGCTATCATAACGAGGCGACCTCACGCATTTCGTCACATGTTTCATCCCCACTAGTTCAAAGTTATCTGCCGTCATCTGTGATCTTTGCCATATTCCCGAGCCACGTAGTCAAGATACCGCGGGAAAGTGAGAAGCAAGAGAATTGCAAATGTATGCAAAAAGGGAATGGGTATACCTTCGGGATAGATGAGTCGAGTTATGCCAAGTCTCTCCTCAGCAATGCGAAAAGCGAAGTCGAGGACATCTTTTGGCGGCCGACTGGCAGCCTTAGAGAAGTCAAAGAAGTGAGGTCTGTGGGGATAAGGAAAACAAATAGCATTTTTTGTTATTCAGTGACGTTATTAGCTCCACTTGTCAACGTTGGAAACAGATAAGACATGCCACATGAGTCACCGTGTGATCGTTTACTCACAACTCACGTATTCCAGCCTTGCAAATTTTTTTCCGCGAAGGTTAAGAAAGAAGTAGATCTCCTTTCGACTTCTTGAAGGAATTCCTTCGATAGAATACAGCGCAAAATTCACGAAACTCAAGTTGACAAATAATATGGTTCTTGATTGGATTTTGTTCAAAACAGAAGGTAATCCAATTTGTCCACACTTTTTCCAAGAACAAAAATGGTCGTTAGAGTTGGAATTGCTTTTCCGTTTGCCAAAATAAGCACAAGCAAATCTCCTGTGAATACCACAAGCATCCCGACAAGCGCAACCAAGGTAATTCTTGAATGTTTTGTTGTTATGTGAGAATAGAATAACGACTTAAATTTAACAATGATTGCGTAATCACAATCAGTGGTTGTCTCCATGTAGCGGTTTTATTTGACAGGGATCATTAAAAACAGTATAATTTTACGAGCTTTTTCCTGCACAGTTTCAATTTCCTGCAGCTTCTACCTCCCCAAATGACCAATACCATTCGAGCTCGGGTTACTTCTCTATGGAGTAATACAAAAAACGCAATGGGAGGATGTGCTTATTATCCCTCTAAAAACTATCGAATGAGTTACTGCATTTAATGCTCAGAATTTTGTAAACTAGTTAAATCTGGCACCCCAGTGGAGACTAACTTGGGAAGGCGTGACCGGATGACCAATCGGGTCCCTCCTATGCTGCATTGTAACTTAGACTTTGGGGGGGGGGGGGAGATCCACCGACCCCCTGTTTTACATTTTAACTAAAAGTGGAAAATGCAGTTTTCTGATCGAGTGCGTTGAGGGCAAGGTGACGACAAAATTTATGAGGTGTCCAGTCTTCGGCCGCAAGCACCGAGAACGAATTTCACGGTAGGACATAAACCAGTCAACAAATCATACGTTTTTAGGTGGTTGTTAGGTCCTTCAAAAGTAAATAACTCCTCATATTTCGGCCACAATGATAGTAGTGCGCAGCTAAAAGCTCACCTTTTGAGCTTGGACAGTGCCTAGATAACACCTTTTTAAACCTAATTCAAACTCTGTAAATTGGGAGGATCAGCCCACAACGCCCGAAAGGGCACATTCACGACTAGGCGAAACTGTCAACGAGGACACAACTTTCTCAACAGATATGTAGGATCCCACATTTTGTTTGTCTTTGAATGGGAAGTTTGGCAGACCCGAAGTACTTATTCATTCAACGGTTTTTCTCATAAGCAAAACGAAAAGTTAGGCGCACCTTTTGACAAAAAAAACTCGGAATTAGTTAAGTATGCGCTGTTAGACGACCCATTTGGATGCACTTGCCCTGCCAGTGGTGAGACATTCTTTCCTGTTACTTTAACTCACTTGTAGCGATGGATGATGGCAAGGAAGGCACGTCCATCACTCCAAGAAGAAGAGAAGTCATTGACATCTACACCGCGGTAGCCTGCAGTCACAGCTCTACACCAGGAGAGAAGATTTCGACTCGCAGTTTCATCCAATAGAGCCAGGCTCTGTAGAGAGCTACTGACGTTGTTGAGGAGCAGTCGACTCTCTGGAAGTATAAGGTCTGGCGGTAGCGCATTCTCTGTACCTATCACTACTCCAGACGGCAGATGGAGAAGGTCTGACAGCTTAAAATGAAACAAAGGAATCATCAATTACAAAATTTCTTCTTAATCCATTAATGCAAAAATGTGGAATGCCATCAGAGAAGTTTCAAAAAATGGGCACATTCTCGCTGATGAACAATTTCATCGACCTGATATCGCCGTCCTTGCAACATGACCCGAGGCCTGGCGGCAGGTGGTGTTCGGGAATTTCGGGATTATCTATTGCGTGACCTTTGTTATTTTCAGGTCCTGATTACCTGTTTCAGAATACTCACACTTCAGGTGCGATTTATTGATAGCAAGGCCATAACAGGAATGAACTGAATGTTGATTTACTGTAAGGAGAGGGCTAAACAAGTTTACCCCAAAAATCAAAAGTTGAGGTAAATGCCACCTAAAATTAAGCTTTTCCAAATGTTGATCTATCAACCACACCAAGTAGCGTTTAGTTATTTGAAAACCAATCCACCAATCTGATTTGAAACTTTCAGAGAAGTCGCTCAATCCAAAGTCTGACGGCAAAAGCAATGGGATAAGTGCAGAACGTCGACGTGCAAACTAAGCCACTATTTAGTCCTTTTCGCAACAGCGAGGGCAGGAAACTCTTTGACAGCTTAAAAGTTTAACACCAAAGCTGAACTGTGTATTTTAATAATAAAAAATAGCGAATTTTAGGGATTTTCCCTTCAAGCATGCTAAAGATGCCACATGTCATGCAGTAGTCTGCATTTAAATAAGAGGATCACCTACGTGGAAATGAAGGATGATTATCCATATGAGACCGAGGGTCAACTTTGGGTTGCCGTCAACAATCTCATCTGGACGGATGTTCACGATCCGAACCTAGGGGAACCAAAAACAGTCTGAATGTATAAGCGTTAATTGGTTTAAAAAAGATTGAAGTGGGAATGGGTGGGAGCAATGTGACTTCAAGACTGCTTCATTTGGCAGCTCCGTTGGCCTTCCAAATGCGCAGTAAAGATCACAGAGTGTTTTTGTTGGTAAGAAACAAGTTTTAATAGCCAAATCTTATCCTTCTACAGTAAATAAAGAGCGAATAGCATATCTGCAGTTTGCCAAGACCCATGGCAGTTGTGCAGTGGAGAAACATTTGTGGTGTGCATACAATTTCCCCATCGACAGGGCAATTTTCACACGGTGTTATAACCAATTTAGTGTAGCAAGCCATTAAATTATTCGAAGCTTTACTACTCAAGCCTAATTGTGGTTTAAATGAATCCAGGCGGAGCTGTAACCGCCTTCCTCATCTCATTAGCTTGAGGTATAAACCATTAAGTGATTAGGAATTAGGTGTGATTTCTTGCTGTTCAACTTATAAGATTGATTCACACGTACCTTCCGAAATTGAAGGAACTCCAACACACGTTGGACATTCTGAATGCAATGAACTCGAGTGAGGCCATATTCGACGCTCTAAATGGCAGGAAATGACACAGGTAAAGGACGCATCTAGAACGGCATCTCACATTCCCACTTTATTTTCTCCAAACGCTGACTATTCTGACAACCATGGGTTTCTTCGTAGTGGATGAAAGAAAGAGACAGTCAATTGTATCCACGCATAACGCTGGGTGGATCTGCGGTCTAAGAAGTTACAGCCCCCAGCGTTTTTACTCTTTCAGCTCTCTTTTGTAACTACCCTACGACTACTTATGGACTCTTATAATTTACAACACTGGCATTGCATCAACCACTTTTGTGTTAGAAACCTTCAAAGGTCATATCCTGCTATTCGCGTCTTAAATAACAAATGTATAGCAAATGCTCCGCCTTTCGAATGTTCATAGGTAGTCCCTTGCACCATAAAAACTTCACCAGAAAACCTGTGGGAGGGCAAGTGCAGAACTGTAGGTTTATTATAAAAACAAAGAACTACACAGGTCCGCCGTGCAAAGCTCAAATTGCCTTTCTTTTCTGGTGCAAATGGGACACGTTTTAAACAAACAACGCTCTAAGGTGTCACGTTCTACAGGCGCAAAGCAATGGCAACAAAATCATCAAAAAAATTTTGTAGACAAAAACAGGCGAATTCAACATTCTATTGCACGTTTTGATATTTTCACAAAATACACAGATGTGTCTTGACCTGTCACCTGGCATATCACCATGCCACCTTAAAAGCTGTACGTCGTCAGCAAGTCATAACTTTCGACACTTAGTTGGAATGGGTCACGGGGTAATGTGCAAGATCTCAGCACCTCGAAGCGCTAATAGCAATGATAGAACATTTCTCTTTTGGATGGAGATCTCAGTCTAAGATGAACATGAAACTGATTCACGGATAGGCTTAGTTTGCTGCGGACTTCGAGCTCAGTGGACCAAGAAGCACAGATTACATATTTCTCTTACCAAGGTCTGACCGGAAAGAATTTCGATGAGTTTGATCAGCAAGTGGCCGCTTTGGAAGTCCCTGAATAGGTCGTTTACAAAAAATCCGTGCTAAAATAGGGAGTGGAAAAGAGGTTAAGAGTTGTAGCGTTTTAAGCGCAGACGTTAATTTATGAAATCAGATTCAAAATGAGGGGAACTTTACCCGATAGTGCCTGATGGATGTGAGAACAAAAATTAATTACTTCTTTACATTAATTCCTCATTCAGAGAAAAAAATCCGAGATTCGAAAGTGGTAATGCGATTTTTAAAGCTTCTACTTGACGTTCTCTCCTTGAATTTATCAGATTACCAAAGAAGGCAATCTCTCCAAAGGTTAATTTAGCTACTAAATGGCGTATAACATCCTAAAATAAACAGCATACTCTTTGAGACATCGTAATCATCCATCAGTGTCAGCTTTTACCCAATGAAGACGAATCGAATTCACCCTCAGTTCCGTCTGTAGCAGAATCGTATCCACTGCCTTCTGTTGATACGTCTTTAAGCAAGTAAATTAATTAGATCGGGTATGACAATCATCGGCACTTATTTAAAATGATACTGGAAAGCAGTACTTTTAAATAACTTTTCTTGCATCTTGATGCCACAGAAAGAAGACTGGAGAGCGCTCAAAAGCACACTGGCTCAACACGAAGCACATGTAAATAACGACTTCCGTTGTTCCGACCAATTATAAGGCCGGGATGCTTTTAACCTCCCAAAAATTAGTGGCGTTAACATGCTTAGTGGTTAAAGTTCAGTATTAACTTGTGAATGCGATACTAAAACCCTTTTTTGCACACACCTTGGTCACGCCCTCACAATCACAGAGCACGATCACACTTGCACATGCCACACACTAATAGAAGAGAGGGGGAAATAGACCTGATCAATCGTAGTTACATTACAATTCCACACCCTATCCGACGGATTACCATCGAAATAATACGAAGCCACTTTGCTTTTACTGTCTCTGGGCTGGGCATTTAAAAGACCAAAATGTGTACAGTCGATGGCGGACGTCCATTGGCCAACTGGGCGTGCGCACGTGCCTCCTCAACACGTCCAGTTTCTGATCTAAACCAAACCGTGCGCGCATGCACATGCCTGTGATAATTGGCAATGTCTTCACCACGATTGCTGTACAGAAGGGAAACCCTCTGTTTAAACAGGACTGAGTGAACCAGAGGGTCGCTTGCATTAGGTGAACGGAAAATCTCTACCCTGTCCTGTTGAGACAAGTGGATGAGTCCTTCCGGGCCCAAGGAAATGAACTGAGTGACCTCTCCTAACCCAACACCGTAGCAGACATTTAAAGTAGGGAATGATCACAAATCTAAAAAGTCCTACAAGTCAATTTCAGAGTCACAAAGAATAACAATAACACTGTTTACTTAATGCTGGCCCCGAGCCAAATTACACAAAACAGTTACCAGAGTTAGTTTAAGAAGGTTCTGCAGCAATGAAAATTCAACGTCATATTATGACAAGGAGGATTCAGCCTAGGCACACCACTGACTGTGGATTGGAGTTGTTAAGAGCAAAAATACGTCGCAACGAATACCATAAGTCTCTAATTCATTTAAAAAACAGTGTGCATGCACACCTATGCTTGGAGCAGGAGGCCGGTCTGAGCATAGACCTAGTCATTCCCTCCTCTAGCCTAGTCATGCCCCATACGGGCAGAAATAAAGCTGGTATTTTATAGACAATTCACAATCAACACTTGTTACTGGATGAATGTCGGTCTTATGGTCGTTTGCATTTCTGAGGCAGAAAAAATAGCCAGTGTTGACTTGTCACAAGACACATTCGACAAAACGACATAATTAAGTAGTGAAAATAATCCGTCTAAATGCATTGTTTTGAACTGCACAGCATTAAATAAGAAGACAGTCGCTAATGCGCTTCTTTTACCAATTATGCACAGACAGACTGAAATTTGGCACACCATCTACAAAAGCAGATGTATTTGGCATTATTTACCGTTTTGTAACCCTGAGAGTGTGATTCTTCATCGGCAGAAAAAAAGGTGTGAGGATGCTAACTGCAGTGAAGCCTGCATTCCGTCCATTACTTTGTTTACCACAATGCACTAAAGCGGACCAGACCATTTACAAAGACTTGGTTATCAAACAAATTAACGTGCCCTACCACCAGGCCTGACTGATCACGAAGACTGTGTCACCAACACATGCTGAACCAAGATGAGTCAGATTTTTGCATCTGAGTTTAAAGCTCTGGTTGTAAAAAGGGGCAAAATTCATTTCTTGTTTAATTACCTATCTTTTGCTTGGCAGCAGGTTGTAGTTCAGTTTTGACATGCGAAATCTGACATTCAGGAGTGATTTCTTGACTGTAATGGTTAGCCGAAAGAGCACTAAACAACCACTCACAGCATGCTGGGCTCGTAATCCTTCGACGACTCCAAAACAGCTTTACAAAATACCAAAAGCTGAAGTTATTCGTAACTCTTGCTCGGGTTTAGCTACTTTGTAACGTCATTAAGCTAGCTAATAAAACTGAAGCCAAAAGTAGTGCCCAAAACATTTGGTGGTGTAACCATGATCCAAATAATTAACTGCATTTTCCGCCATTTGATTTTTAACAGTTTACATTTAGCTGTTTAAAATGTTTGTTTCTTTTAAATAATAAAAATAAAGAAAGAAAGCACAAAGAGTGCACAGAAATCAAAATTAGTTCTATTATCTTATAAAAAGAGTGAATGCCTGAGAAAGACAAGTTCCCGGATATTTCGCTAACATATAGTCATGCCTCTTCGGTCTCGCTCATTCAAATCAGTAAATAAGGTATAGAATTAATCCACAAAGCAAATCGTAGGAACTAGTCCGAGCAAAATCTACTAAACCGATTCTTAACAACTACTAACGGCGTACCATGATAGTTGAGCATAAGGAATAAACTGTCGGCAGGATAATAGTAATAAGTAGGCAAAGGTACATAAGACACACCTCCGATAGATGCTTGTTGACCCAGATTGTGAAAGCACGTTTCTGCATCGCATCTCTTTGATCTACAATTTTGAAGATGATTTACTAACCTAATTTTACGCTGTGGGTGAAAAGTTTCTGTCACAATGACCAAAATGCTACATTCATTGCAATAAAAAACTAATAAAGTTAGCATAAGAGCATTCGAGGTGGAAAAATAAAATAATTAAATATACACTAATAATAGTGGTGAGTGAATTTGCTGAAAATGCTTAAATGATCACTTGAAACATTGTAGATCCCCAGTACTACACCCATACAACCATAAATTCACCGCATAACAAGTAAACAAACTAGGAATCACAACATTTGCTGTAAGATGTCATGTCTCCTGCTTACCGGCAACACGAATCACTGCCCTATCAGCAGGATCTAACTGCATAACTGCAAGCGTTAACTTAATTTGCTCCAGATCCATTGGTTCGTTTGCAATTATGCCCATAGAATCTCCCACATGCTCCAGATCATCATTCATCTTAACAGCCTCTGAAGATCAGCAAGGGGAACAGCTAAGTGGTCTAAGATTATAAGACGCCCAAGGCAGCCTGTGTTTATAGTTGATACAGTAAAACCATGCCTTTGCACAAAAGGCGTGATTTAAAAGTAATAAGCATGCACAAAACACATTTTAATAGCTTAGGTAATTATTTATTGTTACTTGTTATCTTAAAACAAAACATTGAAAACAGAGGGGTTTTATGGTTCTCGCCTTAAGTTTGACGGAGTTTATTAAATGCACAAAACGCTACATCTGCAACAGCTTGTCTCTTCTCTCCCTATCTTGTGCACATACATTCTTATCCATGTCTGTTCATCTATTCCTTTTCTTGGGATGGTTGAGATTCTACAATGCAAACTGGTTAACAGGCCATTGTCTTCCATTGTGCTTTTGTACTGGCTACTTTAGCAGTCATAGTACTTTTCCGAATGTGCTCGCCTGTCAGCCTTAACCAAAGCCTCAGTTTCTTTCCTTTGACTAATTTATATGCAGTACGTTGCAAAAATTAAACCGAAAGACTCAGCCCTCCTGCACCTTTTCGATAACAGTGTATGGACTGATGCTGCGAGCGCTGCTAGGAGGCCAGTATAGCATTTCGAGCATTCCCAGAAGACAAGAGAGGGCTGAGCATGGGGTAGAATTCATATATTTTTAATAAAGAGAGAAATGGAGCCGCTTACATGGCCGGGAGTCCAGCTTATGCAGCCAGATCCAAAGCAGCTGCCCAAGTCACCGAAGGCCAACCAGTAGTCCAAACGAACAAAACATTGCAGCCAGCCCTCTATGTGAAGGCAATTTAACCAAGAAATGAAGCAATCCTGACGCTAGTATGACAAAGAAAGCAAAAACCAAGCGCATAACGCTAGTGCCTATAAGGTGCTTGTTTACATATGCGCAAGAATTGAGCTTGGATATTTGAATAAAATTTAAGTCTTTGTTCATTATAAACTATGCAGCTGCCTGGGCTTTTCGCGTGGATAAAGGGTACAACTTTTGATTAAGGAATGCATCGGTGTAAATGAGAGTCGGATTCTACTTATATCGTCTTATATCCAGGTCACTTGGAATGGGTAGTGTCGAAACTCCAGAGTAGTCCGTCAAGAAACAGTACTAACGCTGCTGGCATGGCTGTTAGACCCTGATCAAGCGGCTAGGACGACGTGTCAACCTCAGTGACCGTAATCGACGGTAATAAGTAATGGAAGCCTACAATATTTGTCGTACGAATTTCTAACCAAAACATGGGCACTATTGATAAACTTAAAGTATTCTGCTGTTAGTAACATCTGCCTACAGCACTAATGATCCTGACTGATGCGGTCTGAAGGTATTGTAAAAAAAATAAGCGTATCCGCAAAGCTTTGCCACTCGCATTGTAACAGCTAAAAGATTCACCTACACGCGTTTTAGGGTAGTGGATTTCTTTATTTGCATTTCGATTTCCGTGCATATATAAAATGCAGATTTGTTCGGCCGCTTTTTTGCAGAAAAGTAATATAAGGTTCTTAGTGGTAAAAGGACTCATTGTGAAGAATTTGTGAAGTTGGTTTGACCTTAAACAGAGGAGTTGAAAGTAGTGCTAAGCTTCGGCAACTACATTGGCCCGGTGTTTCGCAAGAATTTATTGTTTTTAAAGCAAAACTAGCCATGAATTAACAACAAAAGTTAGACAAAGGAGCTACGTTAAGAAATTCAGTAAACACAAATTACCATCTCCACCACTCTGCTAGCTAGACTGTAGTATGAAACTGTCTGGGTAACACTGGGGCGAGACCGAAATTGAGGCCGAAGGGAAGCTTCGATTACCTATCCCCACAAAACCGGTTTGATTAAATCATTTATAAAACATCTTTCGGTTCCTTAGATTGTGAACGTTCCATCCATTCTCTTATCTCTCTCGCATCTGCCACTGCTTTCAGAAGGCTCAAATTCTCCCTGACATCTTTGTCATACATGAGAAACAGACAGTGTAACGAGGTTCTAGCTCCTAGGTTGAGAGTGAGAGGCGCTCCGGTGGATCATCGCACTGCTTTACGATGATGCTGAAATTGTTCGCCCGCCTGTGGCCTACAAAGCACAATTGGAGAACATAAGTATTACATAGTAAGCCAAATTGACATAACTTCGTAGGCTCGCCTCCGGGTAATGTTAGCAGCCACGTTCCCTTCGCACATTCCATATACTGCCTTCTTTCTTTTTTAACAGAAACGCAGAATGTTGCAAAAAATGGCTAATTCACTTCATCAAATAGGATTTTAAAACACTTTTATGTGCCACTTCTAGTAAATTCGTTTGCAAAAATAGCTATCATGTTGTCATTAGCGTCTCCCCTTCTGGACACGGATTTGATGACGGTCACGATCAAGTAGAGGTGCAATGCTTTTGTTTGTTTGGCCTGTAGGCTGGTCCGACACATTGGTGGCCACCGTTTTGAGCCCATCCTATATTAATACACGTATTCTGATCTAAGCTTAGCCTTCTCACCGTCTTCTAGGGATGCTTGGGACGCCACAAACAGCATCGACTGGCGTAAAAGCTTGCCCAAAAGGGGTGCTTAAACAATGCCTAATAAAGCTAAAGGAACATATCAGAAAGTCATGACTTTGTCACCATGTTTTGGTTAGCAGCGCGGCCTGTGCGCCATTTATAAGTTAACATCCTTATGTAAATGAATGACAGTTAAACTTTTTCTAACCTCTAAAACACGATTCCTTATAACACCACGAGCCCTTCCTGATGTCAGCAAACTGCAGAAACATGTATTGGTTAGGCAGTCTAACTGTAATGCCTTGTTTCTTTGAGCTGTTTGCTGGGTCTTTGGTTACCTGCATGGGCTGGGCCTCGGACCATGCCGAAAGCCACATCCCGTCCCTTCATTGAGCATACACTTGTAATCTGTCTCGTATTCTACCTTTTTTCTCCTCTAAAGAGCACTGGGGATGCTACAGCAATTTTTAATAGTTGGTTTTGATAAAACATAGAATATGTGCAATGCTTTGCCTGTCAATACTTGGGTGGTCATATCGTATCACTGGATTGGCTGACATTTGTGCCGTGCCAACAACTTTAATTTTCCTGCATATTAAAAAATTAATATTTTGGATTTAAAGAAGATTCAGGAACCTAAGATGTAAATGCTTATGGTATTCCCATCGCAAAGCGGGCTTTTACTTCTCAAAAATAAACAATTTTTTGTGGCGAACACATCATGGCATATAGATTCCACGGTGGATGACTTTATGCATGGTGCGTAACAGTCTTTTTGTTAAAATGATTACGGGAACCTAAAGACTTTTGTTAAAATGGCCAATCATAGGAGCGGTTAATTTCAGCGCAAGCTCTAACCAATCAATTCATGACCTTGCCTCCATTTTTTGAGTCATGAGCAGATCTCATATTGCAGAAAAATCTACTGTGCAAGACTTCCTCAACGAAACACGTTTCCGAGGACACTGTTTTTCTAGGCAGGTCGAGTCAATTCTTCACGGTCTTCAAGAATGTCGTCAGAAAGGTCTATACACAGATGTGGTTTTGTGTGCATCCGAAGAGGAGTTCCCTTGTCACAAGGTGGTACTTGCTGCCAGCTCTCGTTATTTTAATGTAAGTTTATTGGTATCCATCACACCCTACCATGTTTCTATTCTAGTTTGACAAAGATATATTTGTATTATTACAGCAACTCTTGTTTATTTTTGAATTATTATATGCTGAAGGCGTTCGCACACCGTCCTTGCTACAGCATCAAACCTTTGTTTCGTAATTTGTTATCTTTTTTTCATATTGCTGTTGGTAAGCCAAACTACCAGCAGTTATGGACACTTAAAAACGCCTAAACAAAAGCAACCCTGACCGATTGATTGATTCCTGGTAGTGGTCTAGCATTGTTTATTGCATGCATGGTTTTATAAGGTGAATTCTCGTTAAAAGCCATGAAAACTTCTGCCCTTATCCTTTTGTTAGCCAAGTATTATCAGATTCAACAATAGAAGTTGCGTTACGGGATAACAGCACCTGACTATTGATTTACCACCCATTTTTATTCGAAATCCCAAAAGTAGTCTCCATCCACCCGTATCTTTAGACGAGCGCTGTTTGCATCCTGTCCATTGCTCGCTCTTCGTTGCATCAAACGTGCGCACAAAGGTTTCAATACTTCGCTAAAAATATACGCGGTGACTGGGTGGATTTAGGCCTATTTTCACCATCTTCGAGATGGTTTATACATGAGGTTTTTTGTCGGAGCAGCAGCCTCATTCCTCCTGGGTGATTGCACTCTACGCTTTGTTAGTCCTTGTTCTCCTCTTTTTGTTTCCTTAAAGGCCATGTTCCTAACTCCATTCTCGGAACAGCAGACGTCTAGGGTAAATCTGAAGCAGGTGTCTCCCTGGGTACTGCGTCGCCTCATTGACTTTGCCTACACTGGGCGCCTGGCGCTCAGCACCACGGTGGTTCAGGATATCTTCGTCGGAGCCAACTTTCTCGACTACCCTTTGGCTGTGGAAGCCTGCATTGACTTTATGAAAGAGCATCTCCACGTCTCCAATTGCCTCGGGGTCCAATTACTCGCAGAGGTATATGAATTTCCTGATTTGGCCAAGAGTGCTCGTATCATGGCTGTGGAAAATTTCTCCACGTAGGTTTTTCTCAGTCCCAATTTGCTTAGGAGTGTTATAATGCCAACAGGTTATTAAATATTCAGTTGTTGAATTAAACTCTGCCTTTGTGTTTTACATCTAGTAAAAACATCACGAGTTATGCGATGGAAGACCGGCATTAATTATCACCTACCTTCTTTGCTCTGCAGATTACTGGTCTAGTGATGCAGTAAATTCCGTATCAACATTCAGATCGATAAACCATATTTCTTTTACTGAACCAGTTTGTTATCCAACCAGGCCCACGGGGCTTTTTGGGGGAATGGGATCGCTCGCCATAATTGAATTTTCATAATTTAGCAGTTTTTTTTTTGAAAACCAATTTTGTGCAAGATCGCATAACAAAGCGTCAACTTGGGGCATCGCTGCTGTACCTTTACAATAGACATAGAGCTTGCAAATTTGTATTTTAGAGCCATTACATCCTGTTATGTGACCTTAGCTTTGGCCTTAAGCATTAAATTAGGCCAACTGTCGGGGCACAGCCGTACTTCTACACAGATTCCCGTTTAAAATACAGGGTGACTGAATTAACCACGTAGCACTCTGGTAAAAGTATAGCGTTCGTTGTAAATTGCATCACTTTAATAGTCTGGTGAATCCAGAGAAGTCTGCTATGGGCGAGTGGTTACAGCTTCCCCTAAAAAGTGTGGAATCCTACCTCTCCGCGGACGATCTCGAAGTGCGCTCCGAGCAGGTGGTCCTGGAGGCCTGTCTGGCCTGGGTGGCGCACGATTCCGAAAAACGCATTTCCCACCTTCCTAGCCTCCTTCGTCTTGTTCGGATTTATCAGCTTTCCCCCAGCCTCCTCCGTACCTACACTGCCTCTTCCTCCAATATCATTCACGTAAGCACTGTCCAGATATTGCGCTAGGTTGTCCTATTCAGTCACGGGTGATGGCTGACGGAGAGGCTTGATTTTTCAAATTTTTTTTGTGGAATTCTGCCACCAGTTATGGTCAGGTCATTAAATAGGTACTTCATGCTAGGTTTTCGAACGATTACTAGGCGATTGGCTATGAGGGGCGTATCTGCTTGATCGAATATCTAGTGGATTAAACTGCCATTTCTCTCCTTAATCATGATTTAAATCCTCACATATTTTCGGCCAGTATCTCAAATCAGCTTATGCTATTTATCGAGCTTTTGTCATGTAAGTACTTTCTCCTGCCTTAGGACCAGAGCACTGATGCCAGCAAATCTTTCTTTGAGGTGCGCACATGACTAATAAACCCGCATTATGTTAGTTAAAGGTTCACGATACCTAGTTCATCCTTTGGGCGAACCCAGAATTGGATGATGGGAGAGGTAAGCCTGAAGGCTTGATGATATCCTGCTTCAAATAACTCCCCAGGGTATCTACGGAATGCAGCTATCGGCAAGGTTAGAAAGAAGAAATTCGACCCAATTTTACATCTATTTGTGATCCACTAGACCTAATTACTGCGTTTTTCACGCATTACAGGAGTCTCCCGCTGCTTTGCTGTATATTGAACAAGTGATCAACAGAATGGAAGGCAAATTTGATCAGTCTGCTTCTGTTATCAACGGTAACACTAATGCTGTCGCCGCCGCATCTCTTTCGCCTCGTCCTTCCACACTGAAGCGTCCTACTCTCATTGCTGTCGGTGGGATCGATTCGACTTGCATCTTAGACTCTGTGGACGCCTTCTCTTTCGTTCGTGGACGGTGTCTTCCATGTCCATCGATGCCTGTGAGCAATCTGACCTGGTTCTCGGCTGCGGTCACTGACAATACTCTCGTCATTACTGGCGGCATTCACGTGAGTGTGCCCCTCCCAAATGGCCCTCTGTACAGGCAGAGTGATTTCCTATTTTTTGCATGAAATCACAGGTAAAACACGGACAAACATTTTTGTCAACCCAATTCTTCACGTTTTGCTTAAAAATGAGTGGGCTTCTTTTTATCCAATTCAGTAGGTTACGTGGCGCACTATTTCACATAACTTCATGTGGGAACAGGCTTTTATGTGGTTTGACTTGGCGTCCTAGATCGGTTCATGTTACTGGGCTGTGAGGGAATGAACTGGTTTGAAGCGTTATTTGATTTTTAGTTCCCGACTTCAGTGCAATGGATTTTGCCTGACTTTCAATATTCGCTAGTTTACCCATCCAAGGCAGGCAAAAGAACATAAATGGTCTTCCGAAGCACCTCTGGTTTATGGTGCAGCAGATTTTGCATAAGTTTTGGCAATTTTGGTTGTTGAATTAGAACATGATAGTGGCTTATCTTCCTCCAGTGTTGAGGTGAATGGTTAATGGATGATTGTTCTTAGAGTTCGTGAAAACTCTGTCACCTTAGCCAACAGCGGCTATCTACTGCGCGGCAATGTCTTTCATTTCCATTGTTATCATTATCGTCTCTTCTTAGGCCGGAGAAATAGTCTCAACAGTCTATCTATTCAGCGTGGAGGGGAACACATGGAACCGGGGTCGAAGCATGCCCATCTCACGGGCCCGCCACGCCTCCGTGGCAGTCGCTGGCGGCCATGTCTTCCTCTTCGGTGGTGTTACAGTTGTCCCGGCAACCACATCCCCTCGATCCACCGAGCGGAGCCGACGGACGGGAGCAACGGTAGGAGTTGGGGCAAGTACGTCATGGGGCAACGAGGTTCCTGATCTCTGCCTTGTGGACTCTATTGACCGATACGATGTGTGGAGGGATGAGTGGAACACCGTGGGGCGCTCGCGATATCCACGACAAATGTCTTCTGTCGCCGTTGTCTCGCCCCTACTGGTAACTGCGGGGTCTTCACCTGAAATGAGTAAGATGTTGATGGATTGATTCAGCAGTTCGCCGCTGGAATTTGAATTGTGTTCCCTCTGATGCGGCTAGTAAATTGTGGAATGATCTTCGAGCTATGCCCTTGGCGCAACATGCAATAGAAGGCATTAACATTAAATTAGGGTGATTATTTGGTCATTACATCGGGAGCCGTCAGCTCTTGGAAGTCGATTCAAAGGGCGACCTCATAGAGCTGCATTACTGAATTCGGGATATTGCAAAGCTCATTCGACGCTCTGGCTGTGCTTGGCGTCTCTCTCAAGGTTAATTTTTTTCCTGGCAATTCTTTCTGAATTTGGAAGTGTCATGAGTCGTGGTATGGTTTTTTTCCTGTATGCAGCATGAACTACACGTCTGCATTTGATTGTTAGGAAGCGTATCTTTAAAAAACAGAAGGTGGTTTTCATCTCCAAGATCACTGCTTACCGGCGTGATCATTCATATGTGGTTCCATTTGCAGTCGAGGAACGGGAACCAGGTTTCTGTGCACGTGCGCCGCCTCACACAGTTGTGGAGTTGGGTGGCACTCTTGATGTGCAGTCCGACGTAGTATCCGAAAAGATGGCCATCTACCATATCAAGTCCGACCTCTGTGTCGACTCGGCAGACGACTATATCGCCCTTCTACGGCCAGTACGCTACGCTAAGTGCGTCACAAATCAGGTCTGTCATTTTCGGATACCGTCTCTTGTATATGATCTTCGATACTGCATATGTCGAGGTCATAGCTTTCGTTGCTCCAAAGTTGCTTATAATTACGAATTAAAGTAAGTCAACTAGTTTATATGAATGAACTTTGTGATAATGCTTTTGTATTTGTAATACAACTGAAGCCGGAGAGAATTAGTGTTTGCATGCGATAGCAATCGCTTCCGATCAAAAGACGAATTGGTAACTGTCCCAACTTGGCTACTACTACCAACTGGTTTAGTGGAAGCTATAGTCATAGCCGAATTGCGAAGTTAAAACAAGCGCTTTTTCACTTTACTGTAGTCGGGGAGTCTGGTGTACATATTCTGGGAGACAAGCGGTGGACTGTCGGTGCTTGATTTCCATCGTCAGTCGCTGCGCACCCTGCAGTCTCTTACAGAGGCGGGCCGATCAGACGGTGGCTACTGCGCTGTCCACTGCGGATGTGCGTGGGTCGATGGGCGCCTTTACGTCGTTGGTGGATTCAGCGCTTTCCTAGATGCCAACCTAAAACGTCCCATCGCCCCTCGACACTCCATTCACTGCTACGACCCTTGCAGAGATGCCTGGTCAGTTTTTGATCATAATCACTTGCTCATTGCATATCACGTTTCTAGGTACCGATGGAGCCCACCGATCAGCTTATCAGATTCTACGTTGGTGTTCACATTGGAAAGGACGAGTTTTGTCGTTGCGTTCTTTTCATTCCTTTTACATGCTGGCAGGCATTTAAAAAATTTGACGTTATCTATAATGAATCCACAGCTTCATGCTACTCCTTGTCATTTCTCGATACCACAATGCAGCATTACATGACCAAGTTTCTTGGGGATTTTTCTATCCTTACTCTGCGTCTCTATGTTAGCAAAAGCAATGGCATTGCTTTAAAAACCCTATAATGCTATTTAGTCTTCTTTCGTGTTCTCTAAATCTCTAATACAACCTCTCGGAAGGGTGATCATTTAGAACCTGCGGTGTAGCACTGTTTCATCTTTTGCTTTTGCTTCCTTTACATACGGACTTTCATTGCCTTGATTTGGTCGGCTAATTATTCTACTGATATTACTGGAAGTTTACTTGAAATAGGCTTTCATTTAAACAAGCCATGGGCGAAGTAACATCCCACTATCGTCACGACCTAAAGTGAAATCTTCCAGTACTTTTTACTCCGATGTATGTCCGCTTGCAAATAAGTAAACTTTTTTTCGTTTTTCCATTTGGTGGTTGATGAGCCTACTTTTCAATGGAAATATTCTAGACTACCTTTTTTTCCTCGCGGCTCTTAGGTCAGAGGTCTCGAGTTTCAAAGAAGAACAGGCAACTTTGGCACGGGCGATTTGCAGCTGTGTTTCTTTGGAGATGTGATCGACGTCGTGGCTACTGCGCTTGAAATTTTGTGTTAATTTCATCCCTTCTCTTGTCTATTACATCGTCTCTCACACATCGGTACCTGTACATAAAATACAACCTCATTTCTCTGTAATATTTTTAGATGCCTTGACCGATTCATCGCAATGAAACAATTCTAGGGTGTCTCTGGTTGTTCTGTCACATACTGATTCTAGAGCAGAGGCGTGGTCGGATACCATCGAGGGGTAGGTGTGGCGTGCTGAGTCTCCTGTGAAGACGAAAGAGGGCAAAATAGAGAACAGAACATATGTACGTATGTGGCTGTTAGCGTGGCTCGGAGTCAGTCCATGTGCCCGGGCCGATGCAATCACCTAAGTGACCAAAAGTCAATCACCAACCCGCACAAAGCATTGCAGCATAGTTCAGAACCTTTGATGCATACAGTATGGAAGTTGGGAGGGTGGTGGGCTCGAGCAATGGAGGGATCAGTGGGGGTAGTGTTAGCGAGGATGCGTTGCATCATAAATCATGTTGCTTGTACCTATCGCAAAATAATGTTGGGGTCAATCGTCGTTAGTGAAATGATAGTAAGATTGTTAGTTCCTGTATCAATGAAGGTAACGAAGTCAGAGTAAGTACGAATTTTGCAATCATGGCTTTTTGCCGTGGTTTTATTAGGCTCTGGGCTTTAACCAGTGACATATTCGGTCCATCCATTAGTCGAGTGAATTAGTTAAGAGTCTTGAATGCAACAAATATAGCCACGCACTAAAATAATAAATTTTCGGTAATTTGACTTACTAAGTCACTTCACAAATAAATAGTTTCAAAGGAGTCAAAGTGCTGTAGCAGTTAGTTTGAATGCTGTAAGTACACTTATGTTGGAAATCTTATGAAACTGAAGGTCACGCAGGGACCGTAGTCCTCGAGATCTTGCATTGCTATTTTGGCACTGGTAAGCAAGAGTGTAAGTTGCGTTTGTGGGTATACATCTGAGTTAATTTTTAGCACTGTGTGATTAACAACAACACATCCTATCTATAAAGCCAAACAAATACGTAATTTTTGTTATCTTAAATAGTTGTGAATGGTTCGTTCATGACATGCCAATTCGATGAGATTAGAGTACGTAAATCAGTAGTAGATTATAGTTAATTTGGGTAGTTGTGCCTACACCTGAAATTTTGGTGTCGTTAACTTTGCAGACGAATTGGAATTGATGGGCTTACGAAAAAGCAAAAATTAGGTTTAATTAATACAGAATCAAGGAAAAGGGTAGTAAATTGTCATTGCTTTTTTAGTATGCATGTAATCCTTTTGGCTCTCTGCAGACAACGATTCATATGCATTTTAATTTATAATAAAATTCATTTCACGATCAAGTAGCCTTAAAGTCAACGTACTTTTGCTTTATACCATTATATTTGGTTGTAATTATCTGAATTATGGTTCTGAACTTTACAAATAAAAACAAGACGGGTTTTGGTGCATTGAATGCGCTCTAGATTGCGTGTTTAGAATTGACGATTACAATACACTACATAAATACCCATTAAATTCCGTTAATTATAAAATATAAGGAAAATTGCATCCCATGATCCTCGACATTTGATTGTAAACGCAAATTTGGCTATGGAAATCCATTTTATTTGAAATCACAAACATCGAACTTAATGCGGAGGAAACCGAATAACACTTGCTATTGTTTGGTTCAAACTCATTGATTTGAAAATTTTCTGTCAACATTTGCATAAGCATTGATCGGGTCCCTCTAATTCGTTTAATCTGTGCACTTCAATCACGTAGCTATTAGTTTTATTACTATTGTAACCAAGCCTGCTTGAACCAGGCGCAGATAATGCTATTCATCTCTATTGCTAAGCGTTGCTCTGATTGGCCCTCCATCCTCGCGTGTCCAGCTTCGCTAAGTGGGAACCCTGTTTGTTGATTCCTATTCACATTATCTTGCCTGTCGCATTCGACTGCGAACGCAAGTATCTCTCTCTTCTTCTACCTAGCTCTTTTTTCGCATATGATTTTCATGTTCAACAATATATTTGCACTTGGTTGCTCAGCTTTCGTGCAGTCTCGCATTTCATTCGTGAGCATACGGCTGGACCGATGCTAACAAAGATTGTTTGTCTTCCTGGAAAAGGACTGTTTTTCGTTTTGTGACTTTATTTTTGCTAAAGTAAACAACCGAGTCCTTTGGAATTGCTGTTAATAATAACAAACATTTCGAGAAATCGTGATGAGAACAAATCTTTATGAATTTACAGTGAGCTCTGTTTGTTGCCAATAAAATTAAAGGTCAAAGATTAATGCTGAGCCTTGTACCTTGTTCCCCTTAAAAATTGCATACTGAGTTAAAGGAAAAAATAGGCAAATTTCTAGCTGTTTACAGGGCAGTTCGTCACTCATAAAGGATAACACGGCGTCACATTGGTTGTTCTTGTTCACCATTAAGGTTGGCTACAATATGCCTTTAAAATGTGCTTTAATTGTGAACTGTGCGATGTGGTGCAAGAATTCTTTGATTTTGTGATTTTGGAATCAGTATCCGTCCGTAAAACTTGTTCGTTCTTGCTTCAAAGGGATGTCAGCTTAGTTGTGTACCACACTGCCCTAATTTATACGAAGGCACGCGTTCATCCCCATACATGTAGTGTGTCTGGGGGTCTAAAAACCTAAAGCCACAGATACACTGTAATGTTATGGCGTGTCAGAGGTGACAAAGTTGTTTGCCAGCACCTCAGCCCGACCAGTCCCGTGCATGGAGCCTAGATCGTCCATCTGACTAAAAATGATCCCTAATGTTGGGTCTCAACGCATTTGACGGTCATCCTTTCTTCCTTCCTTCTAAGCCTTCTTTTCTTACTTACTTCTTACTGCCTTTGTTTCATCAAATCCAATGAAACATTACCCTTTATTGTGGTGAAAGATCTTGCGCTAACTAACTGTATCGCAAATCTGGTGTCAGGCTCATGAATGTTTTCGTTTCATTTTTGTTTTGACAAGGAGGCAAAATAAGGTTATTTCTCTCGGATGGTGTTGAAATTGTCAACTTGATCATGTTGTCTTTGAAGTGAGCTAACTTTAGTCTGCAGCCGAAAATTGTCTATGAAAGTCGAAGTAGACTTTTGGGGCATTATTTATTGTGTCAGGCTGTGAGATTTCATACAATAGCCCTCTTGCTGCCAATTGAAGCATGCTTTGAGAAAAGATTGCTCCCTTTGTTTGTTGTTTTTTTTTGAACTTTAAGGTGGTCTTTTAGTGTTTCACTCACTAGCGAAACTGGGCTTCAATAAAATTTTACGACCCACCTTTGGATAAAATCCACGCGCATTGAAATGACGTTAATTTGAGCCATGCAACCACTTCTTGCTAGGCCCAATTCTTGTGCAAAATTCGCACTTAGATAAGATGTCTTTTTTTAATTTACTCATTTATTATGGAGTGAAATAGGCTCGCTGTTAGAGCTATTCCGTTTTCATAAGGATAACTGTGCTTATTTTAGCAACCAAGCAAAATGCATTGGTTAAGCGCCTTCGCCCTTTCCTGAAGACGATTAAAGGCCTCATTTTAGGGCTGAACAAGTGTTGTCGACGTGAGCAGGGATTGGGTCTGAGGCCATGTCTCTTGACAGAAGTACAGTAGTGGGCTCTTAAGTACTCGCGAAGCCAAAACAACAAGTTAAACAATAAGATGACCTCATTATTCCCTGGACCTGCGTATGCGTGTGTGCGTGTGTGTTTACGAGAGCCTCGGATAAAGTGCGAAGCGACATTGTCGAGATTGTCTTAGGGTCTGTGTCACCGCTGCCCATGAGACCTCGTGGCATTTTGTTACACTTCTCAACTTAATCACTCTTTAATGTTTTTTTTTTTGCAAACCAAGTAGAATACCTCGAGGGGTGCATTTATAGTTATGCCAAACATCCGTTGGCTTTGCATCCAAGACAGTTCTCCTTTATTAGCTTCAGTAGAATGCCTGACTCGAATAATTCCACACGACTTTTAGATTCGATTCGCTTGTTTATACGCAACAAGCTAATCATACACTTTGACTGGGTACACAGTCAAGTAGTTCGCCGGTGGATTGGCCCTAGCGCTATAATCATAAAAAAAGATGAGCGATTGAGTCGAAGGCGAAAAAAGCGCGCCTTCTCTACTTTCCCTAGTGCATTCCGCCACTGCGATGAATTTGATAAACTCTACTGAGATATATTAATCTAATTTTTTTTTGCTGAGCATGAATGAAAAATGTACTGAGACCACTCTGTGCTTTTGTGCATGTAAGATTTAAACAAGGTGAGGTCCTCATTAATAGTGCACCTTACTACCAACTCGCCTGCTGTAATTACTACATCTTTTATTGAAACCTTAGCCCAGTCTTCCAAGGCATGTATCGAAATCTTTCCTCATTTGCGCCCTTCAAACGTTATTTTAACACTGGGAACTATCTGATGGTTGCCATTTGTATGCCTTTGAAATGTGCCGACTTTGGTGTACCACATGAGTCGACGAAAGACACGGTAGAGAAGTGCAGTGTTCCGATTGCTCCATCTGGAGTGGATAAGATAATGCAGAACAGGTTTTAGAACTGCCTTTCTGTTGGTAGCACAAATCTTTCCCATTTTATGCGAAAATTGCACTTTCTCGCTGAGTAATATGGGAAGTGGTCACGATGTATGGTACCCAGGTTACTCGTCATCGGTATCCCATCAAGCGTAGCGCATTTGCACATCTTGTTGAGTCATTTAGTCAGTCAAGTTGTTAGAAGGGTCGGCACAAGTTCATAAAAAAATCTCCAGTGTATGCTTAGCGCACCTTTGGAATAAAGTGCTCCCCACTCCCTCGCACTTTATAAATTCGTGGGTAAATGAAGTCGATAAATTAAAACTTCCTGAACAAAGTTACTAGAAGTGATTGAATGTCACAAAGCTTTCACTTTTTGCCGTGATTTAAAGTCGCTATGGTTTAGTTTTAAAGATAACATATAATTCCGGTGGAGATAATAGCAAAGCTGCATAGTTATGAAGGTTACAGTAAAGAGTGGGTAAATGTGCATTGGATGGAATTAAAATGTGGGAGAAATTGAAGTCACAGTCTTCTCCAAATCAACAGACCACCCTGTAAGAGAGCCTAAGCTAGTAAACAACTTAGTGTGTAGTTACATTGGTAGGTAACAAAAATATTTACGTATTTGATCCATTTACTAGTCAGTCGAGTCAGTTTTTTGATCGTATCACCATGTGTAACAAAGGCTATTACCACTAGATGCTGGCGTGGTGATAGTCTTCTCCTTCAAATGTTGCCGTACGGCGGACGCGGTAAAGCTACTCTATATTGTGAATGAATGGCAGTTTTTGCGATTTGGACAAAAACACATTTGACATTTCTCCTCATCTCTTTGGCCGGCGAAAAGTTGGCTAACCACTGAATCTAAAATAGGTCTATTTGCGGTTGAAATTTGGTACACTTTCTTCCCCACCAATAAAATGGAGCGATTAATCAAACTTGGTGTCTATGCTACTGCCCAGAACTCCATTCTGATGTGTTGATGACACCTTTTTCGTGCCCATCTTGGTGAAGGAACCGGAGATGAAGTGGCCAGCGAAATGCCAAGGCTCAGTTTTCGCCACTTGTTTTATCACTAAAACGTATGGGTAACCTCAATAGGATGCGAATGTGGAACTATAAGGGAATTTTGTTTGGCACCTAGCAGTTGGAATAGTGTTGTGCAACCGGATCGTACTTGTCTGCCTCTGTTCGGCCGCAGTTGGCTAAGCTTCACTGCATTCTGACAGGTAGCACAACTCTGAAGCTTGACAGCTAGGTGAAGCCTACCATCTCCTTAATAAATATTTCAACGTAAACTGTGTTTAAGCTACCTCCAACAGCTCTTGTGTTCTGCTTTTGAAATATTTCGGCTAAAAACTGCCGCATTTTAATCCACACAACAGTCCAGCTTATTGACAGACTTCAAATAGGTTCACTTTAAGTATTCACTTTACTTAGTTCAATTTTGCGTCCAATTTTGTTTCCCATGCTCCAGATTTTCATCTGCTTTCACTGGTCTTGTCCTTTAGGACGCCCTTCCAGTCGCATTTATTTCAAGAGTCAATTCACTGTAGCGGAACAAAACCATCAAACCACCAATTTTAGGCTTACCCTAACATTTTTCCCCAACCAATGTTCCGGGCCACCAAATTTGCTTCAATGCTTGACCAATGCAATTCTCTTAGAAATTGGTTTTTTCTTTCTCAAATTTCATTTTCACGAAAATTACTTCCAAAACGGGCGTCTCATAGATCCAAGCCTTTTTGTTCAGAATGCCGACGTTGCACCATCATCAAAGCCGAATCGTCTCAGACATCAAATTTGTTGTCTAAAGGTGAATTTCGTCTCCCCAATAATCTAGCGAAAAATCTTACCAGGCAGTACGCTAAACGAATGAAACTACATCCTATTCCAACAATTGCTTAGATTGTAGAAGTGGCAATTAAGGAAAGGAGAAGCACCTCCATCCAAGGAGTGGAAACCTTACCTTGCTAAAGGGCTATAATTACGTAGTGAATGAGGCATGGTAAAAGTTATCGTGTTTGTTTTCTCGCAAATAGAAACATGGCATTTACTATGCACCTCATCACATTCTGGATGAGCAGAAATGCTGTTCCTATCACTATGCTTCATAACAATGAATCTTTAACAGCTTGAATCGGGCGTAGTGGTTTGCAAGTAAGGGACGGCTTCGTTTAATTGTTGCCTTTGATGCTTAAAATGTCTAGCCTTGTTGGAGCCTCACCCTCCTTAGCAGTTTTCGCATCCTAGGGGATACCAGGTTGGGCAATTATAAAGTAGATACTGGGAGGCATGTCATCCTATCAAAACTAGAGTTGGAGGCAAGAGTAAGAATCGTCTCCGCCCATGTCCTTCAATTTTTCCGAACCAGAGGCGTCTTTGGCGTCGTATCAACGAAAGCTCTCTACCAATAATGGTGCTGATTCTTGCGACGGGATTAACATCCGCTATTATTGCATTTAATGCAATTAAAAATGACTTTAAAAAGGGTCATTAGTAAAAATAGTAGCAGTTAAAATGGGCATTCAGTTTGTTTTGGCACGGAAACGCCCATGAGGATGAGCTGTGCACTGGGTGTGTGACAAGACTGACTGGCTATTCCACCCTGAGCAATATATATTCCTTGTTCCGGATTTGAATTGCTTGATGTTGTGCATGATTATTCCTTCCAACTGGCCAAAACGTCAGTAAGTTATGTGGGTAGTGAATGATGACTTGTAGTGACAGTTGGTGAGTTTTGCAGTACTTCCGTTTTCCTGTTCATCACACTCTGATTTAGCGCTAATAAACTTATGAAATGTCAGTGGAAGAAATTCTCATACAACTGTAGCATTACCCTGCCCATGTATTGTTTGCAGATCTTCTTCTTTCATGCTATATCGCACCGTGAATTTTACAGGAACTGGGAGGATTCACATGAATTTAAACCTCTGATTTGACTTATTCCCAAAGGGCGGAGCGTTCCAAAAAAGACTCCAAGGAATAAAATATGCCAACCGATTCCTCTGTTGTAATGGAAACGTGCGCTGGAAGAAGTTAGCGCTCAATTTTTTCCCTTGTAGAGAATGGACTAAACCTTAAAGAATTCACTGAAGAACACACATCATGAGCAGTGGTCAAAACAAGAAACACACAACCACCTCGAGTAAGATCGTTACCGAAACCACCACTACTGCTGGTGTTGCCACACTCGCCAGCATCAAAGCGTCCGCTGAAAAGCTGTCGCGTCCCTCAAACCTCGCTTCCACTCCGGACTCAACTCAACGCCCAAGGAAGGTGAGTTCTCGTCGCGCTACAACGACCACAGCCGAGGCCAAAACCTCCTTTCCTGATTCCGATACCGAGCCTAGTGACATTTCTACTGCATCCTCTTCTTCCTCATCATCCTCTGCTGCGGCAAATAATCAAATAACCCCGGAAATGCAGTCCTCCGTGACCAGTGAGTATCGTGTCTCTTCCACTTCAGCTGAACTGCCCCCTACTTCGTTAGACGACACTTCCACCCCAACAAACGATGTGAAAGAAGAGTTGGGGGAGAAGGAGAAGGAAGCGGAAAGCGAACGATCTGTCGATTCGACAAATTTGAATGCAGCAGCAGCGGGGGAGGATACAGGCACAAATTTAATTGTCAACTACCTACCGCAGAATATGACCCAGGAGGAAATCAAAAGTCTCTTCTCTAGCATAGGCGAGGTGGAGAGTTGCAAACTCATTCGTGATAAGTCAACATGTGAGTTTCAAAAATGTGGCGGTGGGCATTTTTTTTGAAAATTTATTTAGAACTCCGATTGGCTGCTCTATTTCCCACGTTCTCTGTGATTTATCTAAATTTTTGAAATAGGTCGTTAGTAAAAATAGCTCCGGTTGACTAAGACACTTCGTTTATGTTGGCATGGGAACAAACGCCTACGTTGTTGAGGTGTGTGATATGGCTGACTGAACATGCCAAACTAAATAATACATTGTCTGGGTTCTGGACCCACAGTGACTGACACTATGCAAGGAAGTTTATTTTGACCCAGCTCACATAGACTGCGTAAAACATTTAAATGTCAAGTAAATTGATAGCAGTGACATAGTATTTGTGTCGTTTCAATTTTGGTGAGTATAGCGGAGGACCATATTCTACACTTGTCAGCAGTCTAAAGTGCTGTCAGGTGTGTTTGCCAGTGACACTAATACAACCCTTTTATCGTCGACAAGCCTGTCAGCATGCTTCCAATGTGTTTAACATGCAACCTGTTTTGGAGCCCCCGGAGTAACTGGTAGCCCAACTGACAAAGGCATCATTGGAATGGTTCGCTCTGCAGAATTCTAGTGAATCAGCTTTTCCATAATTAATTACGCCTTAATAAGTCTTACGCTTGGAACCAAATACGAATACATAACTTTAGACTATCACCATTTAAGCCATCTTTCAGAGTGTGTGGAAATAATTTCTTTCGCATCTGGAAGTTGTGATTTGTTTGACCACCTTAGGATGCTAAACAATCATCATTGGTTGTTCTAAAATTTGAGAAATCAGATGCGTTGAGTACCGTATTAAGCACGAGTCATGGCAAGGCCCTCGGACAAGCATCACCAAGCCTGTCTTTCCTTATGGTTTCCTACAGCTTAAATAGCTAAGTCAAAATTGATTGGGTTTTGCACGAAATCTATTCTGCTTAATCCAAAATTATCTCACAACTTTACCGAAATGGATACGACATGCGTAGAACTAGTATTAAATGGCATAAGCAACTGTTCAATGCAGATTATCAAAAGACTCAAAGATTTTTAATTTTGCTAAGAAGAGGCGTAGAGTTGAAATCCTATTTACCATTCAGGTTTGCTAATGTAGTACTCGAAGTCTTTCCTGTTGTCGAAAAAGCCATGCCACTAGGACAGAGAATGTATTACTGACTTAGGGAAGGGCGGTGGGGGTACAGCTGACTTGGCTCGGGGGCCATGCCTCTCAGCGGAAGTACAATCGCGGAGCCTTCGATGCATGCGGAACTGAAACGCCTAGCTAAACAAACAGTGCTGCACTTTGGACGTTAAATCCACCAGTCAAGAATATTGCATCCCTAAGTAAAAACAGTGGAACAACTCATTTATATTACCTGATCAGAGGCATACTTATTCAAAACCCAACTTCTCCACAGTGTGATGGACAACATCAAGTTGTCTAAGGCACGAATACAAGCAATGTTCCAACCTTTTCGATACAAACACTAAATATCAACATGGTGTCAAACTTCGATGTCAAGTTTAGGAGGGTTCGACGCTGTACCGCATCAAATTGTTCGGTGACTAACGCGGAGACCTGCGATGAGTCATCCGGTAGAACCCGAGCTTGCACGCATGCTTCCATCGGCCCATGAAATTCCAGCAAAGACACAAACCTTTCAACTTGAACAAGTAACACCTTCCTTAGTGAAGTGAGGAGGGACAAAAATGGATCCAATGGAATATTTGCCAGGAAGTTGGCTCATGTGAATGTGAAGTTGATTCACGACCAGTTTGTCAGGAAATGGGATGGCGCCATGCCCATCCCCTCATAGTCCCAATTGGCATTTTATCACTAGATAACGTTTTTATGTCGGGTAAGAATCAAAATAATAAATGCTTGTTGTTCAATACGTATTCAGATTGAAGTCGGACTGTTGCTTCTAGAGGGGTCTGAAATGCCACTAGATTATCATCTTTATAGGTGCTATCTAGGATTAAATTTGTAAAGGGTTTTGCCTGCCAATGAATTGATAATAACCTTCATATTTTAAGTCAATTAAATTTTTGTGTCAGCTTCTTCAAAAAGAGCAGCATTTGGTTGTCTTTTGTTATAAACTCGACCATTTGCGCGCAATTATGCTCAGGCCTAATAACCACCTTCTGTATTCACCGTTCACGATGGTGGCGGCTTCCATTTTTATCGAATAAACCATTTGTCCCATCTTAGCGCTGCACCACCACATCGGCTTTAGTGTTTCGTCATTTTAAATGGAAGCACTGAAACAGCAGTAGCTATCCCTCTTTGCTTTCGAGGAAAAGATGTTTATCGTTATACGATTCATGCCTTATTGCGTTCATATTTCGCCGTTATTTTGCAGGCCAAAACCTTGGATATGGCTTCGTTAATTATGCAAATGCCAAAGATGCCGAGAGAGCGATTAATACATTGAATGGACTTCGCCTACAAAATAAAACGATTAAAGTAAGTTAACTTTTGATGCGCTTCAAATAAACATGCTAGATTAATGTTGGCGTGTTCTCCGTCGGGGTCTGGTGGACCCTGGTGTTAAAGTCATGCTGATCCATTTTCGATTAACAGAAGGAGGAAGTAGTCCACGCAGGACAACCAGTTTTGCCTATATAATATTTTGCGTGACTTTTAAGGCTTTGCTTCCTTGATGCATGGAGCTGGGTCTTAAAAGCAATCTATCTCACGGATGGGCTTGCCTGGGCAGCGATCAGGCTGTAGCCAATCAGAGGCGCAATTCAAGTCGAGTCATGGCTTCTATAGGGGTGATAGGCAGAGTAACTTCCAGCAAAGAAAATGCATAAACTGACTTTTCTCCAGCATGACTGTCTTCCTGACATTCTTTATTGCAGCTGGAGAAAAGGAATCACGAAGAATGGCGCAGTTAACGTAACCTTTGGAACAAAAATGCAGTCGTTCCCACTGAAGCCAATTCTATGGCGTTCATGTAAAGCAGAATGGCTATTAAGAGCAATAATGCACTGATTTGCCATGCAGATGCGCATGACTATTGAAAAATGACAGTACACAGGCGTTATGTTTTTAGATCCTACCCAATTATTAACATTTATTAAGTGTGTCTGTGTTTGTTTCCACACTCAGCATCATATACTGTGCCTTAAAGCTCTCGTAGCCACACAAAATCCAACTGTATAATCCCGTGAGGCCTTAAGTTGATCCTCCACAGAACGCATTTACATGCTTTTTAAAAAGGCAACTACTAAGATGGTGTGTTGGATGATTAAGCTAGAGGAGGATGTACGAATGAGAGCACTTCCGATGACTAACTTGGGTTTTGGCATGAGAGTGTGAACGGATTATGCTGTGAAACTAATCACAGTGTATATCTGTACCCAAGAGCCAGTGACGCAGTTATCACGCAGGGTGTACCGAATTAGTAGAGGAATTTTCGAATTAATTATGCCTCTTCCCAAAAACATTTCACCAATGGCCACAAATTCCAGTTTCTGGGCTATATGGAATCCTGTCCAAATAGTTCCTCCCACAAATGGTACACGAACATACAATAAATTTCATTTGACCTAATTTCAAAAGGCAAATGGTCTGCCTTGGCCTCTTGTCGCCGTGGGGCAGATAATTTAAGCTTATTTTGCATCTAGGTTTCTCTAGCTCGTCCGAGTTCCGAATCCATAAAAGGCGCCAACCTATACATATCTGGCCTCCCAAAATCCTACACACAGCAGGAAATGGAGAAGTTATTCGCTTGCTGTGGGAAAATTATCACCTCTCGCATCCTTTACGACAACAATACTGGTAAGTGTTTTGCCCACGAAAATATATGGAGTGTTCGTGTTTTTTGCAGTTCACGCTTTTGGCAGGACAGCAAGAGCGTGCTTTGGCCAATAAAATGAAGTTGTTTTTTTCGTTTTATTATATTTCAACATTAAGGGTGTAATTTTTGGTCCCTAATATATGGTCTTGTTGCTTTGATGTCTCGTTTCTGATTGGTAATGAACACTTAAAAAGGAGTGAAAATTTTGACCAACATTAAATTCTCAATTTTGCCTTCATCAAAGAAAGTACCCATCTGACATTCTGTTTAGCAAATTTGTTTATCACATTCGTGATTAGCTTTTTTGTGTTTGCATAAAAGGACAAAGGCAACTTCTTACGTGGGCGTTTTAAGGGTAAGCGCGGCTGGAACCGAGTGGTTCAAAAGGAGCCCTAATGTGACTGCACTTCTGTCTACTGGTCGATCCAGTTTGCTTCCTATCTTTTCTGCAGCAATCTTAGAAGTGATGCAGCACCTCAACTTCATCAATCTTCATCCCGGCTATTCTAGAGAGTTCACTCAACTGTAACACTTACTGAGTTACCAAGGCGTTGGTAGGACAAGTTAACATGGAGGGCTTTTTGGGGCTTGGGAGCCAACATTTTTCAGCCGAGACTCAAGTTGGCAGTGATCTCCGTGACCCCAAATATTGTATTGCAATGCAAAAGCATGCGAACGAAACTTATTGCTCGTTTGAGTGAGGGAAGCTTGATCGCGAACAGTGGCACATCATGGCCCTTGATAGCCTCTTTTTCTGAAACATTTTAAATGGCCACGTATTTTTTCCACCTAAACCATTGAACTAAAAGAGGAAATGAGTGGCGTAAACATCTTGGGGCATCTCACCTTCAAGCTACACTTCACTGCATGGGATTGTCAAAGCTAATTAATTTTGTAATGTAAAGACTACGGCATTGCCTAAAAAATTGTCATGACTGCATCGTTGATCTGAGAGTGCCATCCGAGGTGGACAAGTGTTTGAAGTTCCATTTGCTATTCGACCAGTCATTCGTCCGACGTTAATATCGCCATTATATATGAACATGATCCAATGAAGCAATTTATCTTACCCTTGAATGCTTTTAGCTAAATTATGATTTTAGCAGGATTTTCAGTTAAAATGAATTATTATTATGTGTAAAAGCATTGGTGACGAGGCGGTTGGAGGCGCGACTGAACACAACATCACCCACCCATGGAATCTACATATTTCTTGCCCAACAGTCGACCGTAGTTGGGACCACCTTTTTACTTTCATAATAAAATAACAGTTTCCTTTCTTGCTTTATAATAGTTACGTTGTAGCAGTTCTTTCATGATCCATGCTTTTGTATTGTTAGGCCATCTAAAGGTGCGCACATGAGGGCTGCTGGGAGAGCAGTGGCCGTAGGTTGGGAATTTAACCACCTCGGCCACTCAGCGCGCTTTTTAGGTCCAAAAGCACTTGAGAAGGCCATAAAGGTGACAGTGAATTTATTGAGTTACAGCTGCAAATGCGCTTGAAGCGTAAATCACTGGTGACGCAAATGCTGCCAAGCTGAGGCAAATGACTATCTCGTCTTTTATTTTTCTTTTTTTGATAATGCAATGAACTGACTGAGCTTTGTACGCAGAATGTAGGATTTTCTTTGTCAAATTTAAAGCAAGTCACCATTCAGGCTGGTGACCTTCATATGCTGTTAGCATTTTGTTGGCATTCTTGAATCATTCGTAAAACCTTCATCAAAACAGCCGCTTGAATAGGAGCACACCAGTTGAAAACTAAATCACACCCATAAGTCGCTGATATTTTTGCGGTAAACACAATGATGATAAGGCCTTATAAAACACACAAGCAAAACAACCTGGCTAATGTTAAAAAAGGTTCCAGTAAGTGCTTTCACTCGATGCCTTGTAATTTGAGATCTGTAGGAAAAAATGTTTTCGCAAATTTTGGTTTTATAGCAGCATACAAATGAAAGTAGAAATTCACATAAGCACTTGTCGATTTGAAAATGGAAGCCATGGTGTACATAAATAACTGCTATCCTTCTTCAAATGTGGTACTAACTGGGATGACTTACATAAAAGCATAGTTTACGCCTGAAATTCCAGTAATACCGCCTTAAGTTTCTAAATGCTCACCTCTTTATTATAGCTCGTTGAACCAATTTCGGGGTCTGTTGGCTCACAGCCTGACATAAGCACAGTATAATTTTGCGATGAGCACAACAAAACTGTTGCAGTTATTTCCTACATCTTTGTTCCAGTTCATTATGATACAATGTCGCGCAGTCGAGTGATGCTACCAATTAGTATTTGCCATTAGGAGGGAATGGATCAACTGCACTCGATTAGCTTACTTGATCAAAGTGTTATTCTTTCCCATCCTTTAACTACGGTTGTGCCTGGGGTGTTCACTTATAAGTGCTTTTATTCTTGCCGTGCTCAACCCATAGGGAAGACCTTGTGCAATTTTCTCTATTTCAATAGGAACAAAAGCTAAGAAAGCATTTGCATAATGAATTATTTGGTCAATTGCTTTCCATCAGGTCTCTCTAGGGGCGTCGGTTTCATCCGCTTCGACCGTCGTAGTGAAGCGGAGCACGCGATTCGCCACTTGAACGGTGCGGTCCCACCCGGTTTCACGGAGCCAATCACAGTAAAGCTCGCGAATTCACCTTCTGGAGGTGGCAGCAGTGCTGTCTCAAATCCAGCGGGCCTCATCAATCCTATAATTCACCAGCACCACCAACAGCACCACCAAGGCCTCCTTCTTGCCGCTGCCGCTGCAGCTGCAGCAGCAGCGGTGGCAGCCGGATCGGCGGAGGTCAAAGCCCCACTACCCCCACCACCGCCCCCGCCACCGCATTCCACCCAGCCCCCTGCCGCTATGGCTTTTATGCATCAGGTTAGCACACTAGCGTCTACTAGACGGGAAAGTGAACAATTTTTGGCAATGACCTATCCCAAATTCTGGAAACTTATTAGTGCCGCTTCCTTGCGTTTGGTCGACATTCACTAAGTTGATGACGCGTAGTTTTACTTGAAGGATATTACATGGCCTTGCAACCTCCCAACCTTCTTTTCGCCCAGTGCTACTTTAGATACTATCTAGATACTGGTATAAATGTTTCACTTAACCGGCGATGAACGGTTTAAACTTTGGCAGCATCTTGGCTAAGCACATATTTCTGTCACATTTCAATCGCTTCAGGACATGCTGTTTTCCCATAATGTGTATTTATAGAACCAAGAAATCATTTGAGTAATTTTAAACACATTTTTCTTCGTTCATAAGAATGCAAGCACCAAGTTGACCTTCCACTATTTGAGCTATTTCCTCCTAGTCATAGATTTTATATGCCACTAGTAATTATCTTTCACTGCAAAAACAACGGTATAAAGCATATATTACCAATTGCTACTTAAACTTGGTTCGGTTGCTAAGTAAAAATTCTTTCCCTTTTTGCAATGCTCTTGCAGCACTGCTTCCTCTTCGAGCCCAACGCGCCGCTTAAGGCAGTAAAGACGCTATTTTATCCTAATTTAATGATGGATGAGGCTCTTTTTAACCCGCTCAACAGTATGACAATGTCACATCGTTGAGAAGCAATTTGATGCAGTTTCTACTGCTACCGAGGTGCACCATGGCTGCTATTGTCTCATTCCGCGCGCACTTCTGCAGCAGATACCGACCTCTTTGCATAATTCTTTGCGCAATGACCATACCGTCATTTGTGGGAAGGAGATCAGGCAATAAACTTGCTTTATGACATGATACCTAGATAAATTTCTTGCTTCTTTCGATTACAGTTTTTATGGCTCATCGGTTCCCTGACTAATTTGTTTTTCCCTTCATATTTCTCGTCATTGGATACTACTTCTCAATTATCCATTCCTTTCAATTATAGATTGTTTTCGGATTCATTTGAATTAACATTAAAAAATCGTAACTCAAGATCTACAGTAGGTATTAAACAGGTTTCAAAGGCACAAAACTATTCCATTGGAATGTGGTGACCATTGCCTTCGTGTAACAGAGCCGTTTTTAATTTCGTTAATTCAGTAAAAATTCTTGTTATCCAGCGATCACTTATCCGTTGGTGACTGTATCACGAAACTGTTTATGTTGAATGATGTAGGGTTGAGCCTAATAGACGAATAAGGTGATCAATTATTTACAACGGCAGTGGTGCTACTCATAAGTAAAGAAGGGCGCATTTAAAAACTATACTTCCAAATCTGCTGTGTTTAAGTAAGTAGCAAAGCATCTCAAAAAGATTCGATCATTTTTTAATGTGCATGTAAATTGTTTATCATCCCAAGGATTTTCTGAGGATCAAAAAAGGCAATACTCGGCCAGATTGTGTGTTACCGACGCACAGAAGGCCTGAGGGACTGTCGAGGGCTGGTCGCTAGGCGGAAGTACCATTGCCATTCCCTTAAGCGCCTGCGAAATCAAAACGGAAAGTTGAACAAACAGATGGGGCATTGCAGCAGCATCATTATTTCATCTAGATTGTGGATATTTTCACTTGGATGGAAAATTTGTTGCTCAGGTTTATGGACACTGCAGGCATGGCTGTGTCTTTAGAAGGATAGACGAGCTTGTGTATTTCTAGCAGTCAGAGACTCTGTACACTTGCATTACTTCTCGAGTTTCTGGTGTCCGAGACCCCCAATTACGGCAATTAATAAACGAAACCCTTTTCCTCGTGTGTATGTGCTTCACACCTAACCGATGGTAAAGGTAGCTTGCTGTTCGAAGAGATTTATTGCATTTATTTTATCTGTACGAAAGGGCTGTGAAAAATTTATGACAGTGATATCCTCATCATTATGCTATTTTTATCGGTGCTGCACTAAAGGGACTGGGCGAAGCTTGGAGATGTTATCAAGTTTATGCAGTAGTACCACATCCGGTTGATTTGTGTGCCTCTTAACATACTTGACTGTGATCAGTTCACTTTGTAGTTATGGAAGTTAATAGTTTCGTCTGTTGGTTGAGCAAAACTTTTTTTTTTCACTGGAACTCTCACTCCTTGGTGGGCTCTTATCTGTAGATGGGGGATGGCATGTCCCTACCACCTCATTGCATTGGGAAATGTGTCTACATGGGCTGTGGACAGAATGCACTTCACAATCGCTCTGAAAACAATGACATTTTGAGTGATTGGAGAACCATTCCCCCTCTGTTTGTCCTCCTCTCCTAGAACCTTGATGCTCAGAAGGCATTTGACCGGGCGGTGCAAAAATATGGTCTGCTTACGGAAGTTGTGGGCGACTGTTAATGGGCATACATGACCGAGTTAGTTAGTTGACTAATTCGAGTCTTTGCCCGGCGTTGTAAAGGTTCACTCTCCATCCAGCTGTTCATGCATCTCTCATACTCACTTTTCATCTTGCCTGTGTGCAACAACTTTGGTTATTCTTCGCGCATAAATTACGAAAACGCTAAGCTAGTCCAAAGAGTATAATCGAGATTGACAGCATTGTGTGACATTTTTCGTACTTCCTCATTTTTTTTAGCAGGAAAAGGTCATTCAAGTGCCTCTCCATTGCTTTTTCCAACTCCACATAAAAAGAAGTTAGGCCTGTTACTACTTCGCATTCTACTTACTGGTGACGATTTAAAAAGGGGTGTAGATCTTAAAATAACTTTATTACCATCAATATAATTTGCAAAAAAAGGTAGAGGTGTGGATAACGCGATCAAAGTAGCACATATCCGCTTTAAAAGATATGATTTATTAAACAAATATCCGTTCTCCATTCTATGCCACTTTCATTGACGTCTGATGACTTTTCTTCGGGTAGATAAATTTGAATGCAATGCTGAGGTCATTGAGAATTTAAAACCCACTGAGGAGTCCTTCAGCTTAAGTGTTTTGGGGTGCCTCGTACCCCTCAACGTAATAACTTCTGCTGGACGCTAATCACCGGGGTGTGTTCTCAGCAGATGCATAAAAAAGCTTGCTGGATTTGACTAATAAGCTCATTTCAACCGCCAATCGAAATCCACGAAAAGATGGAAGATCGGGTTGGAATGAGGTCAGTAGTGTTGGGAAATCCTTGGAGCGTACCTGCCTTTGGGTGCATTCCTGCTTCCTATTCCTTCGTGCTTCGATGCCTCCAAGACGCATATTCAATGATTTTCTCATTCTCTTGTTAGTTAAGGCAAATATTTTTACTTCTGGGAAAAGTATTACGGCCATATTAATCGGATTTTATGTCACTGCCCTGAGTCACCATTATTTAACATCTCAAATAAATTTCGTTTTCATGTTGCTTCCGTATCGTAGCGCAATAGTAATCTTTGGGGGTCCTGGTGGAAGATGCAATGTTCACAAAGCGATTTGCCCATCAGGCTGCTATTGATGTAGGTTCTAACCTATTTGTGCCAACATGCGTCTGGAAATAAATTTCAGCGTAGTTTAAAATAGCCAAGGTCTGGGGGCGTAGACAGTGAAATAACCTCCTTAATTATTTTCCTCAAAAATAAGCAGTTATAAATTACAGAGTGAATGAATTCGTTAATTGGCGATGCTCATAAGTGGGAACGGAGAATGGTAAAGCCCCTGAAAAGCCTTTTATTTTTTATAAAAATACTTTTTACGCCTCTTTTACACGCAGGGAAGCTTTTTTGAATGTACAGCATGGAAACTTAAAAGAACCATAGTCATGAACGTTGCTTAACATTCTCTTCCAGATGGCCTCTCTCCCAGCAAATTTTGCACTGGCTGCACACCCTATCATGCAAGCTACAGGTCACGGTCCACTCCACCTCGCTCCATTCCACGACGCTGCAGAGTTGCTCCCTCGATCGGCCCCAGTGACAAGTAGTCGACAAGTTCTAACCGCAATGACCGCCATTCATGTGCCCGGCGCACACGAGGAGGCTCTCGCCACTGCACCCCTCATTGGTCTTCCCTTGGCACCACCTCCCCCGCCCCCACCTCCACCTCCCTCCCTGGCAGGCTCTCAAGGGCTGCATCACCTCCCTCCCACCTCTACCGTCCCCGTCGCTGCCGCCGCTGCCGCTGCTGCTGCATCGGGAATCTTCGCGCCGATAAATGCACGATTTAGGCGAGTCTTCCTGGCAAAATTAGGACTAATTTCTCCGCCTCTGTGATGGATCTGAATAAGGGATTCAACAAAAATCAGCAGGTTTACACTTTGAAGGCTTGTTTTGCAGTCGTATCTCGAATAAGTAATAATGTGGTAATTTCATGACACTAAATTTTTACTGCCGTTTTCACATGTAAGGGCGCATAGAAGTAAATTCATTCAACTCGACGGTTGGAGCTGGTATAGTTTCAGGTGGATTGCGTGAGTGAGCAATAGACCGGCTTTGTTGATGCGAGTAACATGAATGCAAATACTCACTTAGTCACAGTTTTCTCGTTCGATTAATTCATTTTTAAGTCAACTGAAGAAGTCAAATTTGCACATTTATCTTAGTCAAAGGAAATCTTCGGTGCTTCCTTTTCTATGGAGCTTTAAGTTTTGATTCCCAGTGTTAAGGTTGCCTTTCAAAGACCACCTATGTGGATTGCGTAGCGTCTTGAAAATGCAGTCATCCAAACGCGAATGAAATGAGCATGTGTGGAGTAGTTTTTATGCAGTACTTTAAAAGTAAGTACTGACGATTTTTTAGCTGGAAGAGATTATCGTGAGAAGAAGGGAAGTAAGGGGAGGACACCTACTCAATTACACTACTGATGTTTCACACGGGTTGCAGCAGGCTTGAGTGACACCCAAAAAGCGATCTTTTATTCAAAACAGATTTAATGGAACTTGAAGTCTCAGATGCACACTGTAATTCAGCGTAAATGGAATCTTAAAGTAGTTATTTTGACATAGTCAGACTTACGAACAAAATGTCATTTTAAGTAGAATAAGAGTGACCTGGAAAACTGAGCTAGCTTTATTTCTTCATGCAATTATGACAACCTCTACGCAACTTAATCTTTGATTTTAGGCAAAAGAATTGGTTGACTTTTTTTCTAATTTTTGCTTATGTTTAGAGCGTGAACCCCTAGAGAAATTGTGTTTTTCCTCATTTAGCGGAGACTACTTCCTGCGCCGTTCGCCACATATTCCAACTGTTTTCCTACTTTATTCGAGGTAAATAACATGGTTACAGTCAAACCCCCCAACTCTAAACCCCTTTCGAAGAGACATTTTTTAACTCGCTTCTGACACTTGTCTAAGTCACCTTTTTCCCTGTTTGTATCTCATACTTATAGAACTAGTTGTTTTCTTGAATGCGTGAGAGTTAGCGAGCTAACAGGAGATTCTCCAGCCAGTTCGCTCGCTCGCCCAAGCGCTGGCCAACACAAAAGTTTAGCTACTATTCTGAAACGCTTAAAGGGTAACAAAATTCCGGCTCGTTTTACTGTTCACATAGCCACCGCCTTTGCTTAAGCTCTCTACACTGCTGCTGCTTAAAGCTATCTCGACGTCTCTTAATTCCAGCATAATTCATATCGCTTGGCAAGACTGGTCCCGATCCCAGTCATTCCTTAATCATCACAATTTACTACTCACTAACATACACTGAGGTCTTCAAATGCCAAGGTTCATCCCACAAAGGATGCTTTGAATGTAGCTGTAATGCAATTGATGTGGAAAAATGGCTTTTTGTTTGTTATTTTGCACACTTAATGTTCTGCACGATTAATTTCAATTTGAGCATGAAGCTTGCCTCTAGTTCACCTGCGATTGTGTCGTTTCGGCTAGCAAGTATTGGGTTTAGTGACTGTTGTCAACTTTTCATTCACTCATTGCGGTTGCAAGTTTTCTCTCCGCTCCAACTGTAGTTCTTAGTTACTTGCATTGGGTGATTGAAATCAAAACTGAATTCCATTATCAAAGACGTTGTTTCAGTGATCACTTCTCCCCTAGTCAAACTCTTCGTTTGCGCATTTTCACTGACCAACTCAATCCTCCAATGCTCAGCAAATTGCGAGACAAGTCTTGACGTTATTCGCCATCTTCCGAGCCTCTTTTAAACAAGCAATTAAAATAAGGAAAGCTACACTTCAAACCAAGAGTAATCGTCCTTTGACTTAATTGCTAGGCGCGTAAAACTTGGGGATTTCATTTATTGGTCTCAGCGTTCTGTGCCCTAAAAATTAACAATTTCATCTCTTCGGCCAAGTCATATTTTTACAGAATTCATTTTAACACGAGAATTAAGAGCGATTTAAATGGCTAGCGTTGGAACTATAATGCAGAAGAATTGCCTAAATTCAAATATTGCCTTTAGTTGCACTAATGTATGACAAGGTAACTTGCACTGATTGGGAACTGACGCCCAAAGCCAACATTGCACGATTCAAAACAATGAGAAAAGCGCCTGTCACGTCAGAATTTGATTACACATGTTCGTGACTAAGACAATCCTACGCCTCGACCCCCTTATGAGACCTTGTCACACTTGATTTTATGCTTGTTCAAAGTTGGGTCCTTCACTTTTTGATGCCGTATTTCTCTTCTCATGCGCTTTCTAACATTCGCTTACTCACCGCCACACTGTTTGCTCTTTGAAGGAGGCAACAAATATCTGTAGTAGCTTTCGACTGTGTTTAAATGTCCCTCCTAAAGCATTATTATCAGTATTAGAAGTTACGCACTGTTAAAATGATAAAATGTGTCACAGGGTGTAAATATTTAGTAGTCATATTTAGTTGGTTCAAAAACCCCCTTTTCAACTTTTTGTCATGTGGACAAGACCCCTATTGACACTGCGATGTCTTCAAAGCAAATGACATCTTTTACTTCGTCTTTCACTGGGTGGTGACCGAGCCTAATAGGATCCAATTGCAGTACCTCATTGCTTTTTCTACGACGAAATATACCGTAATATTTAGACAGAACATACATTATCAATATGTGGAGAGAATGAATTTTACTGGCACGAACTGCAGGTCTTATCGCCTAGTTGGGGCGCAATAACGGCTGCAGGTAGAATCGGCACTATGCATCTCCTCTTCCACATTAAGCATCATCCCCGGCGTTTGTCCTTGTCAGTCACCTGCGTCAGCCATGGTAAGATAATCAACGCTGTAAGAAAAACACTTACCACCAGACCGTACTGGTCATCGAAATTCCATGTCACAGACAAGATACTAGACAAAAGGTCACTGATACCGCCTGAGAATCCCACGTTTTGGTTAGGAATGTGTCGGGCTAATGAGGTAACGGACACTTGTCCATCACTAGTCGCAAAAACACTAGTCCAACAGTAGTCATTTAGTAAGAGACGAGGATTTTGTAGATTTTTTAAAAACAAGATTTATATCTGTTCCTCCTTATCACTTTGCTTTCATTTCAATGCTGCCCGTTTGCATGTGACCGGGTTCTACCCAGTTGATGGAAGGGTGAAGGTATTGCGTGTTCTCTTAAATGTCGTCTTTGTACCAGTACCTCTGACAGATTGCTAACAAAACCCTCTTGATGGCTCATGGTCAGTATTGTTTCACTTGTCAATGGCTTTCCTGAGGAACAGGAGTTGCGGTAGGTGCTGAAGTTGTACTTCAGTTGAATGTCTTCCCTTGGGCGTCATCACTTATTCTCTCTTCCTCTGCATATGTACCGCTGTGCCGCCAACAGATAGTAATTATCATGATTGATGTCCATTAAGAAGGAGTTTGCTTTTTGTTGCCACTAATGGAGTGCTCTGAGGCTTTCTGGCACACCAAGGGAAGCATGATACTTAAACATCACATGCTTTTTCGGCCTACAGAGGAGACTGGAGCTGCTAAAATGTGCCGGGGGGCCTGGTCGTCCAGTAAATGTATAATGGCGGCTCCATTCTCGAAACCGAGAGTTAAACAAGCAGCTTCAATATTATGCGATTAATGCCGTTTTTTGGTAACAGGAAATCGGCCGTGCATTGGGACAAATAAAAGCAACGCGGATGCATCTTGCTGTAGGTTTTCAGCCCGGCAAGCCACCAGACTTAGCGAATAGAGGCGAAAAATCTGCCAAAAATACAGAACATTCGGCATGGTTGCACCCAAAAATTTCTGTTCTAAGGGAATGACCTTTAGCGTGTCGCTATAATATTTTCCGCTTTTGCTTATTACATGGCTGTAATGTTGGATCCCTCCAATCCTCTTGAATTAGTATTTTAGAGGGTAAATTTCAGTTAGATTTGATTAGATTTGGTCCATCAACAACCTCCCTGCATTATTTTTACCCCGCTTGGAATTTTGACGTAAAGCAGCCTACCAATAATGGATTTTAAAAAAGGACCTTTCTTCAAAGATTTCAGTTTGGGAGAAAACTAAAACATTTTTCATGTCACTCATTGGCGTGAAAAAACAATCGGCTCCTGACATTCTCCCTTTCCTCTGTATTTCCTACCACTACTTACACACACACACACACATCCAACCAACTCGGTGGTGCGTGCAAAACTGCACGTCAGTTGTACGGTAGTCGTTACTGCACATACTTCATACTTTTCAATTTGGCCTATCTTGGACACTAATTTTGCACACACACGCACACACTGATGGGATTGAGAATGCATGAAATTGAATGTTGGAATCCTGATCTCATCATAGGATACCTTCTCCCTTGGCTGGGGTTTAATTACCTGATTTTTATTGTCAAATTCTTTTGTAACTTCGCCCGTTTGTACATACACTGCAAAACGGAGGAGCTCAGTGTACAGAATTTAGCAGCGTGCAATCTACCTGTACGCCATTGTCTCGAAAAGGTATCCTGAAGGGGAGACAATTGCAGTCTTTTAACTTGCAAGGCAACGTTTCTACTTGGCTTTTAAGAGGATTTTCCGTGGTGAAACTGAAAGCTGACAATTATTGTGTCAGAGTTCCTTCAGTGGTTCAAATATGTTTATTTGGGTTCAGTCTAAGCGTTGTGACACAGACAACTGATGATTGAGCGAATTTGACAATGGGGAAGGCGTCGTGACAACCTGGGAAAGCAAGTTGTTGACCGAAGAGTTACTTTTGCTTCCTCCACTAATTTAATTGGTAAAAACTGTCACCACTATCCATATTCTTGACTCTTTCAAATTTGTTCAAGTGAATCAGCTGTGCGTAAATGATGTTTTTAATCCCCACTGCGGCTTTCAGCTTGGCGTGTGATGCATCCACATTCACATAGTTTAATGTAATCATTTCCCACTTTGATCTCAGTTTGGTTTGCTAAAGTGCTTTATTTTTCTGGGTTTTAATCAGTGGAATTAAACTTTTTATGGATTGAATTGGCTTATGGTGTGTGTTTTTACCACTCACATCCCGATCAAGTGGTTGTAATGGTGCAAACCGCAGCCTTTTGGACTATGCGTAGCATATCTTGATAACTAGCATGGCCTTGATTAAATCTTATCCGAGGTCAAACAAGCTACCTTAGTGTGAATGCTTAAAGAAAAAGCATGATTTTTATCCTGTTTTTTGAAATCCAAAATGACCAATATAAGGGAACGAGAGATGTCAACGAGAAGCGTCAGAGCTATGGACTTTCCAAATTAAGTATTATGCTTTTTGTATGGTCAAATCGCTCGATTACCCTTATGCCCTTAATCGTACACGTTTAGTTTATGTCATACTAACTCTCCTTTAGAATTTATCCACCTTTGCCGCCTCACAGTCAAGAAAAATCTACTCTCTATAGGTGGAATAAGAACCTGAATCCTGTGAATTGACTGCTTTAGGTATCCCTTGAGCGCAGCTCCGATTGGTCAGGATCTCTCTACAACGCTTTCCACACTCGCTTGCGTATCGCCAGGCGCTCAACCGCCGCCACTTCTCGCCGCGGCGCCAGCACCACCACCAGCCCCTCCATCAGCTCTCATACGCCACTTAGGGAGTGGAGTTGGCGGTGTCGTTGGAGGAGCAGGAGCTTGGTGCCTCTTTGTAAACAATCTTGCGCCAGATACCGAAGAGGCCACGCTGTGGCGTCTCTTCGGTCCATTCGGGGCAGTGCGCTCCGTCAGTGTGGCGAGAGAACACGGGCCTGGCTCAAAGTGCCGCGGCTTCGGGTTTGTCAACATGACAAACTATGAGGAGGCCCTGCACGCTATTCAGCATCTCAATGGGTGCGTTTGAGAGCTTGCATCATATAGATTTCTTACTATTTAACCATGCTATTGGTGCTAAGCTGACATCGAGTTCCAAGTGTAAGCTTAAAGCCTTTTGTTAAGTAGCTTGTTTGCGTATTGTCAAAATTGCATCGTTTTATTGTCATTGGATAGAAATTCCAACGATTGTCTGCACAGTTTAAGCCATTCGGGATCAGCTGCTTTAAGTATTTCAGTGACTCAGTGTTTTGATTGCGGAAATGCCAGCAGTAAGTGTGCTAATGAATACTCTGAATGTTTGGCGCTATTTTAGTAATCACTTCCATCCTTAAACTTTGTTGTAAGGTGCTTTAAATTTGAAAGTTGTCGTAATGTAGCACCACAGAATGCCAATTGTTGGTTCTTTACTGCGCGAAGAAACCGCATGTCAGATGGTGTCGTTTCTTGATCACTTTTTTCATTAAGGACACAAAGATTGGGCATGAACACAGTGATTAACTTAGCCAAGTTGGGATGAATTTAGGGTATCTGAAATCTGTTTAATCAAAAAAGATACACTCAAATCGAAAGGCGAAATTGCGATGATGCTCCCAGTACTATATGTTACATTGGATCGTGTCGAATTAGCAACATTTCACCCGTGCACAGGCAGCAGATGCCTTTTTCGTGTCTGACGATCCTGAAGAGAAAACCATTTTACATAGAAAGGCGGAGTCGCAAATGATTTAGCCGGGTAGGAGCAAGATCTCTGCTTATGCAAGCCTTTGGGCCCATCGCCACGCATCTTAACGGAAAGGTGTCGAATAAAAGCGGATTGTTGGCCCGCGTCAAGGTTATAGAGAAAGTTCAAATCGTTGTGAGTCTGATTGGAAAGCTTAACTACCCACAGAAGGAAGACAAATGCAGCATTTTGGAGGACAGATTGTATGGAAGATCTTTAATAAATAATGAGCTGTTTATAACCGACAAAATATTGACATCCCTAGGCGAAGCTTTTCCGACACTAGTAGCCAATATGGGAAGCTGAAGTGGGTGTGGAAAGGAAAAGAACCTTTTGCGCAAAATATAGCTTGGGGGAATAAAAAATCTACTGACAGCAGCTTTGAGCAATCTGAATAGACTTGTTCATGCATGTACTCGTCATCCGTGTCTTATTTGCTCATAAAGAAAAGCTCGGCTAAATATTGAGCTATGTCCTTATCATGCAACGCTGCCACTGCATTTAGTTCAGGGGGAAGAATCACTTCCAAAAGTTTCAACTGTACCAAAACCAGAAGTAAAATCTTTGCTTCATACCTTTTAAGCCACCAGTAAACTGTCAGTGGTCCGCGTGGGCGATATTTGTTTTGACAAGGGGTAAAGCCCACACGGAGATAAGTGCCATCTCCGGAAATTGTTTTATTTGCGAAATGTCGGTCTTCGGTCTTCTTCACAAGTTACTATTTTGTTCTGCGCTCCAAGGTTCCCTGCACATCGGCTGATGATGAATGGCATGGAAAATAATCTATTAGAGGCCGTTTTTAAGCATTTACGATTAAACTGCTCCTTGTTATTAATGATCCTTTACAACCAAACGTGCTAAGTCCCATCAACCTCGTCCTAGTTTCGGTGGCGTGAGGCGTTGGAATGAGAAGATTTGGGGCGTTCAAAAGTCTGTAGAGGTGTGGTGATGCTAATTTCGTGCATGACTTCAAAAATTTGCTGATTTTTTGAACCCCATCCAAAACACACTGTCTTCGTTTCATGCGACAGGATTCACCTGACTCTTTTTTTGCGCAACAAACTTTCGATGAATGACTTGAAAAAATCGTACTTGCTTACTCCAGCTTACTTTGATTTGTAGCCGTTTTTATGTTTTATGCTAGCAATTCTCATCTCTTATCTGGAAAAAATTATCGTTTTTAAGTGAGAACGGGAGTTGCTTCCCAAATTTAATCTTTTGGCATCATCTTTCACTATAATTTCGGTCATTTCGTTGAATCTTCAATGGAGTACTAAAGGAGGACACAAAATTTAAGACGCTATCTGACGCATTATCAAAAATGCACACGTGCTTGTGATAATTTCTGACGAAAGTGGGGCCGCATCGTTTACCGAACCGATCTCAGGTAAATTTGCGTCTAAAATTTGGAATTAGCTTTCGAGGCGTGCAAATATGTCGTAGGACCGTTCTGCACCTTGTCCTCTCAAGACGAATCCATCATATCCAAGAAATTTTTATCCTGAACCCTCAGTAACCTTAACGCCTCTGATATAGGGCATAATTCACAAAAACTGCATTTAACTAGCACTGATCTAATTATCTTTCTAGGTAAAAATTCATGGGGTAATAAATTGGAGCAATAAAACTCCCACCATATGTCGAAAATGGCCAGGCGGCATGCGAGTTGGCGCTGTGGGGCGGTGTGTCCTTTGAAGTCGTGACCAACTTGTGTGCGTGTGTGTATGGATGTACTTGATCAATCAGGTGAAATTTAGCCCCTTTTAAAGATTGCCCCTTATGTAGATCCTCCTTTTTACCAAGCCCATTTGGCAAAGCTCATCAGTCCCCGTGTCTGGCCAGTATTTCGCAGTCATGCTTCATTCGGGCTTTCATGTATATATTTACGATTTTAGTGCGCGTTTAATACACCTTTGATGGAGGTGGTCAAACAGCATCGGTTTGATTTGTGTCGATATCTTTGCTTCCTACTTATTTCGGAGGTGGTTACATAAGTAGTAAAACTGTTGCCTTCGCAAATGCGTTTATGACTAATTCCAGTTGAAGTATCTTCAGACGGTTCCTTTTTAAAAAACAAAAGACCAAACTCTGCGGTTTGCTTTGTGATTCAAAGTTCCCTTACTTAGGCACATAATTCAGTCAAAAGTTTTGGCCAATGCAGGAATGGCCAAATTTAAAATTTGCTGCCACACCTTGATAGCACTTCCAAACACACACTTCTACAGCATTCAAAAGGTAAGTTTAGGTCTCGCCATCCAAAATCGGCTTATTCTGGGCCTTGCTACCATAAACACACGCAATTTCTTGGAACGAATATTAATTAATAGCCGATTATGACTACGAACGGGGATCAAAGGACATGCTAATCTATTTTTTATCCACTTAGTAATCCGTTCGACTCGTTAATGAGGCCTAATTACTGGCTCCATTACCAATTTGGCTGTACAATGGTTTCAAGCTGGAACCGATATGGTTTCTTGCCTCTTATTCAAACAAATCCTTCCTTGGTGATGATTTATTTGCCTTTGGCTTTATCTACGAGCTGTTTAAATTTGCCTGAAAGCAAGCCCGTTCAGCCTACGCAATGGCAAACCGTGGAGTAAATTTGTTCAAATCCTTTTTTACAATCTTTTTGCCCTAAGCAGGACTCCAATTAATTAATAAGTTGCGGGGAGTTCGCGTTCTCCGGTAACCTTTGAATTGCTATAGCCGATTACGTATTGGTTGCAGACGGCAGAAAACTCTGAATGGCATTTTTGGCTTAAACACCTCGCTAGGCAGGGTGAAAGGCAATTTTAGTGTAAATTTGCGCTTTAAAGATTTATGTGGTGATGCTTGACTGCTTTTTTTCGATATACTCCAGTAACAAAAATGGCTTTGGGGTTTTAATTCTGGATGATTGAGTTGGCCGTTGAATAGAATCAACAGTCATCCACACCGTAAATGTGTGTACAGTTTTTGATTAACCGCTTTGCTGGGTCTTCAAAAACACTTTTATTGCATTTGCAGACGCAATGGGTGAAAAAAAAAATGAATTCCGCAGACCACTTTATTAAGTTTATTTGGTGACTCGTAAGTGTGTGTAATGACAAGAATTTTGACGGAAAAATACGCTGATATGAAGCCCAAAGACTTTCTAGAAGGGTGAAGGCAGATTATGCCTTGTCGCAGTAGAGAAAGTCTGGAGGCTCCTCTCATCGCTCAGAGGCTGTGGCACCCGATGAGAGTGCAGCGGTGGTTCTCGAAGTGCCTGCGACGAGTTAAACAAGTAAATAAAATAGTACGCAGTACCCACCAGAGAGCACAACGTAGTCGGTAGTATAAGGCCAACACTCATAAGCACATCGTAGCAGTCACTAAAAATGAAGTGCAGATGGGAATATGTTTGACCGTAATGTCACTGATTTCTCTTGACAATTTTGCTGAGTCTGGGATTTTGCCTTGCGATGCAAAGTATCACCATCCATCCTGCATGTTCATAATCCATTTTAAGGATATTGCTTGATAATTGGTCAATTAATCTAAAAACAGGCCTTCAAATAGTCTCTTCGGGATAAGTTTTTTGGGCCTTTTCCTCCTTATTACTCTGTTCTCATTTCAGTGCTGGCCAGCCATGCCTAATAAAGTTCAATCCAGCAAATAGTGAGGTGGAGAAGAGATTGCGCTTTAATATCAATGGCAACTTCATCAAGGTATCGTAGACAGCTCTGCTACAAAATTTTTGGATGATTACCAACTGAGGTTGCTTTGGTGGTTAATAATAATCTTGAGGACAATAGGCGTTGCTACCGATATTTCCATTTGGAGCTGTCACAGATATTCAGGTTCGTCCCGGGAGTTCTTCAGAGACAAGAGAAGGCATGACACTTGCACAGAATGTGCATTACCGGCCTTGATTGGGGCTGAGTGCTACCTGCCTGGCTCGAAGGTCATGTCGCCGAGCTCCAAGTAGCGAAGCTTCAAGTGCTCGTGCAATCGAAGTAGAGAGTTAAACAAACAAATCAAGTATTACACTGAAACTGTCTCAAGTTAATGGAAGCATTCCAAAAAGCCGTGCCAAAGGTGAACCGGTCAACACGGATCTACGGATTTGTCTGTCCCCTGTCAAATAGAGCGTTTGGGAGGAGTTAGATTCAAACACGGCAGTGAACCCGTTTCCGAGGCGATCTGCTGCATTTTAAATTAGCAAAATATGTAGTTTATTTGTAAGCAAACAAGCAAACTTCAAGCGCGATAAGAAGTTTATGGCCTCGTACCTTTTTCAAATGTCACACATGTGCTGGGAGCGTTTTCATTTCCTCACACAGCAGTTAACCACAATAGGCACTTTGAATCAAAGCTGTAACTTTAAATGCCTTGCATTCCATGATCCGCGCGCCTCGTGGAGTCACGATTGAAGCTGCTTTTGTTTCAAATAACGAATGGGCACATTTTACAAGACGACTTCTGTGTTCAGGACCACTTACTCTCACACTGCGCTAATTAAGGCGGACAACTTTACCCAGGTGAATACATTAAATTGTAAATCTTGTTTATGTGTCGATTTTTGTGAGCCTCCATCGATACCTACTTGAGAGTGTGTGTGTTGAATGTTTGAATGACAAGGTTTTTTACTTGTTGTTTTACGAGTTCACGGGTGGATTGTGATTAGCCAATTTCGGTTTTTAAAATTGTAAATGCAGCCACTGATGGCAATGCCACCGATTCGACACAAAGTTTTTGATTAAAGCAGGCCTCAAGGGTCGAGTTGCGGTGTATCAGCGTTGCGTAAATGGAGAAAGTGGGGAAGATTAAGAAAAGTTTGCTGATTTTGCAGTTATATTAAGGTTCTTCCTCCCTAAATTGGTTTGTGTATAAGAGTGGGAGAGTGCAGAGGAATGAAATACCGATTTCAGCCGAAATTTGACGTCTGAAATGCGAAATGAGGGATGACGGCGTATATGCTCGCCGTGGAAACGACTTGCCCTGGGTAGCATCCTAATTAGCCAAATAAGTGGGAATTTGAAGGCGAAAATGCGGGATTAAAAGTTGTCTCTGTCACATTTTCGTTGGGAGTACTTTAAACCACTGCTTCTTCGGAAAGGAAAAACCCGATTATTTAAGCGAATGAGTTGAAAAATTCATTTTTTGCCTTTTGCTAGCACAGAAAGTCAATGCGACTTTTAAGACGCCCATGAGATCCACCTCTTCCTTTTTCGTAGTACATAAGCTTTGATCACCTCAGCGGATTTTTGTGAGTCAGAAGGAAAAAGCTATTTTTCCGCCGTACAAAATGAAGCCTTCCCTTCCTTTTTTATGGCAAAAATGGACAACACACAGGACTTAACTGTGAACGAACCAGTAGTTGCTCTTTGCTGTTGTGCAAATGGAGGATTACTTGTTTGTTTTGCTATCTTTTTAGTCCCCTGAGAAAGGACTATATCAGATGGGATTATTTTGTTCTATGAAAAGTTTTTTTGTTCATGTGCGATCCCTTCATATTTGCTCTTCCCTTGTGTCAATAAATGCTCTGTTTCACTCTGGTTGCAAACATGCATTCGAAACTCGACCTGACCTTTATATTTCTACTAGCATTTCTCTTCAATTGTATTACGAACAAAAACAGCTTTGTGTCCAATCAAAATGCCGGTGATATGGTTTTGCCATTTCTGACAACAGCATTTCCTCTTGACCGAATGCCAGATTGGAAATGTCGAAAGTGCTGCAGCGCACCGAGTCATCACTGTGGATGCAATAAGAAATAACGGTACACAGAATGATTTATTAGCAGCCCGTGGAAAAGCAGAAAGACTGCAGACATGCTACTAGGATCTGATGTAACTTTGAGGAGATTCAAGCGGCCACACAGTTGCACGTTCCTTCTTTTTTCTTAGCCATCGTTAATGAGCCCGGGAAGAAGACCATAAGCTTGTCTTCTATGGGCAGAAGTTGTTTGAGTCTAGGGGCGAAATTTTATCATCTGCACTGCTGGAATACATAACAACGGGTCCACTTGATGGTAGCAGTCTACACTTGCTCCGCCTTGCCTATTTGTTAATTCATTCATTGTTACTTGGAGTTTTATCTTCACTCCTTAAATTTCAAGTTCTTCGATGTCGCTTCACTTGTCAGTTACCTTCACGCGGACTGCAAAATCAGGGTGGCTGCCAAATGTGGAAGCGGAGTCAATAAAACTTTTGCGTTTGGCTATTTGGCAAGCGTCTTCCTCTGTGAGGATCAAGTTCGGTATCCTGTCACCAACCCTTGTTATTTTTGCCTCTTTGGACTGATTTTACTCAGCGCTGTCATCAACGAGGTCTTCCGAGAGTGGTAAAGATGCAACAAGGTTAAGTAATAATGGACAGTAGAGCTAAGAGGTCTGCGCTATGGATGGTCGAAGAATTCAAACTAGACATTCGACAATGAAAGTGGAGGAGTTTTGCGTTTGATGTTAACAGTGAAAGTAAACTTCGGCACTCTTATTTCCTTTGTGACTGAAACAACAGTTTTGTTTATCAACTACCGTCACGATGCTTGATTTAAGTTAAACAAGCTTTGGAACAATGCTGCTACCAACGCTTGCTCGTTCATTCGCTCCTTAGTCTTGTGATTGGTTTTCTATTTACGGATGCCTGTGAATAAATTACTTTGGATTGCGAATCGAGCATCTTTTGCCATGAATTCAACGGCACTGTATTTCATTTTCAACGACCAGATTTTGGATTCTAAACAATAATTTTACTCACGCATTTTGCGGATTATAAGAAACCTATACCGTTGTACACAATCTTTGCCTTACACCAACCTCCTCTCTCTTGCTATTGTTGCCTGTTGCTCATGAATGACGTCCCATTCAAATATCGACACATAAAATTTTAAAGGAAGTGGACTGATTTCCCTTGTTGATGGATCCAGCCAGATGGATCAAAAGACTGCCAGCACTAGGACTTGATGCAGAGCGTTCGCTTTTTTCTGCTTCCTTGAACATTTCGTTTGCATGCAAAAATCCGAAAGGGATTAGCGCGATCTCCTACTTTTTTCTGCTGTCCTGCACAAAAGCAAAAGATTTGGAGTAATGCGATTTGTTCTGAAGAAGTGGAGAGATCGAAACGATTTTAGCGCCCAAAACTTGTAATACAAAGGATCTTCTTGGCCCGTTCGAGCAGTTTTAGGCGATCCGGTGCCTTTAGCTTACGGCTATGGCCTACAGCTTGATTTTACGCGTCCCTATTGCAATTTGAAAGTTTTAGAATATCTATTGCAGTAGAGCCTCGGAAAATAATGGGCTTCAGGTCATGCTGCGCTTCACCCTAGCTTCTGGCCATCCCCAGGGTGATGCAAGGGGTGATCGCGTTTTGGATAATTTGGCATTAAGTCCTTTAAAAATGCCAACATTTTAAGCAGGTGTTTGTGGTTCTTGATGATGCCAATGATCACTTAAGCTAACACTCAAATGCATACATGTCTTAATCACGCAATCCTTCTTTCCCAAGGCTCGCATCTTTCAAAGTCCAGCAGATTGACACATTCATTGAGATTTCTGCATTTTAAGTAGCTTAATTTGCCTGTGCCGAATCCGATCTAGTGAATGCGTTCTCCTTACTTCTAGGCCTTAGTTCACCTATTTTCATTGCACTTTGTTTTCTCTGTGAAACTACCTCCATCAGAAAGTGCCTTATCCGGATGCTATAGTTGTACATTACCATGGTTCGTGCAATCAGCTAAGGTGGGTGCTTAAGCCATTTCAGGTAGCCTGCCGATACTAAATAGTGACCTCATTTGCATCTGAAGAACTCTCGTCTCTTGGATAGCTCGATGAATTCGTTGAAGGAGCGCCATTCCACTAACCACCTTCTCTTTGTCCACGTTGAAATACGCTCAGCAGAGTGGCACCCACGAGTTCTTTACTAACGTTTGGAATGGCGCACTTAGTATAGTAAAAATGCACCGATCTCGTGCATTACCTTGATTTCGCCTCACATAACAGAGATTTGCAGAAATCATAAAAATAATAGTTTCCACCTAAAGTGTGCGCCTGAAATAATAATAATATTCTGTCAAAGGTGCGGTCAAAAAGAGTTATGACGGTTGCTAACTGTCTGGGATGTTCAAGTATTTTATACTTAACTGTTTTGGCGTCACAATTTTGGCAGACCTTCTATTCTGTCTTTTTTAGCTACGCCCTTGGAAATCGGATTTTGCAGGTTGCATTCAAGACACTGAACTTTAATCCCAAAACGCCAGTGTCGACACCGATTTTGGGAAAGCAAACAAAAACTTAGAAGCTCGTCCTCACTTCTCCGCCCCTTCCCCTATTCCCTTCCACCTCTCCACAATCAGTCCTTTTCTACTGCGACTTTTTTTGTGAAATGACTTCAACTACCTCCATTTCCTTTTTACCTGAAAGTCCATTAAAATGGTCATTTTAGTAGGCAGAGAAATGTGAAAACCTTCGCAGCATATTTCTCTCTCTTCCATTTTTGGGCCTCTCTCCATTTCATGGAACCTCACGTTTGATCAAAAAACGAAAATCGAAGGTCTACTCAGCACCTCTCGTTGGGACGCGGGCTAATGTGATGACAATGTGCAATGGGTTTGCGCCTCTTCATGGGATGCACGCTGTTCGCCTATTGATGCAATTATCTTACTCCCTATCCACTCCTTCCCCTATCCCTTCCAACCCTCCCTTTTTGCCTGTTACGTAAAGCACGTGATGTCTTTTGCAAGCTTCCACGCAATCTATGCTTACTCATTTCTTGTACCTTCATATCTGACCGTATACTATTATCTCATTGTTATTGCACCGAGGTTATTATCCTCTTTGCCTACTACCGTGGTTCTTTTTCTCACTCCATTTTGTGGAGCTGTCTTTCTACCTGTGGATGAAAAACTAATGGTTGGCGCAGACAGTCACATCGTTTGTGATAATCCGAACAAAGATGGAAGGATGGAAGGAGAGTAGAGGGAAGGAAAGAGTGGCATTGTTCACTTTCTGTGCGGAAAGAAACCGATCCATGACTTGAATGTTGTAATGCGTTTTTCCGATGTCATCTTTCAAGACTGCCAAATAGTGCTAATATTGCAAACAGTAATAAATTTCGTGCTTTCAGTAAAATCTGCCTTTTTGTAGGCTTCTTAGCCAAAATGGGTGGGATGCTTAGACTTGTATTCACTGCATCGAATTATTTGACACAAGGTTGCGAGCACTGAAATACCAAAAGTGCTCCATAAATCTCGTAGGGATTAGTTTTTTATGACTTTTTTAATGCACACTTGAAATATAGAGTGATTGTAAACAAGCGAGATGCAGTTGCGCTTTTGTTCTGAACCACTAAATTGCAGGATTAGGTAATAACTTTAAAACGTCTCTACAGATATTAGTAACATTTTGAGGAAAAAAACTATCTGATATTCTATTTAATAGGGCATAAAGTAAAACGTCCCTTCAAAAAATTGCCTGTGGTGCAAAAATTCCTTTTCAAATCCCATTTGTAAGTTTATAGAATAAGGGAGTCGATATTTAGTTTTCTACTTTAATAACATAAGTAGAAATATTCCACAGCCGCAGATAATTTGGCACTAACACGAGATTTGGCGCAACTACTGTGGTGATGTTTACTAAACAATTCAATTTTTATGTTCTACCGAGCCTCTAGTCCAAAAAATTACTAGTTCGTGTCGCCACGTTGCACAATGGGGTGAGTTCGGGATTTACTGGCACTGCTGACCTTTGTTCGTGCGCATCAGCGAAAATCACATTCCAAAAACAGCCAATTAGCCTCGACACGTCTTTGCATAAATTGTTTAAATTATGTCACATGGCAGGAAGTGATCTCATGCTGGCGATTCCTACAAACAGGCTTTAAACTGAAAAAAATAGGGCTCCAGAGGAGTTTTGTTCACACAATGGTGAAATTGTTACATATTTTCATTCAGAGATGTAATTACTGTCCTCCTGGTCCTCTGATTAACTTTTGTCCCGACTCCTAATGGTCAACAAGTGGGTGAGACACCGTTTAAGCATCTGCTCAGGGGGTTAGGGTTGAGAATGCTTAGGTGATGTGACAATTGCTGGCTAACACTGGTTCACCACCTCACCGATTCAATATGTCCCTTCGTCCCCCATCACTTTTTTATCATCTTGTCTGTTCATTCCACCGAAGAACTACGCTAATGTGCTTTTCATTTGGACATTGCTTGAGGTAAGTGATCAACATTGAATTGGCAGGAAATACTTTTCCTAACATTTTGGACTCTTGCCCATACCTACTTTATGCTAAATACGATTCGACCACTAAATGGCCAATTCATAAGGTCAAGAAACCTTAGAACCGGAGCATTTTAATCGAAGTGCATCTGAGGCGCCATTTTAATGTTAAAAAATTCACTTCCTCCTCGCAGTTGCATACACACCCAAGACACAACAAACTTGGTTAATCACTGAGTAGATTAATGTCTTTGCACCCATTGAGGGCAGACTTTTGTGTCAAACGTGCTAAGTGGATCGCACTAGACATTTCCCTACTTGATTTCGGAGATTTATGGACCTTCAAATCGACACATATTGTTTGATTTGTTGAAGCTATTATGACGTTACCAAATCAGAAGTACGATCGTATGTAAATCGTCGTTCACTCAGAAGACGAATTAGAATTTGCAGTCTTGGGCATCCTGCAGCGCTGTCTTTTTATACACCATAATTTAATTGGGCAAACCAAAGCCGAACCAAAATTTAGGGCGGTGGCAATTACTTGAGAAGGGTAGCTGATAGTTCACACATTATTCTGCCATTCAAATGTCATTGCTATCCTTTAGGGACTCTAGAGCCTCTGCTCTTAGGGGCCTATTTCTGATTATAACAGCCGCTCAAAACGCGTTTTATAAATTCGTTACAATGGTTGACAGGCTTGTTAAATACACGCTATAATGTTTTCGAAATCTGAAATGTAGGTGTTCTGGCACAGTTGTTTTTAACGAGAATGTACTTATTAGAGGCGCATACTTTCCTCATGCAGGTGTCTAGCCTTTTACACGATCCTCTTGACCTCTCTGAACATTTGTGCAGATCATGTATAGTGTCATTGTAAATTACAATGCTGATGCCCTTAGGGTCACAAAATTGGGCATTAGCATAACCCGAGGTGAACATATTTGCATGTTGCTTTCCTTAATATTCCAATGCCATGCTCCTTAATGGGCGTGCTTTACCTCAACCCATGTCTTAGTGCGTCGCTATAAAAACAAATGAACAATAAGAGAGACATTTTAGCATGAAAATCCACTGAGTTTGAGTAGCTCGAAGCATCTGCCGGGGCAGGGGCGTCCTCACTCAGGCCCTCCAGAACCACAGGCATCCACGCGAGTTGATGGTGGACAACGCCTGTGACGTCCTCACGGGCTTGAAGGACAATTTTTTTCGGTGCAAACACCAGTTTTCCTGGCTCACGTGTCGGTGAGAGAGCAAAAATAAGTTTCTCCCTCTCTCCTCCTTTGACACACCAATTTCACAAGAATAGATGATAGATCCTCAAGATGCAAAATGTTCTTTTCCTTAAACAACATCTCTGCTATTTGAAAGCAATTCGCTTTGCGTTTTTAGTGCGCTTAGTGGTTAATGGTAGCACAGGATTAATTGGTAAACCTTTAATTCAGATTTTGTAAGTACCTAAACCTCTGTTTTAGTGCCTTACTGGACTCTTCTACTGGGACATGTCTGAAGCGCTCTGCCCCATCTGTTCGTAAAAAATACACATTTCGTCCCGGCATCGTGTCTTCTCTGCAACTTCAGGAGGAATTCAAGGTGCTGCGACTGCATTCCTCGCATTGATCTTTGAGTTCAAACCCTTTCGGTGCAAATAACAATTGAGATGCATTGATGTTTTAAGATGCGGGACTGGGGAATCCCCAACAAGACCTAGAGCTAAAGGCCTTGATTAAGAGACGATTGTGCTATCAGATGGGGGACTAAAAATGCCATCATTAAGTCTGTTTTGCTGACTATGTCATGCAAGTCAAATATATCCTTCAGTGTAAAGGAGTAGCAGGCAATTCAAAGTTGGGCAGGGAGGACATAGTATAGTGTCTGATGGCCCCTGGTGGGCAAAGACCAATGCGGTTAAACCAGGCATCAGCAACACCCAAACTTAGCATTAAAAATTCCTACTTTGTACCTAGCTATTACCGAGTCTAACAAAAATTTTCCAAAAGGATTTTATCAATTACCTCCCACAATATCTGTGGCGATTGTAATAACTAAACTTAAAGAGCTCGAGAAAATTTTACCTGTCCAAGTCAACACTTCAGTTTCTTCTTATAAATTCAGATTTCTTCATGGCTTTTGGTTTTAATTCATATGTAGTTGAATTCTTGCTAACCTAAGGGCCAAAATAGAGCGTAAACGGCTCCAAAAGGTTCCGTTAAACGAGATAAACAAGTTTCTCAGATGTATGGCTGATTGCGGAAGTGTCTGAGAAAGTAGACTACCTTTTAGTGCACATTATCATGATCCACTTTAGAATGCTTAAATGGCCTAGAGACTTCCATGAAGGCGAAAGAAGTCAATACTTGGGTGGAATTTATGGTGTTGGTGCATTGAAGGGCTAGAACCAACTGGCTTTGCCCGCGGCCTAGGCCGTCTGACGAAGGTACAACAGTGGAGCCCTTGGGATTCCAGTTGCCAAAATCGGGAGCTAAGGAAGGATAAACATGCTCATATATAGTGCCTTAAAATACATTCAGTACGAGGGACAAGTAAGTGGTGAGTAAGCCCTGACTGGCCCTTTTGAGTGAGGCGTTAGCATTAAAGGGGTCAACCACTAGGTATCTGCTTAAGGCCCTACAAAATGTAATGAATGAATTTGCGGAGCTGATTCTTAAAATTCTTCCAACCAGAGTGGTTTCAATGAGCGTCATCTAGTAAGTCTTGTAAGTAGATTGACTGAACCGTCCGGATCAATCATCTACACTTGTTCTCTTTTACAATGAAATACCCCACACCGCCTACTCACTTGATGAGGACCGGCTGTTCAGCGATGACGGGTCTTTCAATGCTGAATAGCTCATTTGCCGTTACATCGAGAAAGGGCTAGCACTCTCACTCCGAAATTCTAGCTGAGATGTTAAAATTTACCTTTCTCGTCTCGTAGTAAACGTTTTTCCTTAGCTAAAACCAAATATCATCTTTAAATAGAACCAATTTCTTTATGACTAGACTATGCCGAATAGAGGACAAAGACGCCAGCAAGAAAATCATAACATATCGCTGCGTCCATGGTCAAATGTGGGTCATCAATTGATCAGATTGTACTCAGGTTTATGTTCACCCGTACGAGGTCGTTCCTGGCCAACGCCTATTTCTTCCTGGCATCTGGTCAGTCTGTTACCATTCAAACAGGGCGGGTGGCTACATGAACCACTACAACCCTTGAAATGCAATTTTAATGATGAGGCAAGAAAGCTGATAGCGGAAGCCAGGCGGTTAACACTTCTTGATTCTCTTTTCAATTCTTTCCACAAATGACGACCTCTTGGATCCATAGTGTGTAGGGCGAGTTCGTTCGGTGGTGGCACCTTAACATGGCACATTGTATGGATAAAATTTAGCTAAAGCAAATTGGTCTCATTTAAAGAGACCTTTACAAAGTTTCCAAAATCCCTTAAACAGAGACGATTTTTAAGTTTTGGAGTAAACTTCTACCTAGTCTTGATTCGATGAAAATAGCAGGATTGATACATGAAAGACTCACCTGGCCCAGCCATTAATTATTCCCTGCTATTCCTATTGCTTAATAAAATTGATGTGTCATGCCAAATTACACCCTTCATACTAAAATTAGGGTATCATTGCACATATAGCTCCAACCATGATCGCTTAACACTTCCTCAAACAAGTGAAAAACTGATTACTGTGCGATCTCTGAGACATATTGTCCACGAAGGTGCGACATCCTCAGATCGAACTAGCATAATGATGATGGAGAAGCAAAGGCGCAAGGCATTATGAGGCTCAACAATAGCCATCGCCTCACTAAAATTCGTCCCAAACGAAGCAAACCAAAGCTAATTGGTCTATACCTTCATACACGTTACTATTGTATCGCCACAGAGCTGATATAGTAGAATCTACTGCGTGTCTTGAGCCCAAGACTCCGAGCAAAGGGAGCCTCACATTCTCAAGTACAACTTACTCTATCTGTGCAATTTAGAAACTTAATCAAGAGCACTTTTTGTAGGATACTAAACGGTATTTCGCGTTTCCTACTTTCCCAACCAGTCGGAATCCGCACTCTTAAGTGCAAAGAAGATATGGAACTGCTAAAAAATCAAACATTTTGCCAGTTGAATAGTCACAAATCTTAGTGGAAACAATTATAAATAAAAAAGGACTGATCAGGAACCGCGATAGTAAGGTAGAGATAGGGGAGAGGAATGCATCATAATGACTTCTGCACAAGGGCCAAGTCAGCGTCCACCATGAGGTTGACCAGTGAGTCAAAGTCAGTCTTTCTCACCCATTTCAGCTCCTTTTCAGCCTTTGAGCTGTCACCCACCAAGAGGTCCTGGATTGTGGGGGAAAAAACGGACGCTCATGCAAACAGTACAGGCGTTTGAACCAAAAAGATGGGAGAAAAACATACCACTTCCGTAGGCCTAAAGTAGTTGGGATTAACACGAACACGCACTTTTCCTGTCGCCTTGTCTTTACCGACCTCACCCAGACCCGAGCCCTCCCACCTGAATCGCAGGGAGCAATAACATAAATACAAACATGGCGAGACCAATATTAGCAATGCAAAGTATTCTCTTATGAGTTGGCAGACTGGCGATTCCATGCGTCGTTAGGGCAACCAAAAATGCTTTTAAGCACAAGAAAACAAAAACAACTTCGAATTTTCCAAAAGATCGACAGCTGCCCTTTGCCAACTGCACTTAATGGACCTTAAAAACGTACTCCAATTCAATACCCGCACGAGCAAAAGCTTTGGTGGCGAATTCGCGAACACTATGCTTCTCGCCCGAGGCAATAACTAGATCCATTGGTTTCTCCTGTTGAAGCATGAGCCACATCGCGTAAACGTAATCCTCAGCGTAGCCCCAGTCACGCTCTGCATTGAGATTACCTAGTTCAACAAGTTCCTGTCAAAAATCAAAAATTAATATCAGGGAGCAACGACACAGTGTAACTTCAAATCACCAACCTGTTTCCCGTATTTGATCCTAGCAACAGCTCTGGTGATTTTTCTGGTCACAAACGTTTCGCCTCTACGTGGGCTTTCGTGATTAAAAAGGATACCATTGCAAGCAAACATATCGTAAGATTCACGGTAGTTTACAACAATCCAGTAAGCATACAGTTTTGCCGCGCCTAAATGAAGGTTAGAGACGTCAGTAAATGATGCCATTTTCAAATCACAATACAAATGGAAGACCTACTATAGGGTGAGCGTGGGTAAAATGGCGTCTTTTCTGTTTGAGGAATTTCAGCCACTTTTCCAAAAAGCTCACTCGTTGAGGCTTGATAGAATCGAACAGTTTTCTCAATTCCAGCTGAACGGATAGCTTCAAGGAGACGAGTAGTGCCGATGCCAACAACATCTCCAGTGTATTCGCTTAATTCGAAAGAAACTTGGACGTGTGACTGAGCCGCTAGATTGTATACTTCATCAGGTCTTATTTTTGCCATCAGATGGGACAGATTAGAGCTATCAGTCATATCACCATAGTGCAAAAAAAAGCTTTCTAAAGCACTTATCAGGGACGCATATACGTACGTTTTTCACGGTAAATGACTGGATCTTGGTATAGATGATTTACTCTATGAGTATTGAATGAACTAGAGCGCCGAATGATGCCGTGTACCTACACATAATCAGTTACCGAAAAGTGATGTTACGTGATAGCCTTTGGATAGTAGAAGCTCAGCAAGGTAGGAGCCATCCTAAACATGATGCTAGAATCGGCGGCGGACTTGCCTGTCCTGTGATACCAGTAATTAATGCAACTTTGTAAGGTCTTTTTTCTCCAGCAGGATTCACCATTCCCGAAGCCATAACTACACACAAGCAAAACACCACAAAACGACTGACACAAAAAGGAACGTTGTGTCCTTGAAATGCATATTTTTGGATTTATAAAACAAAACAATTAAACTCTTTTGCGCACAACATTGAGTTGTCAATAAAAAAACTGACATTTGCTAAACTGTTGTACCCAGATATCATGAAGGACATTGTGAAGCCTCCCCACCATTAAACTACCAAGTTACAAGGTTTTGCAAAGAACGGTGCTTATTTCTGCTCTATGAATGCAGAAATGTTCCGAATTTTTGCCCTGCATGTGCAAAATGAGGCTGTTTCTATTAAATACTATGTCTGTTTACAATTTATGCCTTAAATTAGCAACTATTGAGTTGTGACATCCGAATACCATCTCTAGGGCAACAGAAGCCACAATGTGCGCAAAGAATGCACATCTTTGACCTACATTGCAACCCGGACCAAAAATGTAATGCTTCGTTTGTTTAGACTGCTAACTGGATTGCGGACACCCAGGCGGTCGTATTGACCCACCAGGGCTGGCCTCAGGGCAATTCCTGAAGCATTCCGAGTGGCATCTAAACGAGAAGCATAGTGCTTAATGGCGACCGCTTTAGACCTGGCTGCATGGGCTGGCCTCCCTGCCATGCCAATGGCTCCATTCCTCTCTCTCTTGAACATATGTATTCCAACCCTACGCTTAACCTTCTTTCGTCTTCTGGAGATGCATCCGAACGCCACAGTGGTGGCATCGGGAATCGGACCTGGCTTTGTGCACTTTACATCCTGATTTATACTGTAAGTGATATGCTATGACAGTACGAAAGAAGTGCCTGTGCTAAAGGACTAAGAATGACGTTCGCCCTCGATACCTATCCCATTCCCGTACACTACAGAACAGCATAAAAACTGAGGCGACATTAACCATGGACCATCTAAAAAGGAGACTGGTAAACTAACGCTTTCAACGGATTCATTGGTGGTTGGCAGAACCTCCTACGCCGAAGTTAGTTCGTAAGCCGGACGAACCTTCAGGTTGGGCTGCATCGGCAAGAGAGCTCACTGACGTGGTATCATCTTCCCATTTGCGTCGAATGTCGGTGCCAGGCATGGACAGCTTGTAGGTGCTTCTTACAGCATTAATTGAGTTGAGATGGTTGATTTGAGAGGTCCATTAGAGGATTTGTCAGCGATAAAGCTCAAAAAAGGTTACGGAATGCTTTGCTTGTGAAAACCGCTTGTTGGCCTTCGGTGACTAGAGCGACCGTTTGAATCTAGCTGCGTGGGGTAGCCTCTGGCCATATCACCAGCCTCTTTCCTCCCTGTCTTAAAACCTACATATTCTGCTATACGCTTTGCCTTCTTTTGTCATCTAGGGATGCTTGAGACGCCACAAGGAGGCTAAGAACAGGGCAGAAGATATATGTTCAAATTAGGGAGGGAATGTAGCTTCTGGCATGAAGTCAGCTTACCAGCGATGACGTGGTGTTGGGCATTAAAGAAAACTTTTAATCGCTCCACTTTGCTCCTTGCTCTATTTCACTTTACAAAAAACACTGGAGAGCCAATCATTCAGATCGAGGAACTCCTATGCGAATGAACAGATATCTGACCTTAGCATCACCGACTTCCTTTGGCAGTTATAATGAACCTGCGCAATCTAAGCTTTTTATTTTCAGCTTAAGTTTATTATGCTATGGTGTAGACTTACGTGATCCTCCCGATACCTAATCAAAATATACGGCACCAACCTTGAGACTAATTTAGGAACAATGATGGATTATTTAAGCGGGCCCTTTATCAACGCCGCACGCTCTACTTTGTTGAGATCCGAGGATAACTTAGTAACCAAGAAAATCTGGTTCTCTAAAAACCAGACCGGGTCATTTCATCGAAAATACCATAAGGCGTAGATTTTTTTCGCAAGAAAAGGTATGTAACAAAGAGTGCAGAAAATACTGAAGTTCCTACTGTCATTCAGGAAGATTTTAGAACTTAGGGTGAGAAATGCGACTGGTGGCATTGCCAGGAGGTCAGTTCACGCAGATAGGTAAAAATGATTACGTAAGTCCAGAAAGGCTCACAGGCAGCCCAAACAAAGCATTGCAGTGGAGGCAATGGATAAATGTCTTTTATCTCTAAAATGATAAACCAACCCTAGTTCACAACCTTTGACCAAGAAGTCCCACTAATGTTTTACTACCGCAAGAACATAGAGCCCACGAACCACCCAAATTCTTCGGCCGAGCCTATGCTCAACTGGCCACGTTTCGCACTTTGGTTTCGTTTGCATACAAGCGAATTTGAACTTTAAAATGCTTTTAATGGGCGTAATATAGTATATTAACATTCTAAGAAGCACATTATTGTCAAATTTACCTAAAATGAATGTATTAACAACGCACTTTTAGTAATGCTTCACAATACAGCAACTGCGAAGCCCCAAAAGTATCATGTTACCAACCGAACGCGCATGAGCTAAGGGGAAGTGTAGCAACCCGCGTATCCTTAAAAGACGGAGAGAAGGCTAGGTGTAGGTCAGAATACTTGTATTCTGGACAGAAAGGAAGGGAACTGCTAGCATGGCCGGCAGGCCAGCCCGCGCAGCCTCGTCCAAGGACCAACCAACAGTCCAAACAAACAAACCGCTACAGAAAGGATTGTCTAATAGTGATACTAATCAGCAGGTACAGGTGAAGTGGGTATAAGGTCTCCTTTGGAATCGTAATAAGTCAAAGCATCAGAAAGACTATGCATTTCGAGTAATTTTTAAGTGATATTTGCCACTACTATTGACTTGCAAGGCGTAAATAAAACACTAGATGTGAAGTGTTATTGTCAAAAATTAACATTTTACCTTTTGATTGCCTTTTATTATTCTTTTATCAGCCTGGATAGGCACCGCGCAGTTTACTCACGCCAATGTGGCTAGGCAGTCGTTGCGTGGTATGGCTTCAATTCGTTATTTATAATTGAGACTTTGTCTTTAAATAAATAGGGTTCTTGGTTTTATACTTATATGGTTGCACTCGTTTGCCATCCAAACCAGTCACTCTATAGTCATAAGTTAAGAAATTTAGGAAGAATGGGCTCGGTATTGCTAGAGTTTCCTTGATTCATCGAAAGGCTTTTCTAATGCTTATGTTTGATCTATTCTGCTTTTTTTACACTGTATGTGTTTGACTTGGACAGTTCTGCTTGTGCTTCTAAAGTGTTTTCAATTATTGTCAATCAGCTCATGAGATCGCAATCATTTGGCCTTTCAATGTTCAATTATATTCCCTAAGACTGCATAGGTATTTATAGCGGTTTGTTCTTACATCAAGATGTTATGTAGATTGGTTTCTTTCCGGTGATTTTAAACATACTTAGCTGAATAATCTTCCACCACTTTGGGAAGAAATCCAATGTTTCGACTAGCTCACTAAATCTGACCTCTCTAACCCAATCGGACGTAATAAGCCGTTGCTGCCAATGCTGTGGAGGATAATTTAGCTAATCACACAATACATCAATGCGCTTTGCATTTTGTGTTACTGATTTTACATTCTTGTTGAATTTTTTGCCGAAATTGTTCGTTAACTGGCATGTTTGGAATTTGTCTTGTCAATGTTGTTGCTGGAACTGTGGCTGTTTACCTGACTATTTTCTGAGTCTGTTGGCAAAATTGCGTACCCATGCCTGTGTTTGTTGCACAATTGCTGACTCCTGCCTCTGGTAAGATTTGCATTCTAATTCATCTTTACTAAAAATATCGTTAATTCAACATTGATAGAGCAGTAGAAAGGACTGATCTGAAACTTAAATGGTTTTCAATCACCAGAAAGCGAAAACTTAAAAAGATCCATTTTTGATATTTGGTGAGTTTATAAACAGGCCTTCTTCCCCTCCTTTATAAAAGGACGTATCAGAGACTAAGAAGTTTTTCTTACAAAAAAATGTGGGCCAGAAAAAGGGTTAGTTGAGCGATTTGCTTTGAACCCGGTTTGTTAAGACTGGTCTTATTTCGTTCCCATGTTTCAGTTGTCAATTGCCTCACTTGTTCGCCCTCAGCATCGACAAGATGCCAAACTCTGACGACACTGGCAGGGTAACCTGACGGATGCTGCCCTTTTGCGGCGTGGAGCACTCGTGGAATGGCTCAGTAGAGTGTTCGGCTCATTGCTCTGCTCCCCTCAGCTTTGCGAGTTATTGATCACGCTACACATTGCTGCATTTCCCACTCCTATCTAATACTATTAATATTGGATTGGGGATTGAAAATACTGTGCCATTGGATTGGTCCGTACGGCTTAGAAACACAATCTTACTTTTGTATGGCAGGCTATTTGTGGCATAAATCTGATTTACTGGCTCCTTTTAGGAATGTTTAAGTGTCAGAAGCGGTTATTATTGGCTTTGAGACAATCGCCTACGCACACTATCGTGCACTACAGATGCTGCTATGGTCGCCATTCAATGTTTTTTCGACCTTGGATGAAGCATGCTCTACCCTTGGTCTACAATAAAGCTACCTTTCCGCTCGAGCTATACAGCATTTCGTAAATACTATTTAATTGCTTCTCTGTCCGGCAATCAAATACCCTTCGTATTGTGATGCTGTGAAATCCTAATTCATTACTAACCAGTAAATCACACCATTTGCGCTTGTGCACAATCCAATTCTCGTACTTTTCATATCGTAAACGTAGTATTCACGGAGCTCTCACCTTCACTTATGCTATAGCCCATTTTTGAACTATGACTTACATTCTCGTTCGCGAGAGTAAGTGCTTAGCTCATTTGGGATAAAAGCTGTTGTGAAAGTTCTCATCAAGCTACTTACTGCACGGTACATGATCCCTCAGCATACCACATGCTTGGAAGCTTCTCACACTGGGTCGAATACTTTTTGTAGCCGGCTTACCCTTTCATAATGGTAGCTGATGACTGCTTATTCAGCAATTGTAACTAACTCATGGGTCAACTGCCTTTCTAATTTTACCAAAATAAGCATTGTATTATTTTTCGTGAATAACAGTTGCTGGATTTGAGGATTTGTGCTCATTGGCACACAATCGGACATTTGGTCAGAAGGCAAGTTGATGCTCACATTCAGGCGTAATGCTTGTAATGGTAGCAGTTTGATGTGCCATTAATTATTGCAGCAGAATAATGTAGCATGCTTTGTATCAGAAACGTGTAAGGTGCCTTCACTAGGTTCCAGTTTTTAGTGCCGGTTGACTGCAAACGCACTCATCTGGAACACCAGTCAGTTGAAAAGTGGTGTGGTGCGAAACGTGATTGCAGCAAGAGACACTTGCCTTCTAGCTGTCTTGACGCGCTCTACTGTTATGTCCGCCGGTGTTCTTGGGCATTATTGAACAGGATTGCAACAAGTGGCCAATTTCACGTCAGTACTTTTTCCACCATTTCGAATGCGGGGGAGTTCGGGTGTGTGCTGCAGACATTGCGCAGCATGGTTGAGCAATGCGATCTAGGGAACTTTAGCTGAAGCGGCTTTGATGTGGACCGTGCAAACCACATTAGCAAACGGTTTGTCAACAAATCCACACAAGGATATGAAATCGTCTAGCGCAATGTTCATGATGTGGATTAGTGAAAGGCAGTTTCACTATTGCTGGTGTCTGGAGACCTAAAGGCGAGTCAATGATCTTTCCGCTAAACGTGAGTGATCAGTTCCCTGTGGCGGTGCATGCAATAGTCGATTTGATGCATCTCATTGTGTATGTTTGTACTGTCGATGATGATTTACTGGTCTAAGACCCGTTTTGGTTTTGATTTGCTCCAGGAGTGGTAGTACCGATCCTTTCCTTTAGTCGATTCCTGTGTTTGGATTGGCCTAGATCTTGTGTGTAAGTTCCACCCCAGAACTACCTCAGGTTTTCTTTCGCTATTCCCACCGTCAACCTGTTAGACACCATACAGTCTGAGATTTTGTTGCAAGTTCTGATTGCCTTTACCGATTCATGACTAAAAGTCGATTGCGAAAGTGTGGAAGGGTTAACTTGAAGCATTAAGTGAATGTTGTACCGAAATTTCTCTGTAGTTCGCGGCTCTAAACTCGCAAGGTAGTCACGTTGTTGTCGCAGGTTCTCGAGGCTTTGCCATCTGCGTACTGTCTTCTCTTCGATGGCGCCTCTTTGGCAACGTTTCTCAGGTAAGTGGGAGTAAATGTGACGCCTCTCACTGAACCATAGCGATAAGTACCGTGGACGAGGTTTTAATAGTTATGTAGAGTAACCACAAGGATAGGTGGGTTCTTATAGATGCTACCCATTGACACCGAATGAGTCTATTTTTGAACGAAACTGGCGTGTTTGGCAACTTTGCTGGTTGTATGTAGGGCCTCCAATAATCACTCTCTGGCTACAACCTATTACCTCACTCAGGGCACATTTGCATAAGTTTCGACGAAGTGTTAGAAATGGGTGTAAAAATGGCTAAAGTTTGGTAACAATGTCACCCTTCATCTTTTGGGGATGGGTAGGCGATCTCGTATTTAAAATGAAAGCAATTTTTCAGGCTGTAGGTGAAGACTGAGTGGAAGTATAGATGTTATAACTGCAATTTGATTCCACCTCAAATTACCCTAATTGTGGTAGATGGAATTACCACTTAACTGGTACGTAATGGTTCAATTGTCCCAAGAACCGATTCTTGTTTAAGCGATTCTTCTACTTCTGCAAACGGTTTTCAACAAAAGTGAGCTAACGATCATGAGCGTGAACTCTTGCTTCAAGCAAGGTGAGAAAATGTTGCAGACGAAATATTAGTTGCTCTTTTATTCCAAAAGAAAGGGAAAGTTATTCAGTGAGATGAAGTCCGGTCGCGAATTCACCACAAACAGCAATACGACAAGTAAAAGCACTAGCGAATTCCTCCGAAAGCTGTGCCCTACCGGTGGAAAAGAGGGTATGCATTGTGCAATGTCACAAAAGTTAACACAGACTTAAAAAGGCTCACTCGTCTTTTGTGACTTGAGCCCTGCTAAGCCATGCTTGAATCTGCTTGTGGGATAGGAGCTTTATGGCTGAACAAAGTTTGCCATGCTTTAGGAGCAAACATTTGAGGTGCATGCAGGCTTGGCCTGGTGGGGACGCTTCGTTTGCTGCTGCGCATTCAACTACGTCGCAAGCCACTGCGAGGTTGGTGCACCGTTCCACTAGCCTCCACTTATTACCTATTTTCTTGGCCTATCACTTTTTTGCCTCTACAAGATTCGATGCTATCCTACCACGGAGAAACTGGACGATCGTTTCGCCTCAATTGTTGCTCTGGAAAGTTCTATCCGTCCCCTTGTACTTGATGTTGTGGGGAGTCGTCTGATTGTCTTCTCCACCGACAGTCATTATCGGTCGTTCGACCTCTCTGTCGGGCCCAAACCACATGGTATGCCGGTTAAAAGTCCTTGTGATAGTAGGATTGCTTGCCTGGAGATCTGATTCTCAACTATCATTTGAGCTGTTTGACTTTGGTTTGGCCGCGTCCATGGTGAAGGCATTCTTTTTTTTCTTTAAGGCGTAAAATGCAGCTGGTAAATATAAAAGCTCTCATATTTGAGCCAGAACTTGTAGGTGATTTAACCGACCGACTCACGCAGACGATTGATACCATTTGACAATCCTAACGGTAGCCTTTTCACAATGACAACCATGTAGCTTCTGGAAAGCGAAAGGTAGATGTGCAATTGAATGCTTTCTGGTAATTTTGGAGGGCATGAATAAGTTATCAGTAGTCGGATGGGAAGCTGTGTTTGATGAATACATAGCTATATTTCACCTCATCAAGGCGGTTGTGCAGTCTGCCTTGACGGTAGTTTGTTTCAGTCAATCACCGTCTAATTAGTCAACTTTATTTGTTCAACTGCAACTTTGATCCAAAATTCGTTAAAAGGAGGGAATGGATAGTCGCGGGACGATTTGTCTGCTTTGAAGTTTTTCGCTGCAGCTCATAGGTATTCGCCTTTGTCATTGGTCTGGCATTCAACTTGGTTGATTTGAGGTGCAATTTTCCATCTGCTAGTGCAATGACCATTAAATCACTGTGTCTCTGCTTTTTATCGGTCACACCCTTCCGAACAGAGTGACTCCTAAATCTAGAGTCGGATTTGCTCACATTTAGGGTTTGAGCCTGCAACATCTTCTTTTCCCTTCTAGAAGTCGTACTGACTCCGCATTCAACTTTCAATCTCGCCTCATTCTTTCCCTATGCTGTTTGTCTCACTCGGATGCTTCCCCTCCCACTGCACTCTCATTCGCCCAACGTACTGCCTCATGCGAACCGTGGTTGGTTTACTTTAGCCAATCTATGCAACTTCATAAAGGGTTTAAGTGTTGATATGGTTGTCTGCGTTGGCAAAGCAATCGAAATGTACCACCGGTGTCGCTTTTTGTAGTTTAATTTGTCGTGTCAAATGATCCATTCCGTTCGAACTAGTAGTTGTATCAAGCATCGCTGCCGATTTGAGATAACTGTGCTTGTATACAAACTTATTCGTGATAATTAGCGACATTACTTCTGGCGCCAGCTCTTCAAATTGCTAATTTTGAGGCTTAAAGCACCCGTAAGGCCAGAATTTTACTTTACTTAGGTTGTCACATAAGCTCTCTCAACATTAGGCAGATTCGAATTATGTTTTGATCCGTGTGTATTGGTGTCATGGTGAAACGGACGGTCATGCTTCGCTTGTTTGCGGTTGAGGCTGTTGTGCGAATGGTATTTCTATTCATAGCCGGCAAACTTTCTCTTTCCCATGCCAACATCAGATGAGACTGCTTGGCAGACGGAAGGTGTGGAGGTGGAGGGGAGTACTCTCCTCGTCATCTACGCGGGCAACCTCCTCCTCCTTCCCAACCTCCACTCATCACTGAATGAACCCAAGATCAGTGAAAACAGCTCTGCGTTTGCTGGTTTCTTTAGTTTTGGTGAGAAGAAGGACAGCAATGCGAAGAAATATGTAAGATGTTACTAAGATATTTGGTACAAATCTGCCTTACTTACCGCGTGTTTTTGTGTGATGCCTTTAATTTTGAACCAGACGTGGTTCACGAAGTTACTGCGAAACTAAAATCCGTGAGTACGTACTAAAGCCACGATCTACCGCATTTTGGCCTCTGCTAATTGTGAATCTCTCACAGCAAGGCTAATCCACTCGGCGTTGGTTAAGTGTTGGCAAATGCTCACTTTTCATTTTGGCGTGGACATCGTTTTGTTTCAAGTTGTTAGGTTTTAACTTATCGACAGCACCATTGCCTGTTGAAATATGGGGAAATTTTGGGAGGCCTCGCTCTGTTTCTCTATTCAATCTTCGGAATCATGCTGAAGGTCCTGCCTTGACAACAACAAAAGCAACATTAAAAGATTTGGATGCGTCAAAGGCAAACTGTCTGCTTATCCATTCGCTAATGTATCCTTATTCAATCTTGCCATGTATTCATCCACTTCAACTGGCCAGGAACCGTTAGTCACGTCAACGGTTCGTTGCTCGATAGGGGCATCACGACGAGTGGAGGCATCACTTGATATGCACGCGTGCATAAAAGCGTGGACAATGAATGCTTCCCACTGACCGGTCACCCACGGTGGACTGACTAATTCTTCATAACTGACAATCTCAGCCACCTTAAGGCACAAGCCTCAGTCCAAAGTCAGTCATATGTTTATAGCATTTGGGTTGCCCTGGGAAGCCGAATCATTGCAGAGTTGGTCAGTTATGGCGAGTTGAGGGCTCCGAATCGCCTGGCTTCGAATTAGACCGTGTTGGGGGGTCGTCAATGCATGCCAGGTGCGTTGTGCCATTTGGATGAACTGCAACATTTTTGGTGACAGCCTATGTGCTCCTCAGTGGAAGCATCCATAACCTATGGCGTCATCATCGTTGAGGGCAGAAAATACGAGGGACGTTTTGAATCGAGAAAAGTGAAAACATTACACATCAATGGCAAGCTGACATTGCTGGCCTCCTAAACTTTCTCCGTGGCAAGACTTCTGATCGACGTATCTTCCTTTCAGATCTTCCCTTGATGCAGTTCGACATTTTTCTTGGTCGAGTGCTGGGAAGTTGCGTACTCGAGGCTTAGAATGACTAGGTGGTTGTGTGTGGTGGTCGTTTTTATCGGAAAGAATTGTATAATTAAGTAGTTGAAAGTTGTAGACGTGGAATTCGTTAGTCAGGGGTAGCATCAATTATCTGGTTGTGGTGATTTCTGATTGAACTTTGTTTGAGATGATTGATTGGGTGTTAGCAATGGAAGTAGAGCAACCCCAACTGGGTTGCAAATGATAAGGCGTGCTGAGGAGATGCTGCTGAGCGGTGGTCAATAGCAAACGCCTACCTCCTTCCTAGCAAGATACCTTCAGTCCAACCCTAGTTGCCTCCAGAGTTGAGTTGCTCTGGTCTGCGACAGCGAACACACCTTGCACATTGTCCCTTCAAAGACCCGCCGAAGTGCCCACCCTGAGTGAAGATGAAGAGGAGGATGAGGAGGAGGCTGATGAAAGGTGCGGTGAGGAGACGAGAGGATTCTCCTTGGTGAACAGGGGACGCTATGGAACGTGCGTTCTCGTTCCTCCTCCCTTTCTCAACGACTCCATATGGCTCTTCTGTGGTGCCGATGGAATGCGCATCTGGCTGCCTCTGGACACAGGCTCGGTGCGGCGGTCGTCTGGAGGTGTGTCAGACATTCCACTCCCCTTAAGTGTGGACAGGAAGCCTTCTGGAATGTACTTTTCCATGGGAAGTGCTTCGAAAGCCTCCAGACGTGTGATGATTTCCCTCGGTCTGGATGGACTTTCTTATCCATTAGGTGAGACAATGCAGCAAGTGTTGATCAGTTGAGTTTTCATGCTAATCGACGCGTAGTTTGACGAATGCACATCACTTGCACAACAGCTGCTCCCCACTGTTCATGCACACTGGAGGTGTGAATGCTTCAAAATAAGAGCACAAGTATCTGTAGTTGGATGCATGTAGACCATTTCCATTTCGTTTTTAGTGTCGTATTTGAGGTTGTTTCATTACTTTTCCATTTTCTTAGTCATATTCCTCGACAGAGCTGTGTTCGTAACGGTACAGAGTGACTACTTACGAGTGGAGCGTTCATACTCAGATTTGTTGGTCGACCTCACTTTATCAACGGATGAAGCACGAACATTGACGGAGCTTTGACATTTTCTACCTCCTTAACTCTATCCATTCTTTTAATTTAAACGTCTGCTTTATGTGCTTTTTCGTGTAAAACATAGTTAGGAGCGATAAAATTTTTATTCGATAATATACGTTGTCAGTCGTCTCGTGGGGGGAATGTTACAGTTGGTGGGGCAGTGGCAGGCAGGTTTTATCCACCCTCATTACGACTTATTTAGATATAGTTTGCCTCCCCATTCAGTCCTTCAAAGCGTCCGATTTCGAATGTAGGTGCAAAACACGCGGGGGAGAACTTGTGCTGCCACCTTGCCTCACAGGTTGAGGCCGCATTCAGCAGTAATAATCGCATTTAGCCTAGGCGGTTGGAGCGCTCGGACAGTGTCTTTGATTCCTCTGTTATTGCTTAACATTCACCCTAATTTTTGTCACTCTTACGGCGTTACGCTTGCCATTGTGAGAGCGGAAAGAACTTACCCAAGCATGAGCCCTCACCTTCGTTAAGTGGCTCCCATTTCTTCCAATGTGGATCGGTATCAATCGGTTTGAAGCAGCATTCATCTCTTGCACTGCAGGAAAGTCAGGCTTCGACTTTTGACAAGGCGTCGCCAAATTCAGAGGTTCATGAAGAAGTTAGCAAAACGCGCAGTCACCATGCCCCCTTACCGGTTTCGTATAACGGGTTTCGCGAAATGCAGATACTTTCCATTACCAGCACACCAACCACGCAATGAAGCATAGAAACTAAAGCATTCTCAGACCCGAAGTCTAACATCCCGAGCTGCTTGCCTCAAGTACCCAAGGGTGGTCAACTTCTCATGCTGCCACTGATTTTATTTAGCTGATAATAATAGAAGGCGGTGAACACTTTGCAGACCCACAAACTACCCTCTCAATGAAAGACTTGTGCAATCCATCAATATGTACCAATCACTGCGTCAGCAATGGACTGAAGTGCTGTCACGCTTCATCCTTATCCTGCTAGCAAACGACAAACCGCGAAAAGTCTAGCCTCTGTCAGGATTGTCAAAGTTTTTTGGTTGTCATTAATGACACCATCTGACTCCCCACTTTCATGTATCAGCTGATTTAGCCAAAAAGCTGCACATGGCCATCACCATCACCCATGCGACGCAATTTCAGCCGCTCCTACCTAACCACATGATACCCTTCTCACCAAAAAGGCAATACATCAAAACAGACCATAAAAGGAATCACAACTGTAGTAAGCAACTGTTCAATTACGACGAGACGTTAATAAGGTTTATCAAAAATGCCTCCTAATCAACCACAGGGTTTAACAAATGCATCCTAATAGTCTTCAGAGAGTGGTACATGCGCCTCCACCACTACTCCTTCCCGCCTCCTTCTTGGCAAGAGGCTTTCCGAAGTTCCAGCAGCGCAGCCACCCACTCACACACACAAGGGTTGGTGAAACAGCCCTCCGTGGACTCAAAGAACTCCTCCAACCAGCCCGGCCTCTGCGCCTCCACTTCGTATTCGTACGCCTGCAGAATCATCTCAAATTTGTCCAAGTCCTTGCACACCACCGCCTCCGGTGTCTTCCGCTCCTCATACTCCTACACAATGCAAGATAAGTGAGAACTCAATGCAGCAACAAAAACCACAAATGACCTCCTCCCAAGCACACCTCATTTTCGGTAGCACCTCAATCATTTTGCTTGCGGTAGACACATTAACTACGTGAAACGCTTTTGAAAGAACACACCCCACCACCCACTTTAAGTGAAAGTGCCTTAGCATACCGAAACCAGAACAAAATGTCAGACCACACTAACCATAATCCACCAACTTTCTCGCCACCGGATTCAATGGCCAATCTGACAGCGTTTGCTGGCAGGACCTCTTGAACTGGCCCTTCAGTCGACAAGAGCAGGTGACTTACCTTCCACAAATTAATCAGTTCGGTGCCCAATTCCAAGGGCAGTTCTTGGCACAAGCAGTTGAGCGCAGCCTAGAAATCCAAAACACAAGTACCAGTAATGCGACCTCCTACTCAACCATACCAAGACGAAACGCTAAATCGCACTCCCAAATTCGCATTTTACCTCGATTTGGCATTGAGACACCGCTCCATACGCTACTTGCATTGCTCTAGTGGGTCATTTGGACAGAAGTCGAAGTAAAGTGGATCACACTCAGAAAACAACACCTCTCCCCTTGCCAAAAACAACACTTATCAAGTGTTGGATACATCATCCATGAAACGGTCAAACATTCCATTACCACACTCATCCACACAAAGCTATTCCAAGCGTCGGTGCATGCGGGTTGACAACAGGCATTCTCCTCCAATCAACCAGACCAACACAAAGCCAACTTATTGTTAGCATCGATTGAGCAAACCCACCTCTTCTCGTGCATGCTTCTCCTCCGCAGAGACCCCGCAGAACGGAGTGATGTCACCAATAACGCATTCCGCCAAGTCGTGGACAATAGCCATCTTCATTACCCTGATGGAACCAAAACCAGTCAAATTGTCTTGATGATGCATCAAGTTTTATGCGCGTAGGAAAACACACAGAAGATGTCACCACCACCTGCTTCACTAAGGCAATCCACGTCATCTCACGCTATGCCTAACAACCAACAAAACCTCATTGCGTTCCTTCTTGAGGAACGCATACTTCCTCAAGGATTACCAAGGAATGACATTCCACTTCAAATACTCACTGGTGGTCATTGAAAACGTGCACCCCTTCCGCCTTGCATTTGCTTGACAATTTGGAATTGCTCTCAGTGCTGACGACCCGAGGTGCCACCAGCAGCGGACATGGTGTCATGCAGTCCTCACATACCAACCTGATAATGATTGACTCACCTTAAACCGAGCATGAACTAGCACCGCAGCTTAACCGCACCAACAAGTTCAACTACAAGTTCATTTGACCCACTAGCATTAACTACACCTATCCTCGTTTGGGCACACGATCCTGGGGACGAACTCTCCCTTTGTGAGCCACGCCAAAGCTTCAAAGTGCTTCTGGTACAAAACGAGTCACTGAGATGCGGGAACAATGCCAATGCCCAACCAGGCCACAAAGGAGGGCAACAGCAACGGAACGAACACGCACTCGCAATCCCCCACCGACCATACACACCATTACCAATGCAATACGACGCCGGACATCGAAAATTACACGCACACTCACCCAACACATTCCAACCAAACTAAAAACTCTTCCCTCCCCCATTTCTGCTCCTACGCCTCACTGCACCACAAACGCTCGGAGACAGCGTGACATGTGAAATCAACCCAACCCAACTCAACACTCGCATCATCTTGTGATCGCAATGCTCTTGCCACACACCATCAATCCGAACACCGGGGAAATGCGTCATAAAGCAAAGAAGCAAGCAGAGCAAGTGGGCATTGGAGAGTGAAGTGGCGCCTTACTTGTCTGGCTTGAAGTTCTCCGTCGACGGCAGGAGAGCAGAGAGGAGAGCCATGCGATACATGTGATCGGCCACACTCTCCGGCGCGTTCACTCCCTTGCGTGCCCAACCCGTTCGCACCGTCCTCTAGGCAGTTTTATTTCCATGAGAAAGGGTAGGACACACATAAGGCCACACAAGACGCACTCACCCAGTTGTCAGCCGCACAACTGCCTATATCAATCCGAACCAGCCTTATTCGCCCAGAAAACGACCACGGTAAAGCACTCCGAGCCGCTCAACAGCGAAGCATGGCCGACTAACAAGCAGACTTGAAGCACCACCCCCACCCCATCCCTTAAGCACATGACAATCAGCCTCAACCTTCTTCGCAAACTTTACACGGCCAGTAGACAACTGTCACGCGCAACAGAACGCCACCTCCGCTAATGCGCTCCACGAAACGCTCCACCTCAAGCCAAAAAAACAATCCACACTGCTCCACAAGCAGCGCTTCCATCGACCACTCCAATAATCAGCCTGAGCAGTCAATACTGAGTGCGCTACAATCACCTTGAACCCAATCGGTTACACGCCTAGTCCGCATAGGCCATCAATTATACCCCCACACCCACCGTGCACAACATCTCAAGCCTTCACATTGACTGCACACGATTGCATCATTCAATAACACTTGATACAAAGTTGGACAAATGCATACACGTATACACTCACATACCTTAATCTTACCGCACGCAAGTAGAAAACGCAAGACGCTATCCCCCGACATTCTACAAACAATTACACACTTAAAAGCAAAATATCTCAAGATGCAGTTGCAGCAAAAACACCACTCATCTCGCAACATATAATACACATAGTACAGAATTCTAGTCACTACGTATTCCGGCCTTTTTTAACACTCCGTCAACATAGTCTGACACCGCAGTCGACGAAATCGAACCCAAGCACGAAAACGACGACTTCACGCACTCATTCCACTTGAGACACACCTCGTATGGAAGCTAAGACGCCAATGACCGTAGCAGCGAGGCCAACATACCTTTCGAACAGCTTCGGACACCTGCGGCACCACATATGTCTTCAAGTCATCATACGCCTCAGCACCCTCAGCCGACGAACTCCATACGCCTTTTGAGATACTGTAATACACTGCTCCACCCAGGGCACCCACCTTGGCGACGGCTCTACTCGCGAATCACTTAAAACCACAACCACATACTTCGAGGCGGCCAGTGCCATCCGTCACCCCGCACTAACTAACACTGATCAGTTGACAGTTGAATGGCCTTGCTTTGCCCCAGATGATAATGATAGTTCCTTAAGAGCATCACAATTACACACTTTAAGGTGCCACTATAACAAAGCGCACAATGTCTGCAAAGGTGAATTGCATCCTTCGTGTCTAGTGGAATAGTGGCCACTGGCCGACCGCTTAATGGAAAACTTTTTTAAACCCACTCACCTTGACTTTGCTTAAAACTTAGCAAATGATCAGACCTTTATACTTATCTGGTCATGACCAATCACTGCAGCAGTTAGGTGACCAAAGTCAGCATTCCGACTCGACTACACGGTCATTGAAGTACAATCACGCCCCTCATCTATTCTGCATGCCGAAAAGTCTACCATTGCACGTGGCGTCTTGAGTCTCCACCAAAGACGAGGAGAGGCAAAACATATGGCCGAATATGCACCTTTTGGAGGACGGAATGAATGTGGCTTGCGGCTTGGCTAGGATACCAGTCCACGCGGCTAGGTCATTGTGCCGCCTAAGTTACCAAAGGCCAACCAGCAGTCCGAACAAACAAAGCATTACACAGTCCTTTCCTTCTTTCAAGCGTCGACATCCAGCGACAGCCGTCACTACATAATCAGCATTGCAAGAAGCACCCACGAGCTGACCGCGCATGGAACTGACGTTTGACAGGAGTGAGGCGATGCTGGACACCACGCCAGTGACCCTCCGGGCAGTGCGACCTAACTCTGAGGTTTGTCCGGCTCAACAACTAACTTCTTAGTAAGTAGTTGTGCCACCCATCAATATGCCTGTTGAGAGGCACAGTTCACCGGTCTCCTTTCCAGGCAGTCCACGGCTAGTATCGCTTCGGTTATCAATGGCTCACTTGCAGAACACGGGAGAGGGGTGGACGCCAAAGAAGGACGTCTTCCTTAGTCCTTCCGTTTGGAAATGCTATGAATTCTCCCAGCTGCAGTGCAGGCGCCGTTTTCGTAGCTTTGCCATGTTGCAGACGGTATGGATCAAGGTGGAAACATATAAAGTCGGGTCCGCCTTCCACTTCCACTGCTGTAGGGAATGCGGCTGCTAGCACACCTTGGAGACAATCCCACCCCACTAGGTTAGCATGACCCTCCTAGTGACCTAAGGCCATCCAGCACTCAAACAGACCAAACGTTACACAGCAAATTGCCACATTGGGAAGATCTCGAACGCTGCACACTGTGCTTGCCAGTGACAACAAACACTTCGCTCACTTCTCAATGCAACACGATTTGCCGCGACATAACATCACCCAAGACTGCGATCTCTACCCACTATGCTTACCACGCACCCACACCCACCAAGTACGCTCACTACTCGAGAGTGCAGCAGAGTTCTCACCAAGCAACGCTCCTGCTGCCCGAACCGCATGCATCCAAACAAGTCTCACAAATTCATCAAATGTATTACAAAATAATAAAAACTACAAACAAGCTGTGACCAAAAGAATCAAGAGACTGCACAAGATGAGCTTTGTCTGCCCTCCGTCGATCCAGCATTCACCAGATAATCGTCAGCCGCAGACTCGAAGTCCGCGGCCACATGATCTTGACTCCTCAGTGTCTGCATCGACGATGACGTGAAAATCGGCACCACCAACCGCTTTTCCCCTGTTTCCTTTGCAGACGGAGAATCCCTCTTCACCTGTTACACAAATTACTGCTCAGTGCATCAACCCACTTAGAAATGGGAGTCAAGGCGTTGGGAAAGAGGACGTTACCAAATTTGAGCCTGAGTAAGTAGGAGGCTGTTCAATCGACCTTCTCTCCGCCACTATCAATTGCTTTGATTCCATGACAGGTTGAACAACTTTCCTGCAGGAAAAAGCACATGTGACTGGAAGACGTCCAGCGACTTGGCCGGTTCGGCGTGAATTTTCGAAGCATCGAATGAGCATTTGCAAGGAAATCCTCACAGGGCCCCTGTCCATGGTTATAAAGGAAGTAGACTACTTACGTAAAGTCGTTCTGACTCTCTTCTTATGCTATAATTCAACTGATTGTCTTCAAATGTTGCAATTCTTTTTGATAATGCTTTCGCGAACGGCAATGTCTCTGCTGCAAACTCAACATCTTTTAATTTTTGTAGATTAAAAAATCTTTAGCCTTTGCTGAATAGGAATATCCTTACGATGAATCGTCAGCGATTCCGGTAAGGATGGTGTTAAATGAAAAGTAATTGATAAGACAAAGTGACATCATGTTTCTCTTGATGTTCATTCACACGGTCAATTTGGTACCTTTACCAAACGATTCAGCCCGAGGTCTATCTTAGCTGCCTCCTATCTTCCATAAATTTAATACCCTAAAATTATCATTTCCATTCGATCTATCAAGACCCTTTTATTGACTTGTTTCCCACAGTATTCTGTTTGTGAATTTCGACGTCCTAAGTGGACCTAACATAGGCTAACGCATGATCAAACCGCACTTCATTAAACAGAACAAGTCCAGAGTAAATTTTAACAATAACTTTTGACCTGACATGGCACAAATATTAAGCCCCGGAAGGCAAACTGCAACCAGTCAGTTGCAATGAGAAAACTCGGCATATATTAGAATACCCTAATCTTTCTCGAAATAGAACAAATTAGAGCCTTTTTTTAAAGCTCATATTACAACGAGTTTGACGTACACATATTTTGCCTCCATTTTGCTCCTATGGTAATATGGTTGTTTGAAGTGCGCTCTTTCACCTCCTTTCGTCCCAGCAGCGCATTCAAGTAAATTCCCGTTACATTGTGTTTCGATAATTGAAGGACAACATAATGAAGTGAAAGCGAAATTCGTGGTGAGCAAAGTGTCTGTGGGGTTAAATGCACACTTAAGCATGCTTGGAAGTTTCTTAAGTATCATTGTAACATCTCGGCTAGCAGTTCAAGTTTTGGATTGGAACTAAGGACCACCTATTGCACGGTCTCTCAACTATGCTAGTAGTTGCCTAGTCCTTTTTAAAGTCAGCAATACGCAGTTCGTCTTTAGCTTATTGAAATGCAATGATTGTTCAAAGCAGTACCATGTTGACGGAGTAGCTTCAAGTCAGCGTTGTTGAGCATCCACTAAGCGGACTGACCTTTAAGCCATGCCAACACTGCAAAGGTTGATTGTGCGCTGAATTTACGCGTATTCCCTTAGAGTACTGTGCCTTCAGCTTAACTATAGAGAAGACTTGGACGCTACGGTGGAAACAGCAAAAAGCAAACCATACATTAAAGGACAGTTGCTTTGATTTCTTCTACCAAAGAACAAGCCCTGATGGAAAAGGCAACTAATAGCACGCACTATTAGATAAACCTCTTTCATCTCTTCACTAGCTGGATAGAATTTGAACAGATATGACTTGGTAGCTCTAGGGTAAGAACAAAGTAGCAAGGATGAACTGTCGATTGCTACCAAGAAACTATGTTTAAATATGCCCTTCTGCCAAAAAATTGCTTCGAGGCCATCTTTTCACAACGAAGTTGTTGGCACATTACCCCCTTCACGAGTCCATTTTTTAGATAAAACGGCAAAATAAGTGCAACTACGGTAACATGCCTCTTCTGTTCGCCTTGGCAACCCTCTTGCGTCGATAATTGAAGCGTAATCAGCATTGAAAGAAAACACACACCAGATAATCGTACCCGTCATTGAAATTATATGCAGTTAAGTTAATGCTTGGTCTCAGTATCACTAATCCCTCTAGGCGAGTCTACTGAGTTTGGAGTTTCTTCTGGTCTATAAAATTCGGAGACGGCAAGTGTCTCCGACCATAGCGCGTGTCCATAAGGAGACTTTGGAATACCGGCTCAAAGGAAGAGTTGTGAAAGAAGACGCTCGGTTTTCTGCATTTCTGATGGAGCAGAACTGTGAATATTTCAAAATGAAATGATTTTATGTAGGTATGGCATAGAAACGCTAAAGTAAAACCCTTCCAAGGGGATCGTGGCCTGTTTCACCTCCGTTATTAATGGGTATTATGCAGAATATGGGAAAGGGGTAGATGGCAAACATAGGCGTCATTCTCAGCTCCTTTGTGATGGAGTATCAGTAATTTTATTAATCGGTGGGACATGCACTTCCTACGTGCAGCTGAAGTTTGATATATGCGCATCAATAAAGATAGAACTCCTTCGAAGCTGGGGCTGCGCTCCAATGCCACAGATGTAGCGTCTCGGCATTCTCTTAAGGAAAAGAAGGTTTTATTCTTGACAGAGAATTAACAACCCTTTCATGCTGAGCATTCAATGCTTTGTTTAAAGAGCAACAAAACTGCGGCGGGAATAGAGGGCTAAAGTTATTGACATTTTAGCTTTTTCACATCAATGACTTCGATCTACCGCAGATTTAATGGTATTCTTGGTAATACACTTATCAATATTTGGTGGGTATTAAAGTAGCAGCAGATGGTTTTCGCTTTGCTGCCTACTCATTTGGGGTTATTTGATCAACCTAAACATGCACCGCGCAATTTATTCGCACTAATGTAGGTAGGTAGTGTACATCTGTCGTTTCCACTCTTGTCTTTATGAAGTAGGTTCCTTTGCTAGGTGGTGATCAAGTTAGTTAGCTTTAAATTGATATATTTACTGCTTGTTGAATGCGCTAATGCATTTTGTCAGCCAGGTCTGTGTATTTGTCCTACTGTTACAGTTTTTAAGAATGTAGGTGTAAGTTGGCTTTCCATCTGCTGAACCATCACTTGTAAAGTTTTAAAAAGGGGAAGTTTGCTTTGATTCGATTTTTCTATTCAGTTTTATTACTTTCTGATCCATAGCTTTGCACAGTTCAACATCTCTGGGCCGTTTCTTAGACGTCAGCGACTGAATTCATGCCTGCCGTGCATGCAAAGCCAAATCTAGTTAATGTTTAGACATATAGCTGCTTGATCTTTTAATGTACCTTTTAGTTGCTACGCCTTAAAGGTGTAGCCAGTGTTTGATTCTATCGTCGAGGTTTTGTTTCAAGATTTTCTCTCCATCGATTTCGAGTCTCTTTAGTCTTCATTAGCTTTGCCTTTCCTGGCTCTGCTCCCTTTTACTCTACTTTTGTAAGCAATAGGTTGTTCGACAGAAAGTGATATTGATTCTTCTTTTAAGATGGTGTAATGTACTACTTTACGGACTCGCCCACAATTCTCACTGATTTACCCAATGCGCTCACTTGTTCAATTGCTTCCACTGATGACGGCAGGTTTGTTGCCGTGGCCGTGAACAACTGCATTTACTTTCACTGTCAAAAGGTATGCGCTTTCCTCATGACCAATTTTTTTCTTAGTCGCTGACCCTTCTTGGTCGCTATCGACACAAACACCAGGCTGTGGAAACCGGTGGAAATTTGGTGTTTATCGCTTGGAACAGCATAGGCGATATTCTCCTCCTTAGGGTAACTAATTTCTTACGCCTCATTAATTTTCCTAGACGGACTTGGGATTCTTGTGTCTTGTCTACTTGTCAGTGAGAGAACTGGATCAACTTGATCATGAAAAGTATGTGGATTATTCAGGAAATCAGTTATTGTTTTTGCAGGACTACTCGAACTAACTACGAAATAACGGTAAAATCGGTGAAATTATTACAGAAATTGGGTCAGTTTCATTGGTGAGATTGCGGCGTTAATAAATAACCACTCTTCCATAGTTGCATGCCAACCTACAGTAAAATAATCGCTGGGGATAGAAATGGTCGTGTCATTTGTCTCAATTGGCTCGGGGAGGTATTGCGAAGTGAGGGTTTTGATCTTCATGCCATTGTCGTTCAATCGGAGTTCGGTAGTAATGCAGGTAAAACTTCTTCGATTTTCACCATCTTTTCAGTTATGGATCGCATTCATCCGTCCGTGAACTGCCAGAATTTTCACTGGGCTCCCACATTGGGCGGGGTTCTCATCACACTCACAGATCGCAGACTGCTCCTAGTCATCCTCCCCCTATCCAGACTAGTTCCTGAGGTTTGTTTAGGATCTCTTTCCCTCTTATTCGATCTTAGTTCATCAGGGCTGTTTGGTTGACCTCTGCTGAAGACTCTTCTGCAATCTCCGTCAACAACCGGTTTCGAGGCTTCGCCGTTGGAACCTCTAAGTAGGTGTATATCTACTGAACACAGTTAATCGCTTTCATAGAGGAGAAGTAATCTCCTATCACCTGGAGGAAATGTCCAATATGCCTATTACCTCGCAGAATTTTCGCCTCCCTGATCCTGTCAGGCATGGTAAGTTGATGGCTTCAAAATATGCGCGGATGTTTCTTCACGAATTCCTGGTTTAAGTGGCTTCATAACTTACGTAACCGGAGTTTATCAGGCGAACTTCGTGGCTAACATTGGTATCATAAACTGGTTAAATTACATACTATGTCCATACTTGGCAGAATTTCATATGAGGACTCTTATTGAACAATCGTTGCTCCGTGTTCCTGTAGTAAACGATTCATCCCCATAGCTCGTTGTAAAAATGTTGCAATCTAGCACAGTCGAAACGACCCCAAAGCATGCTTGATGGTGGAAGAAAACACCGCATTTAAACTTAAATGGGCTCCGTCGCACTAGAAAATGAGGAAATGCTAAAATGGTCCATTTTGTCGATAGTGATCCATTCGAAGGTTTTCTATATGAAACTGAACACATTGGCGATCGCAAGATAAATTCTGTGTAGAAATGGAAGCTGGCAGAGGGACTAGTCAGACAATTTAATTTTAATCCCAGTTGATCAAATTAATCGCATTTCACGGAGCGAGTCCTGTCAGTCTCCTCACCTAACCTCTTCCCCTCTAGGAATCGACAAGATGCCGGACTCGGTGAAGACACTAGCATGGTCATCTGACGGCTACTGCCTTGCTGTTGCGTGGAGCACTCACGGAATGGCTCTGTGGAGTGTTTTTGGCTCATTGCTCTATTGCACCCTTCTTGATCAAACTGAAGTCACCCGTTTCTTTGCTCCTCTCAACTTCGTGAGTTATTGACTGCTCTAAACATTGTTGCATTTACCATTCTTGTCTAATGGCATTCAATTTGGAATGAGTATAGCAAAATTAGGCATCAAGGTCCCTATCTCGAGACAGCAACCAAAGATTCCTCTGCTAATAACTACTTCTTGACAGTGTTGGACACTGCAGGGGCTCCACTTGTGGACAGTTGCTACATTTGTCGAAGATCAGGATCGTCGTGCGCGAGAGGAGTGTTTGAATGCCTTCAAGGAGCGGATTTTGCACAGTTGCAATGCCCTGCCTCAAACGCGGCGTCAAGTGGCCAAGAACGTGGCGAAAATGCGCTCTGATCTGCACCTTGACGACGGAAGCAGTGATGTTAGTGGTGATTGCAACCGCAACTTCCTCATGGTCTTTCATTTGGCCAAGTCGGCTCTTGCTTCCAACCCAACAGAGGTTTGTTTATGCTTCCACTGTTTTTTTCTTCCATCTTCGTCTACAATAGATTTGAAATAAAGTGAACTTATCAGCAGGCTTATCGTGATCGAAGACACGAAACGGTTGTTATTGACTTTAGGACAACCACCTACATCTACTGCTGTGCACAGCGGATGCTTTTATGGTCACTATTCGACGTTTTCTCCATTCCCGACGAAGCATGCTCCATGTTCCACTGCCATTAGCCTACATTCGAGCCAATTTCCCGCTCAAAGTATGTTGCATTTCATAATTTCTGTTGAATCACCTCTTCCTCTCACTTGATGGCGATTAATCGCAAATGCCTTTGTGCTATAATGGAGTGGATATCTAAATAGCCAACGAATGGTAAATCATCTTTTTGTGCCTTATGCAGTCTTGTTCTCTTCATGTCGCAAGTGCATCGTTCGCAGAACTTTCACCTTCATTTACACTGTAGCCCATTAAGGAACTCTGGCTTATATGCTTCTCTAGAAGATAAGATGCTCCGTATCGCTCGATAGCATCCCTTTTGGCAACCAAGTTCCCTAGGCTTTTGTGCATGCTATGAAGTTACTGCGAGATAGGCTCTTATGAACTTTGCCTGTAGTTTTTTAATGTCAGTCGGTTATTGTTGTTTAGTCTAATAGAGGGTCTTCATAGTCTTAACAGCATGCTCTTGTTTACTCAAAGCAGACGTGTTATTTTTTCGTGAATAACAGTTGCTGGATTTGAGGATTTGTGCTCATTGGCACACAATCGGACATTTGGTCAGAAGGCAAGTTGATGCTCACATTCAGGCGTAATGCTTGTAATGGTAGCAGTTTGATGTGCCATTAATTATTGCAGCAGAATAATGTAGCATGCTTTGTATCAGAAACGTGTAAGGTGCCTTCACTAGGTTCCAGTTTTTAGTGCCGGTTGACTGCAAACGCACTCATCTGGAACACCAGTCAGTTGAAAAGTGGTGTGGTGCGAAACGTGATTGCAGCAAGAGACACTTGCCTTCTAGCTGTCTTGACGCGCTCTACTGTTATGTCCGCCGGTGTTCTTGGGCATTATTGAACAGGATTGCAACAAGTGGCCAATTTCACGTCAGTACTTTTTCCACCATTTCGAATGCGGGGGAGTTCGGGTGTGTGCTGCAGACATTGCGCAGCATGGTTGAGCAATGCGATCTAGGGAACTTTAGCTGAAGCGGCTTTGATGTGGACCGTGCAAACCACATTAGCAAACGGTTTGTCAACAAATCCACACAAGGATATGAAATCGTCTAGCGCAATGTTCATGATGTGGATTAGTGAAAGGCAGTTTCACTATTGCTGGTGTCTGGAGACCTAAAGGCGAGTCAATGATCTTTCCGCTAAACGTGAGTGATCAGTTCCCTGTGGCGGTGCATGCAATAGTCGATTTGATGCATCTCATTGTGTATGTTTGTACTGTCGATGATGATTTACTGGTCTAAGACCCGTTTTGGTTTTGATTTGCTCCAGGAGTGGTAGTACCGATCCTTTCCTTTAGTCGATTCCTGTGTTTGGATTGGCCTAGATCTTGTGTGTAAGTTCCACCCCAGAACTACCTCAGGTTTTCTTTCGCTATTCCCACCGTCAACCTGTTAGACACCATACAGTCTGAGATTTTGTTGCAAGTTCTGATTGCCTTTACCGATTCATGACTAAAAGTCGATTGCGAAAGTGTGGAAGGGTTAACTTGAAGCATTAAGTGAATGTTGTACCGAAATTTCTCTGTAGTTCGCGGCTCTAAACTCGCAAGGTAGTCACGTTGTTGTCGCAGGTTCTCGAGGCTTTGCCATCTGCGTACTGTCTTCTCTTCGATGGCGCCTCTTTGGCAACGTTTCTCAGGTAAGTGGGAGTAAATGTGACGCCTCTCACTGAACCATAGCGATAAGTACCGTGGACGAGGTTTTAATAGTTATGTAGAGTAACCACAAGGATAGGTGGGTTCTTATAGATGCTACCCATTGACACCGAATGAGTCTATTTTTGAACGAAACTGGCGTGTTTGGCAACTTTGCTGGTTGTATGTAGGGCCTCCAATAATCACTCTCTGGCTACAACCTATTACCTCACTCAGGGCACATTTGCATAAGTTTCGACGAAGTGTTAGAAATGGGTGTAAAAATGGCTAAAGTTTGGTAACAATGTCACCCTTCATCTTTTGGGGATGGGTAGGCGATCTCGTATTTAAAATGAAAGCAATTTTTCAGGCTGTAGGTGAAGACTGAGTGGAAGTATAGATGTTATAACTGCAATTTGATTCCACCTCAAATTACCCTAATTGTGGTAGATGGAATTACCACTTAACTGGTACGTAATGGTTCAATTGTCCCAAGAACCGATTCTTGTTTAAGCGATTCTTCTACTTCTGCAAACGGTTTTCAACAAAAGTGAGCTAACGATCATGAGCGTGAACTCTTGCTTCAAGCAAGGTGAGAAAATGTTGCAGACGAAATATTAGTTGCTCTTTTATTCCAAAAGAAAGGGAAAGTTATTCAGTGAGATGAAGTCCGGTCGCGAATTCACCACAAACAGCAATACGACAAGTAAAAGCACTAGCGAATTCCTCCGAAAGCTGTGCCCTACCGGTGGAAAAGAGGGTATGCATTGTGCAATGTCACAAAAGTTAACACAGACTTAAAAAGGCTCACTCGTCTTTTGTGACTTGAGCCCTGCTAAGCCATGCTTGAATCTGCTTGTGGGATAGGAGCTTTATGGCTGAACAAAGTTTGCCATGCTTTAGGAGCAAACATTTGAGGTGCATGCAGGCTTGGCCTGGTGGGGACGCTTCGTTTGCTGCTGCGCATTCAACTACGTCGCAAGCCACTGCGAGGTTGGTGCACCGTTCCACTAGCCTCCACTTATTACCTATTTTCTTGGCCTATCACTTTTTTGCCTCTACAAGATTCGATGCTATCCTACCACGGAGAAACTGGACGATCGTTTCGCCTCAATTGTTGCTCTGGAAAGTTCTATCCGTCCCCTTGTACTTGATGTTGTGGGGAGTCGTCTGATTGTCTTCTCCACCGACAGTCATTATCGGTCGTTCGACCTCTCTGTCGGGCCCAAACCACATGGTATGCCGGTTAAAAGTCCTTGTGATAGTAGGATTGCTTGCCTGGAGATCTGATTCTCAACTATCATTTGAGCTGTTTGACTTTGGTTTGGCCGCGTCCATGGTGAAGGCATTCTTTTTTTTCTTTAAGGCGTAAAATGCAGCTGGTAAATATAAAAGCTCTCATATTTGAGCCAGAACTTGTAGGTGATTTAACCGACCGACTCACGCAGACGATTGATACCATTTGACAATCCTAACGGTAGCCTTTTCACAATGACAACCATGTAGCTTCTGGAAAGCGAAAGGTAGATGTGCAATTGAATGCTTTCTGGTAATTTTGGAGGGCATGAATAAGTTATCAGTAGTCGGATGGGAAGCTGTGTTTGATGAATACATAGCTATATTTCACCTCATCAAGGCGGTTGTGCAGTCTGCCTTGACGGTAGTTTGTTTCAGTCAATCACCGTCTAATTAGTCAACTTTATTTGTTCAACTGCAACTTTGATCCAAAATTCGTTAAAAGGAGGGAATGGATAGTCGCGGGACGATTTGTCTGCTTTGAAGTTTTTCGCTGCAGCTCATAGGTATTCGCCTTTGTCATTGGTCTGGCATTCAACTTGGTTGATTTGAGGTGCAATTTTCCATCTGCTAGTGCAATGACCATTAAATCACTGTGTCTCTGCTTTTTATCGGTCACACCCTTCCGAACAGAGTGACTCCTAAATCTAGAGTCGGATTTGCTCACATTTAGGGTTTGAGCCTGCAACATCTTCTTTTCCCTTCTAGAAGTCGTACTGACTCCGCATTCAACTTTCAATCTCGCCTCATTCTTTCCCTATGCTGTTTGTCTCACTCGGATGCTTCCCCTCCCACTGCACTCTCATTCGCCCAACGTACTGCCTCATGCGAACCGTGGTTGGTTTACTTTAGCCAATCTATGCAACTTCATAAAGGGTTTAAGTGTTGATATGGTTGTCTGCGTTGGCAAAGCAATCGAAATGTACCACCGGTGTCGCTTTTTGTAGTTTAATTTGTCGTGTCAAATGATCCATTCCGTTCGAACTAGTAGTTGTATCAAGCATCGCTGCCGATTTGAGATAACTGTGCTTGTATACAAACTTATTCGTGATAATTAGCGACATTACTTCTGGCGCCAGCTCTTCAAATTGCTAATTTTGAGGCTTAAAGCACCCGTAAGGCCAGAATTTTACTTTACTTAGGTTGTCACATAAGCTCTCTCAACATTAGGCAGATTCGAATTATGTTTTGATCCGTGTGTATTGGTGTCATGGTGAAACGGACGGTCATGCTTCGCTTGTTTGCGGTTGAGGCTGTTGTGCGAATGGTATTTCTATTCATAGCCGGCAAACTTTCTCTTTCCCATGCCAACATCAGATGAGACTGCTTGGCAGACGGAAGGTGTGGAGGTGGAGGGGAGTACTCTCCTCGTCATCTACGCGGGCAACCTCCTCCTCCTTCCCAACCTCCACTCATCACTGAATGAACCCAAGATCAGTGAAAACAGCTCTGCGTTTGCTGGTTTCTTTAGTTTTGGTGAGAAGAAGGACAGCAATGCGAAGAAATATGTAAGATGTTACTAAGATATTTGGTACAAATCTGCCTTACTTACCGCGTGTTTTTGTGTGATGCCTTTAATTTTGAACCAGACGTGGTTCACGAAGTTACTGCGAAACTAAAATCCGTGAGTACGTACTAAAGCCACGATCTACCGCATTTTGGCCTCTGCTAATTGTGAATCTCTCACAGCAAGGCTAATCCACTCGGCGTTGGTTAAGTGTTGGCAAATGCTCACTTTTCATTTTGGCGTGGACATCGTTTTGTTTCAAGTTGTTAGGTTTTAACTTATCGACAGCACCATTGCCTGTTGAAATATGGGGAAATTTTGGGAGGCCTCGCTCTGTTTCTCTATTCAATCTTCGGAATCATGCTGAAGGTCCTGCCTTGACAACAACAAAAGCAACATTAAAAGATTTGGATGCGTCAAAGGCAAACTGTCTGCTTATCCATTCGCTAATGTATCCTTATTCAATCTTGCCATGTATTCATCCACTTCAACTGGCCAGGAACCGTTAGTCACGTCAACGGTTCGTTGCTCGATAGGGGCATCACGACGAGTGGAGGCATCACTTGATATGCACGCGTGCATAAAAGCGTGGACAATGAATGCTTCCCACTGACCGGTCACCCACGGTGGACTGACTAATTCTTCATAACTGACAATCTCAGCCACCTTAAGGCACAAGCCTCAGTCCAAAGTCAGTCATATGTTTATAGCATTTGGGTTGCCCTGGGAAGCCGAATCATTGCAGAGTTGGTCAGTTATGGCGAGTTGAGGGCTCCGAATCGCCTGGCTTCGAATTAGACCGTGTTGGGGGGTCGTCAATGCATGCCAGGTGCGTTGTGCCATTTGGATGAACTGCAACATTTTTGGTGACAGCCTATGTGCTCCTCAGTGGAAGCATCCATAACCTATGGCGTCATCATCGTTGAGGGCAGAAAATACGAGGGACGTTTTGAATCGAGAAAAGTGAAAACATTACACATCAATGGCAAGCTGACATTGCTGGCCTCCTAAACTTTCTCCGTGGCAAGACTTCTGATCGACGTATCTTCCTTTCAGATCTTCCCTTGATGCAGTTCGACATTTTTCTTGGTCGAGTGCTGGGAAGTTGCGTACTCGAGGCTTAGAATGACTAGGTGGTTGTGTGTGGTGGTCGTTTTTATCGGAAAGAATTGTATAATTAAGTAGTTGAAAGTTGTAGACGTGGAATTCGTTAGTCAGGGGTAGCATCAATTATCTGGTTGTGGTGATTTCTGATTGAACTTTGTTTGAGATGATTGATTGGGTGTTAGCAATGGAAGTAGAGCAACCCCAACTGGATTGCAAATGATAAGGCGTGCTGAGGAGATGCTGCTGAGCGGTGGTCAATAGCAAACGCCTACCTCCTTCCTAGCAAGATACCTTCAGTCCAACCCTAGTTGCCTCCAGAGTTGAGTTGCTCTGGTCTGCGACAGCGAACACACCTTGCACATTGTCCCTTCAAAGACCCGCCGAAGTGCCCACCCTGAGTGAAGATGAAGAGGAGGATGAGGAGGAGGCTGATGAAAGGTGCGGTGAGGAGACGAGAGGATTCTCCTTGGTGAACAGGGGACGCTATGGAACGTGCGTTCTCGTTCCTCCTCCCTTTCTCAACGACTCCATATGGCTCTTCTGTGGTGCCGATGGAATGCGCATCTGGCTGCCTCTGGACACAGGCTCGGTGCGGCGGTCGTCTGGAGGTGTGTCAGACATTCCACTCCCCTTAAGTGTGGACAGGAAGCCTTCTGGAATGTACTTTTCCATGGGAAGTGCTTCGAAAGCCTCCAGACGTGTGATGATTTCCCTCGGTCTGGATGGACTTTCTTATCCATTAGGTGAGACAATGCAGCAAGTGTTGATCAGTTGAGTTTTCATGCTAATCGACGCGTAGTTTGACGAATGCACATCACTTGCACAACAGCTGCTCCCCACTGTTCATGCACACTGGAGGTGTGAATGCTTCAAAATAAGAGCACAAGTATCTGTGGTTGGATGCATGTAGACCATTTCCATTTCGTTTTTAGTGTCGTATTTGAGGTTGTTTCATTACTTTTCCATTTTCTTAGTCATATTCCTCGACAGAGCTGTGTTCGTAACGGTACAGAGTGACTACTTACGAGTGGAGCGTTCATACTCAGATTTGTTGGCCGACGCCTGCATTCAAATGCCCTGCTACGGCGTCAATTTTAAGGTATACGCAATTTGAATTTTCCAACAGTGGGCGGGATTGCACTTTTTGGTCATGATATATCCTTATTTTTACTGTATTGAATTAGCTTAAATGCTCTCCCATTGGTTACTTTGCTGATCTTTGCCTAAGTGGCAAATAGTCTGCTGCTTTTGTATCTTGTACTCATTATAGCGCTTATAACGGGTTTTGGTTTCTAGACCAACTTGTTCCTCCCACATCTGCTGATGGACTTACTTCGTAAAAAGTAAGCCAATTCCTCATGGTACCTTATTGATCCTCATTTCCTCATTAATCCTTTTTAAAGCATTTCTTACCTAGGAGGAGTAGGTAGTGTGTGTTGATTGAAATGTTTTGTAGATTTCTACTCTTTCACCCAGTGAAAGCGACCTGATGGATTAAAAGCTGTGCAGGAGTCAATATTCAGGTATCGCTTACCAGCTACTAGCAAGGTTTAAATGTTTTAAAAAGTTATATGGGCAAACGATCGTATTGGGGTGGATTGGTGTCGTGACGCAAGGTTAGGCTGATTTAATAGTGTTGCCTTATAATGTCATATACATTATCAACTCCTGATGAAATGGTTGAACAGAGTTAAAACTTTTACTTTCACAAACAAATTGCCATATTGTTCGAATAATTAAGAATCCCACCTACCATCCAACAAAATGCAAAATTACGTTTGCTGTGATGCTTTTTTTCATCACTTCACTCTTTTCTGAATAATCAATTGTTAACTTGCTGAAGACACATATGCAGAAGCTTGAATTCGGCTTTGCTAAGTTGAAACTCCCCTATCTGAGGCCTCTTAGTTACGTTGATTGTTTTTGTTCAACTTAGTCTGTCAGATGTGGCCTTGGATCTCACCTCCGCGTACCAGTGTCTACCCTACTTCCAGCACATTCTTGAACTGCTCCTTCATCAAGTTCTTGAAGAAGAGGCAACATCTAAGTATCCCATTCCAGGTTCATTTCCCATGATCTTCTAGTTCGCATTAATTCAGCTATTGTTATCTGTTTGCGGTCACTTTTTTCGATATGACTGTGTTTATTTTTTGCCCTCCTTTGATGGATATCTTCAATAATATCTCCGTTTACTTGTAGTTGTTGTTGGATGCCAAACTACTCTGTCCTCTGGTATTTATATATATTAAAATGGATCAATTTTTATTGCATTTCATTTTGGTAAAGTTGAAGAGATTTAAACCACTCTTTTTGGTATCTTTACATCATTTAAAATTATGTCCCAATTTCTAATCATCGTCCATTGAAGTTGAAGATCCGATTTCAGTTTTAATACCTGGCTTTTTTGGTGCGGTGGATTACCGCTCTACATCTGGTCTCTCTGTATGCGATTGAATTTCCCACGTATTAGAACAGTCTGTATCCCATTGAAAGTGGCGAGGCCATTAATTTTTAAATACTCTTTATCTGCCTTTCTTGCGGCATTTTCTTTTGATGCTTCAAAGCATCATCTGATCTGTACCACAAACCATTAATCTAATCGGTTAATTATGGTACAACATTGCTGGTAGGCTTGCTTGCTCTTATTAAGGGAATCGCGATCGCTCAATTCTCCTTCTAGATCCCCTGTTGCCTCAAGTGACAGCCTTTGTCGAGCAATTTCCGCACTTCCTCGACGTGGTTGTACAGTGCACCCGCAAGACCGAGGTTACATGGTGGCGCTACCTCTTTTGCGCCCTTGGAAGACGACCTAAGGACATCTTTGACCACGCCATCTCGCTGGAGCAGTTGGATACTGCGGCCTCCTGTTTGGTCATTCTACAGAACTCTGAGACGCAGGCCACTTGCAAACAGGTAAGGATTGCCATTTTGACGTTGGCTCAGAAGTTATCGAAGGCGTTCGCAACAAGTTTCAAACGTCACTCAAATCAGGATTTTGGTAATTTAGACAATGGAGTTACAAAATCCTCCCTTCGTTTGTAGTTTGGGCAGTTTTGTTCACGTCAAACTCTACCTTTATTCATTTGCTTGAAGCATGCTCGTGGTTCTTTGTAGCCGTACCGAACCCACCAAATGCTTTCAATGTCTTCAGATTTGGGGTACTTTTCTTGCATCCAACAAGTGCTTGGTTATAATGCCAAACAAGGTGTCGGCGGTAGTGATGCTGCATCCTTACTGTGTGTAAAACAGAAACTATTCAGCACAAAGTGTTTACGAAGATGAGCTCCCAAATGTGCAGAAATTCCATGCCTTGTAGTGCGACTTATTGTGTCAAGCACTCCGTTTCATCTGAGTGTTCTTTCATGCTCGTTTTCAGTGTGCGCTGCTCCTCCTTGAAACGGCGATTAAACAGTCGCAGTGGCATCACGTGAAGGAACTCATACGTTTTCTTAAGGCTACAAGTGAGTCTGCCTTTGATGGTGTACTCTTTTCTATCCACACACACCTACTGCGTTTTGCCTCCGAAACTGGACCACCTTGTTCGTGAGACAATTTTTTGGGTTCAAGTGGCAAATGCTTCACTCTGCCTTCATACAGCCCTTTCCGCGAATTCAACCGATGTGCTTAGCGAAGTTGACGCTTTCGTGGAGCGCATCAAATGTCGTTTCCTGCAGGATGGTGCATGGAAGTCTCTGGAGGAGATCTTTGCTAATCTTTCGCTTCCATCCCCCCTTAAAACCTCCACCTTTACAACACAGGACGGTCTATCGGAATCGGTGGAGGCTCTCAACTCCCTTCTGCCTCAGTGGCTCCTAGCCAATCGGTGAGCTTTTTGATTTTGTGCATAACCCTCTTTTCCAAAAGATTGTGCTACTTGGGAATTCGTTCTTGATTATTTTAGCGAACATGTAATGGATGTGGATGACTGGCCACGGTGTTTCCTTCATCTCCACACCGACTTTAGTTGGTTCCTACCCGTTGGAGTTAAAAAAGAGGTTGTATTTGCCCGTACACAAAAGGGACCAGGCTTTGCGCAAGCTGTCAATGGTATGAAGGCGGATTCAACTGTCACTTTAGGGACCTATTCACCTGCCTGGTGAGTGTGTTTTACAGAGTTCACCGTGCTGAGAATGATTATTTTAAGCGTTCATACAGTTATTGAAACAGATTGGACTATTGGTAGAATAATTTGGCGTTGCTTGATATGATTCTACCCGCTTCTATACTTCTCTCGAGTTGGCAAGATTTTCAATGGCCTTTTGGTAATAGGCTGAGGAAGCGCCATTTTTGCACATTAATAACCTTTATTGTTGAGGATTGTCCAAAATGTTGGGTGTGATTGAGTAAGTCCTCAGGGCTCAATTTCCTCCCTTCGGAGAAATTTGATTGCATTCAGTCGTCTTTTGCTATCGATGGGCATTGGCAGGCCAAGCGTGGTGAGCTTCCTAAGTGGATGTTCAGGCGGATTGTGTTTGACACCCAAATGGACAAAGGCTATGCTAATTCGCTCGCAAGTGGTCTCTGTTGTTTCCTCTACGTCTCTGTCATTCACCCCGATTTTAACTAGAATCTGCTGTGCGGTCGGCCCGATTCCGAATTGAAACTCAACCTTCTGAGTTAACTTGTTTATTCAATTACCATTTCAGCAAAGCAAATCGTGTTTAAAGTGGGGCGAAAAATGTAGCCTTAAAACCATATTTGTGCCTAAGAATTGTCAATAACTTCCTATTATGCATCAAAAAGAGTCATGGACTCGATTTTTTCGTTCTTACTACCTCTTATTGAGCCATGTAAGTGTTGCATCTACTGACGCAAAACAAAATTATTGGGATTCGCTTAAACTGGAATAAGTGAGTTTGGATTTATGGCTTTGATGCTGTTTAATCAAATGGTCTCTTTGTTGCCATTGTCAGGTTTGTCATTGCTTTATGCATATTCCCTTTCCTGTACTTTATAACAGGCATTATAACTCCACCGAGGAAGTTCCCACTTTTTCTCGGGCTTTACAAGCGCAGCAGCAGGTCCATTTGCTCCTTAATCACCTCCTCTTGGTGGTGCACGAGCTTGAGCCTCCCACTCCGGAGTCTTTTTTTGGACCGCCAGAGGAGGCTCTCTTTTGTTGGACCCTCATCGTGGCCATTCTTCAATTGGACATAAAAGCCATCATCAGCGTCTTCTCTCTCCTACTCAAAATGAATATCCACCTTGCCAATGGTACTGGTGCTCTCTCTTCGTCGTCACCATCCTCACCGTTGGCCCTCCTTCATCGCATTTTGAATGGTATTGAATCACTGGAGCGCTTGATTTCTGCCAACTCACGGGCCGCACAGGAGTATTCTAGTTTTTTTATGGAACTTAAACCAATCATTCGGTGCGTTTGAAAAGCTTTTTAGGATTCAGGTAATCCTACTTCGTTTAATTATTCGTTAATTCGAAGGTGTTGAGCGTGCAAGATGACCAATACGGCAGTCAAAAGCACAAATTCACTTCACTTAAGTAGTCTACTTCCTTTATAACCATGGACAGGGGCCCTGTGAGGATTTCCTTGCAAATGCTCATTCGATGCTTCGAAAATTCACGCCGAACCGGCCAAGTCGCTGGACGTCTTCCAGTCACATGTGCTTTTTCCTGCAGGAAAGTTGTTCAACCTGTCATGGAATCAAAGCAATTGATAGTGGCGGAGAGAAGGTCGATTGAACAGCCTCCTACTTACTCAGGCTCAAATTTGGTAACGTCCTCTTTCCCAACGCCTTGACTCCCATTTCTAAGTGGGTTGATGCACTGAGCAGTAATTTGTGTAACAGGTGAAGAGGGATTCTCCGTCTGCAAAGGAAACAGGGGAAAAGCGGTTGGTGGTGCCGATTTTCACGTCATCGTCGATGCAGACACTGAGGAGTCAAGATCATGTGGCCGCGGACTTCGAGTCTGCGGCTGACGATTATCTGGTGAATGCTGGATCGACGGAGGGCAGACAAAGCTCATCTTGTGCAGTCTCTTGATTCTTTTGGTCACAGCTTGTTTGTAGTTTTTATTATTTTGTAATACATTTGATGAATTTGTGAGACTTGTTTGGATGCATGCGGTTCGGGCAGCAGGAGCGTTGCTTGGTGAGAACTCTGCTGCACTCTCGAGTAGTGAGCGTACTTGGTGGGTGTGGGTGCGTGGTAAGCATAGTGGGTAGAGATCGCAGTCTTGGGTGATGTTATGTCGCGGCAAATCGTGTTGCATTGAGAAGTGAGCGAAGTGTTTGTTGTCACTGGCAAGCACAGTGTGCAGCGTTCGAGATCTTCCCAATGTGGCAATTTGCTGTGTAACGTTTGGTCTGTTTGAGTGCTGGATGGCCTTAGGTCACTAGGAGGGTCATGCTAACCTAGTGGGGTGGGATTGTCTCCAAGGTGTGCTAGCAGCCGCATTCCCTACAGCAGTGGAAGTGGAAGGCGGACCCGACTTTATATGTTTCCACCTTGATCCATACCGTCTGCAACATGGCAAAGCTACGAAAACGGCGCCTGCACTGCAGCTGGGAGAATTCATAGCATTTCCAAACGGAAGGACTAAGGAAGACGTCCTTCTTTGGCGTCCACCCCTCTCCCGTGTTCTGCAAGTGAGCCATTGATAACCGAAGCGATACTAGCCGTGGACTGCCTGGAAAGGAGACCGGTGAACTGTGCCTCTCAACAGGCATATTGATGGGTGGCACAACTACTTACTAAGAAGTTAGTTGTTGAGCCGGACAAACCTCAGAGTTAGGTCGCACTGCCCGGAGGGTCACTGGCGTGGTGTCCAGCATCGCCTCACTCCTGTCAAACGTCAGTTCCATGCGCGGTCAGCTCGTGGGTGCTTCTTGCAATGCTGATTATGTAGTGACGGCTGTCGCTGGATGTCGACGCTTGAAAGAAGGAAAGGACTGTGTAATGCTTTGTTTGTTCGGACTGCTGGTTGGCCTTTGGTAACTTAGGCGGCACAATGACCTAGCCGCGTGGACTGGTATCCTAGCCAAGCCGCAAGCCACATTCATTCCGTCCTCCAAAAGGTGCATATTCGGCCATATGTTTTGCCTCTCCTCGTCTTTGGTGGAGACTCAAGACGCCACGTGCAATGGTAGACTTTTCGGCATGCAGAATAGATGAGGGGCGTGATTGTACTTCAATGACCGTGTAGTCGAGTCGGAATGCTGACTTTGGTCACCTAACTGCTGCAGTGATTGGTCATGACCAGATAAGTATAAAGGTCTGATCATTTGCTAAGTTTTAAGCAAAGTCAAGGTGAGTGGGTTTAAAAAAGTTTTCCATTAAGCGGTCGGCCAGTGGCCACTATTCCACTAGACACGAAGGATGCAATTCACCTTTGCAGACATTGTGCGCTTTGTTATAGTGGCACCTTAAAGTGTGTAATTGTGATGCTCTTAAGGAACTATCATTATCATCTGGGGCAAAGCAAGGCCATTCAACTGTCAACTGATCAGTGTTAGTTAGTGCGGGGTGACGGATGGCACTGGCCGCCTCGAAGTATGTGGTTGTGGTTTTAAGTGATTCGCGAGTAGAGCCGTCGCCAAGGTGGGTGCCCTGGGTGGAGCAGTGTATTACAGTATCTCAAAAGGCGTAGTGGAGTTCGTCGGCTGAGGGTGCTGAGGCGTATGATGACTTGAAGACATATGTGGTGCCGCAGGTGTCCGAAGCTGTTCGAAAGGTATGTTGGCCTCGCTGCTACGGTCATTGGCGTCTTAGCTTCCATACGAGGTGTGTCTCAAGTGGAATGAGTGCGTGAAGTCGTCGTTTTCGTGCTTGGGTTCGATTTCGTCGACTGCGGTGTCAGACTATGTTGACGGAGTGTTAAAAAAGGCCGGAATACGTAGTGACTAGAATTCTGTACTATGTGTATTATATGTTGCGAGATGAGTGGTGTTTTTGCTGCAACTGCATCTTGAGATATTTTGCTTTTAAGTGTGTAATTGTTTGTAGAATGTCGGGGGATAGCGTCTTGCGTTTTCTACTTGCGTGCGGTAAGATTAAGGTATGTGAGTGTATACGTGTATGCATTTGTCCAACTTTGTATCAAGTGTTATTGAATGATGCAATCGTGTGCAGTCAATGTGAAGGCTTGAGATGTTGTGCACGGTGGGTGTGGGGGTATAATTGATGGCCTATGCGGACTAGGCGTGTAACCGATTGGGTTCAAGGTGATTGTAGCGCACTCAGTATTGACTGCTCAGGCTGATTATTGGAGTGGTCGATGGAAGCGCTGCTTGTGGAGCAGTGTGGATTGTTTTTTTGGCTTGAGGTGGAGCGTTTCGTGGAGCGCATTAGCGGAGGTGGCGTTCTGTTGCGCGTGACAGTTGTCTACTGGCCGTGTAAAGTTTGCGAAGAAGGTTGAGGCTGATTGTCATGTGCTTAAGGGATGGGGTGGGGGTGGTGCTTCAAGTCTGCTTGTTAGTCGGCCATGCTTCGCTGTTGAGCGGCTCGGAGTGCTTTACCGTGGTCGTTTTCTGGGCGAATAAGGCTGGTTCGGATTGATATAGGACAGTTGTGCGGCTGACAACTGGGTGAGTGCGTCTTGTGTGGCCTTATGTGTGTCCTACCCTTTCTCATGGAAATAAAACTGCCTAGAGGACGGTGCGAACGGGTTGGGCACGCAAGGGAGTGAACGCGCCGGAGAGTGTGGCCGATCACATGTATCGCATGGCTCTCCTCTCTGCTCTCCTGCCGTCGACGGAGAACTTCAAGCCAGACAAGTAAGGCGCCACTTCACTCTCCAATGCCCACTTGCTCTGCTTGCTTCTTTGCTTTATGACGCATTTCCCCGGTGTTCGGATTGATGGTGTGTGGCAAGAGCATTGCGATCACAAGATGATGCGAGTGTTGAGTTGGGTTGGGTTGATTTCACATGTCACGCTGTCTCCGAGCGTTTGTGGTGCAGTGAGGCGTAGGAGCAGAAATGGGGGAGGGAAGAGTTTTTAGTTTGGTTGGAATGTGTTGGGTGAGTGTGCGTGTAATTTTCGATGTCCGGCGTCGTATTGCATTGGTAATGGTGTGTATGGTCGGTGGGGGATTGCGAGTGCGTGTTCGTTCCGTTGCTGTTGCCCTCCTTTGTGGCCTGGTTGGGCATTGGCATTGTTCCCGCATCTCAGTGACTCGTTTTGTACCAGAAGCACTTTGAAGCTTTGGCGTGGCTCACAAAGGGAGAGTTCGTCCCCAGGATCGTGTGCCCAAACGAGGATAGGTGTAGTTAATGCTAGTGGGTCAAATGAACTTGTAGTTGAACTTGTTGGTGCGGTTAAGCTGCGGTGCTAGTTCATGCTCGGTTTAAGGTGAGTCAATCATTATCAGGTTGGTATGTGAGGACTGCATGACACCATGTCCGCTGCTGGTGGCACCTCGGGTCGTCAGCACTGAGAGCAATTCCAAATTGTCAAGCAAATGCAAGGCGGAAGGGGTGCACGTTTTCAATGACCACCAGTGAGTATTTGAAGTGGAATGTCATTCCTTGGTAATCCTTGAGGAAGTATGCGTTCCTCAAGAAGGAACGCAATGAGGTTTTGTTGGTTGTTAGGCATAGCGTGAGATGACGTGGATTGCCTTAGTGAAGCAGGTGGTGGTGACATCTTCTGTGTGTTTTCCTACGCGCATAAAACTTGATGCATCATCAAGACAATTTGACTGGTTTTGGTTCCATCAGGGTAATGAAGATGGCTATTGTCCACGACTTGGCGGAATGCGTTATTGGTGACATCACTCCGTTCTGCGGGGTCTCTGCGGAGGAGAAGCATGCACGAGAAGAGGTGGGTTTGCTCAATCGATGCTAACAATAAGTTGGCTTTGTGTTGGTCTGGTTGATTGGAGGAGAATGCCTGTTGTCAACCCGCATGCACCGACGCTTGGAATAGCTTTGTGTGGATGAGTGTGGTAATGGAATGTTTGACCGTTTCATGGATGATGTATCCAACACTTGATAAGTGTTGTTTTTGGCAAGGGGAGAGGTGTTGTTTTCTGAGTGTGATCCACTTTACTTCGACTTCTGTCCAAATGACCCACTAGAGCAATGCAAGTAGCGTATGGAGCGGTGTCTCAATGCCAAATCGAGGTAAAATGCGAATTTGGGAGTGCGATTTAGCGTTTCGTCTTGGTATGGTTGAGTAGGAGGTCGCATTACTGGTACTTGTGTTTTGGATTTCTAGGCTGCGCTCAACTGCTTGTGCCAAGAACTGCCCTTGGAATTGGGCACCGAACTGATTAATTTGTGGAAGGTAAGTCACCTGCTCTTGTCGACTGAAGGGCCAGTTCAAGAGGTCCTGCCAGCAAACGCTGTCAGATTGGCCATTGAATCCGGTGGCGAGAAAGTTGGTGGATTATGGTTAGTGTGGTCTGACATTTTGTTCTGGTTTCGGTATGCTAAGGCACTTTCACTTAAAGTGGGTGGTGGGGTGTGTTCTTTCAAAAGCGTTTCACGTAGTTAATGTGTCTACCGCAAGCAAAATGATTGAGGTGCTACCGAAAATGAGGTGTGCTTGGGAGGAGGTCATTTGTGGTTTTTGTTGCTGCATTGAGTTCTCACTTATCTTGCATTGTGTAGGAGTATGAGGAGCGGAAGACACCGGAGGCGGTGGTGTGCAAGGACTTGGACAAATTTGAGATGATTCTGCAGGCGTACGAATACGAAGTGGAGGCGCAGAGGCCGGGCTGGTTGGAGGAGTTCTTTGAGTCCACGGAGGGCTGTTTCACCAACCCTTGTGTGTGTGAGTGGGTGGCTGCGCTGCTGGAACTTCGGAAAGCCTCTTGCCAAGAAGGAGGCGGGAAGGAGTAGTGGTGGAGGCGCATGTACCACTCTCTGAAGACTATTAGGATGCATTTGTTAAACCCTGTGGTTGATTAGGAGGCATTTTTGATAAACCTTATTAACGTCTCGTCGTAATTGAACAGTTGCTTACTACAGTTGTGATTCCTTTTATGGTCTGTTTTGATGTATTGCCTTTTTGGTGAGAAGGGTATCATGTGGTTAGGTAGGAGCGGCTGAAATTGCGTCGCATGGGTGATGGTGATGGCCATGTGCAGCTTTTTGGCTAAATCAGCTGATACATGAAAGTGGGGAGTCAGATGGTGTCATTAATGACAACCAAAAAACTTTGACAATCCTGACAGAGGCTAGACTTTTCGCGGTTTGTCGTTTGCTAGCAGGATAAGGATGAAGCGTGACAGCACTTCAGTCCATTGCTGACGCAGTGATTGGTACATATTGATGGATTGCACAAGTCTTTCATTGAGAGGGTAGTTTGTGGGTCTGCAAAGTGTTCACCGCCTTCTATTATTATCAGCTAAATAAAATCAGTGGCAGCATGAGAAGTTGACCACCCTTGGGTACTTGAGGCAAGCAGCTCGGGATGTTAGACTTCGGGTCTGAGAATGCTTTAGTTTCTATGCTTCATTGCGTGGTTGGTGTGCTGGTAATGGAAAGTATCTGCATTTCGCGAAACCCGTTATACGAAACCGGTAAGGGGGCATGGTGACTGCGCGTTTTGCTAACTTCTTCATGAACCTCTGAATTTGGCGACGCCTTGTCAAAAGTCGAAGCCTGACTTTCCTGCAGTGCAAGAGATGAATGCTGCTTCAAACCGATTGATACCGATCCACATTGGAAGAAATGGGAGCCACTTAACGAAGGTGAGGGCTCATGCTTGGGTAAGTTCTTTCCGCTCTCACAATGACAAGCGTAACGCCGTAAGAGTGACAAAAATTAGGGTGAATGTTAAGCAATAACAGAGGAATCAAAGACACTGTCCGAGCGCTCCAACCGCCTAGGCTAAATGCGATTATTACTGCTGAATGCGGCCTCAACCTGTGAGGCAAGGTGGCAGCACAAGTTCTCCCCCGCGTGTTTTGCACCTACATTCGAAATCGGACGCTTTGAAGGACTGAATGGGGAGGCAAACTATATCTAAATAAGTCGTAATGAGGGTGGATAAAACCTGCCTGCCACTGCCCCACCAACTGTAACATTCCCCCCACGAGACGACTGACAACGTATATTATCGAATAAAAATTTTATCGCTCCTAACTATGTTTTACACGAAAAAGCACATAAAGCAGACGTTTAAATTAAAAGAATGGATAGAGTTAAGGAGGTAGAAAATGTCAAAGCTCTGTCAATGGTCGCGCATCAGTGTGTTCAACCTCGTTCTTAGGATTTGAATCTAAAATAGGACAGTTTCGATTATTCGCCGTAACTATGATGATCCTTGGCGTATTGTGCATTGACGATTACAATGTGCAATGCGCTAAGAACGAGGTCCGCTTTTTAAGCAAATTTCGTGCATTCTACAATAATGAAACCTAAAATAAAACTTCATACTAGATTTAAGTTATCGCCGTGACTTCATGCACAGCACCTTGCTTTGCAACTAAACCAACCTGCCTTTTTCTGAGCTGGCCTTAGAGTTTGATAATAAGGAAGTGCTCTGACTTGAATTGACTTGCATTGGCTCATCAAGACAATCGAATGGCAAATCCTTTAAGAGATGCTGCTTGCAAAGGAAGTCCACGATAGGTGTTTCACCATGGTGATCGAAAAACCACTCCTCGATTAAGCTCTCATGTTCCACGACTAGCTGTTCGCACTGAAAGAGCGGTGAAGACGTTTAATAGGAACAAACCTTTTCTTTGAGCATGGATATTTCTACAGAAGGCGAATCCCACAGAGCCTGTGGTATATCCAACTTGACGTCAACGCCACGGTCTCTAGAATAGGTAAAAGTAGACCATGCACTTACACTAATTGACGCAATGTTTCAAAGGTTTGTGGTCGAGACTTCTGAAATCTAGAGCTGTCCTTCCTTTCGTTATGAAGTCTATATTGAAGCATGCTGGTGCACAGATCTGGATCCTGCATTATCTCCGTCAGTCGCAATTCTCTGTAAGTATTTGAATGGATATACAGGGACATACGATGTGGAGTAAGGCACTTTCTTATTAGAAGCTCCATGAAAGTCGAGCATTGCCGAACTATCAGTTTGGTTATAGCGTAACATAAATTCATGACAAAATAACTTGCACACCTCACATGGCGTTGGTGCTCTGACACCAAGAATTTCGCAAAGCAAGTTATTTGGCAAAAATAAGAGAGATATCAGGAGAGATAGCATAAGACAGGGAGAAATACCTATGCAAGCAGGGAATGCACTTCTAGGTCACACATTAATGCTCGATTGGGCTGATTGCGAACGTAGGTAACAAAAGAATGTGCATTTATAAGTGACCGAAGCCATGAGCATTCATAATAAATGGTGTGCAGATAAAATAATCTGCATTCGTTCGCACTCAAAAAATGCTTTGTAAATAGTTACATTCAGCGTCGAGTCAAGGTCGATTCGGTGAGTTGAAGGTTAATGTGTGACAAAAAGTGGTATTTTGGACCTGCCAAGCGATGTATGCGTGGGTGAGATAATCGATTTTGCTTCTCACTGGGTCGAATGGTTCACATCCAAATCTGGATAATGTTTCTTGTCAGAAATTTGCTTCACTTCCTGGGATGCGTGAAACAGTCCGCCTGCCACCACTGTTTCCCATGAACTCTTAATCTTGTTGATTTATCGGATAAAGAATTTAATTTTTGCCTTTCAAGGGTCTTACGCTTCTCTTTCCAGTTTTACTGACGCTTATTTAATAGACGATTTTGTGTTGGCATGGGGGTTAATCTCTCGGCCATTCTCGGAATTGTTATTTGGCATGGGATTTGGTTGTGCCTCTTTGTAAAGCATGCTTTCTACTGACTATTTAAGGGCGCAAATAGTCATGGGCAACTTGCCATTGGTTCTGTCGAAGACAAGGATGTACCAACACGTGTTCCGATCTCCTTTAAACCCGATCTTATTACCGGCGGTGGAATATTTTCCGTTCTAGTTGAAAGTGAGTATATTTTCTTCATCACTCTCGTGCCTTTTTCAGATTCCACAATATGGATCGCTGGTCAGCTGGATCCGAAAGGGGAATTAGAGCAGCAGGTCACATTACGGGTGGTGGACAAACTAAATGAAGGCATAAAAGCTCTATCATGTGGATGGGATTTTCTTCTCGTCCTTTCAAAGGCTGGCAAAGTTTACTTTAGAGGTCACAATAGCCCGGGGCTTGTTTTCGGTGGCTCGACACCATCATGGGTCGGTACGCTTTCACCCATAACATTGGGTTTTGTTGAAGCTAAGCATGTTGCAGCCGGACTGCGCCATGTGGTTGTGGTTTCGGGTAGGCGTTAGACACTCGGTTTTTGCAATCACTGATTTTCTAGGCACAGATAATGTGTTTGAATGTAAGAACGGCAAAGTTCGAGAGGTTGCTGTGGACAACGCAAGTAAAATTTTGGGCTGCGTGGCTGGCGCACAACACTCCGTTTTATGGACAGGTGAGTACGTTGCGCACGCTCTTACTGGCACTACCTAGACGATGGCTGCGTCGGTGTTTGGGGAGATATGCGCTTCGGTCAGACGGGTCCGGTGGCTAGTAAGACAAATGGACTTTCCAGGAAGACAGATCGCGTTCAGTGGATCCCCAACAGTTTCTTTCTCAATGAACGTATTGTTGATGTGCAGTCTGGCTGGAGCCATATTCTTGCGCTCACTGGTGAATAACCCTTAGTTATTTGTTTATTTCACTACTTTTGACTTCCTGGAGCTTGGGCACAGAATGATGTGTCTGTGTAAAGGTGCGTTTTGATTTGTTGAATCAGGTCTGCGCGCCAATAATCAATAAGAAGGATTTGAATTTTATAGCTGGAAAGATATTCGCATAACTGGCATCAATCTCTCTGGCTTTTCTATTAACCAGAAAGTGGTAAGGTCTTCTCCTGGGGTCGTTGCGACTTTGGCCAGCTCGGACGTACCATCAGTGGAACCACAACAACAACTATCTCATGGCCACAAAGTGGTCGTGTTTTCGATCCAACACCACATCCGGTATCGTTGCCCACCTCCTCCGTTCGATTGATTTCAGCAGGTGCTGAGCATTGCCTAGCTGTGACTGCCAAGAACCAAGTTTGGGCGTGGGGCTGGAATGAGCATGGAAATTGTGGTACCATGGCGAATGCTTCGGAACCGACATCGGTGATTTTCAAATGTGACGAGCCTTCGCCGTCCTTCTCAGAACGACAAGAATGGTGCGTGCCATTACCAAAGCTCGTCTCATTTACCGGAAAGGCCAATGTTCGCCTAGCAACTGCCTGTTACGGATATTCAATGGCGCTTATGGACACGTGACATTAAAAATATTTCTAAAGATTCAAATTGTATAAACTTTTATTCTGCAAGTGTACTTTGCTTAACAAAGTTCAACCCTGGCGTACGAAGAGACCTTTGTAAAAACGCCTTCCCCAAAACAAAACAAATGCACGATGGATAATCACAAAAAAGAAATAAGAATCCGCTAGACTTCAAAAAAATATAAAAACATAAAGAACTGACAACCACGGAGGTATCGCTCCAACAACAGAAGAGTACGCGTCCAACAACCACCCATGTGACCTCCGCCCCTACCAACACCGTTGGGTTGGCGTGGTGCAAGTGTGCAACAGTAGTAAGGTGGCGTGGAGGAGGTGAGTGAAAGGCGGCGAGAGGGAGAAAGGGAGGGAGGGAGGGAGGGAGGGAGGGAGAGAGAGAGAGAGAGAGTGGGGATGATTTGGGGGGTATAGCTCAGTGGTAGAGCATTCGACTGCAGATCGAGAGGTCCCCGGTTCAATCCCGGGTGCCCCCTCGCCATGCTGGCACGACGCCACCTTTTACCACGCCTTCTTCACAACGCCCAGCACCCTACCTACCTGTCTACCTCCCTCCTCTCACTACTCACCGTCCAGCTGCAGCTGCGCTGCGCTGCGCTGCGCTGCGCTTCCTTCCACGCCGCCAA